>OV884014.1:73909103-76309103 GCA_930367205.1 Acanthosoma haemorrhoidale | reverse complement strand
CATCATTTTAAAAAACGATTACAAAACGGTAAATCTGATAGTATTTGATAACACATCGGTCGTGTCTTAGCTAGGCTCTTTGGGTAATCATATATCATGTATTATAGTAAATAATAACTCATCCTATTTGTCTTATAAAACTACTACATGTCATATGTATATATACCTTAGGCAACAACCCTTTCGACTACATTTCAGAAAGTTGCGAAGTTTTTAGTTTATACATTTTTCAAAGAGTTTCGGTTTTTACTGTATAGATTAGCATGTACAATTATTTTACATTTTCTTCGTCTTGAATCCAATAAAAGTATTATCTACCTCCATTTTAGATTATTAATTTTTCCTTAAGCAATTTTTTGGCATAAACGTTTGATAAATAGCTTATTTCTTTTCAAGAACAACAACTTTATTATGATGAAATAATAATCCGTTTTAGTCCCCAAGGGAGATTATAGGGATGAGTGGTGCAATGCAATGACTGCGCTAGGGGATTTGGGTGGTTGGATAGGTTACTATAGAGTTTTATGAACTTAGAAGGGATGAGTTCAAGAATGTAAGGTATAATAACATCATTATGAAGGGTTTTGTTGCTGACGTAATAAGGGGCATTTACTATTGTTCTCAGGAATTTTGATTGACAGGATTGGATGCGCTTGTTGTTCGACTGTTTTGCTGTCCCCCGTAGCTCTATTCCGTACGTCCAGATTGGCTTTGTAGATTAGTAGTTTATTTTCTGCTCAGAGATGGGATGTCCTTCGAAGTAGTCTGTACAGTTGTCCAAATCGTCTGTTTGGTTCTTGTCTTTTTAGCCTCCTGTGTGGTTTCCATGTCGATCTTTTGTCGAAATGGAAGCCTAAATACCGTAGTGTCTCAGGCACAGGGAGAGGAATCGAATTAAAAAAGACTAGCGGACAGGACTTGTGGCAGAGGGTAAAGGTTATGTGGGAATATTTTGCTTCATTGACCTTGATTCGCTATTGGTTGCGCCAATACTCGATCTCATCAAGGTGTTCTTGAAGGTTTTGGGATGCTATATCAGGGTCTGGATGGGTTGACAGGACTGCAGTGTCACCTGCAAACGTTGTCAAGAAGGTATTGGTGGTGGAGGGGACATCAGCGGTGTATAGATTATAGAGGATGGGACCCAGGACGCTGCCCTGTGGAACTCCTGCTTTTATGGGATAGTAGTTAGAATATTCTAAACCACAGCGGACTTGGAAGAAGCGGTTTGAAAGGTAGGACGCGCTTATTTCTATTGGTTGTACTTAGTAATGTTTTGCTTTATGTATGGTTACGCAATGTTTTGCCTAGTGTTGTAAAAAATATGCGTTAACTGAAAAGCTTTGTCTTGTAGCACATGATAATGATAGTGGGAGCAGCTGAAATCACTTGTGTGGTTAAATGCATTAATTTGTAGTAAGACAAAAAAAATTAATATCAAATGTGGCAAGTCAAGTGGGTTGATTTATTATTTACTCAATCATAAACCTAATCATAAAATTCTGATTTCGTAGGTATTCTTGCCGTTTTCACTACCTCCCTTAACTACCTCTAAAATGCTATGACTAAAGCAGGGCAATAAAATCAGAATACATACAAAAAAAGCTTTCGTGCTCGCACAGAGGCATCATATTAGGTAGCATTAACACTTGCCTGATATTCACGGGACATTACAGCAGTGCATTAACAGCGAAATTGCACATACGACCTTTCGTCAATCGGTTTTACTGACAGATCGTCACGGAGATAGGGGAGGTTGACGGGACGAGATGTTGCACAATGGGGTTGATTCATATTGCACATGCATTGCAAATATCAGCATTTTTTTTAAAAAGCATTTTAATATTTATAAAACATTAATTTTTCTCTCATGAGTCTGTGTGAGACCTTATGATAGAAATAGAGGTAACAGAAATGAAGACAATTAAAAGCTATATAGTGGTTTAAACACTGAAGAATTTGTAAACTAAATAGAACACCTTAATCGCTTCATAGAATTGTTTTGTACTTTATGTTATTCGGCGACCGTTTGTCGGTAGCAGTCGCAGGTTCTGACCCTCCGGGGATTTCCTAAAGACTCCCTTCACTTTGTGTTTATTTTATTTTTGCCTCGCCCCTCCCAGTCACCCCCTACTGTTACGATTACACTCTGTCACCGTTAATGGTTCCGTGTATCGTGTCGCTACTGTAACGGTTCCATTGATGGCCTCCCAGACCATTGAAACCTGTTACATTACGGCTAGCAAAACGTATAAATTGCACAGATTAAACAATATAGCAACAGTACGACCATATCTCAAACTGTGTTTTTGAAATGGTGAAATATCAGTGATTATAAAATAACAAATGTTTCATCTTCAAATATTGTACTTTCCATTGACCGCTTGGATGGTATCTGATCATGTGTTAATAGAACAGTATAAAATAAAAGAGAAAATATATTTTTTTAAGGAAATATTTTGGCACGCATAGATTTACAAAGGCTGATATGTATTACCCGAGGGAGCGTGTGAACATCGTCATTATAACCATAAGGAGTGCTGTATCCCGTACAGGATACCATCTTAGAGCTTACTTGGACTTGGAGAGGGTAGTTAAGAGTTCCTAAGAAATACGCAGTGAAAGTTACATGATTCAGAAGTTTTGACTATCACGTGACAAATCCAAATTTCTCCGTCGAATGAATTGATGTTGAAATTGTTATGAATCCATCGGTAAAAAATTGTCTGTCATCCTATGAGAAATAATACGAGAAGAAAACTTTCATTTCATTCAGCTTGAACCGCTAATATGATACTTACATTTTCAAAGCTACGGTTGAGGTGTGTGATTTACTTGCTACTGCAGCGGTTTGTAATTGAGTCTTAGCTGTTAAGCAAGAGGAAACCTGGAATTTAAACCGCACCAAAAAAAAATCCACAATTCATCTTTCATCATATCATGGATTGATTTGTTTCTTGTTTTTGTTAAAAGTCTTTTAAATCATTTATAAAATTGTAAATTTTGGTGTTGTGTGTATTCACGCAGTATAAGCTACTGGCTAGAGATTCCTTTTCATGAATTTTCTTTCTACTATTATCTATTTCTGCGTTTATTTATTATTAAAATCTTTTTATTTAATATGAATGTTAGTTACATAATGATAGCTTAATATTTCAGTTTATATTCATTTATATATCTTAGTTTAATTTTTTAGTTTCTATGTAGCCTGTACTTTACTATTTCATTACTTTCATGCTATTAATTAGTATGATACTAAAGTTGGGAACTACTTTATACTACCAGTGACCATCCCCAAAAAATTATTAATAAAACAAAGTAGCTCATTTAAACGAACGTATTTGTGAAGTAAAAATGGACTGAAATGTTAGATCAAGAGGACTAAGATAGACCTTCTTCCCAACGGCAAAGTAGTAGATAGGAAATAACTACTCACAGTTGACAGATTCAATTTGCTCTGAATTAGCATAAGAGGAGGGCGGAGATCGGATGACGGAGACCTCCGAGAAGAAGACAGGGGAAGGAGTACAATAAGGAATAAAGAGAGTGGTTTAGGAGGAGCTTAAGCGCTATTTATCGGCACAGACCTGGAAGCCGTTTGCTCAGCTGGAGTTACCGCCTGGAGCTGGATATTTAATAGCCGACTGTAGGGCAAATATCGTTTGTAATGGGATCTCCAGGGGGAGGCTGGTGGGGAGGTCTCCAGGGACGGTCAAGGAGCTCTGAGTATGTATATAATAGCAAAGCTACATGTGTCTGACTTTTGCTTGTTAAACAGTTGTCTAATATTCCAATATTGTAATAAACTTACTAATATATTTTATATATTACTTAAGTACACTGATTTGTGGTAAAAATGGCGGAGTGCCCATCACGTGCTATCCTATAAACTTAACTAAACGTAACAGTTAACTAAACGAAAATCAAAAGAAATGATTTACAAAGGTACATGAAATATAAGAAAAGATAAGATATAGGAGATGGAGAGTATTTAATGAAATACTAAAATTCGCGAATAAACCGAAATTCTGACGGGCATGGTGTTCCCATCTATGATAAATGTCGGAATGCCCTCATCACATCACCTGGCAAGGGTCACCTGGAGTAACTCGAACCCCGTTTGTGTCCTAGACCGGAATAAGTGACGCGTGAGGTCATCCTACAACCCTCACATAGTATCCCCCCAATGGGATTATTAGGTAGTAAATTTGTAATGTTACCCACTAATTAAAATAATCATTTTTCGACCTCAAAGCTGACTCTCCATGAAAACACATCTTTAGTGTGGAAAATGTTGGGGCCGAGTCAATCGGACATAGTCACCTAACTCGAAAACCAATTACTAAACTAAAAATCACTCTATTACCTGTACTAAATATTTGAAGCTTGGTAATAACAGTAAAACATATTGAGTTAAGTACTGTCCACGATAAGACATGGATTAAAAAAACATAAAACATAATTCTGATGAGAAAAGGAAGTCTTGTTAACTGTAAGGAACTGTTGTTACTGTAACTTGCGGAGGGGAGATGCGAAACTCGTTCATTCCATTTTTTGAATTATTGGCACCCGATTCTAAAATATTTATCATACTTCCTCCTTCAGAGTAGGGAATCGAAATTAAGCCTTTCCAACACGATCATATAGTTCTAGCCTTTAAAATTCGCAGTTTAAAAAATAAATAAGCTGACCATGCCTTAACCAAATATATTTGAGTAATTTTAGTAAAATATCCGTTGTGGTTGTCAAAGGTAATCGCCAGTAACCTTGTTAGACATTTGTTCTTAGTCAGTTAGAAGGTATTTATCAAATTTATCATTAAAGATAGGACCGTCCTCGTTAGACTAGAATCTGTCTTGTAACTGCGAAGAACCAGGTTCGATCTTACGAGGATTTTTAACTTTGGGTCATGGATCTGGTCGGTGTTGACTCAGCCTATGCTTAAATGAAGAAGTAACGAATTGGTTAAGAAACCTCCAAGAAGAGCGCCCGCCACTTGCAAACTACAGAAAAAACCTTGATGGTCCATCACCTCATTAGCCATACCTCTTTATGAGGTATTACTCCATGGATTCAGTTTTTTAATCTTTATTATTAAATATGGCCATGATAAAATTTATTTTATTAAGTGATTTTCTTCATCATCATATTATTGTTTGAGTCGCTTTATGTATAGAAACTTGTTCGTTTTAAATTTTAATCTTATTTATATCTATTATTTTGTAATAAATATTTTTCATCCGATGCTCACTTCACTAGGGTAGTACGATCTTTCAAAGGCTAAAAGAATCATTTTCATCTGGCCATTCCATAAGGTGTTGTAAGCTTTTTGACTTTTCTCAAAAACGCGTTCATGTGGAACTGTACATTAAGTCACTGAGAGTTCTGCTTCTTGTCAGTTTTCTCTCCTAGTGTTCTGAGCGTCTGCGGCTCTAGCGCTCGGTTGCAGGGTAGAGTAATCTCCCCAATCCTTGCATCCTTCTCCTTGGGCTATGTATGTCTGTCTGTATTGTATGAATGTGTATTGTACATTCTGTTTGAATGAGAGAGTGGATCCAATATTGTAAATAGGATACGGATGAAATCATTTATCACCATTGTTCTATCAGGGATGATTGTTTTATTCGAATAATTTAAAATAAAATGAAAATTATTTACTAATTTTTTTAATAGGACATAGTCAAATAATGTATATTATAAATGATGTGAAAAGACCCAACGTTTATCGTTCTCATAACGCTATCCATGAGTAATTGTTACTTATTGGTGTTTCAAAGCACGTACATATTATACATGTTGTTTGTGAATTATTATCGCTACAAGACGAAGGCAGAGGTACAGCAGAGCTGATGATATCCGATCCGCCGAAGCCACAACTTGTTGAATAAAGAAACGGCCGAGACAGGACGATAAGTCGCACCTCAGGAGCCAGTTGAAGTTTTAAGTCTGTTTCCATGTTCCCACTTCCCACCTGCCCGGCCGGACTGATGGCCCCACGCCAGATGACGGGACACCGCTGGATGGTTAACAAACTTCATTCTTTCTTGAATAATTCCTCCGCCAAATTGACAAATGAACTTGCCAGGTGTCGACACTCCGCGGTATTTTAACCTCTCAATTAATCCTCAACTCGAGGCACACGGGCGACTGCGTAAATCTTGTGACCGCGTAGCGGCGTGTTTGTGCATGGCATGCAAGTGTGCAGTATCTAACTTCAGCAGACTCTGCAAATTACTCTGCTAAATAAATCCAGGTACCTGCACGGATATGGGACTCATACTACTTTCTACATTAACTCAATTCCTCTTATGTGGAGACTGGTTAATAATATTAAGGTGTTATGCTTACATTCAGATACATGTTTTCGCACCTAACGTGTGTTGGAAATACAGATCCTAGACATTCGTTGGGAATGTCTGTTTAAAGCCTGGTTCCCACGGCACCTCCAGGTGCTAAAGGGTCCTACTTGCGGACGGTTAAATTCCAACGCAATTCGTAGAAGATTGACAACTTCAGTTTTATTTCTTTCCGATGTTCAAAATGAATCAAGTGTATGAATCGGTCTAGCATGTGGTGCTGCGGCTTATGTACTGTTGAGTGGTGATTTTTGAAGAGTAAAACTTCCTACTTGAAGTAGCCACCATACTTTCTTTCTTATTTTTTAATTGTTTTAAAAACCACTCCATACTAATATTATTCTGATGTTACCAATATTATTATTACACTTTGTTTCCTGTATTTCTTGAAGTTGTGGGTTCCATATTATAGTTTCTTCCTCGTACAAATCGAGTCCATTATAAGTTAATTATTTCACTCTTTTACGATATAATTGAAAATTACTTCTACAAAATCAAACAGGTCGTGGAATCGATTACTGGCTCGTCATCTGCTGGATGCACACGCCTTTGATGCCCGAAGCATTAGCCGTCCTTTTACGGGAGAGGACAATTAACAACGAGTCACTTCCAGCAAGGCTTTACGTTCCCGCAGTGCGAGGTATGACAAACTTCAGACAAGGCTCGCCAAGCTGTAGATATTTCCATAATTCTGTGCGATTAGCAACAATTTACGATTTCCTGACAGTTAAACGTTTATCGCTGAAGTTCTAGACACCACAAATATTGGCAAGCCAAGAAGGGAGAGTAATAGCGGACATTTTCAGACATTATGAGGTAGATGCAAATCAAACTATTCAAAACATTCCAATCCAACGTCCTCATAATTATAGAACTCCATTACAAATAAATCCTTTCACAACGATGTTCATGTATCTACAGTCCTTGATCTTATACATTCTAGATTTACCAAATTCCATGAAAACTTATCAGCACATCCAAATACCTCTTGTCAACCCCTCGTGTTGACTCCACACAATCCTTCCTCGTCCCCTAAAACGACGGTGACCGCTATATAGATCCTCAACAATAGATAAGTGTAGTAAGGGACGGGAGCATAGAGGCCCAGGGGCAAATTTTTCATGATTATTGCTACGAGTACGAACTGTACATATCGAGAGAGTGGAATTGTGTATTAGGTACGAATGAGCTCTTCAATCACAATAATAAATGCTGGATAAGCAAATTATAATTTTACAATTATAGAACTTCTAATGAATACATTTTCCATATTTAGTCGTTGTGAAAACGCAACTACAGAAACAAAGGAAGCTGTTAAAGAGTTAAAGTTAATGAAAAATGCACCTATCTTACAATACCCTGACTGAAATAGACAATTCATATCGACAACGGGTGCTAACGATACGGCTATTGGATCAGTACTATCTCAAATGATAGGGATAACATAGAACATCCATTTGCTTCCACTTCATGGGTTTTACAAAAAAAAAGAGATTAATTGTGCTACTATAGAGAAAGAATTACTATCAGTAGTGTGGGCAACATAACATTTGGAACCCTACCTACAATTGAAATCGCGTATTTAATTTGACAATATTATTTTCAAAATGAATTTTTTTGTAAATATTTCAGCTGTTTATAATTATTGCCGAAAGGTGATTTTGATAAACCAAATAAATTCTATAGAGTACTCAAATGTCTCTGGTGCTTTACACCACTTAGCGACATAAGGCTACTAGGTCATTTACTGTACTAAGCATCAATGGTGTAATATTGCTCCATGATTTAGCCCCTAATGCTTAAGCCTAATGCCTTAAGAGGCACCACCACATGAACCCCTTAGCCTGCTGTTGCGCAGGCACTATTAGCTCAGAGTGAAGTATAGCTGCCAAACAATGACGCTGGCCGTCAGTCAGTAAGCCACCAGCTGACATCGCTACATCACCTGTCATATTGCCTCGGAGTCTTATAAGCTTGGCATTTATGTATAGGTAGATGTCTTAAGGTAGAGTGGTGGATTCGTCATAAGGAAGGATATTATGCTGTAGTTTAATTTTTTGGAGCAATTACCTATAGAAATGACAAACATGTTATTTAAGTGTGCGGTAACATAAAATTAAAGGTTTCAATACTTTCAAGGTTCTAATTACTCACCATTGATTGATTTCCCTTAGTTTTATAGAATTTTAAAGGAAACAATTTTAGCTTTTTCATAAGAAATATATATTTTAAAATATAATGAAATAATAATTATCATTTATTTGATTTAATGTTTTATTGTATTTATAAACCATTAAACATATACATATTCTTAAACAACAGGCGAAACCATTTATTTGAAACCCTACACAATATGCTAAGAAAAAAAAATTCTCATGTACAATGCTAATCAATGTGGCATGTTAAAAATACTGCTTTTGAATGCGTAAAAGTTAAGAAATAAATCAAGATGTAATAAGATCATCGAAACCTTTAATTGAGAAATATTGCACACTTAAACACCTTTTTTAATATAGTATGTTTACTTTTTAACATGTTTTTTATCTCATTTAGTTGATTTATATTCATGCTTTTGATATTCAACTCTAAATATTTAAGTATTAACTTGTTTGAAAAAAGTGAATATTGTTTTTTATATTTATTTATTATGTTCGGTATTATTTGCTATGTCTAGTCATAAATGTATGTTGAGAATCTTCGAGAGATAGAAAATACTTAATATCATAAGTGAACACGGTCTGTTTTATTGGTTTAAATGTTATAATAGCATAATGAATATTTAAAGATAATTATAATAATAATAAACTAATTTATGGGGAGACATTCCTATTAACGTAACTAATATTGTTATTAATAAACAATCTTGTTTAATCCTGCCTCTCTCTCTCTCTCTCTCTCTCTCTCTCTCTCTCTCTCTCTCTCTCTCTCTCTCTCTCTCTCTCTCTCTCTCTCTCTCTCTCTCTCTCTCTCTCTCTCTCTCTCTCTCTCTCTCTCATGAAAATAGTAATGCATAAAATAAAAATCAATCCTATAAATGGCTAGGTTCTAATTTTTAAGTTCTAAATAAAATAATTTTTCATATTTATCTAAAACAATAATTTATTTGATTTGAAGTTCATCGCTTCGATTTGTAGGTAAGTGAAAAGTTATTTGATATTTCAATAGAGGAATTTGGTTTGTATTTTATTAAATATTTTTTGGTCATCGAGTGAAAAATGTTATATTTCATATCTTTTTGTCAAACCAGGGTTTTTCGTTGGAACGGACGGTCAAAAATAAACGAACGAAACAACCCTGAAACATTATACTACTAACAGAATCATTTTAACACCGTTTCTTTCTAAAATATCCCATAGCACCAGAGCTGACAAATGCTCGAGTGACAGCTTCTTGACCCGGAGACCTATCGCAGTGCAGCATCAAAGACGCCCACACGATTTAAGTTATTCGTGCCCTTTGATAGATGATGATTATGTACGCGCGGCAAAAAAGGACCGTTCCTTTGATAACTATCTGATAACCGCCATCATTCACTTCTCGCTAATTATCATCTCTCTTCTACAGCGCTCCGTAATCCTCTGTGAACTTGTAAAGTTCGCTAAAGTTGGTAGCTATGTGATGATCCTTATTGAGAATTTTTGTTTTGGGCTTCTAATTCTTATCATAATATGATCAACGTCATTGATATCAATACTAATTCAGATATGTTCTTTCGTCACTTCTTTTTCCGATGTTGGCTTTAAATTTCCATGAATTACTAGACTTATTTCGGAGATTCAAAATAGGTTTCATCATCAGTTATGTTTCCATAAAGGAGGAGGAGGTTTAAGGAGATATAAGTTGTCACTAAGTGATGATTTGTTCCCGGGAATCCAGCACGCGTAATAAAAATGCACATAGCGTAAATCAATAGGATGGAAATGCACCATTTGAAAGCGAAGCTTAGAAGGGACAATAAAGGAAAAGAGCCTGGACTTCAAACCGGCAGTTGACACATTATGGTGGTTTGATACTCCCTCCGACTGGACAAAGACGAGCTTGTTAGGGACCCATTGACAGGGAATTGTCATACATGTGCGGGGGAGAAGGAGTTAACACAGGATGTATGCTTATGGTCTTGGCTATATAGATCTTTATTTATATAGCACTTTATTTATTGATTGCGTCACAACTGGCGAAACCCCAATATTGTTGAAGCTAAGTTTGAAGTTCTCTTACTGTTATTCATTTAGTAGATCTATTCCAAAGTCTCCACGGATATGGATAGTACTTTTTATGTTCTATTGAAGTCTTGAACGTGTTTAGGTCAAAGTGAATGAATTCGAGCTGATAACCTGCATAACTGTAATATGTCTTAAGTTAAATAATCTTTGTAGAGGAGAGTATTTTAAAAGAAAAGAAAGCTTTATTATGAAGTACAAGCATAAACACTGGTATATACAAATATTAAGAGTTATGTTACTACATACTGGGTCGGGTGTTGGGGAACGAGTGTCTGCGAAATAAGTGGGGACTGGTGCTGAGACATGTGTATAAGAGAAGGGTAGTTCCGGGAATAGTTTCCCTTACTTAAAAAAATAACAAGAAACACCAGTGACTTCCATGAAGTCACGAGGCAGGTATACACTATAAGGGGTTTGCTTCTAGTTTTAGCATTATATATAATATTAGGATTACAATATTCTTAGCATTATATAACTTTAGATAAGGTTTTTTATTGAAAATTATTTATATTTTCCCAGCGAAACCGTAAATTTAGGCCCCATATGTCCCCAATTTGGTTTCAGTAGAACTGTCCAAATATACTATCCTATTTTGAGGTAATTGCCTTGGGGGAATGAGTGAGTGATTAACGAACGATCAGCTAGATGGCAGGGCAGAGCTGCACAACAACCGCCACCCCGCGCTGTAATCCCCGCCGTTGAAATATTCCCGCCCGCGCGCGACTGGGAGAGAGCGACCGGCGGCGATATATCAGCGAGAATTATCGACAATGAGGGAAACTATTATCGAGTGTCAATCCTTTGTGCCCGGTCGGCTGTCCGTCGTATAAATCACACTCGTAAATTGGCAACATTGATTCCAGCGAGAGTGGAAGGGGTGGGGTATGGGGACATTTTTTACCAGCTACAATTGACACACACATACATTCGCACATGCACGGTAGCTGGCTATAATGGATAGGTTTCCTTTCATGCAGGCTCAGTCACTCCTGGTGTCAGGCCGGGCCCCTATTATCTGACTGGAGTATATCACGATGGCTCGGCAAATATGTCGATAATTTTCTATATGTCCCCGCTCGTGAATGTCTGTCGGAGCAGAGCAATAAATCTACCAGTCCGTTCAAAGAGACCAGTTCCATTTCGTAAAATAACAGGATTAAAACATCGGCAAGGCTACTTCTGTGCTGTTTATTTATAGGTTATGTCCATATTGTAGGCAGTATTGGCGCTATTGAATTCATTCCGAAAGGATTTATTTTACCACTAAAATGGTTCTCAGGTTCTAGATTATATATGTCCAAGTTTATGGTAGGAATAGCAGGAGAGCAGCTTCTATAATGAAGCCTAGCTTAGCTGTGGGAAAGAAGTATACTAGAGGTGAGGCCTACTAACATGTAGGGAGCGAATGCAAGACCTGATTTGTCGAGTTTTAGATTATTGGTACATTACTGCTGAATCCTCAATAGAGTGTTTGCGGGCTAACTGATATCTAGTAATAAGTCTGCGTTCAGGATTCGTATCACTGGATCTAGTAACATAACCTACCTTTAAAAAGAGATTTTAAAATTATATATACCGAGTTTGATAGAAATAATCTTTTATGTCGAATGCTTTCTGAAAATCCAAAAAAATATCTTCCCACTATACATATCTACATACTCCACATATCTACCCTATGAATTGGCGGCGGGATATTGACATACCGAAGACTGCACTACATGCCTAGAGAGACTCTAGGCCCAGCCACCAGTGGACTCTCACTACTGTACCGCAACAACCAACCTCTACCAAGGCTTCCCACACTCCTTAATTCTCTCACACCACCTTAAAGCAGGTACTCCTAGTACAAGGATCCGCTCAACCCAAATCTTCCTTGATTTTTACTCATCCTTAATCTTCTAATTAGAGAGCTTAGAAAAAAAAAAAAAAAAGACATACCGAAGTTTGCCTCGGTACCGACTTCCCTGAGAAAGCTACCGGAACACATCATGCAACTGATACGGCAACGTAATAGTATCAAAAACAGGAGGTTCCGGACGAAAAACAAAGACCTGAGGCCTGTGATAAACGCACTTACTACCCATATTACATCTCTGATGATCCAGCGGAAGAGCTCTATATGGGGTGACCGTCTCCGCAGTTTGCATAGTGACTACAAAGCATTCTGGCGGTTGGTAAAAACCAATATAACCAAGAAAAATGCAGTAAGGCTGGTAGACAACGGGCAGTTCATCTCGGTTGCAGGGCAGGCTGACATACTAGCCGACCACTTGAGAGAGGATAGTGTCAGCTAGCCAATCACAGCGCGCGACCGGCAGACCCCTACCCTAACCACTGTACATACCTCCTACCACCAGGTTACAGCAATTCGTCGCACCAGAGGCATTAAAGCACCAGGGGATGATGACATCCAAAACATCCTTCTGAAGCAGCTACCACGGAAGGGGATATCTCACATAGTGAACATCGTCAACTCTTCTCTGAGACTACACTATTTTCCCATCACACACTCTTACGACGCCTGAACGAGCACGAATTTCCTGCGCAACTACAGAACATAATGGCTTCCTATCTCGCAGGAAGAACCTTTTCTGTGCGGATAGGAGCCATAGAAGAAATCTCATGGTCGGAGTTCCTCAAGGGTCGGTGCTGGGACCCCTACTCTTCAACATCTACACCACGCACATAGTAGGAGCATCATACTCCAACTGTGAGGTAGCGGCGTATGCGGACGACATAGGAGTCTACAGCACCAGCCTCAACCCAGCGAAAGCGCTAAAGCCTGCAAAGGGCGCCAGTCATTTAATCACCGACAGGCTGTCCACATTCAGGTAAACCCAGCCAAGACGCAAGGGATCGGTTTCTCGTTCCAGCACGGGAAAAGAAAGCTTCCACCCAGCTTCAACACAGGCGGGACTGATTGCAAACGTGCCAATAGCATATGCTACCTAGGCATCAACCTAGGCAGGCACATGACGTTCGGCACACACCTGCAGAAGAAGCTGAAAAGAGTACGTAGGACTTACTACTCTCTCCAGAATCTCATCACCAGCCCGGCTATATCCCTTCGGCTGAAACTGCTCATATATCAGAGCGTCCTGCGGCCAGCACTGCTGTTTGGAACTCCGCTTTTCCGTTTTCTCCACACCAGCACCATAACTACACTCCAGAGCTTCCAGAACAACATCCTGCGCACGGCACTATGCCATACCCCTTTTCGTGAAATGAAGGCTCCTGCATCAACGAAAAGTTCGAGGTCCCCACCATCACCGAAGCTATCAGAAAAAGACACATCAAATTCTTCGACTCGATGAAACATTGCCAAAACCCCCTATTCCAAGACCTGACACCCCCACCACTACCGGCAAGATGGCAACTCTCTAGATCTGGGAAAGCAGACCAAATGGTGGACATTACGGGCCTTGGCCAACCAACAACAAGCCTCTGACGGGCAACCATCACTGCTTTCCAACTGAATGAGGTTGCACTGCATGCCTAGAGAGACTCTAGGCTCAGCCTTCGGTGGACTCTCACCACAGAACCGCAACATTTCCACCTCTACCGAGGCTTCCCACACTCCTTAATTCCCTCACTCCACCTTAAAACAGATACTCCTAGTAAAAGGATCCGCTCACCCCGAATAAATTCCTTTATTTTTCCCTTACCATAATCTTAAAAATTTGAGAGCTAAGGAAAAAAAAAAAGAAAAAAAAAAGGCGGGTATGTGAAATCGTTCAATTGTTGACTAATACCAGTTGAAAGTCATATTAAGTAATAAGCTAGTATTTTTTTAAACGTGATATGAAAACAACAAACAGCGAGCTCATTGGCTTCATTACCTATCTCAAATCCAAGAGTGAGCCTCTTCACTCTGTCATCTTTCAGATTGCTTCTCAACATCATCCTATCAAGTCACAAACACTACCTGCCTAAATTGTGGAGCTATATTTAGGTCAGTGTATTTCTACGTTTTTTTCAAAATAAAAGTTGGGGTCTCGAAACAAAAAAAAAAAACACAACTCTTCTTGGAGGGTCTGTTTGAAAATTCTGTACGATAGTATGTCCTTGATGTTGAGTGTCATCATTCGAGTTATCACCATCCCTTGGCTAGTTATTAGATATATAAGTAATTTAATAACATGCATAGATGCATTATGCACTATTGTGCTAGTTTCTCGTCGAGAGCAATTGCACTGTGTACACATTATACATATATAAAGAGGCAGTGACAAAGTGGACCGGCCCAAGAGACAGAGCAGTATCGACTAAGCGTCAGAGAGAATTCATTATCGGGTTAATTATATCGTCAGCTGTCCGGTACAGTCACATCAGTCCGTCCGTCCGTCCGCTCCCCCCCTCACTAGTATTTTATTATTAGTGAATTACCGTCGACATTGTCAAAGGGGTCCTGTCGGCGTATTTCCACGGCCGGCTAGAACTGCCTTACAAATGTCCATATGTCCAGCATCCAGTGCATTTAGTCGAAAGGGCCTCTAATCGACTGAATCAGTCTCTATATATAAACAATGTATAAATGTATGATTAAATTATTATGAGTTAGTTTTTGGACTTAAAACGTTTTGGTTTGACGAATTAACGATTTCACAACATTACAGTCTTAAAAAACATTTCAACAATTATACAAGCAACTCACAACAATGACATAGTTTAATCTAAACACTATTAACATAGCAGAGGTGAGGTATGCTGCACCTCACGCACTTGGCCTGCTTCCTGCTCTGGTATGGCCGTATTCCTGGCAGTTCAGGCACATCGGGATCCCTCTTTTTTCGTGAAAAGTGCTCACTCGAAAGAGCACATTATTTATATGACGGAGCTGCTTCAAGGTCTCTGCCTTCAGTCTGTGATCCCCTATCACTAGTATCGGTTCGATCTCTGTCCGAGCGCCATTTTGGTCGGAGTGCAGTAATCAATTACGCTGCTACCCATGCAGCGAGCCTCACGACATAAAGACTGTCCAAGAGACGCTTCAATTCCCCTCAAATGTGCCAATTGCGGGGGAAATCATGTCGCGTCGTACCGACAGTGTCCGTACAGGGTAAAACTTCTAGAGACTGCAGGGATAAAAAAGCAGGCACAGAATATGACAGCCGGGCTGAGAAGGGCCACATACATGCCTGCCCCCCCTCCACCACAACAGACTGCCTCCTATGCCCAGATGTCATCTGGAAACACCAGGGCTCCGGAAGTTCTCGCAGAGCCCCTAACTCAACCTACTAACAGTAATAATGATGCCTTGATGGGTATCTTGGGCAGTATGATGAACATGTTGAGCAGCATGACCGCTGCCATGAATAAACTCACCGAGGCGGTAACGCAGATGATGTCAGAATCCAAAAAATCAACATCTAAATGATGGGGCACGTAATTTTAAATTACAACGTCTGCGGCTTTCGGCCCAAACAAGCCGACGTAGAGACTATCGTCAGACGTTGCCGTTTTCACAGATACCCGGTTGAAGAAGATCCACTTCTGCTGCTTCCCGGGTTATACCGCTTACCGCCACGACACCGAGACTATCTCTGGAGGAGTTGCAGTCTTAGTGAAGCACGGAGTTCCCTGTAGGAGACTACTCCCACCCGTGACCCTAGGGCCCTCCCACTACATCGTAACGCTCCAGATACGGCTCACGAAGAACATGATAGTGTCAGGAGTATACAGAAGACCGAGAGCCAACTGCGACTCGGACAAGCTCCTGCGCTCTAGCATAGCTCATGACCGAAGACACGTCATCGTGGGTGACCTAAATGCGAACCACAGTTGGTGGAGCGGTACGACGGAAAACGCCCTCAGCCGCTACATCACTAAAACACTATTTACGGTAATCCACCCAGGATTGCTGACCTTCCGTCACTTCGTGAACCCCAACAGGACCTCCACGCCCGATCTACTCCTGACTCAAGAGCCACACCGAGTCACCGGATGCTCCGCCTTGGACTTTACCACCTCCGACCATCGGCCTGTGCTCTACGAACTAGAAGGCGACATGCCAGAGCCACCTGCTTCTAGATACCGGTACGATGAGGCCAAGTGGGACCTCTACAACATCTTATCAGGACCGAGTCGCCCACAATTACGCCCCTGAGACACACTTGGGATATCGATTACGCTATCTATTAGCTTCAAGACGTCATCGACCGAGCCGCCGATGCATCGATCCCGAAATTTTCTCCGAAGCCCCCTTCTCTGAGAAAACCTCCAGATCACATTCTACAACTGATTAGACAGCGTAACAATAGTATGAACAGGTGGCTTAGGACCAAAAACAGGGACTTAAAACCGGTTTTGAATGCTCTCACAAACCAAGTCCCCGATGGGCCAGTGGAAAAACTCGGTCTGGGAAGATCGCCTCACTAGTCTCCACGGTGACCACAAGCAATTGTGGAAGCTCGTGAAGACATTCAGGTCCAAAATGAACGGCGTAAGGCTGGCCGTGAACGGGCAATTCATCCCCACCACCGAACAGGCGGATCATTATAAAGTCGTGAGCCGTGGCCAAGGCCAGCGAATAGGGACCCTCGGCCCCCCCTCCCCCTCCCTTCCCACCACTACCGAGATCTACACCTTCCACCGGCAGGCTGCTTGCTTCATTCGAAGAACGAACGGGAACAAGGCACCAGGTGAAGACGGGATCCAGAACATCTTACTCAAGCAACTACCGAGGAAAGGAATCTCGTACATCACCAACGTGTTGAACTCCTGCTTCAGGCTGCATTATTTCCCTCAGAACTGGAAGCACGCTGTGGTCGTCCCCCTGCTGAAACCAGCGGGTATGAGCCTTCTCATTACCGCCCCATCAGTCTGCTGACTCAACTCTCGAAGCTGTTCGAGAAAATCATCCACCTACATCGCTCCGAGCACTGCAAGATGCAAGAAGTTATCCCACCGGAGCAGACTGGTTTCAGCAAAGTGCTTAAGTGCGGACAACAACTTGATGAGACTGCAAAACCACGTCGCATCGAACGTCCGGAGCAACAGAGCTACCGCTATGATCTCACTGGACTGTTCGAAAGCCTTCGACTCTGTGGACCACTACAACCTACTCCAACCTCTGAGGGAATACGAATTCTCGGATCAAATACTGATGATGACTACGGATGAGAACCTGATGACTTCATACCTCACAGGCAGAACTTTTTCGGTTCGGATAGGCACCACGTCTACGACCCGAAGAAAATACACTGCCGGTGTCCCCCAAGGATCAGTGCTAGGCCTTCTGCTGTTCAACATCTACACCGCCCACATCGTAGGAGCCTCGTACCCCAACTGTGAGGTATCGGCGTATGCAGACGACATCGGTGTCTATAGCACTAGCATCAATCCCACCAGATCCCTGAAATTTACTGAGAGCGCCAGTCAACACATTGCTGAGAAACTCGAGGCCATCAACATCAAAGTCAACCCGGCCAAGACGCAAGGAATTATATTTAGTTATAAATTTGGAAGAAAGAAGTTACCTAAATCCTTTGCCTTAGATGGCAAAGAGTCCTCCGTGAGCAACAAGCTATGCTACCTCGGGATTACCCTCGGTAGACACTTGTCGTTCACGACACATCTCAGCAAGAAGTTAAAGAGTGTTAGGAACAAGTTCTACAGCCTAGGACACCTACTTCACAGCCCGGTTTTATCAGTAAGCCTCAAGCTGCTTATTTACCAGAGCGTCCTGAGACCTGCTTTGATGTACGGGACCCCACTATTCAAGTATCTAACTCCTACACTCTAAAAACGCTCCAGCAATTCCAGAACCGAGTTCTCCGCTCCTCCCTCAAACATACCCCGTTCGACCGAATGAAGGCAGACGAGATCCCCGAAAAATTTGAAGTGCTCACCATCCAAGATTTTATCAAGAGACGACACATCAAATTTTTCGATTCACTCCGACACAGCCACAACCCACTATTCTCCGACCTTCAACCACCACCAATGCCCGTCCGATGGAAGCACTGGACCGCAGAAGCCTGGAGACAGATGGAAGCACTGCTGGACCGCCGAAGCCTGGAGACAGATGGACCCGATCGAGCCCGAGCCCCCTGACGGGGACTGAACGATCCACACCCAGCCGAGAGATCGAGGTCGATCTGCCGGCCGACTCAACCGAAGCACTATGACCCCTTCTACCTGCTCAGGGTGGGTCAATCTCCCGGCCGACTTAGTGCAGGCCCCTACTGTGGCGAGGCCAGGTACGACCTGGCCGACTACAAACCAATGCCAAGTACCCTAGGCTCCACCATAGGTAGACTCTCACTACCTTCCCGAACCCACCAGCCTCTTTTAGGCATCCCACACCCCATATCTTTTTCATACATCCTTCAAATAGGACTCCCCTTAGTGAAAGGCACCCATCAATCCAAAATAATTTTCCTTTTATTTTTCCCACATCCTATTTTTTATAAGTTTGAGAGATTTGGAAAAAAAAAAAGAAAAAGCAGAGGTGACTATGAGATGGATGCGTGAATCTATCTGAAGTACAGAGGGTAGGGTTCACTGTTCCTACTTTTGTTACTTACTTACTCAAGCTGCTCGAGCCACCTACGATTAACTCGAGGCGCAAAAATTGCTAAAGCACAAGGGAATAAGATCACAGCATTGATGGCAAGGCGCCTATTGTCTATTATTTATTTGTTTGCATTACGCCAAGCCGACCATTGTTGGGATAGCCTTTGTATTGCAACTGTGGTGTAGTTTACATTCGTTACTTACAGTGGATAGATAGCTTTGTCAAAATTTGCAAAAATCGTCAATAATGTTAAAGAGTTAAAACAGTTAATATGTCGTGAACTCTGCATTCTTTATAACTAACAAATACTCTAGAAACTTCTAAAGATGCCTACTTAGTATGCACTCGACAGGACGGGATGAAGATGTTCGAGCTAGGGGAAAAAATCAACCCCTATAGCGATTAATCAACCCGATCTATCACCGCTCTGGATTTTTCGGCTTAACCATTTTACCATTTTGATGCTGAACAGAACTAGTGAATGGAAGTACCAGCATAGTGGTCTGCCTGAACAGTGTCAGTCTATTTCGATGTTTATGATCCCATCAGTTCATCGGTTAGTAGTCTGTTCTATTACTCACCATTCATTATACCTTATGGACCACTGGACGAAAGAGAAAAAGCTCTGACGACCATGTCTGACAAACACGCATGTCTGATTGGCTATGCTATACAGTATTGAATGTTTAGTGCAAATGTTAGTCTGTACGCAAATGCGCACCGGAAATTTCCCCGTTCTCATTAAAAATCTTTACCGATTTTCACGCCATAAGCAAATAGAATTAGAAAAAAAAAATGTAATTTAAAAAATGAGCATTTTATCCTGCAGATTCACGATTACTATAAAAATACTGAAACAAAAATTGTTTGTATTCTATTTATTGATTCACAACTACGACTAGCGTCACAACCAGCAGATGTGCTGTAAATATGATAAAGTGACATGAAGCCAGAGGAGAGCCAGTGAATACCTTATTGATAAAACTATGTTAGGAAATGTCTTTGACTGTTCATCAATTATCAATTTAGGAAGACTCTCCTCAGTCGCTTTGGAATGTTACCAGGTAAGTCACCTGACTTACTTACACCTGTAGACGGTACTTGAATCGATGGGTTTGGTTGACCGTGCAATAAGTGTAAATAGTTGCACAATATATCCAATTATCCCCAAAAAATCATGAAAAAACTATCGACAGCATGAGATAGTTTCTTGTTTCCAAAAAAATATTTTTATGTCATTTATGAAGTTATTAGGAAAGAAAAATTATAGTAGACTTAAAATGTGGGTTGCTTATCATTGATAGGCATCTGACTCGATTTGCAACTAAATTATTGATGCTTTTGCCCTGTAATAAATTAGTAAATAGTAGTTGTATAATAAATGAAAAATTACTTTTTATAGTGTCTAATTTAATTAGCTAATTATATGCGTCCTTTCACCGTGAAGCGGTTGTAACTACCCCAAGTTCATACTATCATTAACATAGAAAAAGTGAATACAAATGAAATAATTAATATTGACAAGGGGATGTTACACTCGTGGGGTGACCGTTTTCAATAAAACTCTTTTTGGGTGGAACTAGGTCGAAACATATTACTCACATGTCCGAACATTCTTACCATATCGCCTTAGGAGCTTAGAAATTTTTTTTTTCGTTTGTGGTTGTTTTTAAACCACGAAAATAGCGATAATTTCTGAACTACCCCGATCCATGTCTAACTTTGTAGGGTCTTAGGGGGGTGGGTATATTAACTGCAGCTAATGACACAAAACTGGTCTGTGTAAATAAGTTAGAAACGGAGGTATAAAATAAAAGGTTCGTTTCATTATTATTTCTCTTGAAACCTAATTGCTGTTGGTTTCAACAACAAAATATTCAAAGAGAAGTAATTATGTTATCACTGGATTCGGACAAAATTTAGACGATTTATGAAGGTTTAAGTGACTATAAAATTATTATTTATAGATTTTTAGGCGTGCCAAAAGCGAATAGGAACTTGACGTTTTCCTAAAAATTAGCATGAGCTACTATCACCAAAAAAAGCTTCATTGAAATTGGTGACCCCTGGATCGTTCTTTATTCTGCTGGTAACGTGTGATTGTCCTCCCACAGTAGTTTTATTTAGTGTCCGTATTTGCGACAGTCAATCATCGCCACAGCGATAGGGAATCGATAAAACCAAAAATAACATAAACGCCTGAACAAACGAAAGAGAATTTTAGTTTGCTGTTGTATTATTTGATGTATTATGCTACTTCGTACACATCCCTTCTACCCACCGCCCGCGCCGAATTTATACAACGGAAATTGAACATTTATTTATTGCACGTCATAGGATCCGAGCTCGGGTCATTCATGCCGTCGGTACGATGTTTTATTTATGCGACTTCGTGTCAGCACAGTGAAGGGCTATTTACTGGTAACCACACTTTTCCACCCAATGGTAATATTAGTCGAATCGCATAGGCCATTGCGAAATATAATCTAGCTCTCACAGCCTTGGATCCAACATCGTTCCACGCTCATTGAAATTAAGTGTATACTCATGAAATATGGTCAAGTTAAAATAACTTTTTGTGTGAGGAAAAAGGCATTAAATACTAAGTACCATCATTATAGGCCGATGAATATGGCATGTGTTTAGAGAGTTTGATGATATTGTTACAGTAACTACCTATGAGGAAATATGTTTTTATGAACTTCCGGTAAAATAAGGAAGATGTATTGTATCATTTGACAGTTTTCTCAATCTCCTTTGTAGCCTTTTCTATGCTTTATGTTTCTAAGGGACGAGACCAATCAGCCGCAGAAAAGAATATAACCTTACTTTTACGTTCTAAAAAACTAAAATAAAGGTTGCGATGGTTAGTTTTTTTTACAAATCAAATCTTTATTGTGATGAAATTACAAATTGCGCCTTATCGGGCAATAAGTATTTGTGTTATACCATATTTACAATTTTTCATTCACTCACTCATTCATACAGTATTCACCAACAGCCCAGAGACCTCCCAAATCCACACCGTTGTCAACCCCCCCTCACATGCGAAAGAGAAAGCGGAGTCTTGGGTAGTCCCCCTCGTTCCTCCATCAGCCACGTCACCGGAAGCTGACCAGTGGAGTGCGCGAGAGCCACAGACGCTTACTACATGATTGGAGAAAATGGCCACTGCCAGGACTCCCACAGTTACATATTTATAGCATGTCACGAGGCCACTGTTTATAATCTAACATTGACCACGATAGACACTCAAAAGCCGTCCAGCAAGACAATCTTTTATCTCTACGTATCTATTAAAGATTTTGTTTTTAGTGCCAAACAGTTTGTATATTGTTGTTTAATAATTTATTGATGGAAGTATTCATTCGAAACACTTCACCTGGGAAGTGTGATTTCGAAATGTGGTCATGATGTAGTACAGTTTTGTGTAACCCCCATGAACCAAAAAAAAGTAGGCTGTTGCAATATTTGTAATATATATCCCTGTCGACTGTACTAAATATAAAATAAAATGGTCAAGTTAAAATAACTTTTTGTGTAAGGAAAAGAGTATAAAGTACCGAGGACCATCAGTATAGCAGGACGAATATGGCATATGTTTAAAAAGTATTTGCATATGTATGTTTGTCGCCCCCCCCCCCGGTTCTCTTTTTACAATTTTCAATTTGTCCACATTTGTTTAGCTGTATGTGAGTGGGGGGGGGGGTATCTGTGCCATTGCGTTTTCCGCACAGGACCATTATTACACTTTTATTCCTGCTCACTGGTCAGACCTAATCTATGCTTAATTGAAATTTTAGCCTCTTTGTAAACTAATTTGTTCTAAAAGTATAATTAGTACGGTACAGCTGCTCTTTCATCCCCATATTTCTGTTTGGGGCGCCCTTGAACAAGGACATTTTTGTGCATTACTTTCGCCTGTGTACTCTATTGCCCACAGTTAATAAGGCAATTAAAAATTAAAAAAAAGTAAATGAAAATATTAAAAAAAATAAGAAACCTTGATGTTGCTGAAAACTTGTGATAATAAAAAAAATGCTACAATAACAAAAAAAGAAAGAGTGTGCAATGAGTGTCAAGTATGCTATTATTACACAATTAATAGTTTGACCATTATAACCACATGATTGATACTCTTACATATAATACAAAAAATATCGATAATAAGTCCAACATTGGCTACGAAAATACGTTATTATCGTATTGTAGGCCATTCTAATAAAAAAATATCTATTTGCTAATTATTATAATGTAATAAATAAATAAATAAATAAATAGACTTAGTAGTCTGTAATAGATTTGGAAGTGTGTTTCATGACGTCGCGTCAAAAATTGAGGCGTACGGTCTGTGTTAAACAGTGAACCTACATCACCAGAAAACTTTGATAAAAAAAAAAAAAAAATGGTTACTTTTATTTTATGATATTACTGTTATTTATAATGCACCTAATGGTTTCTGTATATATTAAGCTCTCTCTTCAGCCTCAGCAAAAATCGTTCATTTTTTATTTTATTTACCAGGTGTATGTGTCGAGGAGGAGCTCATTAAAACTGAAATCTCAGGCCGTAGGAGTTAATTGGCTATATTTTCGCTGACTGCGTATCCATTTATCAGGGGAGTAGCCAGCAAGAACCAGCAAGGGACATGAGACGCAGGGAGCCGAATCGAAGACAGATCTGAGAACCTCTTGGATAGAGACACTGCCGCACAATCTATTAAGGAGCCTCAGTTCCCCTTTAGAGGCTAATGAATATTAAAGACAGATCGATCTGCGCTCTCAAGTTCTCAGTTCTTGGGTGGTGTCGCTGCCTATGCAAATACCGCCGATGTTGGTGCGCTCTCCGGAAGACATGTCCTGGGGGATGTTGGTCAGCCGGCGTGAGCTCTGGATTAGGTATTCCTCCGGGATTCTTGTCTGATCGGGGAAGCAGGTAGGATCTGCTTCTGGGCAGGCCTTCCCGGGAAAATGTCTGCAAGTAGCAGTCTGCGGAATGTAGAAGATCAACGGTTTACTACACGGGAAAGGAGCAATCCCTCTTCATATCTAAGATTAAAACCCAGACTTCTACAAGACAACATGTCGCTTTATCGTAATTATCTATTTAATTTATGAGATAATTTTATTAATTTATTTGTTTGGCATCCAAACATGCATAATATATTTCAAATATTTTCGTTTATAGCAAAAAATAATTTTTTTTGTAAATTTATATCTAGTTAGGGTTTCCTCTCATTGAGACCATACCCTATACCCCATTCTAGATATATTATATACGTATAACCTAAGTTATTGTTTATATGTATATTAAGATGTCCTGGATTTTTCTGAAATTTACCACCTTTAATTTTAATTTTGATAAATTATAATTCCGAACAAGTGACCTCTTCTTGGGCCAATGAGAGTGAGCCATGTGGCGTTGAAGAGGGAAAGTCGTACTCCCGTTCATACTGATTGGTAATTTTAAAATTATTGAAGAACAAAGGCCGCTTCAAGAAAAAGCAACCACTTTGAATTATCATCGGACATACCGACAACCAAAGAAAAAAATTGGAACGAGGTATATTGCAATATTAAGCATAGACATATAATAGTCACAAACTTTATTTTTTGAGTGTGCAGGAACAATATTAGCAAATGGTCCGAAGGGTTGTGAAAGGTAAAACAAGGTAAAAACGAAAATTGGCTCGGAATTAGTATATTAATTACTTTTTTGCGGTATCGTTTCAACATTGTCGTTAACCGTAGTAGGAAATCAGAATCTTACTTAGTATCTAAGCTAACGGTTAAATGTTTGAGAAATTAGAACGATTTTTCTCTTCACAACATTATTTTAATCAAAACACTGTTTTTTTCACAGTTAATACAAATCTAGTGTAGTTATAGTTTCATATACATAGTTCATTTGCATGCGTGTTTGTTGAGCAAGCCCTGACCACGGATTGGGAGAAATTTAGGCACAGTGATTATTTTCCACATAAGGGAGCGCAGAAAAAATTATTTTAAATTGACAAATATGTTTTTTGAGCAATAAACAGTCGATAGTTCCATGATTTAGTCAATAAATATTTATTGAATATATTAATATCAAAATTTGACTATTTTTTTTTTATTTGTATTTTAATGTATATATATAACCCTTAGAAATGTACGGTAAGTGATATCAATAATCGGAATTTTATTATTATTACTAATATTTTATTAGTAAATGGTAAAAACCAAACAAAAATCTGATTAAACTATCCCGGGCAACTCCGGTAATTCTGCTATTATCCATACAACTTTAAACGATTGGATAATTTTTAGGCCTGCTATCACACAGACACGCTAAGGTCCAGACTTCCCGGTTCCTGTTTTGAAAATAATACTTAGGACTGTTAAGACAGGACAAATACGGGAAGCTGCAGCGAGTCATCATCTTGTCCTAATGAAGATGACGACCCTCCCAGTGGGCCTGTTTGTTTACTGACGACTAACAGATAGCGGGACAGCCTGCATAACTCCAAGTACTGGCCCCCCGCCAACACCGCGGCACCGCGGCCCTAAAACGCACAACAAACTGCGTCTGCTTCTTGTTGACAACAACTGCCGACTGTCGCCATTAAAATAACCTCAAAAGCTCCCTTTGTTTGAAGACCAATTAAGTTGAATTTAACCCCAAGCGAATGCTGGGAAACTAATGGGAAAGAAAAAAGAACTTTTTATTCTGGCTCATTGCTCCTTAAAAATAATAATAAAATACAAATAAATATGTCTAGTTGACAAAAAACTATGAACGAGAAATTACTCTGTTGTAGTTAGCTTATAAATAATAACGGGCCCAACTACGTATGTGATGTTATAAATAATCCTACTGAACAATATTGAACAAAAAAAACGAAAAAGACATTCTCTAACAATTGTAACTAGGGACTTAAAGGGAAATACAGGAATTATTGCCGGGGTAAAATGAGCTTGAAAGGTTGAAAGATATAATAATTGAAACATCTTTATTGTGCTAAAATTACAATCTGCCTTATTAGGAAATAAGTAATTGTGATAACTGTTTTCATTCTTACCATATTTACAATCTGCATTCACTCGCTCATACATACAGTATTTACAAACAGCCCAGAGGCCTCCCAAATCCACATGGTTGTCACCTCCCTCGCATGCGAAAGAGGAAGTGGAGTCCCCCACGCTTCTCCGTCAGCCGTGTCACCGGAGAACCGTTGAAAGATATATGAATAAAATTAATAAGAAATACAAATAATGATAACAATAACGAATTGTGCCTTGTTAGACAGAAGAGACATAAGGAACTAATAAAATCTGGATTTAAAGATTGGGAGAGTTGGCAAGTGACCATTTTCGAATATATTTCCAATGGTTTGCGACAGAAAATGACGGTCAAAGAGAGCGAATTTTTGGATAGGTATAACCAGGTTGGAAGGGTGTTATCTAGTATTAGGGGATTTGAATCCGAGGAGGTCGTGAAGATAAGGAGGCTTTTAAGTCATGACAGTGCTAAAGAGGAAGGTTCTATGGAAGTATTGCCGACGGGCAGATTCAAACTCGAAGTAGCGTTGCAAAGTGACCAGGGCCTTGAGATCCAAAGTATAAATGCCCACTGGGTCTGGACTTCACTAATCAAACCAATGACCGAATCTGTGACTGGAACTAACGCTTATACTTGGTCAGTATCATACATTACCTTCCATCTGTCAGACAAACACCTCTGAAAATGGAGTCCCTATGATATAGCCTACACTAATCCGTGGAGGCACTAAACCCTCAAGCATCAAGAGATAAAGTTCTAACATCAATTCAGCAGCATGTCTATCGCGATGCCTATTGAAAACAATATTTTCCTAACTTTCGCAAAGATTTTCATCAAGTTCAATCTTCAGGGGTGAATACTTTCGGAGTATTGCTACGAAGACCAATCTTATTAAATTAAAAGTATTCGCATATCATGGACGTAGAAAATCTTTACTAGCTAAATTGTGTTACTCGATCAACTTTCGCGCATTTTTGGAACAACTCGGTAGCGCTACAATTGCTCATATCGAAATGTATGTTGACATCTACTCATTTCGACTTGACGTGAAATTACCGCTATTGTGGTCATGGAAGTCCTTGGTTTAAACCTTCGGTCGGACAGTGGCCCAACGAAACCCTAAAAATTGTCAGTGGATTAATCACACATCCGCTTGAAGACAACGTGGTTGGCTACTTTACCCGAAAGGAAGTGACGTACGGAAGACGAAGACCCATTGGTCCTAAAGACGGGAGCAGTAGAGATGGAAGGAGAACAGTGATTGGTCGACTCAGCCGCAGAGGAAGAGCGTGGACAATAGGAAATGGTGAAGAAGGTGGTGGAGGGGGTAGGTGGGGGTGCTTTGTTTGCAAATTAGCTATATCTGGCGTAGTGGGGCTTCCATCTTACATGTCTGTTCGTAGGCTATGTCTTATCATTAGCAGTCTGGGCGGGATAAGATTTGGCGCGCTTCCTTATCAACTGTTAGCAGATGCAATTAAACCAATCAGAAGAAGCACAGAATATCACCTTTTCCTATATTTGAGTGCTTAAATTATTTCCAATCAAAAGTTATAAGAGCCTTTCTAAGCGCCAAATTGTATCCTTCCCTAGTCTATGATACTACGATCTACGATGCCATACGCAGATGTAGCTAAATGAAATTCTTCAAGCTACTAACACTCTGACACAATCACTATCAAGCATAATCCACTCCTCAAACGCTCCTTCCTATAGGCGATCGCAAGCGGCAAATAACAACTTTGCTCTATTACACAAAATGACATATTACTATCTGCATGCACTAACTATCTATAATTCAATAAAGCTAATAATATTCTAATTAATAGAGTAACCTCGAAATCGCAGCGAAAGCTAAGAATGATCCTTCGTATTTTCCCTATTTTGAATATCTCATATAATTCTACTTCTTAAACAATGTTGTTTGCCCAACTAAACTCCAAAAACAAAACTAAAAATCAATGTTATTCTGAACATAGTGCCTTTGTTTAAAGAATATCGTCACATTGTTTCCGACAGTTTGAGAGTATTTACTTTTCGTAAATAATAGTTAGACAAATTCGATGTATATCACACGGAGGTATGGAAGTGTTTTTGTAAGCATAGTATAAATGATAACTTTTATAATAATTATCTACTGCCCTGTTAGGGTATTTTGTAATTATCTTTCTGATATAAAGATTTGCTATCCCCAAAAAAAATTTAATGACAAATATAATCCACAAAATATCACATATTTCTCATGGAGTCAAGGTCTTTAATAAGATTCTCTACTCAAAGTGACTAGGAAGACCAACTAATAAATTGATTAAAGACTCATTATTATTTTTCATAGGATTTCTTTAATTTTTAGTACCATTGGAGCCTTACCACTACTACTAGTACCATTAAGACACTTTTACCTACTTTCTGTAATTGTAGTTTTCTGAATTAGGACTTATTATTAACTTATTATTATTGGGGGTCATATTATTATCCAGGTCGTCGAGATCATTAGTTTTATAACCTACGCCATATAAAACTAGACAAATATATAACTTTTAATTACATTAAACGTTTTGTGGAGATTTGTATGCCATTCAGCTAACAAAAGGAATCTTGAAGTAAAATTTCAAGTCTCTAGTTCGAACAGGAATGTACAACATCACAATCACACTAAACATACAACAGACAGGGGTGAAAACGTAAGTGATGATTTATGGTTTTGAACAGAACAACAAAACCTTAACAATAGGATGGCCTTCATTTTTCTATTCTTTCTGAAGTAGAGCTATATGAGTATGTTAACGTGACCGTCTCGAAATTGTCCACGCACTATTAAAATAACATCAAGTTTGAGTGATATAAATTTCAAGACGTCACAAGTCAACGGTTTGCAGTGTTGTCTGACATATTATCTCATATTATGACTATAATATGTCATAATCATAATCATACTGACTAAATCCCTTGAATTAAAACACCAGTTTTTTTTTTGTACCTACAGGGATGAGTACTATTGCAAAGGACGATAATTTTCAAGCTGAATTTTTTTACGATGTATAATTTGTTTTTTAAATGAATAGAAAACTGTTTGTAGGTATTTATAAAAGCTACATTTGTAAATGTATCTCGCATCGAATGAATGTGGGTCGTATCTCATGTTCGACTTGCATAATTCACTGAACTTTAAGTCATATTTCACTATATGCCCATATAATGAACTATAAGTCCATAGCAATTATGGTTCTTATTATCTAACAATTAATAAGCTCTTATTAATTAATTAAACTATTTAATTTAAATTAAAAACGAATACCTTGAACAGGAGCTATCAGAAACATAGAATAAAGACACATAGGCTTTCATTTTTTGGAAAAAATCAACGGAACCTTAAACATTGATCTACTCTTTGTACATATTTATAACCTAAATCAATTACATAGAATGAACTAAATAAAGCTAATTAGTTCAAATAGAAGACGTATCAACTGATTTATATTACAAAAAATATATTTAGTCTGCAAATACCTAATATATATTTAGTCTGCAAAAATAATTTATATATAAATAATAGTTTCTGTAATTCACTGCACAGATACACATGTAAAACATGATGATTCATTGTTTAAAAAAAAAAAAAAAACCAAAAACCAACGATACCCTTAAGGGATCGTTTCAAAAGTGATTAAAAAATTAACAAAAAAACACATAATTTATATTCTCAGGTATATTCCGACCCTTATTGTGTTCATTGGTCAGTATAACAAATTTAGTTACTAAGATTTACTAAAAAAAATTTCAACAATATGTATTAAGAATTTTCATATATCGTATGTGATTTAAATAACTAGGCGTTTTAACGATTTTTTTGTCAATACGGCTTTTGAATGTGATTCACATTAATTTAGGGCAAGAATTGAAACAGCGAACTAATATTTTGATGGTGACAATCCTCAATTGTACTTATAGAGTCCAATTTACTTTATAATTAAAAAAGCTGTCTACCTACGAAATTCAAAAAAAAGCATATAAAATGAGTAGATCAAATTATTTAAATATATTATGCCATGCTGAATTAAAGGCTCTACAATCATTATTATCTCCGTTTCATTATTTCTAGGTAGTTATTAATATCAATTCTGAAAAAAATTAATCTCTGATTTTTTAACATGTTTCATTCAGTGTAAAGTATGCAGAGGTCAAGTGAATAATGCGCCCGACCACCGTGAAGGGGGGGGGGGTTGCATTGATTTTACAATAATGGACAATAGATTTTTTTTTAATTTCATTGTCGCCTTAATAAAGAGTTAAGGCTTAATAACACATAAATAACCAAAATAAAACGAACGATTTCCCCCGATTGAACTTACAACTGTGAGTAATTAGTCGTAAAATATGATTTGAGTGTAATGTATTGCATTGGGTAATGTATTTAATTGTAACTGATCCACCAATACGTGTCTTAAATTGTTCTTATCTTGGCTTTTACTACCTTCAGGGAAACTGTATGATACTAGTGTGAATATTTCGATGCAAAACGACAAATTTATTTGGCCAGAATATTTGTATTGTTAGATTCTCCGTTGACTGCACTAAAGTAATGTGCTCTTAGAGAAGCGGGAGACCCGAATTATTTCTCTTGAAATGTCCCTATCATATAACATAGGGCAGTTTATAACATAGACGAGAAAGTTGTTTAAGCAACATGAAGAAACTCCTTTGACTTGTGTGTACATCTAACTTCACAATAGAAGAAAAACAATTAAATCGATTGTAATTTAAATGCAAAATACTTGCATGAGACATATACAGTGAACTCATGCACTCCAATTAAAAATAATGAATTATTCATCATTTATAGGATCAAACATCCACAACGGTATTTCCGTTGTTACTAGATTAAGACTTTTTTCACTTAGAACTTTGAAATCGATTGAGTATAAATGTCTATTTTTATTTCATATCTTATTTCATTAAACGTCTAAATTTCAAACTTTTTTAAAATTCTATTTCAAGAGAAGCTCTCCGTCTAATTCATAAACCAAACATGGCATAATAAAATTATTATTATTGACTAATTTTATAATGTCAAAGGACACGAATAATTCAAAATAACGAATATCAATTGCCATTGGCTATAGTAGCAATACATTTATCATCCTAAGAATATACTTAGGAACAAGAATCGAAGCTTCATTAACTAAATGAATTATTTATAGTGTTACTCCAATGTGTTAGTGCTGGCTGTGGAGTTATAGTAGCAGTCTCATTTATAGAATTTGTTCTAATAATATAAAAAAATCTTTATGAATAATTACCAAGAAACTTATGTGCAGGCAATTAAAATAACTAAAAAAAACGAATATATAGAGTTACAGTAAAACCTGTTTAAAAAATAAATATAATAAATAAAAATAACTTGTGTCGAACTATGTAAATAAAATAAAACAATATTAGTAAACATGCACAATATAAAATAAATAAATTTAAATAAAGCATAAGAATAATCGTTTCTATGGGTCACTAGAATTAGTCCTAATTTTTTTTCCGAAGAACATATTGAAAATGACATTGCAAAAATAAATACATTCAAATATACTTCAAAGATTAAAGTTATGAAAACGAACAAAAGCAATTGCGAATTTAGTATCTATCTCGTAGATCGTACAAAATAATATGAAGTACTTTGAGTCAAAAATACCGACTGATTTAATACGAAATTTTCTTCGTCCCTCCTTTTTCGTCCTTTTGTACGTAAAAAATAGAATTTGCGAATGAACTTATAAAATGGCGAGGCCACTGATCCTCGTATTTATTAGTATTTTTGTTTTATACACTTAAGAAAAATAAAATGGGAAAAATTAGAATTTATGTTTAAATTAAATGATTTTATAAATATAGCTTATTATTCTAAAAAAAAAAATAATAGTTTAAATATTACAGAGTTAAGAATAAATATACAGGAAGCAGTTAGTGAATTAAGAAAAAAGCAAGGGACTATAACTGGTGGTTGTAAAAAAGTAGAACCGGTTGTGCAGGTGACGTGAGATTTGGCGGATGCCGGGAGAGGGACCTTGTAGGTGCTGCCATCTGTGGCCACCTCCAGAGGTAGCCCTCCGCATGGCCGTTTGGCGTCTAGTTGAGGTTATGGAGGTTTTTATTTGTCGTTTATCAGTCAATAAAGGTGCTATGATTTGGTATTTGGCGAGATTACGTATAGAGGATGACTAACTATGTTGGAAGGATTAAAAAGTAGCGGTTTGGTTGGGTTTTGCGCAGGTTATTGTCTGGGCAGACCACGTGTTGGCTCAGTTAGGGACTGCAGGAGGTGAAATATTAGTTATTGGGTGGAGGTAGTTAGGTGGAAGTTGAAGTATAGCAAGAATACGAGAGAAGAGGCGCTTACCTGGTCTACGGTGGCTGTGAGAAGCGCAGGGACAGCGAAGCGGTGCAGTTCAGGCGTCCGTAGAGAGGCAGGCGGCCCGAGGCAGTGGCGTGGAGGGAGGGGGAGGGGCGAGGGGGCGTGGACTGAGCTGCCCTGGCCCCGCCCACCGCTGACGTCACTGCCGGCCCGCTCCGTAGTCAGTCGGCCGCGGACATTCAGGAGCCACGGAGCACGAGATAGACCGAGTGACGAAGTAGGCGAGTGATGAGCGAGTGACAGTGTGTCTAGTGTTGTTTGCGACAACATCATGATCTGATCCCTACCGGAGACAAACAGCAGCCAGTATGACTCGAAGGAAGCAGAACTGCCCCAAGAGGATGAAATGTGAGTTGTATATTTGTTGTTTAGTTTTCGTTTTTGGGTCGGTGTCAGATTGTTGACAAGACCTGCTGAAAAGAGCCGGTATGACACTCCACTGTTACGCTCCTAACCTGCCTAACCAGTACCGCAGACGATTTAAACACCGATATGACAGCCGAATACTCAAAAAACACCGGCAGTAAATAAACTGCCAATCACAACAACAATAAAGCCGGTCGGTGGTAGCGCGGAAACAACAATCACGTGGGCCGCGCGCCGCTCTGTTTACATACAACACCGTCCCGCCACCCGCTACCGGCATTCCGTTGTTCTGTGCTGTTGTTTTCTCTTATCAATGCCTACCTAGCCTTAGTACCCACTGTCACTAAGTACTGTCAGTCCAAGTGAAAAACCACCATACCCTGAAATAAAGAAAAAATAGCAAAAAAAATGTAATTTCATAATAATAATGATATAGTTATTCATTGAAGTTTAATTAGCTTATTTAATTGTTAAACTATATTTTATTTTATGAAAGCGTTTTATTTGGCTATTGACATTTAAATAAACTTTTTAGCTTGGCCTGTCTAAAAAACAGGAAAATAAAAAAAATATTTTATGAATATTTCTAACAATTTATTGCCATCGGGTTTTCATAATTAATTTATTTCTATTGTAATCTGATATAAGTCTAAACTGTAAAAAAAAAATGATTTAAAAATAATATGTCATTTAAAAGGATAGATTTGTCAAACTGATTTAAAAATAATTTCCTGCTAAGGAAAAAACATGAGTATATATTTTAGACATAGTTTCTTATAATTATCTTTCAAAAAAATATCAATGAAGTATATTTAAAAAATCTCGTTAATAAGCCAGAAATATCAGGTCTACAAAGAGAGGTCAGTTACAAAATTGATAAAAAAAATTTTTTTTCAATCAATGAACGTTCATATCTACGCCAAAGGGATTAATGTAAAACAAGGTTTAGACTCCCTAACGAGGGGGGGGGGAGGCAGATATTTATGCCTAAGAAGATAGATACAAAATATTTACTTTCAGGAGGCCTGTGGGGGCGGGAGAGAACCAACCCTTGTGTACTCGGAGATGTCAGCCTGTGGTCCAACCTAGGCTGTCTTAAACTGTTAGTCCCGTGTCACTATTGTCATCAATTAACTATGTCATATTATGATAAATTATACATACATCAAACGCCATAATTGTTGAATAAAAATAATAAAACTTCATTAAAACTATATATATTCAGTAATCTCAATTAATCCGTAATATGTGACATACTGCCATTGCAGTCGAATATAATACGGAATTATTAAATCATGTATTAATTATTCGTTTGTTTATAAAAATAATATAAATCGTTAATCTATAGCAATTATACAAATTACCCGGGTAAAACTGGTTAATCCTAATTAAGGAATATGTTTTCAAAATGAAGCGTGGACAGTTAAAATTATAATATTTATTTGAATGATTACTTTAAATAGTGTAAAAAATGGTGTTAAATATGTACGTATCAACTGCATCCTTGTGACAATATTTAACATTAACTACTTCAACTTTCATAGCTATCTCTATGGCATAAATAGTTTTAATTTAGTAATATATATTTATTTATTTAAATTCATTCAATAATTCCAAGTAAATTGCTGTATTTATGTCATTATCATGAAAATTCTTAAGAAATTTAGTTTTCACAACTAATATTTTTTTTGCAATAATAGATTTGTATTTTATGATTTATAAATTTGCATGCAGGATAATCGTTAATATATTTAATTGTAACGTCTGTTGTACAATTAAGAATGTCTGTATTTATTTAATTGGAGTATTTTTTTTATAATTGTATGATTGAAATTATAGAAGGAACATAATAATCACAATCAATAGTGTGGTTTTTTAAATATTATGTCAATCAGTAAACAGTCTGGCCTATAGATAAATATTTAAAACATAGACGTTATATAACATTAACTAGAAATATTTATTTATTTTCAAAAATTAATTTGTTGTATTTGACTAATGAAAGTACTGTTTATATGTATTATTTCACCTGACCTTTATGATTTATAATTATTATTTAAAGGGTATTCGTCCAATTTTATATTAATTATCTAAAATTAAGATAGGTTTATCCAATAATTGTTAATCTTTCGTCAAGAACCTACAACGTATGCTCAAATAAAGAAAAATATTAAATTGTCGAAAATGAATATTCAGAAACATAATATTAATCAAACTAGAAGTGAAGCCCTCATCTCTGAAATTATATATAATGTAAAACATTCAACAATTCAGAATTATCTATGAATTTATTTTATCATACATTAAGGGGTTTCACCTTTAGGTGATTCACTTTAATCGAGACATTTTTTTTTTTTGTTTAATTCGGCTATTTCTTCTAAATTTCGATATTGTAAGAAGAATGCGAAAGTATTGTTTTGTAAAATAAATAAAAATGTCAATTATAAATCACATCTAAATTCCATCATACTAATTTTAATATTTATTCATAATCATTACTCCGATGATCCTAATGTTCAGTAGCTTTTATTATTTAAAAATGAATAAAATATGGTGAGAAAACAGTTTTCACAGAGGCTAGTTGTGACATTTTGTTTATCTTTGTTTTACACTCTGTTTATTTGTTTTTTTTAAACTCAAACAGCACAGCACAAAAAAAAGTTTCTTATCTTAAACATCATTGTTATAGTAAGGATACAAGCTTGTGATGTGAGCGTTAAATTGTATTTTTTTGCACATATACAAGTGTTCAAAGAGTACCAGTTATGTTCTGTGTTTTTCGCAGATGTCTAAGAACTGTTCTTATGTCATATCTGGTCGATTCAAAATTAAATCCTGCATCTAAATAGCAAATATTTTGATGTTGATGTGCCCGTTTAGAAGATGTAACTTGGACACACTTACATCTCCGCGGTAATTGGTGAGGTGGTTTTATAGTTTTGGGTGTTGTCCAGCAAACTATTCTCGAGCTCAAAATAATGTGTGCTTAAACAAATGACCTTGTACATTCAAATAATGACATCGTTACTTTATTTATTTGACTCACATCATTAAAAACACATAGAGTCAGGATAAATTCGGTTCTTTTTACAAATTTATTAATAATAAATTAATAGCTTATGCTTTTACTATGTATGAGGTTTCTAATTAGCATACATGCAAAAAAAAAAAAGAACTACATTCATAGTTTTATGATTTTTGAATTAGTTTTTGACAGCATAATTTAATATTAACAAAATTCATTAAGTTAAATCTTGTCTAGCTTATTGTATAAAGCCGGCCTTATGTATATAGAGGGGAAAAAATCAAACATGCCTGTGTATATACAATATACATACTAATAAATACACACAGATACAAAGTGTTCATGTAAACACAGGCAATAAATCATATTAATAAATTTGTTTCTCCTAAAAATTAAACCCACAAAGCTAATAATTTACAAAATAATTTGTTTAATATATAATTATCCGCATTAGTGTGGTTTAATCTCTGGTATATTATGTAGATAATTTTTAATGGGATGCAATCACAAGAACCTACATGCTCAACGATTTTTTTTGGAGTAGAATAATACTAAAAAAAATGATTATGATTAGTTATAATGAGAATTAATGTAAAAAAACAAAACAAAAACCCATTCCATCGACCGCTTGTAACATTTTTACGAAATAGGGCAGTATTCGACAACAAGCAATTTTCAATTTAATTTTATAATAATATCCCAACTGTTCTGAAGTTAAAAACATTTTTGTTGGTGTAAAATAAAAATTATTTGAATATATATTAATGTAGTGAACATAATTTTATAATGTTCTATTATGTATATAGTCAATGGCCGAAATGATGACAGTTTTATCGACAATAACTATTCAATAAAACTACTGGATGTGTTGCGTTTATTGATAAAAAATAACCCACATTCTCATTTTTCTTAACTACGCAGTATATTCCGTTTCACCACCAATTTGTGATTTGCAGAGATTCAAATAAAAGAATGAAAATAATGAATTCACTAGCTTTGTAGGGAATTAAAACCTACATCCTTCACATCATGAAGTAAATTATCAGCCCTTAATGAAAACCCTTAAATTTTAAAAATCCTAATGGATTATTGAACTGTTTGTCCGTCAAACTACTTTCCTATGCTGTAATCAAAATATGAAAGACATCCGTAACACTTACTTCATAAATCATTTAAGTAATTTTTATGCTTATGAAAAAATTAAAAACATTTAGTGACATATTTCGAGCAGTTGTTTATAATTTAAAGTAATTATTGACTTTCACATTGCATTTTATTTATCAGGTTTCTTCTTATTTTTTTGTTTAAAACGAAGCGTTTATTTTCTGCTAGTACATCAAAGGCTTTTCTATCTATCTGGAGCCACCCACTTAAATTAACTGAAATTAGATAAAAATAAAATTCATTGTTTAGAGATTTGAACCAAAAACTCTCATATTATAAAGTGCATTCATTCTCTGACCTTGGCATTTACAGGGAAAGAATTATCTAATATATATTTATGATTTTTATATTCTATTAAGTCTATATCAATTTTTCAGCAAGGATTTTCAAGTATAAATATACTATTTTTTAATGAGTATTTTTTTGGTTGATTGGAATAATGGGGTACTTGACTGTCTTAAATAATTTGACAGGTTGGCTTACTTGTCTTTTTATATTAGGTTCTTAAACTGTAAAATCATTGTTTTAAACTGATTCTAACTAAACATACAACAAATGAATATAATAATTATTAAATTATGCAGCTATAAGTGACTAGTCAGCCGATCCGTGAAGCCACTAAAAGAGCTACTATCAAAGAGGAAAGGATTGGTGTAGATCAGTTAAGAGGTTAGTGGGTCTGGGTTTTCGGTGCAAGGAGGGTTCCTTGAAAAATTGTGTGTACTCTATAGGGTGACCCTCTCCACTCCTCTTTTTCTTCTTCTTCTTCCTTTACATCATTCTCCCTCTCTCTCTCCCCCCTCTCTTTCTCTCTCTCTCTCTCTCTCTCTCTCTCTCTCTCTCTCTCTCTCTCTCTCTCTCTCTCTCTCTCTCTCTCTCTCTCTCTCTCTCTCTCTCTCTCTCGCTCTTTCGATCTTAAATCAGATTTCACTTCTTTATCATCTTTAAGCGCAGATAATAACATTGCACTTTATATTCATGAATGATATACATTATACTATAAATTATATTTAGTTACTATAAAGTAAAAAAATAAACTAGTGGACAAGACGCGTCAGAGGGTGAAGGTAATGTGGGAGCATTTATACTATAAAGTAAATTTCATTTTGTAATATATATATATACACATGCGAAATCAAGGTAAAGAAAAGCGAAACAAAAATATCGAGAGATGAAGATTTGATTTAACACTAATTAAACTAATGAAAAATTAAAAAAAATCAAGCTTTGAAAGCCTACAATCATAATCTCTCCGTTCGCTCGTCAAACATTTGAATATTTAATTTGAATTATATATTTTAACCATTTTACATCGTTTTTTTCAATTGCGATTAGCAAATATTCACAGAAAATAATACGGATTTTTTTAGAAGCAGTCAAATAATATCTGAAGAACAGGGCATTCGACCGGTCTAAAAGTTATTATTAAGAGAGAATTTTGTTAATTCATTCAACGTTACACTGGCTAATTACATGTAGTTCCCAGGCGCCAGAGTGCCTCTAAACTAAATCATAAAACTAAAATATCCGTTTATTTTATACTGACTCTATTTAACTGTTTAAAATTCAAACAAATTAGAAAACAATTGATATAAAAAAGCTGTAAAATAAAAATATGATATGAAAAAAATAATATATAATGAGTAAGTAAAAAAGAAAAGAAAATGTATTCAAATTACATGTTATCATTTACATGATCAATAACGTTTCCTTTTTTGCAATAATCATTCATTAGCATTTCTGCTTTTTTATTACTTGATATTTGTAAAAAGTAATCGAGAAATAAATTATGGTTATCATAACTAGTTTACGGAACACTGCTGAGGATCTGGTTTCCATTTTTGCTTAATTGGTACTTACTTGGCATTTATAAATTTCTTGGAGATAAAATGTGTGAAATTTATTTTTGTAACAGTAAGTTCTAGAATAAAGGTTCTGGGTTCGAATCCCTGGGTGGAAAGTAAATTTTATTTCAGTTGAGCTCTTTAAATATAAGTGAGTGGCTCTCCTGACTAAAACATCCTGACTTGAAAGCCAATCATAACAATAATAATAAACTCATTGTCACAATTATGATAACATTTTGAATATAAAATAAATTGAAAATTTCCTTCTTATTATGAAATATTTTGCTTGTTTCTTTACAAAAAAATATTTTATTAAAGGTCCATCGGTTCTATGGAACGCTACATATAGACATTTCAATTTCTTGTACCAGCGATCATATTTATTTACACCAAAAATAATTATAATTAAATAATCATACAGACTGTTGTTACTTTCTTCGTCAGTATAGCATTGGTAAACTATTTCATTATCAAGAATTTATAAGTAAAGTCAGTCCTGTGGAATGAATGCATATGACAGTCTAGTTTTGAATATTTAAAACAGATGAATATTTAGTTTATTTATTTAGGCACTGTTGAGATTGTGATTAACTGAATACTTATAGGTAGACTATAGTTACTAAAAGACAATAAAAAATTCTTTTCATCCGTAATATCTTAATTGTGTGATGCTTCATACTTTTTTCATTATAGGTTTAGAAATTCTTTTTCAGTACAGAATACCTTAAAGGTTTCTGTTCGGTAATTTATTGCTGTGTATTAGAATGGTGTTTGACATTTGAATCTATAAATTATTTATTAACAATTCTATTTTTAGGTCTATTCATAATACTTTTTTTAAATATTCGTAGTCATTCATTAATTATTTTTATTAATAGATATTTCTTTATTTGTTGTGGTGTATAGACGTTTTCATTCGAAGTCCTCTTTACCGATATTCTCCTTTAATAAGCAAAACTTATAAAAATTTTCAGTTTAATATTAATAACGGAACGATTGGGAAATTATATACAATTCACATAACTATTTTAATAAGATAGAGTTTGTGCAGTCTCATGATAAAGAAATTCGTGTATTTAATTAAAAGCTAGTCTCGGCTTGTATACGCAAGTTCGTTTTGCCAAATGAGTGCTAAGCTAAGAAATTATTAAATTGTGTTTGGCACGTTTCGATAGACAAGATTAGAAGATGAGGCTGAGGAAGCAGATGTCATTATCCTAACATGGTTTACCCATGGAGAACAAACACATAGATTAAGACTTGCAGTTATCTATTCATTAGTTCCTGTATGGTCTGCTGATGTCAGGATCGAAAATAACTCAGTTGCCATTTTATCTCCATCGGATCGAGAAGTTCTCTTTTATGTCGACCAAAATTTGTTTACTGTAAACTAAATTATATATATTTTTTAAATGGATAAAAACAACAGTTAGGTAGTGTCTTAATGACAATTACTTAAAAACTATTGGCAAGTATTTACAAAATATTGTAAATATTGTTCTACTTTTTTGTTTTATTGTGATAAAGAAAAAAAAGAGAGGGAGAGAATTAATTACTTACAGGTTTCAGAGCGCCTCCAAAACCAACACTAACCTATTCACTTTTTTATGAGTAGGAAAACAGAAACTTAAAAGAATAATTTCTAGTGGTTCTCAAAGATCAAATTAATGTCTTCATGTAAATAATGTTTAAACATTATGCACAACCATTCTTACTAAATTATTATTGCTACACTTACAATTTTTGAAAAATCTTTGAGTGCTTTATTTTACTACGTTATAAATAAAGTCAAGTTCAGTGTGTAGTCGAGAGATGGTAGTATTCCTAGGCCTTGTGATTATTCTAATATGTTTATTCTGTATTCTGTACAGTTTAAGTTACTAGAACAGGCGATACATAGGTGAACAGCGAGTGGTCTGACAAGCATTTTATCAATTATTGCTTCATATTATATCGATGGTTAAAATGCTTAGCAATGGAATGCAAACATCATTGAGATGACAGCCTAGCCTTTTGACTAATAGAATCGGTGTTAGGTGCCAATGGTTAAGCGCAACAAACCATTAAATGTAGTTTTGAACGCACAAAGTGTTTTTGGAAATTTCTTTGAAATTATTTTTGCGTTACCGTCTTTGATTTCGCATCATGTCCTGAATAACTTCTGAGCTAGGAGTTCCCGTTGTTTCATGTTTTGAACCAAACTAGCTGTAGAATTGTTTAAGAGGTCACAATGACAGCAAACAGCGGTCCGACAGCCTGTGCTACACTAGAAGGTCCGCCATACCTGGACGACAATGACCATCAACAACGACAAAGAACAACAAAAGATTTAGTTAGCGGACAATGGGTCAGCTAACCTTACGCAAACCTCAATACCTGCTGTCTCAGAGGTATCTCATACGCACAGGGTCACTGTCCAAAGGAGGACACCAAAAACTACGTGTCTTTGGGGTACGCTTTCAACGTTTACTGAATATTATGTCAAATCAAAAGATGCCGAATAGAATGTGTCTCTCAACATTTTTAGAAGATTTTATAATTGATCCTTAACCCATTCTTCAGACGGAGGGGCAGAAAATTACTAGGTAGAATAGTTTTCTGTATTTTTTAATTACTTCTTTTTGGCTTTTAACCCAATTAGTGTGTTCTGTTTTGAACTATATAACATTTTTCTTTTTATTGACTGATGAATAATGTTTAGTTAATTGATGCAGATATTCCTCTTTAATATTGTATGATTTTTGTTTATAGATATATGTCTACTTCATGAGTTGATAGTTTGTCATCGGAATCAGATAAGAGAGGGTGTATAGGATATTTTTCAAAACGTTTTAGTCCATAACATGCCTCATTCAAGAACCTTACTACCTCAAATAATCTATAGAGCACAAGAAGATGAGAATTTCATCAGTCGAAAGTTATTGTGCTTTCACAATAAAAAAAAACGAATGAGTTTTATTCTTAATAAAGATCAAACCCACAGCCACATCAACATAATAAATAAATTATTCTATTCTACTTATTTATTTATTTAAATTATTTTCACCTTATTCTCGCTTATTGTGGATCTCACGCCGATTTTTTGTCTGTCCGTAAGAAACCGCTGACTTGCACCCGTTGCTTGATGTGCCGACGGTGGACGAGTTCCAGTGTTTAACACTATGACCCCACCACCCCTCCCAAATCGATGGCAACAGACTGTCGGGGAAAATTTAGGTTAAGAATTAGTTTTTAAGTTTTCTTTTGTTGTGATCAAAAAGGTGAGCCCCATCACATTGTAGAGTCTTGTCAATGAAGCCAAGTACATTGTGTATCATTGTACTTGTATTGATTACATAACTTCTATACCGATTCAGACCTTGTATAGAGTGTACAGTTGGTACAGGACATATAAAATGTAGTATGTAAATAGATTCGCCTAAGAATCTATAGTAAATAAAAGTTTTGTCATTTTTTTTAAGGGGATTGGGAGGGGGGGGGAAATCGTAAGCATGAATAAGACTCATGATAATGCACTATAATGTTTCATTATTGCATTACCTGCTGTCGGACTGGAGCTCTGCGCAAAGAGGGTACCTGTCCCTTCACATGTTCGTTCATCCAACCCGAAAACTATTGCTTGATACTCACCTGAAACTGCTATTCATTTCCTTGGCTGCGACGGTAACCATTTTTTTTCTATTTTCATTTCCAATATATTGTTGAATCATTGCTATCAACTTTGACTTAAGTCGCTTACAATGGAGCTGCTCTATTAGCAACATCTAAAGCAATAGTCTTATTTGCATAAAGTGTTTGTCTTGAAAGGATTCTAAGTTGTACCTGTCTTATTAGGCGGAATAATATTGACATATCACCTCTCTGGTTTGTTTTCGCTGAACCAAACAATCTCATTCATCACCTGCCTTCCAGTTACCGGAACAAACAGTCTTGGACGTCTCAAGACGTCGTTTAAATTAATTAATTGTCTTTTATTGTTCAAATTTTGAATAAATTGCGAACTTTATCTAATTTATACTGCAGGCTCGGAAACGAAACCAACATGAGCACAGTTTTCGGAATGGCTCAGTTTTTAGTTTTTATGTGGACAAATAAGCAGACTGCTTCCTGTCAATTGAAAATCCAAACCCCTACATTTTGAAAGTGCGCAGTATAAGCAAATTATAATACAAAACAATAAATAATATGTAGGCATATAAATGTCAAACGATGAAACATAGAAATTTTCAGTTTATTTTATATTATCAAATAGTCTGTAACCTATGCTTATGAAACAAGGTAGGTAGAAATTTACTTCTCTGGAAAAATTGACGAAGGGTGGGAAAAAAGGAAAAGTGAATTTCTGAATCCGGCCTTAAAATTACCGAATTTCCTGGAAATGTTTACAACTGGTTTTAACAAGCTGTAGTTAAATTTATTTCTGATTATTATTTTCTAAATAGATGGATTTTGCAACACTTTTGACTCAGTTGTTCTCAAAGATGTTTTTCCTCCAAAAATATTACTCTTATTTGCAGTTACATGAAATGAGTTTTTGACTTGTTCAAATTTGACTTGTACACTCTCTGTCAAAAAAAATCACGTACAAATCTCCTATAAAAAATAGAGATTTTTCTGTTTTGGAGCCTAGCCCCTGTTTAAGCTGCGATGATTCAGTAAGAATAATTGATCTTCATGAAGAAGGAATATTTTTGCGTATCATCGTTAATCGCGTTGGGTTTCATTACTCTACAGTTTCAAGGGCCATAAAAAGGTACTGAAAGACCCGGAGTCACTCAAGACGACCAAAAGTCAACGATCCCATTGACGACCGCTTTGTGAAAATTCAAGCGCTTAGGAAACGTAATGCAACATCTGGCATTAGAAACTTGGTTGCTGGAACATACTCACTCAGGGTCAACCGTTAGAAGAAGACTAACAGAGTAAGCCGTAGCTCAGGTACGTCTGCGAAGAAGCCCCTTCTTTTGCAGTCTGCTTTAAAGTATGTGGAGATGATTTCACAAGATCATGTAGTGCCTTACATGCCTTGCATTAGCGCTGCATCATTGCTTATGCATGGTCACATAAGGCAACACGTGTTATATCACCTCAACACAACAGGTATCCGTAACCTAGAATGGTCAGCAAGAGGTCCAGACCTTAATCCAATCGAACATTTGTGGGCCAAACTTAAAATGAAGGTTCGGTCGCGGGATCCTTCTACTAATGCTGAAGTATTGGAGGAGTGGGACAACATTCCTCAAGATTTTATTAAAAATCTTATTATGAGTATGCCTAAAAAGATGGGGATGGGTAGTTAATAAAGCCAGAGGAGGCAATACTTATTATTAAATGCCATTACAAGCCTATTTTTTTTGTTTTAATTATACATACATATTTAATTTTAATATTTTGTTTAGTAACATTGTTGATTGAACCTTTTTGTAAATGTATGTTCTAGTGAAATTTAAAAATTTCTTGATGTGATTTTTTCGACAGGAAGATTATAATTATTAAAAGATAACCATAAATTGAAATACTACTTTTTTAAACTTAATTAGTGTTAAATAATTTAATCATGAATACTATTACTAAGTAATTGATTTATTATATAATTTCGAATTGTTCCCTCCTTGGAGCAATACATAGCCAAATGACTCTCCCCTCCCCCCGCCCCCTTGTTGAATATTCTGGGTGTTTATCTGTACAATAGGAGTGTGATCTTCAAAATGCATTCTGACAGTCACTTTGTTTGGGTCGGAATCTTTTGAGCTATTCGCCAACATATCTGTCTTGAATGAGCCTTGTCAATCAGTACTCGCATGTCACTGCCTTTATGTAATGTAATGTTATCATTTATTGTTGGTAGTTTTCTCACATATCTATCGATGTTCCACTTGGAGATATTATCTAGTTCATTTTGTATACTTACCCTATAACTTTGTATTTTATGTTTACATTTTTTATTTTTCATATCCACATATACCTGATTTATTTATTATTTATGTTATAGCTATTCAGACCTATCAAGTGCTTCATTAGCTACCCACACTCCAATTGTATCTATCTCGTTTTCTTTGTATGCTTTTGTACGTAAATTTTGTTACTGATTATTACCAATCATGTTTAGCACTTACTTCATTTCTCTATGTGGTCAAACATAGTATGTCTACTATGTAAGTAAATTACTAAACGTGGAGAAAACATAGCAACTCTCTTTGATCGGCCTAAACCGATATCCCAATAAGCTTTTAGCTCATTTGCATACTCTTAGCTGTCTAGATATTTATAGTCATCATTAACTCACAATAATTAGTACAAATGTTCTACCTGATCCAAGTACTTACTCTACTTATTTGCGTTGACAGATTCATTAGCTGATGTCCTCTCAAGTTTCGGCCATCCCCCCCCCCCCGGCTCAACTGCTTCATCGGGAGAAGAACCGCCGGGAGAGACGACATACCGCTGCAGAACCGGTTGTGCTCCTACGCTAGAGTCGGTCTAGAGCAAGGCCGCCCCGTTTACTCAGTCCCTCCCTCGTCTGCTTAGTGGCATCCCGTCTTAGTGCCTTCTAGTTTGCTATTTGGAAATTATCCTTTATTTTGGCAATGTAAAACTGCTGTTGGGTGTCTTCACTATAACTTAATGTGAAAATCTTGTTTCAGGTAGTCAAGAACAGGTAGTTTTTATTGACTTGTTAAAGTAAAATTGAAAATTATCTTCAAAATTCCTCCTGGCCTGATTAAGATATTTTTTTTTCATATGCCCTTGTTATTAAAATTTATGGAATCCAATATAGATTCTACATGATTGAATCAATTTACAATAGATTATAGCTTGGCTACATTTTATATAACTCCCCTCTGTGATTGTACATTATACATTCATTGCCTATACATATTTAAAAGTGATTGGGCTTAAATAACTTAAATAAAAGAAAATTATATATTTGCCTCGAAGGAAAGCACCCACACTTTCAAACAGATTTATTCTTCTGTGTATTCTATAACAAATATTTAATGATTTTGATTTGCGAGGCATTAATAAAAATAGTTTTTTTATTGCCCTCTGTGCAGATTTCAGTACCTTTTTTTATAATGATTGTTCTATTAATTAATAATTTATTTTGGTTGTCTGTTGGAAAGACTGCGTTCAGACTCCAACATATGAGAGACCTACAAAATATACTACCTGGTGAATTATTCATCATGAAATGAAACATTAAACAAAAAAAACCACTCCGTTATTGTAATCATGCTGAAATGCAGTGTGAATATATGGAAAATGATTTTGTTTCGCTTTCTTCTTGTTTAGGTTTCAATTAAACGTAGCTAATGAAAAGTAATATTAGGGCTGTTTGTTTTGTTTAATTTATTTTTATGTAATGATACATTTTGTTCCATTATTAATTGATACCGTTTCTGATTATCCATTTCCAATTAATTATTGTATTCCATTAAATATGGATACGAGGCCACTGTGTGCTTCGGACGTTTTATATTATGTTGCAATTTAAATGCTATGCTATAATTGGGGCAGTGGGGGGTCGGGGTTGGAAATTTCAACTTATATGATGCACAAGGCTAATTTTTTTATTAATTACTTTCGTTACAGACTATCATTGTTGCACATCCATCAGTGATTAAAATATTAATTTTATAGGGGGAAGAGGAATACTTTAAGACAATGTTGAAGAGTTGGATAAGAAGATGGCAGGGTTGGATGACGCCCGTAAGACATATTTCTTACATAACTCAGGGGGAGTTACGTCTCCTGTCAACTCCATCGGAGTTATCTACTTTTGTCAAGTTCTTCTAGTTCTTCTGCGGCTCTTACTTCTCATGGTATCCGAGAGCGGTCTTATCGCTTCTCTTACCGGTTATGTACTAGGCTCAAGGAGTTGGTTTGTACACCGGGAGCTGGCATATTTCCTACATACTCCCGGGCTCATAATAACTAAGGGTGTGGTCTAGTGTTTACAACCGTTTATAATGATTTTACATGCGAACATGTACAGGCTAGTATTCTTTCGTACTGTGGAAATGTTACAATCGATCTGCGTTCTGCTGGGATACTCAACACCCCTCCATGAAAAAAAAAAACTCACAGCTTAAGTTATAGTTCACAAGCAATCTATTAATTATTTCTTACCAAGACTGTAGAACGAAATGAATTTCAAATATATTCCGAAAAATGAATAGCAGTTTGTTTACTATGGGGTACTAAATGTTCGAATATCCTCAGGACACAGACATTCTAATCAAAGTTCTTAAGCGGATTGTGAATCCTCTGTCAACGAACGTTGTCAAACGAAACATTCACAATCAAAGAAACTCATATCCAAGGCCAACCCACCTAACCCTTCTAGACGACTTAACAGAACTTAGTGATCTGAAATCTCATAAATAATAAAAATACAAGAATGAAAGAAGAGTTTTGTTTTATGTATTTCTAATAGTTATTTTTTGTTGGTCAATATTTTAGCTATTTACATTTTATTTTTTCTTAAGCGTCTTTCAGTGACCGAGTTGGTTTAAGAAATCGATCAATACACATCTTTGTTTAAAGCAATACATAAGTATTTTACACAGATTTTATGAAATGTACAGTAAGTTAACCTGTAAACCCCTTGGCCCATTTTCGTTGTTTTTACTTGCTGTGTAGATTGGTCTCGTTAAAAGCAGACAGACATTGAAGAAACTTGCAGACGACCATAAAACCTCTTCGTGAGATGTCTTAAACGTTAAGATATTGTCAGTTCTAATGTTAAATGAATTTGTTAGTTTCTGACGAATATGGTTTAACAGATACAGTGAAGAATTTTCAGATGGAAATATTGAACTATTTTGGGCCATATCCCGAGAGATTGAAAAAGTCGTTTATTTGTACAATGTACGAGTAATATACTAAGATGTTTTACCAATGTGTAGGTCTCACACACACAAGTTGGCCTGGGTCAAATTGTAAACATTACTGACGTGTTGGTCAGATATTTGAAAATAAACCTTCTCTCGTCTTTAATTTGTTTATGTATATATTATATATATATATTCACCTGAGGAATATATATTAATTAAATGACATGTTGACGCATAAAAGTAACACTAGTTAGCACTTTCACGTCAACGGATGTGGAAGTGAGGTAACAGTAATTGACCGGGGTCAATTGATTAAATGTTCTGAGTAACCCATTATTGACTTATTGGCATCGACAGCCCATATTGTAATATTGCAAATAATCGCTTTCACTAATGCAAATTTATTTTCTACTGCCTGCCTGAATATGAACAATAGTCAGTGCCCTTCTAAAGGTGTATTATTCTCATAGTGCTGTCACAGCGGACACTTTCCCCGCACACACTAGTGTGAGGTCATCGTTTTGACTGACTGTCCACATTTGAAAGGCACATTGTTATTCTGGGACTATGTCCTCTATGAATAATAAAAGATAAAAATTGTGATATTTTAACTGAATTAACAAATAAAAAAAGATTTAAAAGTATTACATTAAATAAGTTCACAGATGGATCCTTATTATATTATTAATCTGGATGTATGTAATAAAAATCGACAATATCAAGTCCTTTCAAGCTCAACAGAATTCTTTAACATTTTCAATGCGCAGCCTTAGCGTGAAATATAATACAAAAAAATTTCAATTTCAAAGAGGAAATTTTGGTTTAAATCGACCTTAAGAGGAAATGCTCTATTTCTCTACCGTTTTGTTAATACAAAATTTTATTTATTATTTTGTGTCCATTTATTACTGATTTGATGATACTAAACTCGAGGAAAATATTTTAGACCCATGGCCATACCAAAAACGCCGACTAAAAGACGCTCTTTAGCTTCTAGAGTGTCTCCATCAATATTCTTAATAAAAATCATACCGACAAATCAATGTGATAAATATAGATTAGTAATATAATACAACCTCGATCATCCGGGGATAAATTGGATGAATCAAAGTGTGCATAAAAACACTTACAAGTTAGGTTGTTCTTTTAATTGCTTTCAGGGGCATCTCACTCATCTGAATACATTTTAGTAACAGACGACGGACAAATTTTCGTCTACTACCTACCACCTAATGAAACTTCGTTAATTTAGCCATGGGTTAAGGCATCATAGCCAGTTTAAAAATAAGGTACAGAAAGACGTTTCTTCGTTTTATTCTTGAAGAAAACGGTGAAATACATGAAAGATGCCTTAAATTAATGTGGACGATAAAAGATTTTCGCAGTTAGTGAAGCATGAAAAAAATTGGCTTCAAAAACACTGTAACATAAATAAGTTGAGTGCGAAATCCACAACACGATGGTCAAAAAAACGATATTGAAACATGCCTTGAGATAGTTGAAACAATTTCTCATTTTCTCAGTCAAAGACAAAATAGTTAATTGGATGGAAAGTGACAAGAATGACGAACGGTACAAACAGGTAAACAGTTAAAAACTGTTTTTTTAAATTTATTTACATCAAAGTTAGACTATCCGTCGAGTTTTTCAATTATCCAGGAATACTCTCCTTGTACTTTCCAAGGTAACCGAGGTTGTACTGAATTGACGTATAACGTCGCAACACAATAGATCTCATGGCTTGCAATAAACATATTCGAACCAGTATTTTCTGATAGGGAGAATTAGAGTTCTTGGTGATTACCTCATAGCGCAAGTGTCGGGTAAAAAGGTAGTAAGTACATATTTGTACGCTTGATTACAAACATTCGCGCCCAATGAGAGGGTAGTAGTGAGACCAGTGTCTTGTAGAGCAGACCTTGTGCCAGTAGAGTGCCTTGTAGTACCTGACCTGCGGCGGTTCGTTTGTCATAACTATACTACGAAATGGTAATAAAATGAATGAAAAACCGGGATTTTTCCAAAAATCTATTTTTTTTTTCAAGAAAAAAGTAAATAACTGAATTACATACTTACTCTTAAAACCTTTATTCATCCGAATATTATTTAAGTTGTCCCATGCATAGAACCCCACTACTCCAAAAACATTTCCGAATATTTTGCTCCGCATACTTTTGTTTTTCAAATGCTTCCCATTAATGGACCTTTTACATTCAAGCTGACATTTCAGAAGATGATCCCTTGGAGCTCATCGAAAATGGCTGACCTTCCCGCTCGCCGGATATAATGCCATTACAATATTACATATACAGTGTATATAACATTGACTCATAAGATGGACGTTAAATATTTATAAGGCTGTAGTAAGTGTTAGGCGATGTGTATTAACGAACAGGAATTAATTCCTTGGCCTGGACGTATTCATCCAGAATGAAATTAATTAACAAACTCCCCCTGACATGTACTACAGAGGTATGCTAAATAATTAACATCAAATGTCAAAAAATTTCGAATTTGGATTTGTTGAGACCTGGGGTGGTTTTGAATACTGAAAAATTCTTAGTGAAAAATCCTCTTTATGATTTAATTTTTTTGAAAGTCGGTGGCTAATGATTTTATTCATCCGGCTTACAGGGACATAAACCTGACCGTCTTTTGCTTATTTTAAATTAAAACTCGTAAAATTTCGAGGCCGGCACATTTTCGAAAGTGAGACCAACCTGAGAATACTCAGGAAAGGAATTAAATCAGAAGGCTGAATGTAAAAAATCATTTTATAGCAGAACGCTAAGTATTTCTACTGAAAGTAACAAACACACGATCGTGTAGACATCCCGGCTAAATGAGACAACAGGGATATATTTCATGCACAACAAATGAAAAAGAATGAGGGATAAAAAAAAAAAATTTTTGAAACGGTGCCAAGAACGCTCTTTCTTTAACGAACGAAAATTTAAGTGACACAGAGTCCTTTTTTTTTTTTTTTTTTTTTTAAATTTATCAGTTGATGGCTATTCGACTCAAATAGCGTTTATGCTTATAATTGTGAAATAAGACTACCAAAAACAATAATGGCGAGGGTATGAATTTGCCAAAGAAAAACATTTACTAGGCTCGTTCTCGATATTGGCAGCTCACCTGTCCGGTGATGAACAAGTCCTGGGTTGGAGGCCCTAGATTTTTCCTCTGGCCGATAATTATTTAAGCTAGCTTAATAATTTCGACAAATCGTAGCCATCAGCTGACGGATTACCATATTAATAGAGGAGACTAAGGATTAATAGAGGACCATTGCCTTTTAGAACCTGCAATGTAGCTTCCTTCTATTCCCCTGGAACCTGTCTACATCAGATAATAATACTAAATCTGACCACTGACTTAGGGGAGTGATGAAAATGTTCGTTTAGCCTGAAGTGACAATGCTTGATAATTAACTTGTAACCTTTATTACGGTTTTCTAGGTTACACTTTCTTCTACGAGGAGGTGCTCTTGTTCCTCAATAATTAATAACAAAAATTCTATGTTTATAGTGCTTATTATATTATAAAGAAAACATTCCAAAACGTATAGAAAAGGGATCCTGGGTGGTTAATTTTGCCTTGAAAACCTCAAAATTTTAATTAAATAAAATTTTGGAGTAAAAGTAGGGGGTTAATAGCTAACAACTTGTTTGAAAAAAATGAAAGTCTGGGTTCTCCACAGGTAATAGTACATAAAAAGGTACATGTTCAATACGTAATGTTATAGTATCATAATATGCTTAAATCAGGCAGAATGTTCATAAGTAATTTCAAACCAATTTAATACGTGTTAGACTCCTCTGCTAACATGACTAAAGGTCTGTGAGAGGAAACGGTTATGAGATCGACAAGAAGTATGTTAACATTTCCCTGAATAATGATGAATCAGTAAACCATAACCACTTGAAAATGATTTAGGCAAGCATTGAAGCTTATAGGTAGTATTAAGAAAGATATTACTTTAATTATATGACCACCCAAATCTTCTAGCAAGATCACTCTCTCAAGCATCATCCATCCCTACAAACTTCTTTGTAGGGTAGAGCGGATAATGCCTCGTGATCTTATATTATAATATTGAGTCACTGAGAGTTTTGACACTAGTAAGCTGCCGACATGTCCTGAGCGTATGTGGCTCTCACGCTCTTCTTCAGACTTCATCTGCACACGTAAACACCAACACATAAACGTTGAACTATTTCGTTTTTTTGGTGGATCGATGTTAATTATCTCTCGAGAAAAGGTAAAAAGAATAGCTTTATATATGTTAAAACGACTGTTGAATGTGTGAAAGAGTATTCTGTAATGAGACAGTACCCGTAGATATAGAAAGAGTCGCTAAGAAATTTCCAGCCATATAAGACGAATAAGACTTGCTTTGTGAGTGAATCGATCGATCGGGAAGGTCTATCCGTCATTGGGCGGCCCCGTCCCTGTCAATCAGACACCTTTGTACCATTGTTCCTGCTTCATCAGTCTTCGCTCTTTTTGTAGTCTCTCCCTGCCTGCCTGTCTGTCTTAGCGCCGTCCGTCCGCCGCTCATCTGTGGGGGGAGGGGAAACATTGTCAGGAATCGGGAAAACACCATCTCACAAGGCAAGATGGGGTGGATTTGTGACAGTTTTTCAACCATAGAAGAACTATCATGCTGTAGTTCCAATTGAGCTTATAAATCTTAGATATTCACATACACATATTTACTTAAATTTGTTCATTACTAATACAGCAAGCCACAGCTGATATTTGCTAACAATTATTTAAGTACTTATTGGCATTTAAGTTACTGCTATTATTATAAAAATTGATTGTTCTGAGTTTACTTAAAAATTACATTTTTCAAAATATTTCTAAAATTAGTTGAAATTTCCTTCAGACTGTTTCCAATATAAACATTGCAATCCCCGTTTTGAATATAGGAAACATCCATGTTTAACAAACTCCACATCTACGATACTGATACGATTATGACAGTGTGAAATAAAGTGTAAACCTCTATTGGACAGTACAATAATAATTATGAAATAAAATAAAATTTATTTAACTACCTTTAGTTACTATTTTATATTATATTATAAAATAGACTACCATTATAAGAAATAAAAAAAAAAAATCTACAACAATCAACTGCGCAGAAGTCTATAGAGTGAGACATTTAATAAAAACCATTAATTATTACAAAAGAAAACAAAAAAGTGACATACAAGCTGGCAACCAACATCTATGTATGTATAGTAAACAATTAAAAAAATAAATAATAGTAAAAAGGTATAATATAATGAATGAATGAATCTCAGATTTGCAAGACGAGCTTCTCTTTGGATGATGGGTGAGGTGTTGGAATACGAGACCTTTAAAGGCTTGTATGGATGAAGTAATGCGGATATTAGGAGCTAGGGAATTGCAGAGAGCAGTGTAACCAGTAAGGAAGAACTGATCGTATGCAGTTTTGTGGTCAGGAGTAAAAAGGTCAGAGGCAGGGTTTTCTGTTCGGGGAATGGAGTGAGGATTGAATTGTAAAATATTGTATATATAAGGAGAGTGATGAGAATCGATGGTTTGAAAAAGAGAAGACCCCAAGAAATAATGCGCACGGAATGAGGGGAACCCTAGCTCAGCATGGAGGTGATTAAATAAATTCATAAATGGGTTAAAATAATTAAAAACAGTTAGGGAAAACCAGGTTAAATTGAATATTCATAGTCTGGAGATATATAATAAAAAACTATTATTTAGTGAGAGATATATCCTCATTAATAATTCCAAGTCTTTTTAAACTTGAAAGAAATTCTTGAAATTGTGTAGTGTTTCACCCCCTTAGGGCGAGGTTTGTATTTCAGCCAGTTCCAGGTCACATAGTCTTGACTCTAAAAACTCATTTTTTGTCACTTAAAACTTTTTTTCTTCAATTTTTGGCTCCGAGCCATTAATTTTTGGTTTACATCAACCTCGAAAGGTGCAAAAACGCTCAAACTCCCGAAATAGATGAGAACTGGGGGAAATATCTGTACTAAATCTTCATAACTGGTTATTCCAGAGGGACTGTAACTATTTATTTGGATAATAATTATTCTTAGGACCTTAGGAAAAATACTCAGGGGACTTGATAATTTTATCTCCTTCCTCCTAACACTGCCTACTGATTTGTGAAACGCCAAGTACCAATGGGACCCCAACATTTTGTCTCCTTTGTGGCCTTGGAGAGGTAGGTTGGAAGCTGAAAATGAGAAATATTGCAGTGTTAATAGTGAATACGAATCCATTCTCAAAATATCAATTAACCACATGAACACCTCAATAATCGCTTTAAAAATTACATGTGGTTTTCCACCTTTGATTGTAAATATTTTGGAGGTACATTTTTTTTCACACTAAAGTATTTTAATATTTGTATATCTCCAGGACGTGATCGAATTTAGAAGCAACAGAAACCGTGTCAGAATCGTACTCCATTACCTCCAGGGTCTTCAGGTTCATCGCATTGCTGATGATCGATGGTTCTACAATTCTTCTTGTACGAGAAAAAACTACACGTTCCATTTTATAACAGTCGCACAGATGGAAAGACCGGAAAATATTGGATTACTAATATTTTTGTAATGTGTAGAAAACAAAGGAGTTATCGCTGGTGTTTATTGTGGTCTTGTGTTTATCTCTGGTAAAATTAATTTCTAAAAATAGGGCACCTTTTTTTGCAAACAACAATTCTATATCAAGTCGAAAATGCACTCTAACAATCCCATTTCCGATTCTGAATGTTCCAGATAGTTTGTGTGTGAATGGCATGGAATGACACAACAGATGGTGGACTTCTTGTAAAATTATCATAAAAACAGGATTGGTGTGGGGTCCGAAAGGTCCCCACGGTACTCGGAGGGTTAAAGAAAAGTTTTTCACAGATGCCCTTTTGTGAGATGGATACTTCTAATTAAATACAAACGGACTTGAATAATTTTACGGTGAAAATTTAGCAGGCCGAAAATTGCAAAAAGTCGCAGACTATGTGACTTTGATCTCTCTGACAGGAACAAGAGCGCTGAGGAGTTGCACCGCTCTCACGAGAGTCGGGATTACTCTCTAGAGATACACAGTTGCAATTGTAGCCGCGAGACACAAGATGCGGCCCATATGCTCGCGAACAAGTACTGCCAGTGAGCAATGTATAAATACACCAGATCCGATTTATAGGTGAGATGGCTGGCCAACATTGTATTTTTAAGTGGGCCAGTCTCTTGTAAGATGCTGTCTGTGTCCTCACCCGTCTATTTATTCTTCCTCTCTCACCTTTCTTCTTAAGTTCTCACCGACGGCCGTTCTCGAGACTTTATGGTCTTCAGCTTCAGAGAATTCTTTGTCTATTTAGGTCGTGGTATTTATCTCGTAGCTACACAGCGGGTACGGTAGCGGCCATCTGTGCTTCCGACAGGAGAATAAATATAATTAGGACTTCATAACTAACGTTGTAGAGAGGTCTGGCAGAAGCTTGTAGTTGTCTTCTTCTGGCTACAAACATAAAATAGGGCTGATTCATATATATATTTGTGGTGCGCACTGTGAATCGATCTATCTATTTTGGATTATCCAAATCGGATTCTAAATAGATCAAAAGGGAAAACGTGTTCTTGCTTTTAACCTGACACTTCAGCCAAATAAATTTTCACACTTAGCCGGACTTTATTAATTATTTATTTAAAAAAAACGTTAATTATGGAGGTCATTATCGTCCGTTACTCATAATCACTTCAGTTTCAGTGAATCCATTCTTATTCACTTCTTCTGTTTAAAAAAAAAAAAAATTATTTCTTCATGTTGACTCCTTCATTTGGACCGTTTCTATTTCTTCTTCTTACCGCTTCTGGTTTCTCCTGTTCATGTTACCAGTCTTCAGCGTTCTGTTCTTTCATAAAAGATGAAGGTATGTGTTCTAGGATTGATTTCATGTATTCGCTACCTTCATATAGCTTATCGTAAATCCTCTGCTGATAAGAATTGTTGGAATGTTGCTAAGACAGCAACAAAAGATCTTCTTGTTCTAAAACTGTTTTATAAATTTTAAAACAAATATATAAATGATCATTCAAAAATTAAAATTCTTCATATTGTCGTCATACGCTGTAGTTATGATGACCTGATGATCCCATTTCACAGTACGAATCACGAAATACATCATTCCCAGTATAGTATAGATTCTCTACATCAGAGAATATTTGCGAAATTAACGACACTCAACCTTGATTCATGGAGTTGTCACTACTTTTCTTCAAATGAAACGTGTAGAATTCCCAAGTCGAACAGGGAACTCACACGTTGAGATGGACATTCAAAAACCCAACAAAATCCTAAACATCAATAGTTCCCAATTATAACATAAAAGTCTAAATCTTGTAATTTTAAACTTTACTGTATAATATTTCTTCACTATTCTACAATGTTTTTTATTTATCCTACAATATTTCGATACTAGTTTTTCTCCCAGAAATTAGGGGTAGTACTCTTCTTTGTGGATAGTACTATTTTTTTAATTTTTTATATATTTGTTAAAGGTAACTACGGTGGATTGACGTATTGATCAGAAAGTTCATATTTTATTTCCAAATTTAATTTGAAAACGTAATTAGGAGTGACTACCTGATGTTACCCTGCCATATCCGCTCTCTCATGACCATAGTCATCCAAAAATCGTACTTGATACTTTATTTGATATATTCCAACTACTGAGAAGTAAGAAAAGCCACTGGGTTTTTTTTTTTTACCACGTAGCAACTTCAAACACTTTATCGATCCCGACCTACTAAATTACTTAATGCTGCATAAAATTTATTTTTTCCCCTCGTATTTTCCAATCTGCTCTCTAATTATTTTCTATCTTGGCCGATCTATAAAAATGATAGCTCATTACTTCCCTCCGTCTTAGATATAAAGAAGGCCATGAAGCAGGCTTAAGTAGGAAATAAAAGATTAATTTACAACCAATTAACAACTCTTCGCGGTCATTTTATTTTTATTTTTTGTTATTTTGCATTCATGTGGTTCATAGGCGTTGCCTACAGGACATACCTCAGCTGCCATGCATGATATGCTATATGATTGATACCGTGCAAAACAAAAAACAATCATCAAATATTTTTTTTCGACTTAACTAGTAATCGTAACTTTTAACAGTAAGAGAAAAAAACAGCACACGATGATTAAGCACACAATTGACTCACTGCAAGTTTGGCATCACAGAAATATTTCTCTGCGCGAAGATAGTACAGATTCAAACATTGGCTAGAAGTGGTATGAACTGGAGAATGTTTTTTTTTATGAGTCGTGACGTTATTGCAACCGACGTGCGATATAATTTTTCGTAAGATTAATAATAAGATAAGATTAAAGTTATATGTATGGGCAGATCTAACTAAAGATTTTTATGTTTTATTACTAGTTGGAAGTATTATGAATTTGTTAATTAATAGTAAGTTCGACGAAAACTGTAATTATAAAATGTATATCTTATCTAAATGTTTACTTTTAGTAAAAGTGTTTTTGACTTAGTCTGATTCATGTCTTTAATAGGAAATACTAGAGTTGCACTGTCTATTAAACTGTGTTGTAACTCTTAAATTTATGAATTATTTACAAGTGTTTTCTTGTAAGAAATAGAGGTACTTTTATGGTCCAGTATTGCCAAATTTGAAGCTTTTGAGGAACATAAACACATAATTTTCTGTGTCAAACGTTAATAAAATAAACGTTTTGGCTAAACTTTATGGTTTTGTTGTATCAAATAGTTATGATACCTTAGGCTCCAAATGTAGATAATTAATAGTAACAAAAATATGTTTACCTCTGGCTGAAAGCTTGTATGGAGCCGCAAAGAGTACGGGAGGACTCTGAGACTCTGAGAAAACATTAAGGATAGGGATGAAGCAGTAAGCAAAATCTTTACACGTTTTCTGAACGCAGCAGCTAATGTGTCGCTGGAGGAGAGGTTCTTCTCTCGCAGGCACCTCGCAACATCTGCTCCGTGACTACGGTACCGTGCGGACAAACAATATTTTATCACATATTGCCATAATCTGAAAACATAGTGTAAAATAATTTCTCCAAGAAGTTAGCATGACTTGCATAAAACACTTATTACATCACTGATGAAAAACTATTCAATTTGTCCAAGCGCTAGTGAGGACGCTAAAAAGACATCTTTTCCACACCTGCAAACAAAAATTATAAATAGCAAAAAAATTGATTGTTGTTAGTCCATACTAATTTTTTGTTAGATGTACTGCAACTACATGTTTGTATCATATTAGTTGAGTAGTTAAACAACACCTTCAGACATTCCGAACCTACCCCCACTTCTCTATTTCGCAACATTCACGCTGTATTGCGCCTGTACATCCACCCTCCCTCCCTTAATTAACATACCATCTTGATTGTTAAGTCTCGCAATAGCTCAATTTTTCATATGTCAACTTGACACTATTTTTAAAAAAATCTCTCTAATAATTGATTGTTAGCGCACGTGTAAGGAATCTCCGCAGTAACCATTCATAGACTTTCGTTCAAATTTCATGCACGTACCCTCCTCGGAAATATTTTTTCGTAATTGATTTCGTTTCTGTTGTTAACTGTTGTTTAGAGCAGGGTAGGTAGGAACTCCTTACATGTCCTCATCAAATGTAGACTAGTATGACTGTGATGAAAGAGAAGATAGTAAAGTATATGAGCGGATGAAGGCAGGAAGAGTTAGTGAGTGCGAACCCGTGGACCGGCTGCCTCAGAAGCGCGCAGCTGGAGGCTACAATTTCCCACAGATTGATGGCCAGTGATGTCATGCCCTCTGCCCGCTATCGGCTCTCACCGACCCTAGTATTATTGCTGTTTCTTCATCAATTTCTTTACAAGAGTACTGGGACCAGCTTTAGCAGAAAGAAAATGCATTACAGTTCTTAAACATATCTTGGTCTAATCAATAATTTGATATACTGTGATAATTGTGTATGTCTGCATCTCTTTCATCGAACAAAGCTGATTCCCAGCAAACTCTTTTACTCTTCAATAACTTAATAATGTGGTCTACAAAATAAAATGAGGAACATTTGAAAAAATGAAATAAATTTTGGAAATAAAACTGTTCTACCTAGCATCACAAAAGAGATATTTCATTACTTGACCAATCAGACGCCTTTCTATATCTATTTTGCCGATATAACCACCTATATGCCATAGTTCTATTTTTATATCTAATTACTAGCTGTAAAGATATGATATGATATAGTCAGAATTTTTTCTTATTTATTATTTGGCTATTTATGCATCGTTTTGATAACTACGCCAGAGCTACTTCCAATTAATCCTGTATAACATTAGTATTATTTTTTTTCACACCTTTATTATTTTATTTTTTTCTATTTTTACCTATCATTTACAAGTATGTAATATATTTTCTACAGAATTACTATTACAACCTTTTTATTGATTTTATTTGTGAGGTTTGATGGTTGAATTATGCATCAAACATATTTAAATGCAATGCATGAGATAAGAAAAATGTAACAATGTGGTTACTATTTGTAGGATGGTTCGAAACATCGTGACGTACAGGTACTGCTGCACAGAAGTGTCAATCTGTCCATGCTTACAAGGTGATCTGTTAAATCGATCATTGAACCGGGCACTAATTGCCCCACCGGTTGACTTTGTCTACGCAAATAAATCTGAATTAATAAACAATATACTTCCCAGTGCCAATGGTATTAGAAACCTGAGGGGCCCCCCTGATGCTGAGAGCAAGTGGAAAGTCCAACGCCCTGGTACTGTGGTTAATATTAAAGAATAATAATAATAATTTACTTAAATATTAATTAACTTAAAAAATAGACCATACTAAACATTATTGTTTTTTGTCTATAACATTTTCATACAATTAGAGGTTATTCTTGAAGAAAGTGTTCTTGTTGATTTTTTTTAACTTTCCTTTCGTTTGGTTGTGTTTGTGTTCTGGTCATGCAACCAAGTGCAAATATAGTTTGATAATTGACGGCATTACCTATGTTATAATATAGGGTCTAATTAAAAGACCCAGCTGAACGCATTAATTGTGGATAATTAATGGGTAGTTTTGAAGATAGTGTGACTGGGGGCAGAGGAGTCGGACTGCTCATTATAGCCAGTAATTAGCTGTGGATATGTGGGAGTGGAAGAAGAAAACGTCAGAGCCGATCCTTTTACAGGCCATTTTCCATTACGGTGATCGTGAAGTATCCTTATTTATTGGGCCGTTCTGTGTGTGTCCGCTGTGGGGCCGATAAAAATTCATTCCGGAGTCACAAGTTATTACAGACGGGGATCCGATGACGACGGGCTATTGGGCGGAATTTTGGTGGAAATGTCCTGTCGGAGAGATTGAGGCACACAAGACAAAAAAGGAGGAGAGAGAGAGAGAGAGAGAGAGAGAGAGAGAGAGAGAGAGAGAGAGAGAGAGAGAGAGAGGAAAAAAAAGAGAAAGGACACTGAAACATAGAGGACGGAGATAAAACAAAAAAAAGGAAACAGGACACATTATCTAAGGATCCATCAGCATTTGTCAAATAGGAAAACCGGTCCACGAGGTCGCAGCTGCCTCGTGTGTTCTTGGTCTGTCTGCTGTCCGTCATACTGCGTCTTCTCCTCATAATGTCTGCCTGATTGTTCTAGTTTGTCTGGATGGTCTTATATCTCTTCAAGGTACATATTAACAAAGGGGTGAGACATGTACGGATGAGCAAGCTCATCAAGATTTCACTGCCTCTCTCGGGATTTGAACCGATACGCATAGTGTAGTGGACCTCTAGAGCACCTCGAGAAAAGTAATGTTTTAAAAAAATTAACTCTTTCATCAAAATTACCTGTGTATCCTCGGATTGCGTCGTGTCGGATTTTCAAATGTGGTGCCATGTGAAAACGTTTATGTAAGATAAGTATCAAATTGATGAAAAGAGGGAAAAAAATCATAATTTGGCTGAAAGGTCCTGTTATTTCACACCGGATTGTTTCGAGGGTGGTGTGAGAAATCGTGAGTCATTAGAAGACTAACGTACTACCAAGCAGTCAATATTTGACAACAATAATTTTAAACATGGAAATCATTATAAAATTAAGTTGCAAGCTTATGAAAATTGGAAACTTTTTGGTGTAGTTTTGGATTGCTTTGAGGGCGAATTGGGGGCCAACGACGATGCTAAAGGCCAATGAAATTAATATCGGTCTGAAATATGAAGTCATTTTGTATGTAAGTGTCAAACTTATTCTATATAAAATATGTAAAGAAGCTTGTAATAGTGTTTGTTGTTATTATTACATTCTACGGAAAGTTTGTTATTTTGACAGCCTATTTGGTCTACAAAAGGGCGTAAAATCATAATCATTTTTATTGCTATAGATAAATTTATTTTGATTTATCAAAGTTTTTTTTGTAAATGTTTTATGTCTTAACTTTTAGTAGATAATGATGTTAAAAACCCAAACAAACAACGCTACTATTCAAACGGTTCTTTCTTCAGATCTTCCTCAATACATGTCGCTTCTTCAGACAGAATGTACAGAAGTGAAGAAAAGCCGCGATAAGACTGTTTGGTATGATGAAGTGTGATGAAGACGATGTGACTAGCCATTGACCACTACTAGCGGCAGTAGCTCGAACTGACGTGTAACATCAGAGAGGACATGATGGATACAGGAGGCACATCAGTCAGACGGCAGGTGTAATTAAATAAGGTCATATTGATTGATACCCCACACACCTGACACGGTGTTGGAGTCATTAGTCTTGTCGGCCTGTCTGTCATTCTCTTCCTGTCGCCTCTCTCGTCTTCTTCATTGTTTAATGTCCCTTCTTTATCGCTTCCTCTACGATGGGGGCTAACTACCGTGCAGAGATAACCTACAGTAAACAATCCACTTCCTTTATTGCCGAGATGGAAGGGTCCAAGGTTTTGAAAGCCTGTTTTTATTAGGCTTTAGTTGATTTTTTTCAACCCTTATTTGTTCGCCCATTAGTCCGTCTGTTTTTGCGAGTCACCTACAGTCAAGCAACCAACAGGAAAATACACGTTCGCAGTCTCCTTTGACGTAAGGAAGAGACAAAAACTACAGTACTCAGGTAAAACATGAGGGTTATTAATAATTAATTGATTATTAAGTTGGTTTTATAAAAAAAAAAATTGTATAATTTAGTAGGGAATTAAATTAAATATCTCGATGTCCTTAATGGAACTTAAATCAATGAAATGTAACTTTTTTTTTTTCCCCGAATTGCATAAACAGTGTCATTAACGAAGAGTTCCCAACTTTAAATGGAGCAATGGTTTTTACAGCTTACCTCAATATTTCTAAAAGTACAACTAAACTCTTGAAAAAACATAGGGCCATCGAATAATGAATTAACAATGAAAAAACAAATCTATCATATTGAATAGGGAGGCAAATTAAAAACGAGAGTTCATTGTTAGGCGTAAACATACAAACTTTCATTTATAAATACACATACAAAATCTTCCACTCATTTGGTATCAAATAATATATATCTCGACGCACTGATTAATAATATGTAATATAGGATGGTGTTTAAATGTACTATAATATCTTGAAGTCAATAAATAAACTTTCAAGTTGAATTAATATGCAAATTTTGAAAAACATTCAAAAATAATTTCAAAGGAATTCCAAAAAATGGGATATGACAGTCTGACTTTATCCAGTAATATTTGCCTAAACCTATTTGCTATTTTTTTAAAGTAGTGACTTGTTTTTTAAGAATTTCGCGTGGCACACTAAAACAATTTTAACAAGTATAAAAAATACATTTTTAAGTGGAAAAATGATTGGTTTTGTTCACGCTTCAAAGCCAAAACCACAGTAGTTCTATGTTTTACTTACAAGGGCCAAATCACCTGTGTAATTCAGATTCATGTAGTTTTCAATATTTGGTTAGACCTGATAATAAATTAGGGTAAGGATAAGATTTCAAAGTTTCGACTTGGCAGTACTTTTTGAAAAGGACTTAGCACTTACCGTTTGTGGCGAAATCGCTATCCATTGGCCCCCTTTTCTGTATGATGATTATTACATTGTATTGATGGGTTATGATGCTGTTCGCGAGCATACTCAACGACGTACTTTTCTGGTTTGTGTTTGGTACGGTATGGAATGAGACTAACTCCCTACGCATGCATTGAGCCAATAAAAAATATATCTATCTGTACTGATTGTCCGTTTAAAGCTGCATAGTGAACGAAGACTGACAAGAAGAGGAATTGTTGATCCAGAGCTCAATTAGGACGACATGGAAAGACAAATAGATTCTAAATGATTGATCGTTATCGGATCTGGCAGGTTTTCATAACTCCGATAGTGACCTATCTGTCTCTCAATCATTGCTTCATATCTGAGGTATATATATATATATATATATATACGTCATACATATTATGTTATTATTATTATTTTTAATTATTATTGTTATTTCTGCGTCACACTTATGACACTATGATAGAAATCTACCATATGGTTACTTTGTGCCTAACCCTCTTTAATCCGTCCAAGTCCCTTTAAAATAGACAAAAACTTTGAAGAGCGAACCATTAGAGTCAAATACAGTTTAAGTTCGTGTTTCAGCAATACCAGCTGACGCCGGTATTAGATATGGCCATAAAAATGAATTTTGGCTTTAATTCACTGCTAGAGGTCCACCAACAATGATTTAACTCAATAAATAGGGAGAGATCACGCGTTTTTTTTTTGTTTTAGGCCGTCTGTATGTACTAATTTTAACAATGTTTAATAAAAAATGTTTGTGTGATATTAAAATCATGGGAGCTTACTTAATCCTGCGACCAACTTCCAAAGAAGGTCATGGTCACCTTTGAGGTTTTGATGTACTTTTTTTTCCATAGTATAGCAAGAGGCACCGTCTAGCCTTTAAAGGATAAAAAGGATAAGCACACAAACAAACTGACATACAAACACGTCTACAGTTTGTTTGAGGAGGTCTTATCTTCAGTTGTTCCGGACTGCAGCCGCCTCCAGCGACCATGCCTAATGTCCTCTTAGCTCTCAAGGTGAGGATTAATCTTCTGTGTCTTTTGACGTCTACTGCGGGTCTTTTCTAGATGGTTATGATTGCTCATTAAGTGGTTGGTGTTTCATGTTAGTTTAGATGTGAGTGATCACTCGGTGTCTGCCTCTGCCCATAGGATGTGATGTTCTACAAGAGTCAAAAGTTTCTGCATTTGTATTCTTCCTATCTAAGCCTCGTGCCACTATATCGTTGATGAACTTTGTCCAGATGGAGACGTTTGTTATAATCTTTCCAGTAAAAGATATGTTGCATATTGTGTTAGTTTGGATTGTTTTGTGTTAGTTTTTGTAGAGTGTTAGATTTTAGATTGTTAGTTTTGGAAAGACATTTTTTTTCGACCGGGTAGTTTTCAGGGAAAAGCGAGATCGTTGGGAAGTGGCACATTGTTCTGCGATTTTCTTAATCGGATTCGCTACTCTTTTTTATTCAAGAAGATATTCATTTATCTTTACGATACTGAGCAAACCCAAACTGGAACAATTCCCCTCCAAAAGAAAAATGTTTGGTTTCTGAAATGGTTCAAGATCAACGTAAACTACAAGACAAGCGACGTTTTCCTTGTTGTTTTTAAAAGTATTATATTTCCTGAATATATCTACTGCCAATTACTAATACCATGGTTGTAAATATGTATTTACAAAAAATATTTGTGATTCTGACGTTAGTAAATACATTTTTTCGTTGGATTGATGACGTAAAGTACAAATTACATACTTTGAGATTGCAAATCTGGGGCCTGGGCGTCACGTGGCTGCTTCTGAAACACTCTGTTGTTTTGTGAAGTATACCTTCTATATTTATGAAGTTGCTCGCAGTGATCGGCACTAGATTATAAAGCCGGCGCACAACCTACTCCGACATTATGTAGCCAACGTATTGGCGCATGGAGGCCGCAAGTCTGCCCGGAATGGTTGGAGCTGAGTCGGAATAAATTATCGATAAAATTCTCGATACTCGTGGCTATCGATCTTAAAGCCTATTTCACACATGTTAGCTGGGGCACACGGGACCAGTCCGTGCAAACATGCCTACCAAGGCACTAAGTAGCCACTCTATGATGTGGTCTCGGCTTTGCATGTTTTACAATAGTTTATTGCATGTCAGCCTGCTTGTAACATCGCCTCCGGTAACGAGTATACTTCCAGCGGGTATGGGCGATTTCAGAATCGCAGTTTTGCTTCGGAATTGCTTCTTAGGATGATTGATCAGACTTTTAGCTCGCCTGAAATAAACAAACGGTCACTTCGAAAAGTTTTCTTTTCTTTTGGTATTTCCTTCTTCTACTTCGAGCATGGAGGCTGATCATCTGGTGCTGTAAACTTGAGGAAATGACTCACTGATGTTAAGGTAGAATAAGGGATACGATAAGGATACTTTTAAGGTGGGTAATATCGAGATGTAGGTGGTGGAGAAGGCAATGGGCATACCTGCCGGTCGTGAAGTATCTCTAGTAGGCTTGTCCTCGCCAATCGTGGAGAAAGTAAGGACCCTACGTATGGAACTGTGAATCTGGTGGAAGTAAGAACATTGGAAATGGGGCAAGTCACTTTCTGCTTTGGAAGGCTTTACTGCCCTTGAAATCTTTAGATATTCACCGATATACGAGTATGAGTTGTTTATTTCAAGTATTTGGGAGTATTAGAACACAGTTACACATTTGGTGCATAAATCGAATACCCATCTAAGGTTGTAACCATAGTGACTGTTGATCATGTTGTATTTTGGAACCCACTGGTCACTTAGCATATTTTCCTGTATTATATTCAACGAGGTAGCTAAGCAAATTATGACTCTTTTAAAAACCACTTGCCGGCAGGAAACCTTTCTCAGTCACAACGTACCCGCAGAAGAAAAACAAGCGTGAATAATGGAAACCAGGTTCATAGGTATTGCACCCAACAAATGGAAATGTTTCTTTATGATACAACCTATGGTTTACGAATTGGTTGGAGCCTGACTAGAAATCGGATTAGAAAACAACTGCTACGTACAAAGGCAATCAATACTCGTCGAAATAGACTAATTATTGAGCAGAAAGAACGCGACTGTACTCCTAACAGTTACAGGCCAGGTTAAGTATGCAATGAAGTAGATGTGAAGCACGTCATTGCAGACTGTTTTAAGTAAATCTAAACCATCTGGACATTACTTTAGGCTACAAAAACTTCAAGTAATGCATTACCTCGATGTTACTTTGCCACATCAACCAAACACTTATACCCTTTCCATCTCCACCTACTCTCGTAACACAGACCTTCCGTCACACAAATTCTTCTTCTTTCGCCGAACGTGATTCCAACCTCTCCAATTGGTCTCCTCAAACTATCCGACCGTTCCCTCCCCTTCGTATATTTCAATCCCACCTTTTTAGGTTCTTACTTGCACCCCAAACCAACGCTTCAGATTCAGATACAACTAACCCTCAAAATTTTGAATTGAATAACCAAAAATCTGTTTGCCCATTCAGTGATTCATTTCTAAAATGTCTTATTAACACTTCCCTTCCATACTACTGTTAATTGTCTTCGAGATAATGACTATTTCCCATGGCCAGGTGCCAATTTCTGCTTGGGACTTTCCTCTACCAAATTTTATCGCCATCGTAAATGTATAACCTCATAAAACTCAGATCCTCTTTTCATATCCACAGCACAAGATCTCGTTTATCCAATCTCACAGGTCTGTTTCTTTCAATGTTCCTTTCTCGTCCTTGCATACACTCTCGTTCCATCCGTCATTCTTTCCTCTCAGTTTTCATGTCTTTACAAGTTTCTTACTTTCTCTCAATCACTCTCTAATTATTTTATTTTGTTTTATCTCATTATCTTGTGTATCCATAGGAAAAACTGAGGCCTTATGTAAGTTTTATTCTGAGAAGACTCACTTTTCACAGAACCAAATTACCTAGAATAAAGTTTATTTTGCAATCATTTCACTTCATTAATAAAACCTTTGATAAAATATAGTAAACCATTTTGTTATATCGACGTGAAAGTGACAGATATGTAAAGATTTTGTTGAAGTATTTTCCTCATATTGAATTCAAAAGAACGTCTTGCAACTTCTTGAGCAGTGAAAAAGAGATAGGGGACAGGGACCTAGAGCTAGGCTATTTCATTAGGTGTGGGCGTGACTGTGGGCGGGGCCTGCTTCAACTATCAAAATCCTGATTGGCTCTGGCCGGCCAAATATATTTATATCTTACTTGCCTAGTCACTCTTCCAGTCTTCAGTATATAATGGGTCCATAAATCGAGGGATCGGCCATTTTCTCCAGCCGATCTCCGCTCCCAGGCTAGAGATATCGGCGACTTTATGGACACTGAACGTCGGGCTGTCCGTGTATATTCCGCTGGGGAAATTCTTTCGGAATTTAGGATAAATTATAATCTTACGAGCATGTTAGAGATTCATAGGCATTTTGAAAAGATCAATACATAAATAAGTCGACTGTAACATTGAGTGTAATCACTATCCTTGTTATTGATCTCTTCCCATTTAGAATTACATTAGACTCTCGCATATCCGGATTCTCCCTTATCAGAACATCCAAATACGTAAAAAAAAACAACAACTCACTTTCGTAATTTATAAAATGAGAATTACGTATCTTATAAGACGAAGGTATAGTATGAATTAACATTTTATAAATTTAAATAGACGTCATGTTCATTAAGGGACTGGTGAAAAAGTGAGGTTCGGGAAAGGTTGACAAAAAAAACAACATTAAACAAATATTTCGATGTAAAATTGTAAAGTTTATCCTAAAAATATTAAAAACAAGTAGATTTTTCTTTATTTCGTCAATTTCCTAGTCACTTCCCCATATCCAGATCACCCTCGCCTACATTCATCCGGATATGGGGGAGTCTACTGCATAACTAATTTGAAATCATTAACTGATGATTAGTTCAGCAGCCTTGGGATTTTTCACAAATCGATTTCCTCCCTTTTTTTTTTTGTTAGATGAAGGAAACAGTGAGTGAATTAGCGTAAACATTGTCGGTGATCATAAAGAAATCAATGGAATCCAACGTACTATGCTGAGAGTGTATGTAACAATATCCCGTGCAAAATGGGCTTCCTGATTATAACCATTTCAAATTGACAGGTAATTGGTGATATTTTTCACTGATTGATATGCCTTGAAAATAGTAACCAATAGTGAGGTGTCTGTCGGTTCTGTGCCAATCGTCCATAAGCATGGCGAAGCATGGAAGTTAAGAGGTTCCTTCTCACATCTCACCGTTTCGCACATTTTGGGTTAGCTGAAATTCAGGGAATAGACTTAGGTATGGTTATCACATGTTCATCGATTGCGTTGCTATATTGTAATGAGTATTATACGCGTTGTCTGGATACATACATATTACACACTGGTAACTAAGACAAATATGTGATGCGCAGGGAGACAGCCCACATGCTCGGTGATGTACAAAGACAGAAGTGGCCAGAGCCGATAGCATTATGGACTATCTCTGCTCTCAGATAACAGATCTCTAGAGAGATTTACTGAGAGCAGTCTCTTCGTGATGGCCGCTCGTGTGCGCAACCATGCGGGCTCCGCATATGGGCTGTTGTCGCTTCGTGACTGCGCCCTTCCATATCCCAGCAGATCGGGGTCTGTCCTCGGTTGAGTCTGTCCTCTGCCCGCTGTGTCAGTATCTCACCGCTGAGGCCATCTGTCACCGGTGCGAAAGTCGATTGAGGCGTTTACACGAATGCCAGGGTGTTCTACTGGTAGGTACAGTGCACTTTCTCATCACAAGATGTTTATTAGATACGGTTTAGTATTATTTACACCTTTAAAGGAGAACGAATTTTCTTCGGAAAGAAATTATGAATAATCATTAATAATATGCTAGTGAAAGATCGAAGGGAGAATGCTCAATAGTCAGACATGTTAAAATGAAAAGCAGTAAGGTTGCTTAGACTGTCCTTAAAATGTTGCTGAATGATATGCAAGAAAAAAACTGCGGGAAACCTCACTATTGAAAAAAGCTTAATTCCAAAGTGGCAGCTGCAAAATGAGGTAGTTAAATAATGATTGTTTAACATATTAATATAAGAAGACTCATATCATATCAACCAAAGACAAAATATGTTCAAGATAATCTCCTAGCCATATTGAAAAAGCTATCAATGATTTACCAAGTCAGGTGTTTGTCTCAGTTTTATCTTTCCATTATTCACGTACGGAAAATATAACAAATAAAAGAAAACATCAAATTGAGCAGGCATGTCGCGCTGATCTGTTCAGAATGACAGATTTTAATAGAATTTTAGAATTGTAAAACATATAGGAACGGTAGTCTAACATGGTGGGACTTGTGCAATTGACCATTTTTTTTTTGGGGGGGGGGGAAGAAAACATTAAACTCAAATACGTTTTAGACTTAAAAAATCTTAATATTAAGACATTTTCTGAAATTTGAGTAATGGTATTGTAACCATTAGTTGTAATAAGAGCTTGATCGTGTTATGGTCACGGGTATAGAACAGAAACCAGATCATGAATATAGTATGATCAGAAGTAGTAATGAATATACATGAAGGAGTAAATGATAAAAAAATAGTTTATTAACGAAACAGTGAAGTACAGACACCAGAGAAAGCTCCATTAAAACCAAAAATGCATCGCACAGAGTCTGCAAAATTTACATAATCAGTGAAGTGTTGGGAAATATATCGTTAAAGTTTCAGATAGATGAAATAATTTTTACGGCTTCGGCGAGTCACACATGCAGACATAATATTGTCTCGTCCCTGTTTGAAAGTAGAGCCTTTCCCTTCGAGCTCATTAATTATCTGGGTAATTATCTTTGGAAGACATCGAACGAAAAAAAGAAATGAGAATATTCCGGTTTAAGTTCTACTGCCTTCCGCATCAATCATGCCATGTTTTATAGTTCATTAATGATAATAAAACCTGAAACGGTTTTGGATAAAGAAAATCTCCCCGAAAACATCCTCAGATGATATGGCTTGCCCTCTCTTCATTTGCATATATATTTTGGATTGAATTAAAACCACCCAGGACCACTCACAATCATCTGCATTTAACTTTTAACTTAAAAGCTAAGAGGCCGGTGAGGAATTTTTTAATGACAATCAACGTTAAAGAGTGAACGGGAAAAAAGCCGGGCATATTGTTTATTGCTCATTCGGCCTAATTTATAGTATTCAGCTAGCGGCCATTTGGGGTAATAATTTTTAATTATTTCTGATAATTAATAGCTCCAGCTTGGAGCACAGCTGTAATAACTCTCAAAATCTTAGCTTTTCCGGTTATAACGAACGCATTGATATGTTTTCTCTTAGACTTAGCCAGTGTATTATTTATATATTTCCAGAGTTCCATCAGCTATTGGAAAGTTTCTATATTTTTTTTTCGTCTTTTAATTAAAAATTATTTGCTACTTAAGGTTAGCTTTAATAAAATACCTTGGTCGCTTTAATGTATTTCATTTGAGAAACTGCCTGGAATACTTCACTGAGCTCTCATCGTGAGTCAGTCTCGCATGACCAGTGACCTTTCCGCTGGGGAAAAATGAGTCATGTGTGATGTACTACACTATTAATTATTAAACGGCTGTTAATTATTTTTTATAGCGTTGCTGAGATTTTTAGCGTCGATGGAAGGGTATCAAGAGGAAATTTAATATGCTTTTAACTATAATAGGGACTGTATAAATACTGGAATATGGTGTGATTGGCTTGTAAGTTTTTTCTGTAATTGAAATTCTGTAAATTCTCTCAAATATAACATATTATTATTAAATAGGATGTCGAAGTTTTTTTAAAGTGATTTTTCCAAACCGTCCAAAACATTTCCCTCATAAAATATTTAATCAATAGCCAGTAATAAAAGCTCCGAGTCCCTCCCAATATTTTTCCAGAATTTTTTTATAAAGTACTACATATTAACAACACACAAGTGTCTCTGTTTGAGTACGAAAAATAACATTATAATTAATCACATTGCACAAACATAATATGTGTCAGCTCCTGAGATTACCTCATTCTGATTAAATTTCATGTTATCAAACGGTGAACTGATTTGACTGAATTAATTAATTAGATTATTTATTATTTTTTATGCTAATAATATTATGTTTCAGCAGTAGGAGGAGGGTTAGAAGAAGTAGAGTTTATTTTTATGGAGCCTGGTATATTTTTTATTTAAACATGACATATGGTCAAATCTACATGGTGTCTGAAGTCAAATATGTCTCGTCTAAAATTGCCAAAATAAATAGATTATGTCGTTCAATATAATATACAATCAATTCATGAGCGCCATATCTAATAGTGAACGGATCATCGGTGTAAGGCACAAAATAATGTCAAATCCTCAATTCTTTTATATGAAAAAGTATCACCAAAACGTTTATTTACTATACTATAAACGAACATTAGAAAGTTAAACACTGTTATAGGACTTATTATTTTGTGTTTGATATAATGTTAGTTTTTTAGATATAATTTTTGCTATATTTTAAACTATTTGTGTAATAATGCTGGTGATCATTATCAAAGTATTCCTCTCTTAAATAGAACAAAGTGAACAAAAGCCAACAAATATACATCCCCTAATTCTAGTACCTTACTAACTTCATGCAAATGATTCAAATTTTGAAGAGTGAATTTCCCATATTAATGATATACAGGTCGTATTTTAATAAGATGAATGAATCTCTCATGTGATCCTAAAAGCTCATCTTTTATTGAACTTAATTAAATGCATTTTTGATTTAAATTGACCTCAACAGGTCCCACAATGATCTACTCAAGAAATATATTCGCTTCTGTGAGATCTCAAAATGTCAGATTGTAAGTATTATACGTAAACAGCCATCTCTCGTTACAGTTTTAAAATTCTTGTTTTTTATTTATTAATATTTTGTATGATACTAAATCCGTGACCTGGGAACTATTCTATGATTGTGTAAATCACCGTCACGGAATTCAAACCCAGTTGTCAATAATTGATCCAACCAACCGTTCAGTAGTTATCTGCAATAGTTTAGCCTGATAAGAACGGTATTCGTCAATAATCAATATTAATTGCATATAAATAATAACTCCCAGTACGAATAAACAAATCAGGATATCAAACAAATTAACCAAGCGAGAAGAAAACAATATTTATTTAGATTAAATTAAGCCAAAACTCACGAATACCAACCAAGTGGATGGAAGTCGAGGTACTCTGCTTAGCTCCTTATTTACCAATCAAAACTAGCACGCCATATTAATTTTTGAAAATAAAATTCGATCAAATAGCTTATTTTTCTATAAATAGTAGCTACTAAAGGCTGTGAATTACAGGCAGTGGTCTTCGCACCTCTAGCAAGTGCCTGCAGTCTTTCGGGCAGACCCGTCTGAGCCAGTTTGATCTTCTTTGTCAAATATGTAGGAGTTTCCTTTCTTATTGCTTTAATAAGTGTTTACAAAATACTTATGCCGTAGTTTGTTCAGTAGTTCCGACAAAATTAATGTTAGTTAGCGACCTATTTTGCAACTTCCGACAAGAGTTGATTGCTGCGGAGAATCACACACACACACTCTGCAAATACAGGTGAGTGTTACTTTGAATAGATATATTATTCGCCCAGTTTTTTTTTTCTCTAGAAAATCCCACCAAAGCATTTTCATTTATATATCAAACATTCACGACAGTTAAATAGGTATGATAAATTATCACCTTATTATAGTCTTTGTGTAACTACGATGAAATATATTTTATAGCAATACTGATTTTATTAGCTCAACTAAAAGTATTAGCAACTATTGTGTAAGTGCGTAGGAGTGGACCTTGCCCCTGCGCAGGTCTCGACAAGTTTCGCACTTATCTACTTTGACCTTTACCTAGTCAGGCTAGGGTTAATTTAAAACGGGGAAAAAAATATCTCGGATTTAATGTCGATTGCATAATGAGTGTTAAATTATTATTATATACGGTTATTATCAGTTTGAAAAACTAGGATTTCTTTGCCGGATATTGAATCTTTATTTATTCGATGTGATTAATTTAAAATGAATCCTGACAACGATAAGTCACTAATATAATTTATTCGTATGTTATTTTATTGAATTTCGATTTCAAAAATGAAAATCGCAATTAATTGTTTTTAGGGGGGGTTCGAGGTTGTTATCTAATTTCTAGTTTACAAAGGTTGTTTGAAATTTTTAAATAGTAATTTGTTTTGGGATTTTGCCCTACAAAATTTCTATCAAGTTGTGTGCTTTAACTACTAAACTATTTTCACTTGAAAAATGTATCACTTTATTTCATTGATAAATGATATAATTAGACAGAACACCTTCACTGACATTCACGGTATTTATTAATGAAATATTAGGTGTCCAAACAATAGGACCTTATGAGATAATTTTAAAACAAGAAAATGATTTTTTTAGATCCACTGACCATCTGAGCTGATCTGGCTGAAAACCAAACATAATCTGTATTGGGACCTATGGTTCGCTCTGAAAATTTAGGAGAATTTCTTGATTTTTTGAAGGAGGGGCAGAAATAGATCTCACGGTTGTGATAGACACGCTACTTCGAGGAGATTGATTCGTACAATGAAGGATTTATAGATGCTAAGTGACCCCCCTCCCCTGGGTTTACGACATCGTTGATTATAGACCATCGAGCCAGCAACACTAAGAGTTTCTAACACTTTCTCTCCATATTTCTGTTAACAATTTATAGTTGTGAACATCACTCGTACCGCCGACTTGCGAATAACTTATGCTGATGTTCAGCCAGGAATTAATTAGCTGATCATATGATGATGGGATGAGTGATAAAGCACAACAGCCTCCGTGTCCTGGTGCACTCATCAGGCTATAGATACACCACAACTGTGGTGGTGGGAAACTGTCCATGGTTCGAGGGAAAGTTAAGTATTAGTATAATATGTTAGCCTATATAAATCTCTTAACTGCTCTACAATGGCATTTTGTAGATAGATACTTACAATGGAAGCTTTGGGAGAGTCCGGAATCCAAAGGCTATTTCGTAACACCTTTCGCAATCCGTGGAGTGAATGTTGTTCTCACTTCTAATTGAAGTCGGCCGATCACCTTCCACATCGGAGATTTCCTTTTAAAAAGGAAACGATCCATGACTCGAATCACACAGGAGCTGTTTAAATGTTTTTTTTTGTCAAAGTCAGAAATTATTATCGTCACGTAACTTAGTTTTTTGTTCTATCCGAGCCCTTTTTGGATGACTATTTGCTTTATTGTCTTCCTTGCAGCCAAGTGTTGATACAGGTCCATTAAGGAGGAAAGAGACTGGGCAAAAGGGCGAATCTTTTATTTCGTACTAGTGGAAATGTACCGTTTTTGGGTCTGTTTTATGATATTTATGCACCATTGTGGTCAATTCTCTGGGCGAGTCTTGGCGCAATCACCGCTTTTTGGGGTCCCTACGGTTTGTCATTGTCTTTAAAGGACCGTGCGACGCACGTCCAGTTAAAGAGGAAATCACAATAGGATAAGGGAAAAATAAAAAGGATTTGGATTGGTAATACGTAAAACAATCTTAATGTTTGGGTATCAGTTCATGACATAAAGGTTCCGGGTTTAAATCCCTGGTTGAAACGTGATTGTAGTTTTCTGGTGGTTTGCACCAGGTAAGATCTAATTAAGACCACTTTCAGTCCAAATGGTAACACATAAAGTCATAAACAAAACAAATTATTTTTCAAACCTTGCAATTTTCAGTCATTATTTAAAACGTTTTCTGTAAAATATCACGATAGTTATCTGTTCATTGCAATGGTACAAATACCTTCGATTGATTCGACAGTTGAGGATACACAATATTCATTAAGATGATTGTTAATGGTTTTTGCTCCTGTGGGGGGTCGAAAACGGACCGCTGGTTTTTTGGCGACGGTACACGGGAGTGAACAGTTGATGGGTCGCCCAAGTTGTAGACCCCTCGCCATCAAACTGATCTGAGACCCCAGGCAGCCCCCCCGCAAGACTTTGACAGATCTATTCAACCAACTCAGATCTAATCAGTTGTAAATGATTTGATAAATTACAGCGCTCTGGCAATACTGCCTTCCGGAACAGGTCTCTGTCAGTTTCTTCTTCGGAGAGGTTCTGTCTTCGTCAGATTGATGTTTTGTTTCGGATCCGAATAGGGCCTCTATCAAACTCATTCCATTCCACTCAATTACTGGATAGAACAGATGATAATGATCAACAAAACATTTATTTTATTTTAAATACGTAGATACAAACCGATCTAAAATTGCGAGACAAGGCTGAATTTTTTCAAATTTCAATATTCTTTTGACTAAAAAAGAAGGACGAAGGGCTATTGAAGGTCGAACGATATTAATGAGTTCTGAGCTTCAGGCAATGTTCCGGGTAAGATGAGATCAACAGAATTGTTATTGTTTTCTAAGAAGCCTCAGTGTGAAATGGCAAAAAAGGGCAAGTATTAAAAAATAAAGTTTTCTAGGAGGCTTTGCAAAACTTTACAATAGACCTATAAAGCATTCAGGATTATGAGTGTGAGAATATAATTACTATTCTACAAAAATAGCATTACTATCTTAATATTTTTAGGGGACAATGTCCCAGAATAAAGTTTTTTTTAATCATTTTCAACGAATTTCGTAATACTGAGATCGAATTTGGTACCTTTTTAATACTTTCCAGGATCAACAGAGATTTTTCAAATTTTTCGCGGTCATGACCGATAAGCTCATTATATATAACTTTTATTAACAGTAACAATATAGTAAAGTATCTCATGCAACCATTGGCCCATTCATGGCTCACTTTAAGTAACATTTGTTTGAAGAAATTTAAATTTTGGCACCCATAGACTGAGTTACGCTGGCCTTAAGAGGAATCTTATTGTTACCCACCGGAAGTTTTGCTGCAATCCAAATGCTTACCGAGCTTGAAATACAAGGGATATTGTGAATAATATCGACTAGCGAACACGTAATCGGCCATAAATAGGTCGGTTGCAAACAACATCAGTTTATTAACCCGTGGTTTGACAATAATTATCGCTGAATGACTGAGCTTTGAATGACTGTAGTCATCTAGTCAGTCATAGCCCTGTAGTCTACATGTCACCTCTACTTATATAAAGCTAATCGCTTACAGCTGATATCTCCCAAGCTGGACATCAAAAGCAGGTTCTTTTTAATTGACTTGGGGGGTCACTAATGACTAAAGAATTGCAAGGTCTCCTCCACGTTCAGCGATATCACTAGTGTTACCGAGGTTGTATTGACCGGACTAAAAAGTGGGTGAACAAAAAAAAAACAAGGTAGGGAATTTCCTTCCTTTGATCAGAATGAGTATATCAACAGTTGGCAGCAGCCAACTTTGTCTAATGCTCAACATTTTGTAATTAAAAGGAAAAGTGCTGAAACTGATAGACTTTGAAAAAGCTTTTCACTTGTTTTTGCGATGAAGGTAACTCTTATTTGCTAACTATTTAAAACAAGAAATAATGACTACTATATGAGTATCCACTGTACTTTTTTACGGAGTTGCCAGTGAAGTAAATATTCAGAGGGATTGTTGGAGGAATTATTTTAATCTATTTTTTTTCAATTAATTTCTGAATTACCTCATTCAGCTCAAGTATTACAGAAAAAAAAATATACAAGTTAAATTTACAAGGATCTTGTGAAGCAGCTAATAAGGTCTGAAATAATTTTATATTCACTTTCCGGGGGTGGGCGGAGGTTGCCTGCGGAGGAAGGCTGGCAGACGAGGACAAGATAGGAGACGACAGTGATGTCAGATTGAAGAGACGACGCTCAAGTCATATCAAAGTTGTCTTGTCGCTGACACTTCTCAGAGACAACTTTACGGGCACCAGTCTCGTCTCATTACCCCTCTACGGGCTTACACATGTACCAACTAATAACGCAACTTTTTATGATTTTATCCACAACTTCTCTGTCTGTCCCTTCCTGTCAGATAATTTTAGGAGGAACTTCACACACAAGTCACAGATGGGCTAAAGTAACATTTGTAGATCCATACGAGACATTTTGTCGCCAAACTGATGACAAAAATAAAGAAAGTCGATAAAATTAATGACTTTCAAATAATAAATGAATTTCATTTATATAGTATACACTGCTTGTAGCGTCTTTCAGTTCCTCATCTTCATAGCGCAATCCTTTACCAATCCTAACCAGAAAAAGAAGCAATTCTTTAAGAATCCTAACCAATTAATATTAAAAAAATGACTGTTATTCACATTTATGTAAATTTTTGCTTATTTTTTAAAAGAATTTTTACGATAAACTTTATATTATTTAATTACTGCGTTATAGACCTGTTCCATCGATATTGGGGTAAATTTTCACCTCGCTAGCAATAATAAGCTTGCACTTTTGAACTTAAGTTATAACCTACTGCACCAGTAAACGTGCAGACGTTCGCAAACGCAAAATTCACTTAGATTTAAAATATACACATAAAAGATATGTCATTTAAAGATATACATTACAAATGTTCTCAGCATCTGGAAAATCATTACAGTATTGTCATTTATATGGTTTTTACCTCTTACTCTCATTCTATAGTTAGCCTACTATAATACTATACAAAATGTGCTATTGTCACAAGACATTTCCTTGTCTAGACAATAACGATTGAAGATTCCCACTGAGGAAGTAAAACTTTGGATTAGTACTGCCATGTTTTAATTGTTATTTTAAAATTTTCCCATTTCAACTTAAATTTTATATCCAACATGTTTTGTGGTTCACGGTAGGTGTTGACAATTTAACGCTTTATTTATCATTTTTCAGTGACTATTCATCTACAGTTTTATATTTTATAGATTCATGTATTTGTCGATTCTTATATTTTTCTCTCTTTTATTTCAGGTAAGTACGAGCATACAGATTATACTTCCTGATAAGAAAGCTTTAGTAAGTACGATTTGAATTTTATTTTGATTTGTGTAATAAACCAGACGTTTAACGAATTTGATGACATTACACACACACAGGCATAGAGAATAAAACTATTTACTTTCTTTATTGTGGCCAGGTATGTAATGGTCATTATACCTTACATATTCAGTAGAAACGTGTGCCACAGTTGAGACTTATGGTCCCCTTTTTTTGTAAGTACCATTTCTCAAAATTCCTACCCTTTGGCTACCTCCTCCCTCACCCTACAACACACACTAGTGCCTTAGCCTTCGCGAAAGTATGTTCTAGTGCAGTAACTGATTAATATTTGTATATATACCAGTGTTTTGATTGTTAATAATAAATAAAGTTTTTTAAAAGACTCTCCTCTACAAGATTATTTAACTGGCCGTTTGTAAATATTCTATGTTTTAATGATATTTTATACTATTTTTGCCAATACTATTCACGCACAAAATGGCTTCACTAACTCTCATGTACATACTAGAATTGGTGTGAGATGCAATGGTTAAGTCCAACAACCGACGTATGTGTGCTTTTTTTTTTGATGAGTTTTAAAACATTACTTTTGCGTTACGTTGATTTTTCCGGTCTTAAATAACTTCTGAGCAGGGAGCACCGTTTTTTTTTTGTTATCAAAAATAATGTAGCAGCTCTTGGTTACTGCCAATTTCTTCCAATGGACGAGGCCTGCCTCCTAAATATAACTGAACATTTTTTTTTTGTTTCTGAAGCCTTGTTAGCACTCTATAAGAACTATAGCTGAGGAGACATCTGCACGTACTAAAAACGGACATGGCTAAGATTGATTCCCCTCTCCATAAACTAGTCTGGAAGGACATGTCCACCCCGGAGGTATTTCGAGACATGAACTTGGTTCAGCCGACGAGGATGTCGTTAGGATAAATAAATAATTAGGTAGCTGCTACTCCCTCTCTCGAGAGAACTGCTATCCCTTGGGACCTAGCTGCTAACTCGTAACTCAGTCATGTTAGTGGCCCCCTGCCTCTCTCAGTGTGTCGGATCAAAAGGAACCGTGACAGCGTCACTGCTACTAGGGCTGCATCACTCACTGCTACCGGTCGCAGTTACTAACGTCCTCTATCAAGTCTTGTACTTTATCTGGCCTCTTCTTTATCAGGCCGCCTTTTTATCCTTTTTATATTTAAAGCTAATGAATTAGTCTTGTATTTATATATGTTTCTCTGTGTGTATAAAGGAGTTGTATTTTATAGGCTCTCTCAAATTTATCTAGAGCTGCTCTGTCTGTAAAAATATCTATTCTTTAAATATAATCATTCTATATCCCACCATAAAAAAAAAAAGTCTCAAAGGACAAAGTTTTTTTTTTAAAGATCACTCAATGTTTTGAAAGATAAAACAGTATTAGTACAATTATAATTATTAATGGTAACAACTGGATGTAAACCTTAATAATTATTGATTAAGAAGAAAAATTGTTCTTAGCAACGTCTACCGAATACCAGAAAATATCTATTCTATTTGTACGAGTTCGATTTTCTAACCTTCTTAATAACAATTGAAATATTTATTTTCAAAAGGGGTCATTATTTTATTTTATTTTATAATATAGCTACACCATTATAGGCTGGTTCTCGATATATTTATTTATTGAGTCGCAACGCCAGTCCTGCCAGTCCAATGTGCTGTTCCTATAATAAAATGGCAGTTTCTCTTTTGCCGAAGCTAAATTTATTGTTAATAACTCTCTTTTCTATTGAAAGAGCTCTATTTCGATCTATCCTCAGTCGTCGTTGAATGTTACTAGATAAGTCAGGTGTAGGCATTGTATCAGTACAGTGGGTTTGGGCGCAGTCGTGAACGCAAGGAGTTTTTAGTTGAAGTTTCTGTAAATAGTTACTGGGTGACGTTATCAAAAATTGAACCAGATGATTTGGTCAGTAACACGCTTTAATCACTTGGATTTTCTTCCAAGTTAAAGAGCTATTGTGAGGCAACAAAGGCACATTTGGTGTTGAAAAAAAGCTATCTAAAGATCTTTCTATTCCTATTTGAAAGTAGAGCCTTTCCCTTCTGCCTTGGTTATACTACAATATAATTCAACATTCTGTGAGGACGCATTAGCTTCTATATGGGTTGTTATCCGTTCCTGAAGCTTGATGAGCAAAGAGCAGATCCCCTGAAGTGGAATAGAGGGAGAGAAGCAAGGGAGAGGCAATGAGTGGGAGTGCCAAGGTGTAAGAAGGTTTAAGGACATTAGGAGAAGAGGAGTCGGTAAAATCGAACAGTTAGTACCAGTGCTTAGGACCACAGTAATGGCCCTTGCCTCTCCCAGGTCTTGTCTAGGGCCTTACCTTTAGTGGGCTAGCTAGCAGTATTTCTTCGGATGGAGAAATACGCAACCCTAACAAAGGGTATCTTGAATGCATCATAGGCAATCTTATTCAAACATGTACCGTTATAACGGTGGGCAGAACGGTTCAAAATAATCCTGTAAAGTTACTAAGAAATTCAATTTGATTGATTATGACGAAACATATAAAACAAAAAAAAATTAGAATTTAACAGACTTTTGTCATAAAATGAAATCTTTCTGTATATCGCACTTTCGATACCAATATGGTGTAGACGTTTGGATGAGAGCGAACAGACTAAACTGAAGGCTTTCCTCATTCAAAACCACTAAGAAAATATACTAATGTACATATACTCATCTACGAATTAGACAGATACCTTAAAAATTACTAAATCTAGCAGGGATATTAAAACCTAGTCATTCAATTACTATCACCCAAGCTAAACAGTCGGTGACAGTGATAATATATTTTTATGTACCTCGCAATCTTTAAATCTTTACCACTGCCAATTTCTCTTCAATCCAACAATTCATAGCTCGTCATTCTTTTTATTTATTTGTATTAATTGTATTAATTTCAACCTTTCGCGCTCTTTTCCCACTTATAATTATTTCTATTTCCATTATTTTTTCAGTTGCGATTGCCAGCGAACGTCATTAAACTTTACTCATCTATTTTTTTGTTTCAATATTATGTTATCTTTATCTTTAAAATACAAGTTTATTATGATAAAATTACAATATGTCTTATCAGGCAATAATTAATTGTGATAAATGATCTCATTCCTACCATATTTACAATTTTCAATCGCTCATTCATACAGTATTTACAAATAGCCCAGAGACCCCCCAAGTCCATATGTTTGTTAGCCCCCTCGCATGCGAAAGAGGAAGCGGGGTCTTGGAAAAATTACGTACCTCTATCAGCCACGGTACCGGATACGAGTCAGTGGTGGCTGACCAAGAGGACTGTCACGTATTTATAGCAGGTCACGAGGTCACTTCCGCTTTAGTCTCCGAGAAGGTTATAGGGATGAGTGGCACAGTATAATGACTGTGCTAGGGAATTAGGGTGGTTTGATAGGTTACTATGGATTTTTATGAACTTCGAAGGGATGGGTTCAAGAATGTAGAGTATATTAAGATAATTATGAAGAGCTTTTAAATATTATTTTATGTTATCGTTGCAGTCATCGCATATTTTTAACTTACTTGTTCCTTTTTTTTATTCTTAGGATAAAATGTACAAGTGGAAAGTGATTTGTTTCTCTACATTTATTATCCTGAAACTATGCCCCTTAAGAACAAAGGTTTCTTTCACACACTGTTGTTCATTCATTAATAGTAGCAGTCTCTAGATTCACAATCATCGTAAAGAAAATATGGGAAAATAAAATGATTCAAGAGAATAAAGAATCAATAAAAAATACATAATTATGCCAGAGTGTCTTTAGGCTATTATACAAGATGAAACTATTTTACAATCAATTATAAGTAGCAAATGAAACAAATTAAAAATATAAAGTGAAGAAAAATTATGCAACGACCTGGTTGAATAACAATAAAATATATGCACACACATGTATACAAACTTACAAACATACAAAAATATCAGCTGGTCACAATGAATGAATGACCAGAATGAGCTGATCAGTTATTTATAGTTGAGCTTTCAATTGCTAAGGACCTTAACTCAATCTAAGATAATATATTATAAAAAAAAATTAAAGCGAAAAAATCATACATTTCTTTCTCCAATCAAAGCTCAGAAGATGATCGAATGTTTAAATTTGAATTTTGCTACATCGTTACTGTCACAAAAAGATCAAAACGGACTGAAGTCGGTAACACAAAAATAATGTCAAGAGTGTGTATAGAAAAAAGAATTTTCTGCAACCGATCAAGATTAAATAATAAAATACTAAGTTATATTTTACAATGATTTATTTAATGTTGTTACGTATACCCCCGAAAATACCGATTACGCCTTGAGCAGTACATAGCTCTTGAGTGTGTTTTATTCGTTGGCTCTAAGAGGCGGAGAACAGAAAAGACAAGCACTGTATAAATCTTTACTAGCTGATAGACAATAAATTAAAAAGTTTACAAGAGGTATCTGTTGTAAGATGTATGTTTTCTCAGCCTATATAAACACGGGGAGCAGTTATTTCTGCCGTAGGGCTAAAACATTGCTCGGAACACAAATATAGTCACTGGCCGTGCTTCTAGCAAGACATTCTTGCCAACAGCCCAACCTCCTTTCGTAATTGAGCTAACGGTCAATTATCATGTGCGTGAAATCATGAACTCTCCTTCTTGATCGATACTTCCGAAAAATAGTATAAACTGAAGTGGTTCTTAAAGATTAATTTTAAAAAGTCCTATTCTCGGACCATCAAGTAAAACTTTGGAAATTTTCGTGCATATTTTAATCGAGACCTATAATTTGATAGAATATGATATTTGAATATATATTTTTTTAATTATCGAGTAATTGATCAGTAATTCATTAGGCAGCGTCTATCTTTAACATTACAAGTAGGACTAACATGCTACACTGTCAAATACTAGTCGCGAAAAAGTTGTGAGCACGGTGATAATGACAGTTTAAATGATTTTTTTGTAATTATATCCTATTAAAACTCGAAACACATATTAGCTGTACGGCGAATTTCTTCGATCTAGGTGACATTTGTTACATTATGCAGGTCAGGCCGATGACAACACATACGGAGTGGCAGTGTCAGTGCCATTAATCTCTTTACAGGTTACAGGCCTACCAACTTCCCTGTACAAAAGTATAAAATGTAATTACCCAGGGATGATTTACTGGGCATTGGAGCCCTGCTAGCAACGCTCCTTTATTTCTTTTTTTTTAAATTTATTCCCGCTTTGATCTTGGACTGCTTCCGTCGGAAGGTCTGTGAATGGCCCAAGCGCTGTCATGTCCCTGATAATCAGAAGGACTTCTTGTGTTCGTACTATTCGAGGTGAGTGATAGCCAGTCTGTGTTTCGCCATTTTCCAAAATCCAGAAACATACGGCCATATCATCAGTCTGTCTGTTCTATTGATGTCTCCTGATCAAAGGATAGACATGAAATTTCCTTCATGAGAGGAAACATACTAAAGCAGTAGAATGGATAAAAAGTTGATTTGGAGTCTTAAACATTTTACGTTGAGGTTCCGGTTTATATTCACTGAATGCTACTAAAAACAATAGCGTCATCGACAATTATATAAATATGATCCATTTGTTTGATTGATTATTTATTTACTCCCATTCATGGCTGGAATCCTATCCGGTAGACACATGCTTCTACTAAGAAAATTATATAGCTTTCCATCTAGGGATTTAAACCAAGAACCTTCATATCCCGAATCAGAAAACACTCATATTAAGCATAGAATTCATAAAGCGGAAAATAAATTAAAAAATAGGTAGAATTTTTCTCGTGACCAAAAGTCTAAAAAAACAACCTTTATATGATCTGGTTAGCAGCACCAGATGTAGGAGAATACAATTGCCTTATGTTTCAAAATCGAAAAAAATATCGGGGACATTACAATTTCTAAAGCCACTTACAAAACTAGACGATAGAGTAGGTAGTAATTTTGCGAATATAGCACATGTTCTACTCATTCTATTGTCCTTTTATCGTTTTCTTTCCTTTGTTGGATTCCTTTTGAGCGCCTACTTCTGTTCGGATCGTTTTAGCTTCATTCTACTTTGTCGATTTCTAACGTTTTAGGGATCTGTGGAATGTGATTGATATATGTAATGGAATGTTTTGGATACACTATGATGTTGATTACCCGCATCACGGCATGAATGTGAAACCTAATACATCAAGGTTACGGCCATCGCATTGGATTTGGTAACAGCTAAGATTTTTTTCGCATCTGAACTGTTAACCTTAACTACTATTGTGATTTAATTTTATCGGTAAAAAATATATAGTTTTTCAATGTGATTATCTTTCCAGAAATTGTCAAATGCCGATTTCACGTCCGATTTGCCTCCTCACGTTACCAAACTAATGTCTCAAGTGCTGTAATTAATTGTATGAAACGAATTAGGGACTTTTTCCTGCTGTATTCCGCAGCATTGCCCGAGGGTTACTACAATACTGCCCTGATACAAATTGTTATTTTAGATGGTTAGAAGTTGTTTGAATTGCGACTTTGACCTCGTTCCGAACGTATTTATTATCGAAAGCGGTGTCATCTATAGTGCGGTGAGTGTTAAGAGCAGAGGACAGCCCTCTTGGACTGCAGACAAATAAAAGGCGCTCCTTGAAGAGGGACTCTGCTACACAGGACCGAGAGATTTATATTACATAATTCTAAGGGATGGGGGCCATATCTGAGAAATGTTCTACATAAGGGACAATTTATACATACTGGTTTTTATAGCACGGGAATAACGGCTTTAGTAGGGATGAAGCATAGGGGGGTGAAAAACAAAAAGATATTTCACGCAGAAATGTATTTGTATGCGCTGATTCCTCTAGTTATATTGTGGCTATGCGTCTGTCAGTAATTGTGCCTTGAGTATTTCTTGGCGTTGCGCCATCCGTCTGTTTTAGAGAACCGCCCGCGCTACAGATGTAACGCAAATCGCTTAATTAGCCTACACACTTACAGATTCTTGCCTAAGACTTAACACAGTATTTACTGTTTCTTCTCTAGATTATTTTTCAAAACGTTTTGCCAACCGAAAATAATTTAGGAGAGATCGGTAGTTCGACGAAACGTCCGAGTTTGAAGTTAGACCTACGCATGCCACCCCCTCTATCTTATTTAGTTCTTAAGTGTGAACAATTGTTGCTACTGATTTTATAGAATTAACTGAAATGTTACTGGTGCTACATTTTTGGAGCCATTTACATTATTATTGGAATAAATAATCAATATTTTATTGTAGATTAAAACATGATAAAGTGCAAAAAATATCAACCACTCTCAATAATTTGATTACCAAGTGAAGATATTTTGTAATTTTGTGGTGATGGAGAGAGGCAATTTCCCACGGATGCTCAGCTTGACGATTCCTCGACGGACAGAAGCCTTAATTGTTTGATACGTTAAAAAATTCAACTGAATTTTTTAAAAACAGTAAAACTCCAAATTCCTGTTACCACTCTAAATACCAAACAACTTCCCCATGACTAAATAATTATGGGCTGTTGGGCAGTGCCGCCTCAAACTGCTACCTGTACTGCTATAGGACACAAGATGGTAAGCTATCGCAGGTGACTGATGGGTCCACGGCCTGTTAGCGCTGGCATCAATATCCATCACAGCTAATGTGTCTAATGTTCTAGCTCTGCATATCACAGTTACAGCCGTCGATGCATCAATGTCTACTGTAACAGTTCCAGGTGTCCTCCTCGACTCTCTCTGTCTAATCAGCTCGTGTACTGTCTATTTTCATATTCGGGGTGTCCGTCCGCTTCACTGGACGCAGAGCTTGGGCCTTGGGTGGTGCAGACAACATTGTTATGTCGCTAACATCAATATGTGGCAGTTTTTAGCAATAGGCTCCGAAACAATTTTTTTCAATAGTACAAAATATTTATTCTGATGAAATCACAATCTAAATGTAATTGTGTTCAAACTTCTCATTCATACCACCTTAACAATTCTTCATTTACTCGCTCAATCATACAGTCTTTACAAATAGTACAAACACCTCCCAATTCCACATGGTTGTCATCCCCTCGCATGCGAAAAAGGAAGCAGATGAGAATTCTCCCGAGCTCCTCCAGCCGCGTCAACGGATACTTTCTTGTGAAGGCTGAGCAGGAGCGCGAGAGCCGCAGACGCTCAGGACATGATTGGAGAAACTGGCCATTGCCAGGACACTTTCTTTTCGAGGGGTGTGTGGCGCAGACTGTGCTAGGGGATGAGGGTGGTTGGATAGGTTTCGTTGGAATTTCAAGAGCTTTGAAGGGATGAGTTCAAGAATGTCGGGTATATTAAGATCATTATGAAGGTTTTTGTTGCTAACGTAATAAGGGAAATTTACTATTGTTCTCAGGACTTTTGTTTGAAAGGATTGGATACGGTTGATGTTCGACTTTTTTTCTGTCTCCCACAGCTCCATTCCGTACGCCCAGATTGGCTTAAGTATAACTTTGTAAATAAGTAGTTTATTTTCTATTGAGAGATGGGATGTCCTTCGAAGTAGTCTGTACAGTTGCCCAAAGCGTCTGTTTAGTTCTTGTCTTTTTAGCCTCGTTTGTGGGTTCCGTGTAATCCTTTTGTCGAGATGGAAGCCTAAATACCGTATTTCCGAAATAACTAACATAATGAACACGGACACGTATTTGTCTGTTACCAAACACATCGAATTTACTGATATCTATCAACATCAATTTTCCTTGAACTTGTGTAGGTTGAAACTCCCAAGCAATGTCTGCTGCACAGGATGTTACCTTGAAAAAAAAACGCAGTTTGGTATAAGTAGTAATTGCGACTCAAGAGTTCTTCAATAGAAGTGGCAGCAGGGTGAGATCGAGCCACTAATGGTTGCAAAACAGACTAATAGCAGTGGATCATAATTTTGGTCAGAAGCACAAACTAAGATAGTACATGCTCTGATCTCTGAAATAGTATACATGTGTAAAGTGCTATTTTTTTTTTAACTGGTATTTTAATAAATTATAACAGTAAGAAAACTAAACAAAACAAAATAAAATAAAATAATAATAATACTAAATAAAATATAAAATAGATAAATATCTTTTGAGGGCTTGCTTATTGTAATTCTTCTTATTAAAGGATTTTTGGATATGTAAGTTAGAAAAATGAAATTCCTTGTCTGGGTGTGTACACACTGCTGGATTGTGGGTAATTGTAATTCTGTCAGCATGGTGGTTATCTTAGAGTATGGAGGCTAATTGATATACATGCGCAAGCTGCTGTTTTGTACAATTTTGTGTAATTTGAAGTATAAGTATTACTCCGAACCGTTGCAGCATTATGTCATTGTGGATTGTTTTACTGTTTTATTGAAGTATTAATTTGTTTTCTGAGGTCAATTTTGATTTGAGGTCCATCCCTCTTGAGGTTTGTACTCCAACCGTACACATCCCTGCATGAAAAAAATCCTTAGTTTAGCCTAAAATGGAACTTAGGTCTCCTTAGTCAGGCGCGCTATCCACTAGGCTATATATATAAATATATAATAAAATAGCTGAGAAGGACCTGAGTGGACAGTATCGCTGGCACAAAGCAGACCCCGCTATCTGTGACACAGGTATCAATCACGGAGATAACGTCAGTCAGTGTTGGCCCGCCCTCGAGGCACCGTACGGTACATACATGACCTCTTTGGGCCTCCAGACTTCGGCAGCTCACCACATCTGCCCCTCATGTAAGTTGTATCTGTCATCCATCATAGCTCATGGCGTCCTAGGAGTGTAGAGTATCTTATTACTCATGAATAACAGCCCATCGTTAACTAAATATCAGAGCTTTTTCGTTGAACTATTTAGTGACAATAATAGTAGGCATTAGCTATTAATTACCATCACGAATTTGATATATGTGTGTGTGCTGGTTGTGGAGTTCATAACTTAAGAAATAAAACGAATCTCAACAGAAATCCACAGTGCTACAACCGATAAATTAATGTGATTTTAACAGTAACACTGTACAATTAATAAAACCTACATGTATAAATTAAAATTACCCCTTAAGATAATTACAGCAATATTTCTTAGTTCTTATATTTCATTTAAATTGCCCATGCAAGTATTGATTATTTATTACATAAATATGTACAAATAACATGCAAACCATGCAAATAATAACATAGAACTTCACAATCTGCCATAAACCTGTAATGTCTGAATTTTATATTAGATCTAAACCCAAACTATCCGATATAATATTTGAAGAAATCTTGTCAAATACCGGTTCGCCATTGTTAACGTGTAAACAAAAATAAAAATGTTAAAGTAAAACATTAAAAACAGAATAGATTACAATTGTCTGAAATACTAGGTAATGGGATTAATGTAAAATTTATTGCAAAATTTTATTTGTTAATACAGACCTGTATTGAGAATCGTACATTTCAACCTTAAAAATGCATTAGACATTTGTTGCCAGTTTTAGTTTTCTTCAGGGTCAGTATGTTCTCGACTCGCCCGAACTATTTCACAAATATTTAAGCCAAGGTTGAATGGGAAATATGTTTATCTTGCATATTCCTAAAAATGTTTCGACACTTGAGAATAGCATTGATAGTTTGTAATAAATGTGTTTTAATTTTTGTTAGACACCTCATATTGACTTTTTAATTCACAATTATATTCCTTAGCTTTTCTGTTATTTAACTATATCCGTACACTTCTCATATTTATACTAGATATTAACTTACTAAATTTGTCCGAAATTGGAGAAATGAGTTTTATTGTTTATATATGATATTTTGATTGATAAAAATCCATTTTTAGTACGTTTTGGAACGCTGATAAAGATCATTCCAAAACTTCTGTTAGTAACTTTTTTTGAGCCAGTATTTAACAGAATCTCGCTATTACATACGCATTGAAAATTTATTGATTTGTTAGCTATGTGAGAGTGTAGAAATGAACTAAGGTTCGTATCCTTGGAGAGAAAATAAAATAATAGACTACAATAAAGTTACATTAAAACGGTTCGTTCACAGAAGGACAAAACATGTATTCTTTTAAATATAATAATATTTCAATTGAATAATATCTTCCCTTATGTAAATATTTACTTCAAGCTCTCTAATTAAAGGGTGTCCAATTAACGATGATAAATAATATTAAAAGTAGTTTTTACTATATTATTATTGTTTTAATAAAAGTTTTTTTTTCTCAAAAATTAAATTATTAAATTAATATCATTAGAAGCAAAAAGAAAATTAATCTGTATTCATAATATAATATCATTCATTTACATATGCACATATTTAATTTACAATAAATACCTTTCTCTCTCTTTCTTGAGAAAAAAATAAAATAAAAACGAAAGCCCGCTAACCTAACCCTTCAAAAAAAAAAAATTTAGTCATTAACAAAATTAGTTTTGGTTCCTAATTTGAAAATTTAATAAATTTACACTTTTTTATTTATTTCCTTCATGTTGTGACCGTAAACGAATGTCTTACTTGGTATTTATATAAGTGTAGTTGTATATATCGAAAAAAATAATTATACTAAATGGTCTATTATAATAAATCACCTGAAAAACAAGAAACAAAAGCAAACTTATTTATCATAGTGGATGAAAGTTAAATAAACATGATGAAAGTGAAGGATAAATAAACAGGAATCGTGAATACATCTAAAAGTATCATTTATTTTGTTCAATAGTTTGAAGAGGATATATTGAACACTTATGAATCCAGCAAATTATTTTGAGAGAGAGTAATAATAGAACTTCTTAGTGGATGACTTGAGATCATCAGAAAACATTATAATAGATTAGATGTGGCTTCGTGTTTTATTCGATGATACTTTAAAGAAATATATATATATTTTTAAACTGAGTTGCCGTCTTTTGATTGTTTTATGCGTTTTCAAAAATGGTCGAAAAGCTACCGAAAATGTATTCATGTATGGTACGTATTCAGAGCAGATTGTCGCCTGGGCTACCTCAGAAGCGACGCATCGCTACTACGCGGCTCGATATCTGACTGTAATAATCTTATCTTCTGTTGGTATTTTTTGTGCAATGGATTCTGTTTATCTAACCAGTTAGGGTTAGCCTTACCGATAAATGGTGGAAAAAAACATTCGGTAAACTTACTGGTACTCTACATTTTTTACCGGAAAAAAAGTATGTATACATGTTATTATTGTATACATATGTATACATGGTATTATTGAATTAATTATAGCAAACAATGTTCTCTGGTTATGCCATAAAGCCTCCATTCTTTAAATATAAAGTCTATGGAAAATATTAATTACATAGAGCCTCATCCAAGTCAACTTTATGTCCGTAGTTAGACTTAGACACATGGGAGTTCCAGTCAATTTCCCAGTTGAATCATTTTGTAATAAACGACACACTCAACGCTTTCTGTCTGCTGCCACTTTTAAGGGTTTGAGATGCTCGTCAACAAGACTACCTCAGAGCTCTAGAAGAGCTACACGTGTGTGTGCAAGATAATGCATACTGACTTACAGGGGCCTCACGTTGAAGTTGTAATTAAATATAAACACGCCACATCCCGACACAAACTAACGAACAACTATCTTGTTCAAGCTAACTACTAGCCTCAGAAGTAAAAAAAAAAATATATAGAACTTATTGTGAGGAAATAAAGAATTGGAAGCTCCTTTCTGAAATCATTTGAGTTAACTCAGTTCACGTTGTGGAATCCTGGAGAAGAGACAGAAACGGATTTTTAAAAATTAATTACTTTTTTTTCTTAATTAACCCCTATTTGAATGTTTAAAAAAAATTAAATATATACTTAAATGTATATTTAATATAAATTGAGCTGTGAATGGCTCCATGTACTGCATCTATGCATTTTAAGCAGTCATTGTTTATCTGACAATTGTTTATTTGTTTTATCATTAAAAAAATTATACAAACCTAAAACTAACTTAATCCTAGAGCGTTCCTGACTCGACTGCCTTCTGCCATCGACGGGGAAACGGAGAGGGTGAAATCGTTAAAAACGGGTTGGTCATGTATCAAAGAATTTGATATGTCTACGACGAATGAATTCATCCACCGTAGGCAGCTCAAAATCTTCGTGGAGCTCACTATTCCTCTGATGCTGTAACGAAGTATGACGGACCGCTTTCGTGAGTATCCCATTTTGAAATTGTTGGTCTCGCTTTGCTGTCGTTTCGAGTGACAATGCTCTTGTGATGGGCTTGAGGTGCAGAAATAAGTTGGGGGAAGTCTGGAAGTGTGTAAGCCGTAAGACTTCGTGCGTGCTTGTTTTAATTTTCTCGTGAAATGGCCACAAAAACTGATGTTTCATTCCATTTTTATCCCCATGTATATATATATATATATATATATATATATATATATAAATATATATATATATATATATGAGACTGTTTGCTGGAGAATTCTGATGCGTTCCTACAGTGCATGTAATAGGCAGTGGCATCTTTCTCTTCTAACAAGGAGAAAAATACGCAGTCAGTCGGAGAAAAATTCGAAGTCAGTCTTACCTGCGTTTACCGTGACGTTGAGTTTCCCCAAAAATTAATTCCACAAGTTAGATCTTCCATTCACGACTGTAATCGTTTCGGCAGCCAACCACTTTTAGTTATGAAATAAATTCGCTTTCTACCAAGATCTATGTGTACATTTGTTTTTACTCGTTTTAAAATTGTATTTTTTTAAACGACTCGTAAACTCCAAAAAAAAAAAAATATAGGAAGATGAGACTAAACAGATCGCGTTCTGGTGAAGACTTTTATAAATGAATTGGGACGGGGGGGGCACATTCAACAGGCTGTTAGCTCTACTACCCCCCCCCGTCCGCCCCCTCTCTCACTCTCTCTCTCTCTCTCTGAAATCTGTCAGTGTATTTACTTTGTGCTGTGCGGTTATCGTCCGGAATTTAAATTGTTTTATGCTTAATACTATGAATTTGTTAGGAATTCATCTGCCTTTGATCGCTCAAAGATATATTTTGTATGATTTTTTTTCCCATGGAAAAAATTTATATTGAGGATGTTACCTTTAGAAATAAATATTACATAGCTGTGGAAATTTAGTAAAATTAGCGGGGTGAGTACACAATTATTTTTATAAAAAAATACAACCAAAGTCGTATATTAGTTTTTTGAAGGAACATACATTAATTTATTACCGTGAAGGCTTCTATCAAAATATATACAAATTTCTTTTTTTTTTTTTTTTTAATACTGACCTTAGATTTACCACCTTGACAAATTGTTACCAAAATAGGAGATCTAAAATACAAGCATCCTCGTTTACGTATTTTTAAAGTAATAAATATTTCCTTCACCATTCTGCTATAAATAAATAAGAGTTTATTCGACTAATGCTGTTCTATTCATACATTGCATCCTTTCATGAATCATCTACATTTGATTGTTACTATCACAGTATTTTTTTTATACTCATGTAATTTACTCGCTGTAATCACTCGTAGTATAGTCTGCACACTGTTTGGAGCTAGAGTGTTGTTTATATATAATGATGGGTGTTATTTTTTCCCCTTCATATCCCCTTGTTATTATAAATTATGGAAATCAGTATAGCTTTTACATAAATGAATCTATTTACAGTAGGTCATCATATATCCTGTAGCTTAGCTACAATTTTTAAGAAGTTTACACTGTGATTTGCGATTCTTACAAAGGCATAATGTACATTATACATTCATTGCCTAACCATGTTTAAAAGTGATGGGGCTCACCTTATGAATCATAGACGTAAAACTAACTTACATCTAACAGCAAAATCTAAAAATAATTTTCCCCGACAGTCTGTTGTCATCGATGCGGGAATGGTGGTGGGGGTTATCGTGTTAAACACTGGGTTTGTGAGGTGCTGCAACGAGTCAAAGAACTTGACGTGTCTCCGGTGGGTGGGTATTATTACTACGACAAAACAAGACATAGGCCCACATTGCAACATATGTCCAATGAGGATGAAGTACCTTTTAACAGTTTGAAGAAAAGTCGGTCCTAGTCAGTTCCTGCTTTTAAGAATCCTGACATAAAACTCCTCTAAAGTAAAATAGAGCTAGGATGTCGATAAACTGGAACAGAGGTGACAATACTGGGATAGTGAGACGGCAGGATGGCAGGGTATCCACGGCATGACCAGTGATCATCAGACACCCCACAGCAACTTTTACAAATGATGTCGGACACCGAGGGGCTGGTGGAAGCGCATTCAACAGGCGCCCCCCCCACTCTTTTGTCTCTTTATTTTTTGTCCCTTCTGTCTATGGTGTTTATTCGATTGGCACTAGCTGTCTATATCCTCCGTGGACTGTGTATACAAAGCGTGTATATGACCGCAATAGCGCTGAATAGCGCATTTTCAGCTTATCTTTGGTGACATTGTAAATCATTCATTTTCTCCTCCTCCTACTCTGTGCTAGACGGACTACACTAATAACGGTCTACACTGATGCAATTGTTAATTGTTTCAAAAACTAAAAAATAATGTCTAACGAAGTAGTTGACCAGAGTAAAAATGTCCAGTTCTTCTGGGCACTTTACCCTGTTTTAATTGAAGGCGATGTACACCCTGACAAAGCTACATAAGAAAACGCAATTCATGAACAACAACCTTGCTTAATATCCCTACTTGTCCTAGAAGTAAAAAGAAATATAGAACTTACGTCGAGGAAAAGATGGAACGAATACTGGTTGGGATCAAAATAATTTAATACATTTTTTATGAAAAAAAACCAACATTGATTATTTAGTGTTGAATATAGTGAATTAAAACTATAATTCCCAATAATAATATAATGTGTTCTTGTTTATATATATACGAGTATATGTCGCTATAGAGGGCTCAGTGGGTATCAAGTAGGCCGTGTAAATATTCCCTGACGTACGCGCTATCAGATCCAGATGGCCATGGTACCAATTAGCCAATAGGAACCCGGCTTACATACGAATTAGCTTATTATTACTTGTGACTTTATCTGATTCGTTTATAAATTAAAACCGAAAACAAAAACAGACTACAACCGTAAATTACCCGTTCTCGGATAATTTTCTCTACCGTAGCAGGAACGTGTGCTTGCGGGCGGATGCAAATCTGTTAGTAAGCAATTACGCACTTGCTCACATATATCATTTCCGATTGTCAATTATACCTGTAAGGAGTTGTTTGATGGATTCCGTTTCCACCTTACGGGGCGTATATTAATGCAAATAATATCAGTCTTGCCTGGAAATAACGGTTATTGGCTATTGAATGTAAAAGTACTTCTACATCCGTGTGAGTATTTCCTGAGTAATTTATAGACCTTTTCTTTGTCGGTAGATACTCCTTTTTTTTACTTTATTTTTACAAAAAAAATAAATAAAAAATGATGTGAACTATTCGTTATTAACTTGAAACAAACCTTCGCTAGTAGCTCTCATGCCGCGATTGAATACTCAAACATGAGTACACACCGTTATGTAATCCTTCACTCCTAATGAAATGTATGATTTGTATACATTTCATTATAGTTTTCTTTGTGGTTGTTTTTCATTCGTCTTTTTCATGACTTTACATGTACGATAAGTCCACTCTATAGCTACAGCTGTGCAAAGATAAATCACTTTAATATCTGACCGTATTATGGAATATGCTCACTTGATCATGTCGCTCGAACAAAACTTCCCAATATGGATATGGTGTATTGTAGACTGGATTATCTATTTATTTATACAATTAGTAGCTACTCATTTTCCCTAAAGGAAATGGGGGATTCCAACCCCCCCCCCTCCTCTTAGAAACATCCTTCGAGATGTCTGGACAAAATTGACCACACATCGACTTCATGGTTCGTAGCAGACCTAAAACTAAACCAATATATTGAACAATTCAGAAATAACAATCAAGTGACAATAGATGGGAATGAATTTTGATTTTTTCTGGAGTTCAGAGACACTCCTAAAAATGACCCTTGAGTCTCTATGACTCAAAATTTGTCTAAGAAAGGACTAGATTTTTCCTAATAAATTACCATTTATCATTTTTTAGTATTTTTTCATGTGCTTAAGCCGGAATATTTCCCTAACGCAACATCTTCATTGCAGGACAAATCAGACTTGTTTGTTTACATAATTATCCTTGACATATTGTTGATTGTGATTGGATTGTTACATTGAGGGAACATTATCAAGAAGCTTTACTCTTTCAAGAAGAATGCTCTTGTTGTGTTCTGTAGAGCATATGACACTTGACTGCCAAAAGTATACAAGTCATATAATGAAACTCTTTGAATGGGCTCCAGCACCATTTACTAGTCTCTTATACCAAGAAACAGGTACTTCTCATTCATGTAGTTTTGCAAGGATTTGAACTTCAAATATGTATCTATTAAAATTGTATGGTTATTTTCAATTCCTTTCGTTAATCTGGGATATGAACATATTTGCTAATGTATTAATAGATTAAGATAGGGTCTTGTTAGAACCCTTTTGGAACAGAGGCATAATAAGCTGCGGTCACCATAACAAATGTTTAATTCAATTAATATGTTTCTCGTTGCAATCTTCAGCTTCGGCACACACCCCCCCCCCCCGTTTGAGCAAGGCGCCCTTGCTTTTACTTTTCAAAATTAATAATTTTCCCACTGTTTTCGTACCAATCTCGAACGAGATATTCACATCAGAAGAAGGCTAATCGAAACAAAAAAACAAACAAATGAATTACCGAGAGAAAGATCGATACTCAGATACGTACGGCAGCTCCTATATATGAAAGTGGACGTAACGAGATAAAGTTTTTGATTTAATGAGCTCGCCGGAAATGTAACTGTCTCCTCAAAAGTGATTTACCACTCAATTATAAAAATATATTCCCGTATTCATGAAGCATTGTTTAATTAAAATGACTAATGCTCCATTCACTGGGCGCTATATAACTCCCTCAAGCGGGAGATGTAACCATTTGTTCTTCTGTTAGCCCTCTTGCCCCCTATCTCTCCACTGGCCCTGCTCTGGCTACTCTCTGTAATTAAATACTATTGATTAATTGGTAACAACTTTTAGAATTATAATAATAACATCGTTGATTTGGTTGTTGATATAGATGAACAGTAATGCTTGAGGCACTTGGAAACCGGTAATGTTTGACAAAGTCTTTCAACTGATAATGGTAGCAGTTTCTAGAACTGAAGTTTCGGTAAGTTTCTGTTTGATAGAATTTCTCCAACTGTGGGGACATACATAATTTTCGCAATGTAAACTTGGAGGAATGCGAGTAATCACAATTATTCCATAGCTGTGTCCACCCCATTTAAGACTGAAACACGCAATCTTTTTTTTAATGAGTTAATTGTCTCAATGATTTCCCAAATACATTTTTTTAATGTTGTTACCAAAAGCACATATGATTCATTTTTCGTATTAAAACCCAATTGAAACGTTTCAAGTTGGGTTAAATACGAATTCAACATGTAATGTAAAGAACAATGTTTTGATGGGAAAGAAATTTTGTAACAGTCAAGTATTTAAAAAACGTGGATATAAAGAAAATAATGGTAAAAATGACGAGCCTATGAATCTTCAGGCTACCTATGACTACCTAAGTACATATTATAAGTACGATTTAATTAATTTTATATCAAGATAGTCTGCATCGAAAGCCACAATTATTTACTTAGTCATTTTTAAGCTGAAATTTAATCTCTCAGTCTCAAATTATATCAGATAAGAATCTACAAATACTTTGCAATAATACGCTCCACGAGCAATTACCTCGACTCCAGTATCTTCTTTTCTCCTACTTATCTGAACTAAGACATGATATAAAAATTATCTCACTGGGAACTATCTCACAGTTTCTCTCTCTTGTCTCCTGCCTTTTTATGATTATATCCGCTTCTAGATAACGAATCTTGAAAACAATAAAAGTTTGTATTGGGTACTTTGAACTAATAGACCACGCTTCCTGACACGCAATCCTTGTAGAAGTCATAGTGATAACAAGCGAAATTACAATTTCATCTTTTTATCTAACTGGTGGTGTCTTGGTTCTCTGTGTTTAAGTGGGTTGAGGGGGGGGGGGGAGTAATATTTGACTGTTTTTCCAATCGTGTGTACTGTTGTGTCTACACTACAGGTGGTTATTTCGGCGTACTGACTGACAGCATTAATTGGAAGTATACAAAGCAGCAGTGGCGAGTGATAAGCATCTATACTACTGTGTGGCGTATCTCAGTCCCGTGTCACCTGACAGCAATCAACCTAGGCAGGTGTATTGCTTTTGGTTAGAATTGCTTATATAATTTATCAGGAAGGCTGACATTTTACTTTACTTACCTCCAGTCGATAGTTAAAAATTGTATATATTTATAAGTTTTACTCTATAATAGAAGAAGCCCCAACGATGATAAACGAAACGAGTATGATTTAAAAAACATTTTAAAGCTGATTATGCAATTAAGTTAAATATTACATCAAGTCAAAAGACGCATAATTTGAATATACTTCATGTTTTAATCAGACTATTTCTTTTTGAGAAGATGTTGAACAGTTTACAACAAAGACATCAAGGCCTTGCATTTGAATACTTTGATCAGAATACTAATAATAAGAGTATAGTAATCGATATTAGTCATTGAAACACATCGATTTAAAATTATTTTCAGATCACATAATGCTCATTATCTAAACTAAATGAAGGGCCTCATATCGATAAGTGCATGGTATTAATATCGTAAGTTCAAAATTGTAACTAATCAAGCTGTTTGAATTTAAAAATTAGTCTCTTTCTTGATTAAGATTAGTCTGTTTAGTTATATGTTATACGAAGGGGTTGTAATTTTTTAAGATGAGGTTTTCTTAATATTCTCCACCCTTAAATGTTTTGCAATGGATGGATTTTAGATGAAGGGTTTAAAGGGATTCCTTCAGTAGTAAGCTACTTAGCTTTCAAAATAATCTCACAATTTTGAATTTTCTCATAGTTTTGCACGTATGCCTCTTTTCTATTACTAGGACTGCTCAATAATCCATGACCGAAAAGTATGCCTGTGAAATTTGACTCAGTTCGTGACTGCTTCTCAGTCATAAGCACTGGTCAGCGTTCATCACCTATAATATATTTATCATTTACAAAACGTATTCCTGACGATTGTCAAACGGCCTCTCATCAATATCTGATCGAGATGTGGTCAACATCGGTCAGTAGTTTCATCAGCCGATCAATCTGCCATTGATAATGTACGTCGCTATTTCAATAGTTCAATGGCTCTTCGACAAAGGTCATCGGTAGTTTCATAGAACGATAATTGGTATCGACCAAGAAAGTAACTGCGGGATTTTTTTAGAGTAATTCGAGAGTAAACATAATAACATCACTTAAAGTTGCATTGCAACACCATACGATAAAAGAATACTTAATAGCCTGTAAAATATTGAAATTCCCTAATGTCTTGTTACTACCTTTCAAACCGCTTCTTCCAAGTCCGCTGTGGTTTAAAATATTCTAACTACTATCCCATAAAAGCAGGAGTTCCACAGGGCAGGGTCCCATCCTCTATAATCATACACAGGCTGATGTCCCCTCTACCACCAATACCTTCTTGGCCACATTTGCAGATGACACTGCAGTCTTGTCATCCCACCCAGACCCCGACTTAGCATCCCATAACCTTCAAAAACACCTTGACGAGATCGAGTATTGGTGCAATCAATGGCGGATCAAAGTTAGTGAAGCAAAATGCTCCCACATTACCTTCACCCTTTGTCGCAAGTCTTGTCCACTAGTTTTTTAAAATTCGATTCCTCTCCCTGTGTCTGAGACAGTAAGGTACTTAGGCTTCTATCACGACAAACGACTGACCTGGAACCCACATACGAGACTAAAAAGACAAGAACTAAACAGACGCTTTGGACAACTGTACAGACTACTTGAAAGGTCATCCCATCTCTCAATAGAAAATAAACTACTAATCTACAAAGTTATACTTAAACCAATCTGGACATACGGAATAGAGCTATGGGGGACAGCAAAAAAGTCGAACATCAAGCGTATCCAATCCTCTCAATCAAAAGTCCTGAGAACAATAGTAGATGCCCCTTATTATATCAGCAACAAAACCCTTCATAACGACCTTAATATACCCTACATTCTAGGACTCATCCCTTCCAAGTTTACTAAATTCCACAGTAGCCTTTCCAATCACCCTAATCCTGTAGCACAGTCATTGCACTGCACCACTCATCCCTATAATCCTCCTGGGAGACTGAAACGGCAGTGGCTTCGTGACCTGCTATAAACGCGTGACAGTGGGAGTCCTGGCAATGGCCAGTTTCTCCAATCATGTCCTGAGCGTCTGTGGCTCTTGCGCTCTTGGTCAGCCTCCACTGGCTAGTATCCGGTGACGCGGCTGACGGAGGAGCGTGGGGGACTTCCCAAGACTCCGCTTTCTCTTCGAATGTGGATTTGGTAGGTCTCTGGGCTGTCTGTAAATATTGTATGAATGTATAAAAAAAAAAAAAAAAAATCATATTATTTGCATTAAGACTAATTTTTTTTTTCTAGGTTACTTCTTTTTTTGTTTATTAATATTTCTCTAAATATACAAATTAGTTATTAATTGAGTTTAGTCGACAAAAATTAAAGAAATACATCATACTTTAAAGGCGACTATTGGCCAGTCAACACAGTGGATTACTCAACAGTTTTAACGAGGCACTGACATACAACAGATGACACTCACACAGATCCGAAATCTGGCGTCACCTCATCTGATGGAATCGTCCCGCGCGTCAATCGGCATGTCAATCACTGGATCACCTCCATCAACGCTCTGGCATCATTTGATCAATCATGTGGGCTCCACTCTATTTAAAAATTTTTTTTTTTTTTTATTAATTATTGTTAACATTACTGATTTTCTGTACGGTTGATAGCCTTGGGGAATATTCTGTGCTGTAGTTATTAGTTCTGAGTTGAGTTGTTTTTACATGTAGTCGTATCTAAATTCAACAACTCCAAAACATCCTTCCGGATTTTAGCTGGAGTGACTTAGGAATGAATATTCTACAGCCCTTCGACTTCCCATATGATTTTTAAGAATACTCATTTTGTATTTCCTTTTATTTCATTTAAGAGATTTCCTTATTTGGTCTAGTCTACTACTAGAAAAAGTTAGATATTTCATATTAGTATTGACAAAAAGCTTTTCTTCCTCCAGCTCAATCAGATCATAAGAATATTAGGGATAAACATGTTGTCCAATATGTAAAAGATGGTGTATTTTTAACATTTAATGTTCATTGAATTATTTTTTACAACTACCGTACAGGTGATTTCCTCCTCTGCACCCGTCAGAAAGTAAAGCTTCACCCTTCGGGCCTTGCAAATATATTTCAATAACCACCAGTGGCCGCTATGGCGATGGTCGCCCCTGCATTAGCTTTACACGATTGTCCCTTTAATAAATACACCGCCAATGTGCACAGTTGTCCCCGTAGTGCCTGAATAATAAACTTATCACGGGAGGTTTACGTACACGCATTCCTGTATGCTTCCATTAGGGGTTAGCACCGTCACTGCCTCCTGTGAGCGATTTGCTCCGTAAATATACAATAACCCTAACCGTGGATAATCTCTCGAAATAAAAATTACTCACGGAGTCATTACTCTAAGCAATTAAAATATAATAAGTCAATAAATAGAAGTAATTAAATCAAAGGAAAATACTTCAAGAATTATATAAATAAAATGATACAATTTATTCATACACAACTCTCCAATCCCCTGCCTTCCATTAGTGTGGTAACCCTCAAATTGTCCAATCGATCTGAAATTTGACAATTATATTCCCCTAGACGACAACCTTTGTTGTCTATGACACCTTAAATAGGTTTTAAAAGAACTGGAGGTATGGGAAGAAAATTTTTAATAAGAAAAAAATCCGACTATTTAGAATTGTCAACTTGCTGACAGCTCAGAGGCAGTTGGTCAATTATGACGGTGATAGTTGAAATGGTATTGATGAGCAAAAAAATTTGAAATGATTTTTTTACTGTAGTTTGGCACAGAAATCCATAGAGCTCAAAATGAATGATTTTCGATTATTTGATGATTTATCAAGTGTCGAGATCTCGCTCCGTAACAAATGGCCGTAGAACCACTTGATATCTCCCTGTGTAATCGAATATTATACAAGGTGTTGTACAAGGAGAAAATGACGCCCTCATTTCTTCTAATAGTTTTTAGTCTGTTTAGTCCTTTTTGACTCTTCGCGGCTTGAAGTTGAACTGATTATAATCGCATAGGCCGGTTGAGATTATCGTTTGTTTGGGCTTCCATGGGTTTTACACCACCTATCACAGGAACCAATACGGCCAGGTCAATTTGTCGGACAAAAAGAAGTAGTAGGTCTGTGCGTATATAATATTTCCCTTTTACCTTAGTTTGTGTTAATTTTAACGTTGCGTGCTTGTCCTGTTAATAAACACATCAGGTATGTATATGTGCCCCTGACCATGAAAGCCACCTTTCAAAATTTAGCTATGAAACTACCCCCCTGGGTGTATGAAAAGAGTACAAGCAACCCCTCCCCCAACGGGTAAAATGCTTCGCCTAAAGTGGACCACACTACTGTTTCTTGCTCACTCTAAATGACTAAACTCAATAAGTGCGGCTATTGAATCATCCTATATAATCTGTAATTCACTCATGAAAATAATCTTGAAATGCCTGGATCACAATGTGAATTGAACGGTGGAAGAAGATTCTGTTGGTTTTTACTTCGGGCCGACATTGACTGTGTGTTATTGACCACACAGGCCATCTACAGCTGCCGTACTACCTGGCCTTGCGTGTGGAGTAGAGGCGACATAAAATGTCTAATTATATCTAAACAATAACATAAATTACAGGTCATGCCACTCCGTCATTTGTCACGGTGTCGTTTCAAAGGGATTGCTTTTGTCGCATGACCGCCGCTCGCATCTGTATCTGGTCTTTGTGGCAGCAATGTGCTTCCCTTCCCAGTGTATCATGTAACTTCCACGCTGCAACATCATAGTTAGTAATTACTATTCATTAATTAGTAAATGATTGCACAATATTTGAAACATGTAACATATTTTAAAGTTCCGGAATGTTATATTATAAAAATATGATTTATGCTTTAAATATTATTATATTACCATTAGGTTTTGTCTATCGATCTAAACAAAACATGTCTCATTGCATAAAATTTAAAATTTTTGCTATTACACTATATATAATCTAAATAAATAATCATACGTTCAGAATAAACGTAAACAATGCAGTTGCTATAAACTTGAAAACCTGTTGGGTGGTGTAGAAACTGATCTACTGCAACGAACTATAATATTCCATGTTAATAATTAAAATTCTGTTACGTAATTACCTTGTTTCAATTATGATTTGGTAAAGAGAAAAAACGAGGGAGAGTCGGATTCGTCTCACTTGACTATTTCCTGTTAAACGACAGGCCCGTCGCTATCTACTTGGTCTTGTTAACAGATTTGAATACTAAGGAGTATATATTTTTTTATTGTTCAAATATTTTTTTCTGTTAGACCAGCACTGGGTAATGAATCGAGACTCAATACATATTTTAGGACATAGAAATAGGACATACTTTTTAAATGTTGATTTTTTTATATACTTTAGTTTATAAAATTCTTTATTGTGATAAGATTACGATCGGCCTAGTTGGGTAATAAGTAGTTATGTTATCATTCATGCCATTTTTACAATTTTTACACGCTCATTCATCCAGTATTTACAAATAGCCCAGAGACCTCCCAAATCCTCATGGTTGTCACCTTCCTTGCATGCGAAAGAGGAAGCGGAGTCTTGGGAAGTCCCCCACCCAGCCGCGACACCGGATACGATCCAGTGGAGGCATACCAAGAGCGCGAAAGCCACAGACGCTCAGGACATGGTTGGAGATACGGGGAACTATACTTTATGCCATTTTATCGGGTTGATAAACATACGTTTTCAATAAACTTTCTTTTAGTTTTCAGCCTACTACATTAGGAGATCCTCGCCACCTCTTGTATAGGGGCAGTAGTTATACTGGAATGTTTCGTAGATGACCAATGTGTCTCTAATCTTTGGAATATTCTTGTCACGTAATGGGCAGTTATTTTTTGGTTCAGGCTGACCTACTCGCTTTTGGCTGTATATTAAAACCTTTACTGTTTAGCTAATATTTTAATTTAATTACACTTTTGAGACCGCCATTGAAGGTTTTTTTTAAACTGTTCCGGGAGACACTTAACGATCTGCAACATCCTCATCGTATAATATTCTACAATATTAAAAGTAGACATGATGACCAGTGATTACGCCAGATAACTATAACACCCCAATTACCATTATCCTACACGGGAGAGGATAAAAAAACTATCACCTGTATATTTTTTGTCAGGATGCCAGCTCCAATTATTTTATGATACCACCATTTCGTAAGGCAGCTTGTTCTGATTATTAGGGTTATGTTTACAGAATTTATAAAACATTCAATTTTATTTTTTTTAGTATAGGTATCTTCAATTATTCCATACTGTTGTTAAGCGTGGAGTATTAGTGACACCTCATCTTAGCCCAGGCAAATGTTTTCTGGTTCGCAGATAGTGCAATCAGGTGATTACCCTAGGGGGCCTTCTTCAGGGGAGAGTCTTCATGATCAACAGATGTGAGTAGGGGAGTTAAGGAGCTCGCGTTTGGAAGAGTTCCTCGGCCCTTTTAGTCTTAAGGAATACATTTTAATCGTTCTCTTCCTCGATCTTCCCCATCGACAGGACTCCGTTGTCCTAAGTGATCCTCCATAAAAAAAAGCCCCCTCAACCCAGAGACCAAACAGACAGACGCCATGCTAATGACATGCGGACCCAAAGGTCTTTATGGCCCCAAATTACACACTCCGGCCGTGGAATTAGCCGATACTTCTTCCTACCTGGTTCAAGGTACTTTGGTAATGTATAGACCTCTTCTCTTTTGTCTTGCTATGTTAATGCTTGTTATTTTTCCCTATTCCAAGATGTTTATCTACTCTTTCTTGAGATTTCATACTTAGATGATTGATATAATTAGTATTCAAAGCGAACACACAATAAATTTGCATAATTAACAGTAAATAAACAGTTCACCAAAACAATCAATTAAATAGTCATCTATCATAACATATATTCCGAATTTAATAACATCAATATATTCTGTTACAGGCTTCCTCCATAAGATAGATATTGGTTAACACTTTAAAAAATAAGATTTTTTCTCTAAATTTCTTGAATTAATCAATTGCAAAACCATGAACCTATGCGAATTCGGGCCAAATCAAATTAACTGCTGCTAGATAAGATTTCAGGTAAGTGAAAGTTGGTAATGTTTTAACTTTAATGTCCCCGTGGATATTCGGACAGAGCGTGCACGTAGGTATAAAAGAAAAATAATTATCAAAGGAAATTTAACAATATAAAAACGGTATGGTTTTTTATTAGCTGTACGACCTATTCTTGACCATTCTTGAGAAATTATCTTTCAAAGGGAGAAAATTAACATTTAATGAAAAAACATCATTACTTTAGGATTTCAGTTAGGAGTTGTAAAAAAAAAATTAATAGTTACCTTAGCTGTAGGAAATTTTGTAACCTAGACAACGACATACTCGACTGTTCTCGAGATTTGACTGTTTACAGGCCTAAAAAAGTATTTTCGTCTTGGGTTGTTATGAGGAAAACATTAATTTTAATCAATAATTTGATAATATTCAATATTATTCTATCATACCTTTAATAGGTACTTTTCTGTTTTATAACCGCGGTAACTGTTTCAACTAACAAACTTTAGATCTTAATGCTACTCAACCGGCTCATTATCGTTGGGCGTCTTTAAAAACAACAAGGCATAAGTGTGAACATTATCAACCTAGATTACATTGTCAAGCTGTTGTGCTGGTTTCAGCCACCTGGTGGTGGAATGGAGGTAATGTTTTAAAGGTTTGAAGTATATTTAGTGGTCGTATACGTTTAGTTGGTCACACTGTTCAGTAGAGCAGAGTGCGGAAAGAATTTTAAATAGTTTTAGCAATACTGGTTCATCACGAGTGTAAAACAGACTAGTGGTCTTTAATACAATACCCAAGCAGTATTCAGCGATTTAGAAAGGATGGTTCAAGCTTACTCTCAAATGAATTACTTGATTCAATTCAGAATCAAACACTAAGACTACGAACTGTGTTCTCCCTATTGCTATTAACTTTTTGCTTCATAATAAATTTCGTGTTTAAACTCAGAAGCTTATTATCATTGAGTGCTACGCATGAGATCTTTATTAATTCAAATCGTCATCCGCAGAGCTCCATTCTGTGAATACGCAATGTAATAATATAATAATTTAGTAAACGAATTAAATTTTAATGAATATAGATAATTTCCATATTCCGATTGCCAGCGAAGGGATAGGTTACAGCTGAAGGACGATACGTCGAAACGGCCATTAGATGTAATTGATTGCAGTTTGGCGTGTCAGTTGCCGTCAGTCAATAGACCAATTGAGTCAGGACTACACACGGTACATATACACCTAAATAGACTATATTGTTTTATAACAATGATGAAAATGTGTATCTATATTAATGAATTTTGAAAATATCAAGCCATTGTTCATTAAGACTGGTATACCTAAAACATATTTGGTATTTTTCTTGGGTATTAGGTTGTCAGTTTAGCCTAAGTTTGAGGCCAGATCTTGCCACCAGAGCGTTCTGCAATCGCCTGGATCAGGTCCAAGTCGAGGTGGAACTGTGCCACCTGGATCTGGGATAATTGTCCCATTCTTATCCCGTGTCCTCTAGGTTTTATTCAAACTATAGAAGGCTTTGTTATATATAGTTTAATTTAATGAAGTAGTATCCGAGTCTCTAGTGGCTTTGATACTTCACTATTTACTATTGATAGTTGCGATGAAACAATAAAATACCTATGCAATTTTATTTACATTTAATTGAAATGAAAAATGTAATGGAAATCAATTCTAGTCCTGAAGCAAGTTGAGGAGTGGCTTGGCGAGGTGTCTCAGCGTCAATTTTTAGTGAAAAACAGAATTAACAGCAAATGTTTGCACGCAGGGTGAAGTGACTCAGTTTCAGCGCGTCGATGAACTGCGAAAGTCTCTGCTCGCCCCATAGTGGGCGTGTTTTCCGGAGTTTTGTTTACCGGCCAAAGTGACTTCGTTCATAAAATAATCTTGCAATCATTGCAAGACTTCTAGAGCATCGCAATCAGATTCTGAGCTTAATAAAGGATCAATATGCATTGCACCCATCGCACACATTGCCGGGGCACAACCTCACAGTCCTGCAGGTGATTTAGATCCTGCTTCTCTGCGTCACCCTGCGGGCTCAACTCGCGCCTTCAAGTACTCTTACCCTATGCCAGGAATCATCTCCCATCTACTAACTACATTGTGAGATCTCTGTTTTAATACTTATAGAAGGAATTTTCCATAGTGTCACATTTCAGTTGTATTTTATTCAGAAATAAAATATGGAAATTGTCTATATTCATTCAAACTTAATTTATTAATTAAAGTGATTATATTACATATTAACAAAACGAAGCTTTATGGATGGTGAATATAATTGATAAATTGTGCTTTCAAAATGGATTTGTAGGCCTATATCTCAATCGTTGCACAATGGTCACCGGTATTAAGTATGAGCTCCAAGCCAAAATCAGTAAATGGCAGATAACATTTTTAGAATACACACTACCTTGTGTTGATAGGATTAATGCTTGGCTCTAATCAGAAGTCAATGAGCAGGAATAGAAAAAAACTACACTTTTCAATTACCAATTAGTTTACAAAAAATACTTAAGATATTATTCATTTTAGCTTAAATAATATATTTTCCAGCCACAGAGGGACCGACGTAGTCAAGCTCACCCAGGGATATCGCCATTATTAAAAATAATTAAGAAGCTTGTAAGTTTCATATCGGTGACATGGCGCTGTGGTTGGTTGTCTTCGAGGCGTAAAACCCTACGGCTATCAATGCCTTAAAAAAAAAATGATATAATATAATGCTATATAATAACGTTTATGATATGTGGATATGACCTTTCGAGAAGACGCGGAAAGCGGTTTTAAGTGGCAATAACTATTATATTTGTGCGACTCGCCGGTCCGTCCTTGCACGTTGATTGATGTGTTAATCCTTCGATCCGGCTCTAACGCGACACCTAACTGATTAAATTGATTGCCGAGTGGAAAGGATTAAACGATAATATCCCAGGTATTAATATTCCTTCTAATATGCCCTATACTCCAGGCTGCATATGTCCCTGTAAAATATTCTCTCTACATACACATATAGCGCGTATTTTATATTTGAGAACGGCCCTAATAAATGTCTGGCCCGAAAATTGGCATGAATGTTTTCACATGTCTGTCGTTTTACTGGTGTTCACCGGGGGGGGGGGGTGGATGTCGAACAATGTCACAGAGTTAACAACACACGTCAAAAATAATTAATATAAAATTATTTAACAACAAAACAGCATGCGTACGGAGGTAGGGCATTGGACAGTATAACAATTACACCGCCCTTTGAAAATTATTTAAATAAAACTCGAGGGGCTCTAAAAATTGTTGAAATGCAATTGTAAAGATATTTATGGAAGGTTCCTATGAGCCCATGAGGTAGGGAGTTTTATTTCTGGGAACGAATGAATCCAATTATAAATGAACAATTTTAAATTTTTCCATGAAAATTCCTTTTATGGGACCAAAATTGCTCAACTCATTCCAGTCTTCTCCGCGGTCATTTTCTTATACAAAAAGTGGCAGATCGGCAGATTTACACTAAAAACAAATCTGCTTTAAGTCATTTCCGTGATCAAAATTTAAACAATCCTATCGAAAAGTTGAAAATATTTTGTTTTTACTAGCTCTCTTGAAAAGAAGCCAAAGATTATTCCATCAAAGTGGGTATTAATGGATGCTATCATGATATGTGTATCCAGCATGGAACTTCGCCAGTTGAAAAATACTTACAAACAATTCAAATTGTTTTAAATAAATGTACGAGAATAATAAAAATTTACCCTTACTATACTAAAATTTAAAGTATTTATGATGTATTAAATGTATTAAACAGTTGTTGTACACTCGAGTGATTTTTTTTTACAGTTCCCCTAACGCCATTAATTAAAGAAATATGAAATTACACTAAATTTACATCCACAAAAGAACTTAACATATTTTATTCCAATAGGGGAACATTTTAAGCTAAAATATGATTGATTCTAATATATTATTTTTTATTTTCGCTAATTCTTTAGTTTTGTCTGTGGGACTCCCTCCCGCGTGTTCCACTTCTACGCCGTTAGTGCGACTCTACCCCTTTTTCCGTGCACAATATTTCCTATGTTTATTCCTTTTCCAAACCATCGATTCTTATTAACCTCCTTATATATATATATATATATATAATATTCTGCAGTTCAAATCCTCATTCTCCTTCCGGGACACAAGACGCCGCCTCTCTGACCTTTTTACTCCTGCCCACAAAACGGGATTCTGGAATTCTCTCCCTCCTAATATTCGCTATGGTTCATCCCTACGACACTTCAAAACCTCCTATTTCAACACCTCCTCGCCATCCAATCAGACGCTTGTAAAATTTTTTTTCTCTTAAGTATCAACCAAATGGTTTTCATTTATTATTGTTGTTATATGGGTCCATCTATGATTTTATTTGCTAAATGTAGTTAAATGATCTTTTATGTTACTATAATTGTTATTGTTCTTTCTATTTAAATTAATCATTATTTTGGTGGGATTTTGTTAGTTTTCCCAACATTAAAAATTTGTAATAATTAAACCTCTCAGCAATATAATAGTGAACCTTGGTAAGTCACAACACCATTGTTGTACGTGTTGTTTAAAATAAAATAAATAATGATTTTTTAATTATTGCCATCATAATGAGAACAAATTGGTCGGGTCGATCTAGCAACATATGTCCGATACAAATCTGTAGAAATGTCCGCTCTACTTGACAGTCAAAAGTTTCATTCAAGCCAGTGGGGAGTTTTTAACTTGAGAGTGCGTAAGTGAGTTGGCTAAAACTAAAAAAATGGGTGTTTTTTTTTGGTAACCTCGCTATATTTTCAAGCACATATGAACAAAGAGCAGCACAGTAAGTGCAATGAAATTGAATGGTTCTGTTGTTAACAACCAGCGTCGCAGTGATCCAAACATTCAATCCTTGTTGGAGGCGGAACTCGTGGAAGTGGGGAATATAGCGCCGTAGGAAAATTGATTCCTATTTGAATACCTTGGTCCCTCTGTAATTAGGGACAATAAATCATGCGAATGTTCTCGAATCACGCGATGGGGGACCCGAATCCCCCCACTGTTCCGAGTAGAGAGTCCAGAGCAATCGGTTCTGAGGAATAGAAGGAATCAACAGTTTGTTCCGAGAGTATGAAGTTGAGTGGGAGTCGACAGGAGTGGTGAAGTCCCAGTGAGTCATCGGCTGTCATCGTCATGTCTACAATGGATTCATGGATCAGTAGGCTGGTAGAATCTCATATTGGAAATATTTGAACGAGTTTGTTGAGAAGTCTGCTTAGGCAGATAATAGAAACAGATTTTCATCAAGTTTGTTAATGTGAAAAGTTTCGAATTACTAAGTGTGTGTGTCAGAAGATGTTGAAGTTATTATAAAATTCAAAATTCTAACAACATCTTCTATTTACGGCTAACTATGAACTTCAAGTACACAGTAAGGAATTAAACCCAAGATTTGCCTAGATGTCCATCTATCTAAACTGTTCATGCGAATAGCAGCCTTGGATTCACTAACTTTCTGACGATGTAGGCGTAACCGACTTTGCCTGTTTCTATATTTTTCTCTTCAACTAATATCTTTTGAAATTTAAACCACGCCACTACTATTAGTCATTAAAAAATTCTATCGATTACAAAAAGGTTTACCCTTCAGTGGTAAGGAATAATAAAGCAACCGATGATACAGTTGACTCATGATGACATCTTTCGATATCTCCATTCGATATTGCGAATTGAAATTAATAGCGAAAGAAGCAAAGTAGCAAAGATTTCATGTTCTTGTGGATGGAGATCAGTCAAAGAAAGAAAATCTGTTAATTGAAAGGTGGATCTCGAGTGTGATATCTGTGGATGGTGTATTTAATCCGATTGCGATGGCATAAGTAAACCAAAAACTCGAAGTACCTGTCTAATAGTACCCACTATCTCATCCATACCAAAATCCCACCAGGATATGATTAGCTAAAAGAAGAGTTCATGGGAATATTGATGACGAAATATGGATTCGTGGCAATTGATTAATTTTTTTTTTTATTCGTTCACATTGGAGATGACTTCCAAAGGCATATCAGTACACAGTGATATGTCTACATGTGACAGGCTAAATCCCTGACAATCACCAGATAATATTGTGAATAGCATCATTCGGTACATAATCCCTAAGGAAACACTCGTCGGGGGATTAGGCTGTTCTGGAAGGACATTCCTTCTCTTGGCTGATCGACGGAGTTGCTGTCTTCGCGCCTTATGTATCATTCAGGAAAATCTCTAGCATTTTTTTAAAGAAAATAAATAGCGCGATAAAATGTATAACCGTATTCGTGGGGAGGACTTGAAGTTGTAATGCCTGCAATTTGAGTTAGATTCTCTTCTTTTTGCACTGTCTCAGTATTGCACCAAATATGGAGGGCCAGCGTCAAATTTAAATTTAAATAAATCTATTTCGCACATTTAATTAACAATAGATAATCTTTTGCTAATAATCAAAACATCTACTGAAAAACAAAAGACAGACTTCATCGATCTTGGTTATGTATAAGGCCTTCATTGAAGTACGTATAAATTTCAATTTAAGAAAAAAAATATAAATGAAAAACCTAACGATAAAAACGAATAAATGAAAAAAAAAATATGCCAATAAAAAAACATTTCTTCCATGTTCGTTAAGATTGTGCAATTAATCTATGTTTAATATGTATATAAATTTTTCATCTAAAGTAATAGATTCTCACTGTAAACATAGTAAACATTTATTTATAAAGTTTGTGGTTATCGCTTTTTTTTTTTTTTTTTTTAGTTAGTTAAATTCCTTTATTGTGCTAAAATTACAATCTGCCTTTTATAAGGCAATAAGTAATTAAGATAAATGCTCTCATTCATACCATATTTACAGTTCATCATTCACTCGCTCATTCATACAATATTTACAGACAGCCCAGAGACCCCCCAAATCCACCGCGAAGAGAAAGCGGAGTCTTGGGAAGTCCCCCACGCTCCTCCGTCAGCCGCGTCACCGGATACTAGCCAGTGGAGGTTATCGCTTTTAAAACATCTAGAATATTAGCTTTCTATACTTCTTGCAACTTATTGCAAGTATTGTAGTTTAAGGTACAGTACTTTTGTCAAATATTATTCTTAGAAAGATATTTTGGATTATTTGAAGTTTTATGAAGTCGGTATTGAGCCTCAACACATGACCGAGGATGGTATAGTTAGCATCGATGTATCGAAATCACATGCCCATTTCGATTAGGGGAATCACACCCGTTCTCAGGAAGTGCCATCATTTTTGCTTACAAAAGCTTCATTATGGAATACTATCGATAGTTCTCCGATTTTGTTTTTAAGACTTGAACAAACATTGAATCCAGACGTAACTTGATCCTTATATAAATTATGTCACATTTATCATCGCTACGAGGTCCATTTGGTTGTAATCAGTAATTAGATATGTCTGTGAAAAAAACGAAAGCAAATATAATTCAATGTTTCGGTGAGTTGGAAATCACTTATTTTTGGCTTTATTAATATAGTAAATATTCCATGAACAAATGTTTTAAAAAAAAACTCGCAAAAAAGTGAGGCATTTTCTGATTCGAATCGCTACCGTTAACCGGAATTGCCCGGAAATAGTTGATTCAAGGATCAAAGTGACCTCACCTATCTTTTTACCGATCAAAACCACTTCTAGTCAATTGTGTAAATTCATTGAATGATTTTTTTTTTTTTTTTTTTTTTTTTTTTCTAAACCCCATGAAGTTATACAATGAAAATATTAAAAGAAACTTTACAAATTTCTCCTTATCCTGCTATGCACAGATGCATTCATTGAATGAATTTAACTTGTTGAAATATACAGAAACACGTACTCATAAACATTGCGAGAACCGTGTGCATATTTATTGAACGATAGTGAAAATATAATAACAAAAAAAAAAAAAAAAAAAAAAAAAAAAAAAAAAAAAAAAAAAACCTATTCAAATCCATGTACCAGGTAAACATGATTTTCATCGTTTGCTATTGAGGTATTGAAATAGAATTGAATCTCAAGCTATTGAAATTGAAATTTTCAGTTTGCGGTAACTTCTACTCAACTCAGAGGTATGATATTCTACCTGGTAGATGGCACGATGATCTTAAAAATAAGAGCAACCGATTGTATTACTGTTTATTACGTCACTGAATTTATTGTTGTGTTACTGCCTTTAACGTTTCTTAAGCTACGGTTAAAAATACATAAATAGTTTATTGGTTCAGATCTGTGAATTAAGAAGGCTAAACAACTATAAGATAAAATCTATATTTCCATAATTATTAGCTGGAAATCAAATTGAATTGAAATTGAAATTTTCAGTTTGCGGTAACTTCTACTCAACTCGGAGGTATGATATTTTGCCTGGTCGATGGCGCGATGATCTTAAAAATAAGAGCAACCGATTGCATAAAAGCAATCATGACAGTTTTCCTATCATATCAAGTAGTATTATTTTATCAAATTTAAAATTGTAATTACTGATAATTATTATTTAATGCCTTGAGAGGGGGGGGGCTGCTTTTATGCTATCGGTTGCTTTTATTTTTAAGATCATTGTGCTATCAACCAGGCAAAATATCATACCTCCGAGTTGAGTTGAAGTTAACGCAAAACTGAAAATTTCAATCTCAATTCAATTTTATATCCAGCTAATATTTATGGAAATATAGATTTTATCTCATAGTTATTTAGCCTTCTTAATTCACAGATCTGAAGCTATAAAATATTTATGTATTTTTAACCATAGCTTAAGAAACGTTCAAGGCAGTAACTCAAAAATCTGGTTTGATTGGGCTTGAGAGGGGGGTATTTCATGAACTCGATGGTAAACAATTACACAATGTCATTAAAGTGTATCATTTTGTGATATCTAACGTTTGTTTTTTAATTTAATTTTGCATTATACTCTATTTATAAGATAAGCTGCTCTAAAAACAAAGGATGAAATTACCTCCAACAGCGGACGGACTAGATATGTTTATATATATTAAGGGAGAGATAAGAGATAAGAGATAAGGGGAGGTACAAAGAAGTGTCAACGTGGGCGCGGGAATCTCCTAATTGGCGGGAATTGATCGCCCTCAGAGAGGAGCAGAAATGTTTTCGATGTCTTGTGTGCCCGCTGAATGATGACTGCCTTGGATTTATTTACAGTGTCCTCGTGTCTCTTGATCGATAGTATCCTGCTTTTTATCGATGGTAAATTATCGACCGTCTCCGTTCTAATTAGGTGTGGGGGTCGGGTTGCGCAACCTGTCGGGACTGACCGTCCGTCAGTCTCTCCTTCGGGCTCCTCGCCGTCCTGGTCGGTTTGTGCTGTTTGTTACAGATGCATCGATCAATCAAATACAAACTGCTGTCTTATTTCACTTAGGAGGTCCCTCGGCTGTACCTGCTTCCTTCAGGACTGATCCTTCACGGATAACTCCTTATCGCTCAGTTCATTAATTATAGAAACAAATGCCTTCTCGAGTGTTATAACCTAAAGTATGGGCAGGGAATTTTAGTATTATTTCCTTAATAGCATGGTTGTTGAGGTTTGATGGTGGTTGATGGCTTGGCTATTACCCTACATTTTCAATTATAATGACGACAAACTAGTAAATAAAATAAATTGATCATTGACTCCTTTTATTGCGACTCAAAGGAATATTGGACCAGAAAGACAATTCTAGAAATAATCATTAATCGAGAATGTAGTAGGCTGTAAAATGTCAAAAATACATCAAACACTTATTATAAATTCTTAAGAACAACAATCTTGACTGTTTTTCAATATGCAACGAAAAAAAAACAACAGATAAAAGCAGAAAGTCGGTTTTTTGGAGTTTTTTTTAAGGTGGCCTTTGATGTTCTAAGGGGCTCTTCCTTCCCTTCCTTTTTGCACCCTAAAGGACTTCTTTGCCTTTTCAAAAGGTTTTGAATCTTGAAGAATTAATTTACATTCTAGTATCCGAAGAATTTTCACTTGGTCCAAACACTTATAAAAAATATTATCGTAGGAAACTTAACGATTTTGACTATTATAAATTTAGGTTCAATTACTAGGTATTATTATAATATCAGGCACCCAAATACAAAATTAGTTATCAAACAACTGCGGACTCGGTCCGAAAGCTATCTCAGCCAGGGGTTACTTCTTTATTCAACTCATGTAGCAAAAATGTAGCAAAAACTACAGGAAATATATTGAATATTGTAATGATTTTGTAACAATAGGGGGGGATGCATATTGAAGAATCACTGACTGAAAACTGACCTCGGAATCCCGTAGTTTCCGACTATGCAGAAACTTTTACGACAAATCGCACCGACACCCAAACCCATTGAAGCAAGGACTGAGCCTACACCTGACCTAACAGCAAACTGTGTTAGTTTAGAATATTCTTAATAACAATTAGAAATCTTTATATGTATCTTTAAGGACACGAGGGAATAATCAGCGGGCGTTTTCTATCTTCTTGGTAGAATAAGGATTGTAAGATACGAGTGGCCGTCATATTGTCACAATTTCCTGTAAATAAATAAAAGACAATATATTAAAGAAACCTGACTATTTAAAAAATAAAATAAAAAAAATAATTCTTGCCTTGTTATGGAGCTTTAATTCATTCTGTTGCTGCTTTTGTCTTTGTAAACATCTGCTTCGTACTTTAATTTATCAGTTGATAAGTACTTATATACAAAAATAGTAAAGTAGTAAATTACTTACCTTTTCTTGACACTGTCATGGACGCCTAAGGTCAGATTACTGACATACCTAGCCCCCCTCCCCATCTGCTCCATACAGTAACTGTTACGGGACGACAATTAGTTATCGTTTGGGTATTTTTCAGTGACTAGTAGCAGAAATGTTGTGACAATAATCCGTAGCTAATATATAAGATATATTACTCATAGATTAGCCATACACCTATAATTAAGTAAGATATCGACTGAATATTAAATGGATCGATACATGTAATTAAACAAAAAAAACTAATTACAATAAAACGGGCTCTGTTATCCCTTGTTAATTATAAAATAAATTCTATAAATGAAGTAATAACTTGTGTGGAATTATGCAAATGTAACCTTTTTAACGATCCTTTGCAGTTAATCCTTTGATCACTAAATTTTTATTGTCACGTATCTATTGGCCTTAACCTTGACCTTAACGAGTCCGTTCGTTTCATTAAATTGAATACAGTTCGAGGTCTTAGATTTTGTTTGAAATTTAAATTTTACGTTCACGTGGAGAGTATTATAAAACTACCTTGGAGTTCCATTCCTACAGAATTATCAATGAATTTTTTTAAAGCTTTTCCCATCTAGATTACCGATAAAAAACTGCCGTATGGTGTAGCGATGAGTTTGGTTTTATCGATTCTTGGCATGAAGGTGCTGCTGAGTTTGAATCTCTAGGTGAACTATAAACTTTTTTCCTTTACCTCCCCTTTTCGCTAATGAGAGCAGATTAAGTCGTAGATCCTCTCTCTACAAAAATATCTTGTCAACGATACTACACGTATATAAATACTTGAGCAGAAATTGATTTCATTCGGCAGATAAGGACCCGCGTTATCAATCACAGATACCAGCTCGGAGCTAATCCCCGCGTGATGGATTCTTGTCAGCTCCATCTGAGTAAACATCAATGTCCTCTGACAGGTGACGGATATATGGCACATTTTCTTCAAATGCCATTGCATCATCGTACTTTTAAAAGATTATTCATATAGAATACCGATCTACGGATAAATCAACTATTTATTTACAAATATTAAACGAGGTACAAGACCCTGACCTTGTTTTGAGTAGTTATGTGTACCGTCACGAATTCCAAACATTGACACGTAGTCAATAAATAAATGATTTTTTGTAGTCAAAAATTGTTTACTGGCAAAATAAATGACGTAAAGATACTATATAATTATGATCTGATTTTTCTTGTGACTTTGTTTTAATTTGAGTCCACGCCCAAGTGAATCTATTTCTTCAATTTTATCTCTTATGTACAATGAAATAGTTCTTAGCGATAAATACTTATTTTGTAAATAGTAACTTTTGTCTCAATTACCTAAAGCCCTATTAGGGCTATCCTGTCTCTGATATTAAAGTAGATAATCAAGAAAAGCAAGTTTTATAGTTACATTTTCTATGTAGGGCCCACAAAAGCCCGTGGCCGTGTTTCGGGTATGGTGAAAGATGCAGAATAGTTTCGAATAGTCTTGAATCTAGTTGTTTTAAACCAAAAATATAACAATAGTAATTCTACACGAAGCCCCGCTATATACACACTTAACTGGCATTACAGCTAAGTGTCTTCAGCAATTTCAGAATGGTTTCATGAGAAATGTGGTCAGACATACCTCTCTCGAGAGATTAAAGCACGCCGGCCTGCACCCATTGCTTGATGTGCCGTTGGTTGTTGAGTTCATCCACCGGAGACTCGTTTTTCATTTTGACACGTTGCAGCAGCTGAAAGCTGTTGCTGAAAGCTGTTTAACACTATGACAACAAACTGTCCGGGAAAACTAGGTTAAATTAGTTAGTTAGATTTAAGTTAGTATTAGCACAACTCATTCTTAAGGTGAGCCCTATCACTTTCTATGTTCGAAAGCCTTGTATTCTGTACATCAGCCTACCGTAGAAAAATCCTTTAAACCTCAGTAAATATAATAAGCACGATGTATTCCACATTATGGAATCTATGTATATAGAATGAAGAGTTTTGAAGCAAAATAACAAAACAATTTTTCATATTCACACTTTTTGGCGGATTATTCACATTTAAGATTGGTTAAACAAGGAATATGAAGGTGATAGAACAAAAGCATGTACTCCTTCTTGCAAATGTCGACGCCATTATCGGAGGAAGGATTGTTGCCAAAGAGATCTAAAGAAATCCTTCAAGTTGACAGGTGTGGCCTGGACAGATGGACAACTTTGACAGGCGGGCTGGGCTCTGCCGCTGAGACAATAGGGGCAATATCCAATCAGGAGCAGAAGAGGAGACGGCCTTACGTAATCGGAGGAATTAATTAGGAAAAGGAGCTGGACGGAAGAGCGGTGAGGCGAGAGGGTGTCGGGTGTCCGCGGGACAAAAACTCCCCAGAAGAGATAATCCGGAGACAGGGCTCCGTCAGGCCGAAACAGGTGTCACTCCGCATCAAGAGCAAGAGTGGAGGAAGAATAAAAAAGGACAATGAAGAACTAATCCTGAGATTTTAGCAGCGGCGGCCTTTAGTCCTTCCTCGGGGTTTGCTGCTATCTTTCTCATGTGGTTAGTGTCGGCTATAGCTAGCGAGGCTGAACGGAAGGGCTCTACATTCAAATAGTTTTTGATGGATTATCTTTTTTGTACGCTCGAGTAAAAAAAACCTGGTGTATCTTGAAATTCCCAATTGTATCTTTCCCATCAAAATAAAGTTTACAGATTATTTTACTTTTACGTAGTTTATATAACATAGGAGACATCCAAAAAATACAACAAAATGAAAATTCTTGAAAAATAAAAATGCCTCGCACAACTCCCAATCTCTTGTAGCGAGTTCGCGGTAGCAGCACGAGCTGCTTCCTAGTAGACAATAAACTATCCGTTCTTGAGAGATCCGATTCGTTTCTGCCAGGGTAGTTCTGAGCTCTTGGGGGTCACCTGTAAAGGTTCGTTTACCGATTGATGGATGTCTAAGCTGGTACCAAAGGCATATCTATAGTTCTCCATTTACTTGGTCATTCATACAGCATTTATAAACTGTCCAAAGACCTCCAGTAGCCACATGGTTGTCACCTCCCTCGCATGTGAAGGAGGAAGCGGAATATTGGGAAGTGCTCCGTCACGGGGTCACCCTCACCGGAGGCTGATCAACAGCGTGAGAGCCACAGACGCTCAGGACATCATTGGAGAAACTGCCAGGACCCCCACTATCATGTATATGACGAGGCCACTGTGAGCAAAAACATTTTAAAAACCAACATGACATATAAAAACAAAAATGACCAGTAATGCACCCATGTTTTCTTCAAGCTGTTATCCTTCACAGAGCATTTCGACAAATGACTACTGAAACACAATTACATGTTGATCATAATACAATAACATGTGACCCTAATAACATAACTACAATTAATATATAAATTAATACAAGCATATAGTGAAGAAGCTAATAAATCCGTTTGTATCTATAGATTTCTAGCTTTTTTATTTTTGAACTTTTTTATATTAAAAACTTTTAGGCTACCAACCCTTGAATCTACTATTACTTCGTGATTTATAAATGACTCCTTTAATATCCTTTCTTTCTACTCTAAATTCAAATTTTATTACTTTATCCTCTTTGTGTAATGGCGGATAGAATTATCATAACTAGTTGTTACAATAAGGAGATTTCCTTTTTAAAGTAATGGCCTGTCCATGTAAGAGTTCATTTCATTATAATAAAACACAGGAGACTAAAATGACATAAAGATGAACTAAATTTTTAAATAATCGGTTATAGTTAAAAAAAAAAAAAGGAACATTGTAAAAATACGTGCTCCAAGGTTGGCAAAGGTTTTTATTTTACCGACTGATTTTTATTACATCAGTCAGGAACTAATTTTTATACATTTAATATATTATAAAAATAAAACAATTATGTACATATATACTCGTATTTACATGCAAAAAAACTTATGCTAACTAAAAAAAATAAATTTAGTTCATAGTTGATGTAAAAAGATACAAATAAAACAAAACAACGTGGAGGTTACTGATCCCTAGAGTTCTTACATAGATAAATCAATGACTTTGTCTATTTTCCACAAAATGTCTTCGCTTCATTAAATATTTATCTGTACAAATATATCTTAACTGTTTTTAGTATAATCTATTTTATGTTTTAGGTAAGTGGAATGTTTTTATTCGTTACACCTAACTTCAATTGTAAGTACACTCATTTATAAAATATAATTAAAACTAAGCTATGTAATACTAGTCTCTTAATGGATGGAAAATATGCCAATGTAACCTTTAAACGATAACTATTCTTTATAACTATTTATATTTTTCTTACTACCACGAAATTATACTCGCGATACAAAATGTATAATAAAGCATTATACAAATTTAAGAACAAGAGCTTTTTAGAGCTTCGTGATTCATAAAGTGAGCCCCATCATGTATAGACAATATTTATGCTGTAGATTATTCCTTCGTAACAGTCGCTAATCAGTGTGAAATTGTTAAACATTGTATAAATTGTATCCAAGCTACAGAGCAGTTAATATTGACCTATTGTAAATAGATTCATTCATATAGAATTACATAACAAGGGATATAAAAGGGGGGATTTTTTGAAAATCTTTCATATTAAATAAAGTAAACTTAATCAGCAGAGCTTACAAATAACTATACTTGGCTTCAGTTCCTTTATATTTTTTGAAAATTACGTGAATTTCACATACAAAATTCTCAATCTCTTATTTTATTATCCCTATCAGCCTACATCTAACTCAGAAAAATAATTAAACGTTCGAGGAAAAACATTTCTTCGACTCGAAAATCTTTTTTCTTTCGAGTTCCGCTTTGCTTTGTTTGCATTTGTGCTTGAAAGTAGAGATTTCATTTACAAATAAAGTCTCAGATAACGAAATAATGATAATTGCTGTCGGATTTTGAATATTGGCATCTTTTTTTTTGAAGGTGAAAATTAAAAAAAAACAATTACAATCTGTTAGTTATGAGTATCCCGCATGGTGGTACAAGGTGACTGTATTGCTTAAAGTATAAGTAATAATATATGCGAGTGTTGTTAGTGATAACTGTAGGGGATACAACCAGCTAGAAGATCCAACATATGATTTGACTGGAGTCGATGTCGGGTTACAAAATGGAATACATTTACAATATCTTCTCATGGCTCGCTTTCTAAAGGGACACCTTGGAGGACACTTGCACTGCCATAAGTCCTCCGTGCATTCCCGTCAGTTGCACCACGGCTCTGTGGAAATTCGGTCTCGTGCGCCCTATAGGGGGATAGCGATCTAGAACTGCTAGACCTGAGCCGTGCAGTCTGCTACCGATATCAGGTCACTGACCGGGGCAGTTCTAGGGATCGCGGTAGCAGTTACTGGAAAGGGCAACTAATGCTGGCATAAGCGTCTGTCTGCTCCTGTTTCGCAGCTTGCCGCTCCAAACTGATTTCTAGCGTAAGTTTTAGCAACCTCGGATTTATATTTTCAAGTAATAAAACTTCGTTAATTATTCTCTAAATTTTATATCTCTAAACTTACGTGAACAACATAAAAGGCATAGTAATTGAAGGAAAGATGTTAAACAAGATTGGCTTGGACTATATTATACACGATTTCTATTACTGGTTCTCTCAATTACTTTTACATTGACCATAGGGACAATCAGAATGTATTCCGAATATTCCTTTCAATATATATGCACTTAATTAAAACGTAAACGACGTTATTTGTCGCTGTCTTAAATACATGCAGGATTAAAATTCCAGTTAGATTGGATAATTTTCAATCCCACTGTCGTAGAACACAGAGAGATAGCCGGACAAAATAAGATTGAACCGTAGTAGCTCTTTGACAGCTGAATTTTGTTTTTATTGTGTGCGAGTTAAAAGCAATTTGTGTCATGGGTCTAGAATTTAGTATGATACAAATTACAGAAGTAAATAGGTACGACGTTACCTACCCTTAAATAATTATGATCTGATTTGTCCTTGTAAGGTCGATTTAAACCAAGAATGTATATTCCATAGTCTAAAAGTGTCATGAAGTGCGTTTTTTAAGTTCACAGATTAACTCGTTCCGCGAATTTTGAAAAATTCATCTTGAGTTTGAATGGACTTGGAAGTATTATGATAGCTTGTATGTACGAGATAAATATTTATAAGCAAATATTTATCTGTTACCGAATAAAATTGATTAATGAAAGGTAGTATTTTACCTCAATGTAAAATTTCATGTCTCTGCTTCGATCGACGGAGTGCCTTAAAATCACCAACGAAACCTTAAAAACTTGGAGTTCAGTTTCTCGGTGAAGGCAATAATTACAGCAGTGATATTGCTACCGGTACAGTCACTGCTCGCTGACAACTGCCTTCGGGGTCTCAGACAGACCGCATTTACCTTGAGATGTAATTGTTATTGTTTCTGTTGCACCGGCGATACCTTGGCGCCTGCTCTCGATCGCAGTGGGCGGTGGGACCTATGTATATGTGGTTTGTGTTTTCAGTTTTCCTTTAAGATCCTTGAACCAATCTGGGACAGTTTCACCTGATTGAAATTGAAGATCCTTGCAATCCACAGGTAGGGCCGGTCCTTTTACCACTGTGTTTTCCATCTTTTCCGAAGTGGGCTGTTTAACGAGCTTTTCCGTTGCTGCCCCAGCTTCTCTGTCGGTTCTAGGCCTCATGCCACAACAGGTGTAATTTGTACTTTTGATTTGACATATCCACATAAAAAAAACAACCAACGTTTTTCACTTTAGTTCAGGAAGTAGCATTGCTCCCTGTCAGCAATCTCGTACACTAATAAATTCGATGGAAATCTAATGTTTATTTCCTAAGCCAATATCTTAACAAACAACTCAATAATATTCCAATTCATGGCTAACGATGAGTTTAACAAAGTGCAAGATGAGAACAAGTTGGTTTTAAGTCCTTACAAACTGGACAGAAACTCTTCAAATTTTGCAAAGGAAACGGTCAAATGCAGGTCAATTTTTATTTGAGCCTGAACAGCTACCATGCCTTGTGACCCTAAAAACTAATTTTTTTAAAAAAGTTTAGACTCTGCAATGGAATTTTTGGTTGGAATTGACCTTTCAAGTCAAGGACCGATTATGATTAAACTCCAGGAATAGATTCGCTTTTGTCTGCAGTTAATATCAATTCATTTCATTGGAAAATTAAATCATTGACGTGACTTTCCCTTGTCAAATCTAGAGAAATCAATGTTTTTATGGAAGAACCAATTACAATTGATCCGATCATTAATTAAATGGAAAGCTCGATAGACTAGAATGTGTTAAAAACTTTGCATACCACACATGACTTTCTTTCATTGTTTTATTAATAATTATTAGCCAAAGATAAACATCATTGTCAGCGCTAATTATAGTAAAAACTACGCTGATTTAGACTAGATACTGATGTATCTAGATACTGATTTAGACCAATGATTGCATATTAGGATAAGTTTATTTTTATTATGAGAATATTGGAAATAAATTGATTTAAGTTGACAAGTACGGAAACCTGTATTGAAGATAAAATCATTTGTAAATTAAATTCGTTTTCAAGAACTATTTACACTTTTAATAGCAATGTTTTTTTTTACATGTTATTACTGAAAGTACAAATATTTAAAAAACATGGTGAGATATTCAACTACATGCACCATTTTGAATATAGCAATATGGCGCTCTGTTCAGGATGCTGCTTAATTCGGCCGGATACAGCATTTCCGCCTCATGGCTCAGAAAAATGGAGAGTTTTAATGGCTACTCATATATGGGGATGATTGAAGATGTCTTCTAGGGACTGGAGGAGGTTAATTGTCGAGCCCGGAGGGAGAGCCTCTACGTTTAGACAGGTATTGGGCGCACGCCTTTACGTATGTTATACGATAGCCGTTGTAAAGAATCATCTTTACTGAAATTTCACAATTATTTAATATCTTTTTACAATCTCTAGGGGACTTCCTTAAGAATATATCTTTTATTGTTTCTACACGTTATGCTTATTACACAATATACAATTAAGTGTGATCCAGAAATAATGGTCCTTTACACCTCACATAAATTCTATTAGAACAAAAGGCAAGGCTGCCATCTCATTGCTGTTTCCATTCCTTTGCCAAACATCTAAGCTTCTGATAAAATGCTTTTCACACCACTATTAAACCTATGGATCACCAGTTCTAGTAACTCCCTTAAACTGCATAGAATACAGACTACATTTCTAAGAATAATAGCGATTCGCGTAGGCGTACTATCATCTCCTGACTACATGATTAACGACCAACCATTAACATTGACTTTATTTTTAACACAGCACAAGAAAACACCACAATAAATTTCTTAAAGTTTTATTAAAAATTGTAAGAGTACCAACAATAATTTAGCTAACAGTTTTGGGCATAATCTTTCGACTGTAAATGATATACATCAAGATATTCATTTTATTAGCCTTTAGATATTAACCGTTAGAAATGACTATTTTAGCTGTAAGTGTCTTTGTTTTGTGTTTTCATAGATTTAAATAACAGGATATTTCAGTTTTACGTTTTAATTGGGTTTTAGTTTATTTAAGAGTTGCTCTAGCGTCTAACATTAATGCGTAATGAGCCCTTTAACATAAAATGAAATAAAGAAATTCTCTCTTTCTCAAAAAAAATCGATATCGAGTATGTTGGGACAAAGGACAAAACCCAAATCTCACCTTTAATTATTTAAAAAAAATTATTTAACAAGATAAAATAAGTATTGCATTTGTTTCTAAAATCCATAATTCATAAACATTTAAATATTCAAATAAATAAAGTATTTTTTTTATATAAAAACAAACACGGTGAATAATTACTAAGATGAACCAAATTAATTGATAATATTTAACATCCTAATTTTAAAAAATAAATAAAATTATTATTTAAATTCAAATTAATCTGTTTACAAATCAATAGTACGAACATTTTAAGTACATTTTGCAATATTTCAAATTTAGAATGAAGATAAAATAATCTATAGAAATGAAAATAGGTACTGAATATAGAATACAATTTAGAAATAAATAACTTGATGTCCTACCCGCATTGTTTTCGTGTTTGTGGAACAATTCTTCGAAATATCATTTATGGCCGTCCACCAGTTTTCTTAGAGGGCACAAAACTTTTCAATGAGGGTAGGAACTTAGCTAATTTGAAATAGTCGACTATTAAGTGTATAATGTTCTCATTTCTGTTACTGGAAGGAGTGTCTCACATCCCCATCTCGAAACATTGGTTTTAGTGTATTCTAAAAAAAAAAGGAAAAAATAACTGTCACTAAAGTTGCAAATAGTCGCAAGATTTTTCAAAAGAATCTTGCACAGGGCAGTACAACAAACAATTTTACTCAAAAATCAAAACAATGGTTTTACCTTTTATGAGAGATACCATTTTTAATTTGAAAAAAATGAATAAGCTTTTAAGGGGTATGTTTGAAATAACATGTTTCTTTTTAAAAATAATTTTTTTGAACTGAAAAATCATGTTACAACTGATTGGTGAGTATGTCGTGAATAAACAAATAATACGCCATTAAAAGGTAACATGTTATGTGACTGAAAAACGCAAATGAAATTGGTTTTTACCTAAACCCATAAGCTAATGTTGAAACTTGTTCACTAAAACTTTGTCTAATACTAAACAAGTCTGGATCATCCGAATGGAATAAACAAACAGTTGATTTTTGAAGTTTTGTTCGATGCACTTTCGATAATGAGGCAATCGATTTTTAACTTACTTAGATTGACTACTTTTTCTAAAAGTAACATTTGTCGTCTAAAAGCAAAAGATGCATCATGGCAGCATTGCGGAAATAGTCGGAGATATCAAGGATGATGCCAATGATACAGAATATCGATATAGAAAGCAGCCTCCAAACCTCGATAGTTGGTTGGATAGTTGGAGATCCTCCACAGTTCCGTAACAGCCCCACCTTCTCTATTGCCGTTCGTTACTTAACTAATACCGGATTGCACCACAACTGTTAACTCTAATCGGCAAATATTTTGACTGCGTGAAATATCAAATCCGAAACAGTTTGCCGATTTAAAAATCATTATGTTTCTATTACCGTACCGTGATTGCTGCCGTAAGGCGCTTTCGGCTAATCGCAGTTATCCAGGAACCCAGAGCGCTCTAATGGCGATTATACAACGAGTAATTGCGCCGAAGGGAGCTGTTATACTGTCAAACAAGTACTATAGTATGTCATATAAGTTCAGTCGATCTAAAATTGGAAAGGTATATTCCAAAACGCCTCGGGTTATGTTGATTAAAGTACAGTGATTGGAAGTGACGAATAAAAATTGAAAAAAATTCGGGCCCATGTCATGTGATTTTAATATTTTTCAAGCCGCTCATGGTATTTCAAATTTATGTTTTTGTTTTTTTTTACTCCATTAGGAATTCTTCAAAATTTGAATGGGAGCCCTTAGGCTCAAATGCAGGTCTACGGACATTTCAGTCAGATTAGATCACACCTGACAGGCCATTACCAGTGGCCCTAATTACTCTCGTCTTGTCACTTTAGAATATGTGCCATGCATTTTCGGTTTAAATCGAACTTAAGAGGTCCAAAAAACAATGATCGAATTCAAGAGATAGATCCCATTTGGGTCGAAGTCAATTTCGAAACATTTCATAGAAAAATCAGATCACAATTATTTATATTATCAAATGTATTTAACGGCACGAAATTATTTTCGTTGATAAAACAGTTTTTCCAAAAAAAAAATCTTTTATTCTATTGAGTCTATTTATTACTGCTTTGATATTAATGTATATATCAATTATAATAGTTTTTTGTAATATTATACTTCAGCTATTCACATTTTATTTGAAGTCAATTTTAATGACTGATATCGTCTAACTAATGAAAAAAATTAAATTAGGTTAGTTTTATTTATATTATCTATCGATTTTGGTTCTTCTTTTTATAAGTCCCATATTCTTTTTACTATAAGACATATAGAATGCAATTTGGCTTTTTTTTTTAGAAAGCTCTTATTTGTAAAATCACAATTAGCTTATCCGTTATTTATAATTGTGGTTTAAGAGCTTATCCTTACCTTATACACAATTCCACTCAATATTATATTAATTACCAATATTCATACCATATATATTGGTTTACCAGTTCAAAATTAAAGTGAACAAATTTTAGTTAAACGAAACAAAAACTAAAAATGATTCAATCAATGAATGAAAATAAAAACTGTTACCTTTGTGGTACAAACTATCTATTTTCTTTCAATATGTTCTTTACTAATATCTTCCGGATAATTCGGGGCATATTAAAAATCTCACCACAGAATGAGCGCGTTAAGGAGTCGGTAGGTAGATAGAACTCCAAATGATGTGAACATCGGGAGCAGCTCACTTACACGTACAACAGGAAACTGAAAATTCATCTCTATCAAGTGATGGATAAATCAAAAGATTAGTTTTTTATGCATTTTTTCGTTGCCATTTGTGTCAGGAGCAGTAGTGCCGGTCAAAAACCATAAATAAATATTACCATCCAGTCCTCGCCCACTTTGATCCAGCCCTCTCTAACAATATTTCTTTGATGCCCTGCTTCTCCCTTCCATCAGGGCGCCTGTTTATTGAATACCGAAACAAATTGTCTACTTCACCCACTAGTGTCCTAGAAACAACCTCAGGAGACAGCTCGACGGTTAAGACGTCAGTCATCCCAAGATTACTCCAGGGGTCAGAGACACTCCAGACTCTCCAGTAAGCGCCAAGACATATACTCTGCTAATGTCATGCATATGAGATGCACCGTCCTCGCATAATCTTGATATAAATCTCTTATTGTTGGCTCGTCTCGCAAGATTGATTTGTATAAGAATTATAATTCTGCCCTTAGGCTGAGAATGCTGCCTAACGAACCGTTAGCGAGCGAAATGAATAAAATATCGGACAATGTTTCTCTCTCATCAACATTTAAATCGATCTCTCCCCCCCCCTGCTTTCTACTAGAAAGATAACATGGCAACATTGTTTTTGCTACAACTTTGACTGTTGTAGTTTTAGTGGTTTCAGAATTTATCGAAATTTTTTCTAGACTCTATTGTTTTAATACAGTACTGTTGGAATTTCAAGTCTGCCATTTAAAAAGTATAAACTGAATATCATTGAAGTCTTAGCTATTAGTTTTACTTTATTACGTATCTAGTGAGACCTTTCTGTGGGTTTTGCTTTGCAAGCATGTTAACAGAAATATGATTGGTCTGTTTCTATTTGCAAATATAGCTTCATTTATCGAGCTTGGTAATAAGGACGTAAGTAAAATATTCCCTAGAGAAAGATTTGTCCGAGGCTAACTGACTAAACTACGTCACCTATTGACAGACGTTCGATTCGCGTTGTTATGAACTTTTTTTTGTACCGAAACCGGTTAAGAGATTAATGAAAATAGCTTTATTTGTTGGGTTTGGGTTGTTTTTTCACATACTGCCTTTAGGTATTATCAAGGAGCTACGTTTCTCAAATCCAGTTTGCTATGAACTCGTTCTTTGGGTATTAAGATAGCATATATTGTGATCTTGCGCACAATTACCTTGAGGCAACTGCTACATTGCAGTGAGAAAAACTCACAGATTTCTGGAGTGAAATATTTTATTAGATAATGAATCAATGTTCGTGCTTTTTTTGTTCACTTTATTCGTTTGTTCGCATCAGTACCTGCTTAGCACTATCAATGAATCTGTTGCGATTGTGTTATTGTAGTATGGTCTCCATTTCGGAGGCACGGGACCTACAGAACCTATTTCTGGATTGGTTATTAGGTTAACCAAGGTATGAGAAATTTAGAGAACCTTGTTTTTATCTTCACACCGCGTTTTCAGGCGTGGGTACTGTCAACGTGTCCTGTACAAGTTGATTGTAGTGTGGGTGTAGTTTCTTTGGGAAGTGTCGGTAGTATGTTGTGTTCTTGTTCTGTTTGGGCATTCACGCGTGAGTTAGTTTTGTTTTTTACCTCAAATTTTTATGTTTTTAGCAAGTCAAATTGTTTGCTCAGGTTTTACACAGACTAAGCTTTCACAGGTATAACCTTCTCCATAGAACACGACCAATCAAAAATTAACTGATACATAATTGATTAGAATTTAAAAAAAAACTTTTTTTATAATTTTTAATGGATTATCTAATTAAACATGCACCTAACATGTATTGGGACTAAAGCGAACTAAAATTACTAAAAGTCAATAAATTTGTCATTAAATAAACTCGTCTTCACAGCCGTAATAATTTATCACATTTGACTTGAAGTATTTTTTAAATACAACTACAAATAGATAAAATAATATATAAATACAAAATAAATATAAAGAAAGAGTGAAAAACTTTCTGCTATTTTATCCAATCTAAAATTTATAAATGTTATTGAATATATTTTCAAAATTTATGATTAATTGGCACGTTACGGCTATCGCAAAACAGTCAGAAATTCGGCAATTTTGAAATGAATTGTTTTGTTTATTTTAAATGTAATATGTAAATTATCAAGTGTAATACACGGGATATAACATCTGTTAACAGAAACTAGCCAGGGCTTGGTTTGGTTTTTATTGAATATTATTCGTAATGCCAATTGATCGAAACTACACTATTAGATATTTTCCATTGATTTATTTTGTTTTGACCACTTCGTTAACTAAAATCTTTTTTAATATTTCTTCCACTTCCTCCATATTGTCCCCAGCCCTGAAGCTTCGCTACCTTGGAGTACAATGTTGTCGGCGGAATCGAGTACTCGTGCGGCGAAGAGCAGCAACCTGTTAATCCCACTTGATTTCTACTGGCTCTCAAAGCTCTATATTTTTTTTACGCCATCTCCTTTGAGACGTCCTTGACCATGTATGTTCATTGCGACTTAGCACAAGCCTAATCAGCCTAATCTAAGGTATTACGGTGTACGTACTTGTAACCATTCCGAAGAGGTATGCTGAGTTCCTGTTAAAAGCTAAGCTCCTCCCTTTATGCGACCATATTATGACGCTTAGTATTAAAGTAAATATACTGATGGCCGTCCTACATACTGTCAGAGGATATATACATATATATATGCCTTGATATGTTTATGCTGTGTAAAACATAGGTTCACAGTAGTTCTGAGCCTGAGAGGCCATTAAACAGTGAATATATGACACGAAGCAGATAGGCTTTAACATTAGTTATCTATTTTCTTCCTTTAACTTCCATTATTTATTTTTTCTTCTACTTCTTGTTTCTTAACGCCGTCCTAAATATCTCTCCTGCCTGTGTACGTTTCCCATCAGTCTCTCGTTCCCTTTGTTCCTTTTGTGCCTCCATCGATTCCTCCCTTGCCCCGCTGTCCATTTATTTATCGCTTTTAATTTTTTTTTTTTTATCTCGTCTCCCTCCCCTCTCCTTTTATAAATATTACAAGCGCCGAGCGCGGGAGCTCATTTGGAAGCGCCGCCAGTCGGTTTGGAAGACTCCATAAATCGCCGACTCTCGCGTGACTCTAATTCACATAAATCCTGCGATTTTATTCGATACCGGTTTTCTGAAAGGGCCCCTCGCTAACCCTGATCCTTGTCTTGATGGCTTGTCCCGCCATAAATTCCCTTTATGACCTGTCATTTATTTATGGTGAGCCGATGCGAAATTTCTCAGAGCGACGGACAGGTGGCCGATCTGTGTGAGTAAGTGTCCCTCCGAGTCATGGCCAGCCACCGGCCGGTGACCATGGCGCCGCTTTAGGCTCGCTTATAATATTTGCCATGTTCTTGTTCGTCACATATTCTCGAGCCCTTAATGAGAGAAAAGGATGGCAACCTGTAGATAGCCAAATCCTGGAGGAATTAAGCCTAAGTGATAGAAGGTACAGTACAATGAAAATTGAGCTTACAGAGTGATTGAGCTTACCCTCAACGTTTATAGGGGAAAAGAGAGGAAATTGAACACCGGATATGCCAGGTGGTTCAGTGAATCCAAACTTTTGTAGGGCTAAGAATTTTAATTTGTAGGGAGTTTTAAAAGGTCCCATCACAATTATTGGTAAATTAAAATGTCCGCGCGTTCTGTCCCCAGCCATTGCCAGAACACGTCCCAAACCTCATTTCCCACCACAGTCGAAAAATTAACTGTAACTGATACAGAACGAGAATATCCCGCGTTTTTAGTAGATTCGGTAACTCCATTATAACATGTTTTGTAGTCGACCATAAACCATAAAAAAAAACCTTAATACACATAAAATAATGATTCGCTACTTGGCGAGGAGAGTGTATGAACATTTGTGCTCTCAAAGCAACTTTGGCTGCTGGCTGAATGTAATATCTCTCAATGAAAGCCACTTACTCTAGTTTTTGACAATTGTTTACGATACATTTAATAACTGATTAATTAACTGAACAGTTGCAAGTACCAAATTGTGTTCAATAATGTCAGAACAGCAGATTACATGCTGTACCTTGAACGACGTCAGTAAGTTTTCGACTCATTAGCATGTCGGTGAATTAATTCCGACCGCTAAACGCAGACTCGTTATGTTGTACATTAACTGGCGGTGCAGCGGGTATTGAATTATTCTCTAATTGCAACTGATGATTCTATGGGCAACGTAGATGATGATGGCAGCTGCGGGCTTATCAGCAGGGCGATCAGCTGATATCGCGCGTCCGCTGCCGAAGCAACAGCTGACGAGGTTACTTGTCTGTCCGTCTGTCTGTTTGTTGGGGGGTTTATTATATTTTTTTTTCTTTGGAGAGGGGGGGAGAGGCAAAGTTATAGCCTTCAACTCTTTATTCGTTTAATTCCTGTACAATGTGACTAATTTGTTTTTAATCAGTAGAGGATATGGGTGGAGAGAATGAGCTCAGGTTGCGTAGGGTAGCAGTTCGCTGAAGTAGGTTTGTTACCATTAAACCTTTTAAAAAATTCTGTTTGGAAAATATTATGAACAACATTGCAAGGAGCATCCAATTGATTTCCAATACCAATACCAATTAAACTCGGGACGACTGCCTTATATTTCTTTTGCGCTTTTGGTGACCCAAAACCTTAATATCAGGAACCAAGGATGTAAATAATATCACGTTATAAGTAATGCGAAGAAACTTAAAAATTTAATTTGCGTCCTGTTTCGAGTTGGCAACCTCTTACAAGTTTGGGTACAGAATTTTACCTGCCCATTAAAATAAAAATAAATACAAAAGTGTCTTGTACTGGGTACATCCGGTGCTCTCTAGATTCATTACTCTGCAGAGAAGTCAATGGAGTTTAAATAATACAAGAAGTTTAAGTTAATTGTTCAGAACAAAATATGTGGAGCTCAGTAGCAGATGTCCTGTGCTTTGAAGTCGCCGGCCGATGCTTTGATGTTGTATCCATGACAGAATCTTTTGTACTAGATTCTCTTGTGCACATTGTACAGTGTTAAGAATAGGTGCAGTTTTATTACCAGAAGCTACAATTAGCTCTTTTGAAGTAGCGTAGACAATGCCGAAAAGAAATAAATGAATATATGTTATAATAATGTTAAGCTGGTAATTTAACAGCAAAGGCAACCAACCATCTTGTACTCCGCTGAGAAAACGCCAGGATACATGAAATCGCGATCCAAGATCAATATAACTCCTTTGCATCCTATAAGTGACAACTAAAGTTGAAATTATCTGAAGTATTGGAAACTAGAGTTGCCTTCAAGAAATCGCAAGCGTGAGACCCGCAATACATGGCAAGCCCTGTTGTCACTCTGTGCACACTTCTCTTCTTGATCCCATTACTTGATCCCTTTACTTCGCAATAAGCAAATTAGGGATTAGTCCCCCGTCCGCGTGTTTGTGCCGACACTGTGCCAAGTAGCCCCTCCATCCCAAGTGTCTAATTTCATGCCGGCAACTATATTGATGGTAGATCGCGGAACGTCGAATACTGGAATACCACTCCAAGTACTGCAACGCTGATTGAAACCGGACTGGTCATTGCTGATCCGTTCGCTATACTAACCTGACTTTTCCCCTTTGATGATCGGCCATCGTCCATCTGATTTGCGATAAAGGTAGCTTTTTCAAATCATTTGTTAATAATAGTATCGGTTATACCTTCGATTGATTTATCCGACCGATCATAAAACGGGCATTTACGCAATTGATCCAAAGTTTTGATTAAATTATAACATTCATCATCGTTCAATCCTTTGTACTCATTTTTTTTTTCAGGTGCCCTCTGTTTGTTTGGTGGGTACCTTTTCTTGGACGTTTAAAAATAATCCTTTGAAATCGAAAATTGGAAGGAAAAACGCCTTCGGATCTCTTCATCCTGACCAATCAGGCTAAAATAATTCTTTGAAATCGAAAATTGGAAGGAAAAACGCCTTCAGATCTCTTCATCCTGACCAATCAGGCTAAAATAATTCTTTGAAATCGAAAATTGGAAGGAAAAACGCCTTCAGATCTCTTCATCCTGACCAATCAGGCTAAAATAATCCGTTGAAATTGAAAATTGGAAGGAAAAACGCCTTCGGATCTCTTCATCCTGACCAATCAGGCTAAAATAATTGTTTGAAATTGAAAATTGGAAGGAAAAACGCCTTCGGATCTCTTCATCCTGACCAATCAGGCTAAAATAATCCGTTGAAATTGAAAATTGGAAGGAAAAACGCCTTCAGATCTCTTCATCCTGACCAATCAGGCTAAAATAATCCGTTGAAATTGAAAATTGGAAGGAAAAACGCCTTCAGATCTCTTCATCCTGACCAATCAGGCTAAAATAATCCGTTGAAATTGAAAATTGGAAGGAAAAACGCCTTCGGATCTCTTCATCCTGACCAATCAGGCTAAAATAATTCTTTGAAATCAAAAATTGGAAGGAAAAACGCCTTCAGATCTCTTCATCCTGACCAATCAGGCTAAAATAATTCGACGATTACTCGCCCTATAAATATTAATGACGATTCGCCGAACACGAGTGGAGTGCCGGGGTCTGCGCAGTAATAAACAAGTTGCTGACTGATGTTGCGCAATCCACCACAACCCTAACTGGTTGCAGGCCATTAGTTGTGATTGATTTACAAGTCGCGGTATTTTTTTCATCGAGGCGACTCATGACATGAATATTCAGCAAAAGTAGTCATCTTATTGCAGAAGTGGTGAAGTCTTGAGGACGTCTGACGGGGAAGTTGTCCGCTTATCCGTCATCAGTGTTCTGGACCACTTCTTCTCTTACATTTATCCACTTCAAGGGTTGGTTATCATCTGACGTATTCGTCCCGCAGTGTGTATTGACTGAGCTAACAAACACAACGGTGGTCTGGAAGCTGAAAGCCGTTATCATAACTGGTTCTTTTTAAATCCACAGTTCGAAAATCGGTTTATTTCGTTCCCAAAAATATGATATGATAGCCTGTCTTTCAATCAAGGGATACGGGATTTATTTGAGTTCACCCTCGGTAGACTCTCACTACCTTCCTGATTCCACCCGCCTCCTTTAGGCATTCCACACCCTATATCCTTCTCATACATCCTTCAAATGGGGGACTCCCCTTAGTGAAAGGCACTCATTAGCCCAAAATAATTTTCCTTTATTTTTCCCACATCCTATTTTTATAAGTTTGAGAGCTAAGAAAAAAAATAAAAATAAATAACATTATTTGAGTTTTGTTGCTTTGTACAGTTGTATTTGAAAAAGTTCGTGAACAGAAGTTCCATCGGAATTAACTGTTCGTAGACCATAAAGGTGGAATATGGAAAGTTGTCCGAGTTAACCGGAGTCTCCGCGTCACAGTTTCTTGAAAACGTTTGTGAAAACAAAATAAAAAATACTTCACTTGGCATATTTTTCCAAATCAGCGTTAACTAATTTGACCATTCAGTAGCAGTTAATCTTCAAGACTTGCATTGATCCTGATGCTTTATAAAGGTTGTAAACACCTTTATGGAGGTTTATTATATTGTAATTTTTTTCTGTATTATATATAATTTTTTATAATTTGATTCGGCCTCTCTGTTTGTACAGTATACGGCTAAGGCAATCTATCAAGCACTAGTTAACTCCGCAATCAGCCAATGGCTCATAAATTTTGACGTGACTGAGCGACGTGACATAATTGGTGTCACCTGGCAGACATAGCCCCTCCGAGTGACGCTGCAGTCGGTTATGTATGACAGCCCTGGTGTCAGAGATACGGACTTTAATATATCATTTATTGACTCCGGTAATCGAATGGTCGCTTATCGTTTGTCGATTGATATATTACAATTATTTATCGCCAATTGTGGACTTCAATCATAAATAATCAAGTTTATTATTTTTACTTCAACTGTTGCCCCGCTTCCGACACTTCCAGGGCAAATGATTTCCATTTTATAATTGCATTTTATTAAAAAAAAAATATATGGTTCTATCCAAATTAAAATTTAAAAGTGTATTCCACAACACCAAGAACCGAAAACGGAGAGTATGAAAAAAAATGGAAAAATGCGGCAATGTTTCGTTGACTTCTAAACTTTTTCAACTATTGACTCAGAATATAAATATGTAAAGTTATGATCCCTCTCATGAGAGAGACAATCACAACATAAATGAATTGACAGGTAAGAGAAATTTTTTTTTCACACGTTTAGACAGGTCGTTTAAGCATATTTGCAGAACAGTTCACAATGTAGTTTACAAAAAATAAAACTAATTAAGTATTCACATCCAGTTATTAACATCAAAATTTCATTAGACGTTTATTTATTTTTTATCAAACTAAATCATCACCATTACTATCATAATTGCCGTTATAAAGTATTTATTTGCAATCCATGTTTTTTTCCAATCTTGCACATTTTCACTCATTTTTGTTGATTAAAAACAATGAAATTTAAAAAAAAAAATTATTCCTGGTAAGGGTTATGCAATATTATTGTACCCATTTTGGTTGTCAAGCCGGACTAGAAATAATTACTTTATGAGATAGGTTATGCTTTCAATAATGCTTTGGTATAACTCATCAATAAATGCTCATAAAGTCCTTAATATTATTCTTTTTCAAAAAGTTTACTATAAATAAGGGTTCAATGAGGCTACATCCCTGAAAATGGAGACCTTTCAAAATTCGCAAATGCACTGTGTGAAGTAACCTGACAACCATTAAACAATAATCTTGACAGCTTTATTGCGAAAACCTTTACTAGTTTTAGAGCACATGAAAACCTACGTACTATTTTCTGCTCGTTTACAATAACATCGCATATATTAAGGTTATGCTGTGTGATTTATAAGACTCCACTGCTGAAGTATAAAGTTATAGACTTGTGAATGATTTGCAATCGATAAGATTTCTCAAGGTACTTGACTGGATGCAATTTCGAATTGAGCAAGGATGCAAATAGGACTAGGAAAAAAAAAATGACATGAAAAAGAAAAATCTGATTTATTCGCCCCTGGACAGATGCATTAAAGACCGTTCGTAGGATATCCTGCGTGTTATTATGAAGGATACAAATGCTCCCTGTTTCGCAAGGAGCGATCCTTCAGTAAGTAGGCGAGCTTTCACAAGACTTGCGACCGGTCACCGTTGAAGAGGCGTGATCTCCTATAACTGCTATCTGACAGTACCTGTGATTTATCACAATTGCTACTGCCTGGGCGGTCGTGCCCATTGTCGACAGTACCAGTCACTCATTCAGTCCGTTCGTCACGCAGTCGAAAAAACTGAACCTTGGCCTAAAACCACAGGGCGGTAAAGGACTAAGACAATCTCGAGAGTTCATATATATATATTTAATGATTCTATTGTAACTTTCTTACTATTGTACTGCTCCGTTCGTCAAATGAGGGGTTTCTTTTATTTTTGTATACTTACATGCATACCAATATATTCACGTATGTTATATATCTAACTGTATCTAAATACATAAAATGTAGGGAGATGCATGAAGAATATATCTTTATATGGATACATATACCCTTTTTGTATAATATCTACCTCACTTACCCTCAACGCCATGCTCAAGCTGACTAATTTAAGTATTTGATTTACTTTGGTGACATTTAACTATTTAATTCTGTCAACTGTTTTATCCCTCTATCAAATCCAGACCATATTGCATCAGCATAAGGTGATGCTAAAATATATTTGCTCAGTAATATTTAATTAATATTATCATATTGTCACAACATATTGTCCCAATTGCTTTTAACCCAAAGTAATTTATCTTAATAAATTAACGTGATGATCATTAGAAGGAATTTATTTTATAAAAATAGAATATACATTATAGAATATATATTATTAAAAATTAATATCAATCCAAATGATGAAAATATTACATACTAATATTGTTACTGATATTATTCTTACAATGCAATGATGCCTTCTATAGATGATGCAACCTCAAGGGCAATGTCCTCTACCAACGTAAGCAAGTCTTCCGTTCTAGGTCTCCACCCAGGAGCTAGACAGTGAGGCTATCTCGACCACGTCTTCCTAAGAAGTGGGGAGTTCACGTGGACCGCGCCGAGAACGAGTCCCAGGTCATCCTTTTATCTCGTTCCTATTTAAACAGAGTTTATCCACACTTTCTATCTTACCGACCCGTTGCGGCTGACCTTTTCGTGTTTGTGTTAAAAATTTATCTTTTAACACCTCCTTATAACTAAGCTTAGGACGCGTCTTCTACACTGCCTCGAGACCACATTGTCTCCTGGGCTATAGATTTCTTATTTCTGCCTTCACTCTAAGTGGACAACTGTTTATGGCTTGTCACTCCAATCCGTCTTTGTGTCAGCCATCTGTCTTTCGGTCACCAAGCAACCTTTACCTTTACCCACTTTCGCCCTTAATAATATTTCCTATATTTAATTCACACGCTTCTGACATATAGACATATAACAGTTCCTACTTTTACTTTGATAACTGTAGTTCCATTGCAAAAATATTTAAATCAGTACACATCAGCAGTACACAAACCGTTTATCTAAACTAGAATATTTAGATCGAAAAAATACATAAATTGACTGTAAAAATACAATTTCTCGATGATTCCTAATTCACAAATCCTTTTATAAGTTAGTCAACGCAATATTTTATGTCTCGAAATGCCGATTGTTAGTTTAGATTAAGTAAATAACGTCTTGCCATGAGTATTTTTTTTTATTCACTAATGCTTTAAACAGCGCATAGTGCCATTCCAAGTAGCACAAAAACATAGAACAAAGACTTATACCTTAATATTTGTAATATTATAATATCTCCATAAGTGGATTAAAATCAACAATATATTGTCTCATTAATCCTGGAACTAGTAGAACCGAGAAATAGAGATATATACATAATTCCACGTGTTATTTTATACTTTTGCATAATGTATAGCAAATCTGACAAAATAACAATATTAAGTAGCCATTCATTATGCTAAGTGTTATCTAATATCACCATAGTATAAAATACCTAATAACAAAGGTAAACTATCCGAGATCCTCTCTGCGATAAAAGTGAAGTAGTCTGGTTTAAATGGCTCAAACAGTCCGGTTTATACCGGCATAAAACACAGCCTTATTATTAAATGCGACCTCAAACTCCTCTATAACTATAAAACGGCCTGAGCGGGCGGGGAACAGTTACCACAAAGAAGACGTCGATGGCCCTATAAGTAGCAGCTCTAGCCCGGCTACCAGCCCGGTGAGTTCTCCCTCAGGTCGTCGAAAACCAGTTCCCCACTTTGGGGGGGATTCCCTATTAGTTGAGGCCGAAACCCCCCTTTGATTGTGATTTATCTGCGCGGTACACGCACCTCTGTCCGTCTGTCTGTCGAGCCGCCTCAGGATAAGTTCCTGATATTTATGACGCGTGTTTAATTAACACTTTTCAAAGCCTAGAGATCTCTCGATGATCACATAGTTTATAGATTATAAGAATTTTAGAAAAAATCCTATAAAGTTGAAGATCTATTTATCTACCTTTCTGCAGTCGAGCTATTTCTCACAACGCATACAAAATCATCTCCCGATTTCGTGGTTATAATATAAATAATTCATTATTTAATATTAAGACTGGTAGAGGTTGGTATATCCCGTCATCATGAAGCCAATGCTTGTAGGAAGTCTACCCCAGTTCAACCAGCCACAAAGGACAATATCGGTCGTGGCCATAACAAAAATTTTCATCTAGTAGGAAAAGACCAATTTTACGATTTATTTAATGATTTTAATAAATTAAGCTCTGGAGAGCGTAAACCTTCTGCTGTAATATCTAATTATTATTTATAAAAATAACTTCTATCTGTTTAGGACTCTTTTTATTGTGATCTGCCTTATTGGGCTATTGTATTATTGTATATATTGTGTATATTTGTATATATTATTGTATTAGCTATAAGTAATTGTGTTAAACGCTCTCATTCATACCATATTTACTATCTTTAATACGAGCCCAGAAACCTCCTAAATCCAGATGGTTGTCACCTCCCTCGCAGGTGAAAGAAGAAGCGGAGTCTCGAGACGTCCCCCACGCTCCTCCGCCAATCGCGTCACCGCATACGAGCCAGTGGAGGCCGACCGAGAACGCGAGAGCCACAAACGCTCAGGACATGATTGGAGTATCTGGCCTATGCCAGGTCTCCCACTGTCACGTTTTTATAGTAGCTTACGAGGAGTGTACTGTGTAGGTTGTACCTGTTAAATTATGCATTATACACATATAAACGCAATGAAAGAGCAAAAAAAAAACACTTAACATTCCCAATTACAGATTCGAAAAATGTTTGTAAAATCATTGTAACTAAATTAGGTCACCATATATAACCTAAAGGACCTGAAGATGACTAAATCAGTTGATAATAAAAGCATTTCCTGCTTTATTTAGTTTAAAATTGCCTTTTTTGTCTAAGTAGGTAAATGGGATAAAATCCTTGTTTGCACCATGAATAGGCGTAAGTACCAATTAGTTATTAATACTTTATCACTATACGATTCTTCTGGTGACAAGTGTGTTAAAAATATCCTATAAATTAATCCAAGAGGCTGGAGTATTCCAATTCTTCTTTTACCTCAGCCTTTTATACACACTAATTATATTTATAACTACTTTTGGAAAAATACTGTAGGGTTATAATTATTTTTTATATAAATTCCAACTATATAATATATAAACTCCAAACATTTGTTACGTTGACTCCTCGAACGCATTACATAGCTGGCAAGAAAAATTGCTTAGATGGATATGCTAAAACGAATTCCCCCGTGAAAGAAGGATTGTAATACTATTGCATATTCTAATTCTCATCGAGTGGGAATCCCTTAATGCAAATGGGGGACACAGCCCTTTCAGCATCATTAGGTTGGACTGGGGGGGGGGGGGAGCATATAATAGCTAAAACAGTGGCCGTGTAACTCGATGAAATTTTCAAATATGTGTCAGTGAGCTTGATGTGACCGCGGAATATATTTATTATAACCACTTTGACGAGAAATGTGAAAATGATGCATAATGGGGAGTGCAGTGCAGTTCTGACTTTAGGCACCACCACTCTTCACCCCCCCCCCCCCCCAATCACTCTCTCTCTCTCTTTCACACACACACACTGACGCCGGTTCAATAATCATTTATGAAAATAGATTAGGATATGTTGGTGTGCCTGTATGTGTATAATCAGCTAATTTATCGCTGAAACATATCGAATGGTGAAGCACCCACGTACAGCACCGCTCTAATGAAAGGAACAACAAAATGGACTTTAGTATCGTCCATTTGTTTGACACTTTGCTCTGCTACCAGCGGGTAAATATACCTGTGACTGACTTATACCGGTGAAATATATGACGGCTAAAAAGTCACTTCCTCTCTCACTCTCTCTCTCTCTCTCTATATATATATATATAACATATGTACAAATGGTGGACGTTCGAATTAACAGATATTATTAGACCTGTTACTTTGTCACTGTGATCAGTCAATTTAGTATATAATTCATCATTAGCAAAACCGCTCTTGTCGTTTCTGTCTCGCGTTACCTTTTGCGTGATTGTTTTATATTTCAGTGTTGTTTGACAGGGCGTTATACATTTATGGTACCTGAATTAATTATATACAAATAACGCTTCTTAATATTAAATTTAGATAACTTATTAATGCGTAAATTGATAGAGAAATCTATCGGACCTTCTTTTACAACCGATGAATTTAAATGTAGACTTCGTTTTTTAGTGGGCATTAGAGCATATTGAGTAGATGAAGGTTAGCTTTCTTTAACCTCTTGCGAAAGGTATGTCGGACCACTCGGTGTGCCGGTGGGTGAGTTCATCCGCACACACATAAAGTTTTTTGACTCGTTACAGCACCTAACCAACCCAGTGTTTAACACTATGGCCCCACCAACCCTCCCGCATCGATGGCAACAGACTGTCGGGGAAAAGTTGGATTAAGAATTAGTATGTAAGTTACTTTTAAGTGTGAACAAAAATGTGAGCCACATCACCTTTATTAGTCAGTTTAGTCCAGTCACGTATAATGTGTATCATTATACTTGTTTATTCATTATATAATTTTTATAAAATAACAAAGCCTGTATATAATGTAGCGATGCTACAGGAAATACAAAACTAATTTGTAAATAGATTCGCCTGAGGATCTATAATTATATATAACTATCTGTAAATTTAAAGGGGCTATGAAAGAAAAAAAAAAAAAGAAAAATTGAGTAGATACATCAATCATAAAACAGGACGAATTGTCTGAATTCAGTTTTTCGAAAGCATATTTATTCAAATTCAATATCCGTCATGCTTCATTCTTATTTACAAACCTTTAAAACCATCCTATTCCAAAACCTCCTCATCATACAGACAGACGCTTGCTAGTTTAGGAATGATTTAGTTTTTATATTTTCATCCTTGTCTTTTTTTTCTTTTGTATCAACCTAATAGCTTTAATTAAAAATGGGTTTTATATATTTTTTTTGTTGTTATCTGGATTCATATATGATTTTATTAGCTAAATGTAGTGTTATTTATTGTTACAGAGGCTCACACTTTATTTTACACTGTTGCTTTTTTTTTATATATAATGTATTATATCTTATTATTTGCCGATCATAAATTGGCTCTCTGAGCACTATTGTTATTTATATGGTATCTTGTCCTGGAATAATTTTTTTTTATATATTCATTAAGTTTGAATATCATTCAGAAGGTTAAACACATTTTTCTATTCATTGTGGTTTAGAGCCCCTTTATGTCATGATCTGTATTTCTTAATCACTCATTTTAACCATAAATCCTCCAAGGTGTTTGTAAATTGTTTATATTAAAAAATTGCTCAGAAAAAAAGATCAGTTCAGTTTTCCTCGCTACTACTTATTATTTACTTTTTATCGTAGTCTCATTTTATTTGTTATAGTGTGTTTCATTTTTATGGTACATACATTTAAAAAAATAAAAAAAGTCCATAAATCAGGCCAGTTATTATTCATCAGTTCCAAATTTCAGAAAAATGGTCCTCCGGGCCGGATTAACTGTGCAGTTTGAATTCTTTAACATTTCTCAGTTATGGTGAATCTTCTTTTACCTATAAATTGAATGCGTTTCAGTCATTTTAAAGTCGATTTATTCTTGAAGTAACATAATCAAATATAAAACTTTGTGAAAAATCTAATGGTATGCGTCCCTGACAAATACAAATTACAAGAATTACACAAATAAATACAAAATTGACATTGTCGGCTGTGACATTAGCCGTGGAATAACTATTGACAACCTCTGATGCGTGACATTTAGTTGTGACATTAAATAGATCGATAATGTCCAGACTTTGTCTAGCCCGCCCCGTATAATCCTAGCAACATGGCTAATGACATCTGTTTATTTTAACTGCTATTTATTAATCGAAAACTGTAAACTATTAGTCCGAATTTATTTTACGACATTTAGCCGTATTTATTACATTCTAGTACGTGGAGAAAGAAACGAAGTGTCAATTACAAACGATGGAAAGCCTATTTCTTATGCTTTCTACTAGCCCATTGGGTACATTGCCAGGCAGAAAGCTCTGTAACCCAGAGCCTCATAGCAAATATTGGAGAGTTCCCGGGTTCGATTCCCGATATTTATTCCTTTGCCTATTAATTTTATTATTACAAATAGCATTGGGACCAGTACTACTATTTATGTTTTAAAGTTATACATAAACCAATCTGGACATACGGAATAGAGCTATGGGGGACAGCAAAAAAGTCGAACATCAAGCGTATCCAATCCTTTCAATCAAAAGTCCTGAGAACAATAGTAAATGCCCCTTATTATGTCAGCAACAAAACCCTTCATAACGACTTTAATATACCCTACATTCTAGAACTCATCCCTTCCAAGTTTATGAAATTCCACAGTAGCCTTTCCAACCACCCTAATCCTGTAGCACAGTCATTGCACTGCGCCACTCATCCCTATAATCCTCCTCGGAGACTGAAACGGCAGTGGCCTCGTGACCTGCTATAATCGCGTGACAGTGGGAGTCCTGGCAATGGCCAGTTTCTCCAATCATGTACTGAGCGTCTGTGGCTCTCGCGCTCTTGGTCAGCCTTCACTGGCTAGTATCCGATGACGCAGCTGACGGAGGAGCGTGGGGGACTTCCCAAGACTCCGCTTTCTCTTCGCATGTGGATTTGGGAGGTCTCAGGGCTGTCTGTAAATATTGTATGAATGAGCGAGTGAATGATGAACTGTAAATATGGTATGAATGAGAGTATTTATCTTAATTACTTATTGCCTTATAAAAGGCAGATTGTAATTATAGCACAATAAAGGAATATAAATCAAATCACTATTTATGTTTTAATTATACTTTCGACATCCCTAATCAGATCAATGCCACTGATAGTTTATATCCAACGGATGTGGTTATGTCATGAAAGCAAGAAGGCGATGACATCGAATGACTTTGAGATTCACAGCTCATGTTCCACCGCGGAGAGACGACCATAAAATGACCCACACTACATATATTCCTCCGCCGGTGTTGTTAGGTGTACTTTGTACCGCCCGGCCTCCGCATGTGTGTGTTCACTGCAGACTGTAACGTTGGCACTTTATTGACAGTCCGGCCGGCTGAGAATGCACGAGACGCCGCGGCTGCGAGAAGTCGCTGCGAGTGGTCGCTCACTATCTCGCACTATCTCATATGTCTTAGAGTATCCGCGATAAACAAACCAGTCCAAGGCTTAGTCGTTTTATTCAGATCTTCTCACCTTCATATGTAAGCGGCGATTCAGACATTTGTACGTATTTATATGATCTGATGTCGAAATACATATCGTACACATTATGTAATAAGGTATTTCTCACTTCAGTTTTTAAAGCCCAAAGGCCTCTACCACCTGCTAAAATATTCGATCGCTATATTTGCTATTTTTCACAAAGATTTAGTTTCAACGGTAATATTTTCATATCAATTTAGAACCAATTTGAATTCTATGATATATTTTTTTGGAAATACATACGAAATTTAGACCATAAAAAACAATGGCCAGAATTGAGGCCAGTTTCTTATTAACTTATGATCGTGAAAAAACTACGAGATATTTAAAATACCTTTATTTGATTATAGCTTCTTTGTCACCCACTAATCAATTTTATACAAACAAACGACATACAACTTTAAAACGATTATTTCTAGGTCCTTATTACATCTTATTATGTCAAATACTGTCGACAAATATAAAGTAATAATAAACTGTAACATAAACCTGCAGCATTTGTTTGTAATCGAAGAATGTAGTCTTGTCTTCTTGTTATTTATGACTATTTATGTTCACACGCCTTGTATACTGTATATCAGTCTTAAAAAAATTCTTTAAACCTCACACATTATATAAAATGTAGCTATGCTACACTAAATATAATTAGCACGATATGCATTTATGTAAAGATTCCATATGGTGAAATTATGAATAATGAATGCAACGTTATAACGGTTATAAACAATACAAATATTTATTCTATTCTTATATATGAGATTGTTAATATCTATTAAGTTAGTTATTAGTCATTGACGAAAATAGTATACCGACGAGCAACAGCAGTGGTTTCATAATGCCCTCTTAAACATGATTTTTTTTACACTATTGCTTAACATTAAGATGCCTTTAAACAGGGCAAACATCACAACTACTGCACTTCACATTATTTTAGCCTAACGAAAACATGCTTATCCTACGATATTTTACAAAATACGATTCAATAGAAATAGAAAACTGTTTATACGTCGAGAAATGATCGTCCTTTGGTTTAAAAGTAGATCCTCTTCCACATTGGAGAAATATTTGTTAAAAATATGTATATATATTGTATTAAAGAGTATTTCATGGGTTTTCCCACTTCAGTCCGGTTTCTTTTGAATATTTGATTGCTGACGACTGGGAAGGATGTTGAGGAGCCCCTAAAAGTTGGCCCCCGATTGGGATCCGGTAGAGATGACAGAGCTGTGCCCTTGAATCGACAAGAAGATGTGAAAAAGCTCCTTGGAATTCTGCGAAAGATAAAAGGTGGTGGACAGCTAGGCAACGACTATTGCCCCATACGTGACTGACATAGTGATGTCCTGTGGAATGTCCGATCCGCCACAACTTGCAACGGCGAATCGCGCAGGACCACGGACAGACATCCAGACCCATAATGCAGATTCGGCACAACCGAGAATGGTATTTTTTTATATTAATTATCCAGTAGTCGCTTTAATGATTAAATATAATAATGGGAGTCACCCACTTCTATTTTCGGAAGTGAAATTAAACTAGGCTTCACCTACCTGGAGCAATCACTCACTATGTGATGAAAACTTATTAAGATACAAAAAAAATTCTTATTTTTCTCGTTCTATAAAATCCTGAAAACCCTACTTCAGATTGAATATCAGTTAAAAATCTAAATATTGAAAAAAAGTTGATTTTTTTTTTTAGAAATAAAAAAACCTGAAACATTTTATCCACACTTTCAGCAGCAACGTTTAAAAACTGAATTTTAAAACACGGTTGTAAGCATTCAACAAAAATACTTATAGCTGATACTGGTAGGGATCCTTTGCTATAGCTTTGATGGTTGTAGATCGAAATCCCACAAACTGGCCATAAAAAATAATTGCGTATCTAGAACTGGGGACCTCAAAGGCCCTAAGTAACGAAAAGTGTTACGATAGAAAGTATGCTCAAAATTTGTAGGAAACTATAATTCAAAATAACTGACAATTAGGTGATTGCAATTGAGAAAAAAAACTGACCGGATATTAATATTTAACGAAAAAACCAATGGCTAAAAGTGTTGGTGTCGACTTGCGGCTGAAAACATTTGGAGATTTCCCACTTACTTTGAGGTGAATTGTTTCATGTCTGGAGCGATTTTATATTAAAATGTTTTTATTTCCGTGGCTGAAGAAACTATCATTACAAAATGATCTGAAATTATTGTTTATGACGAATAGAAGAGTTTGTCAATCGTTAAGATATTAGGTTAGGCTTAGGCTGATGAAAGAGGTTTGTAGGTTTTCGTCAAATTTATTACTGGACTACGTTTCGACATACTGATGTCTGCATCAGGTCCTAGATTGAGTTGATAGGGTATGTTCACATTTTATATAACTTGTAGCTTTCATCAATTTGAGCCGATTTCCCAACTAACTATTCTACTCATAGCTGACAATAAACTCACGGTATTATTATATAATATGTTTTCATTACAAAAGTATCAAATAATTTAAAGAGATAGTGACTAAATCACCTCAATAATCACATCACATTATATCCAGTTGGCCATCCACTGGCTTTACGGTAACAGTTCACAAATCACCGGATCCTGATCCGATAGTCTTGAGGCAGCTGGCTAACTATGGGCAGTGATCGACATTAGCTGTTATTAGTATTATAGCAGTGATTGGATTGGTAACGGTGATTACACCGCCACTGTAATGAAAGGTTTCCACGTAGCAGTGTGTGGAGCTTTCTAACTCGCTACGCGAAGGTATGTGGCTGCTCGGTACAGTCCGGCCGGCTCGAAAATATCAAGGTACACAGTACCTCCAGTGTCTGGTCCAGATGTAATATGTAGGATACTATTACTGCAATAATGGTCATGAGCTCATGGTATGCTTGATTTATGAAGGCACATTATCCAGAAGAACTAATTTTCATCGGTGGAAAATTCAATCAAAATATAATATTGTAACTAGCTTAAGATATTTGCAAAAAAACAACAACAATAACCTGTCTTTCTCCAGCATGGGCCATACAGCTCCCTATTTTGGTAATGGGATGAGGATACATAATTTTTTTTCATAACCCCTATTTTAATATTTTTAAATCTAAATTATTATGTAATTGAGTTGTGCGTGGCTCCTTTTTCATATTCACTTTTTAAGCAGTTTCTGAAACAAAAAAATAATATTTTCTGTTTAGTGTTAAAAGTTATATAAATGAAAATGGGACCAGGTGATGGGGCTCATCTTCGGACTACATAAGGGACTTAAAAACTACACTAAAACTAATCTTACATACTTACTTAAACCTAGAGCGTTCCTGCCTCGACTGGCTTCAGCCATCGATGGGCAAACGGAACAGGGCAAATCGTTGCTAAAGACGGGTGATGTATTACAGCTAATACAAACCCTTATGAATGAATTCATCCACCGTAGGCAGCTCGAAGTCTTCGTGGAGCACTGTTCCTCTGCTGCTGGAATGAAGTATGTCGGACCACTTTAATGAGTATCCCGTTTTGAAATTGTTGGAGTCGCCCGTTACTAACCCTTCAAAGCGAATAAGTTAGTTAGTCTTTTACTTTACATCACTTTGACTGGCTTTATGTACGGAGTTGGGGATAGGGAGCTTGGAGTGACTGGAGTTACAGTAGCTCTTCTCGATGTGAAAATCACTAATAATATTGTACACCCTGTTGTACTGTTCGCGGTCAATGAAAGTCGATAATCACGTCACTAGTGAATGTTCGTTGCTACATTAAGCCAAACAGTCAATTTAATTCTTGTTGGCAGTGATTGACTTGCAGCCTCTGGATAAAGATAGTTGAAAGTTAAGTATTTCTTGCGAATGTAGAATCTTTTCTTTTCACTATGAAGCCGCGCTTGCACATCGGACCCATAGCCCTCAACAATGATAGACATAGCCTTTTCTGCCAATTAACTAACTGACAAGCGAAAACACCACTACCACGCCGCCCCTCCCCTCACCTAAGCCGGCAGATGAAGACAGCTATAAGGCGAGGTCTGTATTGACTGACGGGCACGTGACCGCCAAGCGATAGCACCTGAATCCGAACTAGATCCAGCTAATGTTTTCTCCTCTTGTCTGATGTCTGTTCTACTCCTGTGGTTCTGGTCTTGCCTCTCTTCTAGATATCTGCGCTGGCGTGGCAGTCTGGCGGTACCTTTACGTAGCTAGTTACTTCCGTTGGCTATAGCAGTACTGTGTGACATAAGCACTAAAATGCTTTTCTCTTTTGACGTCTGGTACGTAGGGAACACATCAATAGCAAATAAAATCTATAATCAGAGAATAAAAGTCAATCGTTACATTGTACTTCTTATTCTCATCGAGTTTATAATGTTTTGAACTCCAATAAGATATATATGCAATGTCAGTATGTTTAGTAAAAGCTAAATATTTAGATAAAAATAGACAAGTATCTCCATTTCTCACATGACTGATAATACATACATAGAATGGTATCATGAGAAAGGTAGTCAGACATAAGTCTCTCGAGAGGTTCAAGAACACCGACCTGCACCCGTTGCACCCTTGGTGTGGCGTTGGTGGCTGAGTTCATCCACCGGAGACACATCAAGTTTTTTGACTGGTTGCAACACCTGACAAATCCAGTGTTTAACACTATGACACCACCACCCTTCCCGCTTCGAAGGCAACGGAGTGTTGGGGAAAATTAGGTTAAGATTTTGTCTTTAGTAAAAGGCGAAAGATTTATTCGCTTTGAAAGGAGACCAGAGTTTTTAAATGTTTGTAAATAATGTATGAATGTGCGAGCGAATGATGAATTGTAAATATGGTATGAATGAAAAAACTTATCTCAATTATTTATTGCCTATTAAGTAAAGGCAGATTGTAATTTCATCATAATAAAGTTGTTATCATCAAATAAAAAAAAGTTTTATGATTCATAAGGTGAGCCCCATCACTTTTAAACGTGTTTCGACAATGAATGTATATTGTGCATTATATTCTCTTGTAACTATCTCAAATTGGAATGTCAAATTAATAATAAGTGTATAAAATGTAGCCAAGCTACAGGACATACCTCTTGTAGGAATGACCTCTTGTATATTCATTTGTGTATTCTATACTGATCTCCACAATCAATAATAAAATATGGTTATTTGGAATTATATGGAATAGCACCCTTTTGGAGGCAGCTGCGGGTACCCCAACAAATGAAAAACATGTCCGAAATTTAAGCTTCTCAAAGGCCAAATAAACTTGACAGCTGGCATAAGTCTAAGATACTGAGTATGTTCGAACTCAGTATTTTCATGGGTCTAATAAACCCATACACTAGCTGATCTGATTAAGTACTTGGTCCTATTCTGTCAAAGTACGAAGCATTTCTGTATCCTACAATGTGTTATTAAGTGACAGGAAAACAGTTATTTATCCTGAATAATGAAAAAGAGGATTGGCTTAGGTGGGTTAGTCATAGTTGTTACAACATCGATGAAAGATCTCACGGGAGTGTTGCGACTATTAGTGTAAGGTATAATTTAATATTTCTGGAATTTATCTGCCATGAAGATAAGTAGGTGGCTCCAGATATCCTGACAAGGCGTTAATATATACCAGAAGACAAATAAAAACTAACGTAATTGGAATTGGAATATGGTTGCACTATGAGAAATCTCATATTCGTTTAACTGGTTTTAAATTTGAATAAAAGACCCGCTGCTATTTAATTGCGTATTTTATGAAGGTTTATTTCATTAACACACTAAACGTCTAAACATTATTCATATGTCGGCTAGGAGAGCGTGACCCTTTATCACCGTGTGTCCTGAGCCTTCTGAAAAAAAAGCGTTCGTGAGCGACACTATCAACCACCGTATGGCGGTCACCGAGATTGTGCCTCATGGACATTTCGAACGGGCTAGAAATAAAAACATGAGCGTTATAAATGCCATAAACTAGGCAGTTAACGCTTGGCAGTAGTATAAGATGCTGTATCTACTACCAAAGCCTCCTAATATCTCTGCGAGTCCTAGGCGTGGGCGAGCCTGCGACTCTCATCGCATTACTCAACCGGGGCAATGCAAACAGTGCACGGGGTACCTCAAGGCACGATAATAGGCCTACGATTTATTCTCTGTATTATCATATATATACCTATTTACATCTGTATGTGGGATAGTGTATGATTGGATCAAACCTGTTCGTATCGTGTTTACTGCGCTAACTCAAGTGCGTTTTCATCTTTATGATTAGTCTTTCTGCTTGACTTGCAATAGCAGGTTGGATTTCATCAGATATCTTTCATTGAATCGACTGCCTTTACTAATTTTATCGAATAAATGTATCGATCCCAACGAGCACTTGTTATAAATGGGTTGACTAATTTCAGTGATCTGTTCAGTCGTAAATCAATTCAGTGATAAAGAAGTTCGTTTTTAAGTTGTCTCGGATAAACAAATAGAAAATCGTTCTTTTGAATGAACAAGGGATAATAAAATTTTTTTTTGAGTACTTATATACGTTTAACGTTAAGCTAACAATACAAATTCTAGACTTTTCACAACGAAAGTAAAAAAAAAAAACTGCCTTGTTTAGGTTCATGTATATATGAACTAGTTGCCGTTCAGTAATTCAGGATTGACTGCAGATAGATAAACACTTTTCTTAGATTTAGCGCTTCTGAGATCGCCTGTTTGACACACAGGCATGTTTAAGTTCTAATTGATTTCCCAACAACTTAAAAAAAACCCAAAAAACAGTAAAGTAATTACGAGTCATTTATTAATGAATTCATTGGAGATATATTCTCCGTAGAACATATAAATAGTAAATTATACGTCACAGAAGAAATCCTTTATTTCGCTATTCATTTGAAACTTGAAAATTTAATTAATTAAATTTATTGTTTTAACTATTTCGATTTCAAACCGGATTTCACAGTTCTATACTCAAGTTAGCTACTCAGTTTCCCTCACGAGGGCGAGTTAGCTTTGACCTAACCTATCCAGCAGGAAGTATCCTTGACGCCGCGATTCCCTAGTTCTTTATTTTGCTACGTTCGGCGAATGAGGGTTTTTATTTTATTTATTCTCGGATACTTACGTGCATACCAATGAACTTATATATCAAACTTTATCTAAATACAAAAGCTGTTAGGAAATATATAAAGGATGTACCTTTTCTACGAATATATATACACCTTACTTATCCGCTCACCATGAATTTACACTCTAGCTTAATAATTAAAATATTTGATTTAAAATGGATGCTGTCTAACTATTCAACTACTAACAGATTTCATTCCTCTATCAAGTTCCGAGCGTTTTGCATTGTTGTTTTGCACTCAAACATATTAATTTACTATTGGTCCATATTGAATCTAATCCAAGGTAATCAACCTTGGTACATTTACGTGGTGGTCAGTTATATAGTTACAATACAATAAGCTTTATTAAAAATGTTTTTTTAAAATGTTTTAAAAATTAATAACTTTCATAAATCTCAACCTTTTAACGTTAATTAAATTTTTATATTTAGATTCACATGTAGCAATATAAACAGGTCATTAGAGAGGAATAATATAATTTTATTTATTTATTCGTCTATGTTTTTGTTTTGTTTTTTTGTTAAATTAAATTAAATCCACAACGTTTATATATTATGTGAATATAGTGATAATTCGCTTTGGGGAAGGAAGCATTATCGCTAATTAAATAAATATATCCTGTACGAGATAAAAGAGACACGAGATATAGCGAGCCGTCGGCCCTTGGTTGCTGTGTGCTACGGCAACAGAACAACAAAACAACACAACTACTTCAACAAAAACAACACAGACTGCGCCTACACCGCCGATCTTAGTTGTTGCCTTTTGTGTAAATATGTATTTTATAAAGCCCCCCTCCCGTGTAGGGCATATTAAAGGGGCGAAGAATCCGGATTTACATACATGTGAATGTGAAGCTTCTGTTTCACCGGAGCCAGGTAGAATTATTAACTTACAGACATTTGCATAAAGGCATTGTAACATGTTTCGTCTCTTTGTATGGCTCTACCGTGGCCGTTTGTCTTTAATCATCGCTTAATTGTTTAATATTTCTAAACGGCTATGAATTTAATGGATTTAAATTAGGTTTGTTTTAAAGTCTTGTCCTGTCGCTTATTAATGCTACTGTGGCGAAGGGCAAAAGGGCTAAATTAATTACTTAGTTTAAGCTATCCTGAACAACTCTTGCGTGTACTTACGGTGTAACTTCTAGAAGAGGAAAATTATTTGATAAATGGACAATCATTGAGCTCTCATGCTTTTTATTCATTATACCACTGATTGTTTTTGTTTTTTTACTCATCAAACTTGAGTTACGTCATTAATCAATAATACAGCTACTACTATACATAAACTGCAATCTAGTGGGTAAGAGGAGGATACGAATTAATTGACTAGCTTACGGGCTACTAATTGACATATATATATATCTATTTATGTATTCGTACCTTGGATTTACCTTCAAAATATAAAATAGATTAGATAAAATAGAGCTGATAGATTTAGCACAAACTATTTATAAGTGAAACAGCTTCCTTCAAGCTTGGAAATGATGAGGGGTGCAGTTCTGATTTACAACTACTGTTGGAATGGACGGTGTAAATAACCTTGGAGTAACTTCGTGATCGTCTCAAAGAGTTCCAGATAGATTTTTTGGAATTCATGAATTTTCATAGCTATCGACCGGTAAGGTGTTGGAGGATCGTGATTCGTTAGGATGGAAATGGTATATCCATTTATAGACAGTACCATCTTCATCAACCATTGTCTTGTTTATATGGCTGGTATGATCGAATCGCTTTACGCATTTGTAATTCAAATTCAGGAAAAAAATTGCTTTAGAAATTGTCATGATTTCAGTGTGATACATTCGTTTTTATAATTTTTGTCCTCTTATATTAAGTATTAGGTCTTTATAAATTTCTAATATGGACAGTATTAATTACAAATATTTTTATTGTTTCAGGTAAGTTAAGCGAAACTTTATTCCCAAAAGATCATTCTCGCCCAGGTTTGAAAACGTTTTGATTTATAAAATGAAGAAATTTTATGCCCACAATTGAATCATTTTTTTCATTATATATAAGATAGTTTTAAATATTTTTTTAAACATAAATGAAATCTTAAGTAGTGACAGATTGTTTTTAAAATTTAAATCCTAGACATGCAAAGCACTTTTTTTATATATCGTACCACTTGATAAAAAAATATGACAATTCAAAAATTAGATTTCTTTGACTATACCCGTGACTTAATTTACTAAGGAGAGAACATTGCGTGACAGTATTGTAGTTAATCTTGATTATGTTTGTACTCCACTGGAATAAAACGTCACATTAAAGCAGTTAGAAGAATATAAACAGGCATAAAGATAACTCCAGAAAAAAAAAAAAAAGTTTCGTAACGTACTACAAGGAACGGAATGGTTTGATCCCAGGGAGAGTTGATTATATTTCGTGACGGTCGGAAGAAATGAATTTAATATTCGAAATGAAGATTGAAAAAGGTTGTAGCAAATGTGAATATTAATTTGAGTGGATCGTTCTAGTCAGCTAAGGAATTTATTTGGGGTATTTAAATCTGATGGTAGAAGTCAATTCGTTGAAGGACGTTCAGTGGATTTTCATGCAATTTCTCTTGCTTTATTCCTTCGTATCGTTACGGTAGTATGGTTCTCTGTCAGTTAGGAATCTACTGCACTCAGCGAATGGAGTTTTTTTTTCTTTTCTTTTTTTTCTTAGCACTCTAATTATAAGATTAAGGATGAGGGAAAAATAAAGGAATAATTGGGTTGAGCGGATCCTTGTACTAGGAGTACCTGCTTGAAGGTGGTGTGAGGGAATTAAGGAGTGTGGGAAGCCTCGGTAGAGGTTGATAGTTGCGGTACAGTGGTGAGAGTCCACTGGTGGCTGGGCCTAAAGTCCCTCTAGGCATGTAGTGCAGTCAAGCGAATGGAGACAATTTTCCAATCTCAAAATGTTTCGCTGACCCTATTTGATTTTGTGAGATATTGTGAAAATTCAAATAAATAAAAAAGTATTTGAAAAATAATATATTCTGGCACAAATTGAAGGAAATTATAATGTTCTGTATTTACCATGCATAGATCAGAGAAATTTGTGTGATTCGTATAAAAATAAGTGACATTGATCACCTAGCTTAGCACCTTCTGTCGTCTAAGGATCCAGGCAGCACAGTCGACAGTATGTCTATTATGATAATGAAGAAAATAAACATAAAAGTAAATGACTCTGCAAAAGGGCCGCAACGCTGGACTAAGTTTTGGCACTGATAAAAAAAAAAAAGCACTTGATAGCTATAAGCTGAGCTTTGGTAAACCGGAATGACGCCAAAGCAATGCAAGTAATTACCAGTTTGAGAGAATAAGACATACTGGACTGGTGTGCAATAATGCACCATTCATTACATCATGGCTGAGTGAAGTAGATTCCTAACTGGCAGAGAACCGTACTACCGTAACGATTCGAAGAAATAAAGGAAGAGAAATTGCATGAAAATCCACTGAACGTCCTTCAACGAATTGACTTCTACCATCAGATTTAAATAGAAAATGTCGCAGCTAATAGTCATTGTTACTGAATGCACTGCAGCGTTGAGCTTGTATCAATCAGTAGAAATAACGCGTCTTCCAATAGGGACTTCCGTACTTTGACAGTTGATAGTGGCCATATTGTTGAAGCTGCATCTGTCGAATTGGCTGTCGTTTATCCAGTCTGTTTTTCCAAATCACTACGAACAGACATAGCGTTCAACAACACGTGAAAATGTTAAAATTTTTTTATCAATATGTGTGCTCTGTTCGGGCAACGTTCTGCGCACTTCGCCCATTTTACGGTCGCCCTAACCGTCCTACCGAGAGGACTATATAAGTGTGGTGGATACATTTGAGTCCACTTGTTCAGTAAACAATCAACCAAAACCCGTACGTTGACGAAACGCAAGATCTGCCGAAAACATCGCCGCTGTCACAAGAACTCGGTCTTTCGCAGAGCACTACTTGGCGAATTAAGCGTCGTGACTTAGGCCTGCACCCGTAAAAAATTCAACTGACCCAAGAGCTGAAGGTAAACGACCATAGACAACGACGTGTCTTCACTGAATGGGCCCTGGAGCAGTTGTAAACTGACCCTAATTTTCATCGAAAAATTATCTTTAGCGGTGAGGCCCATTTCTGGATGAATGGGTGGGTCAACAAACAAATTTGTCGAATTTGCGGCGATACAAATCCACATGAGATCCAAGAGCGTTCAATGCATCCCGAAAAAGTTACTTTTTGGAGTGGATTTTGGGCTGGTGGTGTCATTTGTCCATATTTCTTTGAGAACGACGTTGGCCATCACCGTCAACGGCGAGCGCTATAAATCGATAATTACCAACTTCTTTTGGTCTGAATTGGATGAAATGGACACCAACGACATGTGGTTTCAACAGGACGGCGCTACGTGCCACACAGAGATTTGAAGGCATGGTCATCTCACGTGGAGGTGATGTGAACTGGCCACCGAGATCGGGCGATTTGACCCTGTTAGACTTTTTCTTGTAGGGTTTTCTTAAGTATGGTCTATGCGAATAAGCCAGAAATCACATCGGTCCTCAAAGGCAACATAATCCATGCCATTGGTCAAATTCAGCCTGATTTATGCGCCAGAGTCATGGAAAATTGAACATTTCGGATGCGCGCCACCCAGCGAAGGCACGGCGAACATTTGCACGATGTTATATTCCATACAATGGCTTTCAAACAAATAAAAAATTTCGATATCTCAAACACACATTGTTTTATTTAAATTTAAAGATAGGAAGCACTTATTGAAAGACCCATTATATACACTATGATCGTTACCTGTCCAGCCTCTTTATCAATAGATCATGGTCAGTTCTAAAAAATATATTCTTGTTTACTACAGATAAATATTTTAATGTTACTACAGAATATAGTGTTTCATCTTTCTGTTTATGTTTTGTTCAATTTTAACGTGTTCTTTTTCATTCCTTTAATATAGCTATGTGTGAGCTTCTCGACCTTAATCTGTAAAGACGACGAACACACTCGAGGCCCTTGAGTCGAGAGAGACAGAGAAAGAGAGCGACCATGAGTCCGGTCAAGAGTAAATTAAACGTTGTGTTGTCACTTGACAAAGGGATTAAAATAACAGTAGATGTTTGTCAGAAGTGAAGTAAAAGAGGGGGATTAGATTGAAAAGAAAGAAAACCAACAACAGAAAGGGGAAAAAATGCGACATAAGAGGTATACAAAAAAAAAAGGAAAAAAAAAAAAACAAGGACAAAAATTCCTGTAAGTGATATAATGTCTTTTTAAAGTGAGCGGCGACAGAGTCCTTTGTGCGAGGTTCTTTGAGCGCACCTGGCTTGGACAAAAAATCTCTTCACCGTGGACAGCCTCCGCGTCAGTCAAGATCCATGCCAATACAAGAAGAGCCATCTGCCTTCCATGGGCTATCTCCCTTTCAAGGTGGTCACACCAATCTGCCAACATCCATTAGTGACTTCATTTGATCTTTTGCTTACATACACTTTATTAGAGCCTACATAACAAATTAAGACGAGGATCTCTTTCTCTCATCTTGAGGGGCATGGTATTCAAGTCTACCATAGCCACACTATCGACTGGCATATGCAAAGGCACAAGATCCAGGAGGCTCCAGGAAAAATCTTTGTTGAGTCATGTACTGACGAGGAAATTTTCTCGGGATCCCTGTCCTTTCCTTACCTGAGCTGCTTGAATGCTTATTGAATGGTTACCGCAACAAATCCATGTCGCTTGTAACACTTTCAAGGTCACTGAAAATTCCTATGAAAAATGCTGTGAATTAATTACTAAACGGATTTCTCCCTCATAATTCCCGTTACCATATAACCAAAACTTAAACACGGCAGTCTGAGAAGGGTTTAAATACCGCTTCATTTCGGGTCGTTATTACTAGAACACGCAGAAATTCATTCAAGCGCAATTAAAATTTTTTAGTGCCTGTTTGAAAGTTCTCCTTTCAGGCTTGATTAAGATGTTCTCGACAATTTTTTTTTTTCAAAATTGCAATAGGATTATTGATAGCTCAAAAATGATACGTAAAACGTTTCAATTCACTCGCAGGACAAGAGCTTTAGGCTCCGGTGTCGTCTCCAGTGCTGGTCCGTTTCACATGAACCTGCGCATTGTCGGGTAAGGGTCCGTCCTTGAAAATTGACCATTGTAAATTGCCCAGCCCGTTATAAAATTTTTGAACTGTACTTTTAAACTTGTATATAGGCGATAATGCCATGATGGATGATTATTGGAAAAAAACAAAACAAACAGTCCTATTGGGCAATGAGCAATTGTGACCGTTGATTGCGTATTCATTTTTTTTATTTACTTATAGATTCAATAGATTCCAATCGTAATTCAAAAGTAAAACCAAAACGTTTTTTTAATTGAAGTACAAGTAAAGACATTGTTTTCCTTCCCACATAATGTTTCACCATTGCGTGTGATCTGTGCTTAAACATTACCATTTGTTTATAAAATGACAATGATCCATTGATAAAATGCACCAGGGAACAAACTATAATACCACCTATACAAATATGTATGTTTGTTTCTTGAGTCTTGATAATGGTGCCGCTTTGAACCTTTTAACTCCTCCCTCCTCTCGGTGAGTTATAGACCTCAGTAGAAATTACTCACCCCCGCCCCCGCCACCCAAACACCTAAATAAAATAAAATAAAATGAAATCGGCTACCTTATTATAAAATACAGAGGCATTTACAATGTTTGTACAATGATAAAAGCTGTCAAAATGTGTTTGCGTTCGGCAATGAGGGAAGGCTGTGCCATGCAAAAAGGCCGATTTATGAGTGACAGTTGGGATAAATCATCCTAAATTCGAATTTATATTCTCCCAGTCCGGAGCTCCTTCCTCCTGTAATACGTCAATAAATATTTACAGATACTATTTTTTATTTATTATTATTTTCATTTTTTACTAATCCTTATTTTAGTCCTTGTTTATGCTAGTGGATGAGTCTTGTAAAGATCTTTCGTTCGGGCTATCAATAAATCGGTGATTATTTACGGACTCAAGCCTAGAACCTTTCAATGGTGAGGTTTAACCACTACACTGCATGTCAGCGTACACGCCAGGAGATAGAAAAAATTACATTTTTGTTTGGGGATGTAGAGTCGTGGCACTTTACAAATATATTACAATAGTGACAATATGTTATCCTTAAAAGAAATCTTAAGTATGTTTGTTAATGCATGACCCAACTGGGGAGGGCAATTCTTCTCAGTTACTCTTTGAGCCTGACGTAGAAGACATGGCGTAGGTAGACCTACTCCGCATCTCAACCAATCCAATTCTCTCTAACTTTTAAACTTTCTCAAATATTAGTACAGAAGGGTGTTTTTATTGAAGTCGTTTTTTCCTATGGTCGATTAGAAAACAGTAGAAATCACCGGCCAATACCAATTCGTATAATTCATTAATATTCCAGCTATCTGTAAGTTTTTTTTCGTTTCTTTAAATGACGGTTTTCAATTTAACCTAGTCAAAAAAAAAACGTTTAAATCGCTTTTACTTTTCTTTGCATTTCGCCGCTGTCTTATCATCAATCGATATTTTTTCAATCCTCAGCAGTTAAGGGGATAAGTCCCATTATATTAGAACAGAGCGATCTCTGTTGACGTTTGTTCGAGTAGTTGTAACAAGTGAAATGTAATCTTGTGGATAAAAAACACCGAGCATTTATTCGCATCTATAATTTTTCATATATTTAAATTTTTTCATAATATTCTTAAGAGTAACACTCCAAAAAAGAGATACCCGAATATTAATATTTATTTACTAATTAGTTTGAAGGAGAGTTCAACCACTAGGGTCATTGATTTCAAGTCATTGATTTGAAGTCTCTCCAATACCTCTCATTATTAATATTACATCGACAATCGACGTTTCACCCTCCCGTTCAGACATCACCAGGGCTGCGAATGATCGAATCATTAAATTCATATTTATTCATTGTTGTACTCAGATCTGTTTAACACTTCTTTTTATTTTTTTTTTTTTCAAAAAAAATCTGTATTGCGATAAAATTGCAATAGGGCACTAAGTAATTGTGATAAATGTTCTCCTTCATACCATATTTACAATTCTTCATTCATATAGTATTTACGAACAGCCCAGAAATCCCCCAAATCCACATGGTCGTCATCCCCATCGTGAAAGAGGAAGCGGAGTCTTAAGAAGTCCCCCACGCCCTTCCATCAGCCGCATTATCGGATACGAGTCAGTGGGGGCTGAACTAGAGCTTCAGAGCCACAGACGCTGAGGACATGATTGGAGAAACTTGGCATTGCCAGGACACCCACTGTCACGTACTTATAGCAGGTCATGAGGCCACTGCCGCTTTCGTCTTCGAGGATGATTGTAGGGATATGTGGTGTATTGTAATGGGATTAAAGTGGTTGGATAGGTTTCGATGGAATTTCATGAGCTTGGAAGGGATGAGTTGAATAATTTAGGGTATATTGCTGACGTAATAAGGGGCATTCACTATTGTTCTAAGGAGTTTTGATTGAAAGGATTGGACACGCTTGATGTTTGACTTTATTACTGTCCCCCATAGCTCTATTCCGTATGTCCAGATTGGCTTCAGTATAACTTTGTAAATTAGTAGTTTATTTTCTATTAAGAGATGGAATGTCATTCGAAGTAGTACAGTTGTCCAGAGCGTTTGTTTAGAACAAAATATGAAATGCTTAGTTAAAATATTTGGTGATATGGACATCATTTTTTACACTTCGTATGAGGTAGATCCTTGACACTCTATGCGCCAAGTCTTTCTTATGGTTTAGTCCACTAAATCAGATTTGTCCGAAATCCAAAGCTGCAATTTAAGTTTGTATTCAAGCCCTTTCTTTCACCTATGCAAAATTTAGAAAACAATATTTATGTATATTAACTGTGAAAAATTTGTATAGTAACAAAAAAACGACGCTGGTAATGCATGAATGGTAGTGGAGAGAATTCAGAAGGGGAAGTCACATTTAGTCTCATTAGCAAAACCGCACCTGTACAGAGACTCTGGAGAGAGTTCCAACTGGAGAATTGGGATTCCAAAGGGCACGGGAGTGGGAAAATAAAATCCTGCTCTACCACCGATGATCTAGAACCTTCGATCCAGCAGCTGTACTCTATGTATATTATATAAATAATACAGACGGGAGAGGGCACGGACAGGAAGATAAATGGGAGCGGGGTAAGGAGACTACCTGGTCCCTATCTTAACTGCTCCTTACTCTGATTTACAAAGGATACATATCTCACCGGGAGTAGAAAGTCTAGCCTGCCATTGTCTCCTGGGGACAGTTTCTCTTCCCGATGAGTTAGTAGTACTGATAATTGATATAGAGACGGTGTGTGTGCTCCCGCAGTAGGCACTCACTTGTAACAGTTTGTACGGACAGTGGTTCTGTATAAACATAACGGCTCGTGTTTGCCTATGTTCGCTGTTTGTGTTCCCTGTTATCCAATCATATCATCAAGGACGGTTGTCGATGGCTTCTCCAGCTTTGGAATGTGACGCGCTGTCAACAATTACTGCCCTGAGTGTGAAGGAGTTCAAATTTCATATAAATTTATGATTGAAAGATCTAAACACAAGACTAACATCTAGCAGCGTACCCATTAAAGGCATAATTCAAGGAAATTATTTTCAAAATAAACCGATGTCTGCCTAGCTGTTTTAAATTGAAACGATTTTTTTTTTTTTTCATAGCCCCTTTAAATTGGCAGATAATTATATATAATTATAGATCCTCAGGCGAATCTATTTACAAATTATTTTGTATTTCCTGTACCATCGCTACATTATATACAGGTTTTGTTATTTTATAGAAATTATATAATGAATAAACAAGTACAATAATATACATTATACGTGACTGGTTTAAACTGACTAATAAAGGTGATGGGGCTCACCTTTTTAATCAACCTTAAAACTAACTTACATACTAATTCTTATCCTAATTAACGAATTTCTGTATCTTGCGGCTTAATTTATAGACGCCCTAGGTTTCGAGCTGTAACATTTGTGTCAGAAATGGTTGGTTACAAAAATTTTAAATACAAAAATAAAATATTATATGTGCATACAATATGAACATTTGTATGAATGTGAAGAGTATACATATGAGAAAAAAAAAATTTTCATTAGTAAGTCGACGCTGTAAGATTCTAGTCGCTTTAACATATCTTTGTTACGTTAAAAAAAAAAAGTCAGGAGCAGGCCACAATTTTTAATTCTGACAGTATAACATTAAATTGCATACATTTTCGAAAGAATGTTGTAAAGCACTTCGGTAAAGGTTTTCGTTTATCTTTTTATAAGGCAATAGAAAATCGAAAAGAATCACTCCAATCCGGGGTGATGCATTTTATTGAAAGTTTTTGCTTTTTTATATATGTACATATGTAGATTATGTATTGTGCCATAGATATAGGGGAAAGGGTAAATCCACCTGCCATCTTGCGGCAGAGGGAGAACTAGGAGTTCTGTTGTGAAGCTGGCTAAGGAGAGAGGCTTAAGTCATTGTAAAAGTTATGTCTGTTTGTGAAGCATTTATTCGTAGTTTATCTTGCAGATTTTATCATAGAGTGCTGTTTATGTTAAACGTATAAAAAATGTGTATGGTGTGTAAAATAGAGTGGATCCACTTCAAAATTAATGTCTGGGTATATAGTATATTGTTTTGTTTTTTAATATAATCTTATTTTTAGTTTAATGTGGATTGGTTCTGTTACATTTGTTATATTCAATTATGTTTATTAATTGTTTTAAGATATAGTTTTGTGTATTTGAGTCAATACATAACAAGTTAAACGGTCTGGCGATTGTAAATAATTAGTATTGATATTTCTTATCTCCGCTACGACATACCCCTTGTAATAATATTATTATATCTATGGAGTACCTTGAGAGCTAAGTTGGCGTTTAGAGTTCAGTAATTTCCCATTAGCGGGATCTGGTCCTAGGACATTTTTTTTGTTTCGTAAATTGTGTCGGTTAGATTGCCCTGGTGCAAGGTAATGTATTAGTATTGAGAAGATGATTGAAGATATGCACCGCTTAAGAATCTGCATACGGTTAAATTGTCCGCTGGGGTACTAATGGTGAGGAATGCGTGAATCACCGCAACGCACCCTTGCCCTATAAAGCACCCGGCCTCCCGCGAGAAGGAGCAAGATTTCTGTCAGCCTACACCGATTTGTCTTTAGCTTTTTGTACTGTGGCGCCTTCAAGAAGAAAATAAAACAAAAACGCCAAAAGGAATCGAAACATTTTCGCACGTAGTCTCGCCACAAAGGGCCGGTAGACAACTTTACGACTGGCGATCGCCAATAAAATCCCCCGACCGCTCTCGGAATTATAAAATAAACTAAATGAAAAAGAATTTATCAGCCCCCTAATTAGGAGAGTACAATTCAGTTTTACTGCGCAGCCGCAGTCACTAATGGAGCGGGGGTGAGGGGGGGGGCGGACTGTGGGAAAGGACTGACACATAAAGCGCGCTACAAGGGCACCACATTAGCCCCACACTATTTCAGATGGTGGCCACAGATTAGTGTGGACAATGCTCCTCCACTTCTTCACTAAGCACACCTTATGATAATCCCTTCTTCTGTAGGTAGCACTCTCCTCTCCTATTCATCCTTTGGATATGCGACTCCTGTCGGCCATTCCATTCCTAGCTATAACCACCATATCTCACCCCGCTGACTCTCAGTCCGTGGTTAAGAAGTCACCGCCCGTAATAAGTATTCAGGCATCACGGAGAGTAAGGACAAAACAATTTGGGGCGATGTCATCCTGAGTCTGTCTCATGCCTGAATTAGAGGCATACAATTTTACAAAAGTGTCGCGGTTGTTGACCTATCATGAAAAACATTTCGAACCCAACTACACAAAAATAATTATCCATTAGTTAACTACTAATTGATATTCAAAACAGTGGTTGTTTGTGGATAATACATACTTCTGTCAAAAACATCAATCGTTCAATTGACTGATAAGGCAACCAGTAATGTTTGTTTTAGCTAAACTTTTGTATTGGAATTGTGATACTTCAAACTTCACTTAGAATACTTTTTTCAATAATTCAATAATAGTTCAATAAATTAATGTAGTTAATCAAAAATCCTCTGATAAAATTAATCACTTCAGAATATGAACAACAAGGCTTAAGATTTCCAAATATCACACCGATCACTAACACGGGCCTTTAAAGTAATCCATTCACTTATTTAAGTAGTGGACTTTATAGCTAGTATTTATGGTAGTGGGGACTAATTTAATTACGTTAATTTATTGAACTATGCACACATATCACAGACAATTTAAAATTGTTATAACAAAAGCTAGTTCCCTAGTAATCTAAGTGAAATTTGAAGTATCAGAATTACCATACAAAACTTAAGCTAAAACAAACATTACTGATTGCCTACTGAGTCAAATTGAACGACCAGTCTCTCTGGGTAACCGACTCTTTGAACTAGTGGTTTCTACTGAGAAAAATTATGAATTTGAATTAATAAATCTTAAAATATTTTCCCTACTTGTGTTAAACACCCCCTTTCCTACAGGTCCCATACATCGGGGGGGGGGGGCATATCGGCCCGGCTAGCTCAGTCGGTAGAGCATGAGACAGACTCTTAAACTCAGGGTCGTGGGTTCGAGCCCCACGTTGGGCGCAATTTGTAAAATTTTAATTGAAATATCTTTCACCTTCTCGCATTTATTGTTTAAATAAATTCTACTTCACAATTTACATTAAAATTACTCCTCTTCTAGATTTTAATAAACCTTAGTAACTAAACCTTTGGGATCCGATTAACCTAAATATTCTATATTTTTCTCTCATCCTGAATTTCTAACTAGACAGCTTAGAGAAAAAAATCAAAAAAAAATCTAAATTTTATGAGCTCCATGAGAAAATATAAAATAAATGTAGCCAGGTCTGAAATCTTGATGTCCAGGTTGACTTTTCTTTCTCGTTGTAATAGATACACCGGCAAGCTCTGAACCTCCTAGGCATTTATTTATTTAATATAGTTTTTGGTAAAGGTTTATCTAAAATTCTTAATCACTAATATATATTGAGGTCGATCTCTGTCCCTCTTTATAATGGTTCAAATGTCATTTTAGCCAACCCTTAGTGTCAAATACTAGTCAATTTCGTATTTCAGCCAGGTCACGTGACCCGTGACTCTAATGAATCATTTTTTGACTATGTGGAATGCATTTTTGATTTAATGATCAAACTCAAAAAATAGATTACCTTCTGTTTATAGTCAATTTCGAAACATTTCGCAGGAAAGTCATATTATAGTTCTGCGTGATAATTAATGACCTGGGAACTCGTGGGAATTCGTTCTTAAAACTCGTTTTTAAGATCTTTATTTAAAAAATTACAGTTTGCTGTTAATTGGGATAAGAGTTCATTCATGATTATGAGTAATATCCATTCGTACCTACATTCACATTCTGCCAGGTGGCCACCAGAAGGTGGTGGAAGTTCACGAAGCAGTGGAGATTTCCCCGCCTCCCTTTCTGACCATTTCGCTATGAGGTGATAGATGCAGGAAAGCCACAAATGCTCAGGACACGAGCATGACATGCGAATGACATCTATGTACAGAAGAACGCTAGGCCACCAACGTTTTAGGTGACGAGGAGGATTGTAAGGCTGAGTACCACTAGATAAAGAGTTGACAAGACGATTTGTATAAGCGGATAGGTGGAATTTGTAAAATCCTGTATGTGTAAGGTCGACAGTTGGCATGTAATAACAACTAGTATTGTAGTCAAATGTCTAGTAGGTGAATTTTTTCGTAATATTTGCGACTATCTCCTCCTTTAACGATATTAGTGATACTTATCTATTACCGACGCCATCGATACAGGGCGACGGGTCCGGGCGGCAGGTGGGCCACACAGAGGAGACAAAGGCTTAGACGAAAGGTAATTGGTGCGATGTCCCGAGATAAAAGAATTATTTATGTGCACAAGTTCGGGATTCCTCTGAGCCTTAGCCATTAATATTTCCTTTAATTAACACTATCTTAGCAGTAAATTGACCGAGGCTTTTAGTCTATCTGTTGCCTCCAACGGCCTGTCAAATAAACTACACGGGTCCCCCGTGGTAGGTAGATAGGTGCCGCTATACCTGCTTCTCAGTCAGGGGAACCTCAATGGCTTGACATAATGTCTGTTTGTTTGCCTTTGATGGCTACTTATAAGACGGCTTTAGGCCCGCCGGGTGGGAACCAAATCCAAAGCAGCATAATTATACAACGAAGGCAACCGGTCAAAAATTTAACTACTGAAAACCTTTTGAATTACATTCAGTATATGCTACTAAACTATAACAATTTGATCACTGGTTCACAATGGCGCCTGAACAACCTATCTAAAAGTGTGTACACTTTCTAGTTTAAACGAATGTTAGAATTACTGGATTAGATCAAGAAATATAACATTTTATAAAGTGTAGCTCGTAAAATTCTCTACAAAATTTTCTCTCAAGTGAGCACAAAAACAAATGTAATTTGGTATTTTAATCTTTTAATCACGGCAGTGGCCTCGTGAACTGGTATAAACGCGTGACAGTGGGAGTCCTGGCAATGGCCAGTTTCTCCAATCATGTCCTGAGCGTCTGTGGCTCTCGCACTCTTGGTCAGCCTCCACTTGCTAGTATCCGGTGACGCGGCTGACGGAGGAGCGTGGGGGACTTCCCAAGACTCCGCTTTCTCTTCGCATGTGGATTTGGGAGGTCCTCTGGGCTGTCTGTAAATATTGTATGAATGAGCGAGTGAATGATGAGCTGTAAATATGGTATGAATGAGAGCATTTATCTTAATTACTTATTGCCTTATAAAAGGCAGATTGTAATTATAGCACAATAAAGGAATATAATAATAAAATAATAAAAAAAAAAATCTTTGAATTATTTTCGATATAAAAAATACTACAAATTTTAACCTTGTCTAAATTGAAGTATTTCAGCCAGAAGGTTGCCCACACGACTGTGTATAGTGCCCACTAACAATATCACTAAAAATATTACTGTCCGTCTAAGGAATTGAGTATAACGATAAACCACAGCTCATTCAGAAGTCATGACTGTAAATAGATGCTGTGAACACTTTTAACGAAATGACAGTCTTTTTCAGTAAGACAGCGCCAAATTTTGCATTTCAAAGAGAAAAAATACCGATTGACTGATTAGTGAATAAATAAATGTCCCTTGCTTATTAAACTGAATAGATTAAGACACGATATTTGTGTTGTTTTATGTTGTTGTTTTTTTAATACTAACGATGAAACAAAAAAATACTCATTACGGTTTGTTAGTTGTACTAACGAATACATTAAAGTTGAAACAGTTCTGACTGAAAATATCTGTATAAAATTAAAGATAGATCCATCAATTATTAAAGCCGCTATGGACCAACAAATTGACTGACATTCACAAGCCTATCATTCATCAATAAACCTCGCTATCTTCCAAAGGTTATTAATATTTATTCCTGAATGTGTATCGACAGGATGGTGTATGCATTTATTTGGCATGTGCCTGAGAGATGGATTTGATTGATATAAAGGAATCAACAACAATCACATAGCAATTATTCATGAATGGAGAAATATTCTTTTTGGGAATATCCTGCATCCATTAATTTGATTATGATAAAATTCTAGACAATTTGTTTATCAAACTTAACACCTCGACCATTCTGACATCGCAGGTTTTTTTTAACTTGTCTTGCTTTTAACTTGCATTTCTTCGCCCAAGAGTTTTTAACGTCCATCGGAGTCTCATTGTCTTTATAAACCAAAATTGTTTTTATTAAAAGCGCCTTTCTAAATTCCTCCGAAGGCTCAAAATAGCAAGAGATCTGTTTTTTTCTAGAAAGTTGAGATGGTACATGTGATTCTATTTGAAGCCCTAATTGTTGGTTATTGCGTATGCTTGAGTGCGTATGCTCCGTTACATCTTTCGTCAGGACTTGGGCATTTGTTGACTGGTCAAAGTCCTAGACGTTGACTCCAACACAGAGGATTACCATAACAAACCCTCGTGAAGACAGGCCGTGAAGAGGACTACAGTGGTACTTCGGCTATCGTGGACGCGGATGCAAATTCGAGGATGGGAGAACCTTGTCACTCCGGAGAGTGGTAGTATAAATATCCTCCAGGATGCTTCAAGGACTTTGACGCAGAAATAAATAAAAGGTAAAAAAAAAGCAAAAAAAAAACAAACAAATAAAACAAGGAAGGAACTAGAATGAATTAATAAGGACTCCTTTATGGTAATTAAAAGGGGAATTTTTACAATTTAAAACAGAGCTCACCTGTGGCTGGGGCCTTACGTGACCTGGGAGTAGATCGTGCCTCAACAGCTGTCTCTTTTCTAATTATCGATAGCTAATATCGAGCCGTTACCATCGATAGTGGAGTCGTATCGATTGTTCTAATGAGAACCTCTGTTTTATCATTCCAAGAGGAAAATTAACTTAATCCGAAACGAAATAGCTCTCGTGTTGTCTGCAAGAAAATCTGCGATGGAAGGGTCGATTGTGAGATCTGTGGGTTATTTATGGGTTGGCAAACTTTTCTTGCCAGGGTGGGACTACTGAAGTCAATCCGAAGGGTCGAGACGACATGACAACCTTTCCTTCTAGTTCAAAATGGAACCGTTTCGGTCATTGAAGACGGCAATTAAATATATCCAGTGGTAGTATATCTCTCGAAAGAGATATTAACGGCTGATCATTCGAACGTGCCTTTAGTAGCGTTGAAATATAGCAGACTCTTAATGACTTAGTGCTCATTTGATACTTTTTGTTATAAAAAAAAACAGAAACTGGAATCGAACCCGGCCCACCATAATTGATATTCAGCGGAGCTAACCAGGGATTACTTCGAGGCTTATTATAATTTAGGATTTGCGATATTGGCCGTTTCCTCATATAAAGGCTCTGGCCTGAAATCCTTAGAAATTGAATTTATTTTATGTGACATATTAAGTAAAGTATATTATTACTCCTGTTGGAACATTGACCTTGCTTACTACTTATATTACAAATAACAAATCACTACTTTAAAAAACAAAAAATCTTTTTGACATAGTATCATGAAAACTTACTTGGTCGTAACAGTTGATTACCTGACGATTTGAAAAATATTTGTTTTTTATACCATGAAACAATAATTAAACGGTACGTGTTGCGTCCCCGTTCGTCTCTAATTGAAAAACCTCAACAACTAATTCAACGTAATTGTGCTCCATTTCTTTTTAGTGAGTAACTTTATTTTCATTTTATTCATATTTTACACAGAAGAGTGTCAAACATAAAGAACGTTTAAACTTGCGTTAGCATGTAACCAACAATATCTGGGCTCAATATTTGTAACTTTGAACGTTATCCATAAAATTGTCTCGAAAAATTATTATTTTTTGCGAAGGATTTTATTGCAATCGATTATCTTTACGTCAGAACCAACGAACGTATCTTTTATTGTTTCAAAAACTTTTATCTTCATCTCTTTATTTACTACTATTAAATTTTGGGGATTATTTAGTAAACAAAATAGGTTTTATAAATTAAAAATACCATAACTCATAAAATTGTAATTTATTTACACCGTGTTGGAACTGTTGTGCGTTAGAGACGCGCGTTAAATTTAACCTTCAGTTGCGTCTGGTTTTCGGATTAAGAATGCCTAGTACATTAAAATTTCGAAACTTTAATATTGTCGATTATGTAATTTTAAGACGTTAATCACTATCTCGATTATAATTGAAAGAAAGTTTGCTTGAAAGCAGTTGTGTGTACTGCATTTTCATAGGACGATCAACTGTTTTTGTATAAGTATGTTTGTACGTTCTCGTCTCCCATTTTAGTAACAGAATAGAAAAAGTACGACAAAGGTCTTACCGGCTTTCGCACTTGCTAACTTCTCCCAACTTGTCGCTTCGTCTCAAACTAATTATATTCCTTCCTGATGTCAACAAAAAGAAAAAAACCTTGCAAAAATCCCTTACTATAGAAGGCAAAAAGAACTTACGGCTTTCTCAATGTACTATCTGCGTATAAAAATGGATAGGAATTTCCCTACCCATTTTAGAAAGGAAACGACCCAAGTCTTCGACATTCGCACTTGTTACCTTCACCCAACTTGTCATTGCGTCTCAAACTGATGATATATAAATGTGTCCTTCGGACAGATCTGCTGTACGGTGACTCGCAAAATTCTTACTTGGCTGACAATACAGCTAAATGTGTCCAATTTCAGAATGGGATCATGAGAAAAGTGGTCAGACAGATCTCTGTCCAGAGGTTGAAGAACGCCGACCTGTGCCCGCTGCTTGGTGAGCCGTCTGTGAGTGAGTTCATCCACCGGAGACATATCAAGTTTTTTGACTCTTGCAGCACCTAACCAACCCAGTGTTTGTCACACTATGATCCCACTACCCTTCCCGCATCGATGTCAACAGACTGTCGGGGAGAATTAGGCTAAGATTTTATTTGTTAGATGTAAGTTAGTTTTATGATTCATAAGGTGAGCCCCATCAATTTAAAATTTTTAAACATGTTTAGACAATGAATGTAAAGATCCTTCCAATAGGAACTTCCAAACTTTGACAGTTGATAGCGGTCATATTGTTGAAGCTGCATCTGTTGAATTGGCTGTCATTTATTCAGTCTGTTTTGCCATCACGGACGAATGATAAAATAACACATAACGGAAATGATAAAATTGCTTTATCAATATGGGTGATCTGTTCGGGCCATGCTCCGCGGTCGCCATAACCGTCCTACCGAGAGGACTATTCTAGGACTAGTGGATAAATTTGAGTCCACTTGTTCAGTAAACAATCAACCAAAACCCGTAAGTTGGCGAAACGCAAGATCTGCCGAAAACATCGCTGCTGCCACAAGAACTCGGTCTTTCGCAGAGCACTACTTGGCGAATTTAGCGTCGTGACTTGGGCCTGCACCCGTAAAAAATTCAACTGACCCAAGATCTGAAGGTAAACGACCATAGACAACGACGTGTCTTCGCTGAATGGGCCCTGGAGCAGCAGGAAACTGATCCTAATTTTCATCGAAAAATCATCTTCAGCGGTGAGGCCCATTTCTGGATGAATGGGTAGGTCAACAAACAATATTGTTGAATTTGGGACGATACAAATCCACATGAGATCCAAGAGCGTGCAATGCATCCCGAAAAAGTCACTGTTTGGTGTGGATTTGGGGCTGGCGGCGCATCGGTCCATATTTCTTTGAGAACGACGTTGGCCAGGCCATCACCGTCAACGGTGAGCGCTATAGGTCGATGATTACCAACTTCTTGTGGTCTGAATTGGATGAAATGAACACCAACGACATGTGGTTTCAACAGGACGGCGCTACGTGCCACACACCGATTTGAAGGCATGGTCATCTCACGTGGAGGTGATGTGAACTGGCCACCGAGATCGTGCGATTTGACCCCGTTAGACTTTTTCTTGTGGGGTTTTCTCAAGCCGCAGGTCTATGCGAATAAGCCAGAAATCACAGCGGTCCTCAAAGCCAACATAACCCATGCCATCGGTCAAATTCAGCCTGATTTATGCGCCAGAGTCATGGATGCGCGCCACCCAGCGAAGGCACGATCGACATTTACACGATGTTTGTTATATTCCTTACATAATGGCATCAGTAGGCCTTTCAAACGAATAAAAACTTTCGATAATATCTCACACACACTTACAAATTGTGTAAAATATAGCCAAACTACAGGACATATAATATTAACCTTTTCTAATTTAGATTCATTTATATAGAATCTATATTTAATTCCATAATTTTTGATAACAAGGGGATATAAAGAAAAAAAGTAAATTATCTCCTTTGCACCATCCAATATATAATGGCTGTTACTGTTAGACTCCCGTTAATGTATTGATGTTTTTCTCCCAGCTCCCGAGGAGTCCGGGAAGCGGTGTCATTAGAATTGATGTGAACGGTGCTCATTCGGTTACTTTAGGTACTCTAAGTGGATTGTATATATCCGACGATAATACCTGACTGCCATTGAGGCACCCCCCGAGCCCATAAACAGGACATCTAATACTCCTGTGTATGGGACGGTACTCCGGCAGGATATCTCATATTTATTTACATAATTATTGGCCGTAGGTAGAGCGGTTTATGTCTCTGAGTGTCTCGTCTGCCATCTTGTGGGTTCACCTTCACGTGGTGGCAGTCTTTTCCTCCCTTTTTATTTAATTTATTCTTTTTTCTTTTTCTTTTTTTTCTTTTTTAAAAAGGAGTTGAGAGCTTTTTCGAGTATGTGCCCTTCTTTGACAGAATTCAAGCCGGACGAGACGTTTCATTTCAATTTTTCATCTTTAATTAATAATTAATGGCTTTAATTAACTCCAATTGTTCGCAATAGGAAGGTTCTAGGATCATATCGTTTAACTTAATCTCCAAAGACGAGCACAATTGTTGTTTTTGAAACGATATTAGGATCTTGAGAAGTAATCGGTGCCCGAAAAACAATCTCGTAGCATATCGTTTTATAGTGGATTTGAAATGAATTTTTAAAAACACTATACAAATCTGAGCCGATTTTTATCTATTTATAACTTCTGTTTTTATTTTTTTACTTTGAGCTGTTCATTAAGTTGTAGTCTCTCCAAAATATTCTTTATTGAGAATTTTTATTTATTTAACAGTCATCGTTTCGATAGTTAAGGCATGCCTAATAAAGGTAATAAATGAATAAATAATTAAAGTTGACTATTATATATTTTATATAAAATGCTCACAGATTGAAGTGGAACGCATACAAAAATGTAGGTATTATTTATTTTATTTTACCACGATAATTTGATTTTTTCACCAGTTTAAAATAAACTATTTTTACAACTTATCCACAATCTTTATCTTAATCCCTATGAGGATTGTCAGTGATCGTTTAGTGAACTAGACAGCTTTTTAAAATGCCTTTACGAAGTCTTACTGTTGAAGAACTAGGTAGGGCACTGGTTCTTTAAGAGTTAGGGCATTTTAAGCCTGATGTTGGACTCGGTTGGTTCACGGTTATTAGAAGAGCCTGGTCACGATACTTGGGTACAGGTACTTACTGTATGGTACAGGTACTGTATGGTCCAGTTACGGAGGAGGCCGAGTTCGAAAATCTACCCTTCAGCAGCTCCTATGGGCTCGTGAACATGTTAATAGGACTGATGAGGACTGGGACTTCATCATCATGATGTTTTAGAGCGTAGAGAGAGAAAAACCAGGGATTTAGTGGAGGTATGACTGAGCCAGTACGGTCTTATGCAGGAGGTTCAATATTGGTCTGGGCAGGGATATCGAGTAATCGAGATACTCTTCTGATATTGTTCAGGAATGAGTTAGTGACCACGCAATCATACTTGGGACAATGTCATAGGCCTCTTATTTCCCCTTCATCACAAAGACCCAGGAAAAACTTCATGATTGTTAATGATTGAACTTTATTTTGACAAACAAGAAATCACTGCTTGTTCACCCGACATGAATCCGATTGAGTATGTTTGGGATAACTCCCCAGCTACACAATGGTCTCCTTTGCTTCAACATTACATTTTGAATCTTGTAAGCACTATGGAATAACTTTATGAATCTTTAATGAGAACATCCCTCTAAAAAACCCTAAAAAATGTATAAAAAACAATTCCTTTTTTAAAAATATCGTAAAACTTTATATTTGATTTGTTCTTTATTATCACAGAATAAATCGTTTCTTCTAACACTCGTTCAGCTGTCTTTTTTTAAACCCAATGTCCTAATAAGTAATCTATTGAAAAAAATAAGTGTTCCACTTCAATTTGTGAGGTGTTTATCTAAATTTTTGTAAGTGGTCCAATTCAAATTGTAAGCAGTTTATATGTTTATACAAAAGTAATTGTCACAGAAAGCTACTTCCTGAATGAATTCACTTAATATTTATTAAATGAATATGAACAATCATTACTGAAAATCTTGTCTATCCAACAATTTCTTTTTTTTTTTCTTTCATAGCCCCTTTAAATTTACAGATAATTATAGATCCTCAGGCGAATCTATTTTCAAATACAATTCAACAATTAAACATTTTAAGTAAATATGAATTAAAAAAAAAATTATACCGGAACTAAGCCACTTAAAATAATTATAATGAATACATTAAGTTATTCTTACTCTGACATTTAAAATCTTACTTTAATATAAAAGTATCTTAAATTGGCCAGAAATTAAAGTTTTATCTTTATATACACTCTCCTACTTCAGATATTTAGCCAAAAAAAACATTATTTATAAACACTTATACTACATATGCCATAGTTTTAAGTAGATTTCAGAAAAGAACGGTAAGAAGGAATAACAAATATAATACATAACAATGTTAGAAAATTGAGAATGGCAAAAAAAGTGTGATAATTATAGAAAAAAATATAAATATACAGAAAATTTGCTTACTAAATAGCGTCTGTCTGAAATGGAAAAAGGTGATGCAAGAGACGGGATTTGAAAGTAGGAAGTAAAGGGGCGTCATGAACGGAAATAGGGAGGGAATTCCAGAGGTACGTATAGAAATAGTGCTAAATAAGCCGAGAGTTTTTCAAACATAATTTTCTCTTATATAATTTTATGATACAGAATCCAAAGTAGAATCCAAATTTGAATCGTCATTTAAAATTGTCAGCTTCTACCCCTCAAGTATGGCTCAAAATACAAAAATCCATTCCATAATAAATTAAAAACAAAATTTGTGAATATGTTAATTACCATGGAGACACGGGTTCGATTCGCGGCTGTGCCTAATATTTTATCAGAAATCCTGCTTAAATAACCCCTAATATAAAGTTAAAATCAAATATGATGCATTACAAGCAAAAGTGCAGGTTTATTTAGATTTTATTGATGCAACTCTAAGATAAGTAGTTGATTACACAAATGCTGTGATGAAAATTTTATCATGAACTTTTAATTACCCATTCAACCTTGCGACAACGCTAGTTAAGGAGCAGTGGATGACTTTTATTAGGGTTCATAAATAGAAAGAAATAATAATGATTATATATTGTAACATTTGTGAATCATGATATTTGTGAATAAAGACCATGAACCCTCATATCTGGTAAGAGTCATTTTCCCTTATACTCCTAGGAGTGGGGATGAGATAAACCAGGCAGTCTTAGCCAAGCCGTCGAGAAGAACGCAGTGGCAAGCTCCCGAATTGGCGGTTACCATACTATTGAAGAACCAACAGTAGAAAGTAACGTTGGTTGGATTACAGGAAGAGAAGAGAAGAAAAGCAGTTGAACGTTATTAAATACCATGTTGTGTTGAGACAGATGGGCGGATAAGTTGTAGGTTGGTGTTATGAATATTGTTTATTATTATGGATCCATTCAAAAAATTGAGCTCAAATTCATGTTTTGTAATTAGTAGTAGCTATCATAATTTAAAAGGAATTTAATATTTTTTTTATACATTTTGTCAATACTCTATGTTAATTATAATTATTTGTCATAACCATTTTATTTGAATATATTTCACAATTCCTAGTTTCTCAATTTATTAATAACCACAACATTAGCCTTGAGATCGGGCGATTCAATCGGGATAAATTCCTATGTCAAAGACATAAAACAATTTGAATTAAAGATCTCATGACGGACCTGCCAAGTTAGTTAAGTTAAATTGATCAAGTAAAGTAAAAAGAGAGATGGTAAAAAATGAGGTAGGTTTCAATATATATATAATTCATAAAGTACAATTGATGCTATTGAAAAGGGGGTGAATGCCATAAAATTTTACAGGAGGACTAAAACACTTTCAGAACTAAACCAAACTAGGTAGGCACTCTGTCTCAGAACAAACTATTGCATCAGTTAAAAAAATACTTTAAGGGAATTTTTGCACTTGCCTCCGTTGAAAGGCATCGGACCAGTTATTGATTAATTAATTATTGGCTAATTAAAATATTTGATGATCTATCGACAGATCTATCCTTTAAATAGTAATAATATTTTTCCAAAATGCAATCGCGAAGATAATTTGCAGCTTCCTGGCTGTTTATCTTTAGATCCCTCACCAAGCTTATGCTGGACCTGAGACCTGTGATATTTATATCGGACCAGGACGGCCTGTGAAGGATGCTGATATATCGCCGTGCGCTGTAAGGACACACGATCGCCGGACAGGAGATAAGGACCGAAATTTGATGGGGGGGGGGGGGTTGAGATATGAAGTCAGTCCCTGAGGCCCCCCCCAAATTAACCCCCCCGGCCATTTTTTCATATGATATACTGTGAATGACGCAATAAATCTGTCTGCCGGCAAGAGGCGAGGGTAGGAAACCTCTGAGCTGTAAATTATCGTTCGGTCGATATCTTTCGCTCGATGTGCCCGCTCCTTCGCTTAGAGCAAAAACCTTAACTCTTCTATGTAGCCCTAGTTCCTATAGTCCCTATATTATTTATATACATACACACACACAAATATATATATATAAAAAAATAAAATTCACCATAAATATTATAACTACGCCACTTAATTATTGTTAATAAATGAAATATTTCTTTTCTTACTGTACATATTATAGTACAGTAACTAAAATTTTCTTGATCTAAGTTTTAAATAATATATATAACAAAATTACTCAAAAAGTGATCAAACAATATCCAGAGTCCGAGTTTGAGCTAATTATCTCAATGAATTAAGTTTGTCTTGAGGAGTTTCAAAAGTTAGAGAATCATGACCGAATTAAAATAACGTATATGTTGACTGAAATATTTATGCCATTTTCCTGCAAGTTTATTAATTTATTGGGATTATTTGTATTTTTGTTATTTTTAGCAGAAATCCAATATGTCCCCAATAAAAAAGTGTATTCAAAAATTGTTCAAAGATTCACCATGTTCAGTAATCGTTAGGTTGAAAAAATGACAATCAATTAAAAAAATAATTTGTCGATTAAGACTTACATTCGATAAAAAACTAAAAACAAAATTTGTGAATACGTTAAAATTAATAAGTTAAGATCAATAATTTTTTTATTTGACTTAGCATTTTACTCGAAATTATTTATCTGTGTTTTTTTTTATAAATATTTTAAAATAATTGTACGCCTACAGAACTGTACTTTGTACTTGTAAATTATCTATATGTCTGTGCAATATTTGTGTATAATATCATTAGTCGAAATGAAAATGCAGTACCTTAAGTTGTACTTTGAAATAGGGGTAGTTCGAAATCGTTTTTCGTTCGTTTTTCAATGTATATAATGTTCGGGTTCGATTTTTGTTGTGCCAACTAATTTTTCACTAAAAATGTTAGTAAACCCTAATAAAGAATTCAAATCAAATGTACTATTTTATTTAGTAATGTACTATTATACGTACAGGTTTATTTAGGTTTTACTGATGCAAACTCTGAGATTAGTAATTTTTGACACAAATGTGATTTTTCTTTTTAATTACTCATTCAAACTTGCAACAACGCTAATTAAACCGCAGTATGTGGCTTTTCATGAGGGTTCATGAAGAGAAAGAGATTACAGGTCAATTGTCTTGGGCTCTTGCCACCTTCGATACAGCTGTCCTTTGGTACATCTAACGACTGTGATAGTGACCTAATTTTTATTGGTTTTGTTCATGTGCGTGCAATAAGCCTACTTGATCCAGAACTGGGCATAATAATACTAATTGTTCCCCGCTAATGAGGAATCGATAGATAATATCGTCCTATTATTTAGGCCCTCCCGTGGAGGGGGGGAGTAGGAGGATTTAAAAAGATTGCGGGGCCCCCCCTCTCCATGATTTGCATGAGATCCCCCTTCACGATTTACGACCGACTACAGACAATAGTCCATTGATTAGGAAAGGAGGGACTTACTGGAAATACAAGACTATCTTGGGAACAGCCATCTCTGAGAATCTTAACTAACATCGGAATAAATTAAGTCTCCATCTAGCTCCTTTTGGGATTTCTTTTGTATTATTTGTTCTTGTGAAGGGTGGCCATGAGTAAGAGCACACCCGTGTCTGCTCGGGCCTCCGTGCCAGCACAGTAATTATCTACCCCACCATTTCTGAGGCTAGGGCTCTTCATGGGCTTCTCAGCGGTAGTCTAGCCGCTAGCTTGGATCCCTTTTATGTTATTAGGCCGATATAGATATATAAAATATATTTTTATTGGATTTATAAATACTCAATTTTGCAATAGCTTCCCAAATTCCACAGGGGCCATGAAGTGAAAGGAATTACTACACTCTGCTAATTCACCTAAAAAATTTTATTATTTAATTGAAATGAGCTAAAAAAAAAATTTGAATCTTTATCTGAAGAAAAAATAACAAAACAAAAAAAATGATATCATTACTGACATTCGCAAATGATGCAACCTTCGATGAAAGCATTAAACAAAGAAACAAAAATTAAAAACAAAATTTATCAATAAATTTTTGTTAACTTGAGTTTTAGTGTTAATAATTAATAAATATAACTTTCTACTTTTTTTTTATATTGGATACAGTATGAAATACTTTTATTTTTAGTCTTGAAGAGTCCAGGGCTTCTGAAACGAATAAAATCTTTTCTTGAGAGAAGCAAGATTTTATTATAATTCTTCTAAAGGACTCAGTTAGTAGATAATATTTGGAGACGATGTGAAAGGTGACCTCAATCATTCGTCCATCGACAGTGGTCCTATTGAGAGCCAATGGTTATACCGATTTATAGGATATTGAATGAGTTAATGAGGAGTTAGCAGTGGCCAAAAAGGGCCAGAGGTGAGCGATTCGGAGGAAGAGCCCAGGCGTTGAGTTAACCACAAGGCCCTCTGACAGTGTGTCACTCACTCAGAGCCCTAGATAAATTAGACGTCAACTTGCCGATCACTATAATCAGTCGTGATGGCTCCGTGTCCCGTTTGTTGGCACAACAATATCCAACCACTGTCTTGTGTTTTGGCAGCTCTCTGTCGCTAGGGGCAACCGGCTCTTATGAAGTCATCGTTTATTTAATTTTTCATATCTCCGGATAGCGAAATTAAAAATTAACTAAAGTAAATGCCGAGTGATGTTATCTTCCTAAGTATCTACACACTCACAATATTTCTATACTTTCATTCGAAACATAACTTTAGGTGAAACGTAGCAATGAAGACATTAGTGTCTGTATTGATGATTATAATAATGATATCAGAAGAAAATCAGGAATTATCCATAATTAATCAAATCTTTAATTTTATATCTAACTTAATATCATCTTTAGCATGCGAGGGGGGAGACAATCATGCGGATTTGGAAGGTCTCTGGGCTGATTGTAAATACTGTATGAATGAACGAGTGAGAGAAAAATTGTAAATAGGGTATGAATGAGAACATTGAATACAATTATCACAATGAAGATTTGAATTGTAAAACTTAATATCATAAAAAAATACTGCCGTTCCCCTTATCTTTTATTTTTTTTTCGATTGCATTCTCGTTGTTTTATAGATTCCACTATTAAAAATAATTATTAGTAAAGAATTAATATACTGATATTTGTGGGACATGAATCCGTGACCTTCTTAAAGTCACCCACAGTATCCGATGATTAGGAGATCCCTGGTTTAGGTCACAGAAACGTGTGTATATTTTTTTCTTCTCTAATAATTAACAATGCTTTTTCGTTTCTATCAAAAGATAAAAAGGTGGGGGGAATAAAAAAAAATCATTCCCAGGTCATGGGAGTGCCTTACAAGAAACATTCAAAATTTGAATTATTAGAGAAAGAGGAATATGTGTGTCAAGGAAAATGCCGAAGTATTTCTGACTGCACATTGACAGTTTAAATCGAACAGAATAAAAGAACTGTTTTCTCAAATGAACGAAGTGATTTTCCGCGAATGAAAGAATTTTTGTTGCTCTTAAGTGACTCTCAGTACAGAGAGCCGCTCTAGAAAGATCCATGGTGGACAGAATTAAAATGGTGATTAATAACTGTGGCAGTGGCATCCGTCCAGAGTTCCCATATAGATGTCCTCTGCCGCTATATAGGAGGCACTGATAGTAGCTCAGATATCTAGGTGGTCCCGGTCGGACAAAGGATCAGCTGTGGCATGCCAGATGGAGGAGATACCTCTTTTCCGTAGAATCCTATCTATAAATACCCCCCCCCCTTATAACAATGAGTCGTAGGTAATTAGGTCATGAAATTGTAGTTAAAAATCAGCCATAGATATATATGTTCGTAATATATTTAATAAATTCTTTGTATGTTTTCTTCTCGAAGGACTTTAACTAATAATATCGTTTCCACTCTTAACAAAACTGTGTGAAATGATTTTAGTATTGTGAGTTTTTAAATATTAAAAGCTAGTTGTTGCAGATTCTTTTTTTCATTCTATGTTATTTTGGGACACAATGGTGTGGTCCTGACAATGGCCAGTTTCTCCAATCATGTCCTAAACGTCTGTGACTCTTGCGCACTAGGTCAGCCTCCACTGGCTCGTATGCAGTGACGCGGCTGACGGAGGAGCGTGGGGAACTTCGACTCCACTTCCTCTTTCGCATGGGAGGGATGTGACAACCATGTGGATTTTGGGGAATCTCTGGGCTGATTGTAAATACTATATGGCTGACCGAAATTGTAAATATAAAATAGAATTTTTCTTTCTATTGCTATTTATTTCTAAGTAAATTTATTATCAATGTATTTTTTATTTTGTGTTAGTTAGGTATTCGTTTATTAGTTATTCTAGTTTCTGTTTAGGCTGAAATGTTTAGCTAAATAAATGTTTGCTTATTTATTATTAAAGCATATAGGTCCTAAATTCGGGACCTGGGAATTGTTATACTCGATCAACTTAACTAAAAAACGGTCACGGGCTTAAACATGGTTTGGCAGTTAGTATATGAGTTTTAATGTTGAATGTTTAACAATCGTTGATATTTATTTGTATTTCATACTTTACAAAACTTTGTAAAGCACCAATATTAGTGCTATCTTAGTGTAAACATAGTACATATTAGTGTAAATTTAGCGCATATTAGTGTAAATTTAGCACATATTAGTGTAAATTTAGTGGTTTTCTGATAATGACCGATATCCTGGGCAGATTGAGGACATATGCATTTATAGCGGCGCCTCAGACAGTATTATTGACCTGTATACGTCTGTATAGGCCGCTGAGCTCATTCGGTACCATTATCTCGGATACTTCTTATAATTATCAGCAGATGATCACATAGATAAGATCACTATCCAGCACGGTTTGTAAGTAGTGCGCCCATGTTCGATGTCTCGCATCTAAACAGCAAAAAAAAAAAAAAAAACGAAAAAATAACACCTATTACATTGATGTATTTTAACATAATTTGACCATTACTCACAGCAGATAACATTCTTAATTGACCTTTAATCTATGCATGTAGCTATTAAATCCTTATTAATAGCTAAGGAGGGTAGTCTACCGACGCAGCATAATTGCATATTAATTTATTTCAAAATCTTACTCACTCGGACCAATAATTTATTCGTTTAAATTATCGGTGAGCACATCACGTTTTAGATTGATCTATGATTCATCGCCTATTGACGAAACGCCGGAACGATAGAAGTTTCTGGGGAACTTTAAATCCCAAATCTCCTTATTCACCAACTAAAACTCTTTTGGCGAACAAAAATTTACTCTGAAAACTAGGTGATGATGAGATGCCTGGGGTAATCTCATGCAGAATAATATATTGTATATTATAATATATATTCGCATTTTATTTTCTACCTGTGCTATGACGAACATAATGTCGAATATTTGGGTGTTCAATCAAACCCTCCAGGTCCCTCCTCTTATCCTCGGCTTCGCATAAGGCGTTTTATTGCTTGTTTCTAAATAACGTGTTTTAGAACTATTAACTGCCTAAACATTTTATTCCTGTACTGTTGGTTTGCACAAACGTGACATTCTAAGGGAATCGAAGGCGATAATATGGGATTTGTCCATCTGACTCAGCTGTTCCAGAAGGGAAGAGAAGACTTATCTCCCTTCGACGAGATCGTCGCCGTAGGAGGTTGCTGGCGTGCACACAACTTTCTTGAAGGAAACACCTACTAGGAGAGACCTCGTGTGATTAATTCGTTAATTTCCTCTGGAAACGGTACGATAGGGCATAAATTAGGATTAAAAAAAAAAAAAAGAATGGTAAAAAAACCCTGATGAATTCATTGCTCCGGGTAGCCGGGGGGGGGGGAGGGGAGGCTAGTTTGAATTGTAGATTCTCGTCATAAATACAACAAGTTGTCGAGGCAATGAAGGGCATCCGAGAAAAAGACTAGAACTAAAATAACGATAAAATATATGAATATAGAGGAACTTAGGCGGCAGTTGGTATTACGGTAGAAGTCTGGAGGGAGAGGACCTACTTTCAAATTATGTCGTTTTGTCTATGTGAACTATTGTATTTATTAACTTGCATTCTACTCGTTGATTTTTAATCTTTTTCAAGCCGCACTCCTCAAATGCTGTTTATGATTTAATATCCTGACCAGTTTCTCCTGTGGCTACTGCAAAATAATTGCGAAAAATAGCGTTACTAGTACCAAAAATATTATCACGCTCAGCAATGGAGATAGTTTAACAAATATTTCAGAAACATGTTTGGACTAACGTCTATATCACCCTATATTGTTTCTTTATTAACCCTTTTATGGGTTAACTGTCGGAATATCGCAAAGGTTGAAATAAGAACCCTTTCACTGGAAAAAGATAAGTGGCTTGAACACAGCGATTTATTGCTGAAAGCGTTAAACATAAAAATATATAATTCTACGTAGGTAGGCAATATTTACTTCAGCTCATGAAATATTCTAACTGACAATCTCTTCCTATTATTTTAATATAGTGCAAATAAATTCAGTTAAAAATGACAAAAAAATAAAGGGCAATTGATCCATGGTTCGACCAGCTTACCTGGAAGGTAAGTGGCGCAATGGTATGCGCATTATAAGAACTAGTTTATGTATTAGACAGCATACTGTGTATATATTGTAACATACCTGGTTTCCTTTGGTTCTTCTGGTGGTCAGTATGTCCAATGATTCTTCAGCTACAGTGCTATTTCTGTATTCCTTTCTTGTAATCATCAAGTGCCAACAAGACCAGGGCAACAGTGCCAATTTGAACGTGAAAACGTTAATGTAAAATTAAAACGAAAATTTAAAGAAAATATTTCTTAATTAAAGATATCTTAGTGTCTTCACATAATAGGTATATGGGAATTAAGAAATCTTAGTAACTGAATCAGTGATTATAAACTGAAGTTGTTTGTTTGCATATGGTTTTATAGCTACAGACACTCCATACAAAATCTTCAAGCGTCGCAAGCCAAATTGTTAACTACATATGAAATAATGAAAGCTGTGTTGACTGACAATAGCTAGCAACGTTTTAGTTATGCAATTATAAATGATGTTGATGAGGTGTTTGACACCTCCTTTTCCGCAGTTTTTCTGTTTATCTACTGTCGTTTCACAGTCGAATATGCTGGGCAGTTTCCTCTTCTCTTCCTCTGGGCGAATGATAACTCTCCAACTTCACTGAAATGAAAATGTACGTTTGGGTTAATGTAAGTTTTCAACACATATACTACGTTCTTGGCAACACTATCGTTTGGCGTTATCTAATTTTCGCAGCTAAAGTAACAATGAGAACACTTTCTTTTTTCATTCCGGGCCGTTTATAAAGGAGCGGGGAGAGAAGGCGATTGGACACGCCATCGGATCTAAGATCTAAAATTGAAGACGTCGCGGCAGAGACATGCCAAGATTGATAATGGATGGACACAGAAATAATAATCCGGACCCGCATCACTAAATCACTCATACAAATTACCATGATAAATCATAAGCCAAAAACAGAATGCCTCTGAAGGGAGCACTTTGTTTCGGAATGTCGGCGGGCGAGCCAACTCCACTGCTCCTATCTACTCCTGCCAATCACAGGTATCACAGTAGTACCTGTTATAATTGGAACTGTTATTGTCCCTGTAGATCGGGGGGAGGATGAGAGTTGCGATTGTGGGAGTGATGGGCCTTCGATGGGCTCGACGAGGGAGGATCCCCGAGAGGAACTGCCCAACTGACGGAAATAAAAATGTAGAATGATGGAGGTCTTTACCACACCTCATCAGTTCAAGTAACCATGTCCATCTTAAGGAGATATGAAATGCTGAAACGTCTTAATCCAATAAATATTGGAAAGATCGGGATTCGAACCCCTGACTTCCCTAACACCTACCCGGGGGTTCTACCAACTGAGCTACCCAGGCACGAACGAAGACCTCCCAAATATGAATTCATTTTGGCCAAATTCTCACAAAGAAGTTACCCAATGGTCACAGAGGCAGACACAGCATGACACTTCGAGTGCTTTTTGCTTTAGTAATTAATTATGAATAATAATATTCAATGCTGTTCGAACCGATTCCATATGTTAATAATAATAATAATAATCGTTTTTATTTATTTTAAATGCAATTTTCAGTGATCTAGAACGTTAAAAAAAATTAAGTGAAAAATTAATTATTTTTAATCAACAATACAAGGTAGACAGATGTTTCATGATTACATAACAAATAATTCATATTTTTTTTTTTATATGTGATGAGATAAATACCAATAAATTTCTGATCAGAATAGATGTGCGTGTGTGATAAAATAGAAAAAAAAAACCATTACATTCAAATGTTCTGTTTTATTTGTATTTATTTTATATATTTTCAACTATCAAATATAATTTCTTTCGTAGTGTTATAATTTTTGTTGTTTCTAAAAGGTATTAATCTGAGCAATCCTTATACTAATCTTAATTTTCTACAATTTTTCAACCAACTTCCCTGTTATGTAGTTAATGTCGTATGTAGTTTAGTGTGAAAAAAATAATTCAATTTCAAAAATGGAATTTAGTTCCTAATTAATTTAAAAATTATTTTTCAGTGAAAAATTTATAAAATATATATTAAATAATGATACAAAAATGGCGAGGTTATTGATCCTTGGATACAATAGTTTATTTGTTAAAAAGAAAAATACCCAGGAGAGCCCTAAAAATAAAACTTAATTTTCTCAACAATCGAATTTTTTTATTCATTTTCTGTAAATTTGGTGACATTGTTGCATATACAGGAGGGTCTTGTCCTGGCAACAATAGAAATTCTTTACATGATTTCTTTTATAATTGTTTTTAAATGTATATAATTTCTATATAAAAAATTAAGATGATTGTCTCCTTTGAAAACCAATCAATGAGCTTTTTGACAAAAGCGGCCTGCCTACCACCCAGGAGAAGAGGCATCAGATCCAAGAATCCCCTAGCCAAATACAAAAGACTTAAGAGCTAGCGACCGCTAGACATGCCTTCAATAAACACGTATAGGACCCGTTATCTTATTCACAGCTTCCACGCATTTTTTTTTCCTACGAGCTAACTAACAAACCTGTTGCCCAAAAAAATAATAACGGTGAAAGAGAGGTGAAGTGGTCATTACACGCGCCAAACGGCAAGTTGCTCAAAAAGAACCCTATTAAATAAGTCCATTAAGATCATTTATCTTGTTGTTCACCGAGGTATAATAATATTCCTAATACCTCATTAAGCTCGACTTTTTATGTGTGTTAAGAATATTTTTTGTACGAATTTACGACTATGGCTCCGTATTTAGGGTCGTGCTCCACATCCACAAAAAAATGGAGTACAATTAAGACTTTACAATTTGGCATTTAAGACATGCTCATTAGCATCTTATTATGACTTGGACCAATCATGCCTCCTTTAAGAGGTATTGTTAACGTACGATTTGTTCTCCGCTTTTGAATGAAGGTTTGTGCCCTATATAATCCTTCAATCTTCAGGTTCTAAAAACTAAAAAAGTTAAATTCCTATGACATAATAATAGTCCAACAAATATTTTTTCTGTGAATGAATTGCCCGAACCAAGAGGTACAGTAATATTATTAAAAAATGTTGCCCCATAAAAAGTTTTGTATACTGTTTTTAATTCTGAAAAAACACTTGAAAAAATAAACAAGGAGAATATCTTAAAATGGATAGCCATTTTCTGATATAAACTTTGACTAAGACTACAAAATCACTTAATCAACATCCTTTAATAGTTTACAGAAAGACTCATGTGTGAATTAGATATCACATGGGGAAATTTATGCCTATCGAATAGCTTATCGTTTTTAGTAGCAAAGCATCAGCTTCGGATATCATTGGTCGGTGATCTATAATACATGGTCCTTAAAGTGAACCAAAGACAGTACAAGGAAGAGAAAAAAGCCTTTATAAGTATGGGCCCAGGTGGAACCTCAGCCCTCATGCCTTGTAGACTGGTTCTTAAAGATATGTCTTAAGGACACGAGGGCTGAACGCTGACCCCCAGATCAATTTATGTCTAGTGCTTTTTATTGATCTTTGAAAAAAAAAAGTAGCTTCGTTAAAAAGAAAATTTTTTGAAACGATGCATAATGTACAAAATTTAGATTTCTTAGTTTAGATAAATTCTAATATTGACAGCAGAAACTGTAACAGTTTTTATGACGAAACGTTAAAAATTTTAGGGAAAGGAAAACCATGTAGGAATTATAATTGGTAAAAAAAAAAATATTGCCACTCTAATATAAAAGTGACAGGTATTAAAAAGATTTAATTCTATGAAGCAATTCTTTTTTAAATGTCATTCCACTCTAGATAATATGGTACTAGTGTATAATTTGAAAATGTAAATGTTTGACATCACGCGATGCTTTTCTCCACAAGTGTTTTTGGATATTAAATAAGAATATTTTATTAATCATAATGCCTTAATATTAATTGTTTGACGTTTATAGATTACATCAAATTGTAAGTATTAATACTTAAAGCTTTTATCTGTTGAATGTTTTGAAGGATATTAATGATGTGATTTGAAATAATGTTATTTTTTAGTCTTCAAGATGTCAAAAATTTGGCACAATGCTGATCATTAAATTAATAAATTTGCTGGAGAGGCCCAAGCCTTATATATGAAAAACAAATTTACACTATACAAATTTGTTGGCTCCTGTTCGAAGACTTTCTGATATATTATAATACTATTTCGTTCCACTATGTGCCGTTCTTTTTTACATCATTGATTGTACACTAACATGTACGCCCAAGAGTACAAGACGATATTCATATCTACTTAAGATGGACATGGCTACTTGAACTGATGAGCTGTGGTAAAGACCTCCATCATTCTACATTTTTATTTCCATCAGTTGGTCAGTTCCTCTCGGGGATCCTCCCTGAGATTGCGATAGGACACGTCGAGCCCATCGAAGGCCCATCACTCCCACAATCGCAACTCTCATCCTCCCCCCGATCTACAGGGACAATAACAGTTCCAATTATAACAGGTAGTACTGCGATACCTGTGATTGGCAGGAGTAGATAGGAGCAGTGGAGTTGGCTCGCCCGCCGACATTCCGGAGACACATCAAGTTTTCACATTTGGCTCGTTGTAGCACCTAACAAACCCAGTCACTACGACCCCACCACCCTTCCCGCATCGATGGAAACAGACTTTCAGGCAAAATTAGGTTAAGATTTTGTTGTTAGATGTCAATTAGTTTTAAGTCTATGATTCATATGGTGAGCCCCAAGATTTTTAAACATTTTTAGACAATGAGTGTATAATGCACATTATACTTTTGTAACGATCACAAATCACAATGTAAAATTATTAAAAATTGTTGTGTCTTACCCTTTTCTGAACGACTAAATTGTTTTCTAAGCCACTATTGAGTAAATAGGACAGACCTCACGCTCATAAGTTATCGGTAGTGTAGACTGTTCCACGACTCTGTCCATCCGGTCGAATGACTTATGCAGTAAAAATATAGTTGTTAAATAACCTGCGTACATCCAAAAACTATCCAGACGACGACAAAGAGTCGATTAATCCAGCTCCCTTCATACTACAGATAGACAATGCAGCGTACAATTGCAACCACTATTAGCCACTAGGTGATGTACAGGTTACAAGATGGATGTGGGGTGTCTGGGATTGCAGCATCCGTCCATCTCTCTCTCTCCCATAATCAGCCATAATTAATTACATGACATGAATCGGTCGAGGTATATGTGTGCGTTATATATCTGTGTATTTATGCCTTTGTAACTATAAACATATCCTATCGGCTGTAAAGCACTAAATTTATTAACGAATTTAACTGTAAAAAAAAATTAAACTGCTTGAAAACTTGAAAAAAAAAAACCTTATTCTGGGAACGAAAACACGAGAAAGATAAATAGATTCCAGTAAAAAATCCATTGATGGAACGTTATAAAAATGAAAGCGAATAAAAAAATGTCAATAAAATACGTTTTTAAACTTTTTTTTTTTTTCATATCCCCTTGTTATAAAAATTATGGAATCCAATGTATATATATATTCTATGTAAATTAATCTATTTACAGTTGGTCAATATTATATCTCCTGCAGCTAGGCTACATTTTCTACAATTTTACTCTGTGATTTGCAATTGTTACGAAGGTGTAATGTGCATTATACATTACTATACATGTTTAAAAAGTGGTGGGTCTCATCTTATGAACCATAAAACATAAAACTAATTTCTAACAAACAAAATCTTCACCTAATTTTCCTCGCCGTCTGTTGCCCTCGATGCGGGAAGGGTGGTGGAGTCATAAACACTTTGTCAGGTGCTGCAACGAGTCAAAAAACTTGATGAGTCTCCGGTGGATGAACTCACCCACCGACGGCACCACCAGTGTAGTAAGTGTGTGTCAGGTGATGGCACAACAGACCATCGATCGTGTCAGTTATTTTTATTTTATTTTTTTTCTTAGCTCTCTAATTATAAGATTAAGGATGAGGGAAAAATAAAGGGATATTTGGGTTGAGCGGATCCTTGTACTAGGAGTACCTGCTTAAAGGTGGTGTGAGGAAATTAAGGAGTGTGGGAAGCCTCGGTAGAGGTTGATTGTAGTGGTACAGTGGTGAGAGTCCACTGGATGTCAGTTATTTTTTTTTTTATTTTTTTTATTTTTTTTTTCTCAGCTCTCAAACTTATAAAAATAGGATGCGGGAAAAATAAATGAAAATTATTTAGGACTGATGAGTGCCTTTCTCTAAGGGGAGACCCCGATTTGAAGGAAGTATGAGAAGGATATAGGGTGTGGAATGCCTAAATGGTGGATGGAATCAGGAAGGTAGTGAGAGTCTACCAAGGGTTGAGCCTAGGGGCACCTAGGCAGCGGATTGTAGCCGGCCAGGCAAAGCCTGGCCCGCCCCGGCAGGTACCTGCAATGAGTCAGCCTCTCGGCCGGAGGGTCGACCCAGCTTACACAGGTAGATGGGGTCATCGTGGCTTCGGTTGAGTCGGCCGGGAGATCGGCCTCGATATCTTGGCTGGGTGTAGTTCGTTCAGTCATCGGGTACAATGACGTCGATCATCCTCCAGGCTTCGGCGGTCCAGCAGTGCTTCCATCTGACGGGCATTGGTGGTGGCTGAAGGTCGGAGAATAGTGGGTTGTGGCTATGTCTTAGGGAGTCAAAAAATTTGATGTGCCTTCTCTTGATAAAATCTTGGATAGTGAGCACATCGAATTTTTTGTGGATTTCGTCGGCCTTCATTCGGTCGAAAGGGGTGTGTTTGAGGGAGGTGCGGAGAACTCTGTTCTGAAATTGCTGGAGCGTTTGGAGAGTGTTAGGAGTCAGATACTTGAAGAGAGGGGTCCCATACATCAAAGCAGGTCTTAGGACGCTCTGGTATATCAGCAGCTTGAGGCGAACCGATAAAGCCGGGCTGTGAAGTAGGTGTCCGAGGCTGAAGAATTTCTTCCTAACACTCCTTAATTTCTTGCCGAGATGCGTTGTGAACGACAAGTGCCTACCGAGGGTAATCCGAGGTAGCACAGCTTGTTGCTTACAGGGCACTCTTTGCCGTCTAAGACGAAGGATTTCGGGAGCTTCTTTTTTCCGGATTTGTAACTGAATATAATTCCTTGCGTCTTGGCCGGGTTGACTTGAATGTGGACGGCATCGAGTTTCTCGGCGATCCGTTGACTAGCGCTCTCAGCGAATTTCAGGGCTCTGGAGGGATTGATGCTAGTGCTAGTGTCAGTTATTAACTTACGGCATTTAATTCAAACAAAACCCGAGGTTAATACTTACGAGAATAGACTAATGAATAGTAAAAAATAGTTGAAGTAAATATTTCCCAAGCGTATGTCTGTATGGCGAATGAGTGCTGGAATAGGAGGGTTTTGAAGGGCTATAAGGACGAAGCAGTGGATATTAGGAGGAAGAGATTTCCAGAGGATACGAAGTTTTGACTGCTCTTGGTTCAAATTACTCGATGGATACTAAATTTGAAAGTCCTTGTATCATTTTATTTTTATAATTTATAATAGCGTTTAAATCTAATTTAAAAAAAATCAGCAGTTATAATACTCACCTACCTACTTATGAAATTGTATGATATCCAACGTTAGAGGTTGCTGAAGGAAATATATGAAAATGACTTCATTGTAGTCTGTTGTTGGCTCTAACAATTTATAGCTAATGGTGCAACCAGCTGCAAGACCGATTGCTTAGAGGCAACTGAGTAGCGTACTTGGACGAACACCAAGTGCTCCCAGCTACAAATCTTTGCTTTGGCCAAAAATTATTTAGAATGAATTCATTATTTGAGTTATCAGCTAGTTTATAATCTGGAAATACCCACACGTAGCATTGTATTATCATATAAAACTATTTTCTGTATTCTACATAAATGTGGTATTTTTATCTCAGGGGAAAACTTTCTACTTAATACGGGTGGGTACCTCCGATTCAGCTTCTTAATAGAGATTTTGTTTTTATTTAATATTTCAATTCTCTCTTCCTTCATTAATTTTCCACCCCATTTTTCTTTTTTTTCCGTTATTAATAACATAATAAAGCCTGAATAAATTAAACTTAAAATAAATTTAAAACAGCTATTGGTTTACATCATTACATTACAGCAATACCTCCTAATCCTAGAAACTCCACCACGTTCTTAATTGCTTCCTCATTGTCACTCTATACTTTGGAAAACTCAGAGGACAATTGAAACCAGTGTCGAAAATTTTGTCCCTCAACCAAAATTATGTTCGACAGTAAATATCACATGACCAGGCACCGTAAAGACGTGGTCCTCTATATACTGTACACTACATAGCGGATGCCTTTGCAGTTGTCATATCCTTAGTACTCACACATATCACTGGCCCTATAGCTCACTACTCACTAGAGAGTTCTCACGGAGGAGGCGGAAATGCAGCCGCTGCTACACTGATAGTGAGCCTATGCACCTGTTAGCTGATGCACTTCCGTCTGTCAAGCTCTTGCACCGCACCTGGTCGTCTTCCGGTTCAAGCACTCCTTACCGCTGAAGTGTCCAGTCGCGTGCTTTACCGAGCTCGTAAAGTTTCTTGTTTTGTTCAAACATCACGGAAGAAGGTTTACACAATATTTCTGTGAACTTTCCTGATAGTGATTATGAAAAGTCTGTTTGAGTTTAATGTTTCCTGTTTATGATGTGTAAGAAATACTAAGCATATTCCATATGCCCTCTTTGAAATAAATTCTGCTCCCTCAAGTAAAAATCGAAATGACGTTCTGAGAAAATTGGAATACTCTTTTCAAAACAACCGAAGTGCAAAAAAGGGTGTTTTGGATTGCATAGCTTAGTTAGCGAGCACACCTTGAAAAGCAACCTTGTATAACAGAAACATTTGCACTTGAAAAAGGGGCTAAATAAAAAAGTGAATTGATTCCCGTCAAGAATTACCTGCTCTTTTTTTTCATAAGATCTCCGTTGTTCCTCTGTTTTACCTAGAGTAATAAAATTTTAATATAGGCCCCTTTTACTGTTACGATGAGAGGAAGAGTCATGAAATTCATTAATTAATCATTATTTAGTAGGTTACCAATATAAAGATCTTTATGCCCTTATTAATGAAAACAGCTGCTATTAACACCGTGTTTGCAGCTTTAGCTCGAGCGTGTGTTTTTTATAGCCACGTTGATTATTTAATATTGATAATAATGAAGGGTCATCAATTAATTACTTAGTTATTAAAAAATAAATATTTTCCTCTCATATCGAGTAGGGTATCTAATTAAACTTTCATTACGCCCTGATTGGTAATTTTTAAGTGATGCTACTCAAGTACAGTAGTTATCAATAATTATTAAAAGTCACTTCAAAATTAAAACCCTTAATTGGGGTTTTTTGTTTTTTTATTTTTCAACGTAAAAAAAATAGGACTAATTTTGATTAAAGTTTCTGTCTAAAGGTCACAATGTCTTGTATTTTTGCATGCTCAGGCTCTTATCTTCTCAATTAGCAGTTTCGAAAAAAATTACAATTTGCCTTGATTGAGCAGTAAGTGGTTGTGAGAAATGGTGTCATTCATACCTTATATACTATATTGAGTTCATTCTCTCATTCAGAATGTAAATTAGCTGTGGTGAAGTTGACATAAATTATGCCAGTAAAGGTAAATAATAAGTTTAAATAATACTATTATTTTGTCTATTATTGTAATAATTGTTTTTTGTTTCAGGTAAGTTGATTAAAGCGAGCACCCTAATGTCTACTACTTCATATAATGGTAATGCTTGATTGTTTGTTTCCTCGGTTGACTAACCTTTCATAGCCTTTAATACGCCGATATAAAATCTAAATTATACGATATTCGGATTGGACGGGCTTCGACAAGTGGCGAGCGCGACTGACGAGACGGACAACTTGAAGAAAGAGAGGTCTGGTCTAGTTTTTATCTGCATTCTGATAAACCGGCGAAAGAACTTACAGTCGACGTCGACAACTCGGAGGACTTGAGATAAGTCGAGCGCAGTTTTTTACTGGGTTGGCTGCCACTCGGTGGAACAGAACTTTTAATGTATTTGTATAATAGTTTATCTCTAAGGATTACGCTATAAAATAAGGTTTTATTGCGTTGTTGGTATGATTTATAATTATTAATAACTAAGAGCTGAAGAAAACATTACTCGCAAGATTGGGGCACAAATTTGTCTTCGCAAGAACCAAAGATAACTGATATTGGAAAGTTCAGCACGCGTGGCAAGGCTCAGTTGATAAATCTTCTCAATAGGTAATTGAGGTAGTCCCCGATCCGAAACCCGTTCTAGCAAGTAATTTTTCTTTTCGATGATAATTATTATTAATTAATATTATATTCCACAAGTTGTTGATCATTGTAGGTTTCTACACATTTTGTCTACTATCTCAATATATCTTTATGGAGTGTTTATTTTTATAATGATTAGGATCCACTTACCGGAACCACTATTAATAATAATCTAATCTAAATAATCTAATCCACTATTAATAAAAAAAAGCTTTTGTTAGAACATGGTCGCCCCCGATTTCGGTTAGATGTTCTGATTTTTCTTCCATGCATAAATTCTTAAATCGTCTAAACAAAATAAGTGTTGTGTAGGCCAAAATCATCCTACAGTTTTTATAGTTTACGCTTGTTATTATTATTAGCAAAGTTAATGAAGCAAAATGCTCCCACATAACCTTCACCCTTTGTCGCAAGACTTGTCCACTAGTTTATTCTAATTCTATTCCTCTCCCTGTAACCGAAACAGTACGGTACTTAGGCTTCCATCTCGACAAACGACTGACCTGGAACCCACATACGAGGCTAAAAAGACAAGAACTAAACAGACGCTTTGGACAACTGTACAGACTACTTCAAAGGTCATCCCATCTCTCAATAGAAAATAAACTACTAATCTACAAAGTTATACTTAAACCAATCTGGACATACGGAATAGAGCTATGGGGGACAGCAAAAAAGTCGAACATCAAGCGTATCCAATCATTTCAATCCAAAGTCCTGAGAACAATAGTACATGCCCCTTATTATGTCAGCAACAAAACCCTTCATAACGACCTTAATATACCCTACATTCTAGAACTCATCCCTTCCAAGTTTATGAAATTCCACAATAGCCTTTCCAACCACCCTAATCCTGTAGCACAGTCTTTGCACTGCGTCACTCATCCCTATAATCCTCCTCGGAGACTGAAACGGCAGTGGCCTCGTGACCTGCTATAATCGCGTGACAGTGGGAGTCCTGGCAATGGCCAGTTTCTCCAATCATGTCCTATTGTATGAACGAGCGAGTGAATGAACTGTAAATATGGTATGAGTGAGATCATTTATCTGTATTATTATTGCCTTATAAAAGGCAGATTGTAATTATTGCACAATAAAGAATTATTATTATTAGGGGTCACTTTCTTCGTCGCTTTACACTGTTTCTGTCTCATATTCAACTCTTTGGAAACGCCGTATCGCCCTGGTGCTAGCTCTTTTTTACAAAAATGATTTTACCCGACTTTTTACACACTTTACCGACTCGGAAAACAAGCTTAAGGCTTCGGTAGTATTTTCTGAGAACTGTCAATTCCTAGTAGACATCACCTCCAAACGACACAATGGCTTCTTCTGTTGTTACTTTTGGAACCCTCGATCGATGTATCAATTGTTTTCAGGATCTAGACCATTAGGTAATTTTTCAGTCAAAATCCTCGCCCGCAAATCAAGCTAATTGTTTTAATCCTTTTGTTAACTGACTCAGTAGCAACCATTACTTGCTGGGTTTATTCTTGAATGAGTCTTTTGAATACAAAACACGCGACAAACATATATAAACTAGATGAAGAGTATTTGTCTATGCTTTGTCTTCGGGCAGATCCTGTGTCGATACCCGCCGAAGATAGACCCAGCGGAGGCCTCCCTCTACAGACAAATGAGCTCTACTCGGTCCCCTTCTGTAGCGCACTTGTTGGCCCTCCTCGCTGAACCTGTCCGTGGCCCTGCCTGTCTGTTAGTGCTTCCGGTCGCTGGGGCGAAATAGATTCAATCTTCCCATCCCATAGACAAAAGATGTGGGTACAGCTCTAGTAGCCGTGAAATCTGACAGGTGCATTCCTTAACATCTCAACTTTTATTGTGCTAAATTTACAATCTGCCTTTTATAAGGCAATAAGTAATTAAGATAAATGCTCTCATTCATACCATATTTACAGTTCATCATTCACTCGCTCATTCATACAATATTTACAAACAGCCCAGAGACCCCCCAAATCCACCGCGAAGAGAAAGCGGAGTCTTGGGAAGTCCCCACGCTCCTCCGTCAGCCGCGTCACCGGATACTAGCCAGTGGAGGCTGACCAAGAGCGCGAGAGCCACAGACGCTCAGGACACCTTAACATCTCAAAGGATCCTGACTGTGCTTTGGTTAGCATTCGATAATGGACAATTTAAGGCTACCAAGTTGCGTCCATTATGTCTCAGTCGTTGAGGAATTCAGATCGTTCATTTAATCATTTCTATTTCTTATCTCTCCGTCCGTCTTTTTGCCCCCGTTAAGTCAAAATAATCCTATCCTATGGCCTCCTCATCAGATCGTTGGATTATTTCGCATCGTCGATCTGTTCAGTATTCAGATCCTATCTCCTTGGTCGTTCGTTTTTTTTTTTTTACAACGGAAAACTTTCTTACCGCTCCTTGTGGTTCTCAAGTTCACCTCAACAGCGGTTCGGGGCTTCTGTTACTGTGTCGTTCAATTTATTAAATCCTTGTTTGGGATGTAGCTATATTATATATATATATATAATAATCAGGAGAAATCTATAACCTATGGTAAACAAAATGGGAAATACGTCTAAGAACTTTAATAGCTGAACAATTTCGAAAACACAAAACGAAACTGCTTAGTGAACCTCTGGTGGAGATCGGGGTGTTTCTCATGTCTAAACAATTTTATTGTAATCAATAACCTTTTTTATAGTGTTAGAATTTTGGTGATGATTGGTGTGTGATCAATATTTGTGATACGAAGGCAGGTTCACTACCGTGTAGTTTTTATGCCTCCTTGGGCGACTTTAGGGTTGTTACCGTGGCAAGAAGAGGTTGTACCTAGTAAAGAGGAAAATTTAAAATATTCAGGTTTATTAAGGAAATTAAATTGATTAATGGTTGGTTCGAAGCGTCTCCTGAGCGAGAAGAAGAAGACCCGCGGGCGTTACCCCCCCCCCAAGAAGACCAGGGCGAAGAGAGACGTAGCCGTGGCCACTAGATGGCTCCGAGATAGCGCCTTGACTAAAGACCCCATTAAGCGGAGGGTTGAAGAGTTAATTCTGTTAGAGCCCGTGGACCAACAAGTGTAGAGGGTGGAGGTTGCTGTTGATAAAGAAACTTATCATTTGTCTCCCTGACACCGGGTGGCGGCCGCCATCTTCCCACTTTTAAATACATCTGCATTTAATGGGCTCACGGCGAGTCCTTGGGGCAAGCCTTCAACTTGTTTGATCCTCCATCTGCTGAGGTCATTTATTTCCATCTCCTTTTCGGCAAATTCTTCACCGTCTTGGGATTTGTTGGGTGCTTGTTGTAAGTTTTATTTCAGACAGCTGTTAATTTGTCCCTTTTACCCTGTTACTTATGTTTTTTTTTCTTACCAAAGACAATTAATCATATTAACATTGGTTTATTCTTTGCATTATGTTATGAAATTCAATGTATAAAACCTCTGTTATTTTCTCTAATAATAATAAAAATATTGTATCTGATTGTATATTGACCCGTCAATGTTGGTAATGTTCCATATTAAATGTTTTTCAATATTGGACTGTAAAATTTGGCTTAGGGGGTAGAATTTTTTTCCAAAATAACTCATTAGTTTTTTTTTCTTTCTGTGCAGTTATTAGTTCAATCAATTCGCACTGATATCATAATTTTGACGTCTCTAGATTTTACTTTCTTAATTCCATTCAAGACGGCCAAACCGGGTTTCCGTTCTTGCGATTTAAGGCACAATCACTAATCATCGTGTTAACACCATATGGGAGCGCATTATTTTGTGGAAAATTATCTCATGAAATATTAGCTTAGGGTGGATTCTTACCATTAATTAGTGTAGTGAGCACTAAGGCGTTTTGTTCGATTTCTCCGCGAAACAGTAGTAAAAAATCTACAGAAATAAGTATAATTTTTGAAGGTTTTAGAGAGAAGGGAACCTAAAACTATATTAAACGGGCTAGCGGGCGACCACGGCCCTGGAAGACAGAACAATAGAACACCCGGGGGTTGTTCATTATGCCAAGTAGATTTATTGAAAGTTAGGGAAGCAAAGGGTGGACGGACTTAAATCAAAGTCTCGGCCTGCTCGGGTGCCAAGACTACAATGGTCCCAACTTGACCATAAATCCGGAGAGAGCCGGGAGACGCCCCCGCCCCCAAAAAACCCCCCTTTACTCCCTAACTCCCTAAACATCGACCAGTATATATCCACCGCCGAGATGTGCGTGAGCCTTTTTGTCAGGGCTGTGAGCGAGCTTTTGGCAACCGCTCCTCCTTGTCCGTCCTATCTCGGTGCCTTTTTGTTCCCTCTTGTTCGGTTCGGTCGTCCCCTGGATTTATGTCCTCCGGGTACGAAGCCTTTTACCTATCTCGCTGATCCATTGTACTGTATGTAGTCCTCCCGAGATAATAGTACAGCAGGACCCTCTCTCCCGTCCGCGGCAATCACCAATCGGGCATTCTTCCCTTCCTTCAATGATTGCTATTGACTGCAACCAAGGACTTTACTGCAGCCCGGAGCAAGATACTGAAGCCGTTCTATGGAAGTGTTCGTTCTATTTTTTCCGTTATAGTTTAATTTTTAGTGCATCAGACCGTTTGATAATTAAAATTAGTATCTAGGATAGTTTTTTAAACAATTTTGGGCCAGTTAACTTACGACTGTCTATCTGTTGACAAATTTAAAGTTTTTTAAACTCAAAGAGTAGAAGCTATTTAAGTCCTGTCGTTTTCATCATAGGCATGCTAGAGTATATGGAACATAAAAGAAATAAAAAATTATTTGAATACTTAACCCATTCCATAGCCCGCCCGACTCAATTTTAATGACATATATAGCACAACATTTAGAATGAAGTATTTTTTCACAATCATATAATAAGGGTATATATTTCAATAAAATGAAACGTATTCTATAATATACAAGTTAACAGAACTTGTATCAACTAATTTACTTCCTGCGATTATTTTCCAGTTTAAAACCAACGTAGTGTTTAGGTTCTCTTTTGGACCACAGCTTGAACGTAAGTAATTTTCATGCATTAACACATAATGATTGATTTTCGAATTCGATCAGGCTTTGCCCTCGTTTATCTGGGATTATTACGTAGTGAGGTCATTTATTACCTCTATTAAAACGTCTGGGCTCAATCAAACTCAACTGGGATCCTTAAAATTTTACAGAGTGGTCCCTTAGAACCAAAAGAGGTAGCTTGGTATTTCAGCAAGATAATGCAACATGGCTAACTCTCAATTTCTTCTTTATTGTGCTAAAATTACAATATGTCTTATTAGGCAATAAGTAATTGAGATAAATGCTCTCATTCATACCATATTTACAATTTATCATTCACTCGCTCATTCATACAATATTTACAGACACCCCAGAGGCCTCCCAAATCCAGGTTGGTCACCTCCCTCGCATACGAAAGAGGAAGAGGAGTCTTGGGAAGTCCCCCACGCTCCTCCGTCAGCCGCGTCACCGGATACGAGCCAGTGGAGGCTGACGAAGAGCGCGAGAGCCACAGACCTTGTGCAGTGGCATTATTGTAACCGATGAAGTTCTCAATTTCTAAAAACTCAATTTTTTGTTACTTATAGGCCGTGTCAAATGGATTTTTAGATTTAAGTCGACCTTGAGAAGTTCATGGTTACGTACACTCATGTATTATACCTTTCTCCTTAAGACATGCTGCTTCCTGCTCTTCAGTCTTCCCTTAATACAACAATTCTTGAAAAAAAATCATTTATTACTTTATTACTTTGTATGACAATTAGTTCGTGTTAATTATTCTAAACCAGCGGTCATACACATTACTATATTTTCATTGAAATCATCACATCTGTAAATAATAAATCAGTGTAATGATATATATATTTATTTCTCTTTTGTCAACTAGACATAGCACAGACAGTGTCCCAGAATAAATGTTTTTTTTTCAGCTCATTTCAAACCACTAACATCTATTGTATGTTTGTGCATGTACATGTACTATTGGATAGTATAGTTTTGGATAGTACAGTCTATTAAGTTCTGGGACTTGGTGGGAGAAGTGGGAGAGAAACGAGAACAAGAGGACATGAATGAAGTGAAGCAGGAGTTGATGTGTGAGGGAAGGGTATTTTATTTTCGAGACAGTTAAAGGGTTGAGTATTGACTGATGCCATTCAGCTCGCAGACAGATTGCCACTACCATACAATTCCGTCTGTGTTCATTGTTTTGTCCCGGATTTCTTTTTTTTTTTTTTTTGATTTTTTTATGCTGCGTTTTTTGCGGTTATATTTGTTAGGTTGTCTGTTGTTTTTTTATACCTCGGCCGCGTGGTGATTCTATTTATTTGCTGCTAGCGCTGACAGGTTCATTGCAGCCGCGGATCTACCGGACTGGCATCGCCGATGTGGCAATTGCAATGGGTATCCACTCTCTCCGAATGGACGCTTTATGCCAGTCTGATTGGCTCCGGTGAATGCTACCAGGCCGCAGTTCATAAATCAACTCTCTGCCTATATTTCTACGTTTTATTTCATATAGATATAACCTTTTTTTTTTTCCCGCGACTCTGTTTTTGTCAGCTTTCATTTCTATTCGATGGTAAAAATGGATTAAAAAAAATAAATAAGGTTTGGTATTCAATTGAAGTATTATTGTTTTATTTCAAAATATATACATGCTCTACGCAACACTCCCAATAAGTAGATAAAGCCGACCGAAGTAGCCGGCGTAGGAAACCAGAAAAAATTACAATTCATGATAACATGAATTCATAAGAATCCCTCAAACGAATCCCATGACAGGGTAGCTCTATCAATGATGATTAAAAAATTAAAACAATGCAGTTTCTATTGTTTTTATAGGAAAAGAAGTTTATAATTAATTACCCGAATTTCGATATCCAAAATCACCTCCTGGTAAATGCTGCGTACACTCGGCGACAAAAAAAATAAATCATAAATTTCTGAAAGGATTGACCTATATGAAAACGTGTTCAAAATAATTTAAATTACTATTTTATTTTTTCACTGTTTTATACAATTTAAACTTACTTTTTGGTGATAATTGCTGCTTTTTCAATCCCTACTTGGGGGAGCAGGGAGACGTGTACTGTAAATGTGAACCTTGTCCTGGTCGGTGTGGGTGGCATATAGTGTGTCCGAGGAAGTTATATATATATAATTGAATAATATAATAATACGTTTATAATAATTAATAATTAATGACCAAAGAAGCGATATCTAGTCGGGGGCGATACTAACTGAATTACCCTGCCACGAGTGCAGACCTTCCCAATAGGTTTTCTTTGGGCGTTCAGCCTCACTAAGGCCTACGCCCTGTACCTCCAATGGGCACAGTGGAAACATAGTGTGACCTTAAAGCTATTTTTCCGAGGTATACTATTTCTATATAAAGGCATTATATGTTAATAAATATTTGTATATGTTATTTTATAAGTTTTAAAAAAAATGAAACGGTACTGCCCGACCCTGAGGCATTAGGTGTCCTTTTTAGGAATCGTTCCCTTGATTTCGAATGAGCAGGGGACGAAAGCGCTAGCAGCTCCCTTTGATGTTCTACTTAAATTATAGCCTGGGCTAAGCCGATTTGTTCGATTCGGCCGCGGATTATCGCGACGTCGGTTTTTCGTTTACGTCGCGGTGGTGGTGGGGGTTAGGGGTGGTATTTCTGCCGCCTCCACCCTTATCCGCCAGTCTTCGGTTTATTAGAGGGCTCCTTGGCCCTTTATCCGCCTCCGCTTGAATGGCGTCATTACGGCCATATGAAAGGCCCCCGAGAAGAGCGATCGACCGGGTCAACAAATGAAGAAAACCTCTGCAAGAGAGCTAGAGTCGTCTAATTTGCCGCTCACAAGTCAACCGGCGGTTTTCACATTCATTAGCCTCGTCTGTATAAATGGGGCGAGCATTCACGGGCCAGTCAACCGCGTGATGGATCACTCGATGTATTGCTGCTAAAAACTCAACTCTCTCGGAAAGGAGGGGGGGTGCTCTAAGAAATCAATTTACATTCCGAACAAGTTAACGGTTGGTAACAGCGGCTTATATTTCGTCTCGATACTGTCAATTATCGTACGAGGTCGGCTGTAACAGTTCTTATAACAGAATGATGCCTTATCGATAACGTTTGATGTATTGGTGCCTGCTAAATATTCGAATTTCGTAGAAGTGACGAATCCATCTTATTCAAGCCTATTTGACGTTCTCTCGACGTCAAAAATATAAATCACAAATAAGCTTTAGTGTCCATGTAATTTCTCTATTGGCCGACTCTCAAACTTCTTTACTTTCCTTAATGAGACTGAATGACCTTGTGGAAAGTTCTCAAGGGGAAGCGAATCCAACCGCATTTGGAATTAATTTTGGACTATTTACTGTAATTAAAAAAAAAAGTGGAACTAATATGATAATGACATTATAGGAAATTTAGAGATTTTCCTATTATAGGTCTTTTTTAATTTTATAGTTTATACAAGTAATGATAATTTTTGTGTAATTTTTTTTTGTGATTTCTCATGATTATAGAAGTTAAATTGCACACTATTAGCTCATTTATCAGAACTAAGGCTCTGAATCTCTCTCGTCGTTTCGTTTTATAATAAATTTAAACCATTATTTACATTGAATTTATTTTATGTCGTCTCTGTTGTTTATTACGCATGGAATCAATAAGTTGTTCGTTCCTCCAGCTTCGGAGACATAATGGTATGTTGATTTATCCTGATTTATGGCTGGTAGATATAGTCCAGACAGGCAGATCACAAGCCCTCACTAATGGACAACATACAACAGGATGGAGTTGTTGGGCCGAGATAACAGGAGAGCTCGCCAGGCCAGGGGACCCGGGGCCTCGTAAACGGAGACAGGGAACAGCCTTCGATAAGGTCATTAAGGATCGCCCGAGAGCCTATAACTCACGAGCTATATAACCGGCTATGATCCGGATTGAGTTTATAACCCCTACCGAAGGTGCGTCATCAAAGGTAACGATAATGGCGATAAGAGTCGCTATAGCCGCCCGGGTTATCAGTCTTAGCGGGCGCCTTATCAAAGAGGGTTATAGCAGCGGCACTTCTATTTCACGGCCCTGTGCTTACGGCGAGCGAAATTGTGGAGTTAGTGAGCACAGTATGCTCTAGCTTAGGGAATTGAATCAAAAATTAAATGTATGCGCCTCACAAAGCCTACCCGAACCTCAACTTTCTTTTATTGGATTGTCTCGGTTTATTACCTTAAACTAAAAAAAGAATATAAACGGTATGAAAATAACTTTTCAGACAAAACACAATTGTCGACGTTTTGACTAAAATTAACAAATTACAAGTATTAATAATATAGCCATACTCAAGGCAAAAAACAAACCACCAAACGAAAAACTGATTACAATAATTGATCACATTGTTAAATTTGCAACTTTTTACAAAAGTTAATATATTTTGTAATTCGGCAAACTTCATATTACAATAAACAACTATTCAGTATAAAAACTACTCAACAAATACTAATTCTTAGAGGGAGATTATGCAACTGATAGAATGAGTAAATTATATTCATCTTTAAAATTTTATCACATCAATTAATTTATGTTTTAATACTAAATATACCAAAAAGTTGTAGTTTCCTAACATTTCAGCGTAGAAAAGGTCTAGTTTCTGTATTAAGCCTGGTAATTAACAGTAAATTACCTGTTTTGTCTGTTCTATTGCTTCTTCAAATTTTAAATAGAAAATACTTTATTTTCTGAAAAAAATGAATTATTTATCAATAGGTTAATAGTCAGAGTTACGAGGTACTGACCAAAACGGACATTAAAATGTGATTTTGTTGAGTTATATTTATTTTCTGTTGCTCTGTGATTTAATTCTTATTCAGTGACAAGACGGTTCATTAAAAGGAAAATTGATTACACAATTTTAAATTTAGGCGCTGAATAGCCAAGAAGGATAAAATGGCTCCATGGATTTACATTTTGGTATCTTGGAAAGTATGTTTGGATTGCCATTAGGTAATTCAGGTGACTGAATTAGATGCACAAGGTGGTTTTCGGACTAGTATTATATTCTCCATGCTGGGTCGAAAGAGCTTTCTTTAATGGTAAGGTTTGTGAGGCTGATAATGTCTCGAAGATGTTCTTGCAGGTCGAAGTAGAACATCAGCATTAGCAGCAAGTGAACTGGAATTCTGATAGTTCGATCAGTACATTCTATTGGTTAGTTTTTTTTCCAATTCAAGTTTAGCATTCGTTTGTTAAGTACTTTTCTGCATTATGACTGTCTTGTGTTGAGGAACGGCCTAAAATCTCACGGAAGTGAAATTGGACCCGGTGTTACCGCAAAGTGGACTGGGATGGTGCAAAGGCAGGTAGAGCCCGATGAGAAAGAGGATGCGAACAAAGAGCAACAGACGGACAGTCCATCAGTACCCTCCTATAAATCTTAAGGCCTCTTTGTGTCTGAAGGCATAAATCAGCAGTTTTTGGCGGGAAAGCATTTGGTGGGCTTGCATCGGGCGGGGCTCATTACCGCTTTGGCGCCGAACTGTGGCTCATTAATAACCGATTTGCTGCGGACGGACTTGCACCTGCCTTAGCTCCGAGCTACCTACATCCAGCCCCGTTGCCGAGAACTAGGCCACTGAAAGTCAGGTTTCCTCTACGACCTCTTGGCTTCCGACCTCTTTGAGGCTGATGAATATGCATAACATAACTGGAAGCAGGTGAATAAATCTTACTCCGGTACTACTGGGAAACATCATTGCATCTTACAAAGTAGCTCAAACGATCAGTATGACCTATGCAGTATTTCTTGGGTATGAGTATTATGAATAGGTAAACATTTTGGCCTCATCTCCCTTTTTGGAGCACATTGGAGAACATTTTGGAACATCTCCAAGGTTTATGGGCAATTTTGAAGCTCCAGGAGGATTATTATTATTTGACTCTGGTATCTTTTAGCAATTGCACAATGCCATTCCATACAGGACAAGATGCCACATACTTTTAATTTTCGGAGTAGCAAAAGAAAGAACATAGTTTGTAAATTTATTGCATCATGTTCTTAGTATATCTCTAGGATCACTAATTTATTGTTATGGTATAATGGTATGTGAATAAATTTAAGTAACCCCTTAACCATTGTTACAGTTTACCACAACACGGAATATATCACATTTTTGACTATTCCACACCAAATGTGAGTGCGGTTGATTTCACAGTTTCACGTTTTTCAACGGTAATAAAATAATCATTACAGCAATAATCGTAACAAGAATTGTTCTATAAATATAATATATTTGCCTTTTGCTAATTGTCTATTGTATGTAGTCTAAAAAAATACAAAAAATGAACTTCATCACTCTCAGTTACGAATAAAATCTTCATTGAATTAAATTTAATTTTTTGAACATAAATAAAAACCTAATACTAAAATGGAAAAAAAATATATTTCTCGATAATATAATATCCCCTAAGCAATTTATCTTTATTTATCTATCTTAGCAATATTACAAAGAGATGGATTCTCACTAAGCTTGGGTTTATCTATAAATAGTGTGACTATCGCTATAACTATCTAGAATATCCTGGGATACGCTATGACACTATTCTTGTGAACTGCTTTGTTCGGCGAATGGGGTTATGTTCTATTTTAGGTTCTTAATAGTGCATGCTAATATATTATATATATATATTCAAATGTACCCAATGTATAAAATTACGCTCATGATAAATAATTAAAATATTTGATTTACCGGGATAGCTTTTAACTATTCAACTTCTAACTTGATTCCCATATGAAATCCGAAGGGTTTTGTATTAGCGTAAAGTGATACTAAAGATATGTGTTATTCAATAATATTTAATCAACTTGGTGTTGCCCCAATTCCTTCTAACCCAAAGTAATTTGTCTTGATAAATTAAAGTGGTGATCAATGGAAGGAATTTCATTTTAAATAGAATTTTACAATACAATATGCTTTATTTAAATGTTTCAAAGTATTCGATGAAATAAAATAAGTTGGCTGTGTGACCGCCTCGAAACCTAGTTAGGAAGAGCTGGCTGCCTATACTAATACTACAGGTTATATGCAAGCCTCATTGACCCAGTCACTGCCGCAGGGCGTGCGGCTTCCTCTTTTGTTTTATTTATGTTAAAAAATATTTCTTTAACGCTGGTAAGTGATCCTGACACTCGAAGGCTTGATTGACCCACCCAAAGGTTTACTACCTGTCGATCCAACTTTTATGACAGTCGGCCCCTGATACTTTTCGCCCACTTTCAACAAGACAATCTCTATCCAACACTTTACTATTTCCTTTATTAAATTCACATGTCGGGTTAGACATATTATTTCAACCTTATTATAGTTAGACTAACAACTACCTCGGTTTATCAAATATTATTCTTAGAAACTTATTTCGGATTATTTGAATTTTTGCTTATATTGGTATAATTGACGAAGATCCAACTAGCTGCTGGGTAAGTTAATATGAGCTCAAGTAAAAAACTGTAAATGATTAATTTAGTTTTGGTGCTAAGCATAGCATTTCATCGATGAGTTGGAAGAGGTTTAAATATGACTGATTTTCCGGTTATGTGTGGTTAATTTTAGAGGTGAAAGTGAGTCTGTGGTGGCAGATAAACCCCGAGGTGTTACTACTGATTACTGAGGGTTTTTTTTCCCTTTGAAGCTGCCCTACTGTTCTACAACTTTCTCATTTAACAGAGCTGCCAACTATAAAACCCTGAACTACCTTTAGCGCGGCCAAATACCCCCGCCTAGAGCTAGGCTACTGTCAAAAGAAGACAAAGCCCCGCTGACTATCTGTCTTGATAAGGGCCGCCGCTGGTGGTATCAATCAGCTGTCGATCAGCTGACATTGAGGGCGGCGCCTCATTAGCCGGACAGTCCGGTCTTATCAGCCGATAGTTAAGCGCTGGTCCATAGCCAACTTTCCCTATAGGCCTATGCGTTCAGTTAGTAACTGAATGCTTTCTGTCGATAAAACTGCTCAAAAATACTAAATTCCCAAGAGTAGATGTACTAAAATGTATCGAAAGCTTGCAAAAGGCTCCTTTTGAATGGATTTATGAATATACATGATAGTGAAAAGGTCATTTTCTGGCGTTTCGATAGGACTAATTTGTAAATCCTCTTCATAGGACGGTTCCTGCAGAAACCTAGGCTGTTGTTTTGAGAATTGGTTTTGGAAGTGGAAGTGAAAGTATCATGTATTGCTATATTGATAGATGCACATACATTTAATGTATGACGGTAAATAGTAAAAAGGGGAACATGTTAGGTTAAAATAAAAACATGTCATTGCATTATCTGATAAACATATTCTCCAGTAATCTACCTGGTGTGAAGTGATAAAAGTGAAAAGTGGTCAGATATACCTCTCTCGAGAGGTTAAAGAATGCCGCCGACCGGCGCTCGTTGCTTGGTGTGCCATCGATGGGTCGAGTTCATCCACCGGAAGCATCAAGTTTTTTTATTCGTTGCAGCATCTCACAAACCCAGTGTTTAACACTATGACCCCACCACCCTTCCCTCATTGACGGAAACAGTCGGGGAAAATTAGGTTAAGATTTTGTTTGTTAGACTTTTAAGTTTTATAATTCATATGGTGAGCCCCAACAGTTTTAAGCATGTTTATACAAATTGCAAGGTAAAATTATTTAAAATGTAGCCAAGTAACAGGACATATATAGGTTCATTTAAGTAGAATCTATATTGAATTCCATAATTTTAATAAACAAGGCGATATGGTAGGGGGGAGAAGATAAAAACGACATGAGTGGGATGTAACAAGAAATATGTAACAAAAACTTTTTGTAAACTTGAAGGGAATTTTATCTACTGGAGTGAAGGCCATAAAACTGAATGAAAATTTGCAAAAAAAAAAAAAAAAAAAGTCTGCCTGACTGACTCAAAATTTCCAAGTTATTTTGTTCTCGTAAAAAAACAACAAAAAACCACACCTCGTCAAAAAAGGTCTTGTAACCCCCACCCCCTGGTCATCGTCACGTTGCAGTTTTGTATTCACGGAATAAAATAAAGTCTGCTTAGTAACAAATGAGCAAAGCGACCTCTAGCATACCAGCACAACCTGGTTTTCCATTCTGGATTTATTGCCAACTAAGAATGAGAGTGACCGAACTCAGAAAAATAACTTTGGATATAATAGCCTTTAAGGTTGTGTAAAATTTAAATTTCCAATCTTCTGAATTGTGGATTTGATCGTGATATCGCCCTATCAAACAAATTGAATTTGAGTTTTGTCAATCTTGTACGCTAAAATGAAGCCATTTCCTAATCCTTTGGCGTTTTTAACTTCCGGCGATTTTGAAGTTCAGTGAGTATTAGCCTCAGCAGACGATATGTGTATATCAAAGTGAATATGGTATACACAATTAAATCACAATGTTCTATGAGATCCCTGAAGCTTTTTGTTCTACACCCGCGGAGTGTTCAGTAGGAACTGGTTCCTTGTTTTCTGGAATGAATTCAATCCGTTTAAATTATTGCTACAAAAATCATGAGTCGGTATGTGTGGGGGGGGGGCATCAATAGATGATTTATAAGAACGAAACCGCACCGTTGGCCTTATCCGCAGTCACATCTCTATAATGTAGCCTCGGCTCCGCATTCAGGGGCAAATGAGCGATGGCCTTATTAAAAGTCACATGTGATTTGTATTTGCGACAGTCATTAGTGGTATGATGATATGGACAGATACCGCTCCGGCTGTAGTGAACAGGTTAAGTCCGTGCGGGAATGCATACCAATAATATCCCTCGATTTGGGATTGCTTCCGATTAATGAACACAATACATACATTGCTGTCATATCTCTCGATCCGCCAGCCCAAGCGTTAGGTTCTGCTTTCAAAAATCTCTTCTTCAGCCTATTGTACAAAAATAAAAAAGTAAGTCCTCAGGTTTATGTTGTATAGGTCAGTTTTGTTGAATTTTAGGGAATTACGTGAAAAAACAATCGAGGCGATGAAGTTGGTCTCAATTATTAAACTTCTAAGAGTTTTCAAGTCACAACAAAGAAGCTATAAACGATTTAAAGATTGGGTACCTTCAATTTTCAAATTAACTAGCCCGAGCAAGACTTGTTAATTCTGCTAAAGAAAATATTGATTAGGGACAGTAAATTCATTTGATACCCAGAGTATTGAGTAACGAGCCTTATCCAATATATGAGTGACAATTCGACCTGGCTCAGCGAGTTATGTCAGCTAGGAAGGACTGGTCCTCCAGGGAGTGTAGTGTCCTCCATTTCCAGAGCCAGGTAGATGAGTTATCGGAAAAGGAGGACCAGAGGACAGGGAGTAAGAAGTGGAAATGATAGCCGACTTGATAGATCCCTCGGGATATTGATGGGCCGATGATTTCCTGCGGCAGGCCCTCCATCATCTTCCTCTGTTGCTAATGGAACCAATCAGAGCTGCTCATGGAGCGGGGTAGTCACACCTCGAGCCGGCTCCCGAGGAATCAGTCAACGCCTCGATAAGGAGTACTATCAGTCACCGTTCTGGATAAGGAGCTGTCCTCCTGTGCTGCTGGAGCTAATTCCAGTCTTGGCATATCTCCTGGAGATCGCTCATGACCTGTCACCGCTGCGTCAATATTACCTCCTGCTTCCATACGTCTTGTCTGTCCGAGCGACAGTTGCAGTCTTCTCCTAGTCCTTGGTGTAGGGTTTCTCGTTGCCAGCTCGAACCGGCAGAGGATTTACTTTCAAACAGGTAAAAAAAGGATCATTCGTCTTTTGTATGTCAGGCAACGACATGGGGAGGTAATGTGATTTGATCGATCTAAAACTTTAAGTACGGATTCCATAACACTGTAGTTTTATAAACGAAATAGTTAAATACAGACTAAATTCACACTAAAGTAACAAAGGTGTATATTTATAAGTTAGATTGGTTTTGAAAACTAAGGTAGCCGTAATAATTTTAAGTAGAGATAGATACGTATTAATAGAAGAGAAATTTATGAAAGGATAAATAAATCAACAAGTAATTTTTAATACGTAAAATATACAACTCCAAAAAGTTTAAAAGTGACAAAAAATGAGGATTTTTTTAGTTATAATCTCTCTATATCATCACATATGAGGGATTTAGTATCGATATGACGAACATTTGCGATTTTTGAACACCTTTAAAAAACTTCCAAGACCGGACGACAAGCCTGAACGAATTTAACAAACACCTGTTTTTACCCTTTCTTTGAACGACAGAGAGTGCCGAGTATCATCCAGACCTTTTGCAGCCAGTCATCCAGTAGGCAGATGGCTGAGGATCATCGCTGAAGGATAAAGGGCGCGAAGGAACAAAAAAGAGATAAAAGGAGGCGAAGCGACTTCCGCAGAAGACGGTAATTTTTGAGGGTCACATTGTGCCCGTACGTGTGTCCCTAATGCCCTTATAATAATAGCAGGAGGAAGAGAACGCCCTATAATAACAGTCAACATCGGCCTAATTACCGCCATAACAATAAGGCTGCAACAACAACAGTACAACAGTTGTCGGTCCTCTCCCCTTATTGCAGCCTACAACAATTAGGCCCGACCAGCCAATTAGCTTTCGGTAGCTGGGCTAGCCTAGTAGTCAGTAGCCAGTTTCTAGAGAGCAGTCTGACTGTATCGTTCGCTTGATTGTTCTTGCCTTACTTAATCCAAGGAGGCTTTTTCCTCAGTAGATTGCAGTCTTAGAGGATGATCCCATAGAGCAGCCAATTCCATCTAAACAAATAATTAACGTAAATTAACAATAATTGCTACACTTGGATATAATTTGAAATGTAATAACTCTGATATTCACATAACTAGAGCTAGGGATGTCCGATTGTTGATAGTAGCCCTCAATAGATTTTTACAGATCATCTATCAACAATGGGTGATTTTTGAAATGTCAAAATAAAACATATTACTACACTACATTCAGGTAAACAAATAAATCCTTCTCCGAGCTATCCTTGCACGATTGATGCCCTTGGCGATTTAAAACATTCTACACTATTCTCTCGCAACCTCGTAAAACAACATTGCGGTGGTGGAAACCGGATTCGCTACGTCTTCATTCAGAAAACTACTCCAGATATAAAATAGTCCTGGGTATGAAGTATACCGCGTCGATACTCATAGAACTTAGTGATCATCAAAACGTTATTAAGTAGTATCGTTAAGCTATAACGTGCCGTTTTGATAACTTGTGCCTCTACTAGCCTTTTAGCGTTGAATACTGAGATGCTCTTAGATGCTCTGAAAGCATCAACATCTAACTTGTCGACGATTAGCAGACGGCGTTTATGGACCATTTAGCTATCCGATCCATGGGACCACATCAATCTGCTAACGCTAACCTCTTGTACATGCACACACGTCGATTACAGTAATGGGCAGGTGAGCGCGGGATAATCTTTTCTCGGGACCTCGAAGAGGTAATAGACTGAAAAAAAAAAATGAACTACAAGATTAAAGAATATATAAAAAAAGAAAAAAAAAAGAGGAATGAATTTCCCGGCCGGGAGAAGATAATGCCGCGTACAAATTAGTTTAGGTCCGAGACTCACTTATTAACAACTATAAAATATTTCAGTTAGATCGCTTATCGCTTCTCGGTGATTCGGAATAGTGGTCTGCTCAGTTTGGCCGCAATATCGGTCCGACTGCGTTCAGGCCTATCTTATTTACCTCATTAATATTAAAAACTTCATAGAAAGTTATAGAATGAGATAATTAATATAGTACATAACTACATCTCGATAATATTTTTTTTTTTAGTTAGTTAAATTCCTTAATTGTGCAATAATTACAATCTGCCTTTTATAAGGCAATAAGTAATTAAGATATATGCTCTCATTCATACAATATTTACAGTTCATCATTCACTCGCTCATTCATACAATATTTACAGACAGCCCAGAGACCCCCCAAATCCACCGCGAAGAGAAAGCGGAGTCTTGGGAAGTCCCCCACGCTCCTCCGTCAGCCGCATCACCGGATACTAGCCAGTGGAGGCTGACCAAGAGCGCGAGAGCCACATACGCTCAGGACATGATTGGAGAGACTGGCCATTGCCAGGACTCCCACTGTCACGCGTTTATAGCAGGTCACGAGGCCACTGCCATTTCAGACTCCGAGGAGGATTATAGGGATGATTGGCGCAGTGCAATGACTGTGCTACAGGATTAGGGTGGTTGGAAAGGCTACTGTGGAATTTCGTAAACTTGGAAGGGATGAGTTCTAGAATGTAGGGTATATTAAGGTCGTTTAACTCTGGTCTCCTTTCAAAGCGAATAGATCTTTCGCCTTTTACTAAAGATAATATTATAATAGCTATTTACACAGTTGTTGTTAATTAATTTTAAGTGTAATTTTACTCTTAAAAGTTTTTGTTTTGTCGAATTACAATTTCACTTACGCGTACTGTTCACACTCATACCAACATTCCTACATGAAAACTGTTCCCAGCAACCTTCATGCACCCGAGGATTTCCACAGTTAACCAGTGTTAACATCAGAGTCGGGGCAACGAAGCTCCCGAACGTTTCTCGTGACGAAGATCAGAAAAAAGGCATGAGAGCCACAGACGCCCAGGGCGTGAGTGGGGATGGTAGCCAGATAAGTGTTGATTTTATTTTTTACTCAGGCAAATAGTCTGGCCTAATTGTAATAATATCCAAGAAAACATCCTGGTCGAATGCCATGGTATAATGAGATCTTGTAAGCTTTGTTTTTAATTATAATGTTTCGTATGATCATATTTTATCATTAGTCCTTCCTAGCGCAAATGTGTGCCTTTCCTTTTAACCTACGATCTTAGTTGCTATCAATATTCTTTTGTTTATGTTATGCATCTATAGACTTTATGAATAAGGTTTCGTTAAATGTCAAACATTACCCCTGGTTTCATATAAGAATTGAAACTATACCACCTTTTTAAATAATAATAATGCTATAAATTATTAGTAGCTATTTATTTATGCCTGCTACTAAATATATAATTCTAGCAAATATCTACGAGTACAGGAATTTATTACCTCTAATGCCAACCTGGACACAGATCATTAATGGGATAAGGACGATAAAAAGAGTGACGGTATAAAAAGAATACGAAGAAAAGAAATAACGTGTTAGAACTTGATAATAAAAGGAAATAGTTCACCGTCCTTTTTAGCGGATTCCTTCATTCATTTTTTAAACTAATTAGATAATAAATTATTAGTCAATTAATTGATTTATTAGGTTATTAAAACCAGATATTATGTATTAAATAGGGGATCAAATTAAAAGTATTCACACCCCTATTAATAATATTAAATATGAGTTGGTTGTAATGGTTTTAAAAGTTAATAATGTGTTTTTTTTTCTTTCTAAACCCCTTGAATTTAATACAATATGTGAAAAATGAACAAAATAAATGAACAACAATTGACAGTTCTCTCCTCATTCTGCTATGCGCAGATGCATTTGAAGGAGGCTGGGTTAAATAAATTAGATATGAGGTTAAAAGTTAAAACATGTATACAATTCTAGGTGATGGGGCTCACCCTCAGTTTGACAATGTGTTAATAATGTGGTAATTACCTACAAGTTTTATCTGACCTAGCGTAAATTGATAATGCAAGTAATGGCATGGCTTCATTTCATATGTTAAACTATCTCGCTTAATAAAAGAAAATTCTCCTTCTTGCCACAAATATCTCAAACCACTATTGAAATTTACTTGAAAAAATAATCAACATTTATGACGCAACAGCTCATAAGAAGAAAGTAATAGTTGGTAGGTAGCGCTGAGGAGCTAGCTAGTGTGATCAGCACTAGGTGTCTCTTCACTGCAATAAATTCACTTTCCTTAATTGGACTCGCAAGTCGTTATTCAAGTATCTACTCATTTATCCTTACTAGTCTGATTCAACCACCGACCAGACCCAAGCCCAAAGAATTAATTCTGTAGTATCCAACCCGGTGTCTTCACTGTGGAAGAAAGGTACGAATTTGCGATTTTATATTAAACATTCTTGAAATTATTTTGTTCCTATATTTAGTGCTCCCTCGACCTAGGCCAGAAACCGGACCTTTTTCCCCCTAAAGGTTGGGACCGACCATTTTGTTTTGAGATTATTTCTTTTCGGTTACTGTTTTTCGGATCACATTTTATGAGTTATTGCTAAGCACCCCCGGACTAGCCTTCTGCCAACTATCTGACGCGACTTTTGCGTCTTGACCGCCAACATCACAAGACAAACGATGAAGACCCGACTAGCCATCTGTAAAAAGTATAAGGCAGCCGACCAGAGCGCAGTGACACGAACACAGCCAACGACACACTAACATAAGATAAATGCTCTCCCATAAAGTTTGACATCTCTACATCAATCACCGCTTGCCCCCCCCCCTCTCTCCTGCTACAGTGTATACCCCCGCCCTCTGTACTTCACTCACTGACGAAGTCTGTAAGTCTGTCGGTCTGTCGGAGTTGGGGAGGGGGTCATCACTGGTGTCAGTCTTTGAGACCAGTACGAACCAACAATGACAGCATGGAGTGACCACAATTCTCATTACCAGGTGGTAATGAATATATCGATTACAAGTGAAGTTTAAGAACTTATTACTGAGTCCGAAGAGCGAGGCTCTACTTTCGAACAGATCAGTTAGGCCTTCTCTCGTCTTTATTGTATGTATGTTCTAAGTGAGCGATCGTATACTCCAAAGGACCTCGAAATAATGATCAAAAGTTACTGAGGATAATCTTTGACAAAGCGATTTTGACAAAGTGACTCTATAATAGTCAAGCTGCTTGAAGTATTGAAAGCTGATTATGTTCTGGATATTTTAAAAGCGATAACCACTAAATGTATCGATAAATGCAAACATAGTGAGGATCCAATAGTTCAAACAAACATAAATTACCCAAACATAAGGGCTTCGGGCATAATATAGTATAAAGCAAGTTTTTTCTATTTGCATCTAGTTTTTTTACTTTTATATATATTTTGTTTTTGAAGTTATTATTTTTTTTTTCTGATTTATTGATTGAAAACTATTCACAATCAAGAGCGATGCTGTCAGTAAGACTAGATTCAATGCATATTACCTACCATACCATTATTTTTCTTATGTAAATGTTAGACATAAATTGATTGGAAAAAAAGTTGGGCATGAATTTTCCCGGGTTCCTGAAGTTATTTACGATCTAAATTATGATATTACCAGAGGCGGTAACACAATAAGAAATTTTTTTCCTAGAAAATAAAGTATTTTCGATTCAAATTATTGTGTGTTTTTTTACAAATAATTTTATCTTTTAAGAAACTAACATGAAGTCCCGTGGGTTTCTGCTTATATTGCTCATTCTGTTTCTGCACTATGTGTATGTGACCAACTCGAGTTCCAAAAGGACTTGAAATACATAGTATGTCTAACAAACATTCAACATCTTTTTATGATCAAGTTAAGCCCAAATTAAACACCCACTCAGATTCCACAGCTAAACTATTAAGTGTGTATAGTCCTTTCGAGAAAAAAAAATTGAGTTTGATTTACATCTCTTTTTATCCCATGACTACCTATCGAAAATTAGGCTGCGACTGTTTCATAGTGGAATATGCTGGTTTCCTCGCCTAACTACAAATCTCTTGATATCAATCACGATGGATAATTGTGAACATTTGTACGGGTGATAGCCTTGTGAGTGTTTATATATGCATACACACACACCCACCGGTCTGAGATGTGTTCATGTACATCCTGCAGCTTATCCAGACCTGCTATCTTAATAACCACCTTGCGCCACCAGAGAGCTCTGCGGGGCCTAGGCTCCTGTTAGCCACGGAACAGATACCAATTTGTATGTGTCTTGAGAATTATCGGCTCCGGAGCCATTTCAGATTTATCCTCTCCATATGGAGCCCTGATATTTAATTATCGCTCTATCTCTGCCGGCATTAGAATACCAAGCAGGCTCCACATTTGGGAGTCAATGATATCGGGGGCTTGGTTTCTTCTGTCTTGCCTGCCCACAAATATTGTTAATTGGTGAGAGAGGACCATTGTGTCCCGGCTGTCAACACTGTGGGCCGCCGACGAGATTGTCTGATTGATTCTCTCTTGTCGAGGAGGTTGTTAGGCTGTCCTCAGTTCAGAACGTCAATGTAAATATATTCGTCCGAGAATTTAATTACTAACGCCAAACACTGATAGATACCAAACCACTAAATATATTCCATAATTACTTAATAAGGTATTAAACAGATTCAAAGGTATTCAAATTTCAGATAAATATTTTACACAAGTTTATATGACAATAAAACAAATAAAAATATCAAGAAATATTCATATACAATAAATAGAATACTATTCCTATACAAATGGCAGTCTTCCATCATTTTCCAGAATAATGGTTTCATTCCAAATAATTTAAAAAAATAAAGTGATATTCCGTTTCAGACCTTGAATAGTCCTGTGAAGATAATCATGGTTTTTTTTTTTGGTTTTTTTGTCATATTGATTTATTCATAACCGTATACAGAAAATAAATTATACAACCTGTGGATAATAATAACAAATAGGCTTGAAATACATACGACAAAGAACATCCAGTAATGCCTCCCCATATGAAGGAGTATGTTTATGACAGTTTATTTAAATCAATAAATCCCTACTCCAGTTCCTCCGGAGTCATGGCGGATCAAGATTTGTGTCAATAGTCAAAATAAGTGAAGATTTTCAGTGTAGGTTTTGATGGTATTTTCTATACAGAGCCTTAACGTAGATATGTACGTTTGAAAGTCGTAACTTAGTGTGTAAGGTCACATTTGAGGCATGATGAGGTGAACAAGTGTTAAGTCGAAGTATTGTTGATTGAAATCTTTCTAATGTTGTTAGGTTTAATTTTTTGGTTGTCCCATAAATATGTACTCCTTATGCATAAATGGGTACTTAGTATTGTTTCATGTATTGTGCTAGAGGTAACTGTGACCGTCTGTTCAGCAAGTGGTGCATATGTTTGAGCGTTTGGTTCAACGTTTGTCTTTTTAATCGATTAGGTGGGTTCCACGTATTTGTAAAATTAGTGAATGTGTTGGGGTTGAAGTAGTTTTCAATTCAAATCCCACTTCAGACGGGAAAGTTTTCGCTTATTCCTGTATTAGAAACTGATAAATAAATCGGGCAGTCAGGGACCGAAGCACATGATCACAAACACACATTGGAACATACTGACAACATAAATCAGGCTCAAAGCTCAGAAGACATCAGAAGAACTGCTGGTGACTGGTGACTCCGTGACCTAGCAGCCTCGTATCTTCTTAGTGCATCCGGTCACCGTTCTGCCGCGTATGCACTTTTGTCCTCGTATTGACTGATTTCCAAGTATCAGCGCCATGTGAAAGACTCTGTTTTTAGACTGAATATGTAAATGAGATAAATGCTCCGTCTAGAAATTGCTTAGTTTTATGAAAGAGAGTAGTTAGGTTTTCATAAAATTTATTACAACTCCATTAATAAATTAAGACGAAGCGTGAGTTATTTAAATACGTTAAATTATTGTAAAGAGGGCAAATTTGGTAAAGGTATGAACAAACATGTACCCCCCCCCCTAAAAAAAGAGAGGGAAGGAAAAAATTTAAAAATTAATTTTTTGAATCATCATCTTGGGTATTTAAAATTTCAGAGCGGTTGAATCAACTTCGCCATCTAAATATCATGTAGAGCCTATAATCTCACCTAGGCCGATATAGGCCCTGACTAAAATATTCACATATTATAATCATACAATTGCTACTAATAGCGGGGCCGATATGCCTACGATACAAGATAGGTATAACCTGTATAATTGAACCGTACGTGGCTGCAGACGTGGAGCAGGCTGCGGCAGTATTGTGGACACGTAACAGTAATATAACAATAATGTTTATGATCAACTTCTCTAACGTGTCTGGAATACCTACGCTCTCTCTCTGAAGTGGGGTGGGGGTATTAAAATTACACCTGCCTCCCCCCGGTCCTCGTATATATATGTGGGGGTGCGAGCTTCCTACGCTCCTTGGGGGGGTGCCAGCTTCTCCGAATCTTGCTGACTGTCGTCTGATAATAGTGTTAGATTTTATATCGCATTTATTATACCAGCGTTACATCCTTAAAATCATGGTCCCAAACCATTTATGATTTACTTTGACGATTATAAATTAGTCATGCCACTTTTTGAACTTCTTGTGTAGTATCGGAAATAATGATAACAAACAAAATCTTCACAGTTGAAATTGGTCAAGCTTTTGCGTAATTCAGGAAGGAATATAAGAAGCACCGACTCCAGAAAATAATGTACAATATTCATAACCTAAGATTTCCTGCCATAGCATTTGTCCTACTTTGTAACATATTTCCGCAGAGTTATATTTCTCCTGCACTTTTTTTTGGAAACCTGATCCCTAATCCTCCAACACTGTACTTATATAAGTACATAGATTTTCGCAAAATTGTTAAGTAGGCAAATTTAATACTAAAAATATTACGAAGGTAAATTGATATCGTGATAGATTACCTCCTAGTTGGTGTTGGAGAAGTCTAGCAACAAGTTGACAAGGATACCACCGTGACCGTGGTTTGAAATGTTTCCTGGCTCAGCAATGTATTAAGAAATCTACACTTAAAAGTTCTCAACAGCTAAAATATACGGGGCGGTTGTCGTAGCCAAAAACTCTGTTTAACATTTACTCAACTAATCCTTCCTCAAAATCGGAGCCACTCAATTATCCGCAGACGTGAAAGTTAAGCTAAATGTTGAATGGAGACAGCTGGGCCCCTGCCAAGGTAAGCACAGGAGCAGCACGCTAACTGTTTGAACACGCCCGATGGCTTGACAGAGAGAGAGGCGTGCCATTCCCTGTATGTACAAGCGGTCTAAGCTGGAAATATTAAGGCCATTTGCGGCACAAAGGGTTGGCGAGCGCTAGGGGAAAAAACTGAAATCGGTACGACAATGGGGCGGCGATGGTTAGGGGTGGTTGTCGAACAGGCAGACGGACAGACCAAAGAATAGGCCAATAAATTACAAGAGCAACAAAGGATATCTTGTGCTAGACTCTGTTGTTGTTTCTTGCAGAGATGTATTTGAGCTGTGGCCGTTTTTATTGCTAGCTGTTCGACTGAGGTAATCCTGTCCATGATTAATTCCATTGAATTGTCCTGTTCAAATAGTAGTAGGAATCACTTGGGTTTTATTTTTGTTTATTGGAAGCATAATCTATCTACACAGGTCTTCTGAAAAGTTTCGGACCTCAACATGAAGATGATAATAAAATAAATTTGTTGTTGTTGCTCGTATAAAAGAGACAACCAGGCATACACAGATATGAATATTAGAACGTTTCTGCCTAGCACCCAGTTTTGTGTGAAGTAGCCAGAAGGAAAGGGTTGTAATGACAAAATGATCCTATCGGCAGTTAAAGTATAAGCGAAATGTTCGCAGTTAGTTGGCTTTAGCGGATTTGTTAATTATTAAGGGACATTCGGATCATTGACCAAGTCTAAAAGAGATGTGGCACAAACGAGTTAAGTCATAAGTACTCTTGACCATAACTGCGTTCGTTACAAAGACAGGGCATTGATAGCCTAATGTAGGACCGTCGTATAGTTATGAAACGGTGGAAGAATATAATAACATTTTGTTTACATAACGATTGTGGTGGTATGTGATGATATTGCATACATAATACTAACTTAACTAGTGCGAGATAAATAACATTTAATACATCTTTTCAAATGACATAATCCTTCAATTAATAATGTAATTAGATGTATAATTGACCTTGAACAATTGAAATAATTGTTAACTAATCTTAATTTTGTTTTTTTAGGTAAGTTCTACTGAATATAAGTTTTCTGATATCACGAATATTGTACAGTGCTAAAGAGAAACACGATCATTCTGAATATATCTCAGGTAAATGCAGATATCTTATTTTATATTATAGTATAGGTATAATTCACGTCATTATACATTATAGTTTTTTAGGGTGTCATTATTTTTTCAAAACCAGTACCTGTTATGATTTTTGGTTGTGTGTCTGTTAAACCAATAACCAATTAGTCGTAAAATTGAATGCTTTAGAATGAGTAAATTAAATTTCATCAGGGTCAAATTTGATCGATCATCCTTTGTTGGATACTTCATACACGAGTGAATACTTTTTTCAATGATTCACTAGTATTGGGGGAAACCGCATTTTTTCCCACACAAAAACGTTAAATTATTGGACAATCCGCCCCTATCCTTTGCAATGTAACCCTATCTCCTTACTATGAATTATGGTCTAGTCTTTACGGCAATAAGTCATTTAATTTGACTTTTCAGGTCTAATTGTCTCTGACAGTCTTCAATTCCTTGTAGTTTAGTTTAACTTCAAAAAATGAAATGGTGATGCGAAATCAATCCATCGAATAGGATATTTCACTAAGATAATGTAAAATAATTTTTTCTCATACGTTAATGGTTAGGTGGTAAATAATATTTTTTCCTATTCATTGATTATCAAAATACTATATATGGCCACCCGTGAATCGCCGACATTTCAAATTTTCGACGAGCAAAAGCTAAAAATTTTTTTTATGTACGCCAGCGATTTGTACATAAAGGTTGCGTTCAACAGCAACACACCTACGTCCACCCTGTTAAAAAAACAATTGTTCAATGTACCTAAATTGAAGCATGACCTTGAACTGGACCAATATGTCACTTGATAATATCCTTAGAAGACTATTCAATATCATTCTAATAATAATAATAATTGTTTTTTAAGATTATAATAAAAATATAATAATATAAGCCTGTATTTAAGATTATTAACTGTTTGTACATGTACTAATAGTTAAATTATCTGACTCTCTGTGGATGCACAAACTTACCCCACCAAAACCTCAGTTGTAAGGGGGATTAAAAAAATTAAATAGGCAATGTAACTAACCTTTCTAAAACAATCCCTAAACCGCTCTGCAAAGCCCGAAGCTTTGGCTTCCCACATCAGAAGAAGGGTATCCGGCACGGAGGACCAAATCCTCTAGAATTGTCATGCAGCCGCCGCTACGGCGCATCCCAGAATACAGATGTCGCTCCTTGTCGTAAACCTATGGTGACACCTTCCTGTTGCCGTATCGTCACTTTTTCATCCGGCAGCGCTAGTCTTGGACAAAGGGTACTGCGGGTGGCTCTGGGGGGGGGGTGGTTGACGAACACGCTGGGGTTTCATTAGGGGTTTGAATGATAGCTTATAGACTCTGATCCCCACCCCCCTCCCAATTTCTCACCAAACACTAGCATTAGCTGCCTTATTGTTTGAAGGAGCAACGATTTTGTGCATTAGGTTTGCAACTTTTTTTTATTTATTTTTTTCGTATAGACCAAATCGAGTGCTACGGTGATCATGCCGTTTATTTTTGTTAGACCTCATAGTAATGTTTACTAACAATAAACAATAAGGTAGTAAGGACCCAATTTAGTAAGATAAAAGGTATACTGATTCATTACGGATAGCTAGATGCAGCTGTTGAAAAATTATTGAAGGTTTTCATCACAAATATCTGGAAACATCACAAATAGTTGGAGATTTTGTGCGTTCGTGGCAAACCGCTTGATGAGTTAAAATTCTGTGGTTGTTGACGAAAAGATTTAATTTATCTTTGTTGATTGATAATTTAGTTGGTCAAGTAGAACGTTCTATGATTTGTTCCCCCAAACGAGGCTTTAATTTACTTTTTCAACAAAAATTCTGCTTAGGTATTGAGAGAAGCTGCAGATGCAGGTCCGCGCATGCTCCGTTGTCTCAGAGAGCAATTAAAACTGGATTTGTGTTATTTTGATAATTAAATTTAAATAAATTCTAAGAACCGCACTTCATTATTACAGGGATATCTTATGAACCACCTATTTCGTTGCTAATACTTATTTCATCCTACCCTAAAGACTGCGATACTTGGAGAAACGCCTCGGAAGCTCTGTATCCTCCTTCATATCGCCGCTGCCTGAGCCTGTGTGCCTTGCAGATAATCCTGGCTTGGGCCGCCGATCGGTATCTCCAGAAGGGGTGACTCTTCGCAGCCGTTGACCCGCCACCTCTCTGGCTATGTTCCTGGTCGTTATCCAGATCCGCAGGAGATAGCATTCTGCCTGGACACCTCGTCCCTCACGCACTTATTTATCTGTAGTAGCTTGTCCTCTAAGGAGTTCTGTCGATTCTGCGTCGCCTCAGAAATAGGAGGGGGCTCGCTTGAGTGCTGCTGTACGCCGAATGAATTTCTTTTTTATTTCTTCTCTTCTTGGACTCCCGATCGAGCAATGGGCAAATCGCTTCTTGATGTTCAGAGTATAAAGAGAGACTTATTGTGAGTCGGTCGATAGAGTCGATTAAAAGTGGTATTTGAACTTTGTATCTTAAGTTCTGGCGTTAAGTTAAGTCCTGGCGAATTCTGGCAAAGTGCAATCTTTTTTAATTATAATTCTTCACATCCTCCAGATGACCTCCTCGCTCCGAGGATCCTCAAGAGGGCCGAAGGAGGCTGATATCGACCTGGAGAAGAACCCTCCAGCCGAGATATCTCGCTTTGACGAGCAGCCAGCCTGCCCCACATAAATAACCCTTCTGTCCGGCCGGGCTTACTCCCGCTGATATTTATCGTTCCCTCAGTCATAAAGTCTCCTCTTCCCCTCGTCTTTTTTATCCCTTCTCTCCTCTCTACCCTCCTCTCTTCTCTTCTCTCCTCTATCCGTGGTTCAACAACGTCAGCATTTGTACGCAATAGCGTACGGTGTACGTTACCTTACATGAAGACGCATAAATTCATTCTACTATATATCTAAAGTGAGTAACGTGATAAGAATGTTCTGGTTTCCAATCCCACTATGGACAGTTAATTTTATAAATAAATGTTGGTGTATCTTATTACCCCCACCCCACTTTCAGGGCACTCGTGCATTTCGAATTACATTTGCCGTATAGCTCATTTTTCTACTTGGATTTCTTTTTAATCCCAGTATATAAATTTTAGAGTATGTTATTCATTGGTCATAATATGTTGTGCAACGTAGTGCATAGTGTGTGCTATAGGTGAAGTAAAAAACTCATGGAAAAGAAGATAGATGAGACTAAGATGGTTAAATAAACAACAGTACAGTTGTCCCTCGATAATCCGACACTTTTTAATCCGACGTACTCGGTAGTCCGACGCACCGCCAGTAGGTCTTACCGGCTGTTTGTTTTGTAAACAATTCTTGGAACAATACATACAAGCCTGCACCGACATGAATCTCCCCCTCCGCTCTATACACTCATTTCGCAGGGACAGATCAGTACAGTACGCAGTTGTCGTGTAGATCGGACGTTCAGTATTACTGCTGACTGTATTTACTGTTTGCTTTGTGCGTGTAGTGACAGTTTAGAAATGGCAAGCACAAGTGTGAAACGTAAACATAAAACATTAAATTTATCTGAAAAATGGGAAATTATTAAACGAATAGACCGTGGTGAAACTCCGAGTGCAATATCTAAAGTGTATGACATCGGACGACCTACTGTCTACGATATTGTGAAAAATAAGGAAAAAATTGAAAAACTCCTGAAGTCTGTTGAAGATGAACCCATGAACAGAAAAACTCTTAGGACTAGCGAGTTACCCGAGGTCGAAGACGCTCTTTTTATTTGGTTTAAACAGCAACGGAACCGGAATGCACCTATTTCAGGAGACATTTTGAAACAAAAAGCCCAGTTTTTTTACCAAGAAATAACAAAGAAAACTGACTTTCGCGCTAGTCACGGGTGGTTTGAAAACTTCAAGAAACGTCATGGTATAAGATTTATGCAGATGAGTGGCGAAAAAGTGTCTGCTAACGAATCTGAAATCCAGGAATTCATCGGAAAGTTGGACACAAAAATCAATGAACTTGGCCTAGTTCCTGAACAAATTTATAACGCCGATGAAACCGGCTTAAATTGTCGTCAGCTCCCAACGAAAACATTTGTTACTGAATAGGAAAAAAAAGTTTCTGGAAGAAAATTACAAAAAGAACGTATCACCCTGATGGTATGTGCGAATGCGTCAGGAACTCATAAGTTAAAACTGCTTGTTGTTGGTAAATCAAAGAACCCTCGTGCATTGAAAAATGTAAAGCTCGAATCTCTACCAGTAATCTACATGGCTCAAAGCCGTGCATGGGTCACCAAAGAAGTTTTTCATGATTGGTACACTAACAGCTTTATCCCACAAGTTAAGCAAGATTTAAGAAATAAGAAGTTACCAGTGAAAGCCCTTCTGTTGCTTGACAACGCACCCGGACACCCTGACAAGGATGAATTAAAAGTTAAAACTGCCAATGGGTACATTGAGGTAATGTACTTACCAAAAAACACGACCGCTTTGATCCAGCCAATGGACCAAAACGTCATAAAGACTCTCAAGGCACATTACAAAAACCGCCTTTTAATGGATGTTGTCAGTCAACCTAATGATGACATTGCAGCAATTTTGAAATCCTTCAACATTAAGGATGCGATTTTGAACGCCGCATTTGCTTGGCAGCAACTAAAAAGCACAACCCTGATAAAATCTTGGAAGAATATTTGGCCTAATAACCCACATCTTGCAACATGCAACTCTGCATCCAATGATTATGAATCTATTTTAGAGGCTGCACATGAAATTTGTAACGAAGTGGAAATTGCGCCAGCATCAATTGAAGAGTTCAAGAGATGGATTATTGAAGACAACCTTGCTACTGATGTGACAGACGCAGAAATAATCCAGGAAGTCGCAACAGTGGATGACGAAATGATCAAGGAGGCAGTGCCGGAGAAAAACTTCACTGTAAGCTGTGATGAAGCGTTATCAGCAACCAAAACTTTGCTTCGTTGGTGCGAAGAGAGAGAGTTAGATTTTTCAAACATTTTGATGTTAAAAGGGATTCAAGAACAAGCAATGACGGACTGCCTGCATAAGAAAAAGCAGAAGAAAATCTCAGACTTTTTTAACGTGTAAATACATACATACTTTTTTTTACATATGTACAACTGTACATTTTATTTTACTTTCTTTCCCTATTTCTTTTACAAACTTATACATATATATGTATGTACTGCCATTTTGTAGCCTAGTTTTAATAAATTACATGTATGTATACTGTTTGGTACTTTTTATTAACTTCATTCAAAACTTGTTCAAATGCATTGAGAAAAAAACATCTTTGATAATCCAACATTTTCGGTAATCCGACACGCCCCTGGTCCCTTACCTGTCGGATTATCGAGGGACAACTGTATTTTGCAGAAAATTAGCATAGTATTTTCACAATTATTTTAAATTTCTTAGTAAGACATTTTCGTGGCCTTATTATATACCACATCTCAACCTACTTTCTTTCGGGATTCGTGGATGAACTAGTAACAGTTCTTTTGTGGAAGATTTTCCATATAGCTTCAGCTGGCCTAAACTAAAGCAGGAAGTAGAGGACGCTGGTCCTAGGAGGGAGGGGATGTAGATAAATCTTCCAATGTAGCGTATTAAAAATGAATAAAAGAACATAGGAGGCCGTGTCCTCGATGGGCTCGCTCGAAGATGACTTGAACGAGCACTCCCGAACGATGGTTATCCTGTGTTAGCGACTTCCTCCCGACTGCCATAAATCCAGACGGCAGTGTTTCTCTTAATAAAATCGCTTGACTTGACAACTGGTCACTTCCGCCGCGGCGCCCTCTCCCGGTACACTTTGTCAATTGTTTCAATTGGTCTTGTCAAATATCGCTCCATCTCCAGGCGGGCTCCGTACGTCTTACTTAGGGCCCAGGGTGACAGGTGGGATCCGATTGAGCTGGAGGTACGGGTGCGGAGGCAATAAGTATCATGATACAAATCAGTGCTGCTGGGATTTGAGAATTGAATAGTTATGCAGTAAAGTACCTCGGAGATCATCTATATCTCTAACTATACATCATATATATCTAACTAAATAGAACTATATATATCATATATCTAACTAGAAACAAAAATACTCACAAGGAATATTCGAGACTAAGAATGACATAAACGGGAAATTGCACTTGAAACCGGATGTCGCTATCTTAATCTTTCGAGACCCTTGCTCATGTGAAATTGAGAAGTGCGTGAGGGGAGGCACTGCATTTAGGTTAACTCAAAAGACATACATTTTGCAAAATAAAGAACACTAATAATAACTGCAAGAACCACTCCATTAAGTACTTGTGTACTTAGTACAAAGTAGATGAACCATCAAGAGGAAAGTTATCAAACACCGTCACAGTTTACAATCGTTGAAGGGGGAATAAAACACAACACTGACAATTCGTCTTCATATTCTCAGACGTCCACACTTCGACTAGATATCCTGTTATAAACATTAAAGCATTATCAGGGGTTAAGTTCTATTCCCATTTATCTAAATTATCAATCATAATCATAATATTTACTTTTTTATTACATGATTCTATTTAATTTTTAGCATTTATCAAGTCATTTTTGTTTTTAAAAACAATATAATTTTTATAGAAAATGACACCTAGTTAGGGGTGCCTGTTAGCGAGACCTTTCCACACTCTGTACATTATTATATCCACGCTGTTACTAATGATATTAAAAATAAAAATAAAATAACTACTTTATTAGGGCCAACTATATATGTGTACAGTACTTGTTATGTATTTGAGAGTACAATATAAATAAATTGTTGGTGCATTCATGGGGTAATGGTTTGCTTATCTCATAAAAAAATTCCTGAAGAAAGTAAGCAGATGATTATAGTACCTGTTGGTAACTTTTTTTTTTATTGCAATGTTCATTATAAATAAATTCCTATGAGTTAATAACTTTAAATGAGTTCCTAAAGCACAGAGATGCTCATGGTTTGAACGGATGGTTTTCAATATTGCCCTGATTGACTTTCTATAGAAGAATCTGCAACGAGAGTGTCTTGTAAAGTAACGTCGTTAGTTAACCATTGGCATATTAAATTTAAGCCTTGATCTAATGCGCTGAAGGAAAGCAGGTCATGTTTTTAATGATAAAAATGTCATTGGTCGGGGATTACTAGCTAAAATGAATGAGTTATTAGCAAGTCTGTATCAATACTCCCATAGGCAAGATGGGACCCGCTTGAGGGATATTACAATTACGTAGTTAGTGTAGTTTAGAGACTTTATTGATACTAATGGCAGAAGGATGTTTGAAATTTATAGTTGTACTTAAAACTTCCAAAGATTTAATTGTTTCTTAAACCTTGTTAAAAGATTACGCGCGCATGATGCAACATGAAAGTTTTTTTTTCTTTCGGTTTTTTTTTTCGATTTTTCTGTCGGCGAGAGAATTGACAAAGCTTGCGAGAATGGAATTAGAGAGGACTGTTATTATTGCATTAGCCGAGTTAGTTAGACATGGGTCGTGCGTGTCAGGATTGACTCTCGCAGGAGACAGACGGACGGAGAATAGCCGGCAGGGACGTGATCGTACATTTTCGGCGAAAGCGCAAAGAAATCTCAACTCCTCTCTTGCAGCAACGACAAAAAGGTCCGCGGCCATTGTAGGCCCTACAAAGGGGCACTGAGAGCGTGTGTCGTCTGCCCGCACATCCTCCGCCTCCTCGCAAGCGTGTCTTCATATCTCTTCCTGGTTCTCTATGGTATACCTCTGCTCTATATTGCTGTCATTCTTGTTAGAGTATTGTGACGTCTTTGTGTCATTGTACAACTGAGAAACCTGTATTTTATCCTACAGCTTTAAAAAAAAAAAATGGATTACTTAAACATTAACGTTTAATAACCTATGGATTTTCGGTCAAGTATTTTGTGTTTGTTGAAAAGCCTATTTAAAAATGTATATATCATAAAATGAATCATATGTCATATTTAAAGTAACACAATTTTTTTTGGTAAATACAGAAATAAATTAATCTTTCATGAAATAAATAATAAATTGGAATTGATGTGAAACTCGCTTTAATTTTTTCTACCGTGTTCCTCGTGAAGTGTTTATTATACGTCAATCTTACCTTAAGACAATATTGGTTTTTGCACTTATTTGGTATCACATGAAGCGTTAATAGACTACAATTGTTGGAGCTATATATACTTAGTGTACAGGCTTGAACTCCCAGCGCCAAAAACTTAAGAAAATAGATATAAAAAATATATTTTTTTGAGGAGAGTAAGATGAAACTAAAATTGAATTATACTACCAGTTTGGCTTTGTTGTAAAAGTCTTATTTGTTCTAGCTAACAGAACTCACACTTATTCTTTTGGAAATATATTCCCTTCATCATAACAGGCATTATTTAATTTATAATTTATATAATAAGTTAATTGGTAAAAATTCTCTCATTGGGTATATCAATTAATAGAATAGTCTGGGAGTTCGCACTAAGAAGAAGTTACGACAGGTCTAACCATGAGTTAATGCCCATTGAGACCAATTGCCGAAGATGTTAGCATTTAATAGCAGGCCATCACTCATGCAATTCAGGCAATTCTCTTCACAGTGTCTCGTCAGCCCTGACAGCACTTCTCTAACGCTCACTACACTGGTCCTCTATAGGCTCTAAATAGCCTGTGCATGGGGGCATCGCATTATATTCTATCTTGCAGTTTTATGGGGACTCAATGATCTGCACATTAGATCATTTAGGGGGTAACTTGAAGCATATACCATCACTAACAAATTCGTACGCACCATCTTATAATTCGTGCTTTTTGATAATTTATATCATGAACTGGATCAAACAGAAAAATAAGCCCTGGTTTTTTGTCAAAATGTTTAATAGCCTAAATAGTATTAAAACATAAATAAATATTAATTTATAGACATTTAGACATTATTTATTAAAAGAATTATCAAATTTATTCATCTGTACAATTTATGTATGTTGCAATTTTATGCTTTTTTCTTTTGTTTTGATACTTATAAAAATACATAACTGATGAAAAAGATAATAAAAAATGTAGGAATTGTAGTTAAAACTGCCCAAAAATCAGCCATAAAATTTTCACTCACAAAACTGTCCAGACGAATAAATAAATAAGACTACCTTCAGTTTAAAGAGATAAACACATAAAGGGGACTGGTATTCAAATATTGTTTACTAATGTTGTTTGGATGAATTAATAAATACTAATTTTTGGACATTGTAAAAATTGAAAATATTTAGTCAGTCACTGTATACATATATATATATATATACTTTTTTTTATTTAAGAATATAATTAGCCGAGCTCGTTAGAGAATTGAACCTCTAATTTATTTGGATTTTGCATTGGTCACATTTGATATTGATTTTATTTTATTCATTAAATTAAAGACTATTTTTCTCTGACAAAATTAGAAACTATTGAATATTTCCGATCAATGCTTCATTTTATTAGTTAAAGTATCTTCAATCACCTTTATTTAAATTTAAAGTAGAATCTTAGCCGGGATTTGAAAAAAAAAAATTTAGTTATATAATATAATATTTTATACGTTTATTATTATTTATTTATTTTTTTATTACAACGCTGTGTTGTCATCCTTTAGCTTGGAAAAAAATATACTACCAGGCATTAAAAACAATTCTAGCTGGAATATTCATGGAGTAGCATTGTAGGCCACTGTTGTTGGTCCAATAAAAGGACCGTCTTCGTGCCACCGCATGCCGATCACGCGTGTTCTTGCTCAGTGTTTTCACGTTTGGCGAAACTGACAAAGGCAGGATGTGATAGCTAGGAATGTCAATGGATAACATCGACACCTGCTAATATCGACATTGGTGAGATTTGTGACTTTTTGATTTTATCGATTAAATTGTTCGGGGCAATTTAAATTTTTTTAGTGGGATAAATATCCTGGATAATAAACCCAAGGAGGAATACGCCATGGTTACAATTATATACTTGTATGAAAGTACATATGATAATAATAGTGTTTCATTGTATTAAAACTTTAGACGTTTTCAATAATGAAGAAGAAATGTATAAAAAAAAAATAATAAAAAATAAAGAAACAATATAATAATTAAATCAAGACAAAAAAAACAACAGATTTATAGAATAGAAATAGAACAAACAATAACATAAAGCCAAACAATCTAAATGATGGAAAAAAAAATATATAAATTATTAAAATAATAACGATGATGATTTTGGTCGAATGCTCGGTAGGAAAAATGTATTTTTTTTAAATCTCTCCCCCTTGAAAATTCTCATCCTCCTTCCCTCAAACTTGAGATTCCCCTCCAAAATAATTCCCACATTTAAGCATGCTTGTACTTAAGTTCCCAAATTAACGATCCTCAAAAATATACCAAGTATTTTTTATTACAATTACAGTATTGCATTCCTTAACCCATCTCGGTTACGGAAGATTGCTTTTTGAATGAATCAAAATAATATAATAGCTAAAACATTGAAAAAATAAACTATTCTATAAACATTAAGTTTTCGTTTTATTTCTCCGTTTCCATCTTTAACAAATGGTAAAATCTAATAATTGATGATTTTTAATAATACTTAGAACCTAGATCCTCCTATTGAGGCTCAGCAATTAGCAGCCTATAAATTTTTTTTGCATTATTTTGTTGTCATAGTATTTATTATTTTGTATAACTACTTATTTGTTTTATATCATTATAAATTATAACACATTTTTTTTAGTTGACAAACTACACATAGTGGTTGGCTCCTTGCCACAACGTTGGCTAGAAACCCCTATAGTTTTCACCGCCGGAATGAACAACTTGCTCGATGACAGCATCACATCGCATTGTCCCATCCGATCCTAATTCAGGACACCCCTCTCGAACAGAGACAGATCCGTCACGCACGGAGGATCCTTATCGGATTACCGGCGGTCCGAGAGATAATCCCGGATGTCGGAGTCTGTGATGTTGATGATGGTGTAGGATCTGTATGGTATTCCGATCACAGACAACATCCTACCTAAAGTCACCAACCGCCTTCGTCGACTATACAAATCGGCCTCTTTGTCGTAGCAGCTTTCTTGCTTATTGTAGAGGCTGCTTGCGTGTCTTGTTTACTCGCTTCTTGTACATACAATGTTACTTCATTGTAGGCCGAGGTTGTACACTGATTGAAAGCTCTGTCTCTTAAAGAGAAAACCTTTTTACAGTCTTAAGAATGTGCAAAAGCTCTTGTTTTTTTTATCTTGGCATTCACAGATCACAAAGGCATATCCCAAGAATGGCCACTTATATAACTGAGTCGAAACGCTATCAATAGCCTCAAAATGGTGAATTTTTGGTGACATCGTTTTGGTATTTTGCACGTTTGGAATCAGGGGATTGGATTTCAGGGGCTAGCCTGTGTTAATGAATATTTTTATTTGACGATTTACTGATTTAAAAATAAAAATAAATAATAAATACGCATTGTACTAAATAAATAATATGATACTACGTCGCCTATTTGACCTTAAAATTTGAAAGAAGAGGAAAGTATATGGCAGTACCTGCTCATAATTAGCGACGCCACAGGAAATACAAAAATAATTTGTAATTAGATCCGTCTGAGGATCTACAATTGTATCTGTGAGTTTAAAGGGGCTGTAAGGGGAAAAAAATGCTCTGAATTATCGAGAAGCATCAATTTGTTGTAAATATGGGATTTTGCCAGGTAATTTTTCCTTCGGATGTTTTTGCTTCAAATCAATTCCAATTATAAATAATAAAAATCATTATCTATAACATACTTTTAGGTTTAAATAAAATGTATCAGGTGCCTTTTCGAAGTCCAGGTGAACATCACGCAGAGCTATATTTTGTGAACAAAAGAAAGGTTGGATTGGGCCTGTTTGTATACACTCAATCCATTTATTTATTCGGTTTATTTTTGTGTTGTTGGATTTACAAGCTACTGGCCAGTTGTAAACATTTGAAATGATTTATATATTTTACTTGTGCTTCAAAGAGAGATAAACCTCCTTCCTCCTCGATCGCCTTGTATCAAAAGACGTAGATACCAGAAGAGCAGGGAGGAGATTGAAGGAATGACGGACAGTATAAAACATGGCAATTTTCTACAGGCTGCTCCTGAATAGGCTGGCCCTTGGCTAGTTGTTGCCCTTTCATATGGATATCCAAGCCCCGCTCTCTCTCTCCAAGGCCCTTTTCTCAGCAAGGAGACTTGTTTATCTATTGTGAAATTGTTCATGTCTCTGACGAAATGTTTATAGGGCTTCAGTACTCACTTATCTTTTTTGAATGGCAATGTTATTTCTGCTAGGCGTTATTTTTTTTTTTTTTAGTATATTAATTAAAAACAGATGAAACCTTTCAACATAAAATGTGATGATTACACACCTGTAACAATTATTTTTTGCCAAATACATGCCTTAGGTAGCATTGTTGAGGTTGGTAAGCGTCTGGGTTGGTGAGTGCTCTCCTTGTCCTTGCCAGTTTCTGGATAGTGCAGAGCTCTCCCGGGTAAGATAGGACCCGCTATTACACAAAGACCATAAAATAAAAGCTGTGTATCTATCTCTCAGTGAAGAATGAGGAAACAAAATAATATGTATCCATTCTTTCCATTATGAAAAGGTTACGTTCTTGTAACTTGACTATTTAAAAAAAAAATTATAGAAATTCAACTCATAATTCCCCACTATTTACAAAACTGGTTGATAACTTCTAGCCACCTCTTTAACTGTTTTCCCTGTTTTTTCGGTTTATTATTTAGTCCTACTAAATTGTTTACCAGGCGTTTTTCATTCATGATTAACTGTGTGTATTTTGTCCCAACACTTCCCTGGCGTTATGCTATATTTGGAAGTGCTAAATTGCCTTTTATTTCACCTGTTCTGAAATATTTTTCAGGATTCCTGCTGATTTAGTTAGTCTTGATGAAGTATACCTCAATTTTCAAGGGCCCCTGCCTTCCCCTGCATGTCATTAACTTTAGAGACCTGCCCAATTTTCGTGTTTATCACATTGGCTCTTTCATGTTGACGGTCTTTTTTCTCATGTTGTATAATTGTTTTGTTATGCCTGCCTAGTTTATTTTGCAATGAACATGAACACAAAGCTCTAAACTCTTGCTTATTCGAGTGAACATATGCGCGTCCCCTAGCCGTACAATGAGTGTTATACCACTGCCCCCTTACCGGTTACAACACCCGCCATAAATCGGCCCATGTCATTCCCGTTGCATATCTGCAGTTGTGACAACGAACGATTGCACCGGGGACATGCAAGGGAATGCTTCATTAAAACACACGGGCACCCCCCCTCCCAAAAACACAGAGCGCCAGCAATAATACTCAGCGACCACCGGACCAGCAATAAATATAATTCGGCTGGGGGGGGGGCATTTGGGGACAGAACCCCCCTCCCTCCCCCCGCTCACTGTGACAAGGCGAGAATTAATGTCAAATATTTGACGGGGCAATTGGAGTGGTCAAATTTATGCGGCTGACACGACGTGAGCGACAGACGACCGGCCGCAGCTAAATCTATAATGCCCTCTCTACAAATGAGGCCTCTCTCTGACACAGCCCTGCGAATACCACCGGTGTGTCATCTTCGTCCATGTGTCCTCAATGTGGTCGATGTATATGGCTGTAATTGTGACCATATAGTGTCACCATTGTGTTTAAACTACGTTGGAGAATAACCCGTTTTTATTATAGTGATGAAATATACTAGATTGTCAAAAAATAACACATCAAATCCTTATTTATGTCATTTTTACTTTGGCTAATCATTTATTCAATTATATACCCCGAAGTCTTTGCATATGGTTTACTGTTCGATTATACACTGTAACGAGAATGGCCGAAGAATAAATTGTGATCCACTGCCTTTTAAGGCACAATTGGAAAAAAGTATTAGGTGTGAATGCGGTAACTGAAGAAATTCGGAACTTAAAGCGGAAGAAGGATGGAGTACCCGATCAAAACACGGCAGATCTTCGGTTCAATGCTTGGAATACTTTTAGTCAAGATGGGCTTTGAGTGTGTAAACCTGGATTCGTATCTTTAGCGGGTGCAGCCTTTAAGCCTATTACTTTTCGAAATAATAGTGATACAATGGAAACAGGAACTGTAAAAATAATAATTGGTCCAATGAACAGTAGCATAGCCATTTCAATGAAAACAATTAAGGAGACATAAAGTAAGATATATTTTAGATCAAACAGAAACTTTGACAAATATTACAATGGTTTAACAAATAAAAAACATGCTGGCAGCAACAAATTTCAAATTATTGATAAAAAAATATTTTTTGAAATATTGACGTTTTTTGATCTATACTTTCTATTACTATATAGAGATAGAGACTTACTCTGGATCATTAGAGCCTGTAGCTATGACATATGTTTTTTTAATGATTATCGATCATAGATATCTTACACACGATCAAGAATCTATTTTAGGGTAGATTCAGGCGCTTTATCTCAGGAATAATTTTTCCAGTTATATCAAGTGACCCCAGGGAATCCAATAAAGTCGATTAGTCCGTCTTATATTGCCTGCTTATATGTTTCTCAAAAATTAATTTTTTTTCTAATGTTTACTCTAATTTATATCGGAAATAATTCACAGTGTGAATTAGGACAGGAAGTGAAATTTCGCAGGTCACAAGTTTAGCCTGCCCTCCTCCCATAATTTTCATCAACATACAGTTCCCTTATAATTTTCTAAACAAGTTCCCTCAGCAAAAAACAACTTGTATTCTCATGTGGCCAAATCCCATAGGCCGATTCTACGCCAATTTCCTTTAACAATCTCTTTTTACGCTGTTATCCTCGAGAGATTTCAACCATTCGCTGATCTGATACACTCATCTCTGTAATCTGTTGTTGTTAGAGCGTGCCTGAATGGCCGCCATAAGAAAATGAGTCGTTCCGAAGAAGCTGACGACGTGAACAGCGAAACGTCGGCACGTAGCACCACTCACTCAGCACTGTCAAATCCACAAGATTGCATGGACGAACCCTTGTAGTCTTTTGTGGGGCCTTTCATAATCTCAACGGCTACGTGATATACTGGTAAAGATAGAAAGTAAAAAAGAAACGGTTATAATCATATAATAATAAAAAAATTACTTGTACTCGAATTTATTACATGTCATCTTAGAAAAATCAACAACTATCATATCATGAAAATTATTATATTAAACTTTGAAGAAAGTTAAATTTGGGGTTGAATGATATTTTCCATATCTAGATAGGACTTATTAAAACCTCACAAACCAATTTTGAACTTTGAAGAATTTATTTCAAAATTTGAACTTAACTAGGATGATGTTATCCGACTCAATTCGAAAAATACTGGAAGAAGGCTGTGCTCATAGTTTTTTAGCATATAATATTCTCAAATTTGAAACCAGGGAAAATTTGTAAATACTATTTCAAACGATAAATACGTTGGAAATAACCTATTAAATCCGATAAATTTCGATTCTATACAATGGATCGAAAGTGGCTTGCCAACATATAAATAGAAAAACAAAAATCTGTCACGTTTCTAGGAAATGCATTATACCGCGTTTATGTTATACATATGTTTTTTTGGTCTCATTATTTGTGTCACTGGAATCTATGAAAATTAGGCAGGATTGCAATAAAGTATTTTATTGCTTCATTTCTCTCTCTGTATGACATAACTTGTCCATGGCCTTTAGGTTTTACCTGCTTTATCTATAAATTAATACCAAAAAGAACTTGATATGATGAGTGTCTTTTAATGCGCAAGGTTATCGTTTATTCCGTCACTATCATTGTCAGACTCATAAACAGAGCCTTCGGCAGATCTTCAAGCTCTGCAATGTGCGCATCCCACTTCACTGCTCAAGGCACACTTTGCACGGCGCTCTAACGTGCTAAATACCACAAACAAGAATAAAATCACTTGGCTTTTGTAGCCCGTAGTGAGCAGCGGTATATTAGCGACAATACCTTTTTCCTGTCCAAAGGGTTAACGTTTCCTGGAAGTCGATACAACAGGAGGAGGAACATGGTAGATGTTTAACACCTAGGCTCACTCCCCTGTCGATTTCTAAGAACCAAGTGTCCAATCAACAACATGTGCGAGAAATGGGAAAGTTAGAGGTGAACCAGTTGATTCCTTTGATTTTTGTAAGTGAGGAGGCCATTTGTCAGGTGGGCTCTCTACACGTATCCAATGTAGAATGGATACACGCCACCTATAACTCTTCCTGTTTTTTATCTCATTTTTTTTTTTTTTTTCCTTTTTCTAAAAGATAATTTGGAATTCCCGATGAATATAAAGCCCGTATGGTGAGGTACACCGACTTCGTTCTGAAATGTTTAAAATACGACAGTCATAAATATACGGCCCACAGCATTCCATGATCCGAAATGTCATTTCGAATTCGTTGAAATGTTTTATATATCATCTGACTCAGATCTTAGAGCCCCCATCACTCTCTCTCTCTCTCTCTCTCTCTCTCTGGCTTTCTCTGGCTGGATATACTTCTCAGATGGTTAAAGATAAACCCCAAGCCTGCTAATTAAAGGGACAGTCGTCATTGGCTGATACACAATTAATGGGGCAACCTCGGCTAAAGAATGATTGGAGGAGACGGGCCCGTTAGACATTTTTGTACCTGGAAACGGACCAATGGGCGGGCCTCTTTGTACTCTGATTTATCTGATTGGTCCGCGGCTTAGTCATGTCTTTATGGGCCTCCGTCCTTCGCCATATTTCTTAATGTGTGTCCTTCCGTTGCTGGATTCGTTCTTAATGTCTCATTGTTGAGGAGGTATTTTGGGAGCTTTGATGTAATCAGTAGCGTTCAAGTCTACATTCTCCGTGTACTGTGGAGCTGGAAGGGTAGGATGGGGGGAAAGGCGGGCTATCCGATTCTAATTTACGAAGCTCTAAGTGGAACAAAAACCACTATCCTCCTTAGGATTTCAGTTGCTGGTTTTTCTTGTCCTTTTTTAAAAATATTGAGATAAATCAACGCGTTATAAATTAAAATGAATTTTTAAAATTTGAGACCAATCTATACAATTGCAATCGGACTACAAACTGATACGTGAATGACCTTTTGCCCTTAACCATTCTCAAAGTAGTTCCTCTACCTTCGGTCTGAACAGTTAACAACGCCCAGTGTTCAAAGCAACAAGAAAGGAAGAAGATGCCATATAAAACGTCTGATAATAATTTCGGCTCAGTCCGAGATGGCCCATGTATTATTCATGGAGAATTACTCATTCCACGGATGCAGCAGTAACACTTTATAGCGTTTATTCTAATGATTCGTTAATTTTTTTTTCAGCTGCGCAGGCACAGAACTTTTATTGAAAACTGTCTTGGGAGTCAGTTATACTAACAAGCAGGTGCTACCTCTCGAATATTACAGTTGCTTTATTTCAATTGTCTGTTTCGTATGGAAATATTTTATAAATGTATAATTCGGAGGTCTATTCGTATATAACTTATTCCACCGACAGGTGATACTGTTCAATTATAAACAGTGAAACTAAAAAAAACAACACTATCTCGAAGAAAACACAAACAAAAATGCTGTCAAATAAAAGTTGCTTTTATTTAAAGTGCACTGTTCCTCTTTTCATACCTAAATGGAAGTACATAATGGGCATACATATACAAGTATTTTATTAATTGATATTGTTTTGAAATTAATTATTTTTGGTGAAGGACAGCCTCCATTCTTCAAATGTTCTTCCTCCATGTTAGTATTGCCTCCGCTCTTGTCAGTACTTCAACTACTGTACTTCTTCACCTTGGCTCCTCATTTCCGAGTATTTCTTTTTAACCACTTTCTTTTATCTTTATTTTTTTTTGCCCATTGTACTTACCAATAGATCTTTTTGTAAGGTACTTTGATAATTGTCCCATTTCTTCCGTAGATCCCTTTACTGCGTAGCATGAACGTATTATAAACAAGAGCTCAATTTGGGTTTGTGGATCCCCAAAGCGAGTTGTCTTCAATGGCAAGTATTGACTCTTCTTGAAAATATATCATCTATATTGTAGTAAATTCTTGTATTTTGTTGTTAGAGTTTTTCAATGTTGTTTTGATGATAGAGAGCTCTATGTTCGCATCTATACTTCACTAAGTTTCAATGATTCGTTCATCACTAGCGTTAATTCATCACTTATATCAAAGTTATGTTTGTAAGATCCTTTATTATCTTTGGTCAAATCGCATATACAATGTGAAAGTACGCAAGTGTTTGGCAAAGGCAAAGTGTTTTTTTTAGTTATCTATGGATTTGCTGATACATTTTATGATGAACATATCATGTCTTTAATGGTTTTGTCTTGGTTACTAAACAGCGCATGATAATTGCTAAGCCCAGTGGCACCATTTTTACTGCCAAGATATTCATGAATAATTCTGTTATTCCAATTACGGAAGCCTATTTTCGTTGCAACGAAGATAATGCAGTCGTTTTTCTCTTCTTTAAAAAAAACAACAGCTAAAACTTCATTCAACCCTCTCTCGCAGGTATTAGATACAATAAGGGCACTAAAGAGACTATTTGTCAATTGTGGAGGGGCGGTGGGTAAATATTAATGGCTGCAGAAATTCCCAAGGATCAACAAGTGGCCGCGAGACTCCCGCGCGCGCTCTCCCGCCAAAGTTAATAACACCCGCTCAAACTTGCCTGTCTCTGGAAGTAAAGCCGGTTATGCTTACTTGTCAGCCTTCCTGTCGGTATGTCAAGAGTGACACTCGCGTCTCTCATCCTTTTCTTATGTAGGTTCTTAAGTGTACAAGTTTTCTAGAAAATTCGTGAACGATTAAATGAATTTACTATAACTCTCCCGGATACCAAACTATGTTGTTTTCGCTTTACAATAATTTTGAAAAATGTAGTATACAGTAATTATTTGTTTTATCACCGAGTTGATCTGCTAATGCATACACTGTTTCAAATTCTATCCCCACCCTTCTCTCCCATCCGGTATTACTATAGCAATTTTAAAATTTAACAAAAATAACCTCCTTTTTGTTTAATAATGAAAATTTATTTTTTATAGCTTATTTTCTGATAAATCATAAAAATTATATTTCGATAAAAAATAGAAAGTCTTTCGTAAAAAATTCATTTAAACTTTTCCTAATGCTCCATTCCAAGATGTCTTGTAACATCTCCATTTATGGCAACCGATTAAATTTAGTCTCACTCATACAGTGTCCATTGAGCGTATCATCCACTCTCAGTTAAATTTTGCAGCAATTCAACGCTCTTTTTCTAGATATTTTAACCTGAACATAAATTATGAGGTGTCAACTACAACGCACAATCGTAAACAATGTTGTTGTTTCTAGAGTGATTGTATCGGTAATCTCACGCGATTCAATCAACATGGCAGCCGAATGTAAACAATTTTCTAAGGATTGAGAATATTAAGTCGTTATACCAGGTCTTTAGAATCAAAACCCGTTAGATCCGTTTTCAAAAATATTCCAGGAGAGACAGTACTTCAATGAAGCATTAAAATTTGGGTAAATGTTTTTGGTGCTGTTGGAATGATAAGGTTTGTTCCAAGATAAGTTTTCATCGTAAACAATATTTTAGTTTTTATGTATATTGGGGTTGTTTTTTTATCTCTCCTGTAAGATTTCTAAAAAGGTATATAGCGGGGTTTGATTGTGAAGGCATTATTTGTTCAGTTAGTAATTACGTTAATTGCAATTATTAGGTTAGTTAGTGAGTTGGAATAGGTATTTGCAGTAAGTTTGTAAACATGAAAAAAAATCAAAAATCTTATTCATGATTGCTCATTTCCCTTCATGAGGCTGACTCGAAACCGACCCAGCGAACGTGGTGTGCATCATGTCCGGCAACTGTTGCACAATGTCGTCCGAAGAATGACCCAAAGAGTCCATGACTTGCAAATGGAGCTGAGGTTTTTGTCCCCTTCTTCGCCTATTAACATGACAATCGGCTGATCTTGTCTTGGCGGCCGCTGCTCTGATAGTGATGTCTCCATCGGATGCTCTTCCATGTCTTGACGGTTGTCGCTGATTCAGCAGCTGAAGGGTGTTACAGCATGTCATACAAACATTAGGCCCATCGCTTCATTGAAATCAATATGTTTCTGCTCTTTTAATAAATAGTGCCTCCACAACCATGTGGATTTGAGAGGTCTTAGGGCTGTTTGTAAATACTGTACGAATGAGCGAGTGAATAAAAAAAGTAAATACGGAATAAATAAGAACTTTTATCACAATTAATTATTTCCCAAAAAGGCAGATTGGAATTTTATCACAATAAAGAAGTTTCCTTCAACAGAAATTTAGCACTGAATCCTGACATCCTTATCTATCCCACTTTGAGATTGTTTCATTAATATATATTCCTACAAAGAATGCTTGTCTGTCATTGTTTGACTCGTTTCCTGTCGTGGTTTAGTCAATCGTGAAAATAACATTCACCCCTGTCAGTGCCTGCCCGCGCACATGTGTCAGTGAATTATTTTGCAGCAGAGCGGAGCCTCGAAGATTATCCTCCGCGACGTCCAACCTTTAGCTGGGCTTAGATGGAAGGCTGATTCGGTTTTTGGTTTTATTTTTTACTCTGTTGTTTTTTTGGCGGGAGATGAATGGTTGGCGGGTGCGGCGGCAGCTGAACTATCCCCGGAGATACAGATCTGTCGGGCGAGGTACCTGTCACACAGGCTGGCTAGAGAGCCCTCAGATCCTGGATTCTGTTTCTTCCCCCGTCAGCTCGAATCAATCCTCTTGGATGTTTTTTTTGTAGTCAACGAGGCGTCTTCCCTTCAGTCAGTCATGTGGCTATCTTTACTTAAGTGCTTGTCTCGCTTCTCCTCTGTTTGTAGTATGTTTGAGTTCAACGCCCTACATCAATACATATAGTCAGATCGATTTGATTCTCTTCAATTATTTGATCTCTTCCAATCCAATTGCTTTTTTCTGCGATTACTCCGGTTTCAATCAATTTTATTAAGATAAAATTACAATCTGCCTTTTATTAGGCAATGAGTAATTGAGATAAATGTCATCATTCATACTATATTTACAATTCATCATTCACTCGCTCATTCATACAATATTTACAGAGGCCCCCCAAGTCCACAAGGCTGTCACCTCCCTCGCATGCGAAGGAGGAAGCGGAGTCTTGGCGAGTCCCCCACGCTCCTACGTCAGCCGCGTCACTGGATAAGAGCCAGCGGAGGCTGACCAAGAGCGCGAGAGCCACAGACGCTCAGGACATGATTAGAGAAACTGGCCATTGCCAGAACTCCCACTATCACTTAGTTATAGCAGGTCACGAGGCCACTGCCGTTTTAATCTCCGAAGAGGATTATAGGGGTGAGTGGTGCAGTGCAATGACTGTGCTAGGGAATTAGGGTGGTTGGATAGGTTACTATGGAATTTTATGAACTTGGAAGGGATGAGTTTAAGAATATAGGGTATATTCAGATCATTGTGAAGGGTTTTGTTAATAATAATAAGGGGCATTTACTATTGTTCTTAGGACTTTTCTGCGATTACTAACAAGTCTATACTTTCTATCGTACCCTGTGAAGTAATTATGGGCCTGATTTACAAAACTAATCAAACCAATAAATTCAATTTCATATAATCACGATCCAGAATTTTATGGTTTGAATTGCCATTCTGTACAGGGCTGTTTTATCTCGGGTAGATATAAACATAAAGTCCGTTGCATAGATTCTAAAAGTGGGGGGGGGGGAGTTTTTAGGGTCACAGACCCTATGAATGCGTGACCTGATCTTGAGAATTGTATGCGACTCTTTGGGTTCGCTTTGAAACATTTCCGTTGAGCTTGTAGGTACTTATTATAAAATCAATCTTAGGTACCAGTCTTCACTTCGCAGGACAGGATCGCTGGTTGCCCAATAGGCAGGACTGCCATAGTTATACCTACTGACGTCCTAAAGACTGCTGCGGAAATAAACACCTTCTGCCCTATTTGCTCTCCTGGTATAGTCTTCTGCTAGCGGTCCAACTACCGTAAAATCTACCAGCTCTGGTGCTTAGCTCACGTAGTAATGTCCTTCTTAGGCGATTGTCTTGTACCGTTTCTCGCCGGACTTATTCCTCTCCGTTACTTCAATCCTACTTTATAACATACTTTTTTTTTTTTACTCTCTAATCTTACTATATAAAAGAAACGTTCCTACTTAGTAGTTGTTAATATGAGGTTGATCGGAAAGAAAATCGAATCATTAAAACATTTAGACCTAAAGTAACTGTGAAAGTAGCAATCACAATGGAGCTTATTGTATTTTACTTTTTGATTATTATTAGCGAAAGAAAAATATACTTACAGGATTGGAACCATCAAATACCTAGTCCGGGTGCTCTGCCAATCGAGCTAGCTGTGAAAGAGTTCATCACAATATCAATTATGACCTAAATCTCGCAATGATTGTAAGCATCGCACCACGATGGGCAAGGACGCTGCCAATGGAACCATCACGTGATCTCTTGATTGGACTCCGGTTCCTACCAGTATAATTTTTATTTGTCTGATAATTATTAATAATAGTAGGATCTTTACCGCAACAAGTCCTATATAACCTTGGATAATATTCCTTTGATGTCTACCAAGGGAAGAAAGCTTGGCCAAAATCCCATTCTATAGGAGAGCAAAAGAACTAACCGGCTTTCTCAATGTACGATCTGCGTATAAAAATGGATTGGGATTTCACTACCCATTTTAGAAAAATAAGGAATAAATAGAAAAAGAACGACCCTTAAAGGCTTTCGCACTTGTAAACTCCATTTAACAGGTAGATTGGTATATATCGTATACCAATTATTGTAATATAGGTGGTTATGGTTGGATGGTATTGAAATGTTGCCTATATGGTTTCTGTTTGTAATATCAGACTTTAATCATGGGAAGGTTTGTAAATACGATATAAGACACACACACAGGGGTGGGGACTGTGACATTTAGCACGAGCCCGTTGAACCCGCATTATCTGTTTAATCAGCGCTGAATCCAGTTTTTATACCCCCCCCCCCTCACTCCGCTCAGTTCGAATGTTTTCCACCACTCTCTACCCTCCACCCCCATCGCAAGAATTTATTGCCCAATTAAAAAAAATAAAGAACCGGCTAAAGCATAGTAATTAAATAGTCACAGATCCCGGCCGAGAGAGATAGAGAGAGGTTGTTAAAGCACAATTCCGAGCTAACTCAAACTAAATAACTAATTATCAGAAATGAAGAAGAGAGGGGGGCTTGAGACCCCTTTAATTGCCCCGATGTCGGACAGACGGACTGTCAATATATTAGGAGGGGTCTATCAGAGGCCTGGGCGGGTACCCACTGCAGATTTACGACGTCGGACGTTGGTATCTACCAATTACAGATCTACCTACATTAAACATCAGTAGTTTCTTTGCCTCGATATATTGCCAGCCCTATATTATGCCATCTGTACCGATATTTTGTAATTAGGCACTTCTTGCGCCTAGTCTAGGGAGGCCGCTCTATTGTAAATCACTGACTATGATAAAGAACCCTGTAAATGCCAAGTGTTTGGATAATAAACGCTAAACGGAGGAGATAGATTTTCTATAGAAATAGATCATATTTCTTCTTAACTATCTCATAATAATAAACGGTTAACTTTGCAGGGTAATTATTTTTAAATAATTAATAGACTTGGCGTAAATATGCAATTTGAAGTGTTGCTCACCACAATAAAACTGTACTCATTAATCTAAGGAACTATATAAACGAAGTTCGTTTACTCACGCTGACTGATGATATATACATGTGTCCTCCGCCAAGCTCTGCTGTACGCTGCTTCACTGCATACTCACTTTACTGACACTACTGCTAAAGGCCTCCAGCAATTTCAGAATCATGAGAAAAATGGTCACACATACCTCTCTCTCTCGAGAGAGGTTAAAGATCCCCGACCTGCAACCGTATCATGGTGTGCCATCGGTGGGCGAGTTCGTCCACCGGAGACATCATGTTTTTTGACTCGCTGCAGCACCTCACAAACCAATTTTTTAACACCATGATCCCATCCCCACCCATCCCCTTAGCGATGGCAACATTCGGGGAAAATTAGTTTAAGATTTTGTTTAAGTTTTTATTGTTAGATGTAAGTTAGTTTTAAGTCTGGGATTCATAAGGTGAGCCCCACCACTTTTTTAACATATTTAGAAATCAATCAATAATGTACATTATACTTTTGTAACATAAATTGCAATATAAAATTATTAAAAATTGTATAAAATGTATCCAAGCTACAGGACATATAATGACCCACTGTAAATAGATTCCATTTATATAGAATCGATACCTCCAACAAACAGAAAAGTTAGGTAAAATTATTAGGCAAGTATTTTTTTCCCCGCTATAGTTGATTATTTAATTACCTTTCATAATCGAAATAATGGAATTACTATGGTATTATCTCTATAATAAAGCGAAAAAATGAATTCGGTATGAAGTCGAGTTTTCGTTTCGTATAAAACCCAACTTTAACTTAAAAAGGTGTACTATCTGTTCTCTAGGTAAACAATTTCTTCCACTTTCGAAAACGGAACTAGACATTCCGGTTCCCACCCCACTTGCATGGATGAGAGTACTTGAGGGTGGAGTATCTTAAAGAACATATGTTCACAAAGAATTTTTGTTATGAACTACAAGGGTTTGCGTTTGCTCTCTTGGTTTGTTTGCATTTACCGGTGCATTACTAGGCGTTAAAACTTGGCGAAGAAGTGGAGGACAGCAAGAGAAATGGGCTGGCGACCGCAGAGAGATGGGCCTGGACCAAGGAAGCTGAAAAACGAATTTGGGATGGGTGGCGAGCCGTACATCACCAGCAATGCCATAAATTGTGTGTTCCTACCTGGCCCAAGCTCGTCTCTACAAAGGATACAATTATATATACGGCGATAAATTAAAACGGTAAATAATTAAAACTGCCCCCTCCTCTCTCGTCCGCTGGCTGACACCCCGCGTCTCGGCCTGCAGTAAATCCATCTGCGAGTGTCAGATCTCGGGGATCTTCCCCTCCAATTAATACCGCTAGTCTCCTGTGGGAACTGGGCGGGTTACTCTCAATGCGAGGCAAGAGGTAGGGGTAGTTTTTACGATTGCACCGCCTTAAATATATAGCCGGAGTAAGGGTTTAAAATAAATCAAAAGGGAATCCAATCAAGGCAAACGTACGTTTGATGGGAGGAAAAATGAAGTTTATTCATTACTTGGACTAAATCTTATCCTCTTTCTTGACCCACAATGAGTTAGTCATGGTTAACTAGCTCGTTTGACATGAACTGATTCACTCTATTCTCATAATCACAGTAAAATGTTTGTTCAACATCCGTGGAATATTGATCTATCCTGATGACATAGAACGTAGAATATGCTCCATATAGTACAATGAACTGATACCTGCTATAAAAAGTCAGCACTGGGAAAAAGCTACTTAGCCATGGTGATTTATGGGTAACGTTTATTCCTTAGTTAGGCTAAATCTTATTCAGTTGCCGTAAATACCATGTTGGTATAAAATGTACGGCACCCGTTCCCATTGATAATTACTCATGTTGGTCGATCAATAACAAGTATGGACCAAATGATACTCTCACGTTTTCCCAAGACCTTCAATGATTTTCATATACAAATACAGTAATTCAGCTGGGTCTCTTTTAAGAACTTATTCCTCAACTGGCGATGAAGATTTATTAGGATGGTCCGTCGGAAACGTTCTGGGCTGAATGAAATAAAATGTGCATAGACAAAACTGTATTTAATTTGATCTATTGGTAACTTTGTTTTCAGTTCACTTTAATACCATATCGATTAAACCTTTTTTTTTTTTTTATTTCAAATCCTCTAACAAATAATACAAGTGATAAAATATACAATAAAATAATCCAACCTTCAATTTTCTCCTCTTCCTGCATTTAAATGCATTTGGAGGAGTGCATAATACAATACATTTTGATGTTAAAAGTACTCAGTCTTAAATTCACACTAGGTGATGAGGCTCACCTTCTATTTGTCACCGAAACCAAACACTAAACACTAGGAACAAAAACAAAACAAAACAAACTAAATCTGTACCTAGAACCTAGGACTAGTGTTCCAGCCGCAACAGCGTCCTGCCATCGATGGGGGAACGGAGCGGGGGTTATAGTGTTAAACACCAGGTTTGTTAAATATTGTAATTAGTCGAAAAATTTGATATGTCTACGCTAGATGATTTCATCCAGATTTTTTTTTTTTTTTTTTTCTAAACCCCTTGAAGTTATATAATAAAAAATATTACAAGAAGCTTTGAAAATTTCTCCTCATTCTGCTATGCGCAGATGCATTTGAAGGAGTTCGTGTTACTCAACAATGCAGATTGTGGTTAAAAATATGATAATTTGAAAACAAATCTAGGTGATGGGGCTCACCTTCGGTTTAAAAATGGGAGAAAAGACTTACAAACTAAAAACTATAAACTAAAAACTATACCTAGAACCTATAACTAAAGCGTTCCAGCCACGACAGCGTCCTGCCATCGATGGGGGAACGGAGCGGGGGTTATAGTGTTAAACACCGGGTTTGTCAAATATTGTAATGAGTCGAAAAATTTGATATGTCTACGCTGGATGAATTCATCCACCGTAGGCAGCTCAAATATCTCATGCAGCTCACTGTTTCCTCGCTGCTCGAATGAAGTACCTCTGACCACTTTCATCAGTATACCGTTTTGGAACGATTAAACCCGATATCTATATCCTTGATACCTCGGTATGATTCATTACCCGTCCGGGTTGAGATTCGCCAGTAATGTAAAACTTGCACAAGGTCTCCCCGGTTATAAATATTTAATTTATAGCTGGTTTTATTAAGATAGGAGCAAAACTTTGAGCCCGCAGCTAATTTTCCTCGAAATGTATATATGTGTGTGTATAAATATGCTGTAAATTGTCATGTGTCACGGGTACCGGACTTGGAGGAAATATCATCGATAGGAAGGGGAAGGGGGTGGTGGATCCAGGCGTATAAAACTTTTAATCCTTAATGTTTATACCGTCGGCAGTAAATCATCCCTGGACATAGTAAACTTTTTAAGGCATATGCCATTCTTCCTCTGCTCCATAGTAAAATCTTTATGTCAATTTCAAAGGGGAAAATATAGCAGTTATTTACGACGCAAACATGAAAAATGCAACATTTTCTTTTTTATCTTTTATCTTTTGAAGCTGTTTTCTCCTTTTGAACGATCGCTCTGGCAGATGTGTTCCCAGCTGAAGGGTAGTAAAATGAGAATAAATGTCGTAAATATGGTATAATAAAGGATCCATCCATTCCGTCAAATATACTATAAAATAAGCATAAATAACCTAATACTATAAGCAATCGCACATTGAGGCCAGGAAGTGGGTTAAAGGTAACTAATAAATGGTTCTGAAACACTTATCGTTATGACCAACTCGCCTAATAAGTTAGGCTACCCAGGCATGGTAAATACTTATTCTTTAAGTTACCAGTTAAATAGCTTACCAGTCACTGTTGAAGCCGATAACACAAACGAGCAGCACTTTGCTGGTGGCTACGGACGACGCACGTACACAGTACATAAGAGTAAGAGAACTCTTCACATACTGCATTAGTTTGATCATATTTCTTATAGTATTGTTTTTATTACTAATTAATTAAGATTATATTTTATTGAATCGAAAGTATTTTTCTTGTAGTAATATTTATCACAGCCAATCTTTAAAACCAGATTTTACCAGACCTTAGCTCCCTTCACTTTAATAATTCATAGTCTTAATTATACATTATTTTTTTATTATTGTTATTATTACGTAGTTTGATCTAGTCATGCACCCTTGCATTCACATTTACCGCTGTACTGCTTCCTGCAGTTTATTTTATGTTTATGTCCCTACCTGTTTATTCAATATTCTGCTGTTGGTTCAATTAAATTTTCTACATTAAAGTTCCACGCTAAGTAGTTAGTTAGTATTAGCACAACTCATTCTTAAGCTTAGCCCTATCACTGCCTATGTTCACACATGTATTCTGTACATCAGCCTACCATAGACAAATTCTTTAAAACTCACAAATTATATTAAATGTAGCTATGGTATTGTAAATATAAATAGCACTATGTGCATTGATATAAAGATTCCATGGCAAAAGTGCCAGGTTAACGACTAGTGACAATTTATATTATATACCTTTTATTTATTCACACGAGGCAGCGTCTCAGAATAAATCCTTTTCCAATTTTATTTCAAAGATTCATTCTATATCTTACGATCAGGAGACAGGAATGACAGAGTGGTGGAGTTGTACATTTGATACTTAAATATTGTTATTGTAAAAAAAACGCATATTGCTATCAAAGGGCAATACCTAATGCAAATTTGGTTTGCGATAGGGGTGCTGCAGGGTAAAACCACTTCTATTTCTTTTCGCAATATATGCAAATGATAGCTGTGCAGTCATCATCCATACATCGAACGATATGGATCTGAGAGCTAAGTATAGAGCCCGGAGCGCCAAATTACAATATAACCTCTTTGATTTAATGTGTCTGTCTCGTGTGTGCGATTGTGTGCATTGGCCGATCGCGACTCACTCCTCACAAAGTAATCAATATTCGAATAATTAAAGCCTCAAACTCTTCTTCTATGTCTCGACCTCTAGTTTACGACTGACTCCTTAGCGAACAACACACATCGTTCAGCCTAAGGGAGGAATTAATTCGATATTTCGTTCGGTCACTTGCACCATGCACCTTCGGGCATGAATGCCCATGGCAGCATTCAAATCACCTTCACAATTTGAGAGATTAATTGAAACACGGTTTTATTTTTAAACAGTTACTCGATAGGCTATCTTCTGCCTCTTGCTCTAAATAATCGAAACTTATAATTTCGAAGTAATCAAAATTTTAGAGAGAGCAAAAAAATTATTTGATACTTAAACTTCCATAACAGCAAGTTCCAAAACTGGTTTAATGGATTATTATGTCAAAATTTTAGACATTTTTATTGACAAGCGGTTTTCACTTACTGGAGGAGGTTTTTAAATAAAATGAAATATTTTTGACCAAAGATGCTGAGCAGTTTTTTCTCATTAGTGTACATATAAAACACTAAGCAACTCTCGGGATATCTGTATATTTTGACTACATTCAGACATAAGACTGCATGAGGCAACTGATGCTGTGGCATCTCTTAATTTGGAGCGCTCCACTGCGGTGCAGAAAAAATCAAACTCAATCAAAATTAGTTAGTCATGGCTTCTTTAGTCATCAGTCGTGACTGACCCCATTACACATAAATCTAGCAGTGCATTACGCCTCCCTCTGTAAACGATATCACGTAGAACACGAGCTCAGGCACAGATAGCAATAAGGAGCAGGTGACAATAAAGCACTCAAGATAAACGACTGGACTGCAATGTCCTGCGCAAGATATGTAATTATTTCTGCCATTAATGACATAGCCTGTGGACATGGCCTGGCATATGTGATGTGTGGTCGGCGAAGGAATTATCTTGCGCATTGTGTCACCGGGCGGAATTCCCTGCCTATTACAGCCAGCCTCGGGTCTTTGCGCAAGACGTACATCTGTCACGCGAGAAGGATGAATTTTAATTCTAGATTAGTTCTCTCTCTTTCTCTCTCTATCTCTCTCTCTCTCTTTCTCTCACACACACACACTCTCTCTCTCTCGCTCTCTCTAATAACTCGGACTTGTTGCTAATATTTATCTCTACTGATTATTTATCGAGAACATTCTGGATATGTCTGTTTATAATGATAGTTTATTGACGAGCTGGCAGCCCCTGCCTGATATATTGCGCCTTCCATGCTATTTATTGACGTTATTAAATCTGCTTCATTTCTGATCCGCAGCCCGCTTTTATTTTTTATTTCATTCTTCCACTCCCGGAGTAAGCTTGTGGGTGTAAGAATATTTCGTGACTTGTTGAAAAACAGATCAAACTTCGGAAACTGATAGTAACTAACGCGCAAGGATATTGAGCCAAAAAATCAATTTGAAATACGGATCATTATGACCCAATAACATGGAATGAGATGAAGCGTTTGTTGGGAGATCGGATCGGGTTGATGAAAAAGCGATTTTAAGTTTTCAACAACATTTTTATTTTTTTAAAGGCATGTTAACCACAAGGGTCGTTGACTCCCGAAACAAGTGGTTTTGTGGGCAACGTTTCGACATAGTGTGTATTTCTATCTGCATCAGGACCTGGTGAGAAGAACCATGGGGTCTACTTTTAAACATAAAATATCTCTTCATCTACCCAAGAAACACATTACCTCATGGAACAATCAAATCACAGTATGTACATGGTATATGTGTTATGACTGTGTACTACTGTACATTATTCTTAAATTTACATATCAATTACAGACCATAGAAAACCATTATTTTATTATGAATTATTCAAAGTTCAATGCCATATTTTTTTGCTTCTTTGGAACGGTCGGCTAGAGTAAAGGTTATGTTCTAATCATATTTAAAAATGTTGCTTGTAAATTATACATGGATAATTTAACCCTTTTTATGCCTATTTTGAAATTTGCAATGTTGTTTATTTTCTTGGTGTTATAGATAGATTCAGGTTCACTGGATCTGAAATGGTTTGGGGAAAAAGGAATTAGTTAATGTTGACGCTCAACAACGATGGTTAGTTTTTAAGATAGTTAAGTGTCGTCACAAATTTTCTTTCAAAGCATTTACTAATGATTTGTAATTAGTGATGCTCTCGAGACCTTCTGCATATCAAAGATGCAAAATTATGCATGACGTATTCACATCCCTGTGCATGTATTCACATACGTGTGCATATGCATTAGAAATATTGATTGCGCGTTGCTTCTTAATTGTTTTATCCGTGCAACAAACCTTTAGGACTTAATTCCCCTTAAAATTCGTCTTTCTTTGACTCTCAAAATCTTTAAAACTAAATCTTACCAGTTCCGTATCTCCCTGTAATCTAACAATTTATAATTTTTCATTATTATTCGTTTTACATCTCAGATTCAGATTTTATATTCCTTTATTGTGCTATAATGACAATCTACCTTTTATAAGGGAATAAGTAATTAAGATAAATGCTCTCATTCATACCATATTTACAGTTCATCATTCACTCGCTCATTCATACAATATTTACAGACAACCCAGAGACCTCCCAAATCCACACGCGAAGAGAAAGCGGAGTCTTGGGATGTCCCCCACGCTCCTCCGTCAGCCGCGTCACCGGATACTAGCCAGTGGAGGCTGACCAAGAGCACGAGAGCCACAGACACTCAGGACATGATTGGAGAAACTGGCCATTGCCAGGACCCCCGCTGTCACGCGTTTATAGCAGGTCACGAGGCCACTGCCGGTTCAGTCTCCGAGGACGATTATAGGGATGAGTGGCGCAGTGCAATGACTGTGCTACAGGATTAGGGTGGTTGGAAAGGCTACTGTGGAATTTCATAAACTTAGAAGGGATGAGTTCTAGAATGTAGGGCGTTTTACATCTCATAAATTTTATTTATTTCCTATGTTATTATATTCCAGCAATACTCCTGGTATAATTTCTATGTTTTTACCTGATGTCCCTAGTAACAATTTGTAAGGGAACGCTATTAACTTCTATTAATTTATGTTTTTTCTTTATTTGTCGCTTCTGTTCAATATTATCTTTTTGGTTCATTGAATTCACCAAGTATGAACTTGGGCCCAATACTAATTCTTATAAGCTGACCACATCAGAATAATTGATGTATAATAATATTTTTTTTGTCAGCTAGACTTTTGTATTTGTGCTTTTAATATTTTTCTTAAAGGTCAATGTCCAAGAATAAACTTTTTTTTTTCTTTTAATTTTTAGTTTAGAAAATGCTTTTATGAAGTGAAATTGGAAATTACCCGTTTTAGAGATCAATGGTCTCATTCATCCCATATTTACAATTTAGCAGACACTCACTCATAAGATGTATACTTACATATACTCACTTGTCATTCCCCTCGCTTCCGAAAGAGGAAGTAAAGTTCATGAGATCCCTCGAGCTTCTTTCTCATGTGTGAGCCACAGACGCTCAGAACATGATTGGAGATACTGGTCATTGCCAGAACTATTAATCTTCGATAGCATTGTAGGGATGTTTGTAGCTGACCGTGCTAGGGGATTGGGGTAGTTAAGTTTGGGTGAAATTTTCATGAACCAAGGAAGGGATGAGATAAAGGATGTGAGGTATATTAAGATCGCCATGAAAGGTTCTGTTGCTGACGTAATAAGGCTGTTGATATGCTATATTCAAATTCTGTTGTTTTGTTGTTATCTACAACATTAAAATGCAAAGACGTACACACAAGTTATGGCAGGGCGGATAAGCGACAGACAGACGGACAGACTAATTGCCAGAAGTGGCCGCTAAACGATCCGTGGCAGAGTATTTCCGTCTTGGCTGTAGAGATTGATGCAGTCTTCTATTTCCGTCTTCTCTTCTTCTTTCTCTGTCCTATCTGGTTCTCTTGTCTGTGAAGTTATCAAGAATAAGCTGGCCGTTGGCTTCGCAGACTTACTAGGTGCTTCGCCGTCTGCGCTAACTTTCTCTAGCCATGAGCTTTCCAGGCAATTCCCCACTACTTCTGCTAATAAAATCTATGCGATGAGTCTTAAATTATTGATGTCGATCGTAGAAAGCACAAGGTGGTCGTTGATAATTAGGGTTTATATTTATTGTCGGTAGCAGGTGTGATATTGATAAATAAACATTTACATCCACGGATTTTTATTTCGCCGCTGCAACGGTCCTGAAATTACCATTGTCATCATCCTCAGCCTTCATCAACAGATGTAAGCCAGTAACAATTATTAACTAATAGCTATGTTATTATTACAAGTTTTGTAGATAAAATTTAATTTTAAATGATTAGTGGGTGTAGTTAAATAATAAAACTTCCGTCTTTCCACAACATGGTATTTATTAAAATTTTCCACATTTTATTGATATGCATACTATTGCATAGAATAGAGTGTGGGGAATGCGAAAAATCTTATGTTCTTAGAATAAATAGAAAATTATCAATTAGATGTAAAGAACATCTTAAACACAAAACAAGCCAATTCTACCAGCATCTACGGGGGGAAGGGCATCATTATGCACCACATCGAGCTTGCTGCACTATACAAATAAATAGCCTAGAAAGTATTGATATTAAATTAGATTGCCTAATATCAGACAATAAAAATAAAAAAGAAGAAATTGTAAACTCGCGTATGTTAATAAACCCATAAAGCCAGAGTGAAGTCTGAAGAGGTAGCAAACCTATTTTAAAGTTTAAATTGATATAAATTATTGTAATTGTTGTAAGTATTTTCACACCATCAATTGGGTAGCCATGATTAGTGTATTATTATGTTTTTTAATTTTTGGATCACTTTTATGTCAAATTTTTTAATTAGTAAAATGGATGGGCCTTTTCGGACTGCAGGGGTAAATTCAGCACTGTTAATGTTTTGAATAGGTTTTATTTATTGATTGTTATCATTGTTGATTTTAATGATAGTTTTTTGTCTCTATATGGACAGTCGAGGTTTTTACCATGTGACTTTATATTTTAGCAACTGAAGGTGACAGCTTTGAGTTGTTGAAACCGTTATTGCCATATTGTGGGAAGACGTTTTAAAGTTTTATTATTTAAAATTCTAAACGCTCACACTTGATGGAAAAAATAATAAGGAAAGTTAAAAAATATTTTATTAAAAATTATATAATATTAAATACGCTATTTTACACAACGACCCTATTGTCGTATTTAAAGATTATACCTTCAGATTAAATAGTATTAACTGTATTTATTTTATAATTCGAACAGCCTTTTTGTATTTAATAATTTTAGAATTTTCAGTTGCAAAAAATGTTTTAAGCAACATCCCCCTACCATATTGCACTTGTGCCAGATCCAGACATTCACAGTATGTCCAAACGTTGTCGTTCCATTCATAAATTTGATGAAAACCTATCAATTATCTTCCATCAACCTAAACCTTTCATTCTTAACGAAAGCCCTCCTCATTCATGTCCTAATAACATAGCCTTCAACTTAGCTAATTATTTTTGAGAAAAGGTTTTTACGTAGTTCATGTTGGTTTTATATTGTTTGTTGTAGCTACCCGAAGATGACAATTGTAGTGGGCAGACCTCTAGTTTATTTATTTATAATTTGGCTGGTACAGACTATGTATTGATGGCAACAGACTGTTGGGGAAAAATTAGGTTAAGAATTAGTATGTAAGTTAGCTTTAAGGTTGATCAAAAAGGTGAGCCCCATCACCTTATTAGTCAGTTTAGTCCAGTCACGTATAATGTATATCATTATACTTGTTTATTCATTATATAATTTTTATAAAAAAACAAAACCTTTATATAATGTAGTGGTGCTACAGGAAATACAAAAATAATTCGCCTGAGGATCTATAACTATATATAATTATCTGTGAATTTGAAGGGGTTATGAAGAAAAATAAATGTCTTACTTATAAAAAAATATACGCAAACAATACAGAAACTAGAGAGCAAAGTCTCTTAAATCGAGTGCTCAGGAAATGACATCAGTCTGAAGAGATTCGCTGGTAAATTCGGATTAATTCAATGAAAAGAATATATTTCGTAGATACATTTCTCTAAGTGCCTTTAAGCTGGCCTAAAACGGTCTAATCGGCCTGAAAGTTTAAATTTATTTGCTACAACACCTTGGATTTTTATTGCTACTATAAGTCTTATTGATACTTTTCATTTTTCCACACATACAACGCACCAAGCACTTCGAGGTGGTACAATTACCCTTATCCCTTAGAAATAAGACTTTTTAATTTAAAGTAATTTTAAAAACGAATTGAGACTAATGTTTTATTTAAGCATATGAAAGGACTGATGACTGAAAAAAATATCAATCGACATTGCCAAATTTTTTTGGGACGACTAAAATTAGTGTTATCGTGCTCCCTACTTAGAGTTTTTACCTTTAATGATCTTCGTAGATCAGCGTCAGATCGAGACAGCTGCTTGTAAGTACCTTATTAGATGGCAGGACTTAGCCTGGCACAGAACCAATACAGATATACCCACCAGCACCTTTATTAACTTTAATTGCCACACAAGCGGCCCCTCCTATTTACACCTGTCCGTCGGTCTGTCTGTCTCGATCTCGTCTATTTTGTGACCCCCCCTCCCCCGGTGGCTATTAATGTTTTGAGGTTAATAGTGAAGATTTAGTGCGCCTTTTTGGCACGTCCTCATTTATGGGCGTCGATTTTTTTTTTGATTTTTTTTTTTTTAAATATGACAATTTAGTTGAATTATGGCAGAGACATTTGACTTTAATTATAATTCTCGAGTCGCTAGATAAACATCCGATGACGGATGATCAGCAACTCCCTTCATCAGACTTTCGTAAATATGTCGACTTTGACATCGCCCCAGGTATAAATTATTCAAATTAAACACGTTTAAAAAGATTAATTATAAAATGTATGATGTGTATACATTTTTATGGTAATTACTTTTTTAATTTAAAATATATATTCCTCTTGTGAGAAAGTAAGCTTGTATACAGGAAATCACCAACTCAAGAGTAATTCAAGAGTAATTCAAGAGTAATTCAAGCAATGCTAATTGCTCCAATGATTTAAAGACCCAACCTGTTTTTTTTTTTAGCAAATAAAATTTTATGTATATAAAATTCATATACATTAAATATATATAAGTTGAAAGTGCAGGCACAACATATATTGAGATGTATAAATTATAACTTAGTTTATTATTTATAAAAAAAATATAATAATAAGCGAATTTCAGGGATTTATTTCTAAAAAAATAAAATTATTTATCTAAAAGCCTTGGCGTTTTCTGCCAAATTTGTTTATGCTGTTGTCAAAATTGAACGATTTTCTGAACGATGCAAGCAGACACCCTGAAAACTTAATTGCGTTTTCAAAAATATCTCGGCTTACATGCATAATGTTTTTAAATGAATAAATTTAAATTTAAAATGTTTTTGAAGTTATAAAAACGAAAAGAATATATCAAATTTATGAATATTGATGAATATTTTATGTTCATTGCTATAAGAGATATTCTGTCTGATTAATGTCTGTCGTAAATACTGAGTAAAGAAATGTTGATGTATATGATTCCATTATAACAACTATAAAATTAAATTTTATTATGAGATAACATTTTCATTTGAATGTAAATGTGTCACTTTTTGTCAATCAAACGGAAACGAACTGCTTTTATAGAATTTACCATATTGAGAGTCAGCTGCTTTACATAAATTACTCGTTTATAAATATTTATAAAAAAGTTATGTGTATTTTTATCTTTTTGATCATTTTTTTTTTATGTGTATATCTATATATTATATTTTATCAGCTATTGTAATAGTCAGTTGAAGCTTTAGTTGACCCCAAAGTGTGAAGCTTTAATGTCGGACGAGTATGGTCAATTTTAATTCATTTGTGTGTCTGTACGATATAGGAGTTAAGGGTCCTATAAGTATTTTAAATTACCTGGAATTTAAAATGTACATCAGATCAACTAGCAATTAGGCATTGATTAAAATTAATTTAATAAAGTATGAAAAAAAATTGAAATTTGGAAAATTTGGGCTGGCTGGTCCAGCTTGGTCAGTTTTTAATATGTCTCAATTTAGAAGCTGTTTACAGTTAATAAAAGTTAGTTGACAAAAAATAAATGGCCTTGAATAAGCTATTTAATTGCTTGTTGAAAAAAAATCCAAATATAAGCCTTGAGGCTCTTCAAAAAATATATTTATCAATTTTCAACGTTTTGCCAAAATTAAGACATCTTTGAGTTCAGCAAAAAAATCATTTAAAACATATAATTTGTCACTCGCTAACATTTTATGAAACTGGTCTTTATTGTTTACGTAACCATACATCTTTGGATAGCGTTACTTATCCTGCATAATCCATAGCAAATATTTTTTCGTAAAAAAATTTTTGAAATTATTCAGACAAACATTTTAACATGAAATTGTATCGAGTGACCAATTGTTGGTTTTATTGGTAAATTTGAGAAATCCTGACGATTGCTGGATTTTATTACACGTTAATAATTAAATAAATATATTTGCTGGAGAGACCTAAAACTTTGTAAATCGTTTTCTATAAACCATTCTTTTTGGTGTTTGTTTTGAGTTTTTCTCCCTGATATTTTATAATCGAATACTTAATTTCCAAGTCTGAGTACTGTAAAAATCAATCAGTACCTGCTTGGTCCTGCTGTAAGTGTACGCGGCTACTCACACGAACACACATGACATGTTACCGGGCTGACAACTTCCCACACGGTGCAGATGGTACAGTCAATGCAGATGAGCCAGCTGCCGGTATTTAGCCTCGAGTGTCTGCCGTTGTCCTCTCAGTGAGTCCTTCTTCTATCCCTACAGGTTGTGTCGGGAGGGTGATCCCATTGTTGGGACCCCTTGGAATATGTCGGTGTAACCCACCTTCCGAGACAGTGTCCTATCGCATCTCGCTCACCTGAGTGATGGCTAAGCTCATCCTTGAAGCTAGTGAGTGACAGGGGTGTGTCAGATCCCCAGCCTCTTTATTCAATGACATACAAAGTATCTGAGGGCTCCATAATGTATTTTTTGAATGCTAATACAGTCTTATCACATTGTAATTAATCGAAAGAAAGAAATTCAAAATATGACAAATAATATACAAATATGAACAAAGTGCTATGTAAGACACATATGTATATTTAGGAAGTTAACAAGACCCAAGAATATTGTTTTTCAGATTATTAATTGTTAAAATGAGACATTTACCTAGGTTTCTTTTATGTTTTTATTGTTTGTATGCTTCAAGTCTCTCAAATTATTCTTTTTAATGGCACGTCTTCTACAATGAACGTTTTGCTGCAATTTATACCAATATTATGTATTTAAAAGCAACAATTATGTTATACATAAAATATAATGCAATGAGATTAAATTTAATAAATAAATTGCATTCTATTCATTGTTTTATATTATTGATGCTTTAAAACGCCTAAATTTTCATATATCTTGTTCTAAGTTTTTTTGTTGTTACTTTAGCTAATTTAGCGTTATATATATATATACTGCAACATAACTCGTGTCCTTTGGTTTTTTCTGGTCGTCAGTATGTCCAATAATTTAGCTACAGTGCTATTTCTTGAAGCGTCTCCCACCACTTAATTAACGGTGGACATTTTCTGTATTTCGATAACCGATCCCTATGAACGGGAGTCCTTCACTGACTAACTGGCGTGAACTAACCTTTCCCTCTTCATCGCCTCCAGGCTCACTCTCGTTGGACAAAGCTCACGTTTTCGGAATTTCAAATTTATCAAAATTAAAATTACAGGTGGTATATTTTGGGAAAGTCTTTGATGGAGTTATAAGGAGACGACCATTGATAATCTCTGCTTCGGTACTTTTAATAATAGTTATAATAATTGGATAAGCACTATGCATTATCATTTAACCGTATGCTTTTATGAACTAAATAAAGAGATACTCTTTGTTCGGAGTACAGTAATCGGTGCTAAGAGTAATCTTAATAACTCACCTATTCTCCGTTTATGAGTTTTTTACCTGCTGTTACTAGTACTATGTAATGGAAAATATCCGTTTCTTCGGTGTTGAAGAAAACACGCGATAATAATATACTGTATTTTCTTAACTCGCTTCAATTAATGCACTACCTTACTTGGTGTAAATTTAATTAACATAAACCATAGGGATACTACAGTGTTTGGCGCCTGCGCAAGCTCGTGCATCGCCTACCTTGTAGATTCAAAGTGCTAAATTACCAGCTGGTTACGAATATTTTAAAATTACTTACTAGTAACGAGCCTTTAACGGGTTACTATTTATCGTGGTCTGTAACGAGCTTTGCCAAGGCTGGAGGGGGTCTTCTTCGCGTATTTTTTCTTTATTTTACTTTGTGCGTGGTTGCGATATACGATGTGGGAATTCATAAACATTGCTGAGGCTGTCTAATAGTAGATAACATCCACCTATTTATGTATGAGCAGCAACTGTATGAGGAAAAAAGTGTGTAAGTAATATCATATAACACAGATCTACAAGAAAACAATTTTGTTTTGGTGGCTAGGATTTTAGAACTGATTTTAGCTATTTTTTGCACGCTTAAGCTAAATATGAAATCAGTTTTTCCCTATCTGGTCTACGTTTTTAGATCAGTTTTTTTTAACTCTATTTTATGCAGTTCTACTCGATCGAAATGTCCAGTTCTAACTCCCTTTTGAGTCTAAAAGGAGCTCCCAAATTTCTAAATATACAAGGATTGGTTCCTGTATTCTTATTCCCTCAAGAAAATCTTGTATTTTGTCACTAAATTAGAGGACTCCTGAAAAAAAGGGTCTTACTGGCTATTTTCCAGATGATTGGTGCCTATTTATTGACAGCTCAAAGTGAAGTTTCAAATGCGTCCTTCTACACAATGGGAATAAATATGGTTTAATACCAATTGCTCTCTCAACGAAAATTAAAGAAGAGCATAACATCCATAGCATTGGTCCTGGAAAAAATTAAGTATCATGAACATCAATCATGATTTGTGTGAACTTAAAAATGGTAAATTTTCTCCATGGACAGCAAAGTGGCCACAAAAAATATCCTTGCTTCTTGTGCCTCTGGGATAGCAAAGGCACCACTACAAACACACCACTGATTTACAAAAAAGTGGCCTAAAATACAAAACAAGGACGTTGGGGAAAATAATGTCATTGACGACCCCTTTGTTGAACGATAGAAAAATCATCTTTCCTCCGCTGCGTATAAAGCTGGGCTTCATGAAGCAGTTTGTCAAGGCTCTTGATAAGAACGGATCATGCTTTGCATATATAAGGGAAAAATGCCTCAGTTATGTAAGGAAAAAATTAAAGCAGGAATATTTGATGATCCACAAAAAAAGACAATTCATTAAGAATCCTACGTTCGTCAGTTCCGTGAATGAGGCTGAGCGAAAAGCCTGGACTTCGTTTGTTCCAGTTATTGGTCATTTTCTGGGAAAACGCAAAGCTGAAAACTCTGTTGAACTGGTAAACAAGATGCTTAACAGTTTCAAATTTCTTGGGTGTAATATGATTATTAGGGTCCACTATTTACACAGCCACTTTGACCGTTCGCCTCAAAATTTAGGAGCACCAGTGAGGAACAAGGTGAAAGATTTCACCAGAATATTAAAACTTTAGTGTCCCTCTACCAAGGAAGATGGGATACACTTAAGATGGCAGATTACTACTAGAGAGGGCCTGTTCCAAAATGCATTCAACAATCTCACGGAAAAGAAGCTTCCGAAGTGTTCCGTGGCTAGTTGGTTTCATAAATGAATTATTATTCCATCTTTATATCTAATAATATTTGTATGATATAATAATAAAAAAATGTGTTTAGTTTTTTTAATTGAACCATGGATTTAACTTAAAATAGTGTAACATGTATTTTTCTCAAATTTTATATCTTAGAAATTTCAACTCCTAGGCAAAAACTACACTTGAATTCTGGTCTTTAAATTCATATTAAAGCAGCTCCGAATACTCCTGCGCCAAAACATCTGTTGGCCTGTGTGATATATGTTGGTAAAACTAAAAAGTTTTTGCACTAATTTCTTTTTTTTCAATAAAGCTTACTGTTTCCACCCCTTTATCTATCTAAATGTTTTTTCTCGTTATTTAAGTGTTGGTTACAGAGGCATACAAATTTACTGATTAGTCTCTGGCCTAGGGACTCTAAAAATATTACCGATTCCATAAAGTAGATAAACGCCAATAATTAATTAATTATTCGTTAATACATTACGTGTGCTCTTAACATATTAACCCAGGGTATCAAATCGAATATCTCGCTGTCCTAAACAATAATATGTGGTATGTGTTCTGACTGCGGTTCTAGTGGACTACAAATCAAAAAGTAATTAAACCTGCCATAAAAAATACGTGTCAAGAAATTGATCATGTATTTTTATGTCATTATCCATCGACAGTTAAATAACAACTAAGGGGCCATATAATAATAAATAACCTGCAATTAAAATCATTTCCGACTACATTGACTAGATTATGATATTAATTATGTCTAGATCAAATTCTCAGACAATGGTTTTTTAAGTAGTTAAATAGTTAAAACTCTGGTCTCCCTTCAAAACGAATAAATCTTTCGCCTTTTACTAAGGATTAAAATTCTAAAAAAATAATGTAGTTTTACAATTTGATGATTTTGCACATGACACAATGACATTTAGCCTGCAGATTTCAATGCAAATCCGACTGTCACTGATACACAGGTGGCCTGAAAAGTTTCCGACCTCAATATGAAGATGATAATAAAATAAATAAAAGCTTTGTTAGGTCGGAAACTTTTCAGACCACCCTCGTATACTAACCGGTGATTTTCTGTTTAAAATATGGGTCGGTAGGATTGTGAATCGTTCTTACTCGAAGTTACTATTCTTACTAGGCACTATCGAAAGCTAATGCAAACCACACACACTACCGCAAGTAAAGTTCTTCTGGCAGAACTCTATCCATCTTAATCAAACATTTCTCTCAGGGATACCAGAAGTATGTGCCCGTTCCTTGAGGCACGAGGAACAAATTGATCTCCATGACACGGCTAATCTAAAAGCCGCATTACTGACTGGCCAGGGATGGGACGGAAGACGGATCAGGTAATCCATCAGGAGGTTTCCCGATCTGTGGCTCCCCTAGGAGAGTCGGCCCCTCGGGAGTATCCCGGGTCCGTCTTCATCAATTGTCGACCTCACCTTATCTTCTCGTCGCTTTTCTCCATTTGAGTTCAGTTTATTAATCATAAATATCACACAATTACGTGATAGGAGAGCAATAATTTTCGAGAAAAAAAAATGTTAGTCTAAGATTATGTCCTGGGGGTGCTTGAGATAGTGGTAACGGCGGAAACCATTAGATCCTGGTTTCGAATCTCGGCCGCACTACTGTTTTTATTTTGCTAGCAATAATTTTCACCAGTGGTATAATAATAATACTACAATTATCAATCACTGCTCGATCAGTGTGAATCAATACCAAAAAAATTGCCAAGAAAGTATAATAATTGACTCGCTAAGCTTTAATGATAATCGTTTATGAGCGAAATGAAACCAAAATTGATTATATGCCCAAAAAGGTACCCGAGCTAAATTTATTAATGTTATCAAACAATGGTATCATAAAAGGAAAATGTACGCTGTAGTGATGATGCCAACATCAATCCAGCAAAGCTAGTCAGTATTGCTATTACATAATTTACAATCTAGGATTTCTTACAGTTCGTTTTCCAAAGATCATTTATGCACTGCAGTGGTGCTTGACTAGTGCTAGTTTCGACTAAACATCAACCAAAATGGCGATCATTTTAATACTGTCTACGATTTTTAATAAACTTGTGAAACCTTTAATGGTGTGTAGTTTGCGCTAACAAACTCTCTTAAAAAAGCTCTAACAATTATTATAGGAAATATAATCATGTTACTAAAAAAAAAAAAAAAACAGCAACTCGCGAATAATATTTATTTGATTTCTAAATATATTTGTTAGAGAAAATTACAATTTAGAAAGGTTAGTTTTATGTTTACGAATTTATATTTTCTCTCTCATTTAAGCCGCATTTACAATACATTGGCCAGAAATCCTCCGTTTCGCCTGTAGTACGAATAGTATTTCTAGGAAAAATTTTAAACCCGAATTTTTTTGAATGGAAATTTGTATTAGTAATATAGGCAGTATATTAAGAACAAGTAAAAAAAGGTGTGTGTATATGTAATGAGATTATACGTCGGACATAGACAAACAGAGGGAGGAACGCACGTTGAGAAGAAGCCGTTGGCTAAAGTGGCGTGAAATGGTCCGACTGCGGCAGACGAGCGTGAAGTCATGATAGCAAGAAGCAAGACATATCGGCTGGTGAAGCAGCTAAGGCAACTTCTGAAATGTCACTCTTTCAGCGGCAGCAATTTTTCCAACGATATCTCTTGCGATTTTCTCTAATTTATTATATCTTAGCTTAATTGCTGCCATATATATTTATTTAAACTTTTTTTTTTATAAAAGGGCATCTCGGGACGGCAATCTGATTTAAAGGATATAATTTTTTTTCTAAATGTTACATATGAAGAGAAACGTGTCACTGACCCCATTTGACAGTGAAAGATTCCTTCAGTTTAGAGCTACCTTTGAAATTAATGAAAGCTTACGGATTAACACTCAGGCACTCACTTGTATCTTCTCAGTTATAAATATAAAGAGCTCACTTTAATTTTTGCCGAGATACAAGGCTTTCCAGTATGGGTAGTAAGTTTGTGTCCGTTCTTTCCGTTGTTGTAGGGACTGGATAGGACTTAAGATCTACCCATGACTAACAAGAATCGAATCAAGTCAAGTCAGCCAAGCCAATGATTCTGACACATCTTTAAATTTGATTAGCAATAAAAAGTACGGATAACAAAACACTAAATTTCTAATGGCAATGATTCACAAATCGTGTGGTATAAAATATTTATTTGATGAACTTATACTTCCGATCTGAATATTTTTAAAGATCTGTAACAATTGTCTTCACACGCAGCTCCAATTACTTCGGTAACCGGCTTTAGCTTAGAGGCTAATCGATATAACGGTAGAATGTTAACTACGCCACTAAATCTGAGATTAAATTTTGGCTGAATATAAAAGAAATTTAACAAGGAAACGATTGTTATACGAAATATTTAGGCAATATGTGATACAATTTCATTGGTTAAAGGATATTTTATTAATTTTAAGAACCATTGCATAAATGCATTGCTGAATTCACACAGCTGACACTGCAGGGACAGGTTCGCTAAGTTGAACTTTGTCCGGCCAGGCAAGGGCAAATTCTTGGCAAGTTCACACTGCAACACAGAACGGCGTAGATTTGTATTAGTCTTATGTTTGTATTGTTAGTAAAATTGTCACCATTCTTATATAGTTTAGGCAAGTCGTTGCTTTACTATCGTATTTGGCAGCGAACAATAATTAACAGATGAACTAAAGTCGATTACCGTACTAATGGCGCAGCGAGTGGGGAGAATTGGACAGCTTCAAACGACATCGAAATGTAAGTACATCTACAAAATATTTTATCTGCATGCTACCTCATGAAATTATTACCATTTAAAACGTGAATTAGAATGAGTAACTTAATTACAACTTATGTACTGTATTTAAACTAGCTTTCATTAATAGTGGTCGTAAAAATTTTGTATTCGATTCAGAGGGAATTTTACAACTAACGATGTAACTATAACAATTTAATTTAATATTGACGTTGGCCATTTGAATAGCTTCGTAGATTATGAAATTGATGCTATTGATGAGGCATTTGCGACACGTGTAAAATCCTTGTTCCAGCAAAAGAAATCAATCAAATTCCTCTTCGGTCCAGTTTTAAGTGCTTTTTTATGTTTTTAGCAATCGGTCAGGTGTAACAAATAATTTTTTTTTTTACACTCGTCTACATCAAGTAGCTCGGAAGGAAAGTACAAAAGCTCACCATGTCTCAAGTTTAATCATTTGCTTTTTACTTCCTTCGTTTCTATCTATTTCAAAAAATACAATACCCAAAATTGGTAGAACAAAATTTGAGAATTTTTCGTTGTTCTTCGGCTCTCCGCATGAAGCCATGCTGAAATACTTTGAAAATTGAGACATGGGCCTTAGTTATCTGACTGTTGCCTGGCTGTAGTGTACACTCCACCGGGCTGGAACATGGCACGAAGAATGAGACAGACAGAAGGGGGACTCGGAGGAGCTCCGGGACCTAATGAGCTAATTGGATGAAAGAAGTTCAAAAGAAAGAGGCACTCACAAAGGAGTTCCTAATTCGGCTCTTTCTCCGGTCCGGCTTTGTCTTATCCTTCTTGGGCTTTCTCTTCGCCTCCAGAGCATCCTCTGGTAGGCTGGTATTTGTCCTTTTACAGTAGCTTGCTCGAGGGTACAGTGGTGGACTTAATAGGGTACAGTAACACCGAAAGGAATGAACGTTTTAAATTAAGTCGGGGAATAAAGTTTACAAATATCCATTCTAAATATTCATCGAGAACTTTAATTTGACAACCAACTAAAAATTATAACGAAATTAGTAAATCAAAAACTTTTACTATCCTTAGAAATTAATTAAACTACCTTTAAATTAAACTAATAATTTCACCTCAGTAAAAGGAACTTCACAGTAGGCACAGTCATTACACTTCGTTACACATTCCAGTAATCCTCCTCGGAGACTAAAGCAAAAGTGTCCTCGTGACCATCTATGAATTCGTTAAAGTGGGACTCCTGGCAATGTCCTGAGCATCTGTGGCTGTCGCGATCTTGGTCAGCCACCACTGGCCTATATCCGGTGACGCGGCTAAGAGAGGAGCGAAACCTGAAGGTGGTTCCCATCACCTAGTCCTGTACACATTGTATTGTAATTTTAACTTCAAATAGAAAATTGTTTTTGTAAATATTACCTCCTTCCAATGCATCTGAGCATGCAGCACGAGGAGAACATTGTAAATATTGTTCATTGAATTTTGATCATAAATTGTAAAAACGTTGTTGAATAAAGGGGTTTTGAAATAAAAAAAAAATGGAGGAGCGTGGGGGACTTCCCAAGACTGCTTCCCTTTCACATCCGAGGGAGGTGACACTTTTTTGGATTTGGGTGTGAATGAAGAATTGTAAATATGACATAAATAAGAATATTGATCGCATTTACTTATTGCCCGTCAACGCAGATTCTAATTTTGTCACAAAAAGATTTTTTTTTAACAGACATTTTTTATTGAGCACCTACGATTTCATTCGAACCCTTCTTTACCCCTCTAGTGAAATACTGATCAAGTTCGTAATTTATCCACTTCAGGTCGAACAATCATGACCAGCGACTCCAAAAACCATTTTTTTGTTCCTTAACACTCTTGTTTAAAGTTAAAGTTGTCATCTTGACTCAAATAGACCATTTTTGGTTAAAATTGACCTTTTGAGGTCCCATTCCGGTTATGAAACAAATTTGTTTATTTCTTACTGTCTATTTATTACTACTTTGTATAAGAATACATTTCTGAGCTGGGAACTATTCTAGACCCGTGAACACAGCCAAAACACGGTCGCTGGCTCACACTTTGTATTAGACAAATGAAATCTTAATGAATCCGCGAACGCGAATCGTATAAAAATACCCCAATTCCTTTTCGCAGAATTTAATATTTATTCAAGTCGAACAGAGGGAGGAAGGTAGCGAGCAAATTCACCAGATAACTGTCAAACAAATGGAGCGAAGGTTACTGTTACTTTGTTACTTGTCACCGGTGACAGATCCGTGACATCAACCGCTCCCGGTAGTAGTTCCTTATCGTTTTCAGATTTTTGTTCGCCTATATCGGCTCCCGTGTTTGACACATGGCTGTCTGTCGCCTGTCAATGTTCGTGTCTGCTGCCAGATATTGAGGCATCTATTCCATCCAGGACTTGACAGGGCCGACTTTATCAATTTGTCGGACTTTGGACAGCTGATTTAAAGGACTAGTTACCCGAGTAGATGGGGCCGCCAGTCTAATGACAGGCAAACTAACCTTCATTTGACGCTCAAGCGATTACTCTGCGCAATTTAATCGGCTCTAGGAATATGCGATTTAAGCTCAATAATCGAGTAGGCTGCACTGTTTCTGAGTCATTTCTTCATAGAAACAGTTGCTCTCAAAATTGGTAATTATTTTTTAATTTTGGGGTGTTCACCCCTTTGTCATATACGCCCACTAAACCATTTATCTCTAGTCATTTGGGAGATTGGAATAAAACCTTAGGAATATGACTGATAGTCGAGTTTTATTGTCTTTCCACCAATGATTACCTCTTCTTTATTGAAATAGCACTTTCGACAGCTCTAAGCTGTTATCTTCAGTTATTTCTTCAATAAAATAAAAAGTCAAAATTTTTATTATAATTGAATGTTGCTTAATATCTTAAGTATACATAGAGTAAATCACATGCCCCCCAAAAAAATCGCACAAAATCAGGGTTTTTTCGAATCATCAAGTTTTATTTTACGTGAAGTGCAATGTTTGTCTCAAATGTTTTTTTGTTGTAAATTTTTTTTATGAAGACGTATTCAACTACTCCTGACCATTCTTATATTTGTGATTAGAGTCGAATTTTCCATTAAATCACTAATTTTGACAATCTATTTCAAGTCACCATCAAAACGATGCACTGGTACGGATGATACTGGGTGAATTCGGAAATTAAAACCTAGTGTTTCTCGTCCTTAACTGAACTCATATACTCGCGAAGTACCTAAGTCATTGTAGTTGTTTGAGAGTTGATGTCCTTTAAATTTTTTCTTACCCTTCGAATAATAATTGGTTTTTTTGTAATGTTTATATAAATCCCATTCACCTTTGTTAAAATTATATTTATTAATCAGCAATCATTTCAAAGTTTTAATATGTTATTGAGTTTTAGGATTTTTTTAACTTCACTGGTGGGTACATCCCACAACTAACTAGGACAATTGGCCGAAACCCAGTCCTTAGTTTTCACCAATTATATTCTTGTAATAAGTTACAAAGTATACTTTGTCAGTTATTGATACAACTAAGTACTTTTCGTTACTCGCCCGAACGTGTGAAAATATCCTGAGATAGCTCTCTCCACTAATAGGTTAGCAACGACTTAGTTATTATGAACACTTCGTGCCAGACTGGAAGTGAAGATGGCCCGGACTGTTAACGGACGGACCGCGCACGTTCTATATCGCCATTAGGGCTCCTACTGCGCAGGCTATTAGAGGCAAGATGTGACAATCACCTGCTCTACCAATCGGCGGCTCTCTTGCAAGCGGGACTGCTCCTCTAATGAAAAGACAGTGGCGGACCCCTCTAACGAACCCTTTCCCAATAGGTCGCGAGCTTTCTTCACGAAGTCTTTGTCTACCGGCTCTGACCTTTCTTCAGATGTCGGAGATAGTCTCAGACCTGCCACATACCTGACAATTACCTGCCTTTGGCTAGGGACCGTCATCTTCACAGCGGTGCTTACTCCACTTACTGGCTCTGTTTCGGCCAGGCTATCATGGGCTGTAGTGGTTTTGGTTTCTAAGAAGATATGTCACATACAGTTTCCATCCTAAGGCAGTCATAATTCCCCTCCTCTTTGCTGGCCCTTAATGGCAGTTCACCCTTCTTAGGTCAGTTACTTTCCTAACCTACAAACATAACATAAATCTCCCGGATAGATTACTGGAGATAGACCATCTTCTTAATCGCTGAATCCTTCACCAGCTCCCATAAAAATCCAAAGTTTCCTTCACTTGTAATTGTATATTTAGAACTAAAACCTTCCCTCATCTTTGGAAATTGTCTGTTGTCATTATATTTCTCAACCAAGGGAAGCGTTCTATCACCCTTCAGGCTACAACCCTATCTGCCTTCTTCCAATCCTCTCCAAAACCTTCTAGAAAAATTAGTTAAAACGCTTCCTTCCCCTTCTTGAAGCGTTCTCTCGTCACATAAGTTGGGCTTCCGCCTATTCTCCACTGAGCTGTAGGATCTTTGCGTTGTCTACCACATTTTCTCCAGCCTTGCTAAGTCATCACTATAGGATTGGTGCATTTAGACAGGTAGCTCTGGTTTTGATCGGGTTTGACATCCCGGCTTGCTCTTCAAATTCAAATCCATCTTCAAAACACCAAAATTCCTCATCTTACGCTTCGCTTGAACATATCTTATCGGTACATCCAAGTCCGAAAGGCTCAGAGTATTCAAACTGATTTTCAGTTGAGAGCTGGAGTTCTCTAAGGCAGCACAAATAAATATTACATCATTAAAGAAAAAAACACGGTGTATATTTTAACTAAATTTCTGTTGTACTGTCATTAAAAATCTCTCTAAAAACATGAAATAAATCATACTGACTATGGGCAAAATAAATCTATTATAACTTCCGTGATGTTGCGATTTCTCTAATTCTCCCTTAAAACTTTATACTTTTTATGTCTTTGTTTTTTTTTTTTTTGTCAGACGTCTTTAGTTTGCCCTCATTTATTAGGGAAAAACAAAATTACAGTTTCTTTCGATTCATCTTAATCCAACATATGAAGGTGTTAGTGCAGTTAGCTCACCATGGAATTTATTTTGCCCATCAGTATGATTAATTACATCTTTTTAAAGAAATTTTCCACCTAGGAACCATGGTAGGTATGGTAATGCCTACATTTATTGAAGTTTGACTCGCTTATTTCATCGTTTGACTGGAATATAAACTGATACATCTAACACAAACTACCTCGATGACGCTAAGATGCTAAATGAAAAGCAATCTTTTATCGGTCAGTTTTCTCTTTTAAGTGTACCTTATCAGTCAAGTAAGATTTTTCTTGATCTCCTATGAACCACGGACATCCTGAGGGTTATTCTGCTATGCATTTATTACTACGATGACCTGTTAGGTAGTAATGCAGTCATCACGGGTTCGAGTTGCCGCCATAAATATGAAAAAGTGGCCCATTGTTGCCGTTTCTCGGTTATTATCGTTAGCAGCGCGGTTGGGATCCCGTTGAGCCATGTGGTGGATGAATACTGATGGCGATTTAACCGTCTGGCGGGAAAAAGCTGATTATGGTGGGAAATCTACCGCCACAGATCCCGCCTTAATCTGCGCAGGATTACACCGGGGCTGTCACATAAACACACATCACAGCAGCGACGCATATGCGCGTACCTGCGTTATTTATCGTCTTGGGCCCTGGTAAGAAGATGATGGAAGCGGGAAATAAAAAAAGATAAAAGGGAGAGAAGGAATATGTATATGTATATATTCCTATATATATGTATGTATATACGGAGGTCGGTTTTAAACGTCCTTAGAGGTCTTTTGTAGTTTTTGATTTAGGGGTACTGGCGCGGTGGGACACCTGCCCACACGACGTCAGGAGGTGAAATAGTGCTGCCATATTTTTCAGCTGGTATCAAATTCGGAGCCCCGCTCTCGGACAGATTTACTGTCCTCCATCCTCCATCCTCCGTCCTTCGTCGTATCTTAGGCGAGCTGTCCTTCCTTCTTCCGTCAGTCTTCAATCATCCTCTTTTCAGGCTGTCCTCCGGCTACGGCTATCATCTGACCAAACGATGCTACTTATGTAACATTTATGTTTTGAATAGATCATGTAATTTTCCAGTCAATGATATTCCAAAGTAACAGCTATTCCGTTGATGTGATATGACCCAAACCACCCCGATATTACGGCTCATGGTAGTGAAGATTTAGTCGACCTGAAATCTTAAAGAAATTTTCCACATCTTGATTGTGCAATTTCTGATTGTACTTCACCTACTTAAAAATTCGTTTATTCTCAGTCATGATTTATATAAATGAGTTGTACGTTTTTTTGGGAGCTCTGAGTTAAAGATAAACATTATTTATCGTTTGAACCACTGGATTTACTGGTTAACACCCAAGGATCAGAAGAATGGCCAATTTTTTTATTATTATTTGAAAGTCTTTTTTCTTCACTTCGATATTTTTTCTTGGGAAAGCGTTTCGGGAGTGAATGGGTAATTATACAATAGTTCAATTCTCTGCCTATTCACCTCTTTTTTGTTTTGTATTCTTCTGCACCTAGCTATTGTCAGTAATTCTTATCATGTTTTACACCTATTTCTTCTATCCATGAAGATATTGGCATACTTAGTGTGTCTATGAATAAACTTGAAGAAAACCTAACAACTCTTCCAAAAACCCAAGCCGATCACCCACCAAAACTTACACTCGTTTAAACGTTATGAGTTTCTATAGTTTAAAACAAATTAAAATAAAGAATTGGTATTGGACAGTAAATTATATCCTAAAAAGTAAACTGTTGAAAACCAACGAAATATAGTCGATTAGATGTAGTTCGAGCCTATTTTAATAGTTTTTTTAGGGGGGGGGGGGGTTTATTTCTAATATTTTAGGAGTACGGTACTTAGGCTTCCATCTCGACAAACGACTGACCTGGAACCCACATACGAGACTAAAAAGACAAGAACTAAACAGACGCTTTGGACAACTGTACAGACTACTTCAAAGGACATCCCATCTCTCAATAGAAAATAAACTACTAATCTACAAAGTTATACTTAAACCAATCTGGACATACGGAATAGAGCTATGGGGGACAGCAAAAAAGTCGAACATCAAGCGTATCCAATCCTTTCAATCCAAAGTCCTGAGAACAATAGTAAATGCCCCTTATTATGTCAGCAACAAAACCCTTCATAACGACCTTAATTTACCCTACATTCTAGAACTCATCCCTTCCAAGTTTATGAAATTCCACAGTAGCCTTTCCAACCACCCTAATCCTGTAGCACAGTCTTTGCACTGCGCCACTCATCCCTATAATCCTCCTCGGAGACTGAAACGGCAGTGGCCTCGTGACCTGCTATAATCGCGTGACAGTGGGAGTCCTGGCAATGGCCAATTTCTCCAATCATGTCCTAGTATGAATGAGCGAGTGAATGATGACTGTAAATATGGTATGAATGAGATCATTTATCTGTATTATTATTGCCTTATAAAAGGCAGATTGTAATTATTTCACAATAAAGTTCTGATTTGTTGTAAAATATTTTAGGTGGATATTGTGATGGTGATATTGTGGATATGATGGATTATATTTGTGGTTCAAAATGGTGAATCAATGTTTACTGATTTTATTCCTTCATTTTCAAAGCCTTTTTTTTCGTTTATATATAATTAAAAAATAAACAAATTATTACTTACGTTACTGAATCGCACTATCAACTAGGAATTATTAAATCACACACCCGGATATCGATGGCAGTTGTACTCATAAAAGACGCCAGGGGAGAGATGAGAAAGAAGAACGGGGAGAAGACATTACGTAGTGAATGATAAGTTTGTTTTCCACCCAGGTGGTGAACATCGGCTGTCACACCCTCTGCGGCGAACTGGAGGATTAGCTGGGAGAAAAATGAACGACAGATGATTCCGCCACATCATTATCTCGGAGGGATGTAGAGTGAGCGCTGGGGAAAAACAAAGAGGAGACCGGGAACAAATAAAGAAGAAGAAGCGATAAAGAGGAAAGAATTATGGCCATGCTGTGTGGACAATGAGGTTGGTGGTAGCTGACCAATGACACTTTTATGCGTCTTCAGTTGCACTCTACTGCATCTGTCAATAGCATTTAGTTCTCCCGTTTGCCTTTCATATGTATAGGATGCTTTTCATAATAAAACCAGGTTAGGTTTTGAGAATTTCAAGATAATATTTGCTAATAACTAATCATCAATTAGCATATTAAAATATTTGGTGGAATACATTATGCTACTATATTCCATTTTGCCATAGGCTGCCACTCCACTCCGACATAAAATATTAATCCACGAAGCCATATTTATCTAAAATACTTTACGCCTCGCCTCTTCTAATCTACAAGACTTTAACTCATCTTACCTTCAACTTAAATAATCCATGCACCAACCCTAAGTTAAAAAAACTTTGCAGCAAGATTCGAAAACACCAGTTGATTATTATCATATGTCGAAATATTATTTCGGCAGGGAATACAATTTTACGAAAATATTAAAAATCTAAATAACCCATCATTTAACGCATCGAAGAACCCCCAAAAAAATTTCATGCAGTTGCAATGATACTGCAAACTACCTATCTATCATAGTTTCCTCCCATGGTAGATTGATTTGTTTAGTTTGACGACACAATTACACAATACATCTTTGAAAGTAGAGCCTTCTATCATGAGAATTATTTGTGGAGTATAAATTTAGATCCTGTCTCATATTAGTTAGTGCACATGCAGGGTCTGGGTACATGTCTGTCTATTATGTTTTGTACATTGCACCGATCTAATCCTATGTCTAAAAAGTGTAACATCTATCAAGTTGATATTGAAAAAACACTTAGTATTTAATTTATTGTGAAAGCCATGTAGGTACAGTTTAGAGGCATTGTAGAGCATTGTGTTGTCTAGCATTGTATTGCAGGTACACACAGTGACACCACATTATGTGCGTTAGAAGTTTATCAGTACTTCCATCTGGTGATAGTCTGCTCTAGCCCGGGGCAATCTATTTAATGCCCGGCTGTAGAGTTATTGTACAAAGCCTAGCCTGCCTCTATAATATAGCTTATAATGTATATTGGCGTCAGCGGGGGAGGCCCTCCGTGAAAGCAATGCTGCATAAACAGCAGTTATACTGTAACTGCTACCGCTACAAAGTAACCGAGTCCGTTCCAGTCACTGTTATCCCTCTGTTCATCTTTTGGTAAAGATATTTGTAAACGGCTCTTTTGATGGGACGTGTAGTTGTACTTGTATCTAATTTTCATTTTTGTAGCTGTACTCCTAACAACGGAGTGGTGGATTTTTCACTACAAAAACTCTTGACTAAAATATTAGTTAAATTATAGTAAAATAATACTAAGAATTTTGACAGAAAACATTTGATTCGGAAATCGCTTTAAAAAATGTCTGTAGTATAAATATTCTCTCTTAAATACCAATACTAGGGTATCTATTTGTTTTAATAAATAATTTATAATAGCATATAAATAATAAAAGTGTTGGACAGAAATTATGGTTCTATCTCTCAGGAACATTCCTAAATGGGACATTTTTATTTTTTATTTTTTGTAGATGTTGGATGTTTGATCCATTTTAAAATTGGTAAACCACTCCAAGTCCTAATTGTAATCAATTTGATTTTTTCGTTGATTAAACTTAGTAATCTATATTTTTCAATTGGTTGTTTTTGTTACTCCTTAATGGATGGTAAGACGAAATTTATAAAATTATCATGATAATTGACTGCAACAATAAAATTTTCTGCAAGTGTCTTTGAATTTATGAAGACATTTAAAGATTCACCAGTCGTATTTTTAGTAAGATAGTTAATTACTTATCTTCTGACTGTATTGCAAAATGTTAATTCTGTCAAACAGTCAACACCAACCTTCGTCCAACAGAGGGACTGATAAAGACATGCATACCAATAAGTCCCTGGAATCAACCTAAGCTGATAAACCAACAAACTCTTTTAATCACTTATAAAGGGTGTCCCAGAATTAACAGTTTTTAGTATTTTTTTATTGAATTATAAAGTAAATAGGATAGAGGGTTATTTATGGAATAACACATCGGGCAAATGGCTTCCACGACTTTGCTGGCACATACGCACTCTTTTGTCGAAACTTTCCATGACCATTTGACATAGATGTCGTTGAATTTCGTTAATGCAGCGTTGAATGAAGCGCCTTTTAATGCACGGGTGGATGTGGGCTTGTTGACATACACCTTTGAATTAAGGTGATAAATCACACAATCTAGGGGGCCAATTCAGATCACCGAAACGAGAGAGTACACGACATGGAAATGACTCAGGCAGTATTTGGATTGTTTCATGGGCAGTATGGCATGTGGCACCATCTTGTTGAAACCACATATTGGCCACATCGATATCATCTAATTTCGGCACAAAGAACTGTGTTATCATGTCGCAATATCGAGCACCAGTAACAGTCACTGCTTGACCAGCCTCATTTTCAAAAAAGTATGGTCCAATGATGCCTCCAACCCAAAATTCACATTAAACAGTGACACGTTGTAGATGCATTTGTTTTTCGACATTCACATGTGGGTTCTCCAAACCCCAAATGCGACAATTTCGTCGATTAACAAAGCCATCAAGATGTAAATGTGCTTCATCGCTTAGGATAATTTTGCTCGAAAAATCAGCATCCGCTTGTTGATGTTCAATAATCCATTAAACGAACTCTCTTCGCTGTGTATGGTCATTAGGCTTCAATTGTTGTACTAACTGAATTTTGTAAGCATGGAGACCCAGATCAGTGAGTATACGCTGTTGAGGGCTTCTCGAAATTTGCAATTCTTGTCTACGACGCCGAATTGATGTTCCTGGATTTTCAACAACACTCTCACGCACTGCTTCGCTATTGACATTTGAATGGCTTGTTTTTGGACGACCAGTGTGTTTAGTGTCTCCAACTGATCCAGTCTCCCTAAATTTTTCAATTAATCTCTTTACAATTGATGAAGCCAAAACACTATTCCGACCATATTTTGTATACAATTTTGAACTGCAGCCGCCAAACTTACATTATTTTTGAGATAATGTTCAACAATAAAGACACGTTGTTCTATCGTGTAACACTCCATTTTTATTAATGTCAGCTTGCAAATCGTTTTTTTTTTTTAGGGTTGCCAGCACTTTACGGCACAAATGGTGGCAAATTGAAATCTTGCGTTAATTCTGGGACACCCTTTACAATAACAGCTAACAATGAACTGAAATTAAAATATATGCTTTGTTTCACAGAATAAATAGTGATACAAGCTAGTATTGTTAAAATATCTTTTTGTTCAATTCAATTTGTATATAAGAAATAAATTTATTTTGGTTTGGTCTAGGCAAAAACGTTATCCTAAAGTTGCTGGAATCTGTAATTTATTTACTACTTCAGGTACTATTACAGGTACCGCTATGAGAAATGAGATAAAATTAAGGTTTCAGTTTAAATCATAAAATTAGCTTTCAATCAATTTGGGTCTCAAAACGGTTGTGGAATAAAATCTACGAATTTATTGTTCCATTCCAGCCCTATTACGTCTCCTTAAATAAAGAAAGGTCGTGCTATTATATTCAATCAAGTGCTATTCATTCAATTAAAAGTCGTTTGTCGACATTATTTTAATACATTTTTCCTCGTACCTGTATTATAAATTTTATAATCCTTTTATTAGGAGCTCACTCAGCCTCGTTAGGATTAATGAGTAGTTACTCGATTAAATAAGATGTAAATTCGGTTGAGCAAACCGAAATGAAGGTTAAGAGGTAGTTAACACCACAGCGCCTCCTACCAACTAAGGTGACAACCTTCGGGCGATCCTACATGAAGTGTTGTGCCACGGAGTTATTATAGATTTTGAAAACTAGAAGTTTAATTGTACCATATCCTTTGTAAGGTTTATTACTTGGCAAATAGACATCTCTTTTATCAACGCTGTGATTGTAGGCCGCCAGGGAGGTACAAAAAAGCAATTGCTTGCTATGAAGCGGGCGGGTGACAAACCACGAGTGACTGTATCAGTTAGAGTGGAGTAGGAAATGAGACATCTGTGGCGGACACGGAGCGCCACCACAAACATTATATAATAGGCGGAGGGGCCACCTATCGCCGGTGGTCGCCAATTAAAGCCACAAAGAGTACAAAGCCGGTTTGTTGTTTCGTCGTTGTTGTTGTTGTCTGTCCGAGTGTACGAGTGTGTGTGTATGTATATATATCGAGCGTTTGTCAGTCTCATGTCAGGGCGGCAAAAGATGAGACTGCCCGAGGGGTTTTAATATGTTGGGCCCCCCGGGGGCCGGGACTGCGTTCGACAGACAATAAACCTCACAGGGTCCGGGGTTCTATTTAAATCTACAACTCTCAATTATAGCTGGGGCACTTTCCACTTTGAACCTCAGTCACTGCGGATTGCCAATTTGTGCCAGAGACTTCTAATGTCATCAGCCCTCTACCGGTCTTTCCATAATTCAAATATATTTATTTCTCATCGCACTTATCCTCTTTGCAGGCGGTCCTTTCAATTTCCTCTTCTTCCTTTATAATATACGATCCGTAAGCCCATGAGCATCATTTGGTTATTATTACAGTTCGCAGGTTACTAATTTAGTGTTATACAAACTAGTTGTAGATAGACAGATGAAGTACAACAAATGAAAATACAAACAGAGCAAGACCTTTAAGCTCGATTTAAACCAAAAATGCATTGCGTATAACTTACAATTCGCTAAAAAGTATTTAAGAGTATTTAAGTGCAACAAATGGATTTTTGTCTACTCTACTTCTTGATTTTAAAACCGAAACAGCATTGCACACAGTTCGAAAGTGAATTAGTTTTTATCCTTTCAAAATAAAAAGTTAAGCAGCCATGATGACCTTGAACCGAATGGTTTACTTCCATTTTGCGATTTAAGAACTCATTCATACCTTACGCGCAATTCTACTCTCTCAATACAAATTACCATTCATGCAAAATATAAGTATGAAATCTGCTCAGGAGCTCTCACCAAGGATTCTCCCATTTAGCTGGTGGACACGTCGGAGGCAGCGAAGCTGATTCTGAAGACCAGAAATAGGGAAAAGAACCATGAGGAAGATTGTATATGACCAACCCCTCTGACGTTGAACCCATGACATACTTATTTATTTGTGTGAGAACTTAATAGTAACATGTTATATAAGTTATTTTCTGTTTTTTTTTTTTGGTTTTATTTTTATTCCTTTAAGTTTGCTACTATATAATTTATATTATTCTTTAAAAAATGTAACTAAGTTTGAATTATCATACAGACAGTACAAAAGCATGAACATGAAGACGTATGGGCTACATTTTACAGGGATATTTGACAGGAGTGATTGGCAGCAATGTGGCTTTTCAAGTTATCCTTTAAGTACCATACGAAGGTGAACGCTACTGGCGATGATAGTGCTGGTAGCCGACCCGATGTCGGCCCAGGATGTTGATGTTGACGTTGCAAACATCCGATTAGAGGCCCAGAAGGAGAACAAAAGATGAGATGAATTATTGCCTGGGGGGCTGGTCGGGAGGCAGCTGGTAAACTAGAATTGAAAAAGAGCTCTGTGATGTTTTTTATAGCGATTACCGTTCTGCCAATCCGTCACACCCAGACGGATTTATGCCTCGACCACGTCTCTTTGATTTAATGGACCCGCTATTCCTGGACCCTGCCTTACCTCCTCCTGGGTCTAGCCCCTGTCCCTTTTCGGTCTCTTCAACATTTGACCCTTCTGTCATTTATATCAAATCATTTTTTTAACAGTATATGTAAATGTGCATACTTACTTACTTACGTCACGTTAAAAGTCCTTTTTCGGGAAGTCAGATTTAACGTAGTTTCCATCAATTAATTTAATAATAATGAATGTTTTTTGATGCTCTATGGCTGAAGGGAAGACCTGATTGTGAAATAAAATCAAAATACCATAAATTTGTTTTTTAAATGGAAAGAATTTTTAAGTTTAATAAGGAAATGAACTTTATGGGAAATTCAATATAAATATATAATGAATTGACATTGTGTAGTACTGTACTGCAGTAACAATAGTTACTTTGAAATAGCTCAAAGATCTGGTGATATCTTAAGAATAGTAGCTGTTGATCTGTTGGTTACACCATGAGTGCGATGTAGGACGTGCACTCTCGTACTGGTGATTCCAGGGCCACGAGAGACCGAAGTGGACATCACGGGAATGCCTGGTAGCAGCACAGGGACAGACAAACCTGCGCTTACAAACTTGGGGATTTATACCAAAGTAATCCTCACCTCCTGTTTGGGGAGCGCCTGAGACCTTCCTGTTCTTCTCTTTTTTCCAAGCCGATATCACAACCAATTCTTACACTCAAAAATATTCATTGCTTATCTTGAACTTCCTGTAAACAAAAGTTTAGGCATAGTAGAAGAAAGGATCCAAACAAATTTGGTTGTGTGGGATATTGCACCTTAACTGTCATCGCTATTATCCAGTGTGTTAAGCCAACTCGCGCATCAAATACTTAAAAGGCGTAACTTACCAGTTTGTTTTGCTCTGACACCTCAACATACAAAAGCGCATATTGCGATGACATGAAAAAAATGCATTTTAGTGCCGTCTAAGAAAGGGATATTCTGAGCGGCTACATACCCATGTGGTCTAAGTAAGTGAGGACTGGTTTCATCGATTGCGACCCAGAGCCGTTCGTCACCGCTGACAGGTTAGCATTCACTAGCTGGCTCGTGAGTCATCTCTTCACTAACTGATCCGTGAGTCATCTAAAAGCATTATTTCTTCTTATGTTTGCTTCTGTAGTTGACAGTTCCGCTCTTTTGTTTAATTAAAACGATAACATTCAACTTAAAATTTCATAATACAATATAACTTTTTGGCTCCCGTTGTTGTTGTTGTTAAACTACAAGTTGGCTAAGTTCCTCTTTGTTTGATGTTGCAGATAGTTTCCACTGGTTTAAAAATCGTTCTTCAGGCATTTTCATTCAAAACATGATTGGAAAATCTACAAAAATCCAATCCATCAGCGATCTGAGAATCCATTCAAAACGAATAACATAAAGAAATCGGCTATTCAGAGAATCTAAAATTCACTGATAAATGTCATTGAGGAGTTTATTTAAATTATTAGGTAGGGTTTGAATTAGGGTTTCCTTATTGTCTACATTGTCCGTACCTCTTAACTAAAACTAAAATATAATTATTCGTAAATATAAAATATCCTGTTATTTACAACCAGGAATACGAAAAAACCTTCAATTAAAATACTAATTTCTAGTGATTTATAAATAAAATATGTCTGTATGTAATTTTTTCTCTAGTTGAAACATTGAACACGATTTTTCTCAAAATTAATGTTACTACAGAAACATTTGAGTGCTTTCTTTTGTCTATGTTATAAATAAAGTCAATGTAAGCGGTACCATGTGGTTGGGTGACGGTAGTAAGTTTTGGTTTTTTTTTTATTATTCTTAAAAATGCATTCTGTTTTCTGTGCAGTTTAAAGAAACCACTCGTACTCCATTACTCCATTACTCAGTAATCAGCATTAGTTGTAAAAATAATAAAGGAGTCTGAAAGCCTTCTTAGATATAAATTTTTTTTGGTCAAAAATACAGACTCTGTTATTAAAATCGTCGAGTTTGATGGACTCTATAAGTGATTTATTTATTTAATGAATACTTCAGATAATATAATTTAGCTCGTAAAATATTAGTCATACTCTCCACTAATGAACCTTCACGGATGTCGGATTATCGAAACTGTATAGTAAAAAGGATTCCTCCGTCCCCAGGGGGAGACCATGCCTGCCCCGCAGCCACCACTGGCAGAAACTGCGGCCACAAGACCGCAAGATCTGAGAACTCCCTATTTAGAAGAAGAACCAGTCCTGAAGCAGAGATACAAAAAAAAGAGAGCCATTGAGATGTCCTGCCTCAGAGAGTACTCTCTTTGTCTCCTCCACTGTCAAATGTCACTGCTAACTGTTCCTCTAATGGCCTCTTCTCTCCCTCCTTTTTATCTCTGTGTGCGTGTGACTCAATTTACTTCTAATCTTTTACATTATTTCACCTTTTTTCTACTTTCTTCTCTTGATTGTTCTATAGTCTGTCTTTTTCGTGGCGTTTTAACGGCAATCGGGCGAATCATTGCCTCCTTGCAACTTCTTCACCTGTTGGACTGTTTTTTGCACCAGTAAATGACCTTTCGTCAGCTTTTGAGAGTTTCGCTAGTTTACTCAAAACCTATTAAGTCTCTTATTATACAGGTCGACAAGACTTATATAGTTGTGTTTTATGTATTTAATTACAATATTCGGTGCGGAATAAAGAATAAAGCATTTTATTATTCTTAGACATTTCCACCTGTGTACTTAGTATTTGACACGATCACACGTGATAAATTCAGCCTCTAATTTGACGTTATTGAAACCGGGGAGGCCTGGTGTGGAAATACCCGCTCAGTGTTTACTCCCGCCCGCGGGAGATAAAAGAAGCTGGAAGATGCTCCTCCCGCCAAAAATAGAGCTCATTAAATCAATCTGTTTGACATAGGCTGAGACATAACTCAGCTCTTGATGAATTAGCGCGAAACATAATTTGATGGCGCGCGTCAGCGTCTATATATAGGACGCGCATCACTCCTGGTAGGTCTCACTTCTGCTCCGTCGTACATCTGTCTTGTCACTGATGATTTGTCGCCCTCTTTGCCTGGGTCCTCCTTTTGGGCATCTTCCGTCGCCGAGTGGGTCCGGTCTCCGAGGAGGTTCGTCACATCCGACTAGATATAACCGTGGAACAAGGAACGCATCTCCACTCCAGCTCGAGCGATCCTGATCGTTTTAGAGATTTATGTATGTGTTTATTTTATATATCCGAGGAATTGTAGGGATTTTAGCTGAGGTGAATGAAAGAGAGATGCTATGATTTTTATCGAATTTAATATGACGAGGTTATTACTATGTTTGTCATTATCAGGTCCTGACAACAAGGAAAGAAAGATATATGTCAAAAATGGGTGGTAATCATAATTGACAAAAGTTATGTATAAAAGAATAGGAACACAAAGTGCTAAAGTTAGTGTACACAGAATATGTACACAAAAAGAAAGTAAAGTTAGTTAGTATCTAGAAATAGGAAATCGAGGGGGTGCACAAGAGGGGTATGATGGGAAACGACATGATAATGAAAGCATTTTTTTTTTATGTTCTGGCCATTTTTGTACTTAAAAGCAAGCTTTTAAAGGGACAAATTATTCATACCAATGATACAAACCATACTAAGCCGGATCCCTTCTCATTTTTCCTTCATTTTGAGGTTTTCATTGCCTGTTTTACTTTATGAAAACTTCGATTTAGAGTGAGAGTAACTCTGTAACTCGGAAGAGTTTTTTCCTATTAATGAAGTTTTATTTTCTAAAATTGGACCTGTTGATTGCTTTTGTTCATACATACATTATAAATTAATTAAAATTGTCATGAATTGAAAACATAATCGGAGATATGTCATTTCATGGCAAGCAGAATCCTCGATAGTGAAGATATGCTTGTACCTTCATAATGCCACGCACTGGCGAACACTGGGGTACACACTCGCCTCGCGACTAGGGACACTAAGCCATCCTGACCCCGGATCCAATTGAATGGACTAGGAATGAGTTACTTAGCTCACTTCGGTGAGAGGACTTTCAAATGAGCATTTGAGGAGGGATTATATTTACATGTGTTTGTTTCAGTGTGCTCGAAGTCGAAGCGTTCGGTGCTTTGCTGTGGGTGTCGTTGGATTCTTTGGGCTAGAGTACAGTATTTAGGGGGGGGGGCAGGCAAAGTACATACAGTGTGAGGAGAGGGCTTTGACTTAACTAGGCTTACTAAAAAGCACACTTATTATACTTATTCCCTTATAATCAATTAATTGCTTTTTCTACTTGTTGCTAAATAAACATAAAAAACTTATTTTCTTTAAATTATCATTTACAACATTTAAATACTATATTTAAATAAATCACTATATCAATATATTTGGGTTATCTACCATAAATGTCTTAACGCATTAGTTATATAGCGCTCCTAGTATTCGAATCTTGAATATTGGGGCTAAGTAAGAACTCCAACTCATGTTATAATTGCATATTCGGTGGCAAATTGCAGCTTACATTCCAGCAAAAAAAGTGCTAATTATGGATTCATTCTGATCGGAAAGAAAAATATGCTATTTATGATAAATTAGGTTCTAGACTTTTCTTTTTTTTCAAGAATTTTCAGTAGTTCTGTTTTCCCCACAGTTCAGGAAACATCATATACGGTAATTCCAAATGAATTCAAAAATAATACGTAAAATAAAACTTGTAGGTAGTGCAAACCCACTACGTTGTAGTTAAGTCGTTTTTTTTTTAAACGTTTTTGTTTGCGAATGTGATGGTTTAACTAACACAATGAAGTACTTTTGATCGAAAATATTGCCTGTTTTATGAATTTCTTTGAAAATCAAACTTATCCATTAATAAATTTGATGACACCTAACAACTCTCTTCCGACCTGCAAACAAACTTTTCTACTCATTCATACGTTCAGGGCTTACAATGAACTCACATTTTTGTATCTTTTGTAAAAGCTCTTTCAGATCCATCTCTCGGTGTTGTTCATTCACTTTCTGTGTCATTTATTCTGCTTATGTACTTCATATTTGTTTAAAAAAATATTGGTCAAAATCTTAAATTAAGATCTATTTCAAAACATTGGCTGTACAGCATTGTTGCAGACTTGAGCCTTTACATTTTGCTTTAGTAGCGTTTATCCCTAACAATCCTCCTGTACTCCTGTAGGAGAAATAATTATTAATAATACAGACCTGGAGTAGAGAGAGCTGTGTGGTCCTGTAGAGATACTACCACCCTCCACCCTTTAGACTGATGTCCGCCCGCAGTCCTAACTCATAGCGGTCGGGGAATCACTCTTGTCGGATTTATTGTCTTCTTTATTATTTTCTTCTTCTTCTTCTTCAAGGGGTCTCTTTGTTCTTAGCTCCAATCTGGAAGGTACTAAACCCTTCTTTGTGGATTGTAATTCTCAAGGTAATCATGCGTTTAAGAAGATGTTTCAAGACTATCTCTTTACATATTCACGTCAATGGTTTATTTATGTCATACCCACCTAAGATTATCATAGGTGCTATTCTAGATGGTTAGCTCTGTTGGGTATATCCCTGGGTAAGATGGGATGGTTGAAAAGAAAGAATACGTGAATTGAAGTGAGTAAGATCCCTTTTCCATTTAAAAATTGTGTCAATAACACGCTTCAGTGATTCTTCGGCGATTTAGAAAATCTGAAAGCTTTCAAAATGTTTTATTTTTTTAATAAATAAATAAAATTATCGCTCAGGAGGATACTAGACTAGATAAGTCACAGTTACAGGAACTTTTAAATGTAGTACGTAAAATATGTTTAATGTAAATTTGCACTTATGTAAACTTGGATTAATTTCTATAGTATATTTTCTATAAAATATGTTATAGTGAGCTTAAGCTGTGATACCACGTAAGTAAAAAAAACACAACTTTACAATAAACAAGAAAAACTGTCTAAAAATTTGTTTGTGCATCAAATCAGTTCTTATGAGCTTATTCATTTATTGGTCACCTTAAATTTGGCACCAAATGGTAATGTAAGGTTCTCTTTTTAACAACAAAAAATATTTACATAATTTTCGGACTTAAATAATTAATACGGATTAAGTCCGGTATCACGGTTTAGGCAACGATATGTGAATTTTTTTTATAACCTACCTCTAAGAGTTTTTCAAATTTGATTTTGACGGCAATTCTTTGGGCGAATTTCAATTATTCATTCAATAAACTGGGTATTGTACAGGTAAATGTAAAATTTTCTACTGATACCTCCTTCAATCGTAGTCATCTCGAATCCTTAGACCTCGAAATGAAATCTCACTGTAATGAATCGTCCATGAATATTGACACTTTTCTGATTTAATTACAATTTTTTGATATTTTCACTTATAACCATTGCCTGTACGTGATCAACCTTTATGATGCTTAAAGTAATAATAAATTAAAAGTAAGAGAGAGGTGTGTACATGTCTAAGGGTGCATGTCTTCTAATGATATATGAATCATATATTATGTGAGGTGAGGTCCTGTCTTGTTAGGTGCTACACAATACAACAGTAAGCCCATCGAGGTTGGCTTGTGACTTCCAGGAGACTTCCTTGGCTGTATGTATGATGACTGTGTGGTTTTGAATATGTCTTATGCTATCGGAAAGTAAAATGAAACTAATGTTTATCCGTGTATCCAAGGCGATATGAGCACTTCAATGTAGTAACTTTACGTTGAAATTAAACAAATCTCAGGAACTAGACTATGCACATCAAAGTTGAAGTAGAGTTTATTTTGGGGGAACAACGTCAGTGTGCTCACAATAATTACTGGTGATACAAACACTAAGTTTTTTTTTCTCTTTTTAATGCAGTCAGCATCCAATCTTGATTTGAGAAGTCTTTCAGCAATTATCCTATCCCATTGACAAATGACATTGGTGAGCTAACAATTTATTCCTGACTGGGTACCCACACAAGGATGTCTTTGACAAACATATACGTGATAGCCTCGATAATAGATACTGATGGCGGTGAAATTGTGATTGATGTATCGTCATGTGCCATTACCATTTAAAGATATCGAACCGTCATTTGGTCCACTGTGTCGTTTGTTATAGCACACGCAGCGAAGGAACGAGTATTACATAGGTGAAATCGTATTTTGTGTCATGTTTAGCGATCTCATCAGTTTAACATACATTGCCAAACGCGTCGGTTTCACAAAACAACATAAACCTGGCGTAATTCGATCTTGACTTTAAAACTTGTTTTCTGAAATTTACTTAGGAAAGGCCCATTGAAACAAATTTGCACCATATTACGCGTGAGATCATACCCTCCACACTGACCTAATGACCTAAACTGCTCGGACACCAAAACCCCCATTATACAAGGACTGTCCTCACCTGACTTACCTGGTAACATTCAACGACGGCTGGGGAAAGACGTTGGAATAGAGCTCTTTTAAATTCATAATAATAAGATATCTTTAAAGTTAGCTTTATTAATGTAGAGGGATATCACTTCATGTCATTTTATCATATTTACAGCACATTCACTGGTTGCGATGCTGTAAATAAAGTAATGTATTGTGATAAACTTTAAAAATCAAATAAATCATGGCGGCAAATAAAAGTTATTATTCTTGAACCTTTGTAAGTATCCAGCCGTTTTACATTTTAAAATGACTATGGCGTATTTGTTTGGCCACAGAAAAGGTCCTTGTGGGAGATAGTTAGAGAATAGAAGAAAGAAATATGTGTACAGAATCAGGCAATGGATTACACATCGAGGAGGTAATAGTACGTACTCCCCTGGTGTGCGTTAATAACGCATGTTACGCCATGTGTAAGTAAAAAAGTATTAATTCGTGCACGAGCATTGAGCGATCACATACTGAAACCAATGATCTGAGACGAGTCGTTAGCAAGGAAGTTTCATTTAATAATAAATCACTGCTTACCACATATAGAACCCGAGTGCTGTAGTGAACATGTAAACTACTCAGGAGTGCACGGCTCACTTCCATTCTCTAAACATCTGAGGCAGAAATATAGCGTTTCGAAACCTGGCCCTTAGATAAATTTGATGAAAACTTATCATAATCTACTTTGCTTATCACTAACCCATAAATCCAACAAATACTTCTAACCAAGATCAAAATTCACGCCTTGCTATGACCTCCCAGATTTAAACCTAACCCAAAAAAATATTATGTTTATTTAGTTAATGATATATTTCAAAGTATGAAAAAGGCAAGTGAATAATCGTTGCTCGTTAAGACTAAATAATTATTGTATAAATAAATGGTTCAGCTTTATTCAATTGCATTTGACTGATGAATGACTGAACTTTTACACGGATATAATCCTTAGACAATGCGGACACTGACACCGGAATGTGCAGTAGACATGTTGTGGCCGGCACACGACCCTAGCTGAGCGACTGTCACCCGCCAGATATTCGAAAGAACCCGACAGACATACAGACAGCTCCCCTCCCCCCAACAGTTATTTCCAGCTGATGGAACCGTTCGGGGACGATTAATTCCCGCGGTAGGGAAGAGAACGAGATGGGATTGATCCCACTAATGGGAAGCAGGCTCCCTCTCCCGCCAATAAAACCCTAAGAGATAGTCCCGGCATTAGGCGGCCTAATTGGCGGGCATTCGTTCCCGGGCTCGGGTATTTATTTACCGCGCTCGAACAGCTGATCACTCAGCGCCAGCGCCGGCTTAATCACTGTCTAACTGTATCCAGGCACTTTCCGTCTCCGCTGCTTCTTGTACGTCCGGGTCAGTCCTAGCAGGCTTCTCCTTCAGGCATGAGTTCATGTCTGAATGGCATTAATAGAGAACACAACCGTCGCATAGAAATTAAAATAAGACGAAAGAAGAAGAAATCCAATTAAGGATGCTACATTTAGGGGGAAATGCAGCATTGGGCAAAATATGATGCCTCTACGTCAAAAGATTTGTGGGAATGTCGCAAACACGATATCAATGATAGGACATTCATTCACACATATATTATCAATACGGACGTTGAATTTTTAATTTGATACAATATTAATAATTATTAAGTGATTAATCAATTACGAGTCGGGGTCTGAAAAAGGTCCAGGCAAAAAGCATAGTGACCACTAAACTATGGGCTTGTTAAAACAGGATAATTGCAAATATCAACAGAACAGAGAGACAGACTGGAGATCAAAATACTTATATTTTTGAAAATACCAACGAAACCCTAACAAAGCCCCTAAGTTTAAGCCCCAAGAACATGAGTTCTTCTAGGTCCTTGTCAATTCACAAGGAACCTTCAAATTAGAGATGAGCAAGTTGTTGCTCCTATTTTAATAAATCGTTCCTTGGTTCAGTCATTTACTCCCAAATTGCCTTTATGCAGACAAATGTCTCAGGATTCTTTTACCACGTGCTTATTCTGAAAAAAAAAATAAAAACAACGAAGAGAGTCGCCTAACTCATGGAAGGCCTTTTGCTAAAGATGTGTCAAACACCTGAGAGTGAAGATGGCTGAGGTATCGTGGGCCTGAGGACACCTCGGAAGAGCAGGGCCACACATGACTGACACATGACAGCCGGGACAAAGGCCCTCCGCTCTCTGTCATGTGATGTGTCTGTTCTCCGCCTCTAATGAACAGCAGTCGCTTCAACGTGTCCGCCACTAGTCGCTAATAGATTCAATTCTCATTAATAACCAAATATTTAGGTTTCGTTCTGATTAAACTCACATATGAGGACTTCAACTGGTGACTTCTCGTTACCCTTTTTGGCAGTCACACTTACCATCGGAAAAATACTTTTGATATAGAATAGTTTCTGTAAGGCTTGTCTTGATAAGTGAGAAGAATACGGGTCAGTTAGTAGATACCCGATATTTTTTCTCATTCCATTACTCTTATATCTTAACCGAAGATCTACAGGGTAGTCCGGGCTACTTTTAAAATTATAAATCGATTTGATAATTCTAGTGCCACTTAGTAGAACAGGGCGACAGAGATCATTGTGAGAATTGTGATTGTACCTGTTTATAGTCTTCTCGTCTGGTTCGACAATTGCATCCTTCGCATCGCATCGTCTAGTCTAATTGAGTACCTTCCTAATGGCGTCTTCCCACATTTCATATTCACAAACGCATTTAGCAGTTTATTCTGCCATTCTCAAGTGCTCATAATTATTAACGCCATTATGCATGGCCAGTACAGGCTGATGATTGCTCTGGTGAATAACAATTGGTGAAAGACGCCAATAGGGCCTTACTTACTTGATCTAATCCCGCAGCCAGCAATTAAACCATATCGTATAGTTTTGTATTATGCACCGCTAGTTAATTTCTGCGCAATGAAAATTCGACTTTTGACAGGTCAAAGTCTTACATTGTAGGAGATCTCTATGTTTTCTGGAGACTATCACATCATCTACTCTGCATCATCTTACCCTGTGGAACAATGACGGAACTGTAAGTTAAGGCACAAGCATAAGCAGAATTGTCATAAAAACTTCATCAAATGTGAGAACACCTGATAATCGCGAAATATACAGTTGTCGAGAAGGCTATATTTATAAACAGGTGCTTGGCAATCGCCTGAAATGGTGCCTGTTTAAAAAGCTTTGTTAAAAAGTTTTGTGAAACTAAGACTGAAGGTTTGTGAATTGGGACGGTTAAAATGATGCTATGATGGAATGGGCAGGCTACGCTATTTGAATCCCCCCCCCCTGTACAATTAATTTAAAATAAATTTAAATATTTCTTTACGAGTGGATCTGTGGCAGATACAGAGCGAAGGCACCGCCCCGCATCAGAGATCTAATTATGTAGCACCGTGAGAGATATCTCTTCGTTCGATTTATCGATCCTAGGGCCCGAAGAATTATAATTATATAGTAGGAGGAGGAAGGATGAAGAGCTGTTATAAATAATGACCTAGGAGAATATAACCTTCACAGATAGGATCTGAGGGGGTGGCATATTATATGTGGTTGAATGTTTACGACTGACTGGTTCGTTACACGCCCCGGCCCGGCCGGTATCTCGATGCTTCGGCTCTCGGTCGCTCCTCGAGTGACTAATGTCTTCGGCCAGGTCCGGGGAGAAAGAACAATGGCCGAGGGTGACCGAAGGAAAATCCGAAAATTGCCGATGTACTAAACCCTACTTGAGGCTAAATGTTACTCTTGAAGCGGTCATGCCTTTTGGCCTTTCGCTACAACTGCGGATAAGACCACCCACTTGGAACCTTTTGAGCATTGAAAAAGAACGAATAAAATCCAGGCTTTTATAATTAGTTTTTTTTATTTTTTCATATTATATTTAGGGCCTGCTTGACGATCATTATATAAATTTTAGAAATATTTTTATTGTTGATTTAATATGTAGTATCAATTATGTTAATGTGGTGAGATTTTTGAGGGTTAAAATGTCACCGAGAGCCCCTACTTACACATAGAGATTATATTTATGCAAGGAACATTCTTGCATTGATGCTTAAAGGACGCTAAAATTAATGATAATGAGTCAATTAATAATCGATTACAATTTATGCACCTTACAAAATGTAATAATTTAACCACTCAGGTCATCAAACAAACACTTGATTGTGTTATGAATTAACACACACACAGTTGGGGTTTCATTCACATTTGTTCTGTTAGAAATATTAAAGCAAGAAACTATCTTTTATTCTAAAACTTAGATTTGTTGGTCTTTATATATTAAAAGACTACCTGAAAATAAAATACAATTGAGAAATACCAACTGTCTGAATTTCTGGAGCAATCGAAGTTTGTATCGAGTTTTATCTTAATTTGTCAATATTTATTAAGGTGTTGGGTTGATTTGCTAGACATATTTCATTTGTTTTTAGTCCTCAAAATGCTGTTAACACCATTAGGTTAACCACCCTGCGCGGGTGGATGTATAAACACTTCTTTCAAGACTGTTATGTTGTTTACCTGACTATATACATAAGTCAATTTGATAGTAGTTGATTTCAAAAACCAGATAATTAATATAATAATAAGAATAAAACTTGGTCGCTCATACATATGCATGAAGGATACTTTACACCCATATACCCTGAGCATACACGGAGTCGGTGACAGACCTAAGACCCTCCTAGTCCTCACATCCCCGCCAGTTGACAGACAGGCTGCTGGCACCGCATCAACTCCCTAATGACAATGCCACATTAAACTCCAAAGGCCAGTAACTCAACTGTGCGAGGCGCCTCAGGTCCTTTGTATGCGTCAGGAACGCCTCATGGGTGGTGTCCTATCGGCCATTAGTAGTCCTAAGTCTCATGACAACATTATTCCAGAATTATGGAAATGTCGAGGTTTCAGTAGTCATCGAACTAACGCTTATTCTCATTCTACAAAACGTCTCAAAAAAGTCAACAGCTCTTATCAGGCGACAAGATGGAGGGTTTGTCCTCCTCTAGAATGTCCTGTAGATGATCATCTGAACACTGTGAAGACATGTAAGCATGTACTCGTATTACTAGACAGTCATAGCTGGAGTAGGGATTTAAGACAAAAAGATTGTTAAACCGAAAGTTCACGAACTTAGTATCACACTAAGCATTGATGAATAGACTCAAAGCAATGAATGATTTTCTTAGTGAAAATTGTTTTGTCAACGAAATAGTCAAGTACAGACAGAACTTGATCTCATAATCATGATTGATCATGATTCTGCAAAATTTGAAGAATTTCTGTCTGAAGGGAAGACATATAGTATATAAGAGTTACATGATTGATCTTAATATTTATTTAATTTTCCCGCAACACTGTCTTCATTAATTAATTACACCTTCGCTATAGGTTCTATATAGGTTCCACTTTTAAATGTTGATATCTATATTCTTCCTTACTTTTTAAAGGGTACTTTCTGTTTTTTATGTAAAATTGCTTTGCTATTTGCTAAGTTGTTAGTGTCTTCCCCATTTACTCCATTATTCTTTATTATTTCTTGCCTAGACATCCTGGACTTCTCCTGAAACCCACTTCTGTATCAGTCAGCGTTTTTTTTTCCCTGATCGAGTTTACTTCTGAATAATAGTTGTTATTCACCATAGTACATAAAAGCCGTTTCGAAGATTATTAAATGTACAAAACTTTGAGGAGGATATGAGAATATAGACGTACATGAATGGTTAATTATTAAAAATTATTACGAATGTTTTTTGTGTTGATAAACGTAGTGTTTTATATCCATTTAAACGCCTAGAAAACAATTTTTGATGATTCCTAATAAATTTTAAATATATTTTAATATTTTTGATCCCAATTTTTATTCGGGCCCTTACCATTTGATTGTAATATATGTCATTTATATTTGTTATACAAATGACGACTTGGAAGAGACACCGTGAGATCAAGGCTACATCTTCATCTCGAGATTGATTAAGCTCAGTAATAGGAAAGTGGTATTTAAATGCAAATCGAGTTTTTAATTAAATTGTTCAAGCCCATAAATTAAATGGATCATCAGATCTCAGTGTGTAATTAATGGAATATGAACAAAGGAGAAGATAAAATCGTCTTTAGTGTGTCCAAAGAGGTGATTATAGAATAACATGCCAGCGGGACCAGGCAAAAATGTCTATCCGCGAGGTGTTTCTGACTTAAACAGCATTTGTTTTTTAAAACCTACATTTTTTTTTTTTTTTAAATGTTTATTATTACAAATTTTAATCTGCCCTAATAGACCAATTAGTTATTGAGATGAATGATCTCATTCATACTATAGATGTATACAACACTGCGTCCACTCTCTCATTCATATTGTATTTAAAATATACGCGTGTACTAAATGGACATGCCCGGGAATCCCCCAAAATCGTCTCATCCAAGGAAGTCTCTCTTAAAAAAATATGTTTCTTTTAATTCATGAAAATAGCTCTATTTACTACCTATATAACATTTATTTAATAATTCTGAACTTGTTCAAGTCACTGTCGAAGACATATTTGTATGTTGTGTTTATTAGAATAAAATTAGTTGGAAGTTTGACACTTTTAGTATTTAATTTATAAATCATTATTTGAAGAAAATTACAATCTTCCCTAGAAGAACAATGGGTGATTGTGATAAATAGTCTCATTCAATTCTTATTTACAAATTTGCCGGCTATGGAGAAGGAGGCTAGGAGTTTCTTTACTTTCTTTCTTAAGCGCCTGCGCTGTACTAATTAGCTCTAATAAGTGACAGAGAGAGTCCTGGGAATGGCCAGTTTCTCCAAGCATGTCTTGAGCGTTTGTGGCTCTCGCGCTCTTGGCCAGCCTTCACTGACTCGTATCCGGTGCCTGAAGGAGGAGCGTAGGGGACTTCTCAGGACTCCACTTCCTCTTAATGGGAGGGAGGTGACAACTATGTGGATTTGGGAGGTCTCTGGGCTGTTTGTAAATACTGTATGAGTGAGCGAGTGAATGAAAACTGTAAATATGGTGCGAATGAGAATATTGATCGCCAGTACTTATTGCCTAATAACCCAGATTGTAATTTTTTCACAATAATGGCTTTTATTTAAAATAAAATTAAGTTTAAATTTTATATTTTTTTAATATATTTCTTACGTGTCCCATTGATAGCAGGTATCTTATTAATTAATCGATTATGTATGCATATACTCTAATATGAGGGTAATCTACGTTATCTGTAATTGTACCAGTTCATTTTAATGTGAGATGCATGCTTTATTTTGTAAATAGAGCTTACCTTCAGCTGATTTATTATTATTGTAGATATATCTTCTTTCCTGTTATGTCAACAATACCTAATCGTGTTTTCCTGTTTGTTTGTTCTAGGTAAGTATCCAAGCGCCCTAGGGCCCCCCCCTTCTCACAGTCACCTTCCGCAATAGGCGACCACTATTGATCAACCATTGTCGCAGCCTCCGGGTCCAGGTGGAGGAAAGGCAGAAGAAGAAGGAAGGAGAAGCGAAGGGATAAAAGACATTTTAGTTAGAAAAGTATATATAATAAGAACAATGGGCAGTGCCTGGAAGTGACGGGCCCTCCGCTGTCCGGGGGGTGACGACGGGTTATCTGAGTGTCAGGAGCAGGCCCGGGCCCTGAGTGTCCTAACTAGCCTCCTTGGCGCTGCCCTGTCTTGGGAGATCCTTCTCTTTCACGAGCGACAATAATGTCATTAGCGCTTCTCGTCACCAAGCTCTTAAAATTGTATATCATTTCTTACCAGGTGTTCTCCAGCTGTAATCCGTACTAAATAACGCGAATTCTCCCATTCTCCTATGTATAGAACCCCTCAATATATATTAGTCAGTGTATCATAATGTAATTTCATTTATTAAGAAATCCATGGAAGAAAGAATGATTGAGAATTTCCTCCTAGATGATGTTAGGGACATGGCAAAAAAGGTTGATAAGACTACTACCAACCAGCCTGTCCTACAGATGGGGCTGGAATGCTTTGGACTCCCATCTTGCTAATTTCCTAGCTTAAAAAACTTGCCGATAATTAATATAAGTTAGTAACTGTCAATATTGTAAACATGTATGGAGTAATAGCGTGCCTTCAACACCCTTCTCAACCTCGCCTGCCGTTTCACAAACGAGATGGCTCAACGCCCCCTCTGGTTGGTCTCTGGGGACCTATCTACTGCACCTTTTGGCTCGTATGTCACCACCCATCCTCAAAAGTTAGTCTGAACATTTCCATCCCACTGAATGGGGTTGGTTTTTGAAGACAGTGGTGTAATTATTGCTTATTGTCAATAATATAGCCAGTAATACAAAAAAGGTTTTAAAATCTTAGGACTTAATTTTAAAATATCGACTTATATATATGTAGAAGAGAAATAAAAAAAAAACCTACGACAAAAAGACTTATGTATAGTGGCCCTTAAACATAAAATTAATGCATTTATGCATCTTAATATTTGATAAACCTTTTACTAAATTATGGTTTCTGAGTGCATTATTTTATTTATGTTATCAATATAGCCAATGTCAGTGGTATCATGGATTAAGACGGTAGTACACCTAGGTGAATTAGTTGTGGTTCTCAGATATGTATTCTATATTATTTTCAGTTAATAGAGGTCTGACGAGCACTTTGTAAACTATTGCTGTAAATATATTTAAGTTCTGTATTCTCTAAGTTTAAGATAGAATTGTTTCCGTTTTTTTGAGATTTATTTCTAATTGAATAAATTTATGAAATTTATTACCATGAACGTATTACAGTACACCATGAGGCCCTTCTAACTTGCGAAAATAAGGACAGACCCACCTACAGGTTCGTCGCTCTTGGATGCCTCTGCAAAATGGGTGCTTGAACCTTCCTCTTAGTAAAACATGGCGGTACCACATGCCACACGACAAAGGTCTTGGAACAGTTGTAACCAGACCGAATAACAGATACCACGCTTCATATCACTGTTATCTTAGATAGGCAATTTTATCCGCCAAGATCATTTCTGGCTTCCTAAATAATTGTAATTCCCTTCAAACCTAACAGAAATTTTTCTGAGCCAACCCTTTGTATAAATTAAGTTCATATTTCAACCAGACCAGGTCACCCAACGGTTACAAATAATTGTAAACGCGCCTTTTGTCACTTTTAGATGCTCTACAATGAGGTTTAGTGTTTTGTATTAAATTTATGTAAGTTATTAGTTAGATATTTGGATACACCTAGTTTACAAAAAAAATTAAGGTAGGGAAAAACGATTTGTTCAAGTTGTCTAGTGCAATTTCAAAATTTACAGAAGCCATTCTACTGTGAGCCTGCAGCCCCACTTCTTTCTTATGTAAGCTTATTAAAGTTTTGGGAGAACGTCGCGAAATATCAGGAACTCGTTCTGCTAAAAACGAATCAGAAAGCAGTGATTGAGTCTCGCTGATATTTTCTTGAATTGTTGTAATCTTTGCGTTGTCCGATACAAGATGAACTCTGCTATTGATCTGTTCGTGATTAAAATGTCCGTAGTTATATAATATATATTATAAATATCCCCATTATTAATATATTATAAGAAATATATCAAGGTATTGCGTCAGTGCTTGCATAACATTGTGAGCGGGAAAAGAAACTTGTCTGGAAGATTGATTCAAACTTTTACATAATAGCCCACTGATAATTATTACTATATACCCAAACTACTATATACGGATCAATCAAAACTCTCAACGTTTCTCTCCGGATGATATTTCGTCTTCAGGTGAGGGACCATCCCGAGTGAAACCAGATCTGGCGGTGTAAATAAGACCTGATGCGGGTTCCCCTTGACTGCTCTCTAATCTCCCGAAAAGATTAAAAGAAGAAATAGAGATTCACGGAAGATATAAATCATCCTCGTATTTGCTTTCATCTTCTTTTTGATTTAATATTATGATATTGCGCATTCCAACAGTGTTTCTGAGCATTTATTGTAAAGTATGTTTTAAATATGAATTGTCGACCACCAACATTGTTTATTTTAAAAAATCCCTTTGTTTGGCCTGGTGTAATGGCATCTTATACTAAAAATTAATTAAATTCTGGCAAAAATACCAGAATTTTTTACTTCTTATACCAATGATTAGTGTATCGCGTTTAAGGTCTTGAAGTTCTGATTAATTTTCGAGACCGAAGGGAGAAGTGCTACTTTCAAACAGTCACGAGGCAATAAGCATTCGTTTGTCTGTATGTCTGTAAGTGTATTCAATAAAACTAAATTTAATTGTATTTAGTAATCCCCCGTTCGAGAGGGTTGTCACAAAAAAACAAAAAAAAACACGCGAATATTGAATCCACCTTCTTGTGTAAATGGGGGACGCTTTATCGAGACAAAAACACACTTAGTTTTCAATATATATTTTTTTATTCACATTATGAATATAATTTACACATGTATGTAATAATTTGTAAGTTTAAATTAATTCCGGCTTGTAGATGGTAAAAAATAACGTGTTATTTGTGATTGTTTGGCCGATTGTGTTTGTGTGGGGTCGTCGTGGCCCATGTTTCACTCTTAAACCCCAAACTTTGAACAACAAACGGGCCATATTTATTTTTGTAAACCTCACTTATCTTCTTACAATTGTCATTATATCAGTTTTGTTCTGACTAATGGAAAATGTCGGACACCTTTAACAAAAGAAAAATATCTGTTGCACACATCGTAAGAATGAAGAAATACTTAAGACCTACGTTCAATATCTCTACCGTACATAATTGGGATTGTTTAAACATCTAGGGAAATACCCATGTCGCGAATGCATTGTAGAATTCTTACGCATTTTTATATTCTTGTATAATAATAACTCGTGGATGTAATAAACCCTTGAATGTTGAGGGATTACTTTGAAGATAATATTACAAAGAATAAAGTTCCATATTCACCAAAACTGTTGATAATAACGAGAATCGTGTGAGAATAAACAAACGACCATGAAAAACTCTTTTCGTACTTCATACATTTCTAAAGTAATAGCTCAGAAGCAGTTTAAGAAATAGAAAAAAGAATTTTAAAGACTTTCCACATTACAAATTAATGGGACTAACAACACATCAACACGATTACAAGAATGGTGCATGGAAAACCAAAATCAACATCACAAAAACATTACACATGACATTCACGCTTCGCCGCGGGCACTTATCCACCTCGATAGAGACAGTTAAGTACATTGGGCTGACTCTCGATTTACCAACACACGTGGACCTACTCAATAGAATAAAAATTTTAAAAACTTTAACCTAAGTCTAAACTTACTGTACCATTTTCTAGACAGACGATTGCAGCTGTCTATGACACGCAAACTGAAGACTTACTAAGACCCATTTGGGGATATAAATCACAGATTTATAGGAGAACAGAAAAATCAAATCAAGCTACAATAGAAATATTTCAATCAGAACTACTTTGAGTTATCACCCGTGCACCTTAGTAAGTAATAATACCTTACTTATCGACTTGCGAAGTCCTGTACATGTCCTACATCAAGATCCTGCTCAGACAATTCTGATCGGACGCCTGAATTCTTCACACACTTGAACAAGCAACACGAGACTTACCTGATACCACATAAAGACTGCGAATGAACTGGGGTAGGGATTACAGGATACAGTTGTGAATGAATCTGGCAAAAAAAAATTGTATTTTTAATGTTCCAGTCTATTTTGTCTATATTTTAACTATTTACATTTTTGTTTGCGGAGTGAATGTTTTTTTTAGAATGAAGATGGTTCCAAAAAGGCGTTAAAACCGTTTTACCCTACTACTTCAAGGGTGGGGGTCTTCGCACGATCCGAGAGTTGGGGGAGACCTCATCACACCCCCACAGGACGCCGCCCCTCATCCCCGATGCAGGCGGAGAGACAGACAGACAGACAAGACGAAGAAGAAGAAAAAGTTAATTGATGGCGGTAGCAGGTGGTTGAAAGGCAATCAGAACACAATTGGTTCGGACTTATTGTGCACCAATGAGAGCAGAGCCCTCAATGAAGGATTGTTATGCTAACCTGGTCCCTTCTTCCTCTCTTCTTCTTCGGTAATTAGGTTTAAATCGATCCTGTTCCTCTTCTATACAGGCCATGGCATCTCATCGAGTCGTTTTACACCATGAGGCGAAAAGAGCGAGGAGATAGACAACAATTAGAAAATGTTCATTATTTTTATCGTCACCAGAGGATGTATTGTGCACTCCCGAGAAAAAGGGCAAGCCTCTGCCACAGACCAGTGCTTCAAAAAAGTGTAAAAAGGATGTTATTGACACTTGAAACAATTCTAAAAAATTTCAGATGATTAGACATATCTCTGTCGATGCCAATAGTGACCAAAATCAGAAAAAGCTGTTTTGAGATAATAGCACATTTGAAATAGTACATGGTGAACTGATCGTTAATTTTTTCTTTCTTATTTATAAAAAAAATTCCACTATACTTTTTTCATGTCAATCAAGGGCTTTGGTCACTGTTGCCCTTATTGTTAGATCCATTCCCATTCCTTCCCAAAAGAAGTTCATTCAAGCGGACACAAATTTAATTTGAGTTTTGTGACTCTTGCACAATAACAATATGCCGGTCTTAAACTAGTGTGCTTAACTCAAACAGTTCCGGAGTTTGGTCCGTCTATTGTAAGCAGTAAGTAATGCGCTAATATACCGACAAATATTGCATTCATGAACTTTTTAGAAACTTAGTTTCGTGTGGAACCGTCATTTAAAATATCAGGTCTCTGGAATAGATGCTTTGTAGCATTTGATCAAACTGAAATATATTTTATTTTCATTCAATTTGAAATGAAGTTAGTTAGGACACAATATATCATAATCGGTATATTATAAAGTTTCTTTTTATTTAGTTATTTTCTTGTATTGATTATTACGAAGTATTACTAACTGTAGGCTGTATATTTTCATTCCAGTATTTATTCCAATTTTCATATATCGAAGTTTTATATATTACTGTTAACTATTATGTATTGCTACGTTCCTCTTACTAGTGACTTTGTTGTATTCTTACACAAATACCAATACATTATTGCATCCAATATATTGATATTGTCCCAATCTCCTCTAATCCAAGATAATCTAGTTTAATAAATTGACATGGTGATCAATGGAATGATAAAAATAAAATTTTCACTACGTTATGTTATTTAAAATGGTTGATGGTTGAGGTATTCCTAGATGATCAGGTCACAGCCAATATCCTCCACCAGCATCTCAAACACCATGCCCTCCTTCCTAGATCTCCAGATATAAGCGAGTAAGCCTATCTTGGTCTCGTTACGAAAAAAGCGACTGCGAGAAGTGCTTAATATGGTAATTGGTTTAAATACTATGTACATAATACATTATTTGTTATATTGCCCTTCCCTTTCCACGCATGTCCTGTTAAATAGCGTTTGACGTCTGATTCGGAGGGAAGACGGTTTTTAGCTGTGTCTGCTCAGTAGAGGGTGCGCAGAATCTATTATTCAGGGTCTAAAAAAAAATTATTTATAAAATTTACGAGGCAAGCAATACATATAACATCATTTTCAAGCAGGTTATTGTATAATGTTTCACTCAGTTTTTGGTGTTCACATTTTAGTTTTAATTCTTGATACATACTTTTTCTTTATATATACATGTTAACAACTTTATTATGATGAAATTACAATCTGCCTTTACTTAATAGGCAATAAATAATTGAGATAAGTGTTTTCATTCATACCATATTTACAATTCATCATTCGCTCGCACATTCATACAATATTTACAAACAGCCCAGGGGCCCCCCAAGTCCACACGGTTGTTGCCTCCCTCGCAAGCGAAAGAGGAAGCGGAGTCTTGGGAAGTCCCCCACGCTCACCCACCAGCCACGTCACCGGATACGAGCCAGTGGAGGCTGAGAAGAACGCGAGTTTCTTTATATATAACCTATAAATGAATATTTAAAAGCCATTATTCATTTTATTCACATTGATTGGAAAATTAGCGGGCACTGGTACCGTTAAATAATAATTCACTTCATGAAGAATAAATGTTTATTGTTAAGGACCAGAGTATTAGTGTTAGTAGTAAAATTTAAAATAATGTCCAACATTATTCTTTATGGACTACCAGACCTGTTACTACCGCTGACAGGAACAAAAAAAAACAGTTTTGGGTTTTAAAATGCGAGATAGTACGAAACACTAAGCTTCTGTATTATACATCTGTGTTTATGTTTTTATACTGTACGTCTACAAGTACAACAATTGGCAGGGACATCTCGAGATATAATCATGGCTTTGAACTGTTGCAAAATTAGAACGTAACACTTGTTCTGCTTAAGGTAGATCTAACCTTGGACGCCTTGGAGGCCCAACCCGAGCTAGGAGGGTTCGTGGGTACAGACGGTTTGTTGATTCTATAAAACTAGTTTTATTTATTTTTAAAAGTAATGATCTAAACATTTTCAGCTGGCTGTTTAATCCAACTATTGCACCGTTTATTTTCTAAAACTAAATGATGGACATCGAAATGTCAGAGGCCACCTGCAGACGGACAATAAACATCTGACAAATGCCACTTCCTCGAAGAGTAAATGTCAATCAGTTAAACAGCTCCTCGGCTGACTGACTTGGGGGAGATGAAATAATTTATCGCAGCTGTTGTATATCTCATTAGTATGATGTATTATAGCGATTGTATTCAGGTAGTAAGTGGGCATTTCGCAGTCATTACTAAATTTGTAGTAATATTTATAGGAGTATAATAATGTCATGGCTACTCTCCCAATAGATAGTTTGCAAAACTTTCCACTTAAAATTTCGCATGGTATATTTATCGACTTAGCTTTACGACAGGCTTTATTTAGGAGGTGTGGGTCTCTTCACATACGTTAGTTTAATATTTCTTCCTTTTTATTTATATTGTCTAATATTAAGGATTCTTACTTAATTTCAATACTTTCCAGGCTATTAATTAATTATCTATCCTTTCTATACTATAGCAAAGCAACTCTCTGAGAAACGGGTATTTAGTATGGGAAATTGAGTTGCGTAAAGTCACATTACTTTTTAGGAATCTGAAGATAAATACCATATTGTGGAAATAGGAAAGCTGTATTATTTAATTATCTTCCACAACCGTCACTAACTATTCAACATGACAAAGGAATTGTTTTCCTGTTCATTTTATTTCCATGACCAATTCAGTTTTTGGTCTTTAATCAACATCCACTCGGATTGATATCGTTAGCGTTTTTATATTGGTATACACTGCAAGGACAACAGCCCGTACTTGTTTGAAAGTGAAACTTTGGACTAGGCCAAATGTGTGCTTTAAAACTAAAGGGTGTTCCAGAATCAACACAAGATTTGAATTTGCCGCCATTTGTGGAGTAAAGTGCTGGAAACCCTAAACAAAAAAACAATTTGACAGCTGATAGTTTAGGCTTAGTAAAAATGGAGCGTTACACGATAAAACAACGTGTCTTTATTGTTTAACATTATCTCAAAAATAATATATGTTTGAGGGCCCCAGTTCGAAAATTTCATACAAAATGAAGTCATAATAGTGAAGAGATTAATTGAAAAATTTAGGAAGACTGGATCAGTTGGAGACACTAAACACACTGGTCGTCCAAAAACAAGCCGTTCAAATGTCAATATCGAAGCAATGCGTAAGAGTGTTGTTGAAAATCCAGGAACATCAATTCGGCGTCGTAAACACAGGTCTAAAAGCCGAAATTCACAAATATTGATGTGGCCAATATGTGGTTTCAACAAGATGGTGTCACATGCCATCCAGCCCATGAAACAATACAAATACTGCAAGAGACATTTCCAGGTCGTGTAATCTCTCGTTTCGGTGATCAGAATTGGCCCCCTAGATCGTGTGATTTAACACCTTTAGATTTCTTTTATGGGGTTATTTGAAGTCAAAGGTGTATGTCAACAAGCCCACATCATCCCGTGCATTAAAAGAGAAAATTCAACGCTGCATCAACAAAATTCAACCACATTTATGCCAAATGGTCATGGAAAATTTCGACAAAAGAGTGCGTATGTGCCAGTAAAACCGTGGAGGCCATTTGCCTGATGTGTTATTCCATAAATAAAGCTATCCTATTTACTTTATAATTCAATAAAAAAATACTAAAAACTGTGTTTTCTTTTTAAATCAAATCTTGCTTTAATTCTGGGACACCCTTTATAGCCTTAACAAGTATTGGTTAACTGAGTTCACCTGTGGACTGATTGATTCTCCATAATGCATGTAAGCCCCCAGTCAAGCCTGCCTTGGAACAATGCACGTTGGATAAACCACTCCTGTTTAACCTTATTGCAGTAACACTGTTGCTTGTCACTGCGGGTGGTTCCTACTATAACGATCCTAACTGGCATTTTTCAAGTGGATTATTGCACGTGCTTCCCCCAACACGTTCCCTTTTGATTACTGGGCCCATTTGTTTGTTGGCATATGTTTAGGAGGTCCGACAAATTCATTTGTGAAGTCTCATGAGTTATATTTTAGCTATTAAATATATTAATTGGAAGATGTTAACTTGTTCAGATCAAAGTTCGCAGGGACCTCGAATGTTTCTCTCTACTGCATATAGTAGCTCATAAACTTGGGTAATTTCTCTCTCAATATTTAGGGTCGTACATTTGAGTTCCATCCGAATGTTTTTTTCCCACGTTGGAGTAAGCTATTTGGTTACTACATGTACCATTATTACAATTAGATACAAGGATGAAGGTGCTTGAAAAGCGATTTTTCTGGATGACTTAAGCAGTGCCAAATCATCGTTCCCTTCTCTATTCAGTCCTGTTTATACGCTGGCCTTGTACCTTGCTGTTGATTGACTTTATCAGCTTATCCCTTAAATTAATAGCTGTAATACACTTGTAAATCGAACGTTGTCTTGCTCAGTTTGTCTTCAGCATTTACAGGCAGGATTGTTAGTTATTCGACGTCTAAATAAGTAGCACTCAGTCCTTGGATTCTTGGCTATTACTATCTGAATTGTCATTTAATGTAGCCGTGGTAGCTTTTTTATAAGTTTTGAATAGTATGGCGATGAGCAATGGGATAGACAACTTTAACTGATGATCCAGTCATTGCAAGAAATGTGACGCTTTGTTCTCTGGGTACACGTCAGTACCTCACATGAGCAATGATGTCAAAAAAACAGTGTGTGGACTCCGATGATGTAGAAATTTCCCCTAGCTGCCGGAATCCCTTCCGTTCCTCACTAGATCTCTTGTGTGCTCAGTGTTCGGTTTAGACGATCTATGCCAAAGGTTTGTTTACATATAACAGATACGGTCACATATCCACATATAATATGTTCAAAAGGGACGTGCCCTATTAAACTGTGGAACACTTGACCATTCGGTTATTTACAGATTGTCAACAACTGGGCTGTCCAATTTATTGACGACCTGATGGAACTAGTGTCCGATAATTACTTGTGCGCCATTTAGCGATGAACAGGGCAGTCCGAGCTATTCTATTAGAGCCTTCCCATTTCCAATTTCAGCCATTTTTTAACCATAAAGGATTAATTAAACATTCACCATTACCATGGTATTATAAGTAAAGTAGCACGTAATTCAGAAAAAAGTTTTGTAAATAATTGCAAAACTTCTAAATTAATCCTAATTGATAAGGCCTTGAATTCCCGTGATCAATTGTATTCTAGGTTTAGGGTTACAATTAAAGGTTGGACTATGATAATCTGTTAAATCCCCCCTCCTTCATATCCCCTTGTTATTATAAATTACGGAAAATCAGTATAGATTCTGCATAAATGAATCTATTTACAATGAGTCATCATGTGTCGTGTAGCTTGGCTATATTTTGTACAATGTTACACAGTGATTTGTGATAGTTACAAAAGTATAATGCACAATATACATTAATTGTGTAAACATGCTTAAAAGTAATGCGGCTCACCTTATGAATCATAGACTTAAAACTAGCTTCCGTCTAATAAACAAAATCTTAACATAATTTTCCCCGACAGTCTGTTGCCATCGATGCGGGAATGGTTGTTTTTTTCCCCCTTAGCTCTCAAATTTTTAAGATTATAGATAAGGGGGTGCTGCAACGAGTCAAAAAATATGTGTCTCCAGGTGAGTTTATTTTGAATTTCACGAGAATGGGATCTTGAAAAATCGTTTCTAGAAGCCTTACTTGTGGCGTGGTGGAGGCTAGATCAAAACTACGTTTACAATCAAATGATATTTTACCAAGATACAGAATTTCTATTCCACATTTTGTAAACTTCTTTTCGTAAAATAAATAATTAACATAAATATAAAATCCTGCTGCAGTACTATATGAATAATATTAGATGTGTTATGCCAAATGTTGGGGTTTAGAGATCTAAGTGCTATTTTATTTCAAGAACAGATTTGCTAATTCTTTATTCATGTAGCTAAACTTTTTGTATAGGTTTTAAGTAACAACATTACTCCTTTGTATACACAAGCTGTTCTTTAATTGGCAAGCGCTTTTAACAGCCCACGACTCTAGTACTGGCGCGCTACTCAGCGATCAGTTATATTCTACAACTTATGGTGAACTTCACTGTTTAGCGCCTGACAAATTATGCTAACTAGCCTAATCTAACATCTCATAATAATTTGAATCCTTTAAAAAAAACTAAAATTGGTTTTTGTAATGTATATATATACTTTGGGCAGCGTACTGTTCCTACAAATACTATGTGATGTACACTCTACAGTGACGGGTATAAAAGAAATGGTAAAGCAGGTGGTGATGATGATTGAAACGTGGGTCGTTAATTAATTAACGCACAGAGAGCTTCGGCCTAATTATTTACCAAAGAGAGCGATTGGGGGGGGGCGCATATTAACAAGTTGTTTGATTAAAACGAATCAATTTTACCATCCGCGTCCGTCACATGCCGTAGCAACTAGATTACATCTCATCGCAGGACAAATTGCATCAGGGAGTGCGAAAGTCTCCATATCGCTCCATAACTCGCTTACACCTGGGACCTTTATGTATAGTTGAAGGCTTTAGGAGGATTAGAGAGTCAGGCTTAATCCAATTTCGAGGCGTTCTCATCGCGCAGCAGACTCTCAGACGCAGGCAACCCGAGGGGTGACAAGAAGAAAAACTGATAGTCTAGCAAGGCTACGCATATGTTAATAGTTAGGAGAGTAGATCTCTCGGGATGAAATTTATTTTCCTGAATATTGACCTACGGTGGCGTGAACCTAGAGGAGGGATGAATCCGTAATGCTATGACGGGAACCGTACGGGAGATGCACTGAATATGATAGCTGATGTTCGGTGGTGTCAAAGGCACTGACAACGTCTACGCCTAGACAAACCATCAGTCGCGGCTTCATTACTGATTAACGCCAATACTGATGGCAAAAGGACAGCGTGTCATAGATATCTGTTGGGCGATGGCATGGCTTGTCTCCTGAATGCACTCCTCAGTCCGCAGACATGCTTATCTAACGTATGAAACTTTTAAATATCTTCGTTTGAAATGACTCCGTCTTTCTTTGTTTACTTAGTTTAATTTGACTTATTTTATTAGCTGTAGAAATAGGTTGTTAAAATTAGCATTCTGCAGAAAAAAAAAAAATAGTTTCTCTCACTTTTGCTTACTTCAAAAAATTTTGTTTTGCCCCAATTCTCAAGCCCTGCAAAATTTTAGAGCGTTAGAAAACCGTTAAAGTTTCGAACTTTTTTCCGTTTTTTTGGAATAGAGCGAAACACATTGATCTGGCAACAAATTTACCCCTACCGATATTAAAGAGCATTAAATGTTGGGCAAGTGACAATCTGATTTTTAAATTTCGGCCAATAGATGTAGGAAATCGCCTATTTTCCCCCCATTTTTTTTTCAACTATCAGTAATCTTTATCTCATAATAGGTCATAGCCACTAACAAATAATATACCAAAATATTGTTCTAACAAAAATTGTAGGAAATTTAATTAGCTTTTGAAAAATCACCAACATCTTGAAAATCGGTCTAGTACAGCTTCTTAGCTTTTTTTACCGTACAACTGCATGTGTAACTGACTGACGTATGCAAATTCTTACATGCTTTCGGATGAGTTACAAACTTGAAATTCGAACCACTTGTAGCTTTTATAGTGTAACCAACAGAATAAATAATACCTTAGATAGCTAGAAACTTAAATGTTGGTACACTTTTCACATATTTATCACAGTTTTTCCATCATGTATTTTGATTTTTACTTGAGCTGCATGTTTTGATTTTCTTAAATGAGGGTTCAGAAAGCGCTACCTTGTTTACTTATTCTTCTTTGCCTTCCCCAAGAACAATTAGGCCCTGTAATGCTTCTTCTTATATGATCTTATTTCACCTCAATTGAAGCAGAGTTGATGGCACATTCGTCGTCATCAGTGGGGGTAGGGGGAGTTAGTGCATGACTTTGCACCCGTTACTGACGTACATTTCAAACCATTTTTCCTGCAGCGGCGACCATCACGGCATTCCTGAGTGCACTTGCAAAATATGGAATTCAGTAGTTTTTGTGATGCTGCTTGGTTTGGTCAATAGGAGTAGGCCGTGTTCCGAAATTTCCCAACCCCAGTTTAGGTGATCCAGGTTGTTACCTTTCCACATTCCAAATTTGGAGGTGGAGAGAATGCTGTTGAGCTGCTCCCTCAGTTGGTGGTAGACATGCAAGAGCTGAGCATCTCATAGCCTAAATCATTCTGTGACTTTTTAGAAGAACCACTTTACAAAGTACCCATGAACTCCTGACTTGCTTTGTCAACTTGATCATGTGTAAAGTAGAAGCGTCAGAGTTGCTGAAAACATTGTGGCTGTTTTCTTGGCTTGCTGCAAATGAATATTTTCTTGTTTTAGGGTTTTTATAAGTTTTAATTTCCCTGCCTAAACATGGTGGATGTAGAGTCACAGCCATTGACAGCGTGTAGAAATAAAAGTTTATTCCTTGTAGCATCCGAATATTTGAAACCCAACGGGCTATGCAATTTATCTGCTTGTTTTTTTTTTTTTTGTAGGCTTTAAAAAGTGTATATCAAAAGTATCAGAAGTATCTACATCTTCCCCGACGATAATCACATCCTTTCCAGATTGCTGACAAAGTTGAAGAGCACAGTTGATGATTGTTGAGTTAGCATCCTCAATTGCTTGTTTTACTTCAAACTTCTGAGCTGAGAGCATCTCCGCTAACGTTGTGATGAGCCGTCGCTTGTTGTGTTCATTTGACAGAAACCGTTCTTTAGCCATCGTGGCGGGCACCGTTCCATCAAACATAACTTCTACTGCTGAACACTCCTACATCTCTACGCTCAGCTGATTTTATACTTTTTTATTTTGCTTGGTAAGGCTATGTATCAAAGACTGTGTCCTTGTCTCCATGATGCTACTTCACATACTTGATGTAATTATCAGTTATGGGAGGAAATGTCTCTCCGACTTACCATTTAACTCGGTCAAGTCCCCGCCCCAGGACTAAAATATTTACAAAAAGGCCTTTAATGATTACAAACGATAAAAGGTGTTTAATATTTGGTACTAAGTTTCAACAGTATTAAATAACAGGGTGTAGATTTAATTAATTTTTAATTGGCATGAGGTATAAATTTAATACTCTTTAATATTTCTAAGAATAATTTTTTTCATCAGATCAAAATTTTTGGCTGTATTTCAAATAAATTGAAAAAAGTCTTGAAAATTCAGCTGTGCTTGAAAACTAGGGGAAAAATGTTTTTCCGTTTCTTGAAGTCAATAAATGCGATAGAAACTATTTCCAGCTTTCCTGATTTTTTTTCGCTTCAGTTCCATTTTTTGTTGTCTAATGTGATTGGCCTAAAGTCGATTAAAGTTACTCTAAAGGAGCATGTGTTTTAAGAATTAACTCTACTTGTAAATTGCCTTGGTTGCTTCAACCTAAGGACTAAGGGTCTTAAGTACATGTCACATCTCGCAGGAAATGGGAAAATATCTGCTGAGGTCTAAAACTCCTGTCTTGAGGAGCGAAAAAGAGTAATTCTTACCATTGCCTCATTGGGTAAAATTCCACTCCGGATAGAAAAGGATGGCGATCTTTAGATACTTCAAAAAACCCTCACAAATTCAGCTGTTGTCCAATAAGTTACCGAAAGTGGATGGCAAACAGACGGATCTTTGACTTAGAAACCCGAGTTTTGGGATACAAGGCTGATAGTGGGACGCCTCTTAAATGGTTGAAAAGAAAACAAAGGAAGTGTTTATATTATATAATAGTGATAGTAGATCCTAAACATTTAAATCTAATGATGCCGTTAAAAAAACAAAAATATTTAATGGATAAAAGGTCACACACCTAAAACATATCTAAAATTATCAAAAAGTTAAAAGTATGCATGTACAGAATTCAACCTTAATACAAATTAATAAATGCAATAAAAAACAGATAGGGAATATAAAGTTTAAAATAAAAAAAAGTTGTATTGTTTTAAATGAAATTTGGTACCTGCCAAATATATAAAAGTCTACAAACCATAAAAAAAAGAAATTCTTAAAATCATATAAAATATTTATAACCCTCTCCAAATGATAATTTTGATAAGGCCCCCCGAACTGTAGCTAGTTACTTAATAAGTTACTGTTGACTATTATCTATACAGTAGAAAGCTCCTGTCACATAGTTGTCCAGGACACAGACATATAAATGGGTACAGGCTGGCCCCTTAAAGAGGCCAAAATACCAGAGGAGGGATGTAGACAAATGGATCGGATCCTCCGGCTCAATCCCAGTCTTTAATTAGCGACCAAGGTAGCTGTCTCCGAAACCTCTCAGATTTATTATCGATCAGTATCTCCACCGGGAAGAGCCAGAAATACTCGGGACTAACTCCGGGAATGGAGGTTTTTCCTGTATCATCATTCATCGGAAGACAAATCCAAAGTATGTCAAGATGTAAAACACTTTCAAACTCAATAAAAATAACTCACAATAGTTGCAATAATGATGCATTTCTCTTGTGGGCAAATCTCTTGAGGGTTTGCTTAATTTTCTATTTCCTGAATTGAGGGATTGCCTGATAAAATTGTGTTTCTAAAGGATTCGTCGTAAAGAATCATCAGGACTTAAGGAGTACATTTGTCGTTGTCGTATAATGTTACCAGGTAAGTATAGTAAAATTTCGGCATAATGTTCAAATGCAGTCGGTGTCGTAAGAATTGCACGGCGAAATGTCTACCTTTTTTTATTTTGATTCGTTAAAGAAAAAATTGTGTTAGTTAATATAAATTTAAAAAAAAAAAAATACAAATGATCATTGAGAGAAAGTAAAACTAACATGTTAGCTCGAATGCGAAAAAGCGGATATGTAATGGCGATGATTTGGTGGGGGCGGGACTGGTGATTAAAGTCGATAGCGTACTGATTGAGATGTATCGAGTCAGGGCGGACTTTGATTGAGTGCTCGTTCCTGACTGACTGCCTCGTTCCGGGCTAACACGTATAAACGGTGTTTAAAAATCCTACCTCTCTGTGCTGCATTCGGGCTGATATGGGGGAGTGAGGGCCTCAGGTCAGGGTGTAAAAATACAGCGGAAAAATATATAACAGAGTGTGAGAGAGAGAGAGAGAGAGAGAGAGAGATAAAGTAAAAAATGAAAGGGGAAAAGTGAGAGAGGAGAGAGGGAGAGCTTTTAGTAAAATTTTGATGGGAAAGAGGACACGTGAGTGATTTACTATTGGCAGGGATCATTTGTATCTGTGGCTCATCCTTCTATCGTCACTTCTCACTTCCGCTTATCCGCCACTATTTCCGTATCAGTCACTTCTGTCTCTTCAATTCGCTCTTTTTCACCACTGCGGCTTTGGGGAGTGGGGGGATCTCGGGGATTAGATTACATACACCTTTCCAGGACTCTTTAATCAGTTTACTAAAAGGTACATCGACAATTTTAACTTTTAAAAACGTTAGAATTTTTTATTCTTTGCCGGCCTCGCTATCGTTTATAATTATAAAAGAAAGTTACAGTCAAATAAAAAATGACTGGCAATATTAAATGGATTCGAACCCGGAATCTGCGTTCGGGTTAAGTGAATTCATATTGGGAAGGTTGTCAAAGGCCGGACTAGTTATTGCGGAGATGACGGATTCGATTCCCGATCTTGCGAGTGATCATTTATTTGGCTGGTTATTTGTTGGCTTGTATGCATCCTTTCAAATAGTGACTTACACGATAAATCGTAATTAACCTTTTTTTTTTTTTTTACTGCACATTAAAATTATGAGCTGATTGATTATGAACGGTATCATTTTACTTTATATATTTTTTTGTTAACTGATTTGGACTTTATTGAACTCCAAGTAGAAACTTATTCCTTTTTGCATAATACTAGATAAATGCGTGGCCTCATCAGAACAGTCTCATCAGTATGGTCAGTATGACGCTTGAACATGGATATTGAGTGACACTCTTTTTGGGGTTTTCGTTCCCGATTAGTTTAAATTCTCTTTGTGCAGATTCTAAATTTTTTGCACCCTCGGTAGACTCTCACTACCTTCCCGATTCCACCCGCCTCCTTTAGGCATTCCACACCCTATATCCTTCTCATACATCCTTCAAATGGGGGACTACCCTTAGTGAAAGGCACTCATTAGCCCAAAATAATTTTCCTTTATTTTTCCCACATCCTATTTTTATAAGTTTGAGAGCTAAGGGAAAAAAAAAAAAAAAAAAAAACTAAATTTTTATATATTTATAAGTTTCGTCATCATTGTCAAATTCACATAGTTAAAAGCGATTAACTGTAATAATTAACTAATTGTAAAATCGAAATTAAGAAGAAAAAAAAATATATATACATACAGGCGTCAGTGAGCCTAGTGGTTGACATGCCCTAAAAAATACAAAATAAAAAAGTGATGAAAGAATGAAAAAAAACCACCCCTCCGAGCCTTTCATCAGGCGCCAAAAACTATTAGTCCCATCTTGACTCCAGTGTATGTAGGTCACTAGGAGCTGTTGGACGTGCACGGGGGGGGGGGGGCTGCATGGGAAATTTTGTATGTACATATTGTATAAATGTTGGTACGAGCGTTAACTGTGTATACTGAATGAATGGGTATAATATATAAGGTATGAATGAAGTCTTAAATCACAGTTATTAATGCTGGATAAGCAAATTAGAGGTAATTATTTGTAGGGAAAGACTCATGCAAGAAGGATTTTGTTTTTTTATATATAGAGGGTTACATGTTATTTGTTTGTTGTAAATACTGTTTGGAGAATGGGATGAGAGGCAGACGAAAAGCAAGAACGGTCGGATATTGCGATTGTATGAGAAGGTTGGGCGGCGGTAAGTACCGGCTGATTGATCAGAGACAAGACGAGAGAGAGAGATAGAGAGAGAGAGTGAGAGAGATACAAAGCGAGGGGGGAAAGAAAGAAGGGGGGGATTTAAATCGGGCCGGCGGAGGTGGTGGGGTGACCCTCCCCCCTTGGTCGCTATGACGACGAAGGCGGCTGACGGACAGACCGTCACTGCGTATTGATCCTCGGACAGTGACGGACCTGACGGATTATTGTCAACCCCCTCCACTCGCCGCCCCTACCTCCCCTCGCCTGTCCTTCGGCCCCAATAATATCTTAACTCACCCGCTCTAGCTGTGTTTTAGCAGAGTAGCATTAGAGAATTTGTTTATGTTTTTTAGTTCAATTGTTTTTATTAATAAAAAGTGTTTACATGAGCAATGTTAGCACGAAGCTACCATCCACTACTACCCTGCGCCAACCATTTCTGCCTTGTGGTGGTGAGCAATATTTTCTTAAAAGATAATTCTCATTAACTTTCCTGAGTAACTATACTAGATCTTTGCGTGTAAACATATATATATTAAACATGCCTTGATAGAGACATTTTCCCCCTAGCATATGCCCCAAGTTCACGGATTCAATTTTATCTTTCACCTCCTTGGAATGTGGGATCAGTTATTAGCAATTATTACAATTATGTCATACTGTGGCCAGTCTTGTAACCGTACGAAATAATTTGTAATATATGTCATATGGTAATGCGGATTCACTTGTTTGGCTGATCCAAGTGTACACATGTCAGACCCTTCCTTCCACCACCCGCCCCTCTGAGCCTCTGCTCTCTCTTAATCGCGATAACCCGTGGCCTGCCAACCAAAGCTTGCCCCACTATTGCGTCTTTCGTTTCTTAGTGACCACCACTTCTTGGATTAATTGATAAACTGTACTTAGTAAAATAAATGTGAATAATAATTTGAATTGAAATTTGAATTTTCTTCTTCTATGGGACCTTTTTCATCAAAAGCTTCGATACTTTTTTAAACACAGAACCCCTTTCACAAGCAAAATCACGATAAGAATGAAATGTAATGCTAATGTACAAATGTGGGTATTATTACTTTTAAACAATTAAACAAAATTTATTACTCTACGCGAAAAACCTGTACACTAGAAGACAAGCAACACTTGTATATGTAAGATGGAGAATAGAAATGTTTCTTTTGCTTAAAAGAGATTTATATATATCTTATGAGAAGTTACCAATTTGGTTTGAATCTGTGGAACAACGATTGTGCAACGTAATATCATTGGTAGTCCTGAAAATGACTGAATCCAGGCAAAAAGTCGACTGGTTATGTCAAATATTTTTTATTAAAATATTTTTTGTGGAACGCTAATGCTTTTTTTTTTTAAACTTGTGTAAATTAATTACTACTCTTATCTTCTGTAATATTTACTCTCTCTACAATTGAATGTGTGATTTATTGTATGTACACACTATACATGCTATAGTAATCGTAATACACCAAGTATACTCCATATTGTTCTACAACAATTAATTAAATTTGTTCCAGAGGAGAGGGGCATAGGATGACCAATAATTTAATTGATAAATTTATGAAAATATTAATTGTTTTTTTAGGGTTTTTTTTTTTAAATAAAAAACAAATAAAATCTCTTCTACTGCAGACTATGAATGGCGAATGATAAAAGTCGTGGGAGTGAAGCCTAGGAGCCTAGCCAGCCATATACTTAGCATAAAGGCACTTCATCACAGAGCCCTGGTGTCGTTTGTCCCTCACGGCTTAAAACAAATACGCCCATTTATATAATTAAATTCGCTCGACGTAGATCATCCAGGGGTGTGCATTAACTAATGTACCCCCGCCCCTTTGGCCCAGGGGGGCGATGTGAAATTAAATTTTTACCGTTAACCTTTATTTATCATGTGTGTGACTATCGTATACATGTTCCTAGGGGTAATAGACTTATTCCCCATACCCTGTAGTTTTTCCACTTAAATATATATATTTCACAACAATTAGATAAACGTGACAACAATCATTTAACAGCAATTAATACCCTCCCACTATAATAACTAATTGTCATAAAATAACATACTTGATCATTTATTTTCAACTAAAATACCATAAATAAAACCAGCCAAAAATAATTTTCCTTATTTTTTCCCACATTCCTATTTTTATAAGTTTGAGAGCTTAGGGGGAAAAAAAAAAAAAAAAAAAAAAAAAAAAAATCAAGTAATTTAATTTAAATTAAACATAGGGGTCTCCCTTAGTGAAAGGCACTTGTAGCCAAAAATAATTTTTCTTATTTTTCCCACATTCCTATTTTTATAAGTTTAAGAGCTTAGGAAAAAAAAAAAAAAAATAAAAAAAAAAAAAAATAAAAAAATTCAACTAATATAGACGGTTTCCTGGCCTAGAAATATTTAATTTACGTTTTTTATTTGAATATGTGTGTAAAATATTTTTATTGCCAAATGGCTATTGCGTCTTTCTTTTCTCAGAGACCACCACTTCTTTGATTAATTGATAAACTGTACTTAGTAAAATAAACGTAAATAATGATTAATTTGAATTGGCTTCTTCTATGGGACATTTTTCATCAAAAGCTTCGAAACGTTTTTTGTCCAGAAACACAAAAATCCCTTCCCAAACAAAATCACGATAAGAATGAAATGTAATGCTAATGTAGACCTGTGGGTATTATTAATTTTAACAATATATTCTAAAGAGTTTGTAGAACTTTCATTTTAAATTTACTCTATGTAGAAAACCTGTACAATAGACAAGACAAGTGATACTTGTATATGTAAAATAAAGAATAGAAATGTTTCTTTTGCTTAAAAGAGATTTATCTATATCTTATTAGAACTTACCAATGCGCTTTGAATTGAATGTTAATCTATTAAGTTTTTTTTTACGTCTAGATGTTGCCTGAGGATGGATACGTTGCATAAAAATATTAATACATTTTGAACTTGAATATGCTTCTTTGGTCATAATCATAAAAAGAATTTTGTTGTATTGCACCTAGAGTCCCCATTCCTCTCTGTAATAATTTCATTGACATGGATATGATCCTGTATAAATAAAAATAGACTAGTTATGAAACATGATGACTGGACGGTTGAAGAGTAAGACGTTTATAAAATATAGTTTTATTAATAAAGCTTCCTTTTTCATTGCTTAAAAAACGAAACAAAAAATAACCTGGTTTTCTATAAAATGAAAACGTACTTACATATGTGACAAAAATCGCAATTTCGTTTTTATTTGTAAAAGAAAATCCCTTGGATGATTCCTTTTTTAAGTGATTAATTGAAATGACAAAAGTACTGGCTTTTATTAATTGTCTATGTCCCACTTGTTACTATCTTTTGAAAATATTCTAAAATCTCCACGTCATGCATGTGTGAAACGCACTATCTATAGTTTCTCAGTCGAAATTTTTAAGAGAATATCAACAAGCATTCAAAATGTTTAAATTACAATTGTCATATTTCAATATAATAAAAATTTAAATAGTGAGACTAGTCCTAGGGTGCTTTATTTCTGATTGGGAGCTTGGAATAATTAGATTTTATCGCACAATCATTAGAAAGACTGGATGATAGTTTGATGTACAGGCGTTGAGTGGTTCGAGATAAAAATAAAACAATAGCTACATATATGTATTTTAATCGACGAAGAGAGAAAAGCTTCAATGACAATACATTCTCGATTAAAAAAAAAAGTGGGGGGGGGGTATAAAAAAGCTGAATTCTGCCAATTGACAGGAGGAATCAGTGCCGACAGTAATCGATTAGTATACAATCGACTATTAAGTAAACATGGACGAGTCAATTATATCGATATAGTGAGGTTTTTGCCGGCTCCCACCCTTTCTTCCAGCTCATGAATAGCCGCCTCATTTTTTCTTCCACTTGCTCCTCTTCCATCTTCCACCTCGCTGTTTAGCAATTCAACGGTCCTCTTTAAATCACCACCCCCCCCCCCCCCTCCGTCTTAAATTAAGACAAACTTTTGAATGTGAGATTCCCTCTCTCTCTCTCTCTTTAGGAAGATCTTGATTTTAGGGGGTGTAAGTATTGTTTTATTTATTTTCTCACCGGGGGAATCTTTTTACACTTTTGAGTAAGACAGCTTATTTTTCAGTATGGTTTTACAGCTTTGAATAAATTGTGCTTTTATAGTTTATATGTTACCAGACGAGACAGTGTACAGTATACAAGATATGCTGTTAAAATTGGCTTTAATGAGAATAGAGAATATCCACATTCTCCATGACAGTTCCAAATTTGAAACGACCACTGAAAATCGGAAAACTTCCTTAAGGTCCAGAAATGACTTATGATCATTCTTGGTTGTGACAATAAAATATATAGTATGTATACATATATATATATATATATATATATGTCCTATATATATATATATATATATATATATATATATATATATATAGTTGGTGAACCATATACCTAGACAGTGAAAAATGTAGAAAAAAGATAATTTGTAAAAAGTAATATTGAAAAAATATAAACCTTATAAAAATTTTATAGACATGAATATAATATTTACGCAGACTTACAATTTTTTCGGACGTGATGGATAAGGTTGCCATAGCGTCCTTAACATAAACCGGATAGCTAATTTCAAGGCATCCTTCCACCAAGTTAAATTAATATCAGTTTCGTTGTCTTTTTATTTTAATAATTTATTAATCCTAAGATGTACTATTAGCTGGTTAAATTAGCATTTAATTCATCAGTGCTTTCTATTGTTTCTCCTATTATCTTTGAAATATTTTGTGTGCCTTTCCCCTCGTTAGATGAATCAACAAAAGCCTTTTTTGGGTGTTTTGCTATTTCTTTTTTTAAATATTCAGTATTTTGTCTTTTCTTGTTTCCGAAAATATTTTGATTAATTCTTCTTATATATTGGTCAAATATATCAAACAACTTGCAGCCTCTAAAAATATAAGTACCGTTAAAAATTTCAATTGCTATAAAGAATTGAAAAACTTAGTTGAGTGTGCAGTATCGCATAATTTTGCAGTAGGGCTTTTTTTATTTTCAAATCGATTTACTTGCAATGTTTACACAATAAAAACTCTTATACTAGTATACATAAATTTTTAATTTAGGAAAAAATAGAAATACAAAAACGAATAATTAACTAATTTCTTCATAATATATTATGTCATAAGCCTTTATGTTTCAGTAATTTATCTTTTTTAAGAATATTCTGACGTAATGGATTCACTCTATGTCCACATTTATCCATAAATTTTGTGGTTGGCACTTTCAAAATACCTAGAATATAATGAGCTCTGGATGCATTGTGGAACATAACCTTGGTTTGTCAAATAGTATTCTTAGGAACTTTTGGATTATTTGAAATTGGCTAATATTGTTATGAGCTCCAACTAGATGCTGCGTAAATTAGTGTGGGGTTTACTAACATATTGTAAATGAGTATTTTAGTCTGGAGATCAAGTTCAGAATTTCAATTGAAAGATGACAAAATAGTAGATTTTCTGGTTGTGCGTTTATAGTAATATTCTTATTCTTGGGATGATATATGTGACGATATTCTTGGGGAGCCCCTGTTATAGATAGACTTCCTTTAATCCAAGTATTGAGGATTTACACCCTATATCATAATCCTTCACGGATCTCCTAGGAGTGGACACATTTCCTTAGGCCTTAGGTGCTATTGCACAGGGCGTACTCTCTATTATCGGCCATGCCCTCCCCCTTCTTGAAAGTAATCCAATCGGCTCCTTGGCCAATGTGGCAGGTAGTTGTCCGTCCAATCAGCGGATGATCCTCATCCTAACGACCAGTTCCCCTCCTGTTCACCTGGACTCTGCAATCCAATCATGCCCTAGCATGATTATTGTCGGCCCTTAGCCTCCCTTCTCGCTAATGCTATTTTAATTTATATAATACTCTCTCACATTACACGATACAACTACTGTAAACAGGCAACTGATTGCAATATGAAAAAATAAGAAAGTATTATTAGTGTACGTTATTTGCAGGTGTTAATTTATTGCATGTCGAGTATCTTGCTGTATAATGTTTACCATTTAGGACCATTCTTATTTAATCACAGTTCTGAGAGAACATAAAAAACTGGAGACTTTCGTCGCAAATTATATCGAAAGCATGCTTTATGTAGAAGAAATTATTCCTATGGCTGTGTTATCCGATTTATTACATATCTAGAAACTAGAATGGAGCACTTGTCGTGAATGTCCATGCTTCAGCCTTACGAAGCTTCAAACCCCTCCTGTTCCAAACCATTCACACCACTCAGACAGACGTTTGCTAGTTTGTTAGCGATTTATTCATATTGTCTTTGTATAAAGTTTTGAAAGAGCAATGCGAATAATTTCAATCCCTAAATAGTACGTTTTGGCGTTTGATTTATTAACGGATATTGCTGTAAATGCCTTGTTGATTTCACGTGTCACACCGTTGTCTCTTGCCTAGGTTGTCATTTTTTTTTTTTTCGATAGCCGTAATATTTCAGCTAGCTATTCGAGAGTGCGAAGGAGCTAACACGGCTAGAAATCAAGGTGTACACTCTCTGGGTGACAGGGAACAAGGATAAGCGATAATTTGTGAGCGCGTGGGCTGGTCCTTAGCTGTTTTGGCAACGCGCCACCCGCGGAACAGAAGGAAAACAGAACAAAAAGCGGGGGGCAGAGAGGGGTAAAAGAAAAGGCCTAAGAGGGGAGAAGAAATAAAACGAAGACGGGCTGAAAGAAAAGAGAGAACGTGTTAGAGGGTACGCGAGGCAGTAACATTTCGCTCCGAGCCGAGTTTTCATCAGAGTAAATCACATTTCCCCCGGATAGAGGTATAGTCCTGGCCAAGTTTATACACACTTTACAGTTTCATTTTCCTTCCTCAGTGGGGGGTTGAAGGCGCGGGAAATAGGCAAGCAGGAGGTGGGAAAAGGAGAAAAAGGCGCCCCCCCCCACCGGTTGGAAAAATGGAAAAGCCCGGGAGTGGAAGGGCCAATAAGGGGAGAGCGTTGATTACTAAGTAGTGGGGACCGCAGCATCCGAATGTAGGCATTAGCTCGCCTCCTGGTTTATATCTTCAATTAGGCGCAATTGCTTCTAGCTCTGTAAGGCCATTGTAATTCTGCGAGGAGACTTCTTTATTTACAAGTGTCTCTCTTCTAATTAGATTGTGTCTCTCTCTATGTGTGTGCCGTTGGATCGCACAAATCTAGAAAACGGATTAAGCTAATCTTTTAGGGGCCGGTCTCATCCGAGTCTCAAATTATCCCCCTGGCTCTCCGTCTGGCTCTTTGCGTGTCAGTCTAGATGTTGTTCTCTAGAGTACGCTCTGGTCTGTCTCTTAGGGAGTCGGAGGTGTTCTAGTGCGATTACAACACCTCGCAACACACCATTTTTTTAATGTAGTCTCGAGAGGTGTCGTTCAAAATTCCCATCCTTTCCTCACTTCCTGCTTTCAAAGATCACCTCTTTACCTTTCAGGTATTATTTAACATATTATATATACATATGCTTTCCTCTTTAAGACTTTGTTTTGTTATTTTAGCCAGAATTAGACTGAATATTAGGTGCATTATAATCATTCTAGCCCCTTAGTCTCACAATAAAGTTTTGTTTCCATTCTTCCATTTATTTATTCATAAGGTTATGTACCATGAAACAACTAGTCTATGAGTCTCTTATGAATATTTGTGGCATGGGCCTTGCAATCTTTTTGCGCCAATCAGCTCTACTTTCCCCTGCTCTTTTAATGACTGCGTTAATAATGCAAGTCCCCCGTTGACATCCATTTTCGAAAATCTATTTGCACATGGTTAACAATAAGGTGTCAAGGTGGAACTCCATACACGTAGACGACAGTTTGAACAACGCCCAACGGTTACCAAAATAATTTTTATGACTCTTTGTAATTACAAAACACTTAAATCCAAACGAATAATAAAGGCTATTAATCAGTATGTAGAGATATTTAATTTTAAATCCCATTCGGGGTTACGTTTTTTGTTTTTTAGCTTGAGTGGGGGATTAAATAAAAATTTGATGTCTACTAAACTTTTAAACGCGATCATAATTTAAAAAGGTAAATTACGTATTGTTGATCAGTATTAAATTATTAAAGTAATTAATTGATTAATAGAAGAGCCGTGTGTTAAAAAGATGGCTTTACATTCATTTCTTCTCCTTACCCTTATAAAATTGGGTTTCTGATAAAAAAAATACCCAACGAAACCTCCAAAATTGTAATCCACTGATCCTTAGAGCTACTTTTTAATTGAGTGGTTATTGGGTATTTTTAAATTATGAAACTTGAGTATACATTGATCTTTGAGCGTTTGGTTCCTGTTATTGAGGTAAATTAGTATTTATGAGTAAGCGAGGGTGAATATGGCCGTATGTTTATTTCTCCTTATTAATTATTTCCGTCTGTTGTACTCATTGAAAGGAGACAATATCCGCCCCACCCTGCCTGACCTGGGCCGATAGAGCTGTCAGACCAGCGACAGAGCGTCGCCTTAGGCGCTGGTGGCAGTTGATGTATAGTGTAAGCCTGAAGCAGGCGCTCCAAGAACATCCGAAACCTCTTAGAAATATTACATTCTCTAATGCTAATCTCGGGTCAGGCCAATGAGCTGCCACATAAATTATCTCCGCCTGACATGACAAATCCCGTCATTGCAGTTAATGCCACACGGGGGACCTCTATCATGTCTGTCAGTCATATCTCAATGAATAATGGCCAATACTCAGATTTAATCTGCCCTTTGGATATTTAAGCTGAGGTAAACTATAAATTATATAAATATATATACGGTAGTGTGGGTTCGATACTCGAACACTTTAAATGTCATGTCAAAAGGATGAGTTATTCGATCTATCTGTTCTTACAATCCACATTGGTGCCTTGAAAGTAAGTGTGCTCCAAGGCTACATTAGAAGATCCTAAGGGTGTTTTAAAATTTCTTTATTTTTGATGAGGACTCCCGTGATTCATTTCTTTTTTTTATCATATACATCTTTATTTATTTATTGAAATGACTTGATGCAATTAATACATAGTATTTTAAGTAGTGCTTAAATTTTTTTTTTTTAGTATTGATCGCCTTGCCACTTTTGGGGAAAAAGGCACTCACTATAAATAGTTGGCTTAGAGAAGGTCAGCGAGGCCACCTCCGCTTTGGATCCGCAGATGGGGGTGCAGAGCATTATCATATGGCTTAGTAATACCAGGGAGGCGTAGTAATGCCAGGGAGGCGTAGTAATGCCAGGGAGGCGGGAATGGAAGTTCTGGTAGTGGGAGGTGGCTAGATCTTGAATGAATGGGACGTTGAGACCACCGTCAAGGGTACAATTGGTAATGAAGGGAGCTTGTGGAGGAATTTGGATTGTAGGGATGCTAAGAATATACAGGGCTCGACACTCCCCCAGACTTGATTCAGCTTGGCGATTAAACTATTAAATTTATTTAAGCTAAATATTTTAGTTAAGATGTAGGTGTAATTCCATGGCCGTGTTTCAAATTTGGCCACGAGTCTTGAATAGTTAAAAGGTCTCGAATTCACTACCGTACAACGTTGTAACAAATAGGCACAAAGACATAAATCAAATTAAATAGCATAAATTGTTTCATTAACGTAACAGTAAAGAACCTGAAATAACTAATGAAACAAATTATCTAATTAAGATTACTATTAAATAACTAATATATTAATAACAAATTAGCGTGGAATTGGACAGCAATAAAAGGATATTGAAACATAACACCAATGGGAGAAACATTGCCTTTACATACAATTTACAATATATTAGTTACTGCCCACCTGGAAGACCAGATACAGGTATTTCCGATACGGAGCTCTTAAGGTCGATATTATAGAAAAATGCTTTGCACATTGGCTAAAATTAGCTAAAGTGAGGTATCACATGTCCATGAGTGAAATACAAGCTTTACCTGTATTTCACCTTAATAGCTCGTTCTGCTAAATTCGAAGAAGTTTTGTGATGTTTGAGGGGACAAGAGAGATGATCAGATTGCTTTGTAGATTGAACAAAAAACGTTCTAAACCTGTATGTTTTAAGATTTAAAGCCTTATTTCCCCCCGATCTATAGTAGAACTCATTTGAGATGATATTTTTGTTCGGAAATGTATCAATTGCTTCTTAAAGTAGGGTTTTCAGTGACTGAGATAAAAATGAAGTGTTTTCGGGGCTTAAAACGAGTAGTTTTATTACAAGCATTTCAGGACTCAAATTCTTGGGCTACATCATGATGCATTTCCTTAGCTTTCTACGTTCTTTAAGTGTTTAAAACGTATATTTTTGAAATATAAGAAAAATATTTTAAATAATAATTAATATAAAAGAAAAAAAATAGGGTTATGACCGAGATCTTAGCAGCTAGTTTTAGTAACTTTGAAGTATAGATTCCTACCTCAAATCATATTATTTTAGTTTGGAGATATTGTGTGTATTATATCCTAAAGTTACTAGAGGATGTTCATGTCATTTTTTGATATTCGCGAAGGGAAAAGAACTTCTAAAAATCTCTCTTTAATCCCAGCAGCTCGAATATTCCTCAAGTACATAATTAAAGTACACAATGATTTTTTGAATTTGCTTCTAGATACCATAGATTTTAATTGTATATCCAATCTTTTATTCTATTAGCTAGTTACTGTCTGAAATTCAATTAAAATTGTTGACAATTTGAAGCCTCCGTCAATTTTAATTGAAATGAACGCAATATAAAATTCTCTCGGCGTACGTGAATTAAGCGACTCGACATCTCCCAAGATAAATCTCTTCCACTCGAGGTCACAACAGTGATGTGTATAATTAGCAGATGATTTAGTGCCCTCTATGAATTTTTGATGTCTTGATTTTTTCTAAGTTGCTAGTGAACAGATCAGATGCATGAAACCGCCCTGTAAAATTGAGTCGCCAAGTATGTAATTTGTAGCTAGCACAGGGCAGGCTCTCATACCCTCAATTAAATCGGATATAAAATATTTTCATTTAGGGTTTTATGGTGTTTTAAATATGGTTCAATCTGGTAAAAAAATAAAATTAATAAACTGGTATGAAGCCCTAACAGCAGGGGTCGACCAAACTTTGAGAATTTCAGGCCTTTCAATCAAACATCCTTTGACAAACCACCCATTCTTCAATAATTAAAAATATATATAGAAATTGAATTATATTTTTAAAATGTGCTTAATATCCTTCTTTTAAAACTTTTATTAATAAATTCGGGCCATGAATTATTTCAATGATTTATTTTGCGTTTTTTTATTTAGAATCACACAGCATATTATGCTGCCTGAGGATGGACTGATGTGAGTCCAAAACGTAACAACAAACAGGCGATTAATTAAAGTGTAAGAAGGATTTTCTGGTGATATTTTAAACATAACCAACTTTTGTATTCTTCTAAATATCACATATCAGATGTAGACATTTATTTTTCTCATACCATATTCTACCATTCCTCTCTCATCATCCTCTAACCATATCCCCCTTTTTCCAAATTGTTCACATAACCTCTGTTCTTTAATAGTTTATTAACTGAAGAGGTTTATTAATCTTTTCAATTAACAATAAACGCCTGAAGGAAGGGAATAGAAGAATGAATATGCCGTCTTGCTACTATAATAAGCAACGCGATAAAGAACTTTGTTTTTACTGTCAGTATCAACAATGCTAGTGTTTTCGCACTAATGAACTTCACTATAACTATAATAATATGATATACCCGGTTAACTCTTCACGATAATAGTAAGAGGACTTTGATCTTTCGCTTGTTGGTCCACTTCTTTGCAGACACATGACCATCTTTAAACATGCATCGCATTGGTTCTACCCCTTGTTAACCATTCCATATCGTTACTATTCTACTCTTCGTTCCTAAGCCTATCTTATTTCTGTATACAAAGGGACTCCACTCCATCTTGGTCAAACGGTGCCTTCTTGATGAGCACCCCCGATATTACGGCTGCTCAACCTGGTTCGCTTCTGTGGAGATAAAGAAGGGGCCTGGTCCCTGCAGCTCCTTCTACTTCTGGACAAAGGTGAGGTAGGCCCTGTAGTTCTCCTCGTTGTCTACCAGCAACGGCAAGTCTGACTCATGCAAGCTATACTGACCAAATGAGCGAAGCATCTCTTGATTGTTCCATTGGTTTGACGTACACTAACTTTAACTCTTCCGTTATTGTCTCATTTCACCCGAGGGGTCTCATCTCAACCGTGATCTCTGAGTAGCTTTATCGATTGCTTTAATTAGTCATTGATGCCAGTTAATTCAGGGTTATGGTCGTAATAATAACATAGGTACGAAAATGAACAGTTTCTATCGTTAATACCGTGCTTGCCTTGTGTTTTTTTTTTTTTTAAATAAAAGACTGGAGTATCAATTAAATTCCCCTGATTTAACCCTGACTAGTATCGCCATAAACCAGAGCTGTAGCGAAAAGATATAGTGAAACATTGGCTAAATACTAAGAAGTTTCATAGAGTGCGAAATTTCAGGCTTCAGCTGGTATCCAACCCCAACTACCCTCCAACAGTTGATGACTCTTTGCGCATGATAAGCGGGGGCTTAGGGGACGGTGTAGTGGTGGTAAATTCGACGCCGGTGCCCGCCAGGAGGCGATAAAAGCTAACAACAAGGCCTCTCTAATGGTGCCCTTACCCGCTACATCGTGCCGCTCCCCGACGACGCCCTCCCTTAAGAGTACGGCCGCAGTTCCCCGGGGAGCCCGCTTGCCCCCCTCCTGTAATTATCAGGTAGATTCTCTTATCGGGAGTGGTGTGGGGGGGGGGGGCTGCGTTACTACCACTCTCTCTCACTCTCTCTCTCTCTCTCTCTCTCTCTCTCTCTCTCTCTCTTTATCTTTCTCCTTACGATTATCCTTGCTTTGAATTTGTTCTACAGAGGGATAGGGAGTGAAATTTTAATTTCATTAACTCCTGGTTCGTCTGGGAAACAACTTTGTTCATTATCCGTCTGATAAAAGTTAGCCTTAACCTTTTATGCTTGTTTTTTTTTTTTTTTTTTTTCGTATTTATACTTCCTGCAATGTAAACGTCATAAACAATCATTAGCCAACTTTTAAAAAACAATCAAGTGCACCTTTAAAGTCGTAATGCTTTCTAGCTTCTGGAAAATTGGGCTATTAATATGGTCTCACATTATTGATAAATGAAACTCTCGTATAATGTTGGGAAAAAATAATACTTTGAGATCTTGATTATCCTGGAGTCAAATACTTACCGTACACACTTTATACTATAATATAAAACAGGAGAGCTTTATGCCACACTATATCGAAAGCGAAATTGATGACCGTGAACATTTTCGTATATTAGGATTCTCTTAGAAGTGAGCATTCTATGGTGTTGTAGTTAAGTTAAACATCATTGAAATTACTTGAAATTAAAATGTGGCTCTTCTCTTAAATTTAAGGATAAGAAAATTTAATAAAATAAATTAAAATATGATTTTTTTTTTCAGGTAAGTGTTTTCACCAGTAAGAATTTCCTGCTATCCATGTTCTGTCGAGCAGTGAGTTTTTTTTTTATTTCTTCTCGACTTACTGAAATTGTTATGATCTAAAAGTGAAACTCGATCTTCCCTAGGTCAAAAGGTCATAAAAACAGATGAGGGAAAACCTTCCATTTTGGAAAAAGCAAACGAAAAAAAAAGGTGATTAATAGTATGCATTACAGTCGAAAATATCGTCAAGTGTGATCCCCGGGAGACAGGGCTGCGGTTATTCGTGGAGGGAAGATAAAGCGGTTTGATGAATCACCTTGTTTGTCGTATCGGAACGACATTATTAGCATTTCTTGGTTTCCCACGAGAGCCTCGAACCCGGGCCCCGATAAATTGCTCCTGAGTGATTCAATAATACAGCCATGGCTTATAAGGAAAGGACTCAGAGCTATAAGTCCTGTTATATTTATGCGAGATCGGCCCCCAACTCTCTCGGAAATTATCCTTTCCAAGGTGAAACAAGACAACAGAACCATACATTATAGAGGTTTAACTGGCATTAATAAAAAAAAAAAAAATTATATATGATCCAATTAAAGCGAGCCCTTTGGGGGTTAGTTATTGGCTGGAGTATTATTAATCCGATAAAATTAGAGTAAAATGTCTAAAAGGTTTCTTTAGTAGCCGGTGTCGTTAGTCGGATGTAAATCAGAGCCTGGGTGGTGTGGCGACTCCGGACCTCTCTCTCGCTCGTCTCACGGTTCTGTCGCCAAAACAAAAAAAGGACCTCCTCGATCGGGCCTATTGATTTGTTTCTATGCAGCTGGATAGTGTTAATTATCTAGAATGTCGCCGCTGAGCGGGCAGGGATAAATCCTCATAAGTCGTCACTGCTTGTCCTCTGGTTTTTTCTGCCGTTTTTAATCAATGGGCCAATGGTCACAATTACGGAGTGGAGCGGCCGACATTTCCGACCGACTAGAAAAAAATATAATGAGAATACATCACGTCGAACTTTGAAAATACATATATTAATACAATAAAATTGTTGACAACCGCGCTAGACTTAATTTAAAAGTGAGGAGTCGCTGGTACCCACCTGACTTCTATTGTAACCTAACTTGGCTCAAAATTCAATCATCATAGACATTACTTATATTGATCTATTTAGAATGAGAGGAACTTGCGATGTCCTGAAGAAATAAGCAGTGGAAGCTAATATTAGGACTTAGGAATCACAAAGAAGTGGAGGAATACGAGCAGAAAATTGTTGTTTCAAACAAATAAAACATCAAACCTTATGAAATTATATGATATAATAATAAGGAATGTCAGTTTATTTAGCACGAGAAAAAATATCTGCATCTATATTTAAATGAAGATACTCAAGACACTTCCCTTTTATGATTCCTTTTTAAACTTCATTTACTGGTTCACAATCAGGGAATGTGCTGTAAATATTATAAAATAGCATGTCCAGTGAGCAGTCCCCTATATACACATAATTCCTTTATTGTGCTAAAATTACAATCTGCCTTGCTAGGCAATAAGTAATTAAGATATACGATCATTCATACCATATTTACATTTCATCATTCACTCGCTCATTCATTCAGGACATGATTGGAGAAACTCGCCATTGCCAGGACTCCCACTGTTACTTGATTATAGCAGGTCACGAGGCCACTGCCGTTTCAGTCTCCGAGGAGGATTATAGGGATGAGTGACGCAGTGCAGTGACTGTGCTACAGGATTAGGGTGGTTGGAAAGGTTACTGTGGAATTTTGTAAACTTGGAAGGGATGAGTTCTAGAATGTAGGGTATATTAAGGTCGTTATGAAGGGTTTTGTTGCTGACATAATAAGGGGCATTTACTATTGTTCTCAGGACTTTTGATTGAAAGGATTGGATAAGCTTGATGTTCGACTTTTTTGCTGTCCCCCATAGCTCTATTCCGTATGTCCAGATTGGTTTAAGTATAACTTTGTAGATTAGTAGTTTATTTTCTATTGAGAGATGGGATGCCCTTTGAAGTAGTCTGTATAGTTGTCCAAAGCGTCTGTTTAGTTCTTGTCTTTTTAGTCTCGTATGTGGGTTCCAGGTCAGTCGTTTATCGAGATGGAAGTCCTATATACAATTGACACGGGATTGCACAATTATATAGTACACAACAATTGTACTATGTAGTTGAAAATATGTTTGAATATTTCTTATTGTAGATAATTTAAATCTCCTGAGCCGTTGAATGTTACCAGGTAGGGCAGGTGTAGACAGTCCTTGCATCAGTGGGTTTGGGTTTCCATGGAGTTAGCCAGTGTGAAGGGTATGGTTTTGTAACTCTAATGGTGGCACTTGTGATAAATCATAGCGCTCTTGATTGAAAAATCCAAAACAGTTTTGTTAATTTTCTAGTTATATAATCTAGGTTTCCAGGCTAAATTATATTTAAAATCTCAAAAAAAAATGTGTAGCTACCTTGTCATTACTTGGACAATTTCAGTTACCCTTCCTGTCCTCAATTCATTTATATGTAAAATCATTGGTGACGATGGATACCTGTTTCTTCCGATGAGAAAATATACAAATAATCTTATGGTATCAATACTGCATCCAAATAAAAGCCTCTTACAGATTTCCTTTTTCTCCTTCTTCCAACATAAATCTCTTGGAAAGGTGACAGTTGGCGCCCAGAGGCCGCCTGAACGTCCATCTCCCCGAAGAACTCAGCTGCTCCACACTGGACAAGAAGAGAGGCCGGGAATTAGAAGTTTCCCCTGTCCTGGAAGCTGCCCCTATCCCGTACACCTGGCACGATAAGAGGTCCTCGGAGGTAATCCGTCGTGTCCCGTATATTTCCTAGAGGACGGCAACTTCTCGGTCCCACTGAGGGTATTAGTTATATCGAATCGGTAGCTATCGATAGTGGGATTTATCGAGGCTTACGTGACAGCCCTCACCTGCCCCCCCTCCTTCTGAATTATCGCCCTTCCTCCCTTCCTCCCTTCTTCGGCTATAATTTGTACCTATTTACGACCACCGCCCTACTTCTTTCTTCTGCTTCTTCGTCTAGCTGGCATTTATATAGTCCGCTAATTCCTTCACTAGGGGTGACCTATTTTCAGAGTAGATTTATTACCGGATCACCTATGGTCTATCTACTAACGAAATCTATAGATCTGGGGGATTTGGGGAAAATTGTCATTGAAAAAAAAGTGTTATAAATAACATTTCATTGAACCACAAAAACCGCTACTAACGACCACTTTGGGACGTTAGACCTAATACTTATAGATTGGAGATCAAGTTTCAATCGTTTAATATTTTTTTGTCAGAACCATAGTCTCTTAAAAGTCTTCTCCCTGTACCATGTTAACTCTTCAAAATGGAAGTTTCAATCGATGATTTGAACGAATACAAAAATACTTGCGGCCCAATCATTCTTTGCTGCCAATAGAAAAAATGTCGATATGAATTACAATGCGCTACTATGCTGGTGCTTAAGTGGATTATATAATTATTAAAGTTAGTTTGATTCCGATCAGTCAAATCATATATATCATATCGTTGCGACATATGGTTGTGAAAAAGTTGCAATCATGACTTAATAATTCGATACCTCACTGAATATTAAATGAGAATATCTATTTGTAAATGTTTCTTGCCGTTAGGTCTAACAGAGGACTTTCAGAATTATTTAAAAACTTTATTAGTAAGTAATGTTTTCTTCTGACCCTGGATCCTAGTTTTAACCATATTCTGTTTTTAATGGCAGAAGTCTTTGCTTCTTACGGAGTTTCTTAGTGTCGCCATGTCATAGCACGTCACTAGATTTATTAAAAAAATACACGTTTTCGTCTGACAGAATATTTATTAATAATGACGCTCCATACATGTGGCTCCCCCAAGAAGATGTAAACAGTAAAGAAGAGAACAAAGAACCGCCGACGAAGAGCAGATGAGACAGGATGCAGAGCAGCGACACCACGCAAATATAAACAGACAATAAAAAATGGGGCCGAAGCTACAGCCCTGCGGAGCGCCAGGTAGCGGCGACTGTGGGAACCCTTGTGATAACGCCACCTGATACCCACAGCGCTTAAGTACACACTTCCACGGATCGCTTGCCCGCCTTTTATTTTATGGCGGGCACTTTTAACCGCCCGGGGGGGTTTTTCGGCCCCGCTAGTTTTTTAGCGGGGAAAATTTAATAACGGTGACGATAAGAGCGGGTAATGGCGGCCCGCTCAATTTACCTGTTAATACGGCGGGAGTTAGGCTGAGTGCTTTCCTCTATTAGCTCTTTATTGGGCCACTCTGCTCGCTCGATGGATCCTCTGTCTCTTCCCCGCTAATTATTTGTTATCCAGCCAGAGGGCTCTACTCCGATCTTATATCCTGTGTTCTGCATCATGTTACCTTCAGTGGTAAACTTCTAATCACGCGTTAATAATGTAGGGCAATTCTCATCACCAATCTACGTACGGTCGATTAAAGAACCTTCATGTTTGTCAGATGGTAAAAGTGATGGGTTAGATTTGAATGAGGGTTGATTAATATAAACAATAATCATAATCGAAATAGTTCACAGCCTTGAATGAGTAATCTATTTATGTATCTTATTATAAATAAATAAATAGTTAGGTTAGGGATGTACTACAAGAGTGCACCGAGATGATCTAAATATGTCCTTAAGTTAAAAAAAACATATTGCAACATACTGAGGCAACCATACTGGTACTTGGGAGGAATTTCATAGGGTTTGTGAATTTGGTAGATTTCATAGACTTGGATCAGTAAGATGCTTTTGATATTGGCTGGTGACCGACACATTACCAAATTGCGAGTACCGCAGCGTTGGGCGGATGCTGCTTAAGAAGTTGAGCTGGAGGGCTTCACACACACAGGCCGACAAGTAACTCACACACACGGGCAGAAAGTACAGTCCCTTAAGAAAGAACATTATCGCCCTCCCTGTCACGTCTAAAAGCATACAGTCGGAAATATAGAGGGGCATTAGAGCTAAAGAGTGCCAGGGTAGAGCAGATGTATAAAATAAATATCCACCAGCCAAGCCCGCTGCCGTTCCATAAATCAGTCAGTTCCATGTGAACTTTCTTTCTCCCCTCCCGGAGTATACGTCATGGCACAACGGAACGTATACGGCGAGTAATTACATTAAATCTTCCTTCCGCCCTCTCCGCCTTCTGTATCCACCGCCGCGGCCTGCTAGATAAATAGCTGCCTCGTGGCGCTCTCTCTGTCCGGGTCACAGCAAATTTTGAAAGCCGAGCAATGATCAGGATTATCTCGATGAATTTCAAAAGAAGTAAAACATTCACTCAATGATGCAAAGAAACTTCGATTATAACAGCACCACCAGGTACGCTGTATTCCGATCCATCAAGTTTGATGCAGCAGCAGTCAGTTTATTGCATTAGGTTTCCCATGTGATCATAAAAAAAATAATAAAAATTATGCCAAGACATTTTGACCACCAAAGGGAGCCACCCATTATCCAGAGCATTATTTGAACGCTGGATGAAGTATGTAGTGCATATATGTAAGTATGTATATCTGAATCTAAAGTTTTCACCAAATGTGAATGTCCTTCGATTTGTCAATTTATAACTTAAAAACTACCAAAATTCACATTTAGCAACTCCTACGTCGTCTCTTCATTTCTTGAATTAGTTATGCGCTAATACAAACTATGGTTTTTTAGTTAGTAGTAAACTCCATGCCTCCAGATGAGGTGTAGCAATGATGCCTCAATAGCGCCGGTATCTTAAGTGGCCATACTTGCGAAGACACAGGGTCATTAAGAAGTTCCCGCTGCAGCACACAAGGCCTGATTGCACCGTGGAATGTCTCGGGTGAATCGCTGCAATTAAAACTTCCCGTCCGCCGATAGATCGACGAGTGGACCGAACGTCTCAATAACAGCCTTCCCCCGACGGCCACTAGCCATTATTGTAATCGCCTATCAGGGCTCAATATCTTCGATAGGGGCCATGAGATGGCTCGCTTCTCTGCCCATTACAGATTTATCATACTAAATAAATATATCTGATTATCATAATTACACGGCCGCTGCGTTGCTCGGACCCGGGCCTCCGGTACCCTGCTATTACAGGAATATTTCTACCTGGACGTATGCGTCACCGAGAGGGTGACGTGTACGCGATATAAATCTTGGACAGTGACAGGCTATCATGCGAGTTGACGTTCTCTATCTCATTGTTCTGATGGGCGCAGGATGTCGTAAATTATGGTCGGAGTAGTTAAAATAACTGCCAATATAGCGATGACGAACCGAAGGAGTATTGTTTTCTCTTTCGGCATAAGTCATTTTAGCTATCATCAATCCAGGGAGCTGCATTAGTGTCGGATTCAAAATGAGTGAAGCAAGCAAAACAACTTTAACATATTGTTATTATGAAAATTCAAGGATTATAACACTGTCGTGATTTTTAATCTACGCATTTTGAAGTTACACTGACATTCTATTCGTTGGTCAACCCTCCATTGTAACGGCACACTGTGGATTAAAGAACTGATACTCACCCCAGGGTGAGTTGTTTTGTACAGCATGCTTAGTACAGAGTCGAACACCCAATGCGCTACTTTTTCCATTTTCAAGGAAAGATGGCCAGAGGTAGATGCTTAAATGAATATGTGGTACAGCGTATTTATTAGTCAAGTAGATGGGAGAATGCGAACAAATTCAAAGCTTCCAGAACAGTATAATGTGCTTGACTTATTCAAGATACTTGATTCTTCTAGGGATGTGGCACGTTGGAGGAAATAATTCCGAATAAACTAATTGATCGGAGATCCATAGGAAGACACCCTCAAGTGAGCGATGTTGAGATGATTCTTATACAGATGAGTGCCACCGGTTGGAGGGTATTAGCTCGAGAAGAGGTCAATGGACGAGAATGGTGGAGGTTATCAGTTGCTGCTTTCTCTCTCTAAATCTCCATGGGTTGGCATGAAGGTATGTTAACAACTTCATCTGATAAATTGAATTAGCATCATTTCAAAACCGTAAAAGGTAATGGGAATGGGGATGGGGCTGGGAGAGGGAAGGAGGGAAATTGAGACATGCGCATTACACGAATCATCCTCAACTTGCCATTCATGCCCATGTTCAATGTAAGAAAGATCTGTCTTAATTGCATGATGCCTGTGTTGCCTAGACTGGAATGGAATATATTTGGGGTAAGCTCTAATAATGAACCACTACAGATTAATTGGCAAAAATAATATATATATAGCCCTCAGCTGACTGTCGGTTTTTCGATTTAACTTTTGATCCTGTAACATTTAAGCCCCAGACGAAATAAAGGACTGCTTGGAGTGAAGTGGTGAACAGGCGGAGCTGCCAAACAGTGAATGCAGACCTGCCGGACCCACGGCCACTATATAAGATATTATTGGAAAAAGGTGGCCGTGTGACGAGCTTTAAGGAAAGTTGTGACGCGGCGCTGACAGGTTAGAAATTACCCGACAGATGCTTGACGTCCCCCACTCCGCCTCCTACCTTCTCCCACTCCTTCCTCCTGCCACCTCCACCCCCGATACCCTTCTTAATGATTGGCTCTAATTGTCACTCGGGTCTGACGTGGTCATTTCTTCGTTTCTCTTTTCTTTTGGTTTTTTCGTTCTTATTTTTCTTTTTAGTGTCACTTCCCGTACATTTTATCTCGCTGTCACCCTTTGTTCGGAGTAGCCTCCGTTGTGGAGAATATTCAGACGTTTATAATTTCCCCTCTTGTCTCAGCCGTGTCTCTTTCCGGTCTGCCACGGCGATGTCAGTCTGGCCAAAAAAAAAAATTGATTTAGTTTTGTTGTACTTGAAATTATATTCAGTGCCTGCAGCTGTCAGCTTTATTTCTTCGCCGAACCTAGTACTATTAAATGAAATATTTCTGAAAATCCTTAGGAAGGAGACAGATGTATCTAATGTCAGATGAGTTTGTAAAGGACAAGATATTAGGACATTCTTTCAAAGTTTCACTTTATCACTATAAGTTTTGCTGCCTCCGATTTGAGATGCTGGAAAATGATCTAATTGATTTGAAGTTGATAATGACTGGATGTTGCTGTAAAGATGATCGTTAGGTGTATCTGGGAAAACAAATAATCAAACACCTGATATGAAGCTAATACGTGAGGATAAAACCTATGTCCATTAGTTAGAACATGCTAGAGATTTTATGTTCTGAAAACAAATAATACATATTGATTGATTTGCCATAGTGTTAAACACTGGATTTGTCAGGTGCTGCAACGAGTCAAAAAACTTAATGTGTCTCCGGCGGATGAACTCACACACCAACGGCACACCAAGCAACAGGTGCAGGTCAGCGTTCTTCAACCTCTCAAAAGAGGTATGTCGGACTACTTTTCGCATGATCCCATTCTGGAAATGTTGGAGACATTTGGCTGTATTGTCAGTCAAGTGGGTAAATAGTGGGGCACCGTACAGCAGAGTTGGCCGGAGGACACATTTATATATCATCAATTTAAGACGAAGCGACAGGTTAGGTGAAGTTAGCAAGTGCGATAGCCGGTAAGACCTTTGTCGTACTTTTCTATTTTATTACTAAAATGAGTAGATAAATGGAGATGCCTATCCATTTGTATACCCAAATAGTGCATTGAGAAAGCTAGTGAGTTCTCTTGCCCTCCTATGCTATACGATTTTGGCAAGGATTTGTTCACTTTTGGAGGGAGAAGATTACGCAGCCGGTCTTTCCGGCGTTTACACTGATGTTTAACATTCCCAGTCTGATAACGTCACTGATAACGTTACAAACTTACTCGGCCTGTGTAAGAGCTCTTTTTGCACTCATGCTGCAGCTGTAAACCGCAATGTCGTCGGCGAAAGCGATTACAGTAGCTTTCTTATAGTTTGTCCCAACAATTTCAGATGTGTACATGCTGAAAAGAACCGGAGACAGAACCGCACCTAGCCCATTTCCTCCACAAGTCAGAGGGAATAGGCTAGAGAGGCAATCACCCACCCGTACACTTACCGATCTGTTCTTCAAGAACGAAACCGCCATGGTGTATAGCTGCTCTGGGTATTCCCAGTCACAAAGCTGTCGGCACAGCATCCCGTGGAACACTGAGTCGAAAGCCTGCGTGCAGTCCAACGAGATCATAGCAGTTGTTGTATTCTTGTTGATTACGTGGTTGGCTTCCGTCTGTACCTTCACAAGCGGATGTTCTGTACTCAGATGAGCCTGAAAACCCGTCTGCTCGTACGGATAATAGCATTTTCCGAACAGAACTCCTTCAGGTAGTTCAGTATTATCTTTTCGAGAATCTTCCCAATGTGAGGAAGGAGACTGATCGGGCGATAGTGGGCTGGGAGGTCACCTCTCTTTTTGGGGGTTGCGCAGCGGGAACAAGATAGCTTATTTCCACGCTGTCGGAAAGTATTTTAACTTGATACATGAATTGTACAGGTTAACGAGTTGGGCAATCCCTCTCCTCGGCAGCTGTTTCAGCAATACCGTTTGCACCCGTGCGCCCCCTGGTGCTCGGTTTCCCTGGCACCGGTGAAGAATCGCCTTGAGCTGCTTCGGGGAGACAAGCATATAGTTCTGACCTGTCCTCAGCTACTGAGGTTCGTGGTAGTTACCTGTCCTAGCGGTGTTGTCTGCGGGTTTGATTATTCGATACTGACAGAGACTACAGTTGCTTTGGCCATAGTAAATTGCGTGGGAAGAGATGTAGCTAAGAATTCTTTTTAGGGGTGTTAAAATCCTCCCAATATAAAAGTTTAATGTAATTTAAAAACTAAATTATAAAATTGATCTTGGGGTGCTGGTGTGGAGTGGGTACATTGTAAAATAAAACGCCTTTTGTCTCTCCGCTACTAGATTGAGTTTTACCTGAACTCTACCTGATGTGCAGTACTTGCAGGGTTGGCTCTAAAAATGTCGGCTATAAATGAATAAATCTGTTGAGAAAGAATATATGTTTTACATCATGAATTATAATTATGAATTTCTTCAAATAATTTCCGAAGAGATCCATATGCCCTCATTACTATATGTCCCAGACATTGAAGTTTACAATTTTATAGCGAGTCCTCGTTGAATGTCCTTCAGACGTCCAAACGCTTTTGTTTAAGTATGTATGTTATGAGTAAGCAAAATAAAAAAAAAGCACATAATCGATTGCTGCGATAAAAAAAAATAACTAAGCAATAAATTATGTATGTTGTCGAATGGTCTGTGTTGCTGTTAGTGCGCCATAATTTGAGCTAAGTATTCAAGCTCCCATGGGAATATATATTCGTGCTCGACTATGACTGAATTGACCTATAAGAGGCACTCGGACTGCTGCAATAAGACAAGGGTTATGAACCAGTGGCCAGCCCATTATTGCCAACTCCAGAGTGGTTTATGTATTCCAATATATATATCGGAGGGGGGGGGCACACATGCCCACAGTAAATACACTGGTGGATATTGTGGGTCCCACAAGAATTCAGACCCTGAGGAGAGGGCCGGCATACAGAGGACTGTCATAGAGCGGGCAATTCCTATTCCAAAGCCCGCCTCTCCTTAACATCGGAATCTTCCAGGCATCCGTATCGTCCGCTTTGCCCCTCTTTCTCTATCCCTCCTATATTCTCTTTCCCTCTCTTATCTACTCTCTTCTCTTCTCTTCTGAATTTGTTTAATTCTGATGCGGAATTCGTTCAAGGAGGAGTGTCTCTCTCTGTCCTCGCTCTTGAATTATTCTTACTTTTCACACCTCGGTCGAATATATATTGCTTCGTGGCCCACACATATTTTATAATACTTTTACTTTATTTATAATTCACAACCAGCGAATTTCTGTAAATATGATTTAAAAAATGGCATGTCTGTCATGAAGGCAGAGTCCAGTGATAAGATCCCTATATTGTTGAATATATTTTATATTTATTAATTTAGAAGATATCTATTCCAATGTTTCCTTTTTCGTCGTTGAATGTTACCAGGTACGACAGGTCTTGACATTCCTTGTATTTAGGTGTCCGTGTAGTTTGCCTTGAAACTTTCTTTAGAATGATCTAATGCACTCTTGAACATTAGGAATTTTAAGGGAAGTGTAAAGAGTTCGGATTCGCAAGTACTTGTAACTTGGTACTTGTACACCTGGGACAATTCTTAGAGCTTTTGATTAGAAAATCTGTATGGTTCTGATGTTAGTCTTCTTAGTGTATCCATAAATTTGAGCTCCGCGTGCCCAAATTGGTTTCAGTAAATGTTTGTATGTCAATAGTTTCTGGGACAACGTTGGCCCAATGGTTTAGAAGTTTTAGCCGTTTCATTTTCATAGACGATTTTCAAGTCAATCTCTTATCAAATGTAATTCCTATGTATTCAACTGTGTCAGTTTCTGTAAAAGTTTGGTTATCAAAACATTGAATACGTCAAAAAGGGTGAACGTCATGTGTAAAGATTTAGGATCTTTGTTTATTTCGAATATTGCTGTATCATCAGCTTCAGTTGACGCAATTGTATCAGAAATTGTGGTTCACAATTTGGGGTACATTGAATCTTGAGGGATTCCTGTTTTGGCAAGCCTTAATGTGGAGATCGCTGAATTATCACTGACACGAAAAAAAAAAAACTAATTATGTGGAAGTATCGGTCGTAGTTAAAGAGAAGTCCTTCATGCCCAACTCTGTCAAAATCCTGTTTTACATCAGGAAATGATCCTGTCACTACTTAGCCAATAACTCTGTGCAGTTGGTGGATGATAGAGGAAAGTGTGCGGAATCCAAATTGATTGTATGGAAGTGAGTTTTGTTGTTGAAAAATGGGCTGAATACGTCCAAAAGTTTAGGAAGAATGTACTTTAAAAAGAAGGTTGATAAGTCGAGGTTGATAAGATGTGAGGGAGCTCTGCGTGGATGTTTACTAGGTTTTAAAAGCATTCTAGTAAGAGAAAATTTCCATTGAATAGGAATGTGTGTTGAGCGTAAGACAGAAGAATCTGAGATGCAAAGGCAGCCTGTTGAAGATAACTGGTGAAGGAGTCCACTATTTCTTCTAGTTCGTTTGGAGTCTTTAGAGAGCTAGGGACTACCAACCTATCATTTAAAAGATATTCTAACTGTTTCCAGCCCTTCTGTCCCTTAATAAGTGTACACTTCTGGTCTGTTGTTTTAGGTTCTTGATTTACTTAACAGACCGGTAAATGATCTAAGGAAAGATCAAACTTCGTGCGAACATGGTTATAGCCTCTACTAAAAAATAAATCCTGAATATCTGGTTATTTTCTGTGTGATGATGGCCAGTACGTTGGAAAATTTTAGTTTGAGAATCATATTTTCAAATATCCTTTATCTGGTGTGGGGGGGGGGGAGCACAGTCTATGTAGTCTTATTGAATGTCCTTTGCATTGTTCTTGGGGCCAGTAGGTTGAAGAAAGTGTAATGTGACTGTTTTTAAGTTCAAGCCGAATGTTTGATGTTTGTATTTGTGCATTGAAATAAGGTGGTAGGGGGTAACGTTTCAATATAAAACGAATAATGATTGCTGCTCCGCTGTGGCCTCTGTTGTCTGTTCTGTGTATTTTGTAGTCTTTAATGAAAGACTACGGAGTGTTTGTTAAGTGAGTCTCTGTAATAAAAGCTATATTAATTCGTCGTTCGTGTAAGAGTAAGTCCAGTTTATTCTTTCGTTTTTGCAGTATATTTGCATTCCAAAGTATGTATGTTATGGAGCCAACAGTAAACATTCCATATTTTAAGCGAAAAATCTCAGTTATGTTTTGTATTATTGTTTGGAAAGGCTGTAATATATTTTTAATATCTGCTGAAAGATAATATAGAGGGGAAAATATGACGAAAATAAATAAATAAAAATAATATATGATGATAAAAAATAGTTGAAAAAATAACGTAATAATAATTTCGTTTAATAATGAAGTAATTAAATAGTGTTTTAATTAATAGCTCAAAAATTATTAAATGCTCGATTGTTAGCTTTAAATTTATTTTATTTAGTGACCATTTTCAGTTCTTAACCTTAGGTAAATGTCAATGTAAACATTAAATGATGATGACCTGGAAAGATAACTCCGCACCCGTTTAAAAGTATAGCCTCTGCATTTGAAATCAAAGACCCGTGAATTTGAAATTAATACAAATTCACACACAAAAATATATAAAAGTTATATTATTTAATTTAATATTACCAGATTCACTTGGTAACAAATTGATGCAATAAAATCACAATATGAGATTTTTGAACAATTGTGAATTTTTGTTAATGTCGAAGATTTAATACCTTTCAACGAGGCCAGTATTCTGATTATTTACAATTTTTTTGTCCTTCGGAATAACACTCAGACCGAGATACTTATATATTGGCATTTTTATTATGCTAGATATAAATAAAAGGCTCCGAAAATATCGTTTGTGTTTGATAGCACCGGTCGGTGTTTTGTCGACTCAGCCAGTAGGTTGCCTCCTGATTGGTGACTGAGGCCGATTTTGGAAAATCGTGGTCCGAAAATTCTTAGCTATAGTGTTCCTTCGCATACTTTTTTTTCAGTTTTATGACTGTGAGATGCACATGAATTAAGTTTCATGAAATTCAGCTTGCCCATCCGTTTGTATATCAAAAAAGTTTTCTTAAAACCAGTTTCCTGAGAACGACCTTATTGGCCGAGGGCCCGAGAGGCGAGGCCCTGATTTGACAATGATAGTCTATTAAGACGTACCAGACGTTATACCACGAGCACACTAAAAAAGGAACATGCCCCGGTGCCAGGGTATATAGGGCGGACTCAACCCAGAGAAATGATTCATTTTGATGTTTACCAGCTCTCTCGGCCTATTAATTTATAGTGCAATAACTCATTGGTATAAATGCCCTCGTTGTTTTAATGATGTTTTTAAATTAGAGGCTTGCCTCGCGGGTAGGCTGTCCGTTAATCCTCAGGCCGGCTGACAGCTCTAGATTAGATTGTGTAAATCTTCTGACGGGCAGAAATAGAAGGAATCAAAGACACAGAGCGGACAATATAATAAATGCGGAGACGATAAACAAAGAGAAGGAGAGGAAAAGATAGAGGCTGTTGATCAGCGAACTCACTGATATATATCGATGTCGTGTAGGCAGGCGATGTCTATCTCTTCAATTATATCTCGAAGAGGATTAGCCTTATTTATAAAATTATCCTTGGGTGTGGGTTTGAGGTGGGATTTCCATCTTATCATGCAACACATCCAGCGAAAATCTTGTTGGCAACTGTGGTTCTTGTCGATGCTTCTGTCTTCTGGTTTAATCCTGGGGTGTCCAATCGTAGCTACAGTAGAGGAAGATGGGAGAAAAAACACCAAGTACTGTGTCAGTAACCATAACTGATTAGCAAAAGAAAAAAAAAGTTAAAGTTCAGTATTTTTTTAATTATAAAAGTAAAAGAAAAGAAAGTAACATGAAACTAGCAAGATGATAGAGTAAATTTTCAGCCTCTGAAAATAGTTGCTCACAAACTTCGAAAAATATTCTCGAAGGTGTATATTTTCAAAAAGTATAATTTATAAGTCTTTATTTAAATTGCGTAAAATATAGTTTAAAAAGATAGCTCGAGTCTCTCCCAAAATATCTTTTATTATTGATATTACACCAATAATGTACGTTTAACCTTTTCAGACTTGAAACATAAATATACTTAGAAGAAAAAAAAAAAATAATAAAACAAATAAAAATTCATCTTTGATAAATTAATACTATTTTAATACTTCATTTATTATTAATAATATTAATGATGTTTTTTGTCACAATCTCATCAAGTTTACGGTATTTTTTTGGCATCATTAGACCCCTGTTTGTTTGTTTTATCGTATGTGCAATTCATTTAAGGAATTTCCAAACTCGTCCTATTTCAAACAATAGCTATTATTTAAATAATAATGGTTAAATAAAAATTAAAATCAGCTTGAAATCTTATGTTGGTCTTCAAAACTTAATTTTTTAATACATAGTTCAAATTTGATGTATTTCAACCATAACCTTATGAGCACAATCCAAGGTTTTGTGTAATAAACCTTTTAAATTTCATAGGATGATGATGTTTATGATCCCCGCCGTAACGTACAGAGAGTCCGGCCGGCGTTATAAAAAACTATATAGAATTAAAAAGTGGCTACATATTCATAAAATACTGCCATTCAGTTGGGAAAAGCACTATTATTTTAGATAAACGACTATTGGTTATTCTATATAAAGTTTGGATTATCATTGTTAGTGGATTCATTATTACAATTATTTATTTTTTACTATTGTTAATTTAGAGATTGAGATAATTTAGTAACCTATTAAATGACAATGATGCATGTGCCTAAGAACTAAGATAAACCACCGCCTTGAAACGACTCGTGATGTAATTTAACTAAAAAAGTAAATGTCAGTCGGCAAATGTCATGTTTCAAAAAAGAAACATGTTAAGGGGAGGGGGGGGCGGCTCCATCAATCGCACACACACACATCCGATGTCAATGTCCCCTTTATGGAAACACTTGGCCCAAAGATTTACCGGCAGTCCTGCTGTAGATATGCTGCCTTTTGTTGCATTCGCCTTTTGATATACACAGTCGTAAAGATAAATCAATGGAAGAGAGACAAAAAGGTCAGGGGAGAATAATATTCGGTATGTAAGAGCAGATCAAAAAGGCCGCGCTCCTCACAGCATAAATCTAAGCCAATTAAACAAAAGCTAGGGGTCACCCAGGGTGCCCACCTCGGCCCCTTATTAACATATATCCTATATGTACGGAAGCTGTATTCATAACTGCCGGAGCGGATCCAGGAAGCCGCCATCACAGGAATTTAAACAGGGGTCTTCAGCTATTAATTCCGTTTTCGTAATTCGTTACCTTTAGCGAAATTTCCAACGTATTTTAGTTGGAATTATTTACAGTTTCGGAAAAAAAAAAAGGTTGGAATGGAAATTACATAAAAGGTAAGTTAGGGTTTACCCCTAATACAATGGTAAAGTCTATTTGACGAAACGTGTACGTTACACGAAGAATGTCTTTGTATTGGTAAAAGTAAGGACTGTCAAGTCCACAGTTTACAAATGGTTGACCCTCTCGAGATACGAGGAATATAAACTAGGAAATTATAAGCCAGATCAATTTTTTATTTTTGACATATTTGTCCATTCAAGTTCATGAAATTCCATAGTCATATATCCAACCACCGTAATCCCGTAGCACAGTTATTGCACTGCACCACTCATCCCTATGAGACTAAAGCGGCAGAGGCCTCGTGACCTATAGGTACGTGTCAGTGGAAGTCCTGGCAATGGTTACTTTCTCCAATCATGTCCTGAGCGTCTGTGGCTCCCGCGGTCTTCGTCAACCTCCACTGGCTCGTATCTGGAGAAGTGACGGAGGAACGTGGGGGACTTCCCAAGACTCCGTTTCCACCTTCGCATGCGAGTAATCACAATTACTTATTGACCGATTAGGCAAATTGTAATTTGACCATAATAAAAAGTTTTAAATCTATTATAGAGATCTTTGTTTCAAGATAATTGGGGGGAGGATCACCCATTGTAATTTGTATAACATTACCTCATGAGGTGAAAGCTACTGTCTCGTGGTATGCTTCATATTAAACAGAATCGTTCCATCAAGGACTGCCTCTTGACTGACGTGTCGCATTAAAACCAGACGAGGGCCGACGTGACGCTGAAGTAGCCGGAAGACAAAAGCGACCTGGGTACGCAGGACACAAATTGGCCGGAGGGACAGTAATAAGGACACATATGAATGTAAATGAAGAGGGATCAGGAGCAGGGGGCAGGACATTATAAATTGTCTTGCTGCTTTGTGTCCTGCTCAAAGATGACGTGCTTTCATTAGGGCATCACCGGCACAATGGCTTCGCTCTGTCCGCTATATTGTACCTTTTAATACTCCTGCTAATCCCTCAGTGCCCCTCACCGTCGGGGCAAAACATCTCCGCATCTTCTTCTGCACGTGGTGGACCTCTGGGGTGCTCCTGATGGCTATTGCCCGACGGTGAATGGCTGTACCGTTTTTTCCGCTATTGTACCGCTAATTTGTTCAGCGGTTCCTCGATTAAACACAACAGTAAGAGATATAAATACGAATACTAATGACCTATTCCCAACTTCTTCTATTTATCCTGAACCTATTTGAATTCAAAATAGTATTTCACCTTCAGGAAAGAAATATATCATTTTTTTTATATTATATTTCATTATTCCCCTATTTTATACCTTCTTTGTCTCCCACCGAAATGGTTTGTGTAAGCATTTTATTCTGTAAACGTTACCGAGTAGCCGAGATAATACCCCACAAAGAAGAAATTCCTCAGCCCCCCGGGCTTCTTAGTACAATCACTAGCAGTGGCATTTTTATTAATATAAATTAATTGACTGACATCAATTAAAATAACTGAATTAAGGATCAGATACTTGCCCTAAGAGAAAAGTTGGAATTTGTTGTCTAGTCGGGTTACTGATTGATTTTTTTTGTGGTTAATTTTAAGATCTTTATCGCACCTTCAAAGCCTACTCGTACTGGACTTTTTTTCTTTTTGACTCAAGTTCTGGTTTCTCGAGATCCATTTTCTTCGATGGTGATATGTATATGTTTAAAGACGCTGAGGCTAAAAGTTTTGGGACGTAAAACTACATCTCCCTTATCTGGGGACGTAAAACTACATATCCATTCCAGCTGATTCTGTTTTTTTGCTAATGGTTTATTTTTAAATTTTAGACAGTAATAAATAGTAAATAAAATGACCTTAGATATAATTAACCAGTCAATCCTACAAACTTAGTTTCATTTCTCTCGCCGACTGTACATACGTTGCGCGATCGGATGTATCCTTATTGTACCTTTCAGAGCGGAGGACCTTTCACCCTCAGTGTTGCTTCTGCACCAAAGCCCTTAGTCTCAGGCACAGGACACCCTCTCAGGACGTGCCCTGTCCTTATTTAGTCTATCAAAGATCGTGCCGGAGTCACTATACGAGCTACCACTCATGTTTGCTGCCGTCATCTGCCTACTGTCCTATGTCTGCTGTAGTCTCGTCATATCTTACTCGACTCATCGTATATTCGACACATTAGAATTAGATTCACAACATATTTTCTTTGATCGTGTTTAACAATTCCTCTAACCATAGAAGCGTAGACGTTTAGTAAATGTACTATTCCTGCTTCAGAACAAATGGTTTTCGTGTAAAGTTAGAGAGGTGATTGTGGCACTCTTAGACTCATAATATTAGCTTTGTATAAATAATGAAAGAACATAGGTTTTAGAAATAACCTCATATTTTTTTCCGTACAAAACACACTCAAATAAAATATTTTCAAAGTACTATTTATACCAATATTAAGTTTTTTGAGAAGTGTATCTTTACTGAAAATTGCAGTCCATGCATAATTTTTTTTTTTTTAATTCATTATTTTACAAAATGTATACCAGTTTTGGAAATCCTCCTCTTAGGCTTAGTTTACTTCTGATGACGCTATCGCTACTAGTTGACTTGAAAAAAAACTTAATCATCTTTTTAATTGTTTACCACCTCATAATACAGCTTATTTTTCCCTTTCCAAAATTTATCTGGGCTATGACAGTACAGAAATTCCTTTCCTCTGATGTTGGAGGGTAATTATTACGTTATTAGCTTAGTAACTGACATATAACTCGCGTTTCCTTTCTCGAGTTGTGTTTGAAGGTGAGCTCAATCTTAGGGGTTGGGTCCTCCCCAGACGTTCTTGATGACTGCTCCCAAGAGCCTGCGTGCTATCACTATCAGGTGAGTTGGGAAGGTACCGCTGAATGATAATCTAGAACCCCTAATACCGACACCACTCTGCATGCTATTAGCCATTGCCTTGGTGACTATTAAGAGGCAGTTGTGCTCCTCTGCCATTATAACCGTTGCCCTAATTAACATTTATGATTGGAGATAGGGCCCAACAACTTTGCCATCTTGTAATCTATATGCAGTCGACACGGCTGGCGTAATTGAATCCGTCTGTGCGCCGTATCTGCGCTGTAAATACACTCTTAATTATATCTATCTCGGCCAAGTCTTCTCCGCCTGCGCTCGGAGATAACGGAATTACATTCTTCCCAGTCGTAACATATTTCCTTCCGCTCATGAGTGCACGGGTAGACTGATTTGTGCCTGCATTATTCATCTTGAGATAAAGCGGCGAGGGGTGGTGAAGACCCGCTCGCGGTGTACTTTCGAAGAAGGTCCATTTTTGAAACTTCTTCAAAGGGGGCGGGAAGTACTGAAATGGCTTTGTCTACTTGTACGTGTGCTTGTATGATCAGAAGACATGTGAAAGTTATATTCAACAATAACCATGATTAAGCTGAATCACTTTCTTGTTATAGATGTACTACAAAGTTGTGTTGTTTAATAAATCCGGAATACTTATTCATCCCTCGGACAATACTAAAGCATAATTCATATCGTAATATCTTTTGATACAATTATCGCTTGTATAAATGAGAACGCCATTGTACCATTTGTGTATATTTGTCATAAATAAAATAAATCTTGTTGCTGACATTTGCAAGATTATGGATAATTATCTTCTCAGCTATTGACAACAGATTCTTCTTGTTCGTCAGACCTCTTGTTCCCATATTTAGGCTAAGAGTAATAGCGTGTAGAACTGTAAAAAAAAATCATAATAAAACCATTAAAAAGAACCAAATTAAATAAGAACCAAAAAAAAGAAACGGACAATTTACCACAGATATCAATTGGGTGGTGGGATAAGTCCCAACAAATTTCGGAGAGTTATTCCCTTAAGTCAAATGACATTTGTAATGCATCATTTTTTTTGTTCAAACCGACCTTAGCAGACGTTTTTTGCCCTTACTACTATTTGGCTAACAAAACGTCTATTTTTTTATTTTTTCCATATCCCTTTGTTATTAAAATTATGCTATTAAATATATATTCTATATTGGTAAATTTATTTCCATATTTATATGTCCTTTGGCTTGGGTACATGTTATACAATTTTTAATATTTTTACATTGTGATTTGTGATTTGTTAAATGGTATGTACATTATACATTGGTTATAAAAATTGACGGAACTCACCTTATGAATCATAAAAACTAACTTACATCTAACAAACAAAGCAGTCTGCTGCCATCCATGCGGGAAGGGTGGTGGCGTCATAGTGTTGAACACAGTGTATGTTAGATGCTGCAACGAGTCAAAAAACTTGACGTGTCTCCGGTAGATAAACTAATCCACTGACGGCACATCAAGCAACTGGGGTGCAGGTCGGCGTTATATAACCCCACGAGAGAGGTATGTCGGACCACTTTTCTCATGATCCCATTCTGAAATTCAAAGACATCTATTAAATTCTCGGGGTCTATTTGTTACAACCTCGTTTGATGCTGAGACCTGAGAGTAATTCTATTTGACCAGTGACCGACCATACAAAACGCGCTCACAACTTGTTGTTTAATAATTACTTTAGCACATATCGTACTAAGCTCAACCCTCGGCTGGATTATATCATCATCATGATCACCTCCTCTCTGCGTCATTTATTTAAAGGTTAAAAATAAAAATTAGTACGTGATAGATGCAGCAGTTTGCATTGTTCAGCAAACATTTTGATAAAAAATAGTCGTTTTACTGCCTAATCGTTAGATCATATTGTGTTGGGTTAGTCGTTTATCCGATCAAATCGATTTTTTTTCCTAATCACCAGTGTACTGTTAAATATCGTACCTATTGAGGTTATTAATTGGTTTTCGCCTTCATAATAATAATTTTTATTACTTACCCGCTTTATTCTGTAAAACACAAAACTAAATGTGGAGTTTAGTTCATCGATCGACTCGTGTTGAAATGTACGGCTATTGACCAAGGCAAAAGCATTCCGACTGTTGAAGTATTATCAGTGATTTGCGCCTCGCTACCCCATTACCATAGAGTTTAGGAGCCAGTATATGCATACCATCAGGAGTGATTTCCAGCTTGGAGTGGCGGAGTTGAGCCTAGCTCGGGGTAAGCAGCAGATCTGTATGTATCCGAGGTACTGCATTAGGCTAGCACCCAAAAAGAAGGTCCCCTCCTCTTTATCTTCTGAAAGGCCGAAAATCTTTTAGCGGCCGATCAAAGACCTCGAAGATGGCGACTCTTTGTCGAGAGACGAGTGTCCTCCATCCATTCTTCCACTTACTTTCTCTTTGGCTATAGGAAACGAAAAGCTAAAAAGCCTTCGTGTCCTGTAAATGGCCCCTATCGCTCGATTTAAATTTTCTATTTGGTAAAATAAGGTCTAAGGAGAAAATGTCAGGACATGCAAGTGGGAGGGAAAACAAATGCAATGTGTACCTGATCCAAACACTTGTGATATCCACCAACAGAGACAAGCCCTATTATAGGTGGTAAAATATACCAGAAATTCAAGCAAGAATAATACCTGAAAGGAAAATCAAAATATAAATTTATGCCCTAGCTTAGAATCAATCGTGAGGTTACCTGATCGCCAAGTCTATATCTGTTGTAGATACGAAATGAAAAAAAACAAAAAAACTTTATACTGGGTCATTGTCCCCAATAGCAATAAGAAACAAAATAGGAGTGTCTAGCAGACAAAAATTTGAAATTTAAAAAAATTCATAACAATACACAGATTTGATAAGCTTACAATTAATAAAGAGGTTACGTACAAATGAAGTGACTATAAAGATCCAACAGCAAAAAACACTACAACAACTACTGAAACAAAGATCAGTAGAGATGAGAAAAAAATGAAAACCTAGGAATTATCACAAGTGGGTAAAGAGGATGGAAGGAGAATCACGAAAAATAAATAAACAAAATAATGTTGATGAATCATAAATTTTTAAATTATAGGACAATAATAAACCATTAAAGTCTAGATTTAAAGATTTGGAGGATTGATAAACGACGAATATCGATGCTAATTAAGTTACAAAGGTTATTGGCACGGTTAAGTAAAGAACGGTTAATGGAATTAGATTTTCGAGATGGGAAATACTGCTTGGAACGACGGGATTTGGTCGCTGATTTGAAATGTATTTGATGCTGTAAAGGTAAGGAGGCTTTCCAGTCATGAAAGTATCGAAGAGGAAGGTTCCAAGTAAGTAACGGCGAAGGGTGGAGGGCACAACCATCCATACTCGAAGTCCTACCGCGAGAATGCTTTATTTGTTTGGTCTCCGATTACAATTTGACACATCAAATACTATTCATTTTAGGCTATAAATTGTAATAAACAAATGATGTTAGTATTTTTTTTAAGTAAACAGGAAGCAATATCGCCTCCTGAGAACAATAGTGACTAAACATAGTGATATAGAGTTTGAAGTATTAAAAATATTTCAATGCTGCATTGGGGATTTGTCATTCACAATATTTTTCTTTTTGAGTTATAGTGGATGTAACAACATTGTAGTCACTAAAAATTACCTCTGACAAAATGTTGACATAAATGACGAGGTGTCTTTTGGTGATGGTATTTCTTATTTGTTTGATTTTACTAATATAACAATCTTTATTGTGCAATTATTACAATCTGCCTTTTATAAGGCAATAATAATACAGATAAATGATCTCATTCATACCATATTTACAGCATCATTCACTCGCTCATTCATACAATAGGACATGATTGGAGAAACTGGCCATTGCCAGGACTCCCACTGTCACGCGTTTATAGTAGGTCACGAGGCCGCTGCCGTTTCAGTCTCCGAGGAGGATTATAGGGATGAGTGGTGCAGTGCAATGACTGTGCTACAGGATTAGGGTGGTTGGAAAGGCTACTGTGGAATTTCATAAACTTGGAAGGGATGAGTTCTAGAATGTAGGGTATATTAAGATCGTTATGAAGGGTTTTGTTGCTGACATAATAAGGGGCATATTCGTTTGATTAGAATTACAATTCGGAATAATCACACCGGTTTATTAAATCGGAAATGAAGTAAATTGTCAAATAAAACAGATGTATGGATGAAGTTATCCATATTGCGCCCGTAATGCTAATATAAGACATGGAGAGAGAGATGTAAGTAGAGGACATGCACAGTAGGCACATTATCGACATGAGACGGCTGCCACGGAGCACACATGATTTGTGGCAGACAGTGCACATTGCTTTCATGTGTCCGACAGTCCCCTGCATGCAAGGGTCCTTTTTGCACTCCCTAGTCGCAGGGTGTGGGGGAATTTTAATGAGTCTGTCAGCTCTCAGGCCAAATATTAAAGTCTCCTCTTGTAATTTACTTAGTCTTGCTCTAAGTGCGCCGCATACTCCACCTAATGGATGCACGTATATATAATGTATTCTCATGTATTTATGTTTATATATGTCCGTAGGGCTGGATAGTGCCCGTAGTGGGATTTTTTTTAATAAAGGTTTCAATAGTCAATGACTATAGGAATTATTATTATTAAATACCTCTGTTTCACGGTACCATATATATTGAAACCTACCTCATTTTTTACCATTTCTTTTTCTACTTTATTTGATTAGTTTACCTTAACTAATTTGGCAGGTCCGTCATGAGATCTTTAATTCAAATTGTTTTATGTCTTTGACATAGGAATTTATCCCGATTGAATCGCCCGATCTCAAGGCTAATGTTCTAGTTATTAATAAATTGAGAAACTGGGAATTGTGAAATATATTCAAATAAAATGGTTATAACAAATAATTATAATTATATAGAGTGCTGACAAAAAGTATAAAAAAATATTCAATTCCTTTTAAATTAGGATATTTACTACTAATTACAAAAAACATGAAATTTGAGCTCAATTTCTTTTAATGGATCCATAATAAAAACAATATTAATATCACCCTATCATCAACATTACTGTCTGCTGTTGGTTCTTCTCCTCTCTTCCTGTATGGTACCGCCAGTTCGGGAGCTTGCTAAGAATCCGCTCTTCTCGGCGGTCGTGCTAAGACTGACCGTTTATCTCATCCCCACTCCTAGGAACATAAGGGAAGATGCTTACCATCTGGTCACATCTGTGAAGGTTCCTGGCCATGATATTCTCAAATATCATGAATGTTACAATATATGCATAACATTCAAGAATTACATGTAATGATACTTCCAATACACTATTTCTATTAGTGAAAGAAATGAAGTGAAACTTATAATTATATATTTTAATGAAATCATATATTAAATAAAATTTATATTTAAAATAAGATTTTAATATATTCCATTTTGAATTGATCTTTCTATGCACCATTTTAATAGAAATAATTATTATATATGAAATATGATTAACAGTACTTACCTATTGTATATTGGAGAGAGAACTTTAGCGGCGGGTCTTAGGTCCTCCAGAGAGTGGTAGCAGCATGTTCCTTTGGTTAAGTCGGTCTTCACTGACTCAAGCTTTGAGCTTACTTAGTGAGAATTTATTATGTTCCTTTCCCTGCCTCAAGACTGACCGAATCGACAATCGAGCAAACTAGCTTGAGCCAGGTTTATGTCTCTAGGATTCTGTTACCACTTACATGGTAATCAGACAATGTTTGGGTAACACTTCTGGACAATGTAATAATACACTTTTCTACACGTATCTCATGGGCAGTGTTATGATGTGTTCGATTTTTATTGTAAAGTTGACTTTCAATAAATATAATAGAAAAAAATAAATAAGTAATATAAATCAAAAAAAAAAAAATAATGTGAAGTATGATAAGATAAGAACATTCTTAGACATTCTCTTGTTTACGCCTTATTGTACTATTTTTAAATGACATAGATTCATCCATTTATGAATTTACTCATAAAATTTCAAGCTTCTTTAATAGGAAGGTTTATTTGAGTGACCTATAGCTAAGGTGAATAAAAAATTGTTTTTCTTCATTTAACACAGACTTTCAAACGGTATAATTTAATGAGAAGAGTATTATTAAATAAAGTTTGTGGTTAAAATATAACTTTCGTATTTAAATAAAATGAAAATGTTTTTGAATATCCTCTGTGTGCACAATGCCAGAGATACAGTCGTTAACCTGCACTGGTCACCGGCTGAAAATATCCTGGACTAAGAACGTACGATCAAAGGGAGTACAAATAGGGTTGACATTGGGTTCGAAGGCAACAGTAGAGAATTATTTAATTAAAGCCGAGCCATAAAAGGCTGAGACAAGGCTCTGTATGTACAGTTAATATAACATCGGGAGTGCCGCAAGGTGCCCACACACTGCCAGCTAATTACAAAACCGCACTTTATAAACTAATATATACTGGCCCTGTCTTTGGAGCTCGCAGAGTCCCAGACATGACTTCTGGCATATCTGTCATGTCTCTTCCAAGCGAGCAGGAGCAATGCAAGCAACGGAAGAAAGTACGCTTCATTTCAGCATAAACCATTCGTTCACAGCATCATAAGCTCCAAATATATATAATTGATACAATAGATAGATGAGAATGGGCTGGAGAAAATAAATAAAAAGATATGATTTCAATGATAATTTTAAGTTGAATTTCATTTATGCTTCCCTAGTTTGAACCAGCATTTACTCCATCGATAAATCTGAACATGTGATAATAGTTTTCTGATAAAATACTAGTACTTTATTTGTATTTCCTAAGTAAATTGGCACGCCTTTGAATCATCGCAGTTGTATAGTCAAATGCGATAATTGACTTTATTGAGTCAAGATACTTCGAAAAATTCATATTCATTGTAGCATGGAGGTACGTACTAATTATTATTAGTAATTAATTCGGCCGCTATTAATTTGTCACTATAAAAATTTATATATAAAAATTTACTAATTATTTTACTTGTTGTAGGCACCTGGATATATCAAGTAATAGACAAATTTTATCATTTGCCCAAATTACCTTTATATGCAATTTTAATGAGGAATCAGTATTAAAAATTATTCCAAGGTTGATTGATTTCCTATCGTGCAAATTGCAGTGAATATTTTTTAAATGAATGTGGTCGTAACATCATATAGGTCTTAAGAGGGCGAGAAACTCGGTGGGAAGTATGAATCTCTGGGTGAGTTTCTTAAATCACAAGTTATTTATCCCTTCCACATCTCCTTTGGCGTCTCGGCTAGATCTATTGTTGGTTGTGGGCTTCGCATAATGGATGATTATTTTTTTTTACATTAGTTCTTAGTGGAACTCCTCAGGATGCTTGGCCATGTAGGTGGTGATGTAGTGACCGCTATTCCCTCGCAATAAAGAGATGGTTGTCTGACCACCGTTTGGCTGGTAACTGGCCCCATATCCCGTAAGTTCTGCATCTCAATTAGCATTAAACACATTGCGACTGAACGCTAGTCAGATCGAAAATAGTCTACTTTTCCCGAATGTAAATTCGAGTACTGACCTGCTACAGTAGAAATGAACATGCGAACGTTTCAATACGCCAAATATGTAATCATTATGCAACTAAAAAACAGTTTTAATGCCATGGATATCCGTTTGATATTTGCTGCCCTGCAAAGACACTGTTCGTGTATGTTGTGCTGCAAATCAATCTGAATAAGACACGTTTGTTCTTGAAATTATCAAAATCATTCCGCCCTACCAGTCCCAGCCCGACGAATGATTCAATAGGTCAATCCAAGTGGGAAAGTTGGTCATAAACTTGGAGCCGAAAATACTTCGTTAGAAAGTTACGGCAAAGTAACTTAGTCTGAAATAATCCGAAAGTTTTAGTGAACTTTGTGAATCCAAGCTCGCTTGCCTGTGTCACTTCCCTGTTTGCAGTTGTAGCTTTTAAGAATGGTTTCAAGATCCGTGTTTACTCTTGGCTATGATTTTAATTAGCCCTTTTGTTTCGGCAGTTAATACAAAGAAAAAATTTCTCTTTTTGGGTGATTAAATTTTTTATCCGATCGTTTCCTGAAAAGTTCCATTAATGATCGTTAGTATAATATTTATCATGCCACTTTTATTACCATAACGAATATTTCATATTAGTATTTTAATTTTATGACCTAATTAAGAGGATAGGATTTTTTAATGACCTTATTACTAATTATTTAATGCGATATAAACTTATTTTATAGGGTGATCATTATTATTAGCATCATCGGCACATCCAACGGAATTTATACCTTTTAAACTTCCAAGAGTCTACGTTTTAAACGGCCTCTTAAAAATTTACGAACAGAACGGAAGTTATAACCCTTTTGTTTTTAGTTGCAGATCTTTGACATTGTAACCAGCAGAATTACTGGCGAGGCAGAGATAGTTAATTTGAATTTTTGTGTATTATGGTTTCTCCGTTTTTCACTTCTTTTATCATTTGAAAATAAAGTTTTTTCGAAGTTGTTGAGATATTTTAATCAGAAGTATTAGTGTTTTTGGAATGTTGTTTTATTCCTTTTAAAGACCAAAATAAAATTTTAGGTATTTTCCTTGATGAATTAAGAGATAAATGTATTAAAATCCAGTTGCCTCCCATTTATGTTAGTAATAATAGTGCAGAATTTTTCCCATGTACGTCAAATGGCATGCAAACGATATAGCCTTTTAGATTACATTATTAATCAAAACTTTGACACATTAATAGTACTTTACTCGTCGCAGTCGTTTCAATTAAATAATATGGTGGAAGTGGAAGTATTTTTCGTGAGGTTGGGTAATCAAAAAGTGCCTGTATAGAAAATCGTTTTTTGGTCAAACAGGGATGCCTGACCGACAGACACGTAAGGTTTCCAGGTTTCGAAAAAAATGAATCCCTAAAAAAGTGAATTTCGAAGGAAGTCTTTGAAAATTTGATTTAATTGAAAGTTTGATGCCCTGCTGTAATTATAGAAAAATATTTTCTTTGCATAATATAAAGTATGATAATATAAATAAAACATCACGCTTATTTGTTGTTGATAATTTGTGTATATTGTGGATGACTTCTTATTTCAAACTGGACTTCCCTGGAAAATTTCATATCTGTGGTTTGAATAGGAAACTCGCGAAGAACAGGAAGACCGACAGCTTGTATTGGGTTTTGTAAAAACCTACGAAGCCCAAAAGGATTCATATGTTAGGTTTCGTTTTGTATAGCTCATAGCTGCAGCAAATCTGTTACAAAAATAAAAAATCACATGGTAAAAACTATATTAATTTTGCTTTGGAAGACTAAACAAAATCAAATAATCAGTGAAAGTAACTATATATATAACAATCTTTATTGTGCAACAATTACAATCTGCCTTTTATAAGGCAATAATAATACAGATAAATGATCTCATTCATACCATATTTACAGCATCATTCACTCGCTCATTCATACAATAGGACATGATTGGAGAAACTGGCCATTGCCAGGACTCCCACTGTCACGCGTTTATAGTAGGTCACGAGGCCACTGCCGTTTCAGTCTCCGAGGAGGATTATAGGGATGAGTGGCGCAGTGCAATGACTGTGCTAGAGGATTAGGGTGGTTGGAAAGGCTGCTGTGGAATTTCATAAACTTGGAAGGGATGAGTTCTAGAATGTAGGGTATATTAAGATCGTTATGAAGGGTTTTGTTGCTGACATAATAAGGGGCATTTACTATTGTTCTTAGGACTTTGGATTGAAAGGATTGGATACGCTTGATGTTCGACTTTTTTGCTGTCCCCTATAGCTCTATTCCGTATGTCCAGATTGGTTAAAGTATAACTTTGTAGATTAGTAGTTTATTTTCTATTGAGAGATGGGATGTCCTTTGAAGTAGTCTGTACAGTTGTCCAAAGCGCCTGTTTAGTTCTTGTCTTTTTAGTCTCGTATGTGGGTTCCAGGTCAGTCGTTTGGCGAGATGGAAGCCTAAGTACCGTACTGTTTCGGTTACAGGGAGAGGAATAGAATTAAAATAAACTAGTGGACAAGTCTTGCGACAAAGGGTGAAGGTAATGTGGGAGCATTTTGCTTCATTAACTTTGATCTGCCATTGATTGCACCAATACTCGATCTCTTCAAGGTGTTTTTGAAGGTTATGGGATGCTATGTCGGGGTCTGCGTGGGATGACAAGACTGCAGTGTCATCTGCAAATGTGGCCAAGAAGGTATTGGGAGTAGAGGGGACATCAGCGGTGTATAGGTTATAGAGGATGGGGCCCAGGACACTGCCCTGTGGAACTCCTGCATTTATGGGATAGTAGTTAGAGTATTCTAAACCACAGCGGACTTGGAAGAAGCGCTTTGAAAGGTAGGACTGTAGGATCAGGAAAAGAGTCTGTGGTAAATATCTTTTGAGCTTGTAGAGCAAACCTGCGTGCCAAACCCTGTCAAAAGCTTGAGCTATATCAAGAAAGGCAGCAGTGCAATACTGTTTGGTTTCAAGGGCTGAGGAGTGTGAAAGTAACAATAACATAAAGTAAATAAAACCAATAAATAATACATATACAACAATTTGAAAATGCTAAAATGGACATCAAATTCATTAGGTTAATAAATGACCCTCTATTGTATTCAAAATATAAAATAATTATAACATATCATTCTCATGACTACTCACTCAATTAATTGTTAGAAAAATTATAACAGAGCGGTTAATATAGGTTGTAATAGGTACTGACTTCAATCTACGACTGGTTTTATGTAGGAGAGATTTCCTTCAATAGAAAAATAGAAAAAGAACGACACAGGTCTTACCGGCTTTACCACTTGCAAACTTCACCCAACTTGTCGCTGCGTCTCTGATGATATATATACATGTGTCCTCCGGCCAGTTCTGCTGTTCAGTGCCCCGCTATATACTCACTCACTTGACTGACAATACAGCTATAAGTCTCAAACAATTTCAGAATGGGATCATGAGAAAAGTAATCAGACTTGTAGCACTTGTCGTTGTAGCACTTTGTCAGGTGCTACAACGAGTCGAAAAACTTAATGTGTGTCTGGTGTATGAGCTCACTCACCGACGGCCCACCAAGCAACGGATGCAGGCTGGCGTTCTTCAGCCACTCGAGAGAGCTATGTCGGACCACTTTTCTGTGTTCAGTGTGCCTGTGTTAAACACTATGGCCCACCACCATTCCCGCATCAATGGCAACAGACTCGGGGAAAATTAGGTTAAGATTTTGTTGTTAAATGTAAGTTAGTTATGATTCAGAAGGTGAGCCCCATAACTTTTAAACATTTTTAGGTAATCAATGTGTAATGTGCATTATACTTTTGTTACAATCACAAATCACAATGTAAAATTATTAAAAATTGTATAAACTGTAGCCAAGCTACAAAACATAGAATGACCTCTTGTAAATATATTCATATCTGTAGTCTATACTGATTTCCATAATTTATATATGGGGGGGGGAGAGTGATTACCTTAGCATTTTTGTGCTCACTGTTTGCTCTTCTCTGTTCTGTTTTTAACTTTGACGAAAACACCAGGTGAAATTTTGTTGGGAGTTCCAATCTTCAGGTTTTGATGTAGATATGAAGCAGGGATAAGTATGTAAAACTGTTATCGTACTAGAGCTCTCCCTCCCAGGCGACCGTAGGAGCCCATATAGAAAGCATATCTCCTCATACGGTGGCCTGACTGTGAAGGCTGTAGGTGTCCCCTGCGGATCAATACGGTGGAGATAAAAAGCGAAGAGGCCATACTGTTTGATGGGTATTACCGTCGAGGCCCCGTGGCCCAATAGGACTTGTGGGAAATCTAAACCAGCACCTTCCCATCTCAGCGTCCCAGCTTTCCATTAGTACTATCTCCCTTCATATTTAGCCTTCATATGCAGCAGGTGTTTACTGCAGATCACTTCATAGCAATGGACCTGCCTTCAATACTCCTTATTTTATATACGCTCCGTCTCATGGGGTCTCGGATGGAAAAAAAAAACTGACGATCGAGAGCTGTCCGGAAATAATTGCAGGTCTGGGGTATTACGAAAAAACATTCATAAACAATACGACAATATAATATAATGTTGTGATATTAGATATTGTGGAGTTTGTATATAAATATTTAATCCAACCTTGAATCAAGAAGGCAAACAAAAACAATTGAGAGTGGAAGAAAAAACAAAAGATAGTTTAGTTGTGGTGGTTATGATGAAAACACACACAGAATTATTCTATCGAGTTATGGGATCGGCCTGGTGTATAGGTGTCTGGGCCTAGTGATAATGGAAAAGCTTTTATAGTATAGTTGTGGTTGTGAAACTGAAAACACACAGAGCATAATACTTATCTAGTTTTGGGATCAGCCCGTAATACATATTATTAGCTTGAGATTGTGAGTAAGAAAAACTTAAAAACTTTGTTGGTTAGTGGTTATTGACTTAAAGCAGAACGGAAGAGAAATAGCACGAAGAGAAGAAGTATTAATTTTGTTTAAAAATTGAAGAGAATTAAAGAAGAAAAGGAATCAAATTTATAGACAAGCATTTATATAATTAATATAAGTTTATTTTTTTTTATTTATAATTATATTCATCTTTTTGCCAGAATTATTTTTGTTAATAGAACCTAATAATAAATAAAATAAATTTAAAGTAAAAGAATAAAAAATAAAATTACGACATATCTATTCAAAGAACGTAATAATAAATATAAACAAGATTTATTCAATTGAAATATTCTTATTCAGGCATTGTTCAACAAATTTAGCGTGGGAGATATCAAAGAAGGTCACGTTGTCAAGAACGAGTGGTGGTGAAACATCATGAAAAAATCAGTTTCATTATTCATTTTACATCCTAATCGCAAAGGTGTTAGAAGCCCTTCCTCACCCTCTCAATATTTCTATTCATGGAACACTTCGAATCCTAAAAAGAAATTGTCCATACTACATAGGTACTTCTGCCCAGAATGTCTCCAGTTGTTATGAATCTGTCACGCTAGGACATCTTTACAAAGACTCCATATTCGCAAATAGCAAAAAATATACCACGCTAAACAAACATTATAGTGTGAAAAGATGGTTAATTATTGACGGCATGTGTAATCAATCCATAAATTGTAAATAGTTTATTTAATATGAAGAATTCAATTCCAATATGAAAATCAGTGATTATTTTGCGGGCTGTATATTACTTGAACATTAACTAAATATTCTTCTTAGTATTTTGTTATTTTTCTTTTTTTCATGTTTACTAGGTGCTTTCGTTTTGTAGCTTTCATGCCGATAAAATTTTAAAGAGATTTTAGAAAAGGTTTTCTTTAAAACGTTCTAAGGTACTAGAAATTATCAAGTCATCCATTAATAGACCCTCATTAATTAATCAGGTCAAACAGCAGTCACCTTCAAATCGCTACTGTGACCTCATCATGATAGGAACTTTATGTTTCAAATTAACGAAAAAAAATTGTAATTATCGATTCTCATTTGTATTATGTCATTCATTTTTTTTTTCTCGTCGGGACTTGTAAAATTGTACTCAGACAGCTGAAACAGGAAGACAGATCCATTAGCAAAGACACTATGGTTTCGTATTAGTTGAAATCAGCGAATGAACTATATTGACTAACTATATTGACAAACTATATTATGTATCATGAGCGCTTTAAACCTCTAAAGCCCGTCTTGAGACTTAAGTCAAGGGTTTAGTTCGGTTCAAGTACCGGTCTATGATCCGAACCGGATCGAAACAGATCAGACCAGTAACTGCGCAACTTAAATCCTAAGATGGCCCCAAGAGCTTGTGAGAGCTCGGTATAATATAATCAAGCATTATTTGCTGATTTCAATTCATAATTGACATAAAATTTCATGTCCAGTATTAGCCTTGTTTTTATTACGGTAGATCTGTATTCATCTGATTCCTTAGCCTATTATGACATGATTGATGAATCTTTGACAAACATATTATGTCAGTATCATAAGGGCATGCATACTGAGACATGCAGTTACTGAAAATTCAGTATCTTGCCTACATAGGTGAATCGTCACGAATATGTAGAAAAAAAAAGTGGATATCACAACTGAAAATAACTAACCAAAGTACGTAAATATGACAGCGCGTGCATAAAAGTAATGTGATAATACATCTCGAAAATTACTCGATTTACATAACCATCATAAACCTTCAAAGTACAGTCAATTGAAAAACCGAAGTCAAGACTATCATTAGTACAAATCCGAACTTGCGAATAAAAAAAAAATAAATAAGTGTGCGAATAAAAAAAGTGTGGTTGTAAATAAATGTTACATTGTTGAAGTTAATTTTAGTTGACTGTTTTGCAGATACTGCCTGATAAGATGTATCGATTTAGTTTGAAACTTCGCAACATAAATAGAAAAAAATTATACGAATATTTTGCACATTATATTTACCTTGGTTGAATTTTGTATCCTTCGAAATACCGATAATTCACTTTTATTTGTATGTATAATGTGTAAAAATTAGTAAAAAAAAAAAAACTTGTAGTCTCTCCCAAATATACTTTATTATTTTTATTACATAAACAGTCGACGTTTGCTTCCTCATGGTACTATCACAGGTTTGTCGTTTTGATCTTAGCGTTGTTGACAACCGTGTTATATATTATTTCAAGTGTTTTATATGTGTTTTTATTGAATTTTAGTCCTACTGTTGTAGTATCGTTAATAAAGACCTATTGAGGGAAAATTCAAGCTTTTGAAAAAGTAGTTTTCACACAGCACAAATATCAGTCTCTTTTTGAGTGTTGCTCTTAAGAACATTACTATATTTTTTGTATTCAAGCCGATTACGAACTGAAAAAGCGCAACCCTTGCGTTTCTCTTTTAGCTTTCACCTCATCTGACCGGAGTGAGATACTGGGAGATAGTTTAGCGTAAGTGTTTGTGAACTAAATTGACGGGCATGTGAATGTAAAAGACAATGCTGGCACTAGACAGATACTCCAGTTGTGGCGTGTAGGTCGCCAGGAGGGCAGGGAACACTCACAAATTAACTCGTGGCCCCGATAGCATTGAGCAAGAGCAGAAAGACACATAAAGAGCGGCAGAGATAGAAGACAATAAGACGCGATAGAACGACACCCCGTCCTTCTTGGGGACAATCGACAGCCGAAGAAGAAGAGTATCCGCCCTCTATCGCCCTCAACATCTTCGGCCAATGGTTAAATATAATCTGGGACGTCTCCATTGTTCCTACGGTGCGATAACTTCGGCGGGCCCTCGCGGTGGCTTATGCTCTTCTTGTTGGCACGCTGGATTTATCGTCTTTTGTCGTTACAGCTCACACGTCTTCGAGAATTTTAAACAATCCTCTTCCTTCGTTTTGTTACCCTTGCCTCTCTCTCTGCTGTTGTAGGCCGCATTGTTGCCGGTATTTTTTAACAATCCTGTTCCTCTTTTAGCCATTGTCATGAAGATGACTGAATTTTGGCGAGCATGAAGAGATGGTCTGCGAACAGAAAATAACCTGTGAATGGACACGATGAGCGAATAATAGTAACAAATAGGTATGAATGGCACGTGCCAAAGAACATCTAGTGATGATGATTTTGTTGATGGAAGTTTATTTAAATAAATAATTATCTACTCAAGTCCCTTTAGAGCCGTCATGGTGCCTCAGGTACAAGTATGGGAGAATTTGGGTGTTTTTGATGGAATTGTATGTGCAAAATATTGATGTATGTATGCAATACTCAGTCTGTATGTAAATTCTTATTTCTGTTGTACTGAGGTTCATCGGTCAAAAGTGTAAGTAGTTTTGATTGAAACTTTTACATTTATACTTTATTACTTATTGAAACTATAGAAGTTAGGTTTGATTTGTTGGTTATTCCATAAATTTGTGCTATATACGCTCACGTTTTAGTAAGTAACTGTTTGTCTCTTGGATTCAAAAGAATTTTTTTTTTTTAATCTTAAAGCAAGTTCAATTTTCTTCTGAGCATAAATACACATATTTATAATAACAACTTTGTGTATTTCATCATCGAAGTCCTTGCTGGTTGAAATACCTCTAAAGAAAAAAAAAATCCCGAAAGAATAGAAAATTTTTAGAGAAAGTTATAGAAATCAATTTCAAATCAATTTTTCGCCAATATTTCAGATATTTACAGATAACTAGGTTTAATCTTTTTGGCTTTTTTTTGTCCTGTGGGATCTGTATATATATATATATATATATATATATATATATATATATATATATATATATATATATATATATATATAATATTTGGAATATTTGTACGGTTAACACTTGGTTGCCTTCTCTATAGTGACAAGTCCCATCTTACACGAGTGTTCTCCGGAGCACCAGTTAAGTAGTTAACGATTAAAGTTCATCTCTCTTAGTAAATTGCTAAAAAAAAAAAAAAAATTAAGGCTCGTACCATTGGATCCAAATTGGTTTTTGGTATGTCTTGGTCTTTATTTTTTGGGAGGCCATAATTTTGTTTTTTCATTTAATAAACCTATCGGTAAAACCAATATATTTTGAATTATTGAATGTACTTAATGGAATGTTTGAGTTAAATGAGGTACTATGAGGCGTCATAGTTAGTACGTATGCGATTGAGGCGGAGAAGCGAAGAGACAGTCGATGTAACAAACACGAGACTATGGACGGAAGAACATCGGAAGTTTTGTTTTGAAAGGAAACCCACCTAAATCCAAAGAACTCACAGACAACTACATCAACGGATGCTACCTCGCGCCCAGCTGAATATCCCTTGTGTTGCTCTCTTTACACTGGACGGTGGGTGAGAGAGGTGAATAAGAGAAACATCTTCCACCCCTTGCGGGGGGGGGGGTGATGGTCTGGGGGTGGCAGAATTAGCATTAACTACCACCTCCTAGCGCCCTATCTAATAATTAATATAAATAAATATGCTAATGAATTCAGGGGCCCTTATTACTTTATTATAAATGTGGAGCCGCGCCCCCCACCTTCTCGTTTGAGAAAATACGACAATTTAAAACTCGGGCAGAAGCATCCTACAGCCCTGGTTGTAAAATTTAAAAGTGTTCTTATTTTAATGAACAACCACACTTAAAAGTGTAAGTTGAAATTATGAGAATACTCACCGTAACACAGTTTAGAACTCAGCTATATTAACAAGACTGCTGTAATATTTTTATCAACGAATTATTTAAAATAATGAAAATTTACATTTAAATGTTTTCATGTCAATGCTCATTTAATTTATGTCATACAATACTGGATGATTTTTTTTTCCTTTCATAGCCCCTTTAAATATACAGATAATTATATATAATTATAGATCCTCAGGCGAATCTATTTACTAATTATTTTTGTATTTCCTGTAGCATTGCTACATTATATACAGGTTTTATGCACATTATACGTGACTGGACTAAACTGACTAATAAAGGTGATGGGGCTCACCTTTTTGATCAAACTTAAAACCAACTTACATACTAATTCTTAACCTAATTTTTCCCTAACAGACTGTTGCCTTCGATGTGGGAGGGGTAGCTTTTATAGCTAATCCGAGTTAGAGAGAGAGTACTCACTTCGTCAGTAACATATGTGGACATGTAAACCATAGTAGTCATTATACTACCATAATAATATATAATTATTTATATATTTAATAGTTTTTGTGTTATCTCCAGAATGGCCGTATACAGTTACACCTAAATAATTAATGGCTGTTGAGACATGCCCAGGTTATCTCATTGGTGCCTTGAGGATTATGCGGCAACCGCGTGGTGTAACTTTCCAAAACGCCGAGTCTTATCAGAGTCGCCTCATTTTTCTCTGTGCCTCTAGAAGTGTTATTATCGAACCGCAGTGTGCCTCCTCGATATGCCGCCACGTCCTTAATTAAACTCGGGCCAGATGTATAGCAGATCTAGAAGGCACAGGAGGCGGTGGTGGGGGCACTACAGTTTATAACCTCCTTATCTAGCACCGTGTATCTGAAGTATAGGTTCGATAGGTATCGTAAAGTCTCGCCATAGGAATCCAACTTCTATTAGGCCCTTTACGATCTGATTAGGGGTTAAATCATTCAATGTAGTTCCAAAGAGGATTAATAAATATACAGGCTATTTAGTTTTATGTTTCCTCTCTTCTGTCTCGCTCAGCTCGAGCTATCTCAGCTGTGGTGTCATAAAGTCTTCCCCTCTGCTGGGTCTGTTCTCTCTTTGATTACCTGAGGACATGTATCCTGAGTGTAGTCATTTTATTGTCTCAGCCAGGGTTTGATATATCTTATTGTACAAATCACTTTTATTGGCTGATTGAATTTGAATTTACACTGAGTGACAATCCTTCGATTATATGCCGATGATGTAGTTGTAAAGATTGTCTCAAATTGAATATTGATGAATGCGACAATACCCTTGGAGCCATGAAACACAGTCTCAATGCAGATAAATTAATAAGGTATATTTTTCGATGAAAGAAGCCTTTACCATTATCAACCTGTAATTGAGCTTCAAAGGGCGTGGCAAAATAATGGAGCAATTTCGTTTCTTGTTTATTTTTTGTCATTACATATTAACCAACACTTAATCAGCAAATGATGGGGTGATGATAAATGAGTAGTTTTGATAACTTATACTAAATAATAGAGATTTAAAAAAAATATTTTCAGTTAAAGGTTGCAGCACTTGTGGTATTCTTTGTGACTTTTATTGCGGTTTTCTTGATCAAATTTTTTAATTAATTACGCAAGCTGCTTCTCACGAAGCCCGGTAAACATAATTTATCCTATTGTTTATTTATTAATGCTATGCCGGTGTGGTACTGTGGAAGACAAACCTGATGTATGTGTGTGAGCACATTACACCCCCCACTTCGCGCTGTAGATCCAGCCGGCCCCTCGTAACTCGACAGGCTCGAGACAGTATATATTGGCCAGTAAGTAAATCCTTCCATAAAGGAGAGAGCGGCTGTAGTGCTGTGTTGTTGGCTACATAACATGGGCTACAGTATTTGTGTGAGGGAGACTGTCCATCCTAGAGATATATATGTGGGGATCTGTTTGTCCGCCCCTAGGAGATTTGTGGAGGGCGGGGGGTAGGACGGGTCATAGCGCCCCCCCTCCTCAGGAAAAACAAAGCCATAAACCACTCGGGCATCCTCTTCGTATCACTGTCTTCGGCGTGGCTGTCCTATCGTGACCCGGATCGCCCTGGTGTCCGTCCGCTATCTGGGAGCTGTCGTGGGGCTGCTGTGTTATTGATAAGTTATGTGGTCCAACTGGAAGGGGAGGGAGGAGGGGCAGAACCTTCATCCATTCACGTGACATTTTCAACGTGAATAATTAAGTCTACTTTCGGGTTTTCCTAATTTTTTCTACACCAGAAACCCGTATCGTGTCCTTTGCTTGACAAAAAAAATGGTCATAGAGGTTTGCACTCTAAGTAATGAAATGAAGTGCAAAACTTCAATCTGAGACATACAACTCCTAAGAATCACAAAAATTATTATTTTACACATGTAATTATTGATAAATAAACTATATTTTGAAAGAAGATGGGCTAAATTAGATAGATTGAACCAAAAAAAATGATTAATTTGCAACAGGCGACCAATCAAAAGAATTTTGTTAATATTTGGATTACACTCAAAATTAATATTCGGATCGGAGCATGCGCTTGAAAATTTACATTTTATATTAGCTTATTCCATATTTTTTCTAAAATTGTCATGGATCATGCCCGTTAAAAATAATCTTGCATTGAAATGTACGTATTATTTATTTGTTGGTATGTTCTTGTTAAGTTTTAAGTTATTACCTAGTAATGCAACGTGCTTTTTGGGGAATCCTTGAATTAAAAAAAACAATTCTTCAGAATTAGGAGTATCACATCGTACTATTTCTTGATAGTTTTAGTTTTAGAAGTTGTTAAGGTTTTTGATTGACCTCGGTACATCTGATTTCGCAACTGTGTCTACTTCATGGCAGATCAATTTGTTCTTCTACTCTTGAATACATTTAGCCCAATGCTGTAGATACCAGAGCATGATCTCTTACCAGCCCAGCGCACTCAACAGGGAACCTCCGCTGACCCTACCCTCGTCCAGAAGACACATCAGATGCAGACAGACCAGAGAAGACAATTAGCCCAAATGACGCGGTCTGAAGGTGACGACTTGAGTTGCTCCAGCTTTAGCAGCTGTGCTCGGGACAGACAGTCCCTTACAGGGTCTTATCTACCCGGCCTAGGAACCGTGAAATTAGTCATTATAGTATTATCACTAAAACTAATGCGAATTTCTTATCATTTTAATATTTTTTTTTACTTCAGCTTAGTACAGGAAAGTTGGGATATCAAGACTCGTTTCTGGAAGGTGTGAAAAACGCCACGGAATACTAGTTTGTACGAGAGATAAGCGCTCGTGTATTAAATGTATTCAGTAACCCTGGTGATGAACTCAAATAATCAGGCAATATAAATAATAAACTATGATCACCACATTCACGCTCACGGCTCGTGAAACGACTTGGACAAACAACATAAAAGAAATCATATAACATAAAACAAATGAAATATATAAATTCGAAATATCTGTTGTGCATGGGTAAAGGTAAAATATGGACTGTTTGAATGAAGGGACTAATACCTTTATGACTGCAGACAGCAAATACGTAGAATAATAATGAAAGAAACAGGATTATGGTTTAAATAGATTTGTTAAGTACCGGTTTTTTTTTACTTTCGACAGTTGTACATGGCCATCTTGAGGCTACAAAACACCATAAGTCTAGAAATATCATTACATGCCACCTGCAGTTAAATCAAATATTTGTAGCTCTCTTAATTTTTTATTTATTTTTATTTTAACAATTTTAGAAATATTTTAATTTATTATTGATCTGTAATGTAATAACATTACAATAAGACTGTATTGATGCAGTTGTGATTTTTTCTAATCTGATAAGATAAAAAAAAAAAATCGTGGATGCTAAGAAGGCTTATCACAAAACTTTATTTCTAGTGTTTTTTTAGTCTGGACAAACTAAGCTTAGATGATTACCTATTTCATTAATGATTCTTGCCTTTTACCAAATAGTAGTTATTTTGCTTTTTTGTATGAGTTATTTTTGTCTGTGGTCAAGTACTTGGTTTTATCACAACTATACTGCGTATCAGTGTCCGGGTGTCTTCTTTACTGCCTTACCGTTTGTGAAGTATGTATCACGACTACCAGGTTCTTTTTGTTTGGAAAACTTGGTATCGGCTCCATGGAAAAAAATAAAATAGAAGGTCTTCATTCCCTCACTTCTTGTTGGTTTTTGAAAGAACATTAGATTGGAACAGTCTTAATGGTGAATATCAGCCACTAGTGGACTCTCACCACTGTACCGTAACAATCAACCTCCACCGAGGATTCCCTCACTCCTTCTTACTCCTCTCACACCACCTTCAAGCAGGTCCTCCTAGTACAAGGATCCAATCACCCTAAATATTTTATATTTCTCCCTCATCCTAAAATGGTGAATATATCCACTTTTATTTTTAAGTCTATTGCAGAGTTCCATCCATTCCATAACCATAAATTGATAATTGTTTTTTTTTATTTATCATCTGAAGTCACAAATGTATACCAAATTATGAATGTAAATTGGGTTTGCGATTTTTTTTTTCTTTCTTTCTTTCATAGCCACTTTAAATTTACAGATAATTATAGATCCACAGGCGAATCTATTCACAAATTATTTTTGTATTTCCTGTAGCATCGCTACATTATATACAGGTTTTGTTATTTTATAAAACTGATAATGATATACATTATACGTGACTGGACTAAACTGAAATAAAGGTGATGGGGCACACCTTTTTGATCAACCTTAAAACTAACTTACATACTAATTCTTAACCTAAGTTTTCCCCGACAGTCTGTTGCCATCGATGCAGGAGGGGTGGTGGGGTCATAGTGTTAAACACAGATTTGTTAGGTGCTGCAACGAGTCAAAAAACTTAATGTGTCTCCGGCGGATGAACTCGCCCACCGACGGCACACCAAGCAATGGGTGCAGGTCAGCGTTCTTCAACCTCTCGAAAGAGATATTTCGGACCACTTTACGCATGATCCCATTCTGGAAATGTTGGAGACATTTGGCTGTATTGCCAGTCAAGTGGGTAAATAGCGGGGCACCGTACAGCAGAGCTGGTCGGAGGACACATTTATATATCATCAATTTGAGACGAAGCGACAGGTTGGGTGAAGTTAGCAAGAGCGATAGCCGGTAAGACCTTTGTCGTACTTTTTCTATTTTATTACTAAAATGAGTAGAGAAATGGAGATGCCTATCTATTTGTATACCCAAATAGTGCATTGAAAAAGCTGGTGAGTTCTCTTGCCCTCCTATGCTATACAATTTTGGCAAGGATTTTTTTCCCCTTTTAGAGGGAGAAGATTACGCAGTCGGTCTTCCCGGCGTTTACGCTGATGTTTAACATGCCCAGTCTGTCACTGATAGCGTTACAAACTGACTCGGCGTGTGTAAGAGCTCTTTGTGCACTCATGCTGCAGCTGTAAACCGCAATGTCGTCGGCGAAAGCGATTACAGTAGCTTTCTTATAGTTTGTCCCAACAATTTCAGACATGTACATGCTGAAAAGAACCGGAGACAGAACCGCACCTTGAGGAACTCCACAAGTCAGAGGGAGTGGGTTAGAGAGGCAATCACCCACCTCTACCCTCAACGATCTGTTCTTCAAGAACGAAACCAACATGGTGTATAGCTGTTCTGGGCATTCTCAGTCGCAAAGCTGTCGGTCCCGTAGAGAAACTGAGTTGAAAGCCTGCGTGCAGTCCAACGAGATCATAGCAGTTGCTGTATTCTTGTTGATACCGAGAGTGGCTTCCGTCTGTACCTCGACAAGCGGATGTTCTGTACTCAGATAAGCCTGAAAACCTGCCTGCTCGTACGGAATGATAGAATTTTCCGAACAGAAATCCTTCAGGTAGTTCAGTATTATCTTTTCGAGGACCTTGCCCATGTGAGGGAAGAGACTGATCGGGCGATAGTGGGCTGGGAGGTCACCTCTCTTTGTGGCCTTGCGCAGCGGGAACAAGATAGCTTATTTCCACGCTGTCGGGAAGTATCGCAACCTGATACATGAATTGTACAGGTTAACGAGTCGGGCAATCCCTCTCCTCGGCAGCTGTTTCAGCAATACCGTTTGCACCCCGTCGCTCCCTGGTGCCCGGTTTCCCTGACACCGGCGAAGAATTGCCTTGAGCTGCTTCGGGGAGACAAACATATAGTTCTGACCTGTCCTCGGCTGCTGAGGATCGTGGTAGTTACCTGTCCTAGCGGCGTTGTCTGCGGTATAGTGTTAGGCCAGTATTTTCGCTTGTTCTTCCGATGTGTACAGGGTGTCTCCGTCATGAAGACGGACACCTGAGTCCTTCTTGGTAGTAGTCTTTAGGAGCTTCCAAAACTTACGGAAATCGCCATGTAAGTCACGAAGCCATTCCAGCCACATTGCCGTCTTCCAATTCCTCATCAAGCCACGAATTTGGGTTGTGAGAGAGTTTACTACTTTCTTTGCTTGACGAGTCCTTGTTCCATACCAGTTATTCTTCCAATTATAAAAGATATAAGGTTTGCGATTTAAATCTAAACTAGTTTATATTGTAATTTTAGTTGTTCTTTTTTCAATCCCATTAGTTGGGTGACTAGGAATCACCGCTGTTATTTTTGATGTTTGATAATATCATCGATTTTAATTAGTTAAGGCCTCGACTCGATTGGATAATTATTCCTCCGAGTCCATTAATCATAAATTAAAGAATAAAAAATATCGTAGGATTGAACATCAAACAAGGCGAATCGGCAAAAATCTTTAATCAAGACACTAAATGTCTGTAAAAATCCGCCTAATAAATAACTATTATGTAAAGTAAGAAAAAACGGAGGAATTTTCTTGGTTACAAGATAAAAAAAACCTAGATTTTATAATAATAGTAATAATGATAAAAATGTTAAGATTTAATGTAGCTTTTATTATAGGCTGATTGCAGCAGATTTGCTGCAATTAAAAGAAACAACTAAAAATAAAACATTATCGACGTCTATATTAATCAGTACATAAAAATTTATCGCCTGAGTAATTACACAACATTACATTGCCTGCATATATAATGGGAGAGCAGGTACTTAATTATATAATGGCTGTTTGATGGCCCCTTGGCTGGAGGCCCTGTGAAAGCCGTTTAATGATTGGCCCTAGCAGTCGGCCAATAAAATTAATCCAATCAAAACAGCCAACAGGATTCGACTTGACAACTTGTTGACTCTCTGGTGACGTTTTACTGACCGCTCTGCATATGTCTTCTTTAGTCTGCTGCTGTCTCAGAGTAATGTACAGTTGGAACGCTTCGTCACCTACCACTTTAATATCGTGATATGTTCATGTTGAGTATACAGGGTGTAATGTAAATTATGTCCAAAACTTAAGGAAGGTCTCAAATGCAACAGAAAAGTTCATTTGGGCAATGGTCCAATTCCAAACAGAGTAAATTTAAATTTTGTGAAAAAGAAGCGATAACTAAAAAGCAATACAAGTTAGGTAATTACAAATTGCAGCATCGTAAACTAGATAAAATTGTCTTCAAAACCAAGTGAAATTCGACTTTGTAAAAAAAACATTTGAGGAGGTCTTTCAAGCGGCTAAATTCCGTTTTTCGAAAAAATCATGGATTATTCGCGATTTTTCTCATCAGGCTCCTACTGGACTTCGGATTTCCTACTTTTAGAAAAACTTCCTTGTTTAATGACCTTTACGTTCATGTAAATAAAGTTGAGGTCCGTTACGGTATTCATTTCTTTGGGTTTAAAGGACTTTGAAGGGATTCGTTTCTGTCTCCTCAATGTTCCGATGTTTTCAGAAATAATAATATAAATAATTACGATAAATTATCTTTTTTTTCTTGTGTCCTGGGATGTATTGCAATAAATTAATTACTAAAATACACTTTTATGTATAAAAAATATTTAATTTGGGTATAAAAAATGACATTCACGTTTGAAAAATAATGAAATTTACAAATTGATTTAAAATTTAATAATAATAATTAATATTCCCGTAATTGTAGTATAAAACGTATTTTAATGAAAATTTGGATGCGCTTTCCACCCTGAGCACATTAATATGGCCTCGGCTGCTGCATGGAAGGGCCTCTCCCTTCTTAACCCTTATTTCGATCCATTTTTGAAATATTCTTCGAATGAATGCTGCTTTTTTAAAAATTTAATTTCATTAACTAATTTATTAGAATACATCCCAGGTCACTGGAAGAAAAGCTTTGCAATTATTTATTGTAATTATTTTTTTCTGAAAACACTGGAACATTGAGGGCACAGAAATTCACACCACATAATGTTTTTAAAAGACTGGAGGCGAATCTCAGCTTATTGTGTTACAGACCTCAACTTAACTAACATGGGCTTAAAGCTTATTAAAGAAGGAAGTTTTTCTAAAAGTGGGAAATCTGTAGTCTAGTAGGAGGCTGATAAAAAAGATCGCGAATAATCAGCGATTTTACGAAAAACAGAACTTAGCGCAATTTAGCCGCTTGAAACCACCTTTCAAATGGTTTTTACAAAGACGAATTCCACTTGTTTTTAAATTCAAATTTATCTTGTTTACGATGATATTGTTTTTTTCCCCATAACCCCTTTTATTTTTTACTATCTGATTTAAATATATAAATAAATACACTCCTATTCAACGAAAACCGTGACGACCTTAAAAAAACACAAAATGATATTTACTGCTTCCCTGTTCGGAATTGTACCATAGCCCAAATGATCTCTTCTGTGGCATTTGTGGTCGACTATCACTTGCTTAAATTTTGGACATAATTTACTTTACACCCCGTGTGTATGCTCGGTATGTCTTATAATATTACCTCGAGTGAGTTTATTTGGGAAACTGAGTTACGTCAAGTGGAAATTTAGACCTTCATATGTTAAGTCTCACTGTTCATACGGAATCATCTAAAACATCTAAAAAATAACAAACATTGCAAAGTAATGATTTTTAGTAATAATTCTCAAAACATTTTTTAATATATTTAAATTAATTTGAGGGGCCCAGTTGTAAAAAGCAATTTCCCAGCCAATAAACACGGATTATAACACACTTGTATCCATGGAACCATACAACATTACAAATCTCCTTGGAGCCTAGGTTTAAAAGGGAGAGCTTGGTTTAGTAATCAATTTAAGAAACTCCGACTATCATGTCATGATTATGGTCCTTTCACCACACGAGGAGAGTCCCTTTCACCTAGTAATTTTGGCATTGACTTTGGATTTGCTTTATTATTTAAATAAAATTTAGGGTATTCTGCATAAATTATTTTTATTAGGGGATGTTGCCGTTTGCTAATGGTGTAGGGCAACAGTTACCGTATCTTTTGAAGGTTTTGTCAGTAACACATAGTTTTCCTTAAATCGCTCATTAAAACAACAGAAACAGTGTGTTGATGGTAAGCAAGTGTTTAAAAAAATGTAACTTAGACTTACTTTTTTAACATAATTGTCAAAAGGAGAGCAAACGACAGATACAGGAACATCTTATGTCAGATCTGAGCAATGCTATGGTTATGAAATAATTATAAGAAAATAAATAATGAACTTTGATTACAATAGAATGTGGTGCTTTAATAAACCTCTCCTAAAGGGAAAAAGAATTTCGAAAATAAAATGAAACCACTCTTCTCTGATTTCTTGCAATGTTAATAATGATCGCACTAATATTCCGCGAATTCTCAAAAGAGTAAATACTTCACCCGATCGAGCCATTCTTTATATATTTAAATCTGCATTCTCTCTCTACAGTACAAAAGATTTTCCTTTTTTAATTAAAGTTTCCTCCCCCTCATCGAGTGTATCCCTGTCAAAATACAAAACCTCATATAATTTCAAAATAACTCCGACGTGATGGACGATACATTTTACCCGCCCTTAAAAACGGCCTTTTGTTATCCTTGCTATAATAATTTAGAGATATATATTTTTTAATTAACTCCATATTTTTCGCCCCCCCCCCTGTATCTTCACTCCAGGCAGGCGGTATAAATAGCGACGACGGTCATGCGGTAATATAGCGAGGCAGGAGTCGGTCTTAGTGGACCGGCGGTGCTTTTCCCCCGTCCCCTGAATTAATCCGTAGACCCAGCCCTTATTTATGGCTTTGAGTCATCAGCCATTGTTTCCATCCCCCTGATGGGCAAAATTATTTACGGCCCAGTTTTAATGCCAGATCACCTCTAAATCAGCAGCTCCTGACGTTTTTAATTCTTAAGGGGTGCCTCTCCGACGGTGTTGGTGGTGAGTTACTGCTGTTCGTGTAACCTTTGAATACGCAGCACTCCTATTGATCGTGTGGACGTCCGTCTTCCGCCTGTCCCTCTCAAAGGAGGGTCGCTTTCATTATCCTAGTGGGTTGGAATTAAAAGGATGACCAATTGCGTATCGACTAATTTTCAAAGGGGTGGGGGAGGGCGGTGAATTCTAGGGAGTGGCAAAGTAATGATTGTCCATTCAGCCTTTTGAAAGCCTAGAAAACCGAAAGAAATCCATCGTGGCAATGTCAAAGAACAGATTTTGTGGTGAGATGTTCCAGTTTGATGAGGAACTGGGAAACCAAAACCTACCGCAATAATTATTTTAATAATTCTAAACTAAAGAAAAAAACATTATAAGGCAGGCGCCCGATTCCGGGACTTCTTCCTGTATTTTCTAACCAGTGCTTGCAGGGAAAATCTATATAGTGTCTTTAACCACTGCCTTACATGTGTACTCTCGCAGGATCTCTTAGGTGGGATCTCCAAATGAGTTTAAATACCTAAACATTGGCCTGGATGACCTGAAGGATTTAACACTTAACAACAAACAAACAGCTATCAAGAGCTCAGTGTGTATGGTGGATTGAAGTTTGGTTATAACATACCGTTATCCCCACAGATCATAAACCAGTATTGTCCGATCAGCTACACCGGCTAAAACCCAGGAGGCTGCAGACAATCACAAAAGCCCCGACCCCGGTAGGTAGCCAGCGGACGATGAAAGAAATCTGCCCTGGTATTCAGCGGAGGAAGCGGGAGGGGGGAAAGTGCCGGCGCCGTTTGCCCGCTATCGACACTACAATGAGGTGTTTAAATGCATCAGCCAGCCCCCGCCGTTTTTTGATTATGTTTTATCGCGCGGAAAATCGGCGGGAGGGTCGCCTTGACAATTACCTTTCCGAAAGTAAACAGCCTTCTACATTCCTAATACCGGCGCGGTACGGACATCTCCCGCATACCAGTTAAAGGGATAGAGGCTAATACTATATATAGGTGTAGTGGGTATTGAAAAAAAAAATAGTAGGGTTCAAAGCAAAGAGATTCAAGTAAAATTTAATGCAGCCTAGACCTCTTTTAACTTATTATCTTATTATATTAACAGAACTTAAGTACCACAAATAAGTCGGTACCCGATCGTCATTTTCTAAATGAGTTATTCCTAAGATTTCTTGAAGGTTTCTTTCCGGAATCTGATTGTTTCAGAGGTTCCGCCGGAAAAAATAAAACTTCATTAAAACGATACATCAATAACAGCTTAACACATCATACACCATCAGGTCTTCCCTTATCGTTTGAACTAAATAGTACCTTTGCCGTTTCTTCAGGATTAGATCAATGATTTGTTTTGATATTTCTGGGCATTTATAGAAATAAAATAAAGGAAGAAAGGGAGACACTTTATAGAGAAATAAAAAAAACTACTAAATTATTCTGCAAAAAAATAACTTTTTTTCATGTCATCGATGTGTCCTTTGCAGCAAATCATAAATTTAAATGTTAGGTTCCTTTAGCGACATCAATCAATTTTCAAGCTCACTTCTCTTTCAAGCCCATTCAATACTCCTCGGAGATTGAAGCCCCGCAAATATCGAATCCCTGGGAGTTCCTGCACTGGTCAGTTTTCTCAGCTGATGTCCTGAGTGTCTTAGCCTGCAAGAGTAGGGTTCATCGATTCCATATAGCCGGTAAGGTGCCGATTCCGCATTTGAGTTTGTGGGATTTCTGGTGATATGAATGTCTTCATTGTGTATTTACTGAGGGTGTGATAATACAAATATGGAATGAATGAGATCATTTTTTACTGTTAGGTATCACAATTTTCTTCGGCTACGAGATGTGAATTGGGAAGTTTTAGATCTTAGAGAAACGAGAATTTTTTCATGTTTTTCAATTTTAATTTTCACACTTCCCGTTACTGTCTTTAGCATATTTTCAGGTGTTTATAGAATATAAAATTTCGAAAAGATTGTATCCTGTTTTTTTTTGTGCTATCGTAGAACTGGCCTTTAACTGTTAGGAAGCCCCTTCCTACTGCCAGAACAGGGTAGCTGATCCTTCTCTGGGACAGTACACAGCCTCACATGAGCCGGCTAATGAGGAAGACCGCCTCCTTACCTAGCCAGATATCCGGTGAGATATTACCGCAGTTGAGGAGACGGCCTAACTGTTATTGGCCGGTCGATCGCGAGCGCTCGTTCACTTTTATCGCCCCGAGGCCGGCCATTTTAAAACGGAAACATAGAGACAGTGAGTATAGTTTTAAATTAAACATGCCCCCCCCCCCACGCCAAGCCCCTAATAAAGGCTTAAGCTCTCCGCCTGGATATATACTGCATCGGGTCCGTAGACGTTATGTATAGCCAATTGGCTCAGCCTCGGAGCACATAAACTTTTATGTGTTTGCTTACTCCAGGGCTGCTATCGATCGAGGGCCCAGGCTAGGCAAACCTTCAACACTCTCTGACTGACGGCTGTCCACCCTCTTCCTTCTATTTTCTTAGCCCCTTCCATCTCGCCTCTCTTTATATACTTATTTGTTGCTTCATTTGTTCCCTTTTCTATTCTCTCCTTTATAACAGCTACGGACAACTTTATAAACAATCTACTATAGAAACAAATACACTTCATACATATTATATTTTCCCTCAACGAAATTCATATTAGAAAATAAAACTTGTACTGTCTCATACCCGAAGTAATAGTATACTTTATAAAAGTTGAAAATATAAGTTAAAAGCTTGTTTATAATAATAACGGGGAAAAATTAGGTTAAGAATTAGTATGTGAGTTAGTTTTTAGTTTGATCAAACGAGCTCCATCAACTTTATTAGAGTCCGTTTAGTCCAGTCACGTATAATGTGTATCATTATACTTGTTTATTCATTATATAAGTTTTACAAAATAACAAAACCTGTATATAATGTTGTCATGTTGTGATGTTGTGATACAAAAATAATTTGTAAATAGATTTACCTGAGGATCTATAATTATCTGTAAATTTAAAGGGGCTATGAAAGAAAAAACGGTCCAGAAACGGTCTGTGTGTGATCCACGTGACTTTGTCTTAGAACGAGTTTAAATATCATTAACACATTTAATCTCCACAACAGCCGTATATTTTTTTACCTTGTGTATTATTTTATCGCATATTTCCTACCTGTAAGATATATATTCAATTCGAAGTATGGTTACTATTACTACATATTTTACTGTAGATCGCTGGAAAATTGAAAAACACGGCTGAAATGAAATAAACCAATTTTTTTGAATTCTCATTAATTGTATCTTAATATACATATAATATTATTCCTGTACGAGAAAAACGGAACAACTCATACAAAATGGAACAGTAAGATATTTCTATGTAAAAAAAAAATCAGTGGTTTTGTTTGACTTTGTTGATTCAAACTGTATTTTTTTTTTGCAATTTACTTAAGCAGGTTCTATTTTATATGTATATTTCTAAAACATCATGGCCCTATAAGTAACTAGCAGAGTTTCACCAGCTACTAATCATTCTTGATTGGCAACTTTTCTAAGTGAATCGGGACATCTGTCGTCTTGTTGTCCTCTTGTTTCTTGGACTTGGTTCAACTATATCTTCTTAATTATTTCGTTTTATGAAAATATTTCCTTCTTTTCCGATACGCGTTATAAGAATTGAAAAACAAATAACAGTTTCAAACTCAAAATAAAATAATGATATTTCGCACATCTGCAAAACCCCGGTAAATAGGTCCTCCACTATAATTGATTGAACAATGGCTTAATGGTTAGTGATCAAGGTTTGTTATTTATTTCCTTAGATTGGCTGATTCTTGGAAATCAAAGTGAGAAATATCGGCAAGCTAAACAAATTTAAACGTCCATTGTTGCATTTGATTGGATTCTTCCTAAACTTCTTTTTGACTATTTGCTTATTACTCAATAATTATTTATGCTATCTTTATTCCGGGAACTAGTGTGTTATTTGCATTACTAGTTGGCGTCGATAGTTGTTATAACGTTTCGAAAATCGTAGGTCAATATGACAAGATGAAGACCCAGGAAGATATACTGTAGCTTACACGAGCTGAAGCGGTTCAACTAACTTAGTGTTGTGTCCATCTTCCCAACACTGGGTGCACCGCTGCACCGGCTAATTTGCCCCGAGGAGCTCGGCCTGGACTTGCAGTGAGTCAGCAGCCGGCCTACACGTCTCTATTAGTCGCCTGATTTATTAGTGCCTCGCTAATAAACTGGGCCAGCCACTGCCAGTGTGCGAGCATAAGTGTCTCGGTGTACGAAACGTCATTACAGCTTTGAGATCCTCGTTATAATAATCGTGAGTGCGGCACCGCTTGTAGGGCCATCATTAAACCTGCGCACAGCTCGTAAAGTGTCTTGTATTGTTTGACGTATGTTTGCGTATAATTCATAGGAACAATCAGGACTCTGGGAGTTGGTCGAGTAGTTGTCTGCAATTAAATCTTCCAATAGTCGTATTTAATTCAATCTAACGCCATCATTATAGAACTACTAGTACATAGTTTAATTTAGTATTTTATTGACTTGTTTAGTGTGTTAAGGGAGTGATTGGTAAGCAATTCGATTTTTGAATTCCTGTTCTCCACTTACTTCAACTGTGTACCATGGTCTTTTAAATTGAAAATTAAGTTGTGCCTTAATTTCAAACAGAAAAACATAGTCAGTTCTGTGTACAAAAAACAATGCTTAAAATATGTATGTAGAGTCTAAATAAAGATATATTTATGGAGTGCTTCAGCCATTTTACAACTTGAATTTATTTTTGGTTAAATATATCAGTATGAATTAAGTATTAACCATAATAATAAAAACTTTATTGCATTAAGGACTCGGTTCATCTAGTATCTAAGAGTTGACTTTTTCCATGCAGGAAGTGAAACAAAATATAATTGAACATATAAATAATAAGTAAATATTGAACAGTAATAGAAAGAGTTAATAGGTATATTTATTAACTATTAATTTATTTACATTTTATTATCTATTTATGTGTTAATTTATAAACTATGTTTACAAAATTATTCACATATCTATGGTTTGTTTTTTTAAGTTATAAAGGTTTATGAAATTCCATCGAAACCTATCCAACGCCCTAATTCCCTAGCACACTCATTACATTGCGCAACACATCCCTAAAATCCTCCTCGGAGACTAAAGCGGCTGTGGCCACGTGACCTGCTATAAAAACGTGACAGTTGGAGTCCTGACAATGGCCAGTTTCTCCAATCATGTCCTGAGCGTCTGTGGCTCTCGCGCTCTTGGCCAGCCAGCCTCCGGCTGACGAAGGAGCGTGGGGGGGGCTTTCCAAGACTCCCCTTCTTCCTTCGCCTGCGAGGGGGGGGGGTGACAATCATGTGGATTTTTGAGGTTTCTGGGTAGTTTGTAAATACTGTATGAATGAAGAGTTGTAACTATGTTATGAATGAGAACATTAAACACAATTACTTATTGCCCAATAAGGCAGATTGTAATTTTATCACAATAGTGATTTGTTTTAATTAATAAATTAAGTTGTAAATTAAACAAATTAATAATATGAAATGTCTGTTATGTTACAGGTAAGTGGCGCAGTCATCTATTTAGTATCTGGTGAACAGTAAGTAACACTTACTAACAAAATCAATTACAAATTAAGAAAATCTTCATTAAAAAAAAGACGATGAAAATTAGACTCAAACGTACATTTCAATAAGACTGACAGATTGATTGAAGTGTGTAGTGTAGCCTGTAGCCAAGACAACTGACGGAACCCAAACAGGTTTTAGAGTTCCGGACTGATAGGGAACACATTGTGTTTAGGTTCAGTTCGGGTCTATTGTTGCTACAACCAATTTAATAATATCTGACTCATGTGTATCCTTTGGCTGCCGTCGGTTGCGAAACTTATCTCTGCTGCAATAACAGCTTCCTCGTTGTTTTAGCAAGTTAGTCACTGGGGCCTCAACTTTGTTCCCTTTACCAGCCTGATTTTCTCTTTCGTGTACATGCATCCCTAGATCATAACGTTTTCCTGTACCTAAGCAGAAAAGTGTTTATTTTTTTAGAATGGTAACACAATTTAATGTTAACCACGAATAGCAATAAAAACAATCTGGATGAAAACACTCTTAAAGGTGTAAGATTAATTTACATTTATTTGAGTTTCTGTGAATTTTACAAACATTGCTCAAAATAAAAACATACGAGTATTTCAAAAGAATATTGGCTTCTTATAACGTGTTTGATCCTTCCAAAAGGAAAATTGTGACCAACATCGTAGATGGCCCACATTAGCTAACTGGGTGCTCTAGAGACCTACACAGGAAACTTGTCCCACCTTACCCGAGAAACGCTCAGAACTTGCTGGTTTCCGCTATATTTTATTTTGCAATAGAGAGTTCAAAAATATATGTATTTTTCGGGTGCTATTTCTTTTGGGAATTCTAATATTTTCGCACACTTTGAGCTGTTGATCTCTTGTCCTCAACATTATCTGCCACCCTGATCCGTAAATACACTTGAAAGGGCATGAGATCGTTTTGAAATCTGCATACTGATTGACTCCACATGAAGAGAACGATGACGCAGACAGAGTGAAGAATCGGATTTAAACGGTAAAAAGGCCGGAAGCCCGCGGGCTGACTCATCCATATTGATGCGGCACAGGGACCCGGTGACAGATACAGAAGGCGGTGCTCATCAATCAGCTGATCGGCTGATCCATCAGTGCTGCCATATTTACAGGGCTCCCTGTCCATTTTTCTCCGATTCCGGGCCACCTGTTGTGGCAGCCTTGCCAATTCCAGTTCAGTTCAGTTCAGTCAATCACTTTGGAATACCTGTCGCCTGTCTGAATCGTTTGTAACAGTCAATTTGCCAGCTCCAACCGGTAATTTTCTTTAATAACTCGAACAATTACACAGGAATAACTACTTCATAAATAGTAATTAATTACTAAAGAACTTGCTTCGGAAGTGTGCTTTGTTAATCTATAGTTATTATTAATCGTTCATTTTGACATATTTTGTGCAAAAGGTTCGTTAAATGTTAATCCTAATTAGAACTTTTTACCCCACCGCACGCCAATGTATTGACATCTGTAATTTCAATGGACCTTGCATGTTGCAGGAGTGGCTCATGGTTGTCAATAGAAAAATGATCGATCATTAAATGCTTACCTAACTTGGATACGCTTAAGTTTTGTCATTTTTTGAAAGATCCTGGTAAGCTTGTTAGGATTTTAAAAACTTGGTTTTAGTTTTATTATTAATGAAAAGGACGTTTACATAAAATTCATTATTAAGAGTTCTTTCTTTTTATATTGTATATGCTGTTTGATTTGAGAGGCATTGTAAAGTTAGAAAAATAAATGTTTATTCTGTAATACTGAACATATTTTTTAAGTAATTAAAGTTTATCATTTTTGATATTGTCAACACATTAACTCAAAGCCCACCGCCAACTGAAACTTGCTTAAGTTGGTCACGTGTCCATCTTTCAACGACCACTCGCGAGACGTTGCCCCGAGTGACGATCTCCTCTCAATACCCCACCCATCTTTCAATTTTTAAACGTATTCTACTATAATATGCTTGAAAACCACAACCATAGTAAAGCAGACATTTTCTATTTGTTAATGAGCCTTTGTTTACTATTTAATTAAGTATGCGAAAAATTTATGAAATTATTTATGAATTAACTTCGTTAAAATATTTTGGAAATATTAAAACCATTACCTTTGTAAACCTTCTTGGTAACATAACCCTTGATACTAAAACAATAATGGAGCTAATATGACCTAAGTCATAAGAAATAAGAATATATTGTCCGCCTCTCGTACATTAAAGCGAACGACTGTGATATAGCGATACTGGGATCGTTGTCAATTAAGGGGGTACTTTTACTCTGGGGTAATTTTTATGGTTAGAGTTTAAGTGATAAACTCTAGATAAACCAACCAAAGCGATGGCCCCATTTAGAGCAGGAGGGATTTGAGGAAAAATCCTCAACAAGAGACGGGCAGACGGACGTAAAGAAGAAGTGGAGGCTCCGCCTTTCCCTGATGCATTCATTGCAATAAACTGGAAGATGGGGGGATGCGGGGGGCAAGATGCCCCAAGTAGAACAGCCCCGCTTTAATAAAACTCTATCTATATTGTTTTCTCTTTCTCCTGCTTCTTGATTATACACGAACCAACCCCCCCCCCTCATCCTCCTCTTTCTTATAAGCCTTATAGATAACTTTCTGAAATCGACCTTCTTCGTCCGCCCTTATCCCTCGATCTATGGTATTCCTTTTTCTTCTTCTTCTTCCACTTCCTTCTCTTCGACCGTTCACTTATTTATTTACAAGTGCCGGTCCAATATCGCATGTAGCCACTGCAATATTCTATATTGCTCCGGCGAAACCTATGTCTCGAGTGGGAACGAGGATTGAATCGATTCAATCGTTAAATTCAATATGGTTTATCAAATATAAAACATTGAGCTACATTTTCACTGCCGTTGAAGAGTCAAAGTGTATTGGACCACCCCTTTCAAACATTACAAATATTGAAACCGTTGAAAAGCTTCAAGCCGATCAAGCTTTATCATTGACGTTATAGGAAATTGAACCCTCCTAAAGGAAATTTAGTATTCTGAGTGATTTGTAAAATAATCGTAGTTTTCTACAATTTTGACGGCGCAATGAACTCAAAACGAAACAATAATTTCGAGCTCAAATAAATCAACAGTAATTAGGTGTGATTAGTACTATTATGGGATGCTCCTCGTTAGTGACTAATTCCCCCTATTAAAAATTGATAACAAAACATCGAAGAACTCATTTAACAACGGGTAATGTTCATAGCAAGAAATACAGACTTTCATTCTTGAACATTTTTTTGGATTTTCTTGAAATGAGTCAATAATGATATGATATAATGAGTAAATAGTATTGTGGTTGCTTTATATGTACCTATAACTGACTGGATAGAGACAAATAGCATATATCATATGAATTTCTCTAATATTTTAGCTTGATACAATCAATTGTTTTTTTATTTAATAAATAATTGAATCTATACGATTATCGACTGGAGTCATTTAAGCAAAATACCTTAAATTTCATAAATAGGCTCAAAGACAAAAACATAGATCGAACAATTCATTATTGTGATAAAATTACAATCTGCCTTATTCAACGATAAGTAGTTGTGATAAATGTTCTTATTCATACCATATTTACTATTTTCATTCACTCGCTCCTTCATACAGTATTTACAAACAGTCCAGAGACCTCCCAAATCCACATGGTTGTCACCTCCCTCACATGCTGAAGAGGAAGAGGAGTCTTGGGAATCCCCCACGCTCCTTACGTTAGCCGTGTCACCGGATACGAGCCAGTGGAGCCTTCAGAGCCACAGACGCTCAGGTCATGATTGGAGAAACTGGCCATTGCCAGGACTACCACAGTCTGGTAGGACTCCTACTGTCAAAAACATAACAAAAATTATAGAATATATAATAATACCAAGCTGATGAGTATTATATAAAATTAAAGTTGCAGATCTTCTCATTAGTAATAATATTTAAAACTGTCAATAATGTACTGTTAGTAAACTTTTCTCAGCTCCTATTTGACCTTAACACCTTCGATCAAGTTGATATCTATGACTGTCTAATCTAGATCATGAATGTTATCATTCCCAATGAAAAGTTCATCTTTATTTTATGAACTTGTTCCATATTTATCGGATCCTTGAGACAAGTCGGATCACCCAGTCTGTCACCATTGTATTTATATGACTTCAAAATGTGAGAACATCTTCATGTTGGAACACCTTGTATTTTTTGTATGTAGTGTTTTATTTATTTTTACCCCCCCCCCTTTCCTGTTTTCCGCTCTACCCCCTCTGTCGTTTATGTAGGACACGACGGAATGGCATTTCTCATGAAAATGTAAATGGCACTTTGACTGCTTTATGTTAATCTTGATTAAAAATCAACTTTATCCTTGGGTCGGTTTATGTGCACGATAAGCCGGCTGACGTATGTAAGGGCCGAAACGCTTTTAGTGCCCACGGCTCTCCGGCCACTGATTTATTTCCAAATGCCTCTGCCTGCCATAACTCTCATACCGCCCCTCCGATAGTTAGTGGTTTCATTATGTGCTTTATGCTTTTTTTTTATAGTTTTATGGTGAATTCGTTTTACATTGGAACTCTACTCTCAAAAGTCATCAAATCCATCTCAAAAGAAGTCAAGTAATCCTTATTATTCTGGATAAGTGATTTAGTCAAATGTACCAGAAACGCATTATCAAACTTCTAACACATTAAACTCTTTAATTTGATTCCATTCTCAATATGACAGGGAATGTTTTGTTTTTTAAATTAGTAACACTTAAATGTAATTTATTTATTGATTCTTTCTTTACAATTTTATGATAAGTAACCCCAAAGCAAAACAGAGGATTTGTATACACTTTGATACAATGATAGTATAGTCCACTTAACTACAAACACATATTACATATTATAAAATATAGTTAAAAAGTTGTGGATCCGATTACAAACATTTTTGGTTTAGGTTAACGCTAATGCTGATCAGACTAACATCTCAGTTCCTGATACCGACTATGGCAACAAGCTTCGGTTGACCAGTACCTCCTTGTGGGTTTAGTTTACTTGCCTTGTGTGAATGCATAGTAATTAGATTGTTTACAAAGGCTTTGCCAAGGAAAAAGTTGAGTATTCACGTGTTTTAATTTGTTCACATTTTCAAATAATCAATTGCTGATTGGTCCATGTTCGTATATTTTGGCTTGATTTTTTTTCTCTTTCTTTAGGGTAGAGAAAGTGGATATTTTAAGGCACAACTCCAAGTTATAGAACCAAAAGTATCTCATAACAAACACCTGTTATGTGCCTACATAAAACTATTTCATAATTATTCAATCCTAGAGCTAGACAATATCGCATAGCGAATGGCAGAGCCGTGAGCATGGAAATGGAATGAAGGAGCGGATCCAGGGAGAAGATTAGGGATTAGGAGGAATTAGAGGAGGGAAAGCGAGGGTCCAGATCCAAGACGTCCAAGAGTTGATAAGCGGAGTTCATTTCCTGGTTGCAGAACCATCGGCAATATCCAAGATCCAGGATTATTTGGACAAGGGCTTCCCCACTCCTTCGGCCTAGCCTGTATTACTGTCTCATTGCATATTCAGTGCTGACTGACCCCTCCACCTCCCCGCTGTTTCTATCTCTTCCTCCGCTACAATTATCCTTTGTCTGTGTCCTGTCTGTCACCGCTTTGTTACCTCATTTAAATTGTCTTCTCTTTCCTTTCTCTTCATATGTACTATTTAAGAGTGATTAAATGTAGAGATAGGCTTACCTCAAAGACTCAAACTCTAAGTCGCATGGCACATGTTGTTTCTAACCTCTAGCCAAAATGACCTAGAACCGAAGCATCTGTCTGAAGAACAAGGAAATTAAATTTAATTTGGCCCAATTTAGTCTGCATTTTTCCTGTGGCCGTAGAAAGATATTGTTAAAACAAAAAAAAAGACTATTTTTAATATGTTTAAAAAAAGTTTTTACTTTCTGTAATACCTAGGCAGCAACTATAGTTGCGATCACGAATTTAGAAGCTTGAGACCCGCAGTACATGGCAAGCCCTGTTGCCGTTCTGTGCACTACTTCTCTTCTAGCCACGTGATCTCTTTACTTCGATAATGTCAACCATTAAGCAATGAGCAAATTAGTGATTAGTCCCCCGCGCAAAGTAGCCCCTTCATCCCAAGTGTCTAATTTCATGTCGGTGACTATAGCTATATGAAGATAATAAACGTTGAAACATTTTATCAATTCCAGAACAAATAAGATTTCGAAAGCTTAAAGTTTCACGGACGCCTAACCTATGCAAATTTTATCTCATTAGGCACCTGGCATTCAAATGGAGATCGGATTTGCAGCGCTATGCAATATAATGAGGTTTCTCTCTTGGATTGCTCTCATTGGATTCATCATTTTTTTTATTTGAATGTTTATTTCAGTAATTTTCTTGAAACTTTGTCCTACTTTTTTTTATCCTGAATAACGCATTTGAGATCCTAATCCTCAAGTTGGGAATGACCACCGGCTGCTGAAGGTAAAGCCACCTATACAGGCAAGAACTAGTGGCCGATCAGATATTAGAGTTAGTGAGATTGGCCTTAGGTATTACTAAAGGGTGGGGGGGGGGGGTCCGATCCAACTTTGATGGCTGCCCTCCCCCACCTCTGAGGCAATTACTTATTAACACTTGGACACAAGACTTGTGCCTTTTGATAGGAGCTCTTTGAAGTCACCAGCAGTTGCCGCTGGTCACCCTAGCAAATACTAAATACTGCAACCCCTTCTCTACACCCCCAGTAGGTAATCTTAAAACTTCTCTTCCCAATATCCCCTCATTTGTTGGAAGGTTTGAAGGGTAATCAGTAGCTGTAATCATTTTTGTTGCCATTTTTCTTAGAATATTGTAACTACATATTGTACATTAATGAATCTAGACAAAACGTGAAGTAGAAGTATTAAGATATATTACATAAAAAAAACATTGATCAACAATTGGTATTGATTTCATAAATCATTATAAACTATTTCGAATTACCTTCTAAGTACGCCCTAGTTAAAAAAAACATCGTGGTAAAGTGTGTCATAATGCGCCGTAATGAATGGGTGACGGAGGGTACATCTTTCATGAATTTTAGACCAAATCTGATTTCATGAACACCCACTTGTAGGTGGCGTTGAACACGACAACCAGCAGAGTATCAAGAAACCCTTCAACCAAAAATTCAAAGGCTCGTTACAAATAATCGTCTATTAATGTTTCTGTTTAAGTATCTTAGAATACCTTGAAACACCTTCACTCAAAACAAATTCAAAGACATTGGATGTCCAGGAGGATGTGACTATGACAAACGATATTTCCTGTGGCACGTAGGTAGGAATCGATATTATTTTTTTTTCTAACTAGATATATCTTGTAGACGCTATGTTTTCCATTAGTCCATTTCAAGCATCACACTTATTGAGACTACCACCTAAGCGAAAAATTGGTTTTGCGAAAGTTGTGTCTTCAGTTACAGTTTTTCTGACAGAATGGTTCTTATCTATCATTGACAATGACTCCGGCCGGTTCATGAATGACTCAGCTCGCGGATAGGTCCCTCCAGACGCTGCGCAAACGGAGCATACCCTACAGCGCACTAGGGCAGATCACCCCCCAGAGATGAAAGAAGGGCCCGGAGTGCTGCTACACGAGGTGGTGGCTAGTTGATTTAGTAGGGTCGGCAAGGAGCCTAGATTTATAGATATGGCAGCCGAGTGACACCCTCCTTTAATTATAATACTTTATAGGCCAATAAATCAGACCATGGGGCATATTATAACCCTGCTACCCCTCCGGCAGCCATACTTCTCTCTCTCCTGCCATGCTATCAAATATTTTTTCACGGCTTCAGCTCCCGGCTTCGGGTCCTTAATCCTTTTTGTCACTCGGCTTAGGTGTCCTTCTCGGCCCGTCTCTTATGAATCCTCTTTCTCCGTTGGGTTTATTCGGCCATGTTTGTATTCAGTGGTCAATGCCCTCTTTATAGCTGCTCGTTTCTCAGCAGCATCCATCCCACATACGGGTTGACAAAATGAAATTTCGTAGTTTACTGTAGGAGATTTTCCAAAAAAAATGTGTAGTTGTATCTCAAATTTAAATGCTGAACATTTAAATTTGAGCTTAGTCATTATGTTACATGAAAGATACATATAATTTTGCTGGATAGAGAAAAAACAACTCCAATCGAGGCGTTTGTATTTTGGTACATAGTTTTGGTGCGTTTGCAAATAACCCGTGTCCATGATTATTTTCATCGTCAACAATATTGGGGTTGTTTTTGTCTCTCCTGTACAATTTCTTAAAATTTATCTAGATGTAAGCTTGTTAATGTACACGCCACTAAACCACCAGTAATACGAATGCCGATCGAGCAACGGTCGGATTGAGAATGACCCTTGATGACGACGGCCTAGCTCAAAATGAAAGAGCATGGTTAACTTGGTTGAATGCCTACTACAGTTGAAGTCCAGGTTCAAAATGTCTACTTGAATATCTCCGAGTTTAGTCTGAGTCTAATCAAGTACCATTTTTAATCCCATGAAATGTGGTGTGTGCAACGAACTTGTTAATATATTCGGGCTAAAATTGATTTCGCCGTAGTTCAAAGGAAGAGAAAATGTTAGGTAGGAAATGGTTTAAGAATATAGACACATTATATCGTACACTTTAAAAATCAATGAAGTATTTCTTTGTTCATAAAAGCAAGGTTACTTCCTCTGCGTTTTTACATTAAAAAATATTTCTTTAGTGGGAATCGATTCAATTCATTTACCTATTACAATTGTTTCTAAGTAACATTTACTGCATTTAATGCTTATAAAGTAATTATGAGAAGTATTTCTCCTCTTTGGCAGGTGTATAGTCCATGTGGTTATCTAATCATCTTGCAAGGAGTATTTTCTGTCCAACACGCAGTATTCTTCAATAGCGACATCTCGTTCTATAATGTCCCCCTGGAGAGTGGGCCTCTGTGAGCTAGCACCGGTCACTAAAGAGCCGCTGTAGAGTATAAATAAATAAATGAAAAAAGATAAAATGGAAGAAGAGAAGATCCCGCGGCCCATAGAACGGTAGACAGATAATGAACGAATCAGTAGTGAAGGGCATTAGCATGCCGTGAGCCACAGAGCTATGAGACCAATAAACTTTTATACCTCGCTGGCGGGTGAATACTAACCTCCTCTCGTGTCCTCCTCCTTCTTTATTGGTCCATTTCCTCCCGCTTCTTCTACTCTTTTTTTTTTCTTTTCTCTTTTATTCGTCGGATGGAAGTCGCTTTATGCCCACTATCCGGCTGTACTGTGTCTCTGTTAGGTGTTGTCCATTCGACATAAAGCTTTACGGGTATATAAAATCCATTAGGGGCCCAGGCCTCTCCGACGGAGTGGGCCGAGCTGCTAAGTCAGTCGTATATTTGCTCTGTGAGTCCGCAAGGGATCTTCTCGTATCTCCCAGCATCGCTTTTATCTGATAGGGCTAGGAACGGCCCATATGCATAGCTTGTTAGCTATACTTCGATCTAACTTTATTGCTTGTCGTTTTAACAATTTTATCACGAATATTAACAACCGAAATTAATTACCTGAATCGGAAATGATTGCCCAAGCGATGTCTTATCACAGTTTGACATTCTTTTTAAATACCTCTGTTAGAGACAATTTTATTACCATCACGGCGCTTGGCCCACCAACAACAAGCCTCTAAGGGGCACCCTCACTGATATCAGACTAACTACGACTGCACTACATGCCTAGAGAAGACTCTAGGCCCAGCCACCAGTGGACTCTCACCACTGTACCGTAACAATCAACCTCCACCGAGGATTCCCACACTCCTTACTCCTCTTACACCACCTTCAAGCAGGTCCTCCTAGTACAAGGATCCTATCACCCTAAATATTTTATATTTATCCCTCGTCCTCAAATTCTAACTAGAGAGCTTAGAAAAAAAAAAAAATGTATTAACAATTTATGTGTTTTATTTTGAATTGACAGTTCATAAGAAGCTCTCTATCATTTAGCTATGATTGCGAATTGTCATATTTTTTTTTGTGTTGGGGGGAAAATGGTTGGGCGATAGTGTTTCCACCTATTAACACCTATTAGATCACATAGGTCTCGCTTCTCTTTTGTGTCCCATCTTACCCGAAGCGTGCAAGGTATGAAGGTATAATAAGTGAGTCAACTATTTCAGTCAAAAACTTTCCATTGCATGACTTATGGTCGGCGGCCTTAGACGGGACATGAAGGACAGACCGGACACACGGACTAAATGTTTCAGCCTCGGCTATGAGCGAGAAGAGAGCCGCCAAAGAGTATCGAATGCCGTATCGATATCCACCGCCAGCGAGGACACTATATATAAAGAGGGCTGGAGGTAATTAATAACGTTAATGGCCCGAGGCTGTAGCCTGTCAGAGTTGACTGAGTTATGTCACATCTGCCACCGGCGTCACGGCCATTTTTTCCATTGAGAATGGCGCAGCTGCTCGCCATTACCGGCCTTTCTACAGTCTACAGGCGCTTCTATCTGTCCTGAGTGATACCCATTGTTCATTTTCTTCTTCTTATCGGGGCTGCTGTACCGTTTTCTGATCTTGTCCTCTACCAGGGGAATAGATACCCAGCGGAGACAGAGGCTCAACTGCCGTAGGCTATGTTCGATATAGGAGAGTTGGCTGGTGTCCAGGGGATGTGAAGGATACAGATATAATATAGATGATGTCTTCTGCATACCGTCAACATTATAATCCCAATAGGCTCAAGGTCATACAATAAGTTGAACCTAGTAAGTCTGAACCATCTTTAATGAACCCTAACAGATAAAGTGATTATGGTTTAGACCAAATGCAAAACAGCGTCTCCGAAACCCTCTAGAAGAGGCTTTTTTAAAATATTTTTACTAAATCTTGATTTTTACCTTGTACTTGAATAGAACTAACTAAAAGACTCACAAGTGCACAATTTTCGAATTACTACATAGCTTAACAACATTATTCTGGACCATGATGACATTATGATATATTATTTTTAACTAATGAGTCCTATAGTTTATCTCATTCGACTTATAAATATAACGATTCACAGATACGTCCTAATGATAACCGGATAGGTTGCTTTCTGTAACTACGTAAAGACAGTGAGGGATAGTCGTAGGTTTTATCAGATGGTTCGAGATGAAGATGTCCTGGCTGCCGATATTTCAACCGGTCAGGATATACAAAATAAAATAAAGATTGAATCCTGGCTATAAATCCTTTCAGGGGTCCTTTGCCTTTTCTTCCCGGCCCGCTTAGATTTTTGCCGACAGTCCATCAGTTCGAGATTCAGCTGCGGATATCGCCTTGGTAAGTTTGGGACGATTTGTTCTTGAGTGGATTGTTTTATTAATGTTTGTGGTACTGTTTGATGGATGAAACAGTGAGGAAGAATAAATAAATTCCATTGTGAATTATGTATTTTGCTTGTTAATGTTTATTTAGCAATGTATAGGTTCTTCGACGGAATAGTAGAAGGTATAGGCTCTTCCTACTAAAGTAATACTATCATAAACATTTTATGGGGCTTTAGAGTTGATAAAACACCTAATATCCTTTGATTGTGTTAGAGGCATGACATTTTGGCTTATAAATTCCTTTTAATTTTCCGTTAGTGCTAAACATTGACAACAGCTTAAAAGGTATTTATAAAGATTTTATCATCTTTGTTAAGTACGGCTAAAGGTCTGGAGAAAGATATTACATTATAAAGAGCCCGTATAATACTGACGATGCGCCGTGTGATCTAGCTTGCACGCAATATAAGCGCAGATGCTGTGCACTATTGCGCAGCATGAGACAGGCATAAACCGCGAAGAAACAACACAGCTGATATAGACTGCACTGTAGCGACATAGGTGCCTGCGTGCTTGCGGGACATTCCTCCGGCTGGGTTGCGATGTTTACTCAACAGCAGTTGTTGCCTCTTCGTGTGTGTGTCTTCGGACATTCCATCATCCGCCGCAGCAGCGGTAGCGGGCTGAGGAAGGTTTATTGTCCCGTCGGATCGCTACTGCCTCACAGGTTATAGCTTCATGTAATGTGCCCGCGGTCTCTCCGAGTCATCGATATCGTCCTTTCCTTACATCGAGGGTATAACGAACCCCGAGACCGATGGGAGAGGATCTACTTTCACGTGTATATACAATCGCGGATTAAGCTGTATGTATTTGAGATGTATCAGCTATGAATCCGACATATTTCTAGTTTAAAGTAAATATATTATTACATGGCGACCCAAAAAGAAATTCAAGGATATTTTATCGGTCTGTGCGATTACTATATCGTTTGTTATATTTGTTGAAAATGCGATTTTTACTGACCAAGATGGCTCAAAAAAATAAATTGGCTTTGACCGAAAATACCAAGTACAAAGTTGTTTCTCAATCGTTCATCGATCAGAAATTCACCCGGACCATAATGCGTTTCTCCTCTAGTCGGTCAATCAATCTGAAATTTCAAAATATGTAAGCAATTTTCAGTACGCGAATTAGTTTTATTAAAGGGTAATATCAGTTAGTATTTAAGACACTTACAGGAGAAGCACTCTAACATTTATTTCGCATGTATACTATAGGGGTAATGGTTGTAGTTTGATGAAGGGATAATTAGCCTATTTTTTTTAATATGATGCACATCAACATTGACTGTTAATTCTAATGACTGGATTCAATATTTATCCAATTAACCATAACATCACTTACTTGTGGGCTCATTAAATAATAGGAAAATGAGGACATTGCCAAAATCTTTTATTTTTAATTGTTTGACATAGTTGTATTACGTGCTAAATAAAAATATTTACTCTTTATAGAAACTCAAAGGCTGGTATTCTGCCTAAGCGGGCTTTGGTGTATCTGTGGCTTTAGCAGTCCTGAAGTCTCTTCCTTGGTCCTCCTGGATGGTTCTGGGGCTTAATGAAGACTGATTAGTGCAGGAAAGGATTCCCTGTGTTCTTTCCGACTTCTGCAAAGTTTGTTATTAATTCCCGTTGTGGTGAGAAATTCTCCCTCAAAGACTTCCCGGAATGTTCACTCCACTCTTGCAATTATACTTTATATCAGAACGATAATTCGTCTTTGTTAAAATTGTATTTTCTTATTAAAACATAGTCCACCAAAAAGGTCCGTTTCAACTTTATTTATTTTTATTCGTGTAAAGTGATTGGAAAATCATGAAAAAATTCATGAGTGTTCTACATTGCATTCCTCATGAAACCGTCGAGTCAGTAGCTAACGATCATATTGTAGATGAAGTCTTTACATTTAAATATGAAACTATTAATATAAATAGTAGATTTAAATGTTGTCAGAAAATTGAATTTACTAACCACAAGTTCATCTTTAAAGCACTCGAATTCCATCTCTTCGGAGGTATTGTGGGAACCCATTTTGTGATCCTCGCAGTCACGTGAACATGTGAAGCAGCTAAGCTAAGCTTGAAGCCATAAATGTTTTGTGGAATGATTGATTCAGTCTTAGGATATAATGAAGAGGCTTCAATTTTAAAAAAGTTTGACTCATCTCATTTTTCTTGAAAACGCATCAAGATATGTTTCTATGTCGTTAATATCTCACACTCTCTTGAAATGTTTTTGGGTGAAGTAATGACAAGATCGTGGTTTCGAATTATTACTTTTTATTGCTTTCGAACTGTTGTGACAAAAATACTACATTTTCATCAACCATAACATAATAAATTACGTTAGATTATGTTAAACAAAAAACTTGGAATTACTTACTGGTACAGGCTGGTGAAAAGTTGATATCAATTAAAACTCGCACACGCACCACAGTGGATATCGGCACTTTAAACGCCTCTAGGCCAACTGTATTCCTCCCAAGTGGTTTACTTGTTCAAAGATGACGTAATAACGTTAAAGGTTCGTCCCTACATGCTCTAGGTCAGCGGCAAGAGCTTAAAACTATTCTAGGTAATCGTCTGTAAATACCTTTTCAACAGGATTTTCCTGTTTAAAATTGATCAATAAATGTTTGATTACAATTGCTGAAACTCAATAATACACCTGAAAAAAACGTCATTTCCGGAAACAGTACAAATGACCATATTTACTACTGAAAAATGTTTTTAATACATAATAAACTCAAATTTAGTAATTGAAACATAGATCCCTATCAAAACTAGCTGGAAGCTGCAATAAAAACAATTGTTTACCCTAGTCAGCATGAAATCAGACCGGAACACCAATAGGACCTTTTTTGTGGAATGGCCCCTAAGGACGTCTATATAAAGTTCATAAGGAATAATATTTTATTTTATGACACTTCATTTAATATGACCAGGTTCTACATATATGGTTCTAGGGCACAATTTCCAATATTAACACAATTGACCATAATAATTTATTTAATAGTCACTTGAAATAAACAATGATATGTATACATGTTGCATTCTTCTTTGTTGAAGGATGGCTTGGTATACTCACTGGTATATTCTCTGTTCTAACAGATGCATGAATGAACCGAACTGCCCCGCTGCGCTCAACTGAATGAACTAATGGCCCCTTCTCTCCAGAACTAGCTACAGTATTGGTAGCTCCACTTCATTCCCCAACCTACCTATCTGGTTTTTTCGGCAGCTCACTTTGTACCTGGTTTTATATTGAGAAATCCAAAATACTATTGGCATGCATATTATTTGAAAAGAAAAGCTGCTTCATTCAAATTAGCTCAATTCTAATAAAACTAATTAAATTTTAACGTTAAATTATCTATATATATAAGTTATCGTCTATCGGCTTTAGACGATAAAAACAAAGAGAACGAGAGTAAAAGGAACTGATGCCTGAACAACGGCTAGGTTTAAACTGTCTTTATTCCGCTTCTAAGCCTCTATATATATTTACAGCCTTTGTGTACATGGGGCTACGTGTATTAGGCCTAACATTGCCATACCATGAGCCATAACTTATATATATACTATGTAATAGTGTTTGCGATATGATAACGGTAAAATATAATTATACATTAAATCCAATTCGGTTCATAATTGGTGAAAAAAGTATCTTGTATATTTGGTTCATCCTGTCAATTAAAAATATTATATTCTGAACCCCTAGTTAAAATTTATAGAAATATAAAATTAAAATAAATATGGCTCCTTGTACTCCATCATAGCTGCATTTATTTTCAAGATATAGCTAGTCGCAAGCGATGTAGGGGGATGCCGACTAGGCCTGCCGGGCAGTAGACAAGTGTCATGCCACAAGTGGCTGGAGCGCCACTCTGTCGCTACCTTTCATGTTGTCTTTGGGCCACCCTCCGTCTCTTCTAGTCTTCTTCATATATTGATCTTAGGAAGGGTAGTGCCTGTGTGGTCTTCCTGTGTCTCGTGCCTTACACTCCCAAAGTAGTAAAAATACATTTGACACTATGTAATTTTGGTTTTCGCATTCAGAACAAAACAAACGCCATTTTCCACACAGAAGTTATAGACTAATTAAAATTGTGTGGCGTGGATGAGTGAAATTGTGAGCTAAAGCCATTCTTTAGTGAAGGACAAAGTTTATGTAATAAATGGAAAATGTAAGCGTGTGAAGGGAAATTTTACAGAATGAAAGGTTCTTTTACAAGCAATGTTTTAGTTTTTTAATTTGTCGAGAAGGCGATTGGCATTTGAAACACCTATTAAACCCACCAATCCTCGAGTATTCACATTCGATTCCTGGTTTGCACTCAAGAGAAATTCGTCATAATCGACAACCGAAAGGCGATCTGATCAAGGCGCCTCTTGAAAATTTGTTATTCCTTCCAGTAATGAAACGTTTGAACCAAAACGCTTTTGTATTTCGACGATTTTTGTTTCTAGAAATGTCTTAAATGAGCATGATTCACCGTAAGTTTTCTTCAGAATATATTCTTATGTAAATGAAACAAGCAAAGTCTGGTGAGGGCATATATAAACAAAAGTGTTTTTAAAATAAACAATGTTTTTTTTTTGGTCAAGGCAATCTCATACTGGCCTTCTCTTCATGGTTGTTTGTCTCGTATATAATTCATAAATACAATTTAGTTCATAATTGACATAAATAACAAAGTTACTATTTCGCGAGATAAAATAATTGTTGGTTACCTTTAATCCATAGATATGTTTGTTCTTTTGAGTCAATGGGCTCGTAGTGTTGTTATTTTGTGATTTCTCTCTTGAAAATGAATGCCCACCATCAGTGTCCCAGTATGATTATATCAAATTTATTGATAGTTTCCGGTTGCAGTTCCAAGGTTTACCTCGCCTTACGAGGGAACAACTCCACAAACAAGCACGGAATCCCCCAACAAAAACACACAGACCCGTGAAAGTTCAAAGGGCCCCGACAATTTACATATACACAAATCCCTACACAGGCATGGAAATATAAAAACGGCCCCTGATTGACTCCTAGGCGTTATTAGCCCCTGCGATAGGGCTGTGGTGCAAACACACGAATGTGTGGCCAGGACATTAGCAGATAGCAGAGAGACTGTTTCTGGTGTAAACATCCTTCGGTCCTGGGAACTCGTTGGAGGAGGAAGCAATATTTCTGACTGTTTGTAGCCGGGTCAGCTTTTGTTTGCACGCTTACAGTTCAAATATACCGCCTCTTCTGTTTTTTTGTAGTCCGGCAAGCGGCACGTCACATCTTAGCGGAGAGCTTGCGGTAGTAAGTATTTAAGCCGCTTCAACTCTCGTAATTCAATACAGTCCAAAATTTGTTTTATTTCAAGTAGAGGAAGGTTAGCCATAGATAGATGCTATAATAGTTTTTGAACTAATGAGAAAAACTACTAGTGCCAAATCGGTTTCTGAAAATCGCGTTTATAATAATAATAATAAAGGTTTTAAATAACTAAAATATTGAACAAACCATTCCTCAATTATCATCTTTAAAGTGTCCTACACCAACCAGATTTGAAATAGAAATCTTAAAATATAGTGATTTTTTTCTCGGTTGATTTGTTTTTTACATATTTCCCGTTACAACTTTTCTAACCGATACATAATCCTCACGGATCATATATATGTTTAACGGATTTACTTCATTATTTTTTAAATCAATATATTTTCAATAAATACAAAATCCAATAATATTTACACAATAAATGTAATCTTGAAAACTAGTTGTTTACAGAAAAATATTTCTTCATAATACATTACATGTCTTAAAAAAGATTCCTGATTTGTTTACATTTATCTATAAATTTTGTGGCTAACGAATGCATATATAATATAATCAGCCTTAGATATGTCGTGCAACTTATATTATTATTGTTGGTTTGGAAAAATGTACAGGTTAAAGGAACCTCAATTGGTTTTGTGTATCCAGACATTTTTTTCGCACGATAAGTTACTGCTGATCGTGAATAGTGAGTTAGTGATATTTATTACACTAGTGCTCCTCCGGACAGTTAGTATGAAACCACCTGACCCAACAACAATTAGTAGAAAATACTGCTAGAATTAGAAAATATCATTAGCAGGCAGCAATAGGGTTCCTTTCAATAATTAACTGATTTTTCATCTAATACATATTTGTACATTTTTAATGTGTTTTTTATATGCGGTCTTATTACATACGGTCAATATCCTATATGGAGTTTTATATCAAATTACACTGACCACTAAACTATATGTAAACCCATTAAATTATTAATTAACCCATAACTTTCCAACTGCTTGTGAATTTCGTTATTTTTTCTCACTCTCACTTTTTGACAACTCACCAAGTAAGCGGAGCAAATTTTTTTTCTCTCGTCGACAGTACTTTTTATTAACCTATAAAATGTTTCTGTGGAGATAAGTTCTATTAGAGAGTTATACGACTACTTTTTCTTTGAGGTGCTTTCCTTCAGGCCTAGATCGTTGCCGAAGAGAGCCGTTAAGAATTCATATCGATCCCCTAAGCAGCACACTCTATTAATTAGCCGTGTCATCCGAGAGAGAGAGTGGAAGTGGCTGGATAGAGCACAAGGCCTAGAGGAGCCACTTGAAGAAGCGAGCCAACAGACCGACCGAAAGGCCGGCACGTGGCCCACGCACCCCCACCACCGCCGGCGGCAGGGGTGGGGGGCGCTAGGGGTGGTTCCAACCCCCCAGTACCCGACGAACCTCAGCCGCAAGAGGATCGTCGCTGCCTCTCTCTCGAATCTCTCTGTCTGCGAGCTATAGTAATTCAGTCAGTGTGGCTTCTCTAGGTGTTGTATCGGCGCTGGCGGGAGACGCCCTGTTGATGGCTCAGTTTCACCTGCTCTCCGCCTCCCTCCGATACTTCGGTGAGTTTTACAGTTATCTGTAGTGTCTAGTCAGGTCTTAGTGGATAACCAGTGAGGTATGTTACTTACAGAATTCATTGCCGACCCCAGGGCAGCATCTTATCACAGATCTCCGTATTTTTAACGCATTTGACACACAGACATTTTCTCATTATATCAATTGTGCTGCAGTTTCGTTACCCAGTGAGCTATGTTACATACACATTAGAATATAAAGGGCTATAACCCACTAACTACTCACAGATGATATAATTCTTAACACCTTTTATGTAGATAATGGCTTAACTTCATAAAATTAGCTACAGTTATCAATAGTGTGCCGATTTATTCCTACTCGATATTCAGTGAGCCTACCTCGCTCACATAACTCAGTGAAAGTAACTGATACCATTGACATAGACCAATACCTAATCGCCGTTATCCGTATTTTTTGAAAATTACAACACATAAATGACTTACGTGATGTTTGATACAGTAGTTATATGTAGTGCATTAGTTCCGTGTTTCGTAGATGTCTAGCTAGGTTCGTTACTTAGAATACACAGTAAAGCCGACACTACCGCAGTACCTTATCTCAGATGTCCGTAATCCTAACACTTCCGACACAAAAGTGACCTATAATGATTTGATTTATTTATCCTAAGCTGTTATGGTTCTTTTGTAGTAGATATAAAATAAGTTATGTCGCTTACGTAACAGTGTATTCGACTCTACCATTCCCCCGTATTCATAACACTTTCAACAATAGCCTAATCTATACTGGTTTTTTGTCCAGTTCTGTGTAGTGTTTTTTGTTCGTTATACTTTATAATGAGTGCTAAATTATTACAGCATGCAATAAAGCAATAGTATAAATTTACAATAGTATGTAATCTCAACCCACCAATACTGACGCGATAACTTACTTAAAACCCTTTTTCCTTACAATATTTATTATATCAATATACAAACGAGTGATATTAGTGTAACCTCCCGGGACGGTTACCCTTTAAAACTGTTGACAGGACCAGTCATCCCTTAGGGATACCTGACAACCCTTCATTAATACAATCTACTCCACTCCTGTCAAAGGTTCTCTGAGACCTTTCTAGGGTTTCCAATTGTGCTTCGTCAAATAGGGTGATGGGATTATTTTTTTCTTTTTGGATTAGCCTAGTTTTTTATATTCTAAATATTTAGTCTATATGACCAGTATACAATGGATATTTTAAAAAGCATGATGTCTGCATGTTTATAATTATTCACTAAACCGTTATCACATTATTTCACTTAAGGGTTCAAATGCTTTTGTATGTCATTATGCCAGTATTTGAAATAATTAATATTTTTAATAATATAATTGATTCTCTAACATTTAAAAGTATTCACATTTCCACGCTTAATGACAAGGCTGTTTTGTGCGGTAGTGGCCATAATTGAGGGCAATTATAATTTAAAGATGCCCCTACACAAAAAGTTTTCTACTTCGCGGTGTTTTTTTTTTAATAAACTTTCTGATTAAGTTTAAAAGGGGGAAATAAAAATAATAAGTGGGGGGACTAGAAAGATTTATGAGTCAACAGGTAGGAGTTATTCCGTGACGTCGAAGCTGACTCAGCCCCAAACCACTCTACCTTACTTTCTCGTTTAGGAAGCAATAATATTTTTGTAGAATGTCCTAAAATCACAAATTGTCAGATATGGAATGGCCCCCTGTAAGTGTTCTTTGCAGGCTCTGTCTGACAGACGTATGACGGATTGACAGATCAGTTCGAAATCTCTTACCTGAATGTTTCCTCTAACCTTGACTGTGTCTAGAAAGTGTCCAGGTCGAAACACAAAAGTGAAAATGTGGAAATAATTAATGAAGTGGCCGTCAACGAAGAAACATTGCCTTTCAAAAATATCTGTATTCTGTTCTGTAATATATTTTTTGTTTTTTGGTCGACCGACCAACCTTTACTTCAAACAACTGCGTTTTAATATTAACATTCTGCTATTATTATTAGATTTATATTCTTAATTTAATACAACATATACGTTATACAGAGGTGACTTCTCTCATCAATGAAACATAAAATAACTCTAACATTCAACGTTTATATCATATTGTGATGATCCGTCGGATTTTACAAAACGTGTTATACCGTATTTGGAAGCAAACAATTCTTCAAAAAAAAAAAAAAATAGCAATTTCTTCAAAATCCACGTTCCGTTGTTTTAAAAACCGCTAACATTTTGTAACAATATTGAGTTATCAGTATAGAATTCCAAGTTACAACATAACGTCTATGTATGTTTTCTTTCTCATAAACCCAAGACGATTTCGAACAAAAATTCATAATTTAAATCAATTTTTTTCAAATACTTAAATAAAAAATAAACGTATGCTAATTTGCAGTTCGTCTAGTCTAAAAACACAAGATGGTGTAAATCTCAGTCTTAATCGGTTTCACTCCACTGTCTTCATTTCATCATTATAAATTATGCTCTTGTGTTCGGGTAAACGTGTTGATTAATTGTATATGGTTAAGATGATGAAACATCTTACAGTCTGAAAATATTGCCGGGTTGAGAGCTTTATCTCCAAAATTTGCACGTATCATCTTGCACGTAGACTGATGCTGTGACGCAAATATTGAATAGATTGGAGACGCTTTGAAGAAAGCAGAGACAATGGCTGCCGTCAGGAAGAGGCAGAAGGCGGAAGGGGCTGAAGACATATGTCCTCTCCTGGGCCGGGGATCTCTTTAGAGAGGGGCCGTCCGTCCTCAGGATCTCTTTGACAGGGCATTATTTCGAAGGCGAACCCATAAATACATCCTCGCCACAATGTCTCGAGTCGGAATTCGGTTATCTCCTTTTGGATTCTACTCAACTTTATGGCCGTGCCTTCATCTCTGTCCGTCATATTTCTTTATGACTCTCTCACACGACCGCCCCTCTTTTAAATACAGACGGGTCTTATTTATTCGGAAGATTTACATTTGTGTATTGCCTCAGCCTTTCGGATATTTGAGAAATGTTATAAGCTATATTTTATATCGGAGCTTTTGTGCTGCCAAACCCCTGGCCCCTTAACTGTCTCCATTTTTTTTTTTCACAACTGCGCATCCATAATGGTACGCTATTCTCCTAAAATATCTAACATCGTAGCATTTATTAAGTTTCGTGACATTCTGCATATTTTAATGTGGAATATTCACAGTTTGAATAGAATTATTTCGCACGTACGTATAAATAAATAGTGACATTTCTTAAAAAGAATATATACATGCTCTGAAAATTTGTTTTCAAACCTGTCTATTTATGGAGTGAACTTACAAAACATAAAAATATTAAAAACGACGAATTATTACCTGCTGCTGTCAGATTAGTTCCAGCTATGGCCGCAAGGTGGCAGCACACTATGGGACTGCCGTCTCCCGTAACGTCCTCTCTCTTTGTCTATTTATTTTTTATATTATATTTATTGTACATAATATTTATTTTTTTATTTCTAGAAAAAACATTATCATTTTAATATTAAAAAAGATGTCTGTTGTGACAAAAACAAAAACAAGGAAAATTTAGCTGTAAATCTGCGAATACATTATAAAATCTTATAAAAAGAAAATGACAGGTTCAATAAAATAATTATTATTACTTATTATTCTTTTGCTATTTCATCAATGAATACTCTCCGGGTGCGTTATAATATATGTAGCTAGCTGGTTTCATGTTTGTTCTACATACATATTGAACATAGTAGGAATATGACAGCGTTATAATAAAACTCTCCCAGCCTCGATTTTGAGAGGTATAATGATCAGAAGCGGTGAAAGGAGGTAGCCTTGTAGCACACCTTGATTTATTGAAATATCATCTGGCGTTTTAGGGTTTTTTTTAATGACTTCCACGCTCTTTTACCATTTTAACATAAAATATATCGATTTCGAGAATTTTTAAATGTACTTCAAAATTCAATTAACAAAATATAGCCTTATCTTCAATAATATTATTATTATTAGATGAAATATTGCTATGCTGAATTTATTATTGATGTGGTTGGTGTTTGTATCCGTAATATTACAGAGCTGTCTCTCCCTGCTGGTCAGATGTCGCATAAAAGAAATACATACAGCATATGTGAAATATAGGGCCAAGTGGTATACAGCCTAGAAAACAGCAAGCAGCCGGACCCCCCGCTGCGCGGTAATGCACCGAATAAATGGGCGGTCTGAGTGGCCAGGGCACATTTGTGAGTGCTCACGCGCGTGTGTGTGCGTCAATGCGTGTATATGAGCCCGTGTGTGCTTGTGTGTATGTGATGATGGCCGGCCGGTTAACTTGGAGCCATCAATCATCACTCCGAGGGTCTGCAGCGGCTCCATGCCCTATCGGTTTCTTTTATATATACACCATTGCCTGCATCATTTCTGTCCCTTACACAGCTGTAATACTATTTATAATATATATACACACATTTATGTATATATTATACAGTTTTATAATACGGCAAGGTATCTATTTCTGAATCCAGACGTAATTCATTAATAAATAGTGGGCTGCTTGCCTCCCCCCATATTCACAATCTAAAAACACGATTCGTTATAAATATAATCCAGATACATTTAAAACTGCCCTAAGAATTAAAATACTGACATAGATACAACATAAAATAAAGAAAAAATAATTACTGCAAACACAATTGGATTATTTATTTATAACATGACATTTGCTTAGATTATTTTTTGAAGTTATATATTCACAAAATAATGAGTACAGAAAATGAAACAAGACTCGTTAGGTTCATAAATAGTTATTGAAATAACATGTTATTTAATATTGACATCATAAAAATTAAATTAACTTACATCCTTGGAAATCTGGCTTTGCACGGATTGTGTACTGGATTGCTATTGTTAGGTGACACAACTTAAATTTTTTAAATATCTTTGAATTATCATATTTTAATGCCATTAATGCGTTTTCAAAAGAGAGAGAGAGAGGGGGGGGGGGTTGTGAACTAGCTGCTAAAGCTAGATCATTAAGAAATAGCTTTTGAGTAATCTTGAGAAAGGTTATAAGTTCTGACTTATGAAGAGTTTAACCGGTGGATTTTAACTTGAACCAAACCATACACAAGTCGGTCGCCGAAGTGCTGTGTTAGAGTAATATACTAGAAAACGCATTCCATAACATGCTTATTACTGGAAGAAATCAAAGTTTAGCTCTTTGGCCTATGGAAATGAGCAATAATCGCTTCATTCAGTTGAAATCCGTCTCATTTTTATAGTATTTATACGAGAGGGAAACCTGGAGTTGACATTCGGCCTTAATGCGACCACTCAGGAGCATTAAAGTCGCTAGAAAGGACACAAAGGACGCCATATCCTGGCCCTCTAAGAGATATAACGTGTCAGGGCTCAGGACCTGCCAGTCCATCAGCCATTAAAAAGTAGTTATATCCTCCCTCCTTGACATTTTAATTCCTGATATCTCCTTGTTTATTCCTCACATCTTTCGGGTCCTCTCTCTCTCCTCCTTCCCCGTCCTCGGGTTTATTCCTTTTTTTGTGGGACTGGAGAGCTCTGCTTTATGGTCTACTAATTCAGTTTTATTACCCTCAATTATTTAGGATTCATTCTCCGACCGGTGTAAATAAGAAAAATCCATTTGATTGTTGCTTGATATATAAAACTCCTGTCCCTATCTCCGACTTATGATAATTCTTCTGAGAGATGGCCGTTTTTGTGAGAATGTAATATGTTCAGGTATCCAAGCTAAACCCTTTCCTTCATGGGTTTGAGTACTGCACCATCCAAGACAAAATTCCAATTCCGAAAATTATTACTCTCATGTACGTTTATATTTTTTACATGTAGTTTATCAGGCCAATCATACCTTATTTTTAGGCTGCATTTAATTCAACTTTAAACAAATAAATCGTCAGCTCAGAAAATGTTCGTTATTGTGACGGTAGGAACGTTTAGTCATCAATTTCTTAATGATTTCTCCGGTCAGTAAAATAACTAACGCTTAAAGCTGTTAAAAACTGTTTCAAATACGGAAAAAGGGACATTTCTAAGCCGTTATACCTAAATGTTTGTAACACTGTTTATTTCATTTTTTTAAACAAAGTTTTTTTTAAAAAACAATAACATAAAATGAACCCCACTATCTTATAAAGTGGATACTACTTATCACGGAGATATCTTTAGTGTCTTTGCAAAAACAACTTGAACTTCCATTCATATGTTGTTTTTTTCTAGTCCTCTTATCGGCAAGATTTTGATGGTTTTAATTAAGACGCATTGTTTTTGGGTCTCCGGACCCATCTAATGGAATCTATTTGGGATATTTATTGTTCGTAGGTTAAACATGGGACCACAAGAATGGCATTTTAAAAAAAAAATCGAGCAATTCTATATAATAAAATGCAATGTAATACTAACAAATATAAATATGAAATTAATTTAAAGTAATGCGGACAATTTTTTCAACTGAAGATCATATCCTAGAACACTTATCAAGCTATGAAGTTGCCGAAGGGGAGAAAACTACCCAGAGCCATAAAATATCAGGTTGTTTGCATGTAGGGCGGTGGACACGGACGAGGGAGGTGGGGGGATATCAGAAAGCGGAAAAGAGAAAGAAAACGGAAAAGAGAAACAAAAAGGAAACAGAAGAGGCCATAAAGCGCAGGTTATTTATAACGGCTTATAAAGGAGGCAGTGCTCTGTTATCAGCTGACACAAGAGCAGCTGTTTCCTGGCGTCCCGCAGGATCCTCTGCTGGGGCTTCTCTTGTGTAATCTCTTGGCGGCTTAGCGCTTCCTTGTCGCCGATCGACCAACTCGTCCTTTAACTTTTTAATTATAAAGTATTATTGTATTAATAGAAGGTAGGTTAATGGTTTTAAATGGGCCGGGCAGTGGTCAATCTTAATTGATATTCTTGACTACACACTGTGCCATTAGTCACCGTCTGTAGTATGTAAACATAAAATAATAAGGCGGTAATAAACGCCACATTGAAGAGGAAAGGACATTACATTTGAAAAGATATAAATGAAATACACGAAGCGATCTGAGATATGCACGAAATGCCTCACAATTCCCAGGCTTCGGGGCTCAAGAGATGCCTCGGATGGCATTCCTCAAGGAACAGCTCCGAGACCTCTTTTTTCACTTCTTTACGAGCTCATCGGTTCGCTTTGCCCGCCGAAATTTATTCGGCTGTCGGCGAGATGTAGAAACGAAACATTTGGAATCGATTGGTACAAAATATTGCGTTTCATTGTAGTATGCACACTCACTCACACACACCAATAGTGCTCTTTTACAATACTTTAAATAAAACCAATTACAGCCTCCCACGGCAGGGAATATAAATCAAGCCGGTAAAAAGATTGTTAAATATAAATCATAGTTGTGTCGTTGCCTTGACAATACTCGCACAGCTAAAGATCAACATGAATGAATCACAGGCTCACTGATATTTACATCATCCACACAACCTCAGGGTTACTGCCTATAATTTTCACATACGTCATGAAATATTGTAATTGTAACTTGTGTGAATTATGGGATAGTTATCATGTTCGCTGTGAGGTTGTTTGCGATTCGTCAAGAAAAAATGTATTTTAATTTGTGGGCACGCCACTATAAGAGTTCATGGAAGCAGAGTTTTGCATCGTTGGTGGTCTGAAAAACAAAAAACCATGTTCTCAATTTAGAGTAACTCCAATTTGGAAATTAGTTGCAAAAACAGTTGATACGTGGATTAGTGGCCTCGATATTGTTTATATAAATCTATAATCAGTATACCATAGGAATGATGACCTTAATAGTATTTATAGATATGTATTTAAATGAAATGAACGACAGAGACAAAATAAATCTCGGTCAATCACGAGACGTCTCGATTTTCTTAAAAATAAAGAAGCTGCAATATTCTCATAAAAAACAACATAGAAACAAATACACCATTGATATTAATATCTCTTAAAACTTGATTTCATGTAACATTTTGGGTTTCTGTGTTAAATTTTTAACGTGTTTGAGTTTTGTCACATACTTACCTTTCTTGACATATACCTTACAAGGTGTTACGTAAACCTTATTCATTTCATATAGGTTGAATAATTTTAACTACATTAAGATATATAGGAGAATTATAATCACCTCATAGCTATGTAAAATAATATATCCTCCTTTCTACATAAAAGAAAATAAATTTTTGTTGGAACTGCAACTTTCTCAGTCACTATTTGTGTCTGCAGTTAGTCTAAATTTATTTAGCTATTTTTGGTGATCAGTCTTTTTTGTCGTGTATTGAGGTTGATAATATTGGAGCATGAATGCTAATTACTCGATTATAATTACAAAATGGTATCAGATAAATATAACGAGAAAAAAAAATTGCCCAAGTGTAAAGTTTATCGGTCATCACAGTATGAATCCGCCGGCTAAAAAAAAGAACAAAAAAGAAGCGAAAACAAAACGAATATAAAAAACGGAAACAAAAATAAAAGTTGTGGGTAAAAAAGCGGCTATTCTGTTTCGAGTGAGCGCGGGCCCGTGACAATCAGTCAAGATTGTGACAGCCAAGTCAGACGGAAAATAAAATCCAGTCAAAACGGAAGGACCCTGATTACGTTTCAGGTTTCCATTTAAGTTTTTAATTACGGGGGGGGGGTGCTGCTGCCCCAGAGAGCCTATCCCCTCCTCGTCCCTCCAGGCAGGTCTGACTGACGGCAGTCAGGTAAAAGGACCTTTTTAGGTCATTAAATGACTTGAAACGTCAGAGAGGCTTTTCAACGGGCCAAGATTAATCGAAACTAGCTCCGGCAGGAAAAAATCCTTTTCAAGTTGCTTGAGCTCGGTCCTGCCAAAAGCCGGCTTCTCTGCCGGTGCTGAAGTGCACAATAGTTTTCTCTCACCTCTCAGCAGTCAACAGTCATCCACTGCTGCTTGTAGCGGCTCAAGCTTGATTGAGCAAGGTTGCACCGTTTCAATAGAGCAGCCAAACAAAGATATTCTTCGAACAATTTCAAACTAAAGCACTACTCAGAATTTCTGTGCAACACAAATTTATTTCGCCACGAGGAACGATACATCTTTACTAAAATGACTATTATGTTGGGAATCTTTTTAAAATGGAATACCAGCCAGAAACAAGCCATAGTTTGTGATATCCTATAATTCTCTAACTAATGGCGAACTATTTCACTATCTGTATTGTGCAGTCAAAGTTATCTCACCTGAAAAAATATAAGCAAATAGTAAAAATTTGGAACTTGGCTTCTCGGAGAACATGAACTGCTTTACATTTTTTACAAAATTCACTCTCCGCTTAGGGAATCGGACCAAGAACCTTCACAGTTATCAATTCCTCATTTGTCCAGCAAATATGATATGCCATAGGCATTGCATAGGTCTGTGCTGTACGTTAGTCAGTCCTTTGAGATAATTTTATTTTCTTCATATCCGTTTGTTATTATAAATTATGGAAATCAGTTCTACATAAATGAATCTATTTACAGTAGGTCATTATATGTCCTGTAACTTGGCTACATTTTATACAATTTTTAATAATTTTACACTGTGATTTGTGATTGTTACAAAAATATAGCATACATTCATTGTCTACACACGTTTAAAAGGGATGGGGATCATCTCATGAATCGTAGGCTTAAACTTACATCTAACAAAATAATCATAACTTTTCCCGACAGTCTGTTGTAGGGAGGGTGGTGAGGATTTCCAATGCAAAAAATCAGTTTTGCAGTCTAAAATTTAATATATTAGAAGACAATTTATTATAATAGTAATTATTATAAGTTACACGGGCTTTATAGTATTTATTTAATATTTCATCGTCTACCAACGTGTTTTTTTTGTGTATAATTTCAACTGAATAACCATGCCTCGAGAGCATTTAATTTATTTCCTCTGCTCATGATTAAAAATCATTATCCGAACATCATTTCCCATGTTTCAATTTATCCTTATACGTGTGTATTAATATAATATATAATATCAGAGGAATAATATTTCGATCAAAGTCAGCTCTGATAAATCATATGTGTGTACGAGTTTTATGCATGTGGCTGATATGCAGGAGTCGACAACAATGGCCTTGTCAGACATCGTGCGTGATTCTTCATCACCTATCAATTTCACTTGGCATTTCCAATTATCGGTTATGAATTATTTGGTTGTGAAATTTCCCCTTTTCATATTCCGATGTTAGTGTTTTTTTTTCGTATTATGGTATATTCATTATATGCGGTATATTTTCATAGTATTATGCAGATTTGTACATTGGTCATTTCTTTGGTACAGCTGAAATAAACTCAACAAGTCGTCGCACAAAGAGATGATAACAGAATGAAAATCAGAATCGACTCTACAATGGCGCTGTGAAGAATCGATTTAATAATCTACGAACGGCTTCCTGCCTACGGTCGAGTTGCTTCAGGTCACGGCAAGGATAATTCGAAAATTAAGGACAGTCAGGAAATGGGCGTTTTAATAATTAATGGGTGGGAAAAAAAATTGAAGAAAACAATCCTGCTCCCCTCTACGGGGAATAAAAGAGGGAAAAATTATCGAGAGAATCGGTTTCCTGGCTTTTGATGGTCCGATATTGTCCCGTAATCTCCCATTAGTTGTCTTTCGTTTGCTTCGTTGGTCTGAGTAATAGTGAGGTTAGCTACAGGAAGCATGCAGTCGGGCTATAATGACCAAGAAATATTTTTTGAAAAAAGAGTAATCGTTTTAAAAGGGGAATTTCGTTGCTTGAAACGAACACAACCACCTTTTTTCCTACTTGGAATACACTAACTCATGAAATCAGAAATGACGATTTTATCAAAATCATTTTTTTTTTTTTTTTTATTATTTTTGCAGTATTATTAACCAAAATAAAATATGGCGTGTATTGGTTGCTGGGATTGTTTGATTGGGAATCTGCTTATGTTGATATCATATCATACCTGAGTATGTGGATTCATATCTGTTAGGCCCCTTTGTTATACCATATACATTTCTGAGTATTATTTCATTCACACAATTAGTTTTAAAATTTAGTTTACAACCTCCAGTGGACTCTCACCACTGTGCCGAAATCAGCTACACCTCACCTGAGGTCTCCCATACTCCTCAATTCCTTCACCCGACCTTCAAATAGGTCTCTCCTAGTAAAAGGATCCAATTATCCCAAATAATTTCGTTTTATTTTTCCCTCATTCCTTGATTTCTCAAATGTGAGAGCTTTGGGAAAAAAAAAATAGTTTTTAAAGTCTTACCCAAAATATCATTTCACAAATAACATTTTAAACACGTATAGACAATGGATGTATAATGTACATCGCAAATCACAGTGTAAAACAGTTAAATATTTTATAAAATGTAGCCAAGCTACAGGGCATATAATATTGAGCTATTGTAAATAGATTCATTTATATAGAATCTGAATTTTTAATAATATGGGGAAAAATATATATATCTACATCGACAGTCGACATAGATCCTTGGGATGCCAATTTTCAAAATACATAAATTTACGTACAAAGAAATATAAGATAAGATAAAAAGAATAATAAGATTACCAAAAATAAAAAGAATTAAACAACAATTATTTCGATGTAGTAGTGACACTAAAATATTCCATACACGCGTTCTTTTATAAACTAGTACTTATTTACATGCTTACCTCATGTCAATTACACGTTTTTGACACATTTAATATTATTTCTTATTAACTGAAACTGAATCAAACATGCCTAGTATGTCAAAATGCCGTTTACTAGTAATTACGAGGATACTTTCATTACAATAATTACATCAATTATTTTGTTGAGGATGGTAATTCATTTGTTCTTATAGCCATTTCTCTGTTTCAAACTGAGAATTGATTTTTTAGAGTGGGTGCTTAATCGTAAACCAGCCTTGGTTGATAAATATGTTTGACTATCCTTATCGTGTGGTGTATTTCACAAGAGAATGTTCTCTGAAAAAAATACCACTTGCATATGAAGGGATGATATGTTTGTTTAAAATACCACTTGCATATGAAGGGATGATATGTTTGTTTAAAATACCACTTGCATATGAAGGGATGATATGTTTGTTTAAAATAGTATGGCACGTACTCGAGTTTATTCTATATCTAGAATCTAGGAACGGGAATAAAGACTGGGATTTTGATAGATTGGGATGGGACACATGCTCTACCCTATCACCTCTCTCGCTCTCTAAGCTAACTCTACCGGACACAGATTTGGAACAAAATACCGTCTGTCAAAAAATAACCCACAAAGACGAAACTAAATATAACCGCCTAACGTCCTCATTTGTTTCTGGTTGTCTCTCTCTTTTTTCAACGGGTAAACAATTTAAAAAATGCATGCCGACTCGTAGAAATGAATGTGATATAAGACGGTAGAAAGTTGTTGAGTCTCCGCTTTGAAGGGCCCCGATAAACCTCTATGCTAAGTGTTTTATCCAGGCACAACTTCTAAACATCTCCCTCCCTCCTTCTGGCCTTTGAAGTGGTGTAGTATTTTCTTGCCGTATTTTATTATTAGTTTCGATAATCCTGTCCTGGTGCACTAAAATTAGCAACTTTTCAAAGACTTATAGCCAACATCCGGTTCCGATAACATAGTATAAATTATTCTTTATTTTTATATTGATATGTTCAGTACAAACATTAGGTATTGTATTTATACATTAAAGCACGAAAGGAATACCTTGTGTGAAAAACGGGTTGCGCTTTGTATGGGGAAAACCATGTGTGACAACAATGTGTCATCAGATCAATATGAAGGTAATAGTACTTGAAAACGGTTGGAGGATCATTAAATATGACAAAACTTATTGTGTCCATATTTTTAAATATTCCTTAAATTACTCAGTGTTTAAAAAAAGGTATTAAACGGATATTTTATTTATGCAATAATATTGCTTTTGAAATAAATATTATCACAGTCAGTCAACAGTCGACCTTTATCATAAAAGCTCTATTAGTTCTTGAGACCCCGCAAAAATAAAATTTGTTAAGAAATAACTAATAGAAAAGCTTTATTTGAAATAAAAAAAAAATTACATTTTAGAGAGTCATCGTTGAGAGTAAGAAAAATAAACTGAAAGAATCCCAGAAATTATGGATTCAATAAATTGAGAAAGCCAACAAATGAATAAATAATATTGATACTATCCTAGGACTATGTCCCTGAAGAAAAAAACATTTCAATATCATATGGTGAGTTCTGGACTATCAATACCCTGTTAAATTTGGCAATGTCCAAAGAAAGAAAATATATATAATAAAAATATGTATAAAATATACTTATTTATCAATAATTAAAAGTATAAAATAAAATAAATGTAAAAAAAAATACAATATAAATGAAATAAAACAAGACATCTGCTTGAAAAACAAAGTAAAATATCTAATTTATTCAATGGTAACATTTATTTTTAGGTTTGAGTAACAAAAATGAAACATTATCTACTGGGAAACTTCGTAAAAGTTATCGGGTGTATTATTGACTTATGGAAACCGGGGTTCCCCTACAGTTTGCAGGAGGCAGGAGGAAAGTGCTGTCAGACGATAGAATTATGGCACGAATTAATCAAAAGGCATGTTGCGATATGTAGCGAGTGCATGAAGCAGGACAATAGCAGAACTGTAGGGAAAAAATGCCATAAACAGGGGCAGATGGAGGATACAAGGGGAGAATTAAGCAGAGGCATCAGTCAGCCATTGACCGGCTGCCGAAAGTGAAAAATTTATGACTGCGTTAGTTATAAATGGTGCTGAGGCAGGTAACAATGTCCGTCGTGCGACAGGACATTAATTTCGGTGCGGGCAGGACCCTCAAGCAATTTCACAGGACCTCGCAGACTCCAATAGCGCGCATTCATCCTTCTTGGACGGCTCCATCTCTTGCAGATATTAGACCTCTTCTTGAGAACTGACATATGCGCTCGCTCCAGCGTTAAAGTTCCTCGTTATAAATCACCGCGGTGTCGGTGTCTTGCACCTCTTGTCCGGTCCAAGGAAGGGGTCCGCATGTCCAATATGTCAGCACCTTGGTCATCCTTCTATCTATGGGATATTCCCAACATTATTAATAATAACTGCCAGAGTCCTGTCAATAGATAACTAAAGTGCATGCATCCCGATCCGTCTTAAAAGTAATATTTTATTTTTTGACAAGAAATATTCTACATTTTGGTTTTTCAATGTCCCATTGTTTGATCTATTTCTCCAAGATGGTCCAATGTTCCTGAAAACCGACCATTACTCCTATTGATACCCATTCAAGGAAGGAATTCCTAGATTTTCGTGGACTTGCTCTGAGGATTGGCAATCATTCATAGTGTTTCAAAGTTTCCAAGTTCTCTCCCCATCTCCCGGTCTCATCGCACAGGAGAAACCATTGAAATTTTCTTAATGACCGAATGATTTAATTCAAAAAAGCTGTAGTTCCAGATATTCACTACCTGACTTTTTTGGCTGATCTGGAAATTTCGGTTCAACATGTAAATATAAGAGTACGTCTTGCGTTTTCAAGGTGTGCTTTAATTTGTGGCAGTGATTTAAGTTGAAGTGCTTTTTCAGTCCAATTCATGTAAGACATGAACCGTTGTTGGTATTATTAATGTTTTCCATCCTCCTCGCTGCTGTTTTCCGGGTTGCTTCCTGGTTAGTTGGACGATTTTTCTGCGCCAGTTGTCGCCGACCTGAGAAGCTCAAGCCTCTCTGACAAACATGACAACTCCATTAGAGCGGTGTAGCATTATCAGGTAGCGGCCATACCGCATGAGGAGGCTTCCTTGTCGTCGGTGTAGCTACACAGATCCGCTTTGTGCATAGTCCTTGCTCCCACAAACGGCATCTACATATCATTATGTAAATAATATTGCAGGCATAAAGGGAATTTTTTTAATGGCAAACGTCATACATGAGCACTGACAGCTGTAATGGAACGATCAATGCCTGCATCCGAACTAGACCCGCGTATATGTATCCCTGTCGATCGCCGTGTCATGTGATCGCTAATGTAGTATCAGGTGTCTATGCGTTGCTTATTGAGAGCGCTCTTTGGTGTCCCACGTCTGACCCCGATGATCTCCTTTCTCCGCCTGTCAAAGGTGATTTCCTATAAATATTTATATCGAATGATTGTCGCTAACTAAATCTATCTTCAAGCGATTTCGCTCCGTTGACGGGTTACCCATACAAGTCTTAGAAACGTTTTCATTCAAACAGCTTTCATAAAAAAAAAATTACCCTTCAATATTTCTAATCTTTATGATAAATCCGATGGACAATAGTCTGGGAAAGGATAAATTCAGAGCTTACCCTCAATCACAATCTTTCATTCTTTGAGAACAGACATTTTGCTGTTATATTGTATTTGTTGTTAGCATGTTATTCGAGTAATTTGTAATTTATATTTTTATCTATTTATTTTTGATTCATGCACTATGATGTAGAGCGTTATCTTATTGACACTTATGAAATATTTCTACATGCCTCACGATTCAAGACTTCCTTCTCCGAACGTGGCTCCGAATTCCTGTTTTGGGCCAGATTCTTCAAATAATGAAAATCCATTGTTGGAAAATGATAGAAGATTCAAACTAATTATGTTGAAAAGAATTCTAGTTTCATAAGGATATACCTATGTTTGATGACACTTCTAGTTGTACAATAACCAGCAAATAACCATTTGAAAGTTCTATTCTTGCTTGAAAACCTGTCTTTAATAGACGGAAAAATGACAATTTTCTTTAAAAAATTTCCTCACTACAGGTAGAAGAACAGAATGCTCTGTTTATCACTCCTGTTGCTTTAGTTTGTTTGGTAGAGTGCCCTAGAAGACAGGTGCGCCGTTGTTTGTCCAGGCACCGCCGACCAAAACAAACCTCTCCAGAACAGTATGCCGCCTGGACAAGGAAAAAAACCCAGGCAGCTGGATCCCCTCGGGAGCGATGTTGTCCTAATGCATATCCTCTGAACCTAAATAGTGCATGTCTTGGTTATCAATGAGTAGCCAAACCGATGCGTTCTGCGTTCACAAACTCACAAAGATATGTAGTTAATTGTTAAAAAAGAAAGTTCTTCAGGGCTAAAGAATTCACTCAATCATGAAAACAAATCTGTTTGCTGTATTTTTAAAAGGAGAAAATAAACTGAGAAAACCGCACTTTTTAAAACCAAGATGATTAGTACTGACTGACACTAGTTACTGCCGATTATTTTGATGATTCCAACTGTGATACTGCAATACCAGTGATATTTTCTACAGCAAAGATATCTTGTTATATATTACTTGAACTATTGTTAAGTACTACTTGATATTTTGTAAAACCATGAGTAGTATTACCCTTGCTGAAAAGTGGCTTTTCCTATTACAAAAAAATTGTTGAAGAGTAGTCTCTTCCTGTTGTAACCCTCTAGCGTGGAGTAGTAATGTTACTTTTAAACCAATATAACTATTATATTTTTATTATGTGATATTTTTTAATTTTTCAAGTACTTTGTACCGAGAGTTGAATTTTTTTTTTAGCAGTTGAATATCAGTGAAATGTTAACTGATTATGCGGAGGTTTCCCTAAACTGTGATTTATTTTTTAGTCATCATTCTTCTACCAGCAGTACTTTCATAATTGCCAGTCTTTCTGCTTATGTTAGTTCTTTTCAAAGTTTAAAATGTCTCATAGAAAGAACAAAACGCTGATATCGCTTTTTGCATTTCTCGGCATTCAATTACTTTTGAAATAAACGAGAGTTGTAACCATTTCCTTCAACATCCATACGTATCAAATTATCTTTACAGAACAAACGAACAAAGAAAGGGACAAGAAGAGTTAATGCTCTTGCTTTCACGGGAGGAGAAGAAAGGACTCGGATTTACCTGACTGCCGCGGTAGGATCTACAAAGAAATATCTGCCATATCTTAATTCATCGCTGAGTAAAAGGGGGGATTTCGTTGGAAGGGGGGGCTTCCCCACGAATTACAATTCCTGCGAGCGAGGGGGCGCGCTCTCTGACAGGACTCTCCTTTTCACAAGAGCTCCTCAGGGAGCAAAAAATAAATAAAATACTAATTTGTATGTGGCAGGACAAAGGATCTTGTTCCTGACGTCGTGTCCTACCCCCCACCCTGCTTGGTGGTTTGGACATTTCTTCACCTCCCCCCTCGGCAAATCTCCTTTTTGTAAATTTCAACAATTGGTTAATGATTGCTCGCGTTACTGCCAAAACAAATAGACAATCGGAGAAAGATCTCTTTTATTGAACTATTTTTTTTTTTTTCAGTTAAATTCCTTTATTGTGCTAAAATTACAATCTGCCTTTTATAAGGCAATAAGTAATTAAGATAAATGCTCTCATTCATACCATATTTACAGTTCATCATTCACTCGCTCATTCATACAATATTTACAGACAGCCCAGAGACCCCCAAATCCACCGCGAAGAGAAAGCGGAGTCTCGGGAAGTCCCCCACGCTCCTCCGTCAGCCGCGTCACCGGATACTAGCCTATATTGAACTATTGGTTCATTCCATTAAACGGTCGGTGAACATCAATTGTTCTGTGTTCCTTTTGGTAAAAAATGATTATTACATCATGGAAGCACAAGCGATGATACATTACTACATATTGTTCTTTCTCTGCCTAGACCATCCCCGTGTTCTGGAGATTAGGATGCTGCATTCTATCTGCGGAGGTTTGTTTTCTTTGGGGGATAGACCTAGTCGGGGTTTACTCAGCCTCGTGAAGATAAATGAGCTGCTACTTGTAAAACAAATATCTCATTAAGAAAATTGCATTCAAGGTAAAGAAGTAATCAGCCTAGTGGTCATCACACTAGCATCGGTGCCTCCTATCAACTATGCTAACAGTCTTAGGTCGTCCTATACCTCATCGTAAGGTATGGCGCCATGGATTTATTATTATTTTTTTATGTTCTGAATAAAAAAAAAAAAATCAGTGTAGTCTTGATTAAAGATGAATATCCCTTGAAAATTTCAGATCGACAGGACCGAATACGGTTTTAATTTAATCCTAATCCAAGTTTAATCTCCATTCCGATAATTATATACTGGTCATTAGTCTTTCAATGAATTGAACCTTTATATAAATAACAATGTATAACGTATTTTTTTTATTTTAACTAGAGGTCTACCTCCCAACGATCTTTAATCTGGGCTTTACAGCCGAACAAATTCCATCGACAGCACAGGAATAAGATATAAAAATATAAATAAGGGGGGGCAGGGGAGGTCATAGGAAGGACAGCCGAGGGCCCTGAGAAGTAGGATCAATAATAGAAGGTGGATGCAGGACTTTGACTGACACCTCCTCCATTTTGAATCGCCACCTAAACAACACCCGCCTGTCTTCCACTGTCCCGCCAAATATTTTCCCGCCGTCCATTTCCCGCCCTGTCACTTCACCTTTCTTATATAGCCACCGCCCTTGTATATTCTTTATATGTCCTGCCTATTGGTGTATTTATTTTTATAAACAACAATCACATTTGAATTGTACAATTTATTAGTCTATGTAGTTTATTTGTTCAATGAAAAAAAAAAATTGTATTTTTGAATTTACTTACACAGTATTCCTTTAACGTTATTAATCAATAATTAATAGTGTTTTTTTCTTTGTTTGCAGGTAAGTTTCTGAAAATTAAAACAACTCAAAATTGGATGAACTATGGAGTCGACAGGAAAATACGTAAATGTTTTATTATATTGGGATTAAAGACATTAGTTAATAATATACATAAACGAAACAGAACTTGAATGATCAATCAACATTGCGGGGTATTTCTAATAATTGATGTCTGTTCTATCACTAGAACATAAACATATACAAATTATAATTTTCTTGACGTTTGATGAACATATTTTAAACTTTTTAAATTACTATAAATACACGATTTTTTCATATTTTTGTTTGCGCGTGCTAATATAAGACCTTGGTTAGGAAATGGAGAGGAGATATTGTAATATAATTCGTCAGCTAGTACAGAATACGTCCGTCACAGGGCTGTGACGTTGATCCGAACGAATTAAAAGGCGGGGCACGTTCGCGCGCGCGGGAGACGGAACAAAAATTAATGTTACTCCCTCGTCAGTGTCATGTGCTCCGAAGGATGTGCGTCTTATCTCTACAGTGGAACAAAGGCCTCTCTCTCTACGATCGTATGTTCTGTAATTGTCATATATGTGTGTGTGTATGGGTGTGTGCTAGTGACTGTGAGAGGGGGGGCAAAGGGGAACCCCCCCCCCGCGCGGTGACGGTTTGGGTTTCATGAGGCCGGCCTGATGTGTAATTACGTCGGACATATCATCACGAGGTGAAGAAAACATCACACGTCAGTCTCAGGTGCTAACCGCTGAAATTAGATAGCACACCTCCATTATACTGCCATCACTCAGACGCCAGTTCTCTTCTTAGTGCCTGTGTCTGTCTGTCTGTCTGATGGGTTCGAGTCCCTTCCTGCTTCGTCAACCCCCCCCCCCCACCTTTCCCCGATAACATTTATCATAACACGGGACTTTCAAACGTTGCTTTTTAAACTTAGACCTTTTACATTCAGACGTTTGAGCTGTTTTGAATGCGAAACATCACCATTGTAGGAGAAAGGATGGCTTTTTAATGAGTGCTATGGATCGAGTGGTGATTGCTTAAGAAAGGAGTGAATCCATAGCAGAAAAATCAAAATGTCGAGAGGGATGTTAGCCTAGAAATGGCCACGCTAATATCGCATTTTATTCCACAAATCAATTATTTTAGAATAATTCATTGTGATAAATGTATGTAGAATAAATCGCCAGTTGAGGCGATTTATTATTATTTTAAAAGTTTAAAGTAAAACTACTGTAGGGGGGAGGTAAAAATACCGATAGAAAACGACTATAAATATATAAAACACGCAAATTATATTATTATTTCAAAAACAATCCTGCTAAACATTCGAATCTCCACAGGGTTCAACAGCTCCAGTCGAAAGGCGAGTGAAAAGTCTCAAGCTTTAGTTTCCTTGGTCCGTATAAAATGAAATACTACAAACGGACTATCACATTCTGTCCTCGGAAATAAAGTCATTAAACAAATTTCACATTTTCAACAAAGAGTTAACATAAGTGCAAATCTACTCAACCCTCCTAATTGCTTCAAAATAAAATGCAAGGTGCTTACTGTCTCCTCAGAAAATCGACTATTCAAAAAAGACAGATCGAATTCGCTAAATCCGATTGTTGCAGATTGCATATGCTTGGGGGTCAAAATAAATGAATTTTTCAGAATTTCGCTGACATTGATTCTTTGATACCGTTTCTACTGTACCCTTACCCATTGGGAATAAAATCAGAACATTATATAAACCTAAAATAGTTAGTAAAAGATATTTTGCAAACATTTAATGAATTGCCTTGAAATTCTATTGGCTGGTTACAGGCAGCCCATCGATTCACAAATCCGTCAGCAATTATTCATCAACTTAAACCAATTTTTAAAACGCCATAACTGGAGTAAACACTTGTTTCAAAGGAGCTTGATCATTTTCTTTTGATATGTGTAGGAGGGTTAAGTGAGTCTGTTCTTTGGTTCAGTCTTTGTTGAAAATTTTGGAAAATTGTTTTAATGATTGCACTAAGCCGAGGTAAACTGCAGTCCGTATGTAGTGTATTTTTTATTGAATACGTACCAAGGAAGATTCACATTAATCTAAGAACTTTCGACTGAAACCTTTTTACCCTCTGGATATTTTCTAACATTGCTTCAGGAAAATAAAGAAATCAGGTATTATACGTACTCTAAAAGTATTAAATTAGTTTCTGGTAGTTTAGTACCGAGAGCCTGAACCGACCATGATTTACCATTTATTAATTTTTTTTTTCTTTAATATCACAGTTTTAATGTTACTTTTTGTGGGCTACTCATTATCGCGCTTAAGGATTGCGAAATATTTTAACAGAAAAAGAAAAGAAAAAGAGAAAATGAAGAGGGGAAAAGGAGACGGATTAAGAGCGGCTGTTGGAAATGAGACGACTGGCCGGGCTCCAGACGACAGACAAAGGATTAGAAGGAGAGACAATACGGAAGAGGGAAGGACGAAGCCGTGAAAGAGAAAATGAGATAATTAGCCGGAGTGGGCTATTTACATGGGACAGCCCGCAATGCGGACCCACTGGCCAATTTAGATCGTCCCTTACTGTCTGTGCTCCGCATCTCGGCTCTGCTCTGTCTTCTGTCACTTGGGGTGTCTGTCTGTATGTTCAATGGGGGGGGGGTCCGTGGGTATGTGACCTCGTAGGAGGGTGCAACCTCCCTAATTCGTATAATTCCAGCAATTTAACTCGAATCGAATATTCATGTATGAGTGGGCTGGCAAACAAAAACATTTTTCTTTTACAGAAATTATATCTATGATTTTATAGTTTTCAAATTTATATAATGAAAATAATCTACAATGCTTCTAAAAAACAAAAAGCTAATGTCATTATAATTATAAATAAAGTCTTCATTGAAGTACTTTATACTAAATTTTAATCGTGGATAAATTGAAAAAAAAAAACCTAAAGACTGTAACACATTTTTAAAATCTGAAAATTTCTTAAAATAAATAATCTTATTACATCTTTGAATTTAGTTTTGTTTACTGTACCACGATGATCATTTCTGTGGAATTTATCTCTTGTTGAGCTGAAGATGGATTGAATACTTTTACTCAATTTGGATATTATAAATAGAGCGATTGTCTGAACTTACAACCTCTCTACTCAAAACATGATTTTTTGTTGACTATCACTGATGGTTATTTCTATAGTGAGATAGTATAGACACACTTTGACATTTTAAATCGAGTTCAATGATATAGCCAAATTAGGCTATTTTCGAGATCTTTCCTTAATGACTTTCACACCAAGTTAAGATAGTTATCGTACTAGCTTTGCCATTAACCCCCCCCCCCCACTAACCCTCATTCCATTGCATATATGATGTATATATAACGGAGACGCCACAACCCAGCGGGTGCCACGCCTCGCCTCAGACGTCCTCAGAATAAGAAGATGGTGATGAGCTATGGCGAAGGCAGGGTGGTCATTTAAACAGTAAATAAAACGCAGGGCTGAGCGCAGTGCCGTGCATCACACCGGCCCCGCATTCGAACGGCCGGTTAGGAGTCGCCATTACACTAATTCACTCCGGCTCACAACCGGTGTCCCTACATTAAAAGTATATTTATATCTGGCTCGTTGCTGATTCGTCCGACGTACTCTAATGATCTACGACTTCATGAGGCCATGGGCTCGTTTATCCCGGATCCGGTGAGAGAACTCCCACAACTGCACAGCTGTTTTAAACCAACGCTTACTCCCGCTCGGCATCCTTCATTAGGGCTCTTTAAGGGTTAAGTGTACTTGATTTTAGAAACGCTGGCTTTTTAGGGAGGTTGTAGAGTCCTGAAACATGCTAGTGAGTGAGAAAAAAAAAATATGGAAAACTATACTACAATGCTTGTAAAACTAAAATAATTAATAACCTGAGGTAGGTAATTAACGCCCTATTTCTTTCTTACTAAAAGTATTTATTCTTTATTCATAAGCGCTTTCAGCAGTATATAATGTCGTTCTCAAGGGCTCATAATGTTAATGATTGCATTTGTCTGACTTGTTACGCTCAATATTGAGATAGTAAGGGTTTATCTCTTGTTAAAATAAATATTCTTTAAGTATCACTAAAGTTAATAATGACACTATCATCTTATTATTGGTTCAATGTATCTGATATGAATCTTGTTTGAATTTATTTATTTAGTTATTCGAGAATAATAATAAAATAGGATTGATATTCACCTTTAATCCAAACATTTTAATGAACGGTTTTTGGTGCTTAAAGGGGCTTATTTTTACCTACGGATCTACACCCAGACCCATCATATCACGAAGTGCTCTGCAATAGATAATTGGAACTTTATACCTTCATTGGTGGTTAATATCCATTATCCAGTATGTTGAAAGTTGGTACTTCATTGCTGCTCCGCCGCAAGTAGAGGCAGGCGCACAAGTCCCCCATGAGGCAGACCCTCCTCTCCTTTATGAAGGCCTCAGCTATAAAACTTTCCGGGCAATAAAACATAATTAAACATTTGAGGCTCTGATGTCCTCCTGTAGGCTCCCTGTCCATTCCCTGGGATGGCCTTCCGAGTCATTGGCCGCATCGTATGTGCAAGGCTCATTGCCCGAGGGCACATTTCCGCCTCGGCAAGCTAAAACACAACCTTAGCTATCAACAGTTCTCACTTGCGCTCTGTATTGAGAAAGTTGCATTAATATTAACCAATGTCAAGTGTCAAATGCCTCATTAGTGTCGAAAAAAATGTTTCCGAATTTCATTATATGAACATTTTTCGAAGTTAACAATAGTACACTATATCATCGTAATAATTGCTGAAGGGGAAGGTTCTACTTTCGAACAGAATTAGAGCATGTCTATTTCTGTATTTTAGATAGCGGCCATAAGACTTTTAGAGGACCAGGTCAAAAGATATTTTTAGATTTTCTCCCATGGTAAAAAAAAAAAGCATTAATTAAATAACGAAGATTTTCCAATGTGACCGACACAATTTTAGTTACTAAGATGGTTTAATTAATAAAACGAAATATTTTTGGTAAAAAATACTGACTAGTTTTTCACTTTACGGTACATTTCCATGACATCTGTCTGTATAGTTAATTCATTTTTTTACAATCCTAATTTCGCTTGTATATATATTGTTTCAAGATAAAAAAATCATAAATCTGATGGGAGAAGACTATGAGCTAAATTAATAATTTACTGTAACATTTCAATAAAATAATGGCTCGTGTTTCGTAATACATATTGCAGTACTGATTGAAACCCAAAATATAATGCAAAAATATCTCATAATTATTACCTCATTGTGTGTGTTAAATAACTCTCAGGGTGAAATATAGTTTGCTCCTCATTTATCCTGAGAAGTAACTAACAAAAGAAGCATTCATGCGCGAATTATTAATATTGTTTAAATATTTATATTGGATAAGATGAAAGACTAGGCGTTGCACAGGGCAGGATGTGGGCCCATTGTTGTGTCGAGTGTGTCGGGATGGTTAGTATGCCAAGGCGTCATCTCCCTTCACAGGCCTGAGGCTAATCAGCGCCTGTCCCTGTCTTGATGACCGCCTCTCTCTTTCTCTCTCCCTCGCTCTCTCTCTTTCTTTGTTAATCTTTTCTCTCTTCTTCCTTCTTCTCCCCCCCCCCCCCGGCCAACCCCTCCTCTTTCTGGCTCTCTTTTCCCTCCAATTTGCAGTTTCCTCTCCTCCCGGGAGCCCATTCGGGAAATTAACAAATCCTCCACTCCTCCGCTCTCACAACGACCCAACTTCTAGGGCTACCCTTATTTTACCTTCCTTGTACCCTCTCTACCTCTATTGCTGTCCCAGAACTAAATTAATTAGTGTTTTTCTTATTTCGGCCGCTGTTTCCATGAGGTTGGTTCAAAGTTTTACTTCTCTGTATAACCGTTGAGTAGTTTGAGACGACTCTCTGTCTATGTACTGTTTCGGATCCAATAAGGGAAACCTAGTGGAAGAATCTACCAAATGAAGATTACCTCATTTCTGTTTTGTCAGAATGTTTTAAATAATTACATGTGATTTTCTATCAAGATATGGTACATAGAATTTTGAAAATCAGTAATAATCGGTAATTCAATAACCAGCTACATTGCATATTTGAAAGTAATATAAAAAAAAATATATAGGACAATAGAATATAAATACTAAATGGTAATGAATTCTGCACGTAATAAAAGGTGTTAGTATATAAGTTATAAATTAAGGATATTAATAAAATACTAGACATAGTAAGGGTAGTAGTATGTTAATTATCGATTGAGGATATTTATCAAATACATGGTAAACATAATAAGAGGTGATAGTATAATAGTTGTCAATTAAGGATATTTATTGAATTTAGTGATGATTAGAGGTAGTATTATGTTAGATATAAATTAAGGATATTTAGAAAATACTAGATGATGATAAATTCTTGACATAATAAAAGGTGATAGTATATAAATTATCAATTGATGATAATGCAGGGTGACCCAGTTAGAAGTGATGGTATGTGGATTATCAATTGAGGATAATTATTAAATGCTAGATGACAATAAATTCTAGACATAATAGTTATCGATTGAAAATATTTATTCAATAATAATCGTAACAAGGAGTAGTATGTTTTTTGGAACTATGGGACAATGTCGAATAATGGCCCAGTTGGGTTTATTGGTTCATTACAACTGCGTTCTGGACAAAAAAAAAAAACAACTTCTTTTGTTAAACCTCTTAATCAATAAAAAAATTAATTACATAATTAAATAATAAAAAAATGTAGCTGAAGTAAAAAAAAATGCATTAAATACTGCTCCACTTGAATGTTATTTTTTTAAAATATCGTTAAAATTATTTTTCACCCATTTCTTTATTGTGCCATTAACTTCAGTCATCTGCATTATTGGCATTATCATTGAAGAATTATTTTTTATTCAAGATTTCTCAGCGTCCTCTTTTTGCCACAAGATCCTCCGTACACGGCCGAAGATATCCTTTCTGACTGGGTTCCTCCTAAATCAAGCGTGGCTCGGACATGGCCTGCCCACGTATGCTAATACATAGAGATCTCTATCTTCACTGTGATTGCAGGCTGTCAGTCAGACCGGCCATATCTCACAGTTTCTTCCATCTCACGTGTGTTCTCTGTAGCTCAGAGCTGGTGCTAGGTCAGAATCTTCGTTGGATCACAGAGATATACTTCAATTCAATTTAAAAAAAAAACTTTATAATTTTAATAAGGATGTATAAGTGCTATGAACAAATTAATAAAACAACTTTTAAATCGTCTATTAATAACAGACTGATGGATAGGTTTTAACTAATTTCATACATCTAGGTCCAGCATTCAAATGAGAACAGGATTTGCTGTTCCACCATTTCTCTTAAGGGATATTACACATCATTAATAAGAACTCTATTCATTTTTATAACTTTTGTAACTAGCTATTTTATATAAATTATTTTCTACGTACGTGGACGGTTTATGCATAAAATACTATTGGCAAACAAGATGATTTCTACACACATTCACATCGTGCCCTCGCTATCAGAACATATGACCCAGCCTATCGGTTATGTGGGTCGGGTGTGCCGCTAGGGTATCAGGTTTTTGGGGTAGATTACCTCAAGGCTCATTTTTGAAGGTTCCTGTACCAAAGGGTTTTCGAAGTAAAAAACCGATTTAGATGCTGACTTTATTATAATTTGTCCCATCTGTCCGGATCTAGTTATCCACTTCTAAACCCGGAATCCTCCTCCGTCAGTTGGAGGATGTCCTCAAGGAGACAGACAGGCGGACAAGAGGAAGACGTGTGAAATAATTAGCATTGTCGCGGAGACCGCGGCTTGACTGACACACTGTCAGAGGAGAGAGACAGACACACAAGATCGATACTGGCGCAGTCTTAGCCTCTCGTGTCGGCATTAATTCTCTTCTGTTCTTAGTTCTGTTTTCTCTCTGTCTTGTTTGTCTGTCATACATCTTCTCGTACTATTCATCCCCAATACGAATTTTACATTACAAGTGATTAGAATTTCAATAACGATATTGCAACAGTTGCACATTTTAAATGCGCGTTTTACAACTGAAAAACTATGAAAACTGTCAATTACTGGAAGGAGTGCAATGGTTATTTAACAAGTTATATATAACTTATATGTTATTTTTTTATGTTGAGGATCAGAAAGATTGTGATGATTGTTTCACAGGTTGTTGGAGCTTCCTCTGTTATTTTCAATCTTAAAAATTAAAATAGTGTACGAAAAGGCCTTTACTAAGTAGAGGAGGGATAGTAACTCAAATCTGAACAGATATCCACGTTTCTCTCTGGGTATATCTTCCGTGAAATTACTCATATGCAGATCGTTACTTCAGATGAGCTTACTTTGTTAGCGTGACGATGTAAGTCATATGAATAGAAATATTAAAATATATCTGGGATTAGAGTGACAATAATTTATAATTATTTTAAATAATAATTTAATGGGGAGTATGATTTAAAAAACAAAATTGAGTTGTGCACATGTGCTATTTAACATTGATATTTTTAAACAGTAGAGATATCTGCATATTATTAACTCATTTTAAATGACCTTCCTTTCATTTACGTATTTCGAAAAAATACTATTTAGTATTGTAGTAATTGAAACATCAAAATACATTTTTTTTCTTTTTTCATTCATATTGTAGTCAAGTTACTACTTTGTACCTTTTTCCTTACCTTATACAATCTTTGTTCCTTAACAGTGTATTGGTGCTAACCCAACTAGCTGAACTAGGCCTACGTATATTATTAAAAAAAAATGCCATTATAATTTTTTCTCTATTATATTAATTCTTATTATTGTGGAGAAATATCTTTCAATAATCGTCAAGTTAGATATAGAAATATTTATATTCTCACATTACCAGCCTACAGAGAATGTGTCATCGTTAAATTAATCTGTAGCAAATGTAACTTTAACCTTTAAAGCAAAAGTTAAACAGATCACGATGATTCTAACCCCACGAGCCTTCTTGCACATTTCGGATCCCGTGAAGTGAAAACTGGTAATTATTAATGTCCTGCGTCACGCGACTCGAGCGCTCGTTTTCAAACTGGTTTCCCCATCTCTCTCTCTCTGTCTATCTCTTTCTCTCTCTGTTTCTCCCTCATGGGTGGGAATCATGATTTACGCTTGAACAATAATTAATACTCCAAGGTAAGAAGGTTCGTCGTACATCAGAAGACGTATGAAAATTACTGAGTATCACATAAGGGATATTCTGTCTAGTCTCTGGAATGGTTGACTAATAGGGATGAGGTATTTATTTGAGAGGACTGGTGGTGTTAACTGCCGTTTCCATATTTAACTCCAGTCTCACTTGTCCAGTTCATTAGATCCTTCTGCGGGGATTAATAAGAGATGGGAGCGTGAGCAGAGGACACGTGGGTCGAGGAGGATTTTTCCTGAAGGGCTTAAATGGGCCGGGATGAAGTCGCTTAGTTCGAGGTAAATCGTCTACTCACTTGAGTCTTCGAGACTTTAATATTTAATTTTATAATCGCAGACTTGTCCTCTTCTTGGAGATTCACCTCAAGATCCTACTCGAACACTTTTTACTTTTTTTGCGGAGCTACTCGTATGTGCTTCATGTGTTTAGCTTCATAGCAGGGTAGATAAGCTATCGTTGTCAAGTAAAAACTTTGGCTTAGAAGTTCAGCTTGACATGTAATAAAAACACCGTTGGTTAATGAGCAGATACTTTCGCAATTATGTCTGAGTTCGTTGAAGCTCGATTGTATAAGGACATAACCAAGTTCGTTATACTTAAAGTACACTTAGCCCCTGACTTTTCTCGCTGCCTTGAACGATAAATTATCTCTTCGTTGTTATTAATATTTTATATGGCGTATTGTGTATATAGGGCAGTTTTTGTGATCGTTAATGGTCGACATGACGAATATCCGTACAATATACCGACAAGGGCCGACCACGTGTAAATGCGAAAACTCTATGCCTGCATGAGTGAGTGAGTGAGAGACGAGGCCCGGGGACTGAGCACATCACTCACAGTGTCCCGGCCAGCTAATTGATAAATTATGACGGATTGGCCTCCATTTTTACAGGGACACAACGGGAGAACGTCGACCGCCGGCGGGAATAAATCTGGCGGGCGCGGGAAATATGTCCGTGTTGGTCCGTGTCCCATGTCCTGCCGAGCGTCCATCACTGGTGATATAGTACCCTGTGTCCAACGGCTCCTCTGCTCTATCAGTCACCTCTCTCTTAATACACATTGGCACTTTATGGCGTCAATATTGATTGTCCTCTGATCGAAATACTGTCCCATCTCCTCGTTGGCACGATATCCAGGCAATATTGTCGGCGTTGTGGCTATCATCAATAATAGCTTTAATAAATAAAGTGAGAATTCATTGGTTAATCCGGCGAAAATACTGCGTTCGCATGAAAATCTTTGTCAAATAATAGAATAGATTTTCCTCAACATGAGCCTTATGCGGCATTATTACACCAATGATGCATCAATATAAATTTCTACTTTGTCCGGATTCGTCCATTCAGATAGACCTTGTGGAAAACGGGAGCTAACCGATTCTTATTATACCATCTGCTTTTTGGGTCACAATTTCTTCTATTCCCGACGAATTCACTCCACCTTTTTAAGGACCTGCGGAATATTATTATTAATTCGTCGAATCAATAGTTCAACATGGCTTATTCGACAATCTGCTTCCAGTTACAAAAACTTCATGACTTCTTTTTTAGGACCCTGTTATCTTCCGCCCGTTGCACAAGGGCCAACTACTTTGTTCCATGACAGTATAAATAAATGGACGATCCGTACCTTCAGCTCATCAGTTGTAGTTATCCGTGCTCATTTATTCATCTACAAAGATTTACATATTTGTACTTGTACTTGTATTTGGACTTTTCGATAGTAGTGCTGGTGTGTAATGTGATAAGGTTGATAAGCGTGCTGTTTTCTACTCCATTGTACTAGGATGGTAGGACTGCTATATAAATGGAACGTTGGGACCAAGCACTATAGCCAATATGCTAGTACTTTCTTTAAGGTATATCACGTATATGCCCACGTTTATCCAAGGAGAACCTCCTTCTTGCGACACAAGAAGAACACACGTACCGTTTAGTGTCGCAGTGCCGCAGTCCGTTACAAAGGGACAAGGAGTTACTTGATACAAGGTCGCCTGGTTCGGGAGCACTATGGACTGGGACCGGTGAAAAACACGAACAAGGTCCGATGGAAATGGAAAAAAAAGAGAAAAAAACAACAACTGAAGATCCTTGTAAGAGCGTGGAATTGCTCAGTGAGATTTCTTCAAGCTGGCGACAATAAGGACCGAGACACACCGGGTGAAGAAGTCGACCGCGTTTTAGTTAAAACGTGAAATGACTGGCTGATGTACGTGCTGGCGATTTGAGCGCTACGTCTGCCGGTAATTGGCGATGTGCCCTGCTTGGCTGACACCGGCGGATCACGTAGGTCGCAGACGTGACGGACTCCCGGGCCCGCGAATACTCTGGCCAATTAGAAGGTGAGGCCCACCTGTTGATCCCGCGGGAAAAGGAGAAAAAGGCGGAGGACACGTAGGAGGTTACGTGGCCATTGTCGTATCGCCGGTACCGCACCGGGGTGGGCATCCTCCGGGTTCCAGAAACCTCCTTCCAGGCTATCGATAAGTTCTCCAGGGAGCAGCTGTTGAAACCTCTGCTACTGGTAGCCTAGTCTGCTACTGGGATATAGCGCTCTTTACCAATCATCTCGAAAATACTGGCTATATCTCATACTGGTCTGCATTAATCAAGAGTAAGTGAGAAAAATATTTTTTATTGGATATGCTAATATTTCTCTATCAATGTAAGAGCAAAAATAGAGCATAGGTACAGTTCGGCTTGGGGGTAGTGGGATGTCTGATTCCCTTCTCCCTTCTTGACTCTATAAGACATTAATACGGAGTTGTGCTGGAGTGAGGTAATGCATAGCTTGACATTCCTGCTGGAGGAAAATTGACTTTAATTAGCTTTGAAGATGTCTGAAATCATCAGTGCATTGGAATATTTTAAAAGGAGGCATTCGGACCGAATATACTCTATGTTTATTTTCCTCAAGTATTGCCTGGAACTGTACTGGAAGGCCCTGGCACTGGCTGAGAAAACAGTAAGTATAACAAGGGCCTTACTTCTGAACAATGAGGTACCCCCCCACATTTATCAGATAAGGCTCCGGCTCACAGTGTCAATATAAAAAGACTATATAAGATTCCTCTCGCGGGGCCTCATTAGAAGACTCAAGCGCATTAATTCCCCAGAAAGGGTTGGGGGGTATACCAGGAGGTGGGGGGGGGGGCTCAGAATTTATGGTCGGGCTATCCGCGTCCCTCATTAGGCCTTGCTCCATAAATATCTCACACACACTGGCACAGGTGTTTCACTTTTCGGCAGCTTTTTCTATGTTCGTTGGGCCTCACTTCTAGGATAGAACTTTTAAATTAGAACTAACCCACCTGCTTGTCTGAGGAGCTACTGTAACAATATTCTATAGCAAACACTTAAAACTTCATTCTCAGAATAATAAGTAAATTTTTGAGAAATATTACTTTATTTTTTATATAGCACTGAACACTAATTAAAGGTACTTTTTATGAAATAAATAATAATTTACTTGAGGTTGAGCACTAAGTCACAAGGTAAAAGATAGTGTTAGGAAATAAACTTTTAAAAATATTATCATTATTTTTATTGAATAAACTCATACTAGCCAAAAACCAAAAAAAAATATTGAGTCAATTCTGGCTAACGAAAAAGAAATAATTCGTCAGAAAAAATAAAATTAAATAAAGTCCAATAAGTACACATCATCAAAAAAAAAATACATTTCACTAAATAAATAACAATATTAATCGTGGATAACTCAGACAAAAAAAAAAAAAATGAAAAAATGCATTTGTTAGCAAGATTTACAAATAAAATATTTGTTATTTTAAACAGTAAAAAATCGTATATAGATGTTATATATATATAATGTTTGTTTATTCGCAATCGCAGGTGGTACAGATTTGGTACAAGGATTATGAAAACAAATTATAAAATAAATTAACAACCTAAAATGAAATACCTTTGTGTAAATAAAATTTTGTAAACAAAGAATTGGAAGATGTTCAAATTAGGCTGAAAATAACTACGTGTTTGCTAAATTGAGTAGTCTTATCAATTATGTTCTCAATCTCGCTGAAGGGCATTCTTCAAAGGCATGCCTGACTCTCAGAGTCACCTGGATTCGACTTGAACGTCATCGCAAGCTTGAACTATGAGGTATTTTAGTGATTTTAGTGAACCTCGACAATCCCTGGCGTTTGTCAGCTATCACTGATCGTCTACATTCTTGAACGATGTAGTAAAAATAAACGTGATATTTAAGACGGAAGAAGAAAGGACTGGTGACAGAAGGCGGAGATATTTTTCTGCCAGTGGCCTGGGGCAGTTTTAATTTGTCCCGCGGCCGACCTAATCGACGCCGACACTGTCCATCCGGATCTGGACGGCCTGTTGTCCTGGCAACCAGCATCCGTTGGGAAGTAGATGCACTGAGCAGCTGCCTACATCTGTTGGTCTGTCTGTCTTCGGAGCTTTGTGACCTGACTGATTGTATTAGCTGCCTAACACGTTCCACAGAAATAGATAACTCATAACTGCTCTGAATAACATCAGAGACAACTGCGATGTTTAAAATAGTCCTTAGAAATTTCATTTTCGACTAATTATGATAAATGAACACTTCGTCGGCAACACCGAACAGAAGTAATGGAGTAGTTAAACTGGTCATGCAATATTTTTCTCCTGTTTTATTAAATAACACCTCTTAATACGCTGTATAAATTTACGAAGTCTTTTCATCATGTTTGCTTATATAAAACGTTTTGAGATGATTTTTAGATGTTTAGCGAACTGACAGAGCTGATAGAAATATATTTCTCTTTCTTTTTCAACAAATAAATCCAAGCTCTAAATCTTCGACTCGTATAAAACATAAAAGTTTTAAAACCTAATAAACCTAAATATTATCTTCCCAGCAGATGTAGTTAGTTTTATGCGGTTAATTTAATTATTTACGACTTTTTCTGTTGGTTGAATATGCGAATTTCAATCAAGGTTTTAGTAATAAAATAAAGTAATATTGAAACATGATGTAATAAATAAATTTGCATGAAGTTCCTAGCCCGCACCCTGATTTTTCATGAAATTTCGTTTTATTTCTGTACTCTTTATTTTGAATATTTACAAAGATACGATTTAGTTCATAATAAATTTTTGGCACATTATGGAGAATCTTTGAACGCCATCTCCTCTCCCTTCTGGTATATGACGTGAAGATGTTCGACCTGACAGAATGTTTTCATGAATGCCCATTTTATGTAGAATGGTTATGATAGAATTGCAATAATGGTTGTTAGAAGAGAAGATGTGAAGGGCCTCAATATGATGCACACAACAATGGCGCACGTTATCTATCCAGCGACCCGAGAGCACTCGACGGCGACATTCTTCAATGACCCTAAGAAGGAGAAATAGTCGACCGGTCACGAGGCTCACAATGGGATGATAAATCAATGCAATTAGAGTTGCACTCTGGACGGCAGCTCATTGGTCGGCTTGTGCCCCCTCCACTGCTCAAGATGGTGCCTTCCTGGCCAACCATTAAACGTCTTGTATGCAAATCCGGTAGTGCACCCTTCCCCACTTGCTACCGTATCCCCACTCCCGTCTCACTCTCTCTCTCTCTTTCTCTCTCCGCTGAATCCTTCTTCTTCTTTTGTCTCAGTGTGCTTTCTTTTTCATTCCTCTTCGATGCCCTCTACGCTTTATAAATTCTCAAGGTAATTGCTTCTCCGTACCATTATCCTGACGGTACTGCACATGGTAACAACGTTAATTACTAATACCAAGAACGTGTTCCATGTTATAATCCATGGATCTGTTGCCTCGACACTTTTCTATTTTTAATATTTTTGTTTACATTATAAAAGGATGAAATAAATTTATTTTACTGAGATTCACAAATAGATATTAAATTATTGTATAGAAACTTCTTTATTGTGATAAAATTACAATCTGCCTTATTGGGGAATAAGTAATTGTGATACATGTTCTCATTCATACCAAAGTTACAAACAGCCCAGATACCTCCAAAATCCACGTGGTGCGAAAGAGAAAGCGGGGTCTTGGGAAGTCCACCACTCTCCGTAGATTATTATAAAAAAAAAAGACCATTTTTTTGTATAGCATCTTGGAGACTAAAAATCGTCTTTTCAGCCAAATCTTAAATAGCTAATGAATAATGCACAAAATAGATAGGAGGCAGATCCTCCCTCTTATGATAACCAAAACACAATGTGTTTTATTTTTTAAATACCTATGAAAATTCAGTTCAACATGATACCTTTAAGTACAGCTATCATGGAACGCAAAAAAGACAAAAGATGATCGATTTGTTCGTTCCTCAAAGTAAATGGCTTCAAAAAACTACTTGACAAAGTTTCATTGATTTCTAGTCGATCGCAATTTGACATAGGAAGCTATTTTGTACTAATATACTTGTATTAGTTTTACTATCCCACAAATAGTTCTTTGGTTTTAGCGATCTTTTCCCATATCACTACTTTTCAAGACATCTAAGGCCCGAAACTAACCTTGAAAGCCCTACTCTAAGTTTTAATGCCTATTTCTTAAACATCTTTTAAATTTTAATTATATGCTTAGTTAGCAATACTTCTGTTATCTGAAGAGGCTTTTTAAAAGTGGTCATCTTTTATAATTCTAGTACCAATATTCCAAAAAAATACCCACTTCTATTTATTCTAAGGAATTTCTTATTAATTCATGTGGAACGGAATGATATTTTCCTCAACAAATTCAATTGAAATCATTCACAATGAGTCGATACTATAGCACAATATAATATTCTCTTCAAAACGATGTAAAGGATCCTCCGTCTTAAATACTTCACAGACTTTGAAACCTCCGTATCTGCAGGAAGGGCAGAGGCAGCCTGCGTAATAATGGTATCTGACTCCTCGTTCCTCCGACTTCCTGGAGCTACACGGCGTCGACCTCAGTTTTAATTAAGGCGAAGAACCCACGAGGGCCAATCACAAAGGTCCCTTTAGTTCTTTATCACTCCAGATGACAAAGACCCCCTCAAAAACAATGGTGACGAACTCAGCCTTATCATCAAATTGGAATCGGGCAGGATAGGAAGACGGAAGGCCCTGGAGTTGACTGATGGTGGCTCGCTTACCGGCTGACGAGAGGTCGCTCTGAGCGATAGTCTATCAACTCGATGGTGACAAATATCGATAATCTGTCTTCGGCGCTGTGGATGTCGATGTATCGATGGTGATCTGTCAATGTAAGCCTGCCTTCGGTGTTCTTCCTCCCGTCGAGTCAAATATCCATTTATTCCCTTCTAATCTATGGTCAGGCATTCTTAAGCAAGACTGAATTGTAAATGGTTGGAGTTTTAAATCATTACGTGTACCCATTAAAGAGTAGTTAAGGAGCCACCCATTGCCTAATTTACTGAGCTGCTAATGAAAAAAAAATATCACTTTCCTCATAGGGTGTTTTAACTCAAAATCTTTATACGAAACATCAGTCGTCGAAACCGCCACCAAATCTGAGAAACTTTTTTTTTTCAAACATAGAGCAGCCCTGCACTGAGGGCTTTTATTTGGATCTAAGTTATTCATCCAGGAAATGTACTTCATGTAACAATTCATATCTAAAAAGCGGTAATGCAAGAGAAAATTAAGCCTTAAGCATTTTTTAGCCCTTTGTCATTGTTGGGCAATGTTTACTTCTGACTCAGTCAGTATTTTTTTTGTAGTCATTTGGGTCAATGAATTCGTCCTCTTGTCAGTATAATTTTAGCGAGTAATATTTTACTACGTACGTACTTTTTTTTACCCCTCTCATTGAGCTCATAGACCTGTTCATTTCCGTAAGTACTTTCGGACAATCCGAACATACTCAACAATTGAGTAGTTAGAATCGATGTCGAATTCGGTACCTTTTTCCAAATCCAATATTATCGTGAATCTTCCTTTATTCGCGAGAGAATGCCGCGTCCTCTTATCAATGATATCAAATGGAGAAATAATGAATTATGATTTGCCCAGAATTGTAAAAAAATTTGATTGTTGATTGTATGCTAAGATATTCATCAGCTCTTCTTGTGCATTAGTCCAAATGAATAAATAGCCTGGTTGAAAGCTAACGTTTAAAAAAATATATGTTGAGTACTGATTAAATTAATCAGCTGTTTGTTTATGCACCGGTGTGTGTTCGATTTTAACTAGAGAATACACGGTTCATTTTGTGCTCGACTGTGTCTAGGAAAGATACATGTAATGTGTAGCGAAAAAACTATTTCTCTGCCAAAACGTCCTTTTGTTAAGTTGTTAGTGGTACGCCAATCAATTATAAAAGAAGAATTGGAGCTATTTATCAGTACACGTGTCGAGTATTGGCTTAGCAATCAAAAGTTCCGAAGGACAGTCTATTAAAGGTCAAGCCAGGAAAGACATGATCTTTTGAACATACAGTTAAAAATAACTACGCCATTTTGTTTTGTTTTTTTAACGAATAGTTTTTGGAGCGTTTCCAAGGGATACGCGAGGTGATTTACTAAGTATTAAAATGGTTTATGTCCCTATGGAAATTAAGGAATGCGTTAACTATTCATGACGGGAGAGGGCAGCTTAAAATTTGCCGAGAAACTCCCGCCGCCCATTCCAGTAATTTATCGCAAGGCCGTCCGTCATCGGTCAGCCATCGGAACAAATCATCTCCATCCTCGCTAATATTTCACACCCACTTTCTTGTGCAAATTTGCATCCCTTCTCCATAGTAATTTACATTTTAGCTCCTCTAAATTTTATACCGGTAGGCTAAAAGTTAGACTCTTTGGTTATTATCGGGATTTAACTACTACCCATTCTAGGCTTACTTAAAAGTTATCACACTTTTCTTGCCTAGAATGGGAATGACTTACTTTATTCCTTGAAGTCTTAACTGAATAAAATCTGCTCATTCGACTGAGATTCGAACTCACAACATTCCCTTCGTAAAATATAAACAATATTTTATTATTAGTATGTTTTAACAAACTATTAAAGTTTGTTCCTGGGATACAGAAAAACTTACCTTTCTGACTTTGAATTCTGAATTTAGTTTCTATGGAGGTGAAATAGTCCATGATATCTCATTATCGTGAGGATTTGAATATTCTATGTACTTCATTAAATGACTTCAATTTTGTAGTAAGTTAGTTAATTTAGTAGAGTACTAGATTATTATTAATAATACAAAATTGTATGCATGATTGGTATGAAACCACGTAAAATGTAAATCACAATAAAATCTCAACTTTCCTCCAAACATTCGGATTATATATTAAGGAATGTTTTACCTCGTTTAGTACTTCCACCGAGGAAAGAATGCGAAAATTTTATTTACAGAAGTGATTCATTGTCCTCACTAGGATTTGAACCCAGGCTCAATACATAAACCGTGTACCAATCACACTGATGACTATACCACAGGACAACCATTTGTTGGTTCTATGTTATATATAAGGCCTCCATATAATTATGCAATCGATTGTTGTAAATAATCAAAGCTGAAATAGTTACGATTATGCTGAGCATAGTGAAGCGGATAAGAGCTAGGCCAGAAACTTTGTGTGAATATAAGAGAGCATATCCGGACTGAGTGAGGCCGCTTGGGGTACGCCGGCGTTATTATAATTTCCAAAGGGCGACCCCCGATGTTTGATTGCCCGCCCGTCTGGCTGAAGGCTGCCAGTCAAAGTGTCCATCAAGAGTCAAGCTGTCCGACGAAGCCATGATGGAGTTATTATCTGCCCGAGGTCTTCTCCGACGGTCTTATAAACGTTAACAGAGTGTGGCTTATACCGCAGGACCGCTCACTGACGTATCTCATTCTGACAGTGCGCATTACAGCTTATTTGTCGTTAAATTATCTTTGTCTGTTAGTCGAATAAAAAAATCCAAAAACAAAATCTGATCAAGTCGAAAGAAAGGATATTACACAATAAATCGACGAGTATGCATATCTCAGAAGCCGGTGATCGTAGGGAGAGGCTATACTTTTATAATCTTGTTCAGAGAAATCGTCTAAATTTACAAGTGCATGCATGTTCCCACCACTGTGTACCCTAAAGTTCAGTCAAAAATTTAGAAGTTATATTCAACAACACATTGGATGACACCGTGTTTTAATTTGGAAGTATTGGAAAGTATGCTGAAAAAACCAGAAGTTATTTAAAATTTCCTGTACTTTTCTTTTCGTAGACGCTTCAGAGATGTATTAAAAGACATTTTAACATCCATTAATAGCTAATAAAGTCAATTTAAATGGTTTCCACTAAAGTCATTTTCGTTGACAAAATAAAGTATTCGAAAAATACTCCATTTCTACATTCTTCATTTCATTGATGAATAACTTTGAAAAGTACAGTTCAATTAATGACTGATGTGAGTAAATTTTAGCCTGGAAAAATACTGGAATTGTAAGCTGTGAATATATACATTAGTGGTAAATTTTGTCGAGATATCGCTCGACGAAAAAGAGGAAAGTTAGCATCTACCTTTCGACAACATAAGCCGATATATTAACAAACTATTTCATTCATCGATACGTTCGCTGGTGAATATCGAATACATTAAAATTTTGAAAACATTAATAATAGAAAAGTTTAAAGGGATTATATGATGGTCAAACGGTAGCTGACAAATGATACAGTCAATAGAGCGCCTACACTGACAGGCAGCTAATATGCCGCTGACGTACCAAATGAAGTAGCCCTGCCTCTCGGTGACGTAATGAGTATTGACGACAATTAATACAGCTGACATATGACGTCATGAGTTAGAGCAGTGATTGAAGCTCGGTCGTCAGGCCCTAATAAGGCCCATCCATAAGCCGATAGCCGCGGGGCGCTGCAGGGGTCTGTGCTGTGCTCGCTTTTTTGTCAGTCATTTGTCGGGCAACACTCAGCTCGCTACCGTATAACTTTCTGTTGTTTCTCCGGCCGTATGGTAATCCTATATGATTAAATGTACATCTATGAGGTATTGAACTCGGTCACAAGGGTTGGCCACTCGTGCCAGAAATAAAGGAAAAGCGGCCAGTCTTTGCAAACTAATGCAGGATTTATTCTACAACTTTTGAAATTTATAAATTTACGATTAAGTGTTTGAAAATTAAATCGTATTAAGAGACTGGATGCCATTTCACTAACAGAAAAATAGTATTTGTAACTGTTTCGTATTTATTGGATGACGCCTGAGGGCTTTCCTACTCTTAATCCCTCCCCCCCCTTCATGTAAGGGTGATAATTTTTCTGTCAAAAATCTTCGTTCGATTATTGTCATTATAGAGAAATTATCAAAAAGCTGTTCTCGTAACAGGAAAAGTTGTTGATCTTTTATTTTTACATAAGTTTTATTTTAATAATACCATATTTATCTGATTTATTGTGGCAACATACAAAATGATGTTTGACTTCCGCGATACCTATGAAAGCCTGGGAACCAATCTCAGAATGGCATTCAATTTCTTACACCACAGTTAGAAAAATTTATAATTTATTTTGTCTCACTTCCTCTGAACTATACTCAGATGGAGAACAAAAAAAAAGAAGAAAAGAAGCAACTTTTCAAAACAAACTATCTCATCATTGTGCGGTGCCCGGTTCCCTGGGCCATCTGTTGAGCTTCTGTTCTACGGCGTATTAATCAACTTCACGTTCGGATATGCTTTAGAAGTACGCCGGAGGGGCAACAATGGGACTTCCTCCGCGCTGGAACTGCCCAGTCATCATAGGCCATCGGGCCGATAAATCTACAGAACGCCGCGCGTACATCGATGATCCCCGCGACCACATGTCGATTGTCATTAAAAAATCGATGGCTGTGAAGATGACGGTGCTGACATCTGCCATACCAGCTGATGGCTATAAAGCACACATGGCCCCATTCCTTCTGCCGCTACCGTAAATCATAAGGACAGACCTTCTTAGTCCCGCGATAATGCTCACGCAAGCCACGAGCTTCTCAAGTACACCCTCTCTGGGGTAAAGGGAAGGTTTCTAAGCAAACCAATGAACAGAGAAGATAAACCAGCATGCCTCTAATTCGATAATTTTCATGGAAATGACCAAGGTTCTGACCCGATAAAGGTATTCGGAAATATTCTAAATTTTTTCAAGTCTGAGCCCACAGGTTATTTACGATTGAATGTTTCAATGTTTTCACTGGGATTGACACGTTAAACACAGATAAAAAATATTTGAGCGAAAAAATAATCCCATTTGTTTGGCATTGGTATCATCAAAATACCACTATCCCTATAACATTATATTATTATCATATTATCACGGTTAGTAAATACTGACATTACACTAAACGATGCAAAGACTGCGGCCGTGGGATGATCCCGGATTAGTGTTCAACAAGCCTAAGCAGCGACTGAATACACAATTAATATCAGTGCATCAGATATTCAAAGCTCGGCGCTTGACTGATAGCAGAGATGACGCACGACAAATGGAGCCATTTTTTCTCTCCTCTATTCATTTTCCACTCCCTATCCCTCTCTTCCTCTCTCTCTCTCCATTTTCCTCCACTCCCACCTGACACCGATCAGTGGAATATTGTCAATATATTTACGAATTTGTTCTTGTCGCTTGAGCGGTCTCTCTCCGGGGTTTGATTGTCTTCCGCGACTCCAGCTCAGGTGGGGGTTGGGGGGCTCATTTGTATCCGTCGTTTGTCCCGCTCTGTCGGGATGATACCGGTTTCAATATGCTATTTTGTATGCATGTATTTCTATCCATCACTCACTGGGGAATTTATGTATGGGGATTTTTATTTTTGTACAGTGCAAATCTTAATAAATCTTTGAGTGGTACTCGCAAATGTAAATCATTCTTCTTGTCTGAATCCTATCTAGAGAAAAGATTTTTCCTGAACCTCAGTAAGGTATGGAGTTTCAGGTGTTCCAAGAAGTGCAAGATTCAATTCAATTCCGACGATATAACTCTACTTGTATATTATTTGACAATTAATAACGAACCCTACAAAGGCATAGTCGATATCTTAGTAATTCAAGAATGATGTTGTTTTGGTTATCAATGAACCACGCCTTGAATTGTTGCTAATTGCTTCTTTGTTACTTCAAATTTAGAAAGTGGGAAGGGCTTTGTTAGATACTTTAAGTTTAGATTTTTCAGACCCAATTTGAGCCTAGGAACTTTAATTTAAATTATTCCTCGACGCTCATGCCTGTCATCATATGACTTTTTTTGTTTACTACTGCTAATGTCTGTACATGCTCAATGGTCCCATGAAACCCTAGAAGGATACGACACCACTAGAGGCGGCAAGCTCTGGATTGATGCGAGACAGGGGGGGGGGGTATCGCCGGTAACCCGGTGCTAAGTGGTGCCTCCTTAATTACAGCCCCCCCCCCATCTATCTCACTTCATCCCCCCGAATTAAGACAAACTGCTACCTGGCTCTCTTTACTGAGCAGTCTGTTGTTTGCTCGAGCTCCTCTGTTGTCCCGCAATTATACATTTACAGCTACCAACGGCTTGGAGATATTTATATATGTTAAGGTTTTCGGAGAGGAACCTGGTCTGCTGCACGTAATGACTGGTAGCGAACACGGTTCACCGTTAACGGAATATATTCTCCCAGCGAATAACGTCGAACCGTCCTTACTGATCGTCATCATAACAGCAATACTCAGCGTTAATTAATTTAGCAGTGGAATTTTATATTATGAAGCAAAATCATTATCATATTTATTTACTTTTTTGACGAACTAAGCCGTCATCCTCAAGCGTTCGAGGAAATGGTAACTTAAGTACTTGCCTGATTGGCTACCTGGCGATGTCTGACTGACGGGTTTTATCAACACCTGTGGAGAGAGACAAATTTGTATTTAAGTCAATGCTTGAAAAACTGGACAAATACACTAAATTTTTTTTTGAATTATCAAAAAGAGATGACATAATAATTGTTGAGAGAAGTAATATAATTAATTAATAATATAATTAATTATAAATTTATAAATTTGTTTTTGTGACTTACTCAGTTACTTGTGACCATAGGCATTATAGGCAACACTTACTTTTTAATAAGAATTTATTTTTCTTCATCACATTGATTTAGTCACAAATACATACAGTAAGTAAATGGCAGAAAAGTGGTTCATTTTTGTATTTTTCCCCCTAAAAAAGCTCTCAAATTTGAAAAATCAAGGAATGAGGGAAAAATAAAATGGAAATTATTTGTGATGAGTGGATCGTTTTCTTAAGAGGGACCTATGAACGAAGGAGGGGGAAGCCTCATTTATAATAGTTAAAAGTACTCACCTGTCTTCAAGAGAACAAAGCACCACTGACTAAAATAACAAAACTGTAACAGATTAAAACTGATTTTTTTTTTTTTTTTCTTTCATAGCCCTTTTAAATTTACAGATAATTATATATAATTATAGATCCTCAGGCGAATCTATTTACAAATTATTTTTGTATTTCCTTTTTTTTTTCTTAGCTCTCAAATTTTTAAGATTATGGATAAGGGGAAAAATAAAGGAATTTATTTGGGGTGAGCGGGTCCTTTTACTAGGAGTACCATTTTGAAGGTGGAGTGAGGGAATTACGGAGTGTGGGAAGCCTCGGTAGAGGTGGAAATGTTGTGGTGCAGTGGTGAGAGTCCACTGAAGGCTGAGCATAGAGTCTCTCTATATAGCAGATAGCAGTGATGGGTGCCCGTCAGAGGCTTGTTGTTAAGGGCCATAATGTCCCACAGATAAGCCCTGCAAAATTGACTTTATCAGATTCGACAGAACCCGACCTCGGACGGAGTCACAATGCGTTTATGATGTCGTTTCTCCCGGAGAGTCATACAGACCTAATGAGTCATTAGCATAACCATCCCACAAAAGACTTTCCTAAATATGTTGTGATTAAATACAAGAGGAGAGAAGAGAGTACACAGTATCGATCAGAAGGGGACAGTTTATCAGTTCCCTGGACGAAAGAGTGGCCGAAGTTGGAACGATAAAAGTAAGGATGGAACATAAATCGCGAAGGAAGCTGAAAGAAAAAATGTCGGAGGGCCGAAAAAGGAGGTTGATTTACCGATACCTGGCCTCGGAGCTGACTGGACACAACTGTGCCTCCCAACTGTGTCCAATAATTTTATCTCAGTCACTGATAGCCACAGGGGATTTATCATTTCTACTGTCTCCGCTCGGTGAGGCAGCACCAGTGATGCTTCTTCTGCTCGGGATGTCCTGGCGCGACTGAAGGGATCGGGGTATCGATCATGGGCGAAATGGGATTCCCTTTGATTAGATTTGATTCAACAATTTAGATATAGACAGTGGTAAGAAACATTTATTTTTTTAATGCCTCAAATCGCTTTATTTCATCGTTTATCACTATCTTTAATAAAAAATATTCTGACCTCTGAATAAATAAATTCACTAGGACCTTATGCAATCATACATAGTTGAAACGAAAATAAACTTGGTGGGCATTGCCCTTTTTCATCAAACCGGACCTATCTTCCAACAAACGCTTTAACTCACTATACTAAGTACTAGTATTCTCACGGCTGACAAAGAACTCACAGTCTAATAAACAATATACCTTCAATTAGCAATTAAGTAGTTGTATTTAATTCAAGATAGTCAGGGATCAAAATTTTCGGTCCTTTGATAAAAGAAAAAGCAGTTGAGATCTGTACGATTCTTTCATGTATACATTTTTTTTTTTTAATTTAGAACTGTAATGATTTTATTTAATTATTGTCATTCCCCTATCAGTTCTGTAATTTTTGAACTTTCTGGTAATGTTGTTCTATAGTTAAAGTAAAAACAAATATCACTGTGCTTCATACTGTAGTAAAAAAAAAAAATAAATAATTTACAATAAAGCTTAAGATGTGCTGCAGCCTATTTCACATTACACCACATCATATGTTCAAAAAATTAATGTACAATGTACGTCATTGTACTTTTATTACAAGCGCAAATCGTAATGTAAATAATTAGACATTGTATAAAACGTAGCCAAGCTACAGGAAACATAATGACCTTTTGTAAATAGTTTCATATATGTAGAATCATTATTGCATTCTTTAAAAAAAAAGGTCAATTTCAATCCTTTAGGTTTAAGATTTTTGAGGGTCATTGAAAAAAAACAAAACAACTTTTTAAATACATTGTACACTTTCAGGGAATACCTGAAACAGATCGAGATACGGGTTTTATTAAAAATGGCAGCCCTTAAAATTATATAGAAAATAGAAGAAGCAGAAAGAGTATATATGAAAAAAAATTATGTTTTGATTATAGATCGATAATAAAAAAATGTATACGGAGTAATTATTATATTTAGTGGCCACAATTAAAAGCCAGACGTATATTTAAAAATAAATAAATAAATGATCGCTACCACTCGCACGACGTCATATGTTAGAAAATAAATTAAAGGCAAAACAACAACTTGAAAGATCTAAAAAAACAACAAAAAAAAAACACAAATCGATATCCTATGATAAAAAATGAGACAAGGAGTAGAGGATATTGTAAGAGACAGAGAGAACATTGACAGCTGACTGGGAAATCGCCCCGTTAATAGACCGTCATTTTTTCAGACGGTTTCGTCAAGCCCAGTCGTCAACTGTCAATTACTGCCTCTGAGGCTGATGCTTGACTGATGGCCCCGGGCAGTAATGGAAGCGGCCGTTTCGACAAATAAAAAAAATGGCCTTATGTACATCGGGCTCATCTTTATTAATTAGTTATGCGATCTCTCGGCTTGAATTGTTTATCTCATGTAATGACGGGTACGCTACTGTGGGAATTGATGGATTCGGATCTATCAGGCTTCAGCTTTCAAGGGGAGCTTCACAGACAAACCTCTGTCTAAACTTTATTTACAATTAATCCAAGTCTTTAAATGGACCGCAGTAAGATATTCCGCAACCACGGACGCCAATCAGACCTCGTGCCCTTAAAATGAAAACATACACCACAAACAAACCAACACCACATTAACATATCTATTTCCAACCGCTGTAAAATAATAACAAATATTATATAATTAAAAATCGCTGCTGTGAAACGAAAAATTAGGAAATGATCGAGTATGTGAGAGTATCAATGGTGCTCGTGGTTGAACAGTTCTGAAACAAACAAATAAAAACTACAGGAGGATCTACTAAACAAATACTAGTGCAAATCATAAGGGTTTCTGGATGGTTATTGGTTAAAGAGAATATAAACCGCAACCAGATTAATTTAAGGGTTTCTGGATGGTTATTGGTTAAAGAGAATATAAACCGCAACCAGATTAATTTAAGGGTTTCTGGATGGTTATTGGTTAAAGAGAATATAAACCGCAACCAGATTAATTTAAGGGTTTCTGGATGGTTATTGGTTAAAGAGAATATAAACCGCAACCAGATTAATTTAAGGGTTTCTGGATGGTTATTGGTTAAAGAGAATATAAACCGCAACCAGATTAATTTAAGGGTTTCTGGATGGTTATTGGTTAAAGAGAATATAAACCGCAACCAGATTAATTTAAGGGTTTCTGGATGGTTATTGGTTAAAGAGAATATAAACCGCAACCAGATTAATTTAAGGGTTTCTGGATGGTTATTGGTTAAAGAGAATATAAACCGCAACCAGATTAATTTAAGGGTTTCTGGATGGTTATTGGTTAAAGAGAATATAAACCGCAACCAGATTAATTTAAGGGTTTCTGGATGGTTATTGGTTAAAGAGAATATAAACCGCAACCAGATTAATTTAAGGGTTTCTGGATGGTTATTGGTTAAAGAGAATATAAACCGCAACCAGATTAATTTAAGGGTTTCTGGATGGTTATTGGTTAAAGAGAATATAAACCGCAACCAGATTAATTTAAGGGTTTCTGGATGGTTATTGGTTAAAGAGAATATAAACCGCAACCAGATTAATTTAAGGGTTTCTGGATGGTTATTGGTTAAAGAGAATATAAACCGCAACCAGATTAATTTAAGGGTTTCTGGATGGTTATTGGTTAAAGAGAATATAAACCGCAACCAGATTAATTTAAGGGTTTCTGGATGGTTATTGGTTAAAGAGAATATAAACCGCAACCAGATTAATTTAAGGGTTTCTGGATGGTTATTGGTTAAAGAGAATATAAACCGCAACCAGATTAATTTAAGGGTTTCTGGATGGTTATTGGTTAAAGAGAATATAAACCGCAACCAGATTAATTTAAGGGTTTCTGGATGGTTATTGGTTAAAGAGAATATAAACCGCAACCAGATTAATTTAAGGGTTTCTGGATGGTTATTGGTTAAAGAGAATATAAACCGCAACCAGATTAATTTAAGGGTTTCTGGATGGTTATTGGTTAAAGAGAATATAAACCGCAACCAGATTAATTTAAGGGTTTCTGGATGGTTATTGGTTAAAGAGAATATAAACCGCAACCAGATTAATTTAAGGGTTTCTGGATGGTTATTGGTTAAAGAGAATATAAACCGCAACCAGATTAATTTAAGGGTTTCTGGATGGTTATTGGTTAAAGAGAATATAAACCGCAACCAGATTAATTTAAGGGTTTCTGGATGGTTATTGGTTAAAGAGAATATAAACCGCAACCAGATTAATTTAAGGGTTTCTGGATGGTTATTGGTTAAAGAGAATATAAACCGCAACCAGATTAATTTAAGGGTTTCTGGATGGTTATTGGTTAAAGAGAATATAAACCGCAACCAGATTAATTTAAGGGTTTCTGGATGGTTATTGGTTAAAGAGAATATAAACCGCAACCAGATTAATTTAAGGGTTTCTGGATGGTTATTGGTTAAAGAGAATATAAACCGCAACCAGATTAATTTAAGGGTTTCTGGATGGTTATTGGTTAAAGAGAATATAAACCGCAACCAGATTAATTTAAGGGTTTCTGGATGGTTATTGGTTAAAGAGAATATAAACCGCAACCAGATTAATTTAAGGGTTTCTGGATGGTTATTGGTTAAAGAGAATATAAACCGCAACCAGATTAATTTAAGGGTTTCTGGATGGTTATTGGTTAAAGAGAATATAAACCGCAACCAGATTAATTTAAGGGTTTCTGGATGGTTATTGGTTAAAGAGAATATAAACCGCAACCAGATTAATTTAAGGGTTTCTGGATGGTTATTGGTTAAAGAGAATATAAACCGCAACCAGATTAATTTAAGGGTTTCTGGATGGTTATTGGTTAAAGAGAATATAAACCGCAACCAGATTAATTTAAGGGTTTCTGGATGGTTATTGGTTAAAGAGAATATAAACCGCAACCAGATTAATTTAAGGGTTTCTGGATGGTTATTGGTTAAAGAGAATATAAACCGCAACCAGATTAATTTAAGGGTTTCTGGATGGTTATTGGTTAAAGAGAATATAAACCGCAACCAGATTAATTTAAGGGTTTCTGGATGGTTATTGGTTAAAGAGAATATAAACCGCAACCAGATTAATTTAAGGGTTTCTGGATGGTTATTGGTTAAAGAGAATATAAACCGCAACCAGATTAATTTAAGGGTTTCTGGATGGTTATTGGTTAAAGAGAATATAAACCGCAACCAGATTAATTTAAGGGTTTCTGGATGGTTATTGGTTAAAGAGAATATAAACCGCAACCAGATTAATTTAAGGGTTTCTGGATGGTTATTGGTTAAAGAGAATATAAACCGCAACCAGATTAATTTAAGGGTTTCTGGATGGTTATTGGTTAAAGAGAATATAAACCGCAACCAGATTAATTTAAGGGTTTCTGGATGGTTATTGGTTAAAGAGAATATAAACCGCAACCAGATTAATTTAAGGGTTTCTGGATGGTTATTGGTTAAAGAGAATATAAACCGCAACCAGATTAATTTAAGGGTTTCTGGATGGTTATTGGTTAAAGAGAATATAAACCGCAACCAGATTAATTTAAGGGTTTCTGGATGGTTATTGGTTAAAGAGAATATAAACCGCAACCAGATTAATTTAAGGGTTTCTGGATGGTTATTGGTTAAAGAGAATATAAACCGCAACCAGATTAATTTAAGGGTTTCTGGATGGTTATTGGTTAAAGAGAATATAAACCGCAACCAGATTAATTTAAGGGTTTCTGGATGGTTATTGGTTAAAGAGAATATAAACCGCAACCAGATTAATTTAAGGGTTTCTGGATGGTTATTGGTTAAAGAGAATATAAACCGCAACCAGATTAATTTAAGGGTTTCTGGATGGTTATTGGTTAAAGAGAATATAAACCACAACCAGATTAATTTAAGGGTTTCTGGATGGTTATTGGTTAAAGAGAATATAAACCACAACCAGATTAATTTAAGGGTTTCTGATTCGGGAAGACTATTTAGCCTACAATAGTGATGATACCGTGGACAAGGAAATAAGTACCGCTGGAGAATCTTGGTATCGGAGTAATATAAATGTTCGAAATATAATATAAATTCAAGCTTTTGAATATAAATTGCGGAAATTTGACTTCATTGATTTGATTCGAACCGGATATGATATAATGCGGACCAGTACGAGGTCTGCCGAAATATTTTCTTTGAACATTGTCAATTCATACTCTGATTGTCGAAATGGACTGGTTAGTTTTCCGTCCTGTGAACATTGTACGAATGGTTCCCATTAGCGTGCTAATAAAGCAGTTGACATCCTCTGGGCTGTAATCGGAGTCACTTACAAATAATATTGCACTCTCAAACGGACTCAACGCCAACGGCAAAGAGAGAAGAGAACTGTAGCCAATTTGTCCACTACAGGCCGCTCCCTCCCCCACACCACCATCCAACTGGGATATTGAACTCATTATAGCAGGCTTTTCATTATCGGATCCTACCTCTATAGTAAATTCCATGTATCCGCTTTCCCTTTGTCTCGTCCTATGCAGTTTGTCGTTCTCTATTCAAAATTGAACGCTGCGCCTCGGGGTAGTACGCTGTAGCCTACACCAGCTTTCATACTAGGTACAAAGAAACAGAAAAAAAATCTGTAAAAGAGCCATCATATCACTTAAACTAACTTCCCTTGACAGTTTCCTGAAGACGACACCAATTTAACTATTGATTGCCAAACGACGAAGCGGCCTTCCGCCAACGACAAATGTAAGATCATAATGATTGGGATCTAAGGGAAAGCTCTTAAAAATAATACCATTTCCCTTTGATCGTTTACTAGTTCCAATTCTGATCGGGCCGCGATATACTTTAGAGAAAGAGTTCTTTCTTTTTCTTGGAACAGGAGTTCCATTCCACGCAGTGGCCCCAACGGAGCTGCTATTCCTATTTAAAGCTTCTAAAATACCCCAACAGCATCGACAATTATCTAACGTTTAGGGGTACCACTGATTCTAGCGATTCCTTACTTTAATAGGCTATTTTACTTTTATTTTTCTATACAACGGTGTTGCGCACCTGCTTATGATGCTTTGATGTTATGCCACAGGGGAAGGAGAAGGAGAGGCTCCAGCAGGACTTCAAGAGGAAGATTGCTCCGGCTCCGGTGACGACGAAGCTGGAAGCACAGGCTCCAGCGCACCATCCCCACCACCGCTAGAACCAGCGGCTCTTTCCATCAGGTAGGGGAATAAAATGTCATATAGCTTTGATACTTGATATGTAGAAGCTATTAAATCTGTGTGACTAGAATATTTTAGCAGGACAGACGGCTCCTGGCTGAGGATTTATACCTGGAATTTGTGTCTCAAAGGTTCTGAGAAAAAAAATGTTGAAAATACCATTTCGTTAAATAAATTTATAGTTAAAGACATATCTTAGGATGTAGAGACATCACCATGCTTAATTACCCGCATCTATCCACAAAATAACGGTGAGCCCCAACCCGTTAACACACAGGAAACTGCAGTATGATGTATTCCATAAATGTTAACAATCGCCATGGACAGTAGCCACTTATCTCTGCAGCTGATGAGCATAATCAGTGCTGCTATTATTCATCTGTTATTTTATTATTCGTATAGCTGCTTCATTCCTCCGAAGATGCTAAATAAGCTTGGTTTTACACCCAAATCTATTTCTCAAATACTTAATCGATCTTGTGCTTCTATTTCCAGTAGGCTGCCTTTCAATTTTTTTTTCATTGTTTGACAGAATTTCTTTTCACCCATCTGATTCTTGATTGAGTTTCTTTCTTGATACTTAGTTGAAATTACTCCCGAATTTAAGACAGATCCTTATAAAGAAAGGGTCATCCCCCGGGCCCTCAGACGATGAAAACAAACACGATCCCCCGACCGCTAAGACAATACCCCCCTTTCAGTCTCCTCAGCTGTTTTGGTTTTGTTTGAGAAGGTCGCTCTCTATACTTTTTTGTTCCCTGGCCTTTGGGGGGGGGGGGGGTCGGTAAATCAGCGGGCTGAGACCAACGACGAGATAACCACTGACAAACGCCTCTGCCCTCCACTCTGTTTATGGACCGGAGGGAAATTTAAAACGGACCTCACCCAACAGATGTGCAGTGACTATCTGGTGTTGTTTGCCACCATCTTCTGCTCCTCCATGGAGCACCAGCTGATTACGGCTGTTTTTAATTCACTCTTTGGAGAAACATCCTTTGTATTCAAGCCTTATATGCTCGAAATATATAAACGAACCATACTTTAATTTGCTTGTGTCTCTTCTCTTTATATTTTATTGAAATCTAACCGACATATTTTTTGTTAAGCGTTAACATGAATAACTTTGTGGCCTCGACCATGTATCTATGGTCATTGTCTGTATCTATGATGAATACGTTTGAATAGGGGTTTGTTAGGTAAGACTGAAGAATAAATGGCACTCCAGAAGTCTTACCTGTTGAAATGGTTTTTATTTATTAATATATTTATATTTTATTTATTTTAAAGTAGCTATGATGTTTTTGTGACTAACAATAGATTTGCTTCGGCTGTTGCAGGGAAGGTCTGAGCCCAGGCCAGGAATCTCGAGGCTCCTCAGTGGCCCGATCTCCCTCACGTGACTCTCTGTGCAGCGAGCGGGGGATGCCAGCCGCCAGCCCTCTGATGCCCGCTTTCCAGCAGCCCATCCACAGGATAATGGCGTCACCGCATGGATCAGTGTCACCTCTTGTGTCCTCTTCTTCACCGCCAGTCCTCATGCCTGCTGTGTCACCCGGCGAGTCCCCAGAGACCGTCCTTGACTTCTCGACTAAGCGGTCTGGCTGCGAGTCCCCGGTCCTCAACCTCAGCAAGTCCGTCTCACCCAGCCCAGAGGTGCCACTAAATAGTCCTCTTGATCTATCCGTATCCAGCAGAAAGAGGAGCATAGATGACTCCTCTTCAGTGTCGCTGTCACCAACGCCACAGGTGAAGAAGTCATTGAGGCCTCCAGACTACAAACCAGTTGTCTCTCCTTGGACTTCACCAGTAGTTTCACATTTCCCGTATTTTGCCGCAGCAGTCGCCGCAGCCAACAGCCTCTCCCCTAAAGGAACTTCACAGAGTGACATATGGAACGGTAAACTGAAACTACCTGACAAAGGGTTCACTACTCCCACACCAAGCGATGCAACCAAAGCACTGGAGAAGATGAGCGAGCTAAGCAAGCTCGGAGGTGACGAGTTCAGAGGAGGAGGCGCGAACAGGCACAGCGCGTGGCAGTCCCATTGGCTCAACAAGGGTGCCGATCAAGCCAAAGATGTCCTTAAGTGCGTCTGGTGCAAGCAGAGTTTTCCGAGCTTAGCAGCGATGACAACGCATATGAAGGAAGCTAAGCATTGCGGGGTAAACATTCCGTCTCCGATTATTCCTCCGCCACCACCTCCTGTTCCACAGCACACGCCGGTCTCTTCGCCGTCCAGTGTTTCTTCTGGAAATGGGAAATCCGGCCAAAACCAGGATCTAAATCTTCTCATAAAAGAAACTATGCCACTCCCGAGAAAACTGGTGCGTGGACAAGACGTGTGGTTAGGAAAGGGAGCTGAACAGACACGTCAAATTTTGAAGTGCATGTGGTGTGGTCAGAGCTTTAGATCCCTTGCAGAAATGACTAGCCATATGCAGCAAACACAGCACTATACCAATATCATTTCACAAGAGCAAATTATATCATGGAAATCGGCAGATGAATCTAAATCTTCGGGAGGGTCCGGGAACATGGCATCACCTACAGTTGGCAGTGGAAGTGGATCTGCACCTCCTAGTAGTGGTGGTGGAGGTGGAGGTGGTGGGGGCGGAAGCACAGCGAGCAGCCATGTAAGTGCCGTTCTTACTTGCAAGGTCTGCGATCAGGCATTCAGCTCGCTAAAGGAGTTAAGCAATCACATGGTCAAGAACTCACATTACAAAGAGCACATCATGAGATCAATCACAGAGACTGGAGGACGTCGCCGCCAAACTAGAGAGAAAAGGAAGAAATCATTACCAGTGAGAAAACTGCTGGAGCTAGAACGTGCTCAGAACGAATTAAAAAACGGAGAAAGTATTATGCTAATGGGGAAGCACGGTAGAGAGCTCCACTCAGCGGGGCGGATAACATGTGAAAAGTGTAAAGAAAAGATAGACATGGCCGTTTTCGTTGACCATATTCGAATGTGCGTCGGAGGTGATCATAAGAATTTACTCAAGAACGCTTTGTTATCATCAAACTTGCTACCGGATCCTCATGCTGTCAGTGTAGCTCAAGCTTTGCGCGAGTCTAGCAAAATGAAATCCGAAGAAAAAAGGAGAGGTCGCTCACCGGCTCCAACGGACCTTTCGATTCATCCAGGAAGTCCCAAAGAAGTGAAACAGGAGGGAAAGGGGTCTTCTCCATCAGTTCTAAATGCAATCGAAAAACTGATAGAGAAAAGTTTTGACTCCCGAGCTCGGCATGGTGCCGGCTTTGTTGGTCCAGGCGTTCCTGGCCAGGCTCCAATGGGGTCAAGTATCCTCAAAAGACTGGGAATAGACGAGAGCGTAGACTACACCAAACCTCTGGTAGATCCTCAGACAATGAATCTCTTGCGCAATTACCACCACCAACAGCACGCCTACAGGCGGGAGAGGAGTGGCAGCGAATCAAGTTCAATTTCTGAACGTGGCAGATCTGATGTCGTTACACCAGACAGAAATTACGATAAAGACAGATACACTCCGAGAACTACACCGGAAAAGAGGATACAGACACCACCTTCTACGAAAACATCGCATGAGGATTCCACTGATGGGGATGTCAGAGTCAAAAGAGAGACACCTGATGAAGAAGTAAGAGTCAAGAGGGAGCAAGATGATGTACGCGTAAAACGAGAAGTGGAAGACTATTCGATGGACGTGTCTTCTAGGGAAGTAGCTATCAAACAGGAAATGGAAAATGGAAACGAAGACGATGAAGACCGGCGAAGCTATCAAAGTGACGAGCCTTTGGCCAAGCGGATGTGCGTGGATGAAGACAGGGCAGCAGGAGTAGAAGATGACGACCAGCGAAGCCACCGGACCAGTGCGAGTCCTGCCGGAAGTCCTGGTCGGACGGAACAGCCTAGTCCTGGCAGAGCCAGCAGCAGTCCTGCGAGCAGTGACAGATCGGGCACTCCGAGGAGCACCGGAGAGAAGAAGAGCTCGGGCAGCCTTGGGGCTCTGTCTTCGATGTTCGATAGCCTCTCCGGTGGGGGCGGAGGAGAAGGGGGCAGTGGCGGGGCCAAGGGGGCCAGCCACCCTCTGGCCGCTCTGCAAAAGCTCTGTGACAAGACTGAGACCCATACCCCACGTACTTCCGCCTCCGCCCTGCCTGCCCCCGGTACTTCGGCCACTTCCGCCTCCACTCCGGGGGCCATCCTGGCCTTCAGCTGGGCCTGCAACGACGCAGTGGTGACCGCAGACTCCATCATGAAGTGTGCCTTCTGCGACACTCCGTTCATCTCTAAGGGGGCTTATCGGCACCACTTGAGCAAGATGCACTTCGTCAAGGACGGTGTGATCCCAGACCCAGTTAAGTCGCCCAGCCCCGCCCCCAAGCACTCCCCCAACAACGGGCCCTCTACCTCCTCCACCGTCCCTCCGGCCAAGAGTCCACAGCAGAGCTTCGAGGAGAGCCCTCACTCCAAGTTCCTCAAGTATACAGAGCTGGCCAAACAGCTGTCCAGCAAGTACGTATAGTCCGCGAGGCTACTGTAATATACGCCCTGTGTACATTCGCCCTTCTGTTGCCATTCCTTGTATAAAGCCGAGTGGAGTTTGCTGCATATCTATTTGAGCGTGATAGTAAATAGTTTTAGTAGAGTTGAAGTATAGCGATCTCTAACTTTATGTATACCTTTACCAGTACGCCTTAAAGTGGTGAGGACTTTCTTTGGCGTCCTTTGTAAAACACACATGTATACTCAATGACACGTGATATATTCAGATTTTAATAGATTCGTTTTTATTATATTTATTTTATGTTAGTTTGTAATTTTTGAGGCGGTTTGAATGAAATCGTTGAATTCATTATGTGTTGCAATTGTTGTTCATATTGTATAGATAACTCAAATGCCTCATGCTTAGATATTAACGAGTCATCTTGTATATTGTATAAATTGTAGAATATTTCATATATCTAAGGAACCTTGATGTATAATTGTTTCCTTTTGTAATAAAAATTAAATGAATTCTTCGATTTCACTTTACCCGTGATAGGGTGTATGGCCTACAAATGAACAAATCTCAAACGTATACGTATTTCACCTGTTGAAGCTAGCTACTTAGGCATTTTCTCTTTGGTATTATTCCAAGTGATAAGTATATATTATTCTTTTTATCAATGGAAAAGAAAAAAATCCCAATATAAAATAGTTGATATTGTAAATTAAATTAATAAATCATTCTGAACTTCTTCTAATTATATATAAATATAAATAAATATATATATTGTACGTATTTACCTTAACAATATCTTTATCTTCTGAAATGATTATGAAATACCTTATGAAAAAATTTGAAAAAAAAATAAACAAAAAAAGGTAAACTATGAATGTTTGTAAATTGCATTGATAGTCATTATTTTTAAATAAAAGGTAATAAAAAATAATAAATCATGTTAACTAATGTACAATACGTATACGTCAAATCTTATCAAGTCATATTTTGCAAAGAAGCTCATTCATGATTAGAAAATAAGGATTTTAAAATATAATTTAGTTTATTTGAAATGTCTGTGAGGTAGGGTGTGCCTCGCTCCTTAGCTCTAGGGCCACGTACAACAGAATAATTTTTTCGGATAATCAGGCCTACAAATTTGTCTATTGGCTCTGAACAATTTGAGTGGGAAAGCTAAATGTAGTATAACGTGACTTGTTTCTTTAAAAACTAATATAACGACCTTTACATAATTAGTGTCGGTTTCAATAAAAGCCAGAGTCGAGAATAGAGACAAAAAAAAAGTGTTACAAATACGAGAAAGATTCTTTAAAAAATCGCCCTCCTTTTAATTAAAAGCTACATAATAAAGGCGCGATCTCTCAGGGTCTAGTTGGCAGTGGTATTCCGATCAACAATAGACCCGGGGCTCCTGGCAACAATGTTTGTCTTTTTGGACGTTGCCAGTGTGAGTTAGCCAGGAAGGGGAGTGGGGTTGAATTAATAGCAGCGGATTCTTTGATGTATAAATACGTTTAAATCCGTCCTGGCGGCAGACGGATCGTCATTACTGCAGCCGAGTGGCGTAAATCTACGCTTGAAGTCTATTCCCGGCAATAGGGACATCGCTCACAGACAGACGGACGGACGGACGGACACAAATCAGGATTAGAGCTGGTCCTCAGGGCTGCGGGAGCTGGGGCACTTCTAATAGCACTAGACGACATCAAGTCCTTGGGGGAGGCATCATCAACACTCTTTCATCTCGGGAAATTTATTTATATTTATTAATAAATAACATTGATGATTGTTAGCCATGATGGATCTGACGTTTCCCAGGCGGCTCTCTCTCTCTTTCTCTCTCTTTTTTGAAAAATATAATTCTCTCTTATTATATATTGCGCCAATGCATAAAAAAAAAAGAAGAAAATTAAAAAAAATAATACTGAAAAGTATACCGATTCAATTAATAAGAAATAATTATTTATTTTGTAAATTATATAGATGTAATTAAATATAAATATTAAATTGAATGAAAAAATGGTTATCTAGTGGTATTAGAAACTAAGGATGTTAGATATGTTTATACACAGTCCCGTAACGTTATAATTATAAGACTTAATGATTCTATGTGACCAAATGAAAAGTATACGATTTTTTGAACTTTCAAAGTAATAAATAAAAATTGCAATCCCAGTGATCATATTTGATATATTTTTTGTTGTAATATTAATATATTTAATTTTTTTACTTTTTTTTTTCTAAGAAACCTCCAAATGTATTTATGTATATTTACTTGATATGATAAAAAAAAAAAAAAAAACCCGATTAAATATGCTTCTGAGGTTTTCCAATATTTGATCCGATATTGCCTTTGAAGTGGGCAGTCTTTGAATTTTTATTGTAAAAGTAAATAAGAAAAAAAAATATTGTATTATAAGATAATGCCGAAAGGTGATTTAAATGTATAACTTTGTTATCTGTACAAAATAAAATAATATTGACATTTTGACTTTTTTTTAAAAAAAGTATTTGTCGAAGTTCAGTCATAAGGCTGCAAAGTGCTGTTGTTGTTTCTTTTTATTCTAATGATATTATTAATAGAATATTATTGATTTCAATAAAACCCAATCTTACCGCTATAAATATTTTATTGTGCCTTTCAAAATCCTTTTCATACCTCCTGACTACTCCCTATTGAATATAGATAAAGTGTGAATGAATTTTAATGCTCAACTCTTGCAACATGAGTTGCATGGGATTCAACGTAGACATGTACTTCATTCAAAACAATTTCTTGACATAGCCACACCATTCTAAGAATGGATTATAAGTAATTTTTTCACAATGAAATTGACCCTTCAATTTAATTATATTCATGTATGAAAGCGTTGTTCTTTTTGGATATAAATGGAAATAAATAAATATTACAATATGTGAATAACATAACAAATGTATGCAATGTGCAAATGAAGAAGACCTACTATAATAAAATAACACAGGTAAGAAGGAAATACATTAAAGTGCTTATTATATAATAATTAATTACTTCAAAACTTTAACAAAAGTACGAAAACTGTTAATAAATACTATGCTAACTTTCATGGCAAGTTTTATTGATGACTACTATGAGCTCAAGAAGTGTCAAGATACATCATTATTTCTTTACTGGTGCTCGAAACAATTATCTTCTAGAAAAGTCAGCAAGCCTATAAAACATGACTGTCTTTAATTCATTAATTATATAACCGTGCAATTATTATATGAAGTTTTGTTATACAATTAATGAACCACCAATATTTAAATAATAAATCTTGCGTCTCTCCACAATATAGTGGACATGGATCCTGTTTATTCGCCGATATCCTTATTGGACAGCTCTAATCATTTAACTGCAATATTTAGTATAGATTATATATTTTAAATGTACCAGGTAGCGTAGTCATGTGCTTAAACTTATACGTTCAAGAACTTTTAAAATTATATTATCTACAATTGATGTACACGAATTGTAATTTGGGAAAATTGTGGATACGGTTGATTCGATACCAGCGATTCATACAAGTACTCAAAGCCGTGTACTGTAGAGAGTACAGGTATAGTGAAATATTATACCTATACTGATTAGTAAAATGTTTTTATTAATATAAAAAAAAAAAAAAAGCTACTCTGTCAGAAATTTGTATTTAATGGAATCTAATGATTTTAAATTACGACATAGTTCCTGGGAATCCTGTTTTTATTTTTGGAGATAAATGACTTGTTTTTACTTTGGAGGAGCTTGAAGAGGCAAAAGCTAAGACCTTTTAGTTAGAAGATTTAAAATTTTTATTTGATTTATTTATCGACTACGTTTTAAAATATAATGTATTAAGCATAAGAGATGGTTAAATGATAAAGTTAAATGTTTAATGGTCACTGTTTATTGGAGTAATTAAGGTAATTTTATCACCTGACCATCTCAAATGTTGCATATACATTATGTCGAAACCTATTTTAAACTTTTAAGAAAATGTAATATCTTTTTTTAATCGACCTTTAGCGATATCACTACAAATGCATCCCTTTTCCACTGCACCTCTTGATTAATTCATTATTTGTTATTTTCCCTAAAATAATTAATTTAGAAAAGTAAAAACTGGGGCGCACCTTAAGGTTCTAATGTAGGACATCAGATGATATAAAATTTTGTTAAGGTACCCGCAGCTGCAATTCTTTTACCTGTTCCATAAATATTGTTTTAGGGAAATATGTCTATATCCTAATTTAAGGAAAATAATTCGAAAAAAAAAACTATAACATTGCAATAAATATATGTTTTGCGTTCAAACCTTTGCGAAAATAGTAGAATGCGAATGTAATGCTATCATAATAATATTTAAGCTTGTTCTGGTTGGTGTTATAAAAAGGATTTGGAACTTTTTAGGTAGTAACGAAAAAGAGTAATAAAAACCCGCCCATATTTTTTCGGGTAAAGGGTTCGTATCTGGTCCATCGCTAGAAATATGTTTATTTTAACAACATTCTATGTGCAATAACCTCGGGGGTTACTTGTGTAAATATTAACGCTATGTTTTGAAATTATAAACATTATTGTGATACCGCAGAGCCATTCCTGATTATTACTGTAAATTGGATACCCTGCAAAAAATTATTTTTCATTCACAACTTCTGTATCACCTGAATATAAACGCAGCAGAATTACTCAATGCTGCTTGAATTCCTCCTTTTCCGGAGAACCACTAATCCTTTAGGGATCATTACAACGGCAATAAACAAGACACCGAGTGACAGAGAGGACCGGAGGAAGAGATATCCAAGAAGATGTAGAAGAATAGGATGGGAGAGGATAACAAAAAAAGTCGAGTCTAATGGACAGACAGTATCGCGGTGATACTGCGACACCAACACACATATTAAGGCCGGCGACCAGAACCGGTTGTGTTGGCAGCCATCTGTCCGCTGGCAGCTCTGTCGTAAAAGGTCAATAATGTAGGAGGATGTGGGTCTTACATTTGTCAAAGGGGGTGGGGAATCTTTGCCTCAAAAACTCTTGTTTTAATAATGGTCCATTAAAACCCCAGTCCGTAGGGACGTCGAGATGACAATATTGTACATGACTAGACGATATCAAAAGGTGCGTCCATGCACGTTTTCGTTTCTCTAGCTAGAACAGAGGATTCTCAGTACAGACAGCCATTCGAGTAAGTCAGGCGGTTATTTCTGACTTTGAAAGAATCAAATCCAAGTCATTAGATTTTTTTTATCCTCCCATTCTCCTCTTCTAGACCTTCTTAGATAACCTTTGCCTAGTGTTAACCTGCCTCCCAGTGTCTTGTTTATTGCTGTTGTAAACAGCCTCCGGAAAAGGAGGAATTCGAACAGCTTTGGGTATGTCCTTGACGAATAACCCCAGAAAACCACTAACCTTAAAATTCGATCTGAAATGCCATGGGTTATGCCGATTAAAATTCCTTTTAGATGAAATATTAAAAATGAGAAATGAAAAGTCAAGGACCGTCTCCAATAAAGGTTGTCTTCAGGCATAATCATAGCACACAAAGAATAGTTCGTTTTCATAAAGCTTAGAGTAAACTGAAATCCACAAAGGAAAAAAAAAATATTGAAAAAAAAAGAAGACTTGTTAGTGAGTAATGGATATTTCTTGTCTATTTTTATTGTATTTTAGTAATTAATTTTTTACAATACATCCAAGGTCAAATTAAAATAAATAAATAAAGCTTTGTGCTAATTTATTGTAATTAGTTTTGCTTAAAATACTTGTATCTTCAAAGTATAGTTTCACAACACATAATTTATTTACAAAACTGTAGGCAAGTCTCAGATTATTCTGTAACAGACCTCAACTTAACTGACATGTGCTTAAAGCTTATTGAAAAAGGAAGTTTTTCGAAAAGTGGGAAATATGTAGTCCAGTAAGAAGGCTGATGGGAAAAATCGCTAATAATCCATAGGTCAGCCTCCGCTGGTTTATCCAGTGACGCGGCTGACGTAGGAGCGTGGGGGACTCCCCAAGACTCCGCTTCCTCCTTCGCATGCGAGGGAGGTGACCCTTGTGGACTTGGGGGGCCTCTGGGCTGTTTGTAAATATTGTATGAATGAGCGAGTGAATGATGAATTGTAAATATAGTATGAATGATGACATTTATCTCAATTACTCATTGCCTAATAAAAGGCAGATTGTAATTTTATCTTAATAAAATTGTTTGAATAATCCATGATTTTTACGAAAAACAGAACTGCGTAATTTAGCAGCTTGATAGCCCCCTTCAAATGGATTTTACGAAGACAAATTCTATTTGTTTATAAAGAAAATTTAGTCTAGTTTACTATGCTGCAATTGGGAGTTACTTAACTTTTTAGTTTTCGCTTCCTAATCAACAAAAAATGTGACAACCTTAAAAAAACTAAATTTAAGTTTAAATTTACTCTAATATAATAATATATACACCAATTTTTTTTTCTACAGATAACTATTAGTTGTTGTGGATAAAATTGCAAAATAGGTTTAATGGATGTTGATTAGGCTCGTGATTTCAGATACAGTTACCAGGTCGGAGGTCGAGGTGGACCCCGGGTTCCAGTGTCCTTTCATAATATTTTTTCAAGTGTTAGTAAATATTTATTTAGAGTGTAGTAAAATGTTTAAGCAAGCCCTTTCATTCAAGTTTCTTTTTTTTTATCCTCCAGGTACTAATTTCTGTTCCGATAAATCAGGTCAAAGATACCAATGAGCCAATCCTAAGAGTAATCGAGCCACACAAGTCTGCTATTTCCTTGTCTACTGGTCATCCGTGAGGATGACCCCTTCTTTGTTAACTCACTCCTTTTTGCAGGTTTGGTTATCTTTCCAGAATTTTCCCCATGACGCCCAGCCATATTGCCACCGTAGAAGGCTCCTCGCTAAGATCCTTCGCGGGTCCATCGCTTTCAAGTCTAGTTTCCCTTTTCCAAAATTGAAAGATCTTTTGCAATTATTTTGTTATGTCTACGTTTTGTTTTTCTGAGATACTGCTGGGTGGAAACTTTTGTGGTAGATTATTATGACAATATTATTATGACTTGGCAGTCATGGGACTGTAGTTTTAATTTAATGGGATGCCGCTATGTACAGAAGTTCTGGGTGTCTATTACGGTTTTTTACGGTTCCATCTAGACTAAACTCAAAACTACATGGTAGACTGAAGGAATATTCTGATTTCGCTTATTTATAAGTTCTGATTTGAGTACTCATCTGCTTACGATTCCTAAACGCTAGGCATGACTGGCAGACGGCCCGAACAGAGGTATGTGCTACAAACTCCTCCTCAGTGGACAGTGAGCTAGCAAGCACTAGTGTGAAGGCTGACACTGAGCGATGACGGAGTATGATTTTCTATTAGCTCGGCGGTCTAACCTGCGTCAGGCATCAATCAAGGTGTCCAGTGGCGCTGCAGGGAGTCTGCACTCGCCGGCCCTCTCGTACGAGAAAACTGTATCCATGGAGAAAACAATTCCGAGGACTCACTTTCAAACAGGTTTACGGGAACACTCTTTCTTCTATCTGCGTGTCCTTTAAGTATCAATCAATACAACTTAAAACATTTTATTAATAAAAATAACTTTATACTTTTGGAGACGTGACTTGGGTGAGAGGATAGAGGCAGGTATAGACTGTAGGTAGAGGTTAAGAGGAATGAGCTCTGGAGATCGGTTTTCTGCATACTTTAAAAAAGTCTGCTTGATTTTAACTGAAGCACAGAGGGCAAGGGTTCAATGTCACTTATTCTGTCCCTTTGATTGCCTGTAGGATTCTGCCTAGACACAGGAGGTCTTACGTAAATACCTGAGGAAATGCTTGGGTCGGCATTGAGGTTAAATCAAAGTACATCAATTGCCTTGTGCATGGCAAATTACTTTTCTTAATGCCAAGCTGAGCATCGATGCAGGGCTTTTCTGCTATAATTCTTAGATATGTAATTTCAATTTTGAACAGCCTGGAATACTCTAAAAAAGGTTTATTATCTTCGATAATTCACCCCTTGACTGTTAATAATACACTCCAATTTTGTTTTAACCATTAAGCACTATTATAAAATATTTTTGTATCATTAATAACTGGCTTTTTATTTATCGACAACATCGTCTGACTACAAAGCAATAATTTATTACACTCACTAGCACTTTCAACTGACGCTGAGTGCTACAAAAAAAAAAGAAAAAAAAAAAGAAAATCATCAGAACAATGTAAACCTTAATGATGACCAAATCATCTTTATAATCATACGAAGTCGGATATAGCCAGGCTTGTGATTACTGGTCTGTGTAGTCATTTTTATTAGTTTCAAATCGATAATAATATTTTATAAATTATAAAAATATTTTTACCACCTGCAATGTTTATGTTTTTCTCACGGTTGTTGTAGAGGTTGATAATGACAGTGAGCTGTTAAAGCGCCAGTGCCTAAATATATTACCAATTTATGGGCAGGCATTGTTGTTTTTGACGAATAGTAACAACCCATAACCAGCGCACGCATCCTAAACTGATTTTCAGGTAATTAATTTTCTTCTTTTAATCATTTTCAATTCATATCCATCATCAAAATACCAGTCGTTTTCAATTAATATATAAGTTTGATGTTACATTGGTCTAGGTATATTTCTTTGAGAGAGGAATCTTGGACAGGGGGGCATACTGTTGTTTTTATTTAATTGGCAATTCAGGTCATGTTGCATGTTCGGAAATAAAATACTTAAATTCACTGTTGCCTGTTAAGTTAACTAATTATGTAAGGACAGACAACAAGTAAGCGTTAAACGGCATCACTTGTGGGGAATCAGGTATAAGTTATTTGAACTTGAGTTAGTGATGCTAGCTTATTATTCTAAATTATAAAACTTATTATGTAAGTTTTTTATTAATTTCATGTATATCAATTTCCAGTGACCTAAATGGTTAAGATAAAATGAAATGTTTTTGGTTTTATATTTCACCATCTTTATTTCACCGATTTTATATTTCACTATTATTTAGGAAATAATAGAACAGAGTCAAGTGGCTCGCTCTCAGACAAAATGGATATTGTTTCTTAGTAAGATTCTCAACGCTGGATTTTAGTGAGGGACCTGTTAGACAGTTATACCTTAAGATTAAGAATAATGGTTACGATAAGATTATTAAGATCATAGCTTATGTACATTATTACAATATTATTAAATTATATGTATGTATGTATAATTCCTTTATTGTGCTAAAATTACAATCTGCCTTGCTAGGCAATAAGTAATTAAGATATACTATCATTCATACCATATTTACATTTCATCATTCACTCCCTCATTCATTCAGGACATGATTGGAGAAACTGGCCATTGCCAGGACTCCCACTGTCACTTGATTATAGCAGGTCACGAGGCCACTGCCGTTTCAGTCTACGAGGAGGATTATAGGGATGAGTGACGTAGTGCAATGACTGTGTTACAGGATTAGGGTGGTTGGAAAGGCTACTGTGGAATTTCATAAACTTGGAAGGGATGAGTTCTAGAATGTAGGGTATATTAAGGTCGTTATGAAGGGTTTTGTTGCTGACATAATAAGGGGCATTTACTATTGTTCTCAGGACTTTTGATTGAAAGGATTGGATACGCTTGATGTTCGACTTTTTTGCTGTCCCCCATAGGAATCAGGAAAGCAATATAAGAAATATGTCTGTAAAAAAAATGAGTTATTATTTATAAAGGAAAAAAACCTAATTGCTGTGTTATGAAAACAACCTAAAATGTTAGTTTTAGGTATAGAAAATTAGAACATAATTTATTTATCATATGTACGCAATGTGTTTATTACATAACACACTATACAAACATGCGAACCGAATTTATTTAGGTAGTTTAATTGTAGAATTCATCATGGATTATTCTTAGCAATTAATTTATATACCTGACCTAAAAATTGCTTAGATTCGTGACATTAGAACGTGTTGCAGAAAGTTTCCAGACAAACTTTACCCAAACCAAACCCACTGATACAAGAACTGTCTATACCTGACTCACCTGGTGACATTCAACGACGAAAAAGGAGACATTGGAATAGAGATATTATAAATTAATAACAAATGTTTAATAACAGTAAAATATCTTCATAATTCAACAAGCTTCAACAATACATGATGTCCTACGCCTTCATGTCAGACATGCCGTTTTATCATAATTTTTACAGCTCACTCTCTGGTTCTAAATCAATAAATACACTTTATATTTCTAGCTAATGGAACTACAAATACGAAAACATTTTGTCACATAGCACAGTTTTGTTCAATTTACTAATTTATTTCTAATGCGATTATCCTCAAAATTAGGAAAGATGTGGATGATTGTGCGACCACATTAATAGAACAGAAGGGGGGAGCTTTATAAACCCACCGACAAGAGACAACCCCTCCGGACCCTGTTACGTGATTAGAATTATAAAAAGATGCCGAGGAAGGACACGGTTCAGGAAGACCTCTTCAAATATTTGTAGTCAGTCAGCAGTTAGCCCCTCCTTCCCGAAATAAATTACAAAGAGTCCTTTTTTTCCCCTTAAAAGGAGGTAGAGGACACCGCCTAATTGGAAAGGGAGCACAGGGAGATAAATCTGATAGCTGAGACTTGCTGGTGCGGCTCTGAGCATGAATACTTTAATAACTGCATGTGTGCGCTTGGAGTGGGTCGGATCAGATTGCCTGTTCAAAAGCCTTGTTCTCAAGGCGTGTTGTGGCTTGGCGAGCCTTGTCTAAAGTTGGTCATAACTCGCGCCGTGGGAATGAAAATACTCGTCGTTAATCGGAGTGGCTCGTCCTTTCCTGTGAATTGTTGCTAAAAGCCTCGGACACCAAAGTCCATAATAAATTTATAATCGGAGCCCGTGACATAATTGTACATCCATTGACAATATAGTTCAAGTAATTTTGCATAAATTCAAAAAGTATTCAGTAATTAAAATGTTCAGTTATTTGACAGCGTTTATCGGCAAGGTTGCTTTGTGGATGTTAGTTAAACGTGAAAAAAAAAAAAAATCATTTCCCTCTCGGATAATTTTAAGGTTTCTGAAATGCTGAATCCTAGCTTGTTTAAGGTTCCAATTTCTGATATTACCTAGGGCCTTGGTAACTATTCTATAATCATCACTTTCTCCTATGCAGTTGTCATATCCGTCGTTTCGATCAACAATTCTGACGATAGCACGGTACAAGAAGCAGTAAGGTGTTAGCAGCGAAGTGGCCTAGCTCCAGGGATAACTGTGCTCTATGTTTGATATTTATCGAGGTGGATATTGGCCAAGTTTTAACCGTAAATCCACTACAGTACTTGCCGCAAATGTTCCGGCCAAAGGACTACTTCTTCGAAACTTCGTATCATTGTAAAAGGTGAAATTTGTAAGTGACTATCTGACTTATTCGTTTACGGTGTAGAGCCCACCAAACGCACAAACAGGAAAGTTATTTAAAAATTATTTATTGATTCACAACTGTCATTGAGTATTCCTCCACATTATTGAAACCAAGTTTGAAGATATCTTATTGTTGTTAATTTAGAAGAGCTCTATTCCAATGTCTCCTCAGTCGTTGAATGTTACCAGCTAAGTCAGGTGAGGACAGTCCTTGTATCAATGGGTTTGACTGTCGTGAAAGTTGTACAGAAACTGTTTTTATGCTGTTGAGAACGTAAGACATTTTTAGGTAAATATAAAATAATTATAATTTTAGAACGCTAATAAATAACTTCCTGCGATTAGATGGTTTATATATTTGTCAATTTTTCGCCAAGAAAGAGATAAGGCGGGAGGACCTGTGGTATTTCACCGTGGCTGCCGGCCTAGTCGGCGGACAGCCTAATTCGTTTTGATCTGACTCCATAAGATCCATAAGAAGGTATGTGCTCCTACAAAGCATTATGTTCAGGAGAAGAGGAACAGGGTAGGTTTATAGGTAGTTTATGTGGTCTTGGAATGACCACGAATTCACACTCGGTGTCTAAGGGTAGGCGAAAACCGTCCGGATCCTAAAGGCGAGTGTGATCCGGTGAGAAGCAGACTGGATTGCCGTGGGAGACGCTACTAGGTAAGTTCGTAGGGCCACGGCAACCGTCGTCCGCGAGGGAGAGGTCTCTCCCAAGGAGGTGCTAGTTTTAGCGAGACGAAGGCAGATATTCCCACTAGGAAAGTGTGGGGTCTGACAACGCCGGAATAAAACATAGCGAGGTTAGGAGAGAGAGAGATGCAGAGGTAGTTGAATGAGAAGACCATGGTTTGAGAGAGAGAGAGAGAGAGAGAGAGAGAGAGAGAGAGAGAGAGAGAGAGAGAGAGAGAAGTGTTCTTGGTGCCGGTTCTAAGTTCTGTTTTCCGCTCTTAGACGTGGGGTTTATACAGGCAGGCCAGCCGTGGTGGGGATGGTTCCGCACCTGCGGCTGTTTCCCCCACTAGCTTCTCTCCCCTCTCCGCCTGACGTCATAAGCTTTATTAAACATATGGAAGCATAGATAGATATTTTCTGATCCGAGAAGAGGGGAACTTCTAATTATTCGTAATTAAGAGGTGGCCACAACAGAGACTAAAGATTAATGGACAACAACATAGTGCAAATATTCACTGACAATATTAACTAGCACGATGTAAACCTCTTATCACCATCATAAATATATGGAATTACTAAGTTTTCTTATGTCGATGACGATGTCTTTTTTGCATTGTACTATAGATTAATTTTATTTACTATTCCCTTTTTTACTGAATAAAATTTTTCTATATTAATTATTCACTAAATGGTCAATCTAAAACAAAGACAAACATGTAAACAAATAAAAGGAGCTTAATAAAAAAATAAATAAATCTAGGAATGATCTAGGTACAATCATGTTTATGTTTATCAAATGCATACTAGTAAATTGTTTGATAAAAAACACCAGGTATTTTGACCATAATTCTCAAAAGCCATTTAATATTGCTCGAAAAAAAATTGAAAACAGCTAAAATTACTGAAAAAAAATCCTATTAAATGATTCGAATTGTTGGTTCGCAATGTTAATTTGTTTTTATTTTGACATACAGAAACCAGGTCTTGTACGTTAATTTTTTAGGATCTCTACATCCCTTCACCACTGTGCTCTGAATTTGGGGCTTTATAATGCGAGTAAAGACAGGTCGGTGGTACGTCCAACGTACAACACGAACTGAGCAAAGTACAGGGTGTCCCAGAATTAACGCAAGATTTGATCTAAATAGAAAACACAGTTTTTAGTATTTTTGTTGTTATTTTTTTATTGAATTATAAAGTAAAGAGGATAGGGTTATTTATGGAATAACACATCGGGCAAATGGCCTCCACGACTTTGCTGGCACTCTTTTGTCGAAATTTGCCATGACCATTCAGCCACATTTGATTTTCGTTGATGCAGCGTTGAATTTCCTTTTTTAATGCACGGGTGGATGTGGGCTGGTTGACATACACCTTTAACTTCAAATAACCCCATAAAAATAAATCTAAAGGTGTTAAATCACGCGATCAATGGGGCCAATTCTGATCACCGAAACGAGAGGGTACACGACCAGGAAATGTCTCATGCAATATTTGAATTGTTTCATGGGCTGTATGGCATGTGACACCATCTTGTTGAAACCACATATTGGCCACATCAATATCATCCAATTTCGGCACAAAGAACTGTGTTATCATGTCGTGATATCAGGCACCAGTAACACAGTATTGCTTGACCAGCCTCATTTGACACTCTCACGCACTGCTTCGATATTGACATTTGAACGGCTTGTTTTTGGACGACCGGTGTGTTTAGTGTCTCCAACTGATCCAGTCTCCCTAAATTTTTCAATTAATCTCTTCACAGTTGATGAAGCCAAAACACTATTCCGACCATATTTTGTATGAAATTTTCGAACTGCAGCCGCCAAACTTTCATTATTTTTGAGATAATGTTCAACAATAAAGACACGTTGTTCTATCGTGTAACGCTCCATTTTTTCTAACCCTAAACTGTCAGCTGTTAAATTGTTTTTTTTTTAGGGTTGCCAGCACTTTACCGCACAAATGGTGGTAAATTCAAATTTTGCGTTAATTCTGGGCCACCCTTTATTAGTACGTTGATGTGCTATTCCAACAAAATGAAATCCTTCCCATCTAAGCTATAACTACATACTACTGGTTGAGACGGTTCTAATTTATCGGCTATGAAATATCCTTCAGCTAATATAATATTTTTTTAAGAAAATCCAATATGGACTAGGATCACTTATTGTTCCGAATCATAAAACATACACGGCTGTATATGTAGATTTAATGAAAACAGTAATTTTAAATTCAGCCCTTAAACAACAAGGGCAGATAAGATGAAGCGCACCCCTCAGCCCCTAGAGAAGGGTCCGTAATTAAAAGATACAAATCATCTAGGCCGTGGGGGGGGGGCGCTCTGGCTGGTCATTGTACTTAGCGTCAATTCATTTTGTATGCCCTTGTGCAGTAAAGGGAAGGCCCTTCTCAGCCACGCTATTCAGGTTATAGGGAGTTCTTTTGAATTCAATAATCAGGGCAATAATTCAGTGTTCAAGTCGAATCTAGGATTTTGAATGAAATTTCTATGTCGTACAATATTGTAAATAAGCTATGAATGAGAGATTAAATGTAAATTTGAATGTGATATTAAATCACAATTGTCTAATACCCTTTTAGAGAAAATTGTGTTATATTGTTTACGAAAGATTTTTTTGGCAAAGATTGGCAACTTATAAAAAAAATAGCAAACTTTACATATAATAATAATTGTAGCATGAATTTTCGCAATTAATAATATATCATTGATAATATGCCGTATTAGTGTAATGGGGCGATAATTTTCAGGTTTGTTAGATTGCTTTTTTAATAAAATATTAAAAGTTGTTTATAGCTGTAATTCTTCTGTACAAGTCCGAAAGACTTATTTATAAAATTAAAAAAAAAAATTATGCTTTATTATTTGGATGTAAGTGCATTATTTTTTAAATCGTTTCCAATGTGACATTTTTTTAATCTTAAAAGTACTATTAGTAATTATTTTTTGATTGCTCTCAATCAAATTATTTTAATCGAGGCATTTGTAATGGGTGCATCTGATAGAACTTTTCAATTTTAAGTTGAATTCTCTTATTATTGTTATTTTTTGAATTTTAAATTTATTACTTCGAATTATTTTATCTTATTCTCAATTTATAATGTTGCGTATTCAATAAATAAATTAATTCAATTTATATAATTGCGCCTAATAGCCATATTTAATTTGTTTTGTTCTTTTATTTTGTCCATTTTTTTATTTATAAATCGTAATGAGATTATTCTCCTTATTTTAGTTATTTTATGATAGTATATGTTATTTCTGTATTTACTAGTAACTACACGACACTATATAATGTAATATCAATGTAAATATCAGGTATAATCTAGATTCAACGAACTTATCTCCAAGATAAATGTAGGGGAAATCCCCACAAATAATAATCAGTCATTCATTTATTTAGTTTAATTGATTTTTTGTTAAATTATGGATTTTTTCCCATTTACTGTTTTATGCACCCCAAATTATAAGGTGCTTAGTTAAACTTATTTTTTTCAATCAATGAAGTTTATCCGGTCAAAAAACATAGGTATACTATCATAATCGTTTAAGATCCATTAACGAAACGCATATGTACTATCATTAAATATTATTTCACTATCATTTACAAAAAAATAAGATTTAGTTTATAATTTTTGTGAAAGATTTTCTATTATCCTCCCATTATTATTGGTTAACACAATTTGTCTTGAGTATGAATTATCGAACAGCATAGTACAGAATAGTGTCCTTCAAAATTTACTTTAACCACGGGAAACCTTCAACCAATTTATTGTTTACTAATTAATAAACACAAAACGGGTTAAGCATCCATTATAACTACTTTCTGTAAATTAAAAGTTTTCAATAAAGCCAAAAGAGTATCAGTTTTAATATCTTCATTTGTGAAATCAATGTATCAAATTAAAAGTATAAATAACATAGAATTGTATTAAAATAGAGATTTTCGCAAGCCAAAAAATAGTATTAGTAACATTTGATCACTCTCATTACCCTAATTTTCAATTACTACATTGTCAATTAGTCGTAACCGAATTGGCAACTTCTTAAAAAAAATGAACAAACTTTACGTATAATAATAATTGTAGCATGAATTTTCGCAATGAATTGATAATATGCTGTATTAGTGTTGTGGGCGATCATTTTCAGGTTTGTTAGATTGATTCTTTTAGTAAAATATTAAAAGTTATTTATAGCTGTAATTCGTCTGTTCAAGTCCGAAAGACTTACAGATGAAATTACGTACTTTCATGAATAAAGTTATGAAAACTGAGAGACTTTTGCCCTAATTCAAAACTTATTTTCCTACAGCAAATAATTTTATAGATCAGTGTCTCTCTATTTTGAGTTTCAGTATCAATAATGCAATTCATTGCTGTTGCGATCCATGTTAATACATGATTAGCTTGTAAGACGGCCAAGATGTGTCACCAGACTCAATAAGCTCGTGTTGAGGTTTTGCCCATACCGGCCCTGGACAAGGTTTGCTACAACTGCAATAGCCAGAGCTACATGGAGCATAGGGTATAATTAATGGTCGAAATATGGCTAACATTGGTGATTAACCAAACACAAAGGCTGACATTTCAGATTTATTCGATCATTTTAAACGACTGACAGACTTACAGACGACGGAGTATCCCTTACTTATCTTTGAAAGTAAACCTTCATTTCTTTTTGACACGTGAGCTTATTGATGCTCATATTTTTGGGCAGTCATCAGTTTATACCTTGAAGAACCCAGAGTTTGGTATGATACTGTCGAAGAATTCAAAACCTTTTGTAATTGAGAAATGATTGTTTAGTTAAGTACCTTTTAATTCTTGGTGCACTAAGGACTAAACGGGAAAAATCCATAATTTAACTAAAAATCAATTAAACAAAAATAATAAATGAATGATGTTTATTTGTGAAGATTTTCCCTACATTTGTGTTGGATAAGTACAATGAATCTAGATTATACCTGGTATCTAATTAAAATAAATAGTTTTATGTAGTTATTAGCAAATAAAGAAGTGACATATAGTACGAAAACGAGTAAAAAACAAATAATGTAGGCACATATACTTAGTCAACGGATCCCCCCGTCCGTAATATTATCACTATAGATAGTTAAACCCTCTAATTGAAACAGAGATATGTAATAAATAATACAAGGACATAGTGTAAAGTGAATAATAACTTCTCAAAAGATAATGTAAATGTTGCGACTCTGAAGTTAGGTCACTAATCAACCGGCGGGAGACATTTTCTGTCCAAGATTGATAAGCATTATACTTATGGGTGTTTGTGTCTAATCGTGTGTTTATGAGTGTCCATTTAACTGAAGGATTGACTACAGGACAAGAGAGAGATAAGGGAGGAGGAAGATAGGAAGACAGGAGGACGAAGGACGAAGGAGGAAGAGGACAGATATTTAGGGGTGGCGACCCTGAACAGCTAATGGAACAGCCGTGTCCCGGATACCCGGTACCTGGCCCACGTCTTCTTTGATTAACCGGACTTTTTCTGTCGTCTCGTCCACTCCTTTAGCCTGCCAAGCGTCTTCCGCTTTCCTGTCAAGTGCTCAAGAGGGGCATAGTCCGCAGTAGATTAGAGAAAGAATTTCCACCACAGCTGATATTACATCAGTGTGTCCGTATCATCCCAGATTTCGGCAATGTCCTCAGCGTCTGCGGCTCGAAAATGAAAAAAAAAACCAAACTTTATTAAAGGGCCTTGTTATCTAAAAATAACAAATTAGTGCAAATAAGTTTGTGATGACTCCAATGACATTCGCTGACAATACAAGAACACTTGGAAAATTCTGGAATTATTGCCAGTGAAAAATGAGCGTGAACGGTTATTTATTGATATAGGGAGTGAATACAATTAAAAAAATAATAATAAAGATTTATGAATTGTTAGACTGGCATGGGATAATTGGTGAAAGGATAATAAGGATCCCACTAGTCTATAATACCTTCAAATATTTTACTGCAAATGATTTCTTCGATAGACACAGTCTATGAATTCGTATAAATATAACATGCATTGCTTCATGTATATCTATAAACATTCTTAATTCATGACTGCCTTAAGTTGATCTACCCCTTTCAGAGTTCTGGCTGTAAAGCGTGCCGCCGTGAAGGCTCAGGAAAACTGGCACAGAAACTCTTTAAAAGCGCTCTATAAGAATAATGCTATGGGGAAAACTCAAATGTTTGAATGGTTTTCCCGTTTTAAAAGCGGGAAAATGCCAATAATTATCAACCTCGCCTTGGACAAAATTGCCCTGGAAGATCGATGGCGGACCATAGAAGAAGTTGAAAAATCTGGAACGTAGAACACAGTCTTATCTGTGCCGATTTTTGACCAAAAATGGTTTGACCACTGTGCCCTCTCCTCCCTGTTCACCCGATCTAGCAGCCCGCGACTTTTTATTCCCTGGAGTGAAAAGGGATATGAAGCCTTTTGCGGACGTTCAAGAGATAAAGACAAAAACGTCGGAGGCGCTTGCACCACAAAAGAGGAATTCAAAAAATGTTTCCAACAGTGCAATAAAAGCGTATTGACTCAAGTGGAGATTACTTTCAAGGATAGTAAAGGTGTTTATGTAAACAAATTAAATAAATCACATTGTGTCAAAATAGTTCGGTTTCTTTTGTGTCCTCATGAACTGAGCAAGAAACGAATGAAGCGATCGTGAGTAATGATTTAAACATAAAATCATAAAAACATTTAGGCATAAATTTCGGCAGCATAACCTACAAATTCTCCAACAAATAAAAAAGTGACTTTTAATTATATTTTCATTGATGAAAAAACCTTTGGAAGATGGCCAAGAAAATCTGCACACTGATCTCTCATGCGGAAGACTATCCTCGAATATGCCCTTAATGGCAGTCACCTAAGGGTCATACGAAAAATAACGACAATTTTGTGAAGCTCAGTGAGCAACTATTTAAAATAATATTTGGAAAAACTTTTTTTTTTATAGTTTGTTCTCAAAAAGTTTTTTTTTGTATCTTTTGAAGTTCTATTTGTCTAAACGAATTAGATCACCTCATTCCTGAATGAAATAGTGTAGCTAAACATTCCAACGGTACTAAGTCTGATCAGAAAGCGGATTTATGAGGGAGTAAGTATATAAAGTATATAGGGTACATAACACCTCAGCAGGGCATGTATAAATAAGAAGCGAGGGAAGGCATGCTGTTTGTAGGCAGTAGCATAGGCCCCCACTCTACTTAATCTAAACGACCAGCCATTAAACAGTTCGATGTGTCAGAACGATATTTTAGGGGGGCAGCCGGGGGGGGGGGGGGGTTCGGCCCCCGAAGTGGAGGCGGCTATAAACATTAATTAAACATCACAAATCATCCAAGTTAGGCCGCATTGATCCTACCAGGAGTCCGTCAGTTGTCTGCTTCTCAACTCTCTTTAGCCTGTGCATGTTCTCTTACATGCATGCATTTATGCATGTCGGTCTGTGATTTTCATTTACAACGGAGAGTATCTCATTTTGGAATAATTTTATGACTTCTGACATTTCTGAACGCTTTCGCATAGCCTCTATTCACATTACCTATATTTGGTTTCACTATTTCACACCGACCTGGTCAGTGAAATAGAATTCAGGAATAGTGTTAACAATAATTAACCATCTCACAACAGGCAACAATTGAAATCATCTCACAATAGTGTCATAGTTTACAGTAAAGAATACATGCAGGAGAGGTGACTCCGGAAGGTGGAAAAATACTGGTCTTCACTGAAATGATAATACTGAAGTGAAATGAGTGTTAGTTCTGTCTTCTGCAGGGTCTCTTAGTTCAATATAAACTTCAGAGGAAGTATCAAAGAAGTTTTCTGTTCTTTGGTAGATATTTGGAATAAGCATATAACTCCGTCTGAAGGACCCGGACAAAGCTCCTCAGGGTCTTATAAGTCACGCTAGATCTGAGCAAATGATCGGGTCGGCATTTCTGTCATCTATTGCAGCAACTACGATATCTATGGTTAACTCAAAGTACACGAAATTTCACAGTGGTACAGGGAATTGCTAGCGGGGCTCCAATTATTCAATGCTTACTTCTTATTTTGTACGCCTTATGCCAAGCTGACCTTTGTTGGGATAATACTTTTCACCGTATTGCTCTATGATAAATCGATGAAAAATCACATTCGAACCAATTTTCGAGAACGCACATTGATTCTACTCATTTTGTAACGGATTTTAGTGAAATATTAATAAATTATGTTACTGTGAAGTTCATATAATGAGTATGTAACTAAATTTCAACAGCCAAAGGCTGGTCGGTAATTTGTGGTGAACTTCTACAATTGACAGTTAATAGAATTCTTTTGCCTCCATTGCTTTCCTAAAAGTATTTGGATTATAAAAACAAGGACGCAAAGTTTACTGTGAATGAGTAAGGTGTATGTTTTGGGTGTGTAACGATTACTTAAAACATGGTCATGAAGAAATTTGCTGCTCTGTGATCGGTGAATTTCGATGAAAAATTATTCTTTATATATGAAGCTTATGTCCGTTGCATTATTTTCGACGATATTTGAACTAGAAAATAATTCATTGTTCTAATGTTTGCTGTGGATGTTTTTGTATAAAGTTATTTATTACCAAAATACAAATAGGCATTGTTTTAACACTTTTGATTTCACCGTTTGAATTTCAGGACCTGCCTCAACATTCAAGGTTCGTCCCCTTTCACCATCATGGCTCCGTATATGGCTCCGTATATGGGTCTGGGCGGTGGTCAAGGTGATACCAACGTTTTGTGGGTAGGGAGGGACCCTTGAAAGTAGAGAGATGCGCGTTAGTCACCACGAAATTAACAACTAGTCGAATTCTAGACAATTTTCCCTATATCGTATTTAAAAAGCAACTCAATATTTATTAAAAATACAATGGTTTAATAGGATAATAATAAGATATTACAAAAGTTATAGCATTTCGTTCAAGGAAGTAAATGCCAGAAAGGGGCAAATTTTTAATTAATAAAATTATTGTCTCCCCGAAGTCTTCTTTGATTTTTCTTCAAAAAATAGGAAAATAACATTGATAAACACATTAAAAAACACCCCTCACATAGTTCCCTCCTGCACAGACCCCATCGAGATAAATATAGGTTCTATCTACGCGAATAATTTAAATAACAATGAAGAAATTATCAACAATTCTACGATTATAAATCCACCTAAGAAGCTTAATATTCTACTTATCAATTATAACTGCTCATATTATTTACGTATCACAATGGTTATACTATATTTATTGATAATTTTATGAGAACCACTGTTGAACTAGTTAATATGATAATATTTTATACAATTTTTAACAATCTTACACTGGCAGTCTATTGCCATCTATGCGGGAAGGGTGGTGAGGGTCATAGTGTTAAACATTGGGTTTGTGAGGTGCTGCAACGAGTCAAAAAACTGGATGCGTATCCGGTGGATTTCAACAACCAAATTTGAATTGTAGTTTTAAACGTGGTTAATCATCAGTTATAGTAATAGGTAACCCAATGATTAGGATTTAGTAGGAGCCTTATGGCTTCCTACTACTATAGTTGACAAAACTGTTCAGAAAATTTTGAATAGATCCCGCCTGTAGCCATAACTTAGTGTCCTCTAACGGGACCTCGTTGCCCATCCCTCGAAGAAGTCGAGGAACCCCCAGGGACATTTGTCACCTGGGCGGATCCCAGAAATTCCCGATTAGCATTAAGACATGAGGGGCTGAAGATATATCTCGCTAGCTTTAACATTTTAACGGACTGTTGAAGCTGTATTTATGGGCCGACCATAGGTCATCCGCGCTCTCTCTCCATTTAAATTATAATCATGAGGGGGGGTCTGTCCGTTCTTCAAATTGCAAATGACCAGGGAGAGGGCCACTTGTTAAGGCCCTCCATCCGTCATCTGGACACGGACGTCTTAAGGCTATCTGAGGCTGTACATGAGCCGGTATCCCATAGCTCTGCTGTGTGCAACTGTCTGTCCTTGGTGTTATGTATCAATAACATTGTGCCTTCCATAGTCATAACTGCACCGGTCTAGATAAATGTCAGAGTAATTTCAATGTAGTATTGAGGTATAGGTTGTTAAAGGTTGAATCTGAGCAACACTACCTCAGTCAGCCTTAACGCTCAATTGATTTATATGTAACAAACAAAAAGTTAAAGTGACGGCACCAGTAGTAGACCATTTTAGATAAACATTTTAATAATAAGACTTTCAGTTGTCATAATTTGTTCCAAATTAGGGGTTCGATATCCCTTCACAGGTGTGATCATATGGTTATAACCCCATATGCACAGAGCTTTGTAAGATGTGTCGACATATGAAAAGATATGGAAAGTCACCTATGAATTTTTAGATTTTCCTTGCAGTATTTTTTAAGCTGCTCCTCAGTATATTTGCACCATGTTTGATTATATTACGTCTGCCATCTAATATTATAAAACAATCTACATTAAAATAACAGCAAACGATTTTGATCGTTTACGAAAATTGAATAGTTAGAGGGATGGCAAATTACTGGGACAGGTAGGTTAATTTCCCAAAATGGTAATAAAATATTCATTTTATGGAACATTTTTTAAAATTAATAATATTTATTAAATATATATATAGGATATTTGTAAAGTATTTATAGGTAAAAAAAACTCTAAAAGTGGAACATGTTTAGTAACAGGTAGAATGCAGGTACCGTTACGATAATTAAGGGCAGCCAGAGGTTTCAATGATCTGGGTATAAGGCTGATTTTGATTGAAATTCGCATAGTATGTGTGATCGTTAAAAAAGAAAAATGAAAAATTTATTCATAATCTGAGTGTTTTTTCGCGATTAGAATCTTCTCAAGTCTTAAGATATAACTCATATTTTTGATCAGAATGTCAAGATATTTAACTCCACACGTTAGTAAATACGAAAAATAAATAATTATTGACACTTCATTATATGCAAATAGATTGGAATTTATATGTTTCATCATGAAATGGGATGGCAGGCGTAAGTTGCCGGGACAATATTAATGATTTTACATAATTATGGTGAACTCAAGTCCCAAAACATAATTATAAACATGATGAAATTATTAAGTTTATACCTTAGACAACATGATACTATATTTTATATATATATAAATTATATATGGATATTTTTTTTGGGGGGGGGATGATAGAGTACTAGGGGCTTGCTACACTTCTGTCGCGGGTTGACCTGCTACTGCTGTATCTCTGGGAACTGCCCATATAAAGCAAACCGCACGCACAATTCACATTGAAGTCATTAATTGATTAATTATTGACGGGGGGGGGGGGTAGGCCAGTATGTCTAAAATCTGTGATTTCACTTTAAAGTTCTGGACATGGGTGAGATACCATGATCGACGAAGCTAGTAATAAGTACAATACCAATAATACTAATAAGAACAGCTTGATTGGTAATAATATTTTTTTAATAAATTATTAATCTTTCAGGTTCCCGAAAATCGTGTGGGCCAGAGACTAGAGACCGATCCATCTACTCCTGAAAGTGTGCAATTATTATTTTCATTACCTTCACAGGTTATTTTGGTTTGTTAAACCTGATGACAATTTTTTTTATCCGTAAATATAACCCAAAATGATAATATTTCCAGCTAACATGTTTGGTTTGATGACGTTGAGTTCCACAGCAAACATCATACATGAAGAACACCAGTCACCCCTCTCTCTTGGAATTTATTTAAACGCTTTATAGAAATTTCTTGTGATGAAATTATTAAACTTGTTCTACCCTATTTTAGGCCTATTCTTCAGGTCAGACTTTCAGGAATCCGAGTAGCTTGTACAACCCATTTGAGAAATCACAGGTTGATTAATATTGATTGATAAAACGGGGACAGGACATTATGCAGAGTCAAAGAAAACGGCCTCATATAATGGCCGGTGTATATTTATCATTAGGGTCTCTTTTGAAAGGGAGCAGCTCATCAAGGCTTTTAATCGATAACTGCCGTCAAACTAACAATCGATACACGTCAATGATAGATCGCCCCTGATTAATTTATATCGTGAAGGCCGTGGGCCTTGAGTGACAGTTGTCAGTCTGGCTTGGCTAGGCCCTGAGGGGGGGGGGGCGGTCGATAGCCATTCCTTCTCTCGCTGTTTTCGTATGGTCAGTCTTAGGCTGGTCCACATTACGCTAGTAATTTAGTCAAATGGCGAGTGATTTAGTGACGATACAACATCAAGGGGGGAGAGTGTGTTCAAAAATGGTTTAGTCCACTGTCGAGTTAGTAGACAACGGACTACTAAAGAGCTCCTAAGGAGCAGTCCGGTGTCATGGTTGTGGAAAGCGAGGAGGGGTGAGGGATCCTACTTGCCAGCCTACTTTCCTCCTTACTGATCAAGATTAGTAAACCATTTTACTAAACTACTCTATTTTATTATCACTAACTGTTTAAAATTCAAAATTATTAAAGTAGAATTCATCTTATGCAAAACATTATGTTTATTCAATAACATTGGAATTTAAATATTTATACATGGAAAAGAAACAAGCGCCGTAAAACACAACAATAAATTAGCAAACACAATAATACAGCTTTCGTCTTTTCACAATATGGTATTTATTCGACCAAATAACGTTTTCGACAGCTTTAAGTTATAGGTACAATGAGCACTGTAAATATTTTAAATATGTTTTACTTGTTGATTGTTATCATTGTTGCTTTTATTGATAGAATTTGAGATCCATATATGAATTGAAGATTTCTATCATGTGAGTTTTCATTTTAACAAACGGAATATGATAGCTCAGAGCTGTCGTAAACGTTGTTTTGGTGAATTAATACCTTATTGTAGAAATACAAAAGATGTATTATTTAATCCACAACTGGCACTAATAATTTTTTTTTATGATTACATTCTTTTTATTGTGCTAAAATGATAATCTGCCTTATTAGGCAATAAGTAATTCAGATAAAGGTTCTCATTCTTACTTATCATTTAAGATGAATTAATTATTCGTACAAAAATATTTTTCTATCATATCGAATACGGTTTCTAATTAAAGATTTCGACGTCCTGATTAGTAATTTTTAAGTGATGCGACTCAAGTATAGTAGTGGTCTATAATTATTAAAAGTCACTTAAAAATTGAAAACCTTAATTGGGTCTTTTTGCTTTTTTTCATTTCCAACATTAAAAGTATATGACTAATTTTAATTACAGTTTCTGTCATTGGGTCACAATTTCTTGTTTCATTTTTGCATGCTCAGGCTCTTATCTTTTCAATTAGCTGTTTTTTTTTTCAAATAAAATGATGCATTCATTATCTTCAATTAAGGGTAAATTATTAATGTTTACTTGTTAAAATAAATAAAATCAATGAGTTGTAGCGTTTGTTGGGAGATGGGTTTAAGCTGAGGGAAAAGTGGCGTTAGGTTGACATCAAATTTATTTGTAGAAAACGTTTCGATGTACTGTATACGTATGGGTTAGGCCCTGAAAACATACAGTATTTACAAACAGCCCAGAGGCCACCCAATTCCCCCTCCCTCGCTTGCGAAAGAGGAAGCGGAGTCTTAGGAAGTCCCCCGCGCCCTTCCATCAGCCGCATTATCGGATACGAGTCAGTGGGGGCTGAACTAAAGCTTGAGAGCCACAGACGCTGAGGACATGATTGGAGAAACTGGCCATTGCCAGGAATCCCTCTGTCACGCATTTATAGGTCACGAGGCCACTGCCGTTTTAGTCTGCGAGGAGGATTATAGGGATGAGTGGTGCAGTTCAATAACTGTGCTAGGGAATTAGGGTGGTTGGGTAGGTTACTATGGAATTCCATGAACTTGGAAGGGATGTGTCCAAGAATGTAGGGTATATTAAGATCGTTATGTAATTAAGTTTTTGTAGTTGATGTAATAAGGGGCATGTTCTCAGGACTTTTGATTGAAAGGATTGGATACGCTTGATGTTCGACTTGTTTGCTGTCCCCGATATTCTGTTCCGTATGTCCAGATTGGCTTTAGTATAACTTTGCAGATTAGTAATTTATTTTCTATTGAGAGATGGGATGTCCTTTGAAGTAGTCTGTACAGTTGTGCGAAGCGTCTGTTTAGGTTCTTGCCATTGAGAAATGGAACTAAAAAAAACTAGCGGACAAGACTTGCGGATGAACATTTCGTTTCATTAACTTCGATCCGCCATTGGTTACACCAATGCTCGATCTCATCAAGGTGTTTTTGAAGGTTATTGGATGCTATATCGGGGTCTGTGTGGGAGGACTGCAGTGTCACCTGCAAATGTTGCCAAGAAGGTATTGGGGGTCTGAAAACATAAAAAGAATGTAATGAGTGGTCATAATTTGTGACTCTGTTACGGTCATAACTGTTCTCACATATTATTACCCCATTAATAAGTTTATTCTTTTCTTGTTAGCAGAACCCGATCAAGACATAAATGATTAAATAATAATTTTGATCTGGCTAAAATTAATCATTTAAACTGCAGTTTAGTATCATACAAACTCAATTATTAGTTATTTGTTAATCATATTTTTTGATTACATTTAACAAAACATTCATTTCATTTAATAACTAATAAATCATTTCGTTACATCAAATTTGTGGTATATTGTTATTATAAACAAGTATTCCATCCATACATAAAATGTAAAGTATATTAATTATTGAAATAAACTAATGATATGCACCAGAATTGTCGTAACTGCCTAATGATTAATGACTCTAAAATAGAATTATTTATTTATTGTTCTGGGACTTTCCCATTTATAGTATTTTTTTTTATAAATTATTTTATGTAAGGAATTAGATTTCCCAGAATTAACTACAAACCTAATCATATCTATAACATAATTTACTAATCTACAAATCTGCTTTCTTTTACCGTTATTTTCTTATCCGTGCCACAAACCTTTGGAATTCCCATCGATATTCGTCGTTCATCCCTCCCAATCTTTAAAGCTAGACTTTACTAGTTCCTTATCTCACTCCACTCTAATAATTCATAATCATTATTTTCATTTCATTCATGATTTTCTTTCTTGTTTATAATTAATTATTAGTGCGTAACATTAAATTTCATCAATTAGTTAATATGTTGGAACGTTGTCCATTAATAAACTTGATGAATCTATGTAGTCACTGGTATCAGTGAAGTGACTGAAGGTGCGAATAAACTTCCTTAACGGAACCCTTCATTGTACCATGGGTCATATTTGACTCCGATCTAATTGACTGACTGGCTTTAGATACGGCCAGTGCGGGTGCGTGGCCGATCCTACAAGCGTGCGTGATCTCTCCCGCCGCCAACTGCCCGTGACCACAAGAGTACCGGAGGTGGCGAGGACGACGGAGGCCTAATTGCAGATAAGAGCCCCGCGGAAGACTTAGCCGCCCTAGACCACACGTGATATGTAGCGGCTCAATAAATCGGTAGCCTTTTAGCGACGGAGAGATAGCGGGGCCAGAAATCACTGGCCATTGGCCATTAGGACTGGCGTGCTTGCCTCCTTTATCCGCGGATCGGCCGCCATTACCGGCCGGATAGTCCCGGATTAGGAGCTGCCTTTATTTACTGCCCGATACCGGCAGCTTCCTCTTCCACATCTTACCTCTCCTCTTATCGGTGTCACATGGGCGGTGATACTCTTGCCTCCGTTTCGGGCTCAGTCATCCCCCCACCAACCAACCACGCTTCTCGGTATGTGCACTTCCGCTAGTCGGGGGCTCATCAAGTTGTTTGACTCGTTGCAGCACCTGACAAACCCAGTGTTTAACACAATGACCCCACCACCATTCCCATATCGATGGCGACAGACTGTCCGGGAAAACAAGGTTAAGTTATTTAGTTAGACTTAGGTTAATCTTAAGGTGAGCCCTATCACTTTCTATGTTCACAAGCCTTGTATTCTGTACATCAGCCTGCCATAGAAAAATTCTTTAAATGTCACACATTATATAAAACGTAGGTACGCTTCAGTAAATTGTAATAATATGGACTGAACCATATCATTACATATTATTAAAGTTAATTGAAAATAGTTATTAGCTATTATAAGTGGGGGCTTAGTGGAAGTCGATCGACGATGCAAAGGTCGGGGCGAGAAAAGCCGGAAAGGAAAACGAGAACAGGCGAGGAGTTGTTTCCCAGCGGGCAATGAAGGAGCACCTCGTCTCGGCACTGTCGAACCAAAATTTTTTCTGGCCCACTTCAGCCCCAAAGAAAACATCTTTAAAAAAAAAAATGTACTGCCAACCACATAAATTTGTTAAAAAACATAGCAAAACGGAACATGTTTTTTTTTATATTAATCAAATTGTAGCAAAATAAGAAATTGTTACAAAATAGCATTAGTACGATGTGCATTTATGTAAAGATTCCATATTGTGGAATCTGTAAATCATCTGTGTATATTAAATTAAACGTTTTGAAGGGGAAACAAAAAACCTGATTAAGTTCTACACGTTTTAAAACTATAGTGGTGTTAATGACATCAGTGATTAGTAATCATGATGTGTTTAAATTTTTCTCGCTGTCAATCGGTTGGTGGGTACATAGAGAACACAAATACAATTATAATGAATTTTTATGATTTTCATTGAGAATCACTAATTTACTAAAAAATTATTTTTTGTACATAAACTTCATATATAGAATATCCGTTGTTTTTTTTTGTTCACCATTACGATATCACAAAGATAATTACATTTTTTAAAAAAATTAAAAAAATAAAATATAATTTATTTCAATAACTCTTATCATGTTTTAATTTCGTTGACTTTAGTTTATTAGGTCAAAATGCGTTAATGTTTTATGGTAGTCATTGATTAAATTCTGCTTCCGAATAGGCCTTGTGCCATTTTTTAATATAAACGTGTGTTTTAAAATACAATAATCACTGGCAGAAACACTGCGTTGATTTATCTATATCTCACCGGTAGCAGATTTATCGACAGATTAACAACAAAAGGTGACTAGGTCCGAAGTGCCATATCTCTCTGACAAATGCTCAGTGAGTCGGAGGCGGAGGAAAACAGGAGCGGACGCGATAAATATCCATCAGAGGCAGCTGTTCCACGGGACTACATCATGTGAGCCATCACTCATAGAGCATGACCACAATGAGTCATTAGCCGTGAGCCGTGAGCTCGTAGATCAGTCGGTCGGGTCACTCAGCTGTCCGGCCCTTTACTGCTCTGTTTGCTTCTTCATAAATCATTGCCAATAGCCGCGGGGGGGGGGGTCGGCTATTGTTGTCGCTGTATTATCAATATCGGATCCGTGGATCAGACTACTTCTGCCAAATCCAATCACCAGTTATTCTCAAATTGACTTCTGGGCTTAAGTTGATGGTCCAATTGGTTAGACCTGAATTGCTATTGTTAAGTATTGCACTCAACTAAATGGTCATTTTACATACATATATGTAAAGTAGATAGGCACTCAAGTTAACTGTACTATGACGTATTTACGTAGGCTTGACGTATTTATTTCGACAGTGCTCTGATTTGTTTCTATTCCCACAATCCAGAAAAACGTACAAGTATTTTAGGTGAAAAGTGGACCATTGTTGCGGGTTAATAATTTTCATACGACATACAAACACTCACTGTAAGAGCAAAAAGTCCTTTAAAACCTGACAGATATTCTTTTAAGTTTGAAGAGTGGCCACGCCCAGTTCAAACATTTTTTTCAAAAAACTCATTTCTTGGCCTTAGAACTGCATTTGTCACTTTTAGACTCATTGGAAGTTAATCAGAACTGTTGGAAATATCTGTATCAAATTCCTTCTTGTACTGAAAAATCATTAGCAATTTGACTTTTAAGTCCAACAATGAATTACTTCCAATTAATTGTTACTATGGTTTTGGAATACCCCGGTTCTGGGACTCGAGCACAACGACACATCGATGCTCCTTGAAGAAATTGAATATCTTTGACAGAAGACTTCTGAAGCAATAAAGGGCTCCCGTTGGATCCGGAGGCGGCCGCAGCCGGCACATTTGTCGCCATGAATTGTCGCCGAGCCGACTGCGTAGGAATGCAGTTAGTTGCTAATGGAGTGAAGACAGTGCACCATTAGCTCGCTGCTAAGTTAGTGAGTGGTTAGTGGTGCTTACACAGCGCCATATATTACCCATAATACCCTGTCCGGGTGGTGGCTTGGGCACCAACGTCTTCGCGCCCCTAATCTGTCTCCTCCTCAGTCAACGGCCAGTGGTATCGCTAAGATCCATTCGGTCTTGGTTGCTTTTGGGAAAGTAATACTTTTTTGTTTCAAAATCGTTTATTATTTATTAGAATACATGGATTAATACATAAATTTTACTATTTTCTTTATAGTAATATGTATTATTGTTCAAATTGGCTAATTCTAAGTACAACTGTGTAACCGTCTTAGGACTTCTTTTGCTAATACATTCGAAGCGAGAATGTCCAAAGAAAAATATCGTGGTCTTGTTAAACACTAAATAATAAAGGGGGAAGATGACAGTGGATTGCGGCATCGGAATATGGCGCTTTGGTTCAAAGGCTTAAACGATGGGACTGCAAGTCTTTAAGACAGTTGTACAGTAGCTATCATTTAAGACAGGCGATAAGTAAGTCAGGATAAAGATGTGTTCTTTCAAGGATTATAGGGTGCCACAGCGACTAGGATGGTTCAACCCTACGAAAGAAGAACCAAGTTTATTCAATTGTAAGACCTTAGTGTCATAAATTTCTTTCAATATTATCATACGTTCGTTGTATTGGGTGTCCCAGATTAAACGCAAGATTTGATTTAAATAGAAAACACAGTTTTTAGTATTTTTTTTATTGAATTATAAAGTAAATAGGATAGGATTATTTATGGAATAACACATCGGGCAAATGGCCTCCACGACTTTGTTGGCACATACGCACTCTTTTTTCGAAATTTTCCATGACCATTTTTGACTGCACATACACCTTTGACTTCAAATAACTCTATAAAAAGAAATCTAAAGGTGTTAAATCACACGATCTAGGGGGCCAATTCTAATCACCGGAACGAGAGAGTACACGACCTGGAAATGTCTCATGCAGTATTTGAATTGCTTCATGGCCTGTATGGCATGTGACACCATCTTGTTAAAACCATTTATTGGCCACATCAATATAATCCAATTTCGGCACGGTCTGCGACGCCGAATTGATGTTCCTGGATTTTCAACAACACTTACGCACTGCTTCGATATTGACATTTGAACGGCTTGTTTTTGGACAACCAATGTGTTCAGTGTCTCAAACTTATACAGTCTCCCTAAATTTTTCAAATAATCTCATCACAGTTGATGAAGTCAAAACACTATTCCGACGATATTTTGTATGAAATTTTCAAGCTGCGGCCGCCAAACTTTCATTATTTTTTAGATAATGTTCAACAATAAAGACACGTTGTTCTCCAGTTTTACTAACCCTAAACTGTCAGCTGTCAAATTGTTTTTTTTTTTTGCCAGCACTTTACTGCACAAATAGCGTCAGATTCAGATCTTGCGTTAATTCTGGGACACCCTTTACAATTTTGTTAGAGGCAGGTTCAGATATTTTTAGATGCATTATCTGTAGAAGGTTTGGACTGTGTTGAGCTATTATGTATTTGCAGTATCATGGTACAGTTCATTACTGTAACTTAGGATATTCTTCTTATCTTATTATTGCATGGTTCACGGGCATTTTTATTAGTTATTTGTCGAGGATAAGTATTAAAACTAATAAAGACTAAAAGGTAAGATTACAGTTTTAATTCCCAATAGTCGATATTTACTATCTACCTTTTTATCTATATGACACGAATTACCTTTGGTGGACGAAGGTGTATTAAATTATCAACCCCAGACATATTTTATTTTTAATATAACTTCTAATCTATTACCAAATTTTATGAAGGTCTGAATGCATCAGTCTGCTAGTGGCTGGGGCCATGTGATGGTCCTTGGGAGCAAAGGTACCTTTACCATTACATTTACCAACCTATTTTACCAAATTACATAACCCGCCGGATATAATGATATTCATATATATATTGTTTTGGGACTTTGCCCCCTAAGAATATAAGATTGAACCTGCTCTTTTAGATATTTAACGCCGTTTAGATCCGTGGTTACCCCTAGCTAAAGATGAAAAAAATCTATTGTATAAACCAATTGTATTGAATAATGAATACGTTATCACATAATTAAATTCCATGATACACAACATATTTTCATAGTACCGAAGATATTTAGATGAATTATCAATCATTACTTAACAAGTTATTTTGGGCGATCCCGCCTTCACATTGGAATAAAAAAAATGTTTTCTTATTATAAAATTAGGGTTCAAATTTAGGGTTTTGATGTAGGCAATCATAAATACCTCCCTACCTGTATTTCACATCTCAAAAATTTGCTCCCTTGACCATGTTTTCCTTATTCGTGTTATTATTTTTTGGACCTCTATTCCAATCAAGTTTAGACGTACACTACCTCTCCTAATATTTAAATGTAGACTTTAACATTTATTTTATTGAAGTACCCCCACCGCTACCGGCAACTCTCAAGATCTAGTAAAGCAGACCAAATGGTGGAAATCACGGCGCTTGGCCCACCAACAACAAGCCTCTAACGGGCACCAATCACTGCTATCCATTAAATAAGACTGGACTACATGCCTAGAGGGACTCAAGGCCCAGCCACCAGTGGACTCACACCACTGTACCGCAACAACCAACCTCTACCAAGGCTTCCCACACTCCTTAATTCCCTCACACCACCTTCAAGCAGGTGCTCCTGGTACAAGGATCCGCTCAACCCAAGTATTCCTTTATTTTTCCCTCATCCTTAATCTTATAATTAGAGAGCTAAGAAAAAAAAATTATTTTGTCATTATTGATACTTTAGTTTTTATTAATTTCTTATTTAGTACGTCCCAGCAACCATTCACACTCTTTTTTTCCTTTCCTTAATTCCTATATTTTCATTATTTTCCTAGTTACAATTGATGCGGAAAGTCATATACGGTCATATTATAGTGTTGTTTCATTGTAGTCATTACATATGTTCTTTTGTCGTCAGCTAGACATATTAATTTCCTCCTTTTTGTTTTCATGTTAGTATTTTTTTTTCCATTAATAATATGCGTTGGAGTTTAGTGAACTATTGCTAAGTGCAATAACCACTGATTGCATATTGAGACCACACTTGACTTGTGTGTATATCTGTTTTTGAAGAAATATGACACCTCCGTTAGCCGTTTCCTGCTGTTGCGGACGGTGAGATATCTGCCCGAAGCCGAAAGGTTGGTCCGAGATCGTGGAGGTGTCAGCGCATAAGGCCGGTATAAAATATTATGAAGTGGGAGTGTCTTTTCACACCGCAGGCAGTTTATTAGACAGAGCTGGTATCTGAGCACACGAGCGTAACCTGAGTCCGACCGTCTCACGACTCCGGGGCTCAGATATTGGTACTATCTGCGGCCGGCTCTTTAATAACTCAGCTTTCCACTAATGAACTGGCGGTGTCCGCGGCTTATTTCTTCCAAGGCTACTCTTGCAGAGGAGGTGTCTTGGCAGGAACGATCAAATAGGTACGTTCTGCTGCCAACGGAGTGTCAAAGGAAGTGAAATAGAAGATAAAATAGTAGCCCGAGAAAGAGTTTTCATCATCGTTATGACACGAAAGGAAAAGCACAAAGCGAGATCAGAAAAAAAACTAAGGGATATCAAAAGCTCAGATAGACCCTGAGTTTCTTTTAAAGAACTTCCGGAAAAGTACGGACTCCTGAAGGTTCACAGGCAATGGAGGAATTCTCGAATCAAGATAGTTGAGTCGCTTCTCCTATTTGATAACCAAAGAGGTGATTAATCTTGATAAAGAAACCTCCACACCCACAGAAATGTGCAATGAAACTATAGAATTAATACAACACATGTATGTAACCTCACAGCAGTGACCACACAGAGGGAACAGTACAACTTGCAATGATCAAGCGCACTCTTGCTCAAAGATGGTATATAAAGTCACGCCAGGGCTAAACTTACTAAATACAAAGAGTTGAACCAAGGTGAACATATGAGTGAGTGAACACATTTAATTTAAATACACAATGTTAATAATTGCAGACAAGAGAGGCATGGGTTAAACTGTGACGCCTCTCGCAGTGGTATGACATACATTGACTTGACAGTTCGCTGCCCATTTAGTAACAAAATCGAAAAAGTACGCAGGTCTTATCGGCTTTCGCACTTGCTAACTTCACCCTACTTGTCACAACGTCTTAAACTGATGTATAAATGTGTCCTTCGGACAGCTCTGCTTTACGGTTCCCCACTGTATACTCACTTGACTGACAATACAGTTAAATGTGTCCAGCAATTTCAAAATCGGATCTTTAAAAAATTGTTCTGACATACCTCTCTCGAGAGGTCGAAGAACGCCGACCTGCACCAGTTGCCTGGTTATGCCGTCGGTGGCTGAGTTCATCCACCGAAGTCTCAACAAGTTTTTGACTCGTTGCAGCACTTAACAAACAATGTGTTTAACACTATGACCCCACCATTTTTCCACCATCGATGGCTACAGACCGTCGCGGAAAATAAGGTTAAGATTTGTTTGTTAGATGTAAGATAGTTTTTATGATTCATAAGCCTATAACTTTTTTAAATATATGTATTGTCTATATATAATGTACATTGCATTTAACCAATCAAAATATGAGGAAAAAACAGTCATTCTCAGAGTGAAGACGGGCTGATTCGTCTGTTTCTGTTCTTTTGGCTAAAATCTCAACACAACTGCAACTGAAAACTGAAGACGGCTTAATAACACTTAATATTAAGCATCTCCTAACAGAGTGTAAGCTGCTTTGAAACGGAATTGATGGAGGTCTAACGTCTTCGCAGAAAATCATAAAATACCACATCATTTATATTGTTGATTGACCACTAATTTAAAAAATAAGAACATTTAAAACACAATTATTATATAAAGAAAGTATTCAATTTGGAGAATATTGGACATTTATACTTAAAATAATAAATAGAAGTGAGTGAGAGCTCCACGGGAAGAATAATGAATGGAGAATTAGTGTTTAAGCATCAATGACTCTATGCACTAATTTTCTTAAAACTAATATAGCTAATGATAAATTTATTATAGTGAAAAGGCTATACCACGACACCCAGAAGAGGTAAAATACAATCACTTAACAAATTTTATTTGGTTTTTATCCGCAATTAATTAGCTAAACAATAAGCCCAAAAATACTAAAAATATTTTTAAACAAATCTCCAACCATCAATTTTTCAGTTTCAGTAACCTTGAGGTCGATTGTGGTATAATTTCCACAATTATACACATCCAATTTCCACAACAAAAAGATTTTTTCAATTCAAAAAAAAGAAAACATTTTAAATCTGTCCATGAGACTAGATTATAAAATATAAGTTTTTCAAAAAAGTCGCTCTAAAACAACTTTCTTTATTTATAATACATCAAAAGTCGACTTTCCGCCTATCCATGCTTCTATCAGAACTGAAATTTAAACAAAAATTCTATTGCGGGAAACTTACTGAATAAGTTACAGGGAAACACCCGCGAATTGATGTAATTGCAATAGACAGAATAATTAAATTCCTAACCGAAACCAATCTAATTCAGCATTTATAAAACAAAACAGACTACAAGGCGTCGATGGCCAATCGGTTTCACGTCTATCAACATGCCGAATTTTAGTCCTGAACCAAAACATTGAGTAATGTTTGGAGAGCGTTCAACCTTTTTTTTTTAATTACAAATTTTAAATAATTGTATTTTCAAAGGTGTCTATTTGTGGATGTTTAATGATAAGGTCATTAAAATAAAATGTTATCATTCATTTGAAGATAAATAAATGAATATGTTTGACATTAAATGCCAACTAGTTTTAAAATATGTAAAATGTTGTGATGAGACAATATCAAATGTAACGTATTTCAATCAAAGAATTGCACTGAGAGTTCACGAGTCAGTCGTTATTTCCTCGCGTTCGTTCGAGCGCAAGCGGTCGCGCAAACCCGATGGCTAACTGATCCAGGAGTACAATGCTCGCATCCCTACTTGTAGGATACAATGAGGCAATGATTGTAGCTGGGGTGGACTGTGACAAAGCCAGCGACCCCGCCGCCACAAGTGGATCCAAGGGTGTGGGGTGGATTTTTGACTAATGATCCTCCTAATCTAGGCCTATTTAGATGTATATTAGCCTACTTGAGGCTCACCAGTACACTTCTTCCATCCGCCGCTCAATTTGTCACCGGCTCAATTATTTCCTTGTCATCCGCACCGCTGTTTCTTGGAGCAGCAGCCGTCTCTACCGGTTCTTGCCCATTGTTGTCTCTCCTGGCTCCCGTTTAAATTGAACTGTCTACGCCGTTCCTACGTGTGTGAACAAATATTGTTTTCAAAATTAACAAGGACAATTTTAGCGGGTTTTATTTGTAGCATAACATAGTGGATTGACTTTGTTCCGTCAACATTCCATCCGCTTGTTGTTAAAAATTATGGAACTTGGCTACATTTTATACAATTTTACACTGTGATTAGCGATTGTTAGAAAGCTATAATGTATATTATGCATTCATGGTTTATACCAGTTAAAAAAGTGATGGGGCTCACCATAATAATCATAAAACTTATATCTAACAAACAAAATCTTAGCCTGACTTTCCCCGACAGTCTGTTGCCATCAATGCGGGAAGGGTGGCGTGGTCACAGTGTTTAACATTGGGTTTGTTAGGTGCTGCAACAAGTCAAAAAACTTTATGTGCCTCCTTCCAGAGGATGAACTCACCCACCGACGACACCAAGCAACGGGTGCAAGCCTGGTCGAACAGTTCCATAGCCATAGAGTCAACTCTCTCTGCTGCTCAGGTGTCGCATCCCTGGCTTTTATATTACCCCGAACCCGGTCCCTTATTCTTCATTCCATTCTTCCCGTTAAATAATCTTGAGCTAACTCTCTAGTTAAAAGCAGTGTTCCTAAAGGTAGTGTTCTGGGTCCTACTTTCACTCTTATCCCACCGACCTACCACACACTCCTTTTCGTACTACTGTCATAGTCAGGACAATTGACGGAAAAGATAAAAACAAAACAGCGTTATTTTTGTTCTGTTATTACATTGCTCGTGCTATTTTACTTATTATTTCGGCAATCCACAGACTAAGAAAAGACAAAATCAGCATGGACGAAATTCACTAAAGCTACTCGCAGAATTCATTTCAGTGCCCAATGCGCTCTATATGTGTTCTAGAGAAACTGGAAGATCGTGAAAACTTATTACGGCGGTGCCCTTTTTATAACGTTTTGAGACAAAGGTCTCTAGGACAAGATGATACATACAAAAAATATATTCAATTCTCCATTTAAAGTAACAAAATAGTGAAGGTAAGAAAAAATAAAATCGTGAAGGGGTCAATAAAAATTTTCTTCTCACTTCAAACATCGAAGGTATAGCAAAATCAAGAAAAACCAACCGCATATATGAAAACTATACATGTTTTCAGTTTTTTACTTTATTTTAAATCTTTCATTAAGTTTGCTGAAGATGAAGACCTCTTTTAATAAAAGACATAAAATTATTACTATTAGGAATTTAATTACTATTAGCACTGATCTATCGAGATACCTTTATTTTGGTTTTCTAGAAATATCTCACCAATGCCTAATCACCTGGTGATAACAGCGTAAATTTAAAACAAACAAGGAAAAGGTATAAATACAAAGCTGAAAGATCGGATTATTATGATGTCAAATCAAAGGAAATAGTGGCTTATGCATGATTTTTGTCTCTTTACGGCTGACGACAATAATAAATGCTTTCTCATGACTATCTTCATTTTCTGTAATTTTTCTTTGAGCGTTTTTTTCTTAATCGTGCCACAGACCTTTCAAGTCTATTCCCATCAATAGTCATCCATTAACTCTCCCAATCTTTAAATATAGGGTATACCAGTTCCTTCATTCATCATTTACCATTCTTCTTCTTTTTATTTTATTAATTTCATTCGTTACCTAGCTGAATAGATCATAGGGACCTCTTTGTCTTGTTGTAGTAATTATTTTTTTCCCTTATGTTCTTACAGTACAATTATTAGCAAATCTATTCATTTATGTTTTTTTTTGTTCCAATGTGCTCATGGCTGTTAGTAGACATTATAAACGTACATATGGCCTTTATTATTTATAAGTTTATCATATAAGTGTAATTGTATGTATCTGTTTCTTTTTTTTTATCCAGAGAGGATAATGTCCCAGAATGAAGTGTTAATCATTTGATTTTATGTAGTAATCTTTCTTCAATTTGACGAAAGCTAAAAATGAACTTGAGCGTAGATAGATTTCTTTTGGTAACTCAGTAACACAAATGAAAACTCACATGGTTTGAGGATTAACTTGCAACAATCCTCGTGGTAGGCTGTCAAGGAGAGAACCATCGCAGATCCGGTGGAAAATACCGATATATCGGCCCAGGGAATACAGTGGAAAGGTAATAATTTTGATACAGACTCACACACTATATATATATATATATATATATACCGTGGGCTGGCGAAGGGGAGATGAAGGTGGGGACGATAAAGAGGAAGAAAGGAATCGGAGATATTTCACCTGGGACTATTGAGCTCTATCGCCGGCATTTCTCATAGCCTACATAAATATGTCTCCTCTTATCGGTACGGAGGTAATTGAAAAACTGATTTATCCGCCAGCTACCGGAGGATCAGAATAAGGACTTTGTCTTCTCGACCGGCGCAGCGACTACCCGGGGATCAGGGCATGGTCTTCTGACCTTCTGCTTCTCGACAGGAGAACGCACAAGATAGGCAACGGTCAAGGCACTTATTCAGATCTTTATTGGTTGTTTTATGTGGTTACTATCCAACCTCAAACGTACGGAATCCAACTTACAAAGAAAACTGTGAAACATTCTTAGACGCATGGCATATCCACCCTGCTATGTTCAAGCAAGATAACGCACACATTGAAACGGAGAAACGTCATAAAACCTCACATAAATCAGTTGGAGTTAGTCTGCTGTTGTTACGAATAGAATGGCAGAAAATAAACAAGAAAACAAGAAAATATCGCCGAAATGGTTCAACTCGCATCAGTAAATTTTTTGCAATAGATTATTTTTAAAAACATAAACTGGTTTTCGGGCTGGATCTACAAATTGTATCAATCTACTGGAGGGGGGTATGCACAGAATTTGATCTGATCCAATTTCATAAAATTCGTTTTTCAAATAATTCTTTACTCGGGTAAACTCTGTAGTTTTTCATTATTTTTTTTTTTTGGCAGGAACCGAATACCTTTGAAAACGAGTTAATCGATAATCATCCAGATAGATGTCTTGTATCTATTTTTTTCGATCCTTAGCAACAGTTTGTTAATGTAAGAATTATAATAATGGAAAAGTAATAGAGATAAAAATTAATCAATAAGGAAGTCATTAAAAGAAAACAAATGTTTCTTACATGCTCCAAATGACGATTTATTTCTTACTTATGTCATATTCAATTTTTCATTCCCGAAAAAAATATTCACAGTACATTTTGTTATGATGCACGCAAGTTAGCCTTTGGGTTGGCATGTTGACTAGCGTTAAATTGAGGCGTTTTGCTTCAAAACTTAGTTTTGTTATGTTAGAAATATCGGAGCATTTGTTCCAAATTCGTTCGAATCTTTAGACAAAAGGTAATGACATTTTCTTTGTAAACTGATTTTCTCAAATATGGAATGGTTTTTTATCACGCCTGAAAAATTTCTGAAAATGGATGTAATCGGTTCTGAAACCGTATGCCTCAATTAGAAGAGTTAGTTTTTGTCTATTCTGAAAAAGGTTCTTACGACCTGAATTTTACAAAATTAGTGGGTCTTTTTCGTTTATATCGCATACCTTTAGCTTACAAAGAACTTATTATGAGTACTTATTTCTATTGCATCTTAAGATATTCGTTAAGGTAAAGTAGACTATTTGAGCTATGTACTGTACATAAGCATATACCTGTATGGGCCCAATACTCTTTATGTGGTTGAACATCGCTTAGCTCACAGACATCCTTTTAGGCTTAGGTAGACGGTTCGATAGTGACTAAGGGGCAGGTTGATTTGTTGCCTGCTCAGAGGCAAGCTATCTACTGGAAAGAATTATCGCCTTCAGCTATAGATCATATTGACGTATGGCTCAAGAGTCAAATTTGACCTCCCCCCCTCCTCGTCAAGGATCTGGTTCGAAATCCTCCGCTGTATTAGTGCTGTGCCGCAATAAATAGTGGGCTAAGGAGGGTAAGTCATTAGGGTGGCTCTGTAGTACTGTGATCCTTCTGGGAATATATCCGGGCGTCTCACAAGGGGGACTACTTATCTACTTGATGTATCTCTCGTTTCGTCGCCATCATGCAGATTAGTCGGATCTGTTGGGGTATCGAACTCGAAGACGCGACCGTATCTTAAATTAATTCACCCCTGTTCCCTCAGAATAGGAACAAATATCTATTTATCAACTTGAAATATCTACAAAATATTTACATATTGAGAAAATATTTTAAATAACATTTGTAAAAATATTAACAGGGTTTTATAACCGGAGAGCACCTGATTCTAATATATACTCTCGTTAATATTTTTTGTTAAGGAAACAATTATTAAAGAAGTGAGATTGGGCACTTAAAAAACCCTTTATACCCCTTCCCACAGAACCACCCCTGTCTGGTCCACTCCTTCAGTCTCTGGAATTCTCTTCCTCTTAATATCCATCAAGCATCATTATTTCTATTTATCTATATTTATGTATCATTTTATATAGCTACATTTATCTATTTAATCTTATTACTTTTATTATGTCCCCTTATTCTTTTTCTTTTCTTTTTATGTCATTGTGTATTACACATTTTTTCTTGTTTTATATTTAATGATTGTAGAAGTTATTCTTTGAATAATTTTCATTTTAGGTACACTTTTTATTTATTTTTTCCTTTTTTTCTAGGCCAGAGCTTGGTTTATCTATGCACTGCCATCACTCGTTAGGGGCATTTTTCTTATTGAATTCAGATCTAAAAAGCGTATTTTTTTTTCACAAAAAATAACGCTATTTTTAATGATTTAAGCATATTTAATTAGTATTGAAAGTAATCGACAGTATTTAAAACAAGGCGCGTGCTCTTTTAGTTTATTTCAAAGCTAAAATCAAATCAGAAACCATTTTTTTCTATCACATTATGACATATTTAGGAAAATTTGACATTTTGATTGAATATACATATTATCATTAATTGATTAAGAAATGATTTTTTTTTTCTTTTGAACACATTGTTATTTATCAGAGACATGGTTTTAAATACAGTCAAATTTGAATTATATGTCACTTGGTGCAAGCATTAACTGACAACGGCAGGGTATTTAGTAGCTCCATCTTATTTCATTTTATTCCTTAAGTGGCTAATTTTTTTTATTCGTAAATATCTTTAAAAGGACGAATATTGTGAATGTTATTCAGTTTTCCTCTCCCAATTTTCCTCCCAAGGGTAGTAGTATATTTTCATTTTTATTCCATAGGTAGTAACATTCAAATTATGCGTTTGTCTATCATCTGTATATTTTATTAACATTTTAGGTTTAATTATGAACATTAGTCCATATAAATTTTATCTTGTATACATGACCAAGTTGAAGTCCCCATTGAATAAAACCCTATTGAAGATATCGCTTTCACTGACTAATAGCTGCATTAGGTAACACGGTGGAAGACGGGGTGCAGGCAGGGAGGGTGTGAGGTGCGATATCAACACCTACCATCTCTAACGTACTCAGGATTAGTCACTGCACACTGTGAGAATGTTCAAATGGACTCCCTCTTGCACGGTTCATCGGGCAGTAGATCCGTGGATAAGTCGGTTCTAGCATTCTGTAGTGATAAAATTTAAAGGGGTAATAACAACTAACGAATTAGTACTGGTGGTCTCACCGTTAGCATTTCTGCATACAAAAATGCATACGTACAATAACACAAGCATACAAGAATGTGTTATTATTTTAAAAACTAAATTTTATCAATTTAAAACTATAGATTAGCCACTACAAACAAAAAAATAGTTTCAATAACAAAACTGACAGAAGAAATCTAAAACTGTTTACATGAAGAAAATATAAATATTTTAGACAGAAATAGTTTCAAATTATGATAGGTGCCGTTTTAGTAGAATCATGAACATGATTAGGCTTCTTAGAAGAAAAAAATCTGACCGTATGAGATTCAAGGAATTTATTTTTGAAAAATTGTTCACTTAGCAGCTATATTTTATTGTTAATGCATTTTTAAATAACACAATGTGAGAATGTTTCAGCTTCAATAAAAAGTAACTTTCGTTTATTCTCAGAATATTTTAATTGACTTGGGGGAAATGTTCCCATATTTTACTTATTAGCAAGTTAATTAATTTTTTTTATTGATCTTTACTGAATTGTTATAATTTATTGATATTGAGTAGTTACCGATTGCGGTAAGTCATTAACTGAAAAATGCATAATAATAATGCCCTGAGCGTCTGTGGCTCTCGCGCTCTTGGTCAGCCTCCACTGGCTAGTATCCGGTGACGCGGCTGACGGAGGAGCGTGGGGGACTTGCCAAGACTCCGCTTTCTCTTCGCGGTGGATTTGGGGGGTCTCTGGGCTGTCTGTAAATATTGTATGAATAAGCGAGTGAATGATGAACTGTAAATATGGTATGAATGAGAGCATTTATCTTAATTACTTATTCCCTTATAAAAGGTAGATTGTCATTATAGCACAATAAAGGAATATAATAATAATAATGTATTTGTCGAGATTGTCATCGTTGAAACGCAGTAATAAATGCTATTATGTGTACTGTGTAAAATATCTTTTGGTTCTTGGAGATGAGTGGATTTGGGGGTACGTAGAATATTTTTAAAAATAAATTTTGCCACGAGGCTCAAAGCTTGATATTACATCCAACACAGCCTAATTAATTTTTGTTAATCTCAATTTAGAGTGTTTCGTCCACTTTATATATATATATTAAATTGCGTCCAAAGCCACGTGGAAAAAATTATACGTGTAAGTCCTAAACAGCCCCTGAGGTGCTTAGAGATTTACTGCAAAAACTTCGTTGACAACAACAAATGAAAATCATCAGAAAAACCTTGCTCGCCATAAAAATATGTATAAAATCGTATAATATTATTATCAAATTAAAACTAGTTAATAATCAACAAAAGCTAATAATAACTGCCTTAACAAATAATTACAAGCCTTAATATTTCTCTCTCTCTCTCTCTCTCTCTCTCTCTCTCTCTCTCTCTCCGAGCAAGCCAGGTGAAAAGGGAAAGGTCAGGTCACGCCTTTACTTGAGTGAAGGACGTACTCCCGTTCATAGAGATCGTTTATTTTAAAATTACTGAAGAACAATGTTAATTTAGGATTTTCGTAGTTACATTCCACAGACATCCGTGGTAGACAGAGAGGAGCGGTGGGAATTAAAAGAATCGGAACTGGAGGGTGCCAATGCCGCTTTACCAATATGCAGTGATGATTGTACAATCAACAATCAGCTGGATGTCGGGATCTTTACCACACTGTTTTTTAGTGGCGTTTGGATTGGATTAGGTCATCATCACGGAGAATGCTGTGGTGGTATGAAAGATTTCTTTCAGGATATCCCCTCCTCTATAAAACCCAAGAAGTTTTCTCTAGATTTTTCTCACTGCCATACTGTTTCTGACTATTTTTGAAACTTCCGTTTTCGGGCTTGCCTAAAATTACCCCTCCTGATGAATCAGACGAGAAAGTCTGAGCTAAAATTCGGAGTGGGGCGGTACTATTTCACTGCTATCTATGAGCCATTAGAAGCTCCCCACTATCGATAAGCTCGACTGAATTATGAGAAGCCGTAGAAAGAATAACAAGAGAGCGAGCGAGAGAGGGTGAGGCTGACAACGTCCCCTGATGAACGATAAATTATCGCCAAAGTCTGAAATATAGCCCTCTGTATAGTTGACAGATTTATGGAGCCAAGCGGACAGACGGACGGACAGAATGACACCCGGTTCGTTATCCGGGCAGGGATCGCTCTTTAAAGAGCGCATAGTATTTATTGCCTCGCGGCTGAACTCAGCTCTCAATATATTACAGATTAGGAACAAATATAATAGCCAGCGCAGCTTCCATGTCCTCGACTATGAGGAAGGGATCTGAACATCTGTCATTTTGATCGGTCGAAATAGCAACTTAAACCTGAGAACACTCAGGGATATTTCGAAATGTGGACAAATTTTCAATAACTTTTATAGCTAATGATATAATTTTCCGGAGAGTACACAACAACAACAGCTAAAAGAGACGAAACAACCCAGAGCAGCTATCTTTTCATATAAAATGTTATAAAAGTATATATTATACAAAAAAATCTTTAAAATGAAGTGTTAGACTGGAATAGATAGTGTAATTTACATTTTACATAACACCAATGTTCTTTTCTGTGATTGGCAAGAGGTTTAGTATTTTAATGAAATCTCATTGTTCAATTAGTTACGCTTTTATCTACTTCTATTTTGGGATGAAAGGAAGGGTGTTATATCGGAATCCACTATCTTCTATTAATATAAATTAAAAAATTAATGGTCCTTCTGTACGTTTGAACCTAATTATTTTTTGTTTGTTATCGTGATAATTTTCTTGATTTTGTTTTCACAATTCACTTCGTAAGGAATTCGTTAAAGGTTTTTTATTTTTTTTTATTATTAAACGCGGCGAGTCTTATCGATCCGAGTAAGGACGGGGACGAGCGTGGCATCCCAGTCCCACCTGTATGCAGGACATATTCCCTTGGTAAGGACACGAGGACTGATTGTGTTAGGGTGACCGGAAGGTAATGTCGTTTTTTTTACATTAAATTCAAACATACATTTTTAACAATTTTTTATCACCTTCGTTATCAGCAACATTTGCCATATTCTGTGCAAATTTTCAATGCCTGATCGATCAAACTCAATTGGTATTTGAGTAAAATATCTGGAGATGGCATTTTGGACATCATTCAAATTTTGAAATTTTTAGCGATCGGAATTAATGGGAATCCAATGGCACAATATCGGGAAGGATGGTGGGTGGGGCTGGAGATGAAAAATGGGTCCTCTATGATAATCCAAAAATCTCTCTCCGCATGAATCGGTACGAAGTACAGCTAAGCCAGGTTTACATTCCAAAAAGGCGCTTTGGTTGAGTATTCGTGGGGTCGTTCATCACTGATACCTGGAAAAAATGTGTATGCAGATCTTTACAGTGAACAATTGGATCGAGTAAATCAATCTTTAATTGAAAATTGTCCAGCGATTGTCAATAAAAAAGGCGTTATTCTGCAACACAATAATGCAAGACCCAACTGCTACTATTTTTTCCGCAAGAACCCAGGAAAAAATTAATGAATTGGGGTGGAAGATATTGCCTCAACCACAATACTCGCCCGATATTGGATTTTCATTTATTCCGATTGCTACATTTTCTAAGAGGCAACAAAATTCCAAAATTTGGATGATGTCAAAAATGCCATCTCCAGATATTTTGCTCAAAAACCAATTGATTTTGATCTATCAGACATTGAAAATTTGGACACTAGATCGCAAAAGGTTGCTGATAATCAGAGTGATTACATCATTGATCAAAAACAAAAACCTGTTAAAAATGTATCTGTTGAATAGGTTATTGGTAAAACCCCAGGAACAGTAATGTTTGTATATCCAGTAACAGTTATGTATATGTCATGAATGTTCAAGGAAAATCTTTATATCTTTCTGGGTGAAATTATATATCATCAGCTACACTGAGAGTAGGTTTCTCTAGGTCTTTATCTGGCCCTGTGTTTATTTTGTCAGTAGCCAGTGACTACTAAAGTAATAACTTTCTGATCAAAAGGACTTATTCTTATCGAAATATATTCTGTAGCAAAAAAACAAGGATATAATAGTAAGAAATAAATCAATAAAATATGATCTAAAGCTTATAATTACTATAGTATTCATGAAAGCCACGAAAAAAGTAGTATATATATTTTGAAGGAAGACTTTTGTATCATGTATAAGTTAAACTAACAAATACACCATTCGAAAGCCCCTTGAAGTTTCCTGTTTATAGAGCTATAATTGGTTTTTAAATTTATTAAACGACTGTCGGACTATAAACCTTTGGCATGTAAAAGAAGTGCAAATTTTTAAGTTGGCTAGTTCGTGTTGATTTCTTTAAGAGGTGCATAGGACACGACACAGGGGAAAAAACCCAACCCCACACCCTCTCAGCCCCTACTTGGGAATCCGGGAGTTCTTGACGGACGTCCGAACTGGCCTCCGAACTGACAGTTAAATCCGGCTTAGCGCCTTGATGGATACTCTCATCTTAATCTTACATCTCCTCAGGTAGCCATCTACTTCTTGGCAGCACCGTTAGTGTTTTCCATATATTCGGAGGCGTCTTAGACAATGAAAAAAAACATCTTCAAATCGTCTGCCTTACAGCTTATATAAGAGTGAATGGGAAAGGTGTTTCGTTAACGTGTTTTGAGTTTTTTTTTTCTTTTTATAATATTATAACACAGCTACTGCACATCTCATGGGCTCCGAGTGAGCACGATCGTGATAAGAAGGCTCAAGGCACCCCAGTCCTTGGTGTCTTAAAGGCAGGTCATGCATTCTTTGGGGTGGTTTAACTTTCAGATATCTATCAGATCAGGGTCTATCTTGCTCCTATGCACTTCTGTCTGCATGCTACACGATAGTGGTCATATAATAAATAACTGGAAAAGTAAATAAAAATAAACAATGTGTGGCTTCCATGTATGTAAATTCATCTTTATTGTTCTAAGGATGCAGACGAATTGACAAAACGTCGACCGATGATGTCATATAAATAAAAATAGTATTTAGGGAGATTTTTTTGAAAAATACTAATTCTCTGTTTCAGTGTTACTCTGAAAAATACTAAGTCATTTAATAAAATAACGAGATTAAAATAATCTTAAATTTAAGAAGTATATCCCACAGAATCAATAGGTTGGTATAAAACAAAGGAAACCATGTAATAAATTAATAAAGGGATTTAAAAACACATTCAAATACGTCCGATTTAATTTGAATTCTTTTTTTAGTCTATTTATATGATATATTTTAGCTATTCATAAATTATTTTTTAAAAATGCCATTTTCAGTGCCATGATAATTTATCGATAACAATGATGAATTTTGGACTTAACTACCCTCAACACAAAAAAAGAGTTTTTTTCATAATATATTTATTATTTGAGAAACCCAGAGTACCATGCCGTAAGTATCTCTCCATACTATTTATGTATGTATTTATGTATTTCAAAAAATACATTTGACTTAAAAATTGATGAACAATACTTTCATTCACCGGAACGAAATGACGAGGTCACGTAGCTAATTTCGAATTTTATACTCGCGACAGCAACAGAATATATTCTATTACCGATGTCATAGATCAGTTATTTTCGTCAAATAATGCGTCACGCAACTCACTGTTCAATCATGATGCTGACACATGTTTGAAGTGTTCGTGTTGATGGCGTTGATAAACATTGAATTATTTAACCACCGTTAATCAAATGATTAAAGACCTTATTTGCCTTGATAGATCGATTATATTCACGTCATTAATTTTTTTTAAATAACTTCATTGATTCCGGGTTTAGTACTCGGCGATGCACACTGATTCAGGGGCTCAGAAAACATGAAGAAAATGAAATTCCTCCTATACATATATTATACTTTTTTCTGATATTAGTGCGGTAGAAAATTGTCGTATGGTCAATAATAATAATATATATTACCTTTATATATGGATTCACACGTGTAATGTCATAACTATTTATTATAACATAAGTTTGATAAACTTGATCGTGTCAGGTTCTGCTATCAGATAATTAAAACAGTCATAACTGATGCTAATAGCAGATACTGTCCTGTTGATTTTTTTTTGTTTATTTAAATAAAAAATAATACATTTAACACCCATGCTGTTATTTTACTTCTGAATGCTCATCAAATATAAAAAAAGTTTCATTCATTTTGAAGTGTTTCGTGTCATGTTCATTATCCCATTCTTCATTTTGATTAACAACTTATTTATTTTTGAAGAAGGGTGGGTCGAATTAATCCATATCTATGATTATAATGTGTGGACATGATAATGATGAAATTTGCTATTTGTGGTTGTGAATATGGTATGAATGAGAACATTTAACACAATTACTAATTGCCCCAATAAGGCAGATTGTAATTTTATCAATATAAATATTTGATATACTTTCATTGTCACACTGGCGTGGGGGTTGAAGACAATCCCACTGCTGTTAGTCAAGAAGACACAGCCTTGGGCCCATGATGGCCAACTATGGATAACTTTACCTACTGAGAAATCGCCCATTTCGTATCGTCCATCTATTGTCCGTTTGCCCACACATTCTGATACAGTTGAATCAAACCCGTCACTATTGTTAACTCCCGGTCCTTGGTATAAATCAAACAATAGCCGTGGATAGACAATTGTATTTCACATTATTATTGACATTGACATTATTATTGAAATATCAGTTCTAAAACTAGCCAATTCACGAATTAACAATTGTTATCAATCGTAGAACATTAAAACCTGCTTGGAACGAGGCATGGATAAGCATGGAAAGGCCATGTCCTGAATTTAACAAATTGAATTTCTTTTGGAAAATAACTGCTTTTTCGGCATGTTGCAAAAGCAATATTAGAACTATCAAATAAATTTATTTATAGTATTCATTCAAATAATCTGCAATCTAAAAACAAAATGCTAACATTATCCTTTTTAATTATAAATGAAGACTTCATTGAAGTGCATATAAATTTTAATTCAGAAGAAAATATAATTGAAAAACCGACGACAACTCTTGATTACCTATTAAACTTCATTCTTTCGAATTCGCCCCATCTTATTTTAGTTACTCCCTCTGAAAATCAGTGATTTACTAAATGTGGACTAAATACGTCCAGGGCACGTTGTTTGCGTGGTTTAATACTCCACAACAGAGGTGGGGAAATTCATTTTGTTAGTACTTAATAGTTTCTTCAAATAACAATCCCGTCACACTTGCTCATCCTAGCTGTAGTTGATCTCACCGTCTCGCTAGTCTACTTTTACACTTATTAATATCCGAGCTCAATTGGGACAATAGTTCTACATAGATAGAAATGGTAACCATTTCAAGATTTAAATGTGTATATTTAAGAGAGCCTCCACTGGCTAGTCCGGTGACGCGGCTGACCGAGGAGCTTGGGGGACTCCACTTCCTCTTTCTCATGCAAGGGAGGTGACAACCATGTGGTTTTGGGAGGCCTCTGGGCTGTTTGTAAATACTGTATGAAAGAGTGAGTGAATGCAGATTGTAAATATGGTATGAATGAGAACATTTAACACAATTACTAATTGCCTAATAAGGCAGATTGTAATTTTATCACAATAAAGATGTTTCAATATTATATTATATTTAAGAATACGTCAAAGACCTATGTGTATATAAATATCCCTTATAAATTGTCCAATCCTTCCTCACAGGGCATAGTTACCACTTCCCCTGTAAGGCCTTAAATGGCGGACAGTGCTGCTCATCCTGCAACCCTAATAAATAGGCGGATTCCTTCGGTAGCTCTGAGCCGGCCGACATAAAACCTGAGGAGTCCTGCCTTTGGAATTACAGGAGTAGGCGGAGTAACTAAAGGCGACCATTTGGGGGCTGAGGCAACTGGAAGGTGTAAATAAAGCCAGGAGAGGACTTAAAAATAAATACTAGTAAAGGGGTAAATGGTAAAGGGGCCATTACTATTCAAGCAGCCCCGGCCGAATTATGGCCCAACTCCCAAGGTCTTATCCCTATCCAACTTCTTCCTCTGTCTTTATTTCTCTTTTCTTATTCTATCCTTCTATCCCCTCCCGGCTTCCTACATTATTGTCTCCTGATTCTCCCCTATTATTAGTCACGGCCCACTTCTTACTGTCCTGTACCGTTGGCTGAATATTCCTGTGCGATTACGCCTGGATTTCAGTGGGTGCTTCTCTCTTTTGCTGTTCCATGGGCTTTTAGACTCGGTAAGGTCCATTGCAGAAAATACTGGAATAGTAAAAAATATTATCATTGTTCAGTTGTGACATTGTTAGCTAACTTGATTTTATGGAATATCAATCATGTCCGTGAAAAGGATAAAGCCACCAGTCAGGGTAGACAACACACTTTATCCCCAAAAGAAAAATTGTAAAACAAAATCCAATGAAAAAGCAAAATTTCAAGTAATATTCAGTAGATATGAAATATGAGTTGCACATAATAGTTGGGAGAAGTAATCGTCAACTGTTTTATAAGCTGATAGGAATATTTTCCAAATTCTCATATGGCTAGATTTATGAATAATTATAAATTTATTTCAGGCTTTAACATTATTGTTTAATTAAAATAGCACATTTTTTATTGATAGAGTAGTCTTGACTATAGCAACTTCTTTCTGTTTTAGATGGAAGTATAGCGACAGAGAACGAACTTGTTCCAGATCAGCGACATCTGCTGGAGTTGCACAGGGCCCCCCTTACAGCCCTACTTTATGCTATCCATTCCAGGACGGGTCGCACCACCTGGGGGTGCCCCAGCCCTAGTTTCGGTTTATGTATGACGACCGTTCAATGAAACTTTAATTACCACCTCATTACCATTTAGCCAGTGGGGCGTAGCCCTTCTCCCCCTAGACAACTTAAGTTTCAAGTGGCCTTTAAGTATTCATTAGATTCGCTTTTTCCCACAGCGAGACCGCCGAGTGGCTGACGGCTACTTGAGCGGAACCGTTGTTGTGTCTGCAGTATCTCTTCCAAAGGGTGCTTCGTTTAAAGTACCCCATGTTGGAATATTGAATGATGTATCGTCTGCTTAGCGTTCGATCCAACGGGTGAAGTTTGATAATTATATAGAACGGATATTTAGTGCGTAATTTGCATGTTTGACTTATTATGCACAGGTCCCTCACATATCCATCATATTAAAAGTACAAGAGGTTCTACCTCTTTAAGGTAGGATAGGCCTAGAAGCCAATTTTCATTTATCTAAATTAATTATATCGTTCTTCATTGTATGGCATTTAAAGCATATGGGTACTTTTCAGTGTCCAGATAACCGTACATTGATCAACAGAGAAGAACAAGGTCTGTTGAATGATTAATCAGGTTTATTTGTTTTTTGTCTAAGTTAAATGCATTTGGTGCCTTACCACAGATTATCAAGAACTAATTATCTTTATATTCAAATTAATAATATTTTTCTTTTATTACATTCAGGTCCTATTCCTTAGAATAGCATGTGCCCACATTACCTTTATCCTCCGCTGGAAGTCCTGCTCACTAGTTCTCCAATTCTATCCCTCTTCCTGTATCGAGACAGTACTGTATTGAGGGAGGTGACAACAACCATGTGGATTTGGCAGGTCTGTGGGATTTTTGTATATACTATATGAATGAGCGAATTAAAGAAGAATTGTAAATATGGTATGAATGAGAACATTGATCGCAGAACATTATTATAATTTTATCACAATAAAAATTTTCAATATATATAAAAAAAAAGAACGGTAGCACATGGTGGTCGTTCTCAAGTGGCGACGTATGTTTTCAGAGATGATCATGCGCAGTAGCCTTTACTGCCTACATTCAGACGTTCGTCTGTACCAATAATACTAGGATACGGATAAGATGATACCATACATAGGAAACATACTTAACATAATTTATACAAGTGAACAATTTATAGTTGTCGGTCAGAGTTCGGTAATAGTACTGAATACTTGTATAGTTTAGTGTCCATAATAATAATAGATAAAAAAAAATTATGGTTTAATAATGGCGGAATAAAAATTCTGGTTTAATTAATGCATATTTAACCGCACAGCTACAGGTTTAAGGGAAGCGATTACATTTTACACGGTTCACTGCGGCCATGACATAAGATATTAAGTCGGTAAAGTAAGCGACAAGATTACACTACGGAACGACTCAAGGAGGAACAGCCTAAGATATAACGGTGGAGATATGCGAGTGATGCTGCAGCAGCGGAGGGAACTGCAGCAATACTGTTTATAGCTAATGCGATGGCTGCAGCCTATGGTTATATACAGTGCAGCATCCGCTGTCAATAATGGCCTGCCTCTGGCGGGGCTTCCAAGGGGGCGGAGCCCTCTGTCTCCGGTAGGGCGGAGGGACGGGGCAGCGTTTCGGAAAACAGCGCCGAGGTCAGCACTCGCATCATCCCTGGTCATCTCTTCATACAAGTCCTTTAATTTCATCTATAATCTTATTTTTACAACCTAACAACTACATTGGTTTTAATTCAAAATACGGGCTATTCACAGGACAAATTAAGTTCACTTTTTAAATTTAAATGTAAAAGTACTTGATTGAGTCTTAAATTTTTGTATTTATTACACGTTATTCTAACACTAACTCCGTTTAAATTCACGAAATTGACTGGCCACCTCATATTATCCAGAAAACACTGCTAATACATAATAAAACAGTAAGACCCCGAAAATCTTCATATCATTCACCTGTCCGATGTACAACCTACGGGCTTCATTTCTTAGTTATGATCAAGATCTGGCCAAGGTGTTTAAACTTGTTACTGCGTCATGAGTTTTTTGACATTTATCTACTGCACAACTTTTTTCATAAATTCTTTGTGTATATTTTTGTGAATTTATAATACTTGTAAAAAATATTTGATAGTATGAAGTGTTTTCATGCCACCTGTAGAACCAGGCTCTTTCTGTACACTGCCCTAGATACAAATTATAATAATAAAAAAAGAAAACAATTTAACACCATTTCAACAAAAACTTTTTGTGCGTAGAATTATATTAAATTTTTCTATTCAGAACCCGTTCTGATCAAATCCGTACTCTAATTTGTAAGGTTGCAATAATGTAATTCTAAGGACTCATAAGGATTTTGTCTCAACGAGGGCTTTAGAAAAATACATCGTTAACAGATAAAAAACAATTAATGAGTAAGTTAAAATGCACTGGATTAATTCAGAAAGGTCAAAATCTCACGTTATACAATTTAACATGACTTTAATGAATATTCAAAATTTAGTTCCATAAATATAAAAAAATATATAAAAATGTAGACCAGCCTGTGCTATACCTATAAGAGAAAATTAGAAAGATATGATGGATCTGTTAAAATTTATTCCTTCTATTACAGATAATCACTACAAAGACTGGTGATTATTACAGCTGACGTAGACATTTATATTGCAGAAGAATCAATAAAAAATTTTAGCATATTGTAAGAGAACAGTCATTAACTATTTTCGTGAAGAATTTTTGAAGACTGGTTTGGATGTTAGTACTTTTTTATCCCTTGCCAAATCGATGAACTCACATAGTCACCCAAAAGTTGTACCATTAAAAACGATTTTTCTAAAGCTATTCAATCTTGTTCATTTTCTATGTCTGTAGCTGAAATCTGCAACTGCAATTATGTATTCTACAATGTTTATTTCAATTGTTACCTCAACAATTCAACAATTGTTCAAGGGAATTAAAAAAAACAGTTCATATTATTTCATCATTTCTCCACTTACTGTTTTATAGTGAATAACTGCTAAACGCTGGGGGAAAATTCTACAGTTTTGGATTTTACTTTCAAAATTGTGGGTGACTAAAGTCACTATTTCCAATACAGTATAATTCTTGGTATCGCTGTTTTAAAAGCAACGCCTTTTTTTATTTACACGCTTTCCTATGACTCAGAGGATCATATAAGATGGTATAAAAAAAGTAATGAAAATCATTTAAAACTTTATTCTATTTACCAAATAAACCTTCTTTTGGAATTAACACATGGTGATGGTATATGAGACAGTTAGGTTTTGTAACTGCAGGATGTTTATTAAAGATGGACTGATTTAATTTTCCTGTGCAACCTCAAACCGCCCAAAAGTGTAAATTGTCCACAGAATGATGAACCCCTCGACAAGAAATATTCCGCGTTCGTCTAATCGTTATGCTGAATCCATTTCGAGGAAAACTTGTGAATAATTTAAAAAACAAAAACGTAGAATAATGAATGAAACTCCATGATCCTTGCAGATCGTAATTTATTTTCTTATCATTCATTTTTTTTAATCTTCAAAAATAGTTTATTGTGATCAAATTATAATCTGCCTTACTGGGCAGTAAGTAATTATGTTCAATGTTCTCATTCATACTATATTTACAATTCGGAAGAAGAATCTTGGGAAGTCCTCCATGTTCCTCCATCAGCCGCGTCACCGGTTACAAATCAGTGGAGGACGACCAAGACCGCGAGAGCTACAGACGCTCAGGACATGATTGGAGAAACTGGGAGTTGCCAGGACTCCCACTGTCACGTATTCATAGCAGGTTAAGGGTCCTCAGCAACATTGGTATCCGAGGAGATTATATGGATGTCTAGTGCAGTGTAACGACCGTGCTAGGGGGTTGGATAGGTTACTATGGAATTTCATGAACTTGGAAGGGATGAGTTCAAGAATGTAAGTTATATTAAGATCTTTATGTAGGGTTTTGTTGCTGACGTAATAAGGGGATTTACTATTGTTACCAAGACTTTTGATTGAAAGGATTGAATACGCTTGATGTTTGACTTTTTTACTATCCTCTATAGCTCTATTCCGTATGTCCAGATTGGCTTGGTTATAACTTTGTAGATTAGTAATTTATTATCTATTGAGAGATGGGAGGTTCTTAGAAGTGGTCTGTAAAGTTGTCCAAAGCGTCTGTGGGTTCCATGGTTGCCTTTTGTCGAGATATAAGCCTAAATACCGCACTGTCTCGGATAGAGGAAGAGGATTGGAATTAAGAAAAACTAGTGAGATTATTATTATTTTTATTTTATTTTTTTTTCACCGCCCACAGTTGTATTTCATCAGTAACAAACTAAATTGTATTTATGAATGTAATAAATTACAAAGAAATTGAATGAAGAATGTTAGAACAAATTGTTTTTCAAATGATTGAAATAATTCAAGTCAAGGCACATACATCCCAAGGCTTTGCTAAAGTATCCAAACGATTGGATTAATAAGGTTTAATTGGTTCTGAGTTAACATTAATTAAGCAACGTCCAATTTTGTCTTCCTACAAGTTCGTATTTATATTAAGCAAAAAATATTTGACAACTATACTGCCATTATCAAGTGGTCAGATGTTGATAGTAAAGCGGTACCAGACATACTACTGGCTTTAAACCTGCTCTATTTAAATAGTCATAACGATTGTTGTATTAAGTATTAAGTATAGTAACTATAGTTCATTAAAGCCAAAACACATTATGCTTACTTTAATTTCATACCGTACTTAATCCCATTGGAAAATATCGTTTTTTTAATTATAATTTAATAATTGAACTTTAAACACTTTTCATAAGATTAATTTTATTATTGGATCTTTGCGACAACAATGAAACAAGTAAAAGGTTCTTGTAAGATGCTACGTATCCAAATGAAAAGTGTTTAGCGAAAAATAGAGAATACCCCTTCAAAAACAGTTGTATAATACAAATAGTATACTTATAATTGTATTAGTCAATATCAAATTTATGTTTTATCAGGACCTGTTTATCACTAACATAATTCACAATTTTTCTCAAAGCATAATAAAATAATCGAGGATTAGGTCACTGAGACCATATGGGTGTGAACACTACATTTTTCTTTTTACTGATAATGTAATAAATGACGGATTTAACAGTAAAAGAAAAAAATACCAAATAAAATATAAAAGTGATAAATAAACAGAAATAACTATATAAATACAAAATTACTTTCATGCCTTTTGTACAACGTCTACCTAAGCCAAGAGAAATAGTTCTTTATACATAGATACAGGTGAAAACTAATTAATATCTTTGTTAAACTACCCATATCATTAAAAATATCCTATTCGGCAATAAAATTGTTAATGCGATTAGTAAAACATAAAAACTATTCTAATTGGACCATTAAATATTCCTCCTATTGATGACTGCCAGGACTTAATTTATTAAAATATCTTTAATTTTTTTCGTCTGTATCTGTATTCGGGAATACCATCACTTTATGTATTAAACAGCTTCTTTACATTTGAAATTTTTAGATTTATAAAATCATTTATCCGACCAATAAGGCAGAACAGGGGCAGAATGACCCGAAACCCTTTGAAAGTGCAGCTTCCACCTGACGATCATTATGTGATTTTCACTTGAAACACATCAGGTTCACGGTTATTTTGGCGAAATACTAGTGTAGTGTCCCCCAAAACAACAAGTCGACAGATCTCTCTCTTCATACCGATGACACTGTGTTATATATATCGAATCAATACCATTTCAATCGGACCTCTGAAGAACTTATAAAAAAGAAATAGGCAAATTTGGTAGTAAATATAGCATGCAAATTAACGAGCACAAAAATGAGTTAATAGTTTAAAAAAAAAAAGATTTTCCCAAATCAACAACAACTCATTACTCTTCCCCCTCTTTTGGTCCCGATCTGTAAAGTAGATGAAATATCAAATTTACATAACACATAAATAATAAAATGAACAAGTTAAAAGGCTCATTTACAAAATGATCCCTTAATTTAATGAATCAATTAAGCTTTATAAAAAACTCAAAATAGTTCAAAATCTTACACAAATTACACAAGAATATCTTAAATGGCATTTGACCATCAATTGACAACATTACGTCATAGATACAATAAAATCGAAACATTCCTTAGCAATAAAATTTATCAGACCTATTATATGTTACTTCAGGGAACATAAAATTATGGCAAAATCTTACTAAGGAGGTACACACACACATATTTTTGGGATTTCTAGTTGTATTATTTATAACAGTCTGAGTGTGTGTTTTTTAAAGAATATTGTTATTTGTATCTTGTTGATGTTTTTATTGAATTTATAAACAATGTTATTTTATTTTATTGTGTAAGTGTATAAGTTTCTATTTAGTTATACAATAGGCATTTTTTTTTGAAAATATAGACCTGACAAGGAATACCAAAGTATGTACATACATTTTAGAATTCTCAAGGAATATAGTGTTTTATTTATCTTTCAATCAATTAATGTGAGTAATCACAGTTTGTTGTTCGTTTCAGAGATTATAATAAAACATTACTACCGGAACGTGGTAAGGCATAATTGTAAAACAGCTTTATTGTCTTTCCACAACCGATAAACTCTTCTTTATTGTATTCTTTGTTGTACAATAAAGAACTGGTTATCAGTTGTGGAAAGGCAATATAGCTGTTTTATGACTGTACAACGGAAGTGGCCTCGTGACTAATATAAATACGTGACAGTGGGAGTCCTGGCAATGGCCAGTATCTCCAATTATGTCCTGAGCGTCTGTGGCTCTCGCGCACTTGGTTCCTCAACTGGCTCCTATCCGGTGACTTGGCTGATGGAGGAGCGTGGGGGACATCCCAAGACTCCTTTTTTTCTTCCGCATGTGAGGGAGGTGACAACCATGTGGATTTAGGAGGTGACAATAAGACAATAAATGAGAAAAGTGAACACAATTACTTATTGCCCAATAAGGCAGATTGTAATTTTATTACAATAAAGTATAGAGAGCCAATCAAACATTTTTGTGAATTTTCATAGATTCTAATAAGTATTCTAATAAAAACGTGTATTCTAATATATATCAAAACAGATTGTCATATATGTTATAACAGATTGTAATACAATATATATAACATACAATATATATATATTGTTATAACAAAATTGTATTTATGAATGTAATAAATGACAAAGAAATTGAATGAAGAATGGTAGACCACATTGTTTTTCAAATGATTGAAAAAAATTCAAGTCAAGGCAGGATTATTTAATGTTAATCAAATTAAATATTCGTAGTTGACCTATGAATCAATGGCTAAACCAAATATCAAGAAATACATTTTATTTATTCAATATATATGAACGACATTATGTACGAAGGCAGTATAGAATTATTCACCTAAAACACTTCATTATATTTATCAAACTCACTTTGATCTCTATCACTTTAAAATTGCTTTTTACATACGTAACTTCCGATGCAGCTAAGTAGAATCAATTGTTCGTATCTACCCGCTATGAGTTACCTTGATAACAAATTTTTGTTTTTACTATATAGACTTCAGTTAGTCTTTTGTCAACTGTTTTGTGTGTTATACGTTACGTTAAACTGAAATGGAGAGTAAAAAAATACTCATTCGTCATGCAATGCTTTGGGAATTTAAACAAGGCAATAGACAGGTGAAAAAATATACAGTGTATATGGTGAAGGACTAATAGTTGATCGGGCAGTTAGAAATTGGTTACTAAAATTCCGTTCTGGAGATACGACCTTAAAAGACGAACCGAGGGCGGGACGTCCTTCCGACTTTGATGACAACCTTTTGAATGCAATATTGGAGCGAAAACCAACTCAATCAACAAGAGGTATAGCAGAAAGGTTGAATACATCACAATCAACTGTTAACCGCAGCCTGGAGAAATTAGGGAAAGTCAGCAAGTTAGGAGTGTCGGTACCTCACAATCTCAGTGAACGGAATAAAGAAGATCGTATGTCAATCGCCACAAGTCTGCTCTCACGGGTAAAAATTGAGCCTTTTTTAAACAGGATTGTAACAGGCGATGAAAAATGGGTTACCTATGACAATATAGTCCGCAAAAGACAGTGGCTTGATAAGGATCAACCACCCCTACCAGATCCGAAAGCAAACACCCATGGCAAAAAGATTTTGTTTTGTTTATGGCGGGATTGTCAAGGAATAATTCACCACGAGTTGTTGAAGTCAAATTTAACGATTACTGCGGATAGATACGTTCAGCAGTTGCAGAGAGTGCAAGAAAAACTCCATGAAATGCACTCGTCAAAATTAATATAATTTCGTTATTTAATGAGAGCAAAATAAATGTCTGATAAAAAAACGGAAGTTACTTATGACTCGACCTAAATAAAATATAATTTTACAAACATTTTCTTCTAGAAAGGGTGGCTGGATTACATAGCTCTTTGTACAGTTTGGGAATCTACTGTATTTGTAAGCTAGACGACAGCGAAGTAATGTTTAAAAGTTGCCAGACGAGAAGTTCGTTGAGCGTGTGACGACGAAGGTCAAGAAGACTAGATGAAGAACTGCTCCACCCTTGCCTAGCCCTACATCGATAAATCATCGAGACGAGAAAAGGATTCGGTTACCGATGCAACACTCGGAGTCACCAGCCAATAAGCATACTCTTTGTGGGGGGGGGGCGAAGGCACCTGAAAGCATCAAATGCGCATTTAAATCTACACGACGGCCGTAGACGGCCATAATTCAATAGGGCAACAATACCAAAGCAGAGATCGGGGTGGGGGGGACTGGTTTTTAATTATACCTCTAGGAGATATAGGACATCAATCATATCCTAGAAAGGGTTGAGGGGGGGTCCAATAAACTAGCCCCCGAGGTAATAAATCCATACTACAATAGGTAGGACAAGAACAATGGGTACGCTGCAAGAATTACCGTCGTCCGGCTTCCAACTTATCGGTTGCGTCTTTTGTCCGCTGCCGGGGAGAATTGTTGATTCGCCTGCCGTTTGGTTTTACGCCTGTTAGTGTGGTCTACGGTTGGGGCCGCTTTCGTATTCATGGCGTCCGCCTCTCTGCCCTACCCTGTTCACATTCATATTTTTATATAGCCTATGAATGTATTAAAAAGGTTATTTTTTATTAAATTACTACTATTAAATTAAACTAAAGTTATATTACCTATAAATATTAGAAGAAGTTCTTAATACAATACGAAACAGAAAAATCAAGGGAGTCTCATAGCTATCTAAAAACCTAATGCTAAAAATAATTTTTAGTGTCCCTTAACGATAAAATTGACTTAATTTCCATGTTGTTTCATCATGTGCGGCACTTAGTTCTAAATTATAATTCCTATTCTAACAATTTTCAAGTAACCTTTGAGTACTTTATTTTGCTACGTTAAAGGTGGTAGTATTCCTAGGTTATTTTGTTATTATAAACTAGGGAAATCGGTCATTATATGTCCTTTGGCTTACTTACATGCAATTTTTCACTGTGATTTGCGATTGTTACAGAAGTATAATGTTCATTAATTGTCTAAACATGTTTAAAAGTGGTGGAGCTCGCCATATGAATCATACGCTTAAAATGAACTTACATCTAACAACAAATTCTGAACCTAATGAGTTGTGGGTTCTTAGAGTTAAACACTGGGTTTGTTAAGAGCTACAACGAATTAAAAACTTGATTTGTCTCCGGTGGATGAATTCTCCCACCGACGGCACACCAAGCGACGGGTGCAGGTCAGCGTGTTAATCTGTTATTTATTTGTCTATTGGGCAGTACCTTTAACATAGCGAGAGTCCATCACTCCGAAATATCGTCAGCGTAGATTACCCAAACATATGGGCTTAGGGCATAATATATTATGAAAAAATGTTTTTCTATTAGTATCTAACTTTTTTATTTGTATTTTTTCCTTAATAAATTTTAATTAATATGTAAGACTTTATTCATAACCTAGAGCGATGATGCTAGTCTTTTGTTTTTGGACTATATGCGTTGCACATTTTCATATTATACGATTATTTTAGTGTGTAAATATTTTTTGTTTTCGTTGTTTTAAGTTAAAAATTCATTCATGTAAATCTTTTGAATAAATAAAAAGATATGAAGAAGCACGAGTAAGTCAAAAAGTCAAAAAAATGGCAATTGAAAATCATTGCAACGGGGAACAATGTGAAATGAAAATTTCGCATAAAAAGAGGTAGGAAGGGGAACGTATGAAATGTGGATACTTGAGAGCCTGGTGATAAACTATGACGAAATTTCCAGTAATAAAATAATTGAATATTAAAACTTATAATTTCCAGGCTTCGAATAGAAATGAACATTTGGAGTACTTTAAACCTAGTTTTCACATCATAGGCGAAACTGCACGGCTGATCATGAAGCACACACACACCAGCATGGGTGAAAAAATATAGTTTTGAATACATATTAAATATATAAATAAATAGAACATCAGTTTTTATATTGTTAATTTTTAAATCTTTATTTATTTTGGTAAAGCCTTGACACTAACTGCTTACAATGTCATTGATGACAAAATTTTAATAACTTAAGAAACTTATCGACAACATAAAAAGGGTTACACCCTGAACCAAGACTTTCTCATGTTGGACATCACCAACTTGTCTTCTTCTTCGTTGTTTTTCACACACCAAATCCCAAGTCTTTGAGTATAGTCCTGGTAAGTTACTCCTGTCACTCCATGTAGTGTAGCTACGGTGCAAAAATCTTTGATCTGTTTCTGCTTAAGTTTCACTTGCATCATACATATGTGTCGGGATATAGTTGAACAATTGTCGGAGGTGACAATTGTCGGAAAAGGTGAACAATTGTCGGAGGTCAACAATTGTCGGATTGTTGTAGTTAATAACATGGACCATGTTCCATGTAGGCGTTAATATCTGACTCCATTTATTGATAGGGATGTGTCCCGACAAGACACTGTGTTCAGGATGAGGTTCAGAGGTTCATAAAGAATAAGACCAGTTTTCAGAGTTCGGGCGAGAGATCGGCAGCGTAATAAGTACAAGTCGTCAGAGGTCTGCTATAGGCTGTGTGGCAAAGTGCCGTCGTAGAGGTGCGTCATAGAGTAGATTAGCGGAAGGCTGAGTAGGCGGATCGCGACGGGTGATAGCGGCTATCGGTATGTAGAGACTAGAAAAGAGTGAAGAGTGGGCCTACCAGGGGCCAAGTGCCCCTGGTGTCAAATTACAAGTAGTGTGGCTCAGGAGACTAGGAAACAGAGTGAGTTTTCAGGGCGAAATTCATTGATATAAATATGGTAACCCCCTCCCCCGTGGAAGGCGGACTCTGTCTGCAGGGGTATGTTTTACGATACACAGGTAGTCACTTCCTTTTAGTTTTATGACCGTTGGGGTAAAAGGGTGTGTTTTATATGGCTGCCGGAAGGACTGAAGGTCTATTCTAATAGGGGTAAGTGTCCTTGCCCTAGGTTATATGGCAGTCAGGTGGCTAATTCTCTTGGTTTATTGCCGTCTGTCGGTGCCCTGTTACTTGTTTACGACTTCCGACCTCTCTCTGATTTATTACCAGAAGTTTACACAGATTTACATTTTCTATTATAATACATTATGAACCAGAGTGTAGGGTAATTTACATATATAGTTAGCGGTCGCTATAATATGTCTTTTGGTTCTCTCAACGTCTGTTTTATTTAGGTTATTGCTGTCCTCGGGTTGGGGGTGCATTTGTATTCAAGGCGTCCCCAAGGGTTCAGCTCTGTGTCCTCCGATGTACACTTTGGCTCTTATTAAATTTTTCTATAAGCTGAATATTTTTAAGAAATGTTATTATTATATGAATACATTCAATTTAATATATATATTTTTTGGTCCAAGAAAAGTGGGATAATGTTTTTTTATGTTGGTTTCCCATACTTTTTTCGATTATAAGTAAATTGTATTTTTTAAATATTTTGGACCAAAGTCCAGAGAGCAAAAAGGGATATGTGGAAAGTTGCGTACTTTTGACTCTCGTGGGTGCATATTTTTCTAAAAATAAAAGCATATATATTCCGGAGTCCACCTCGCTTCGTAGCGCGTCTCTCTTCTCTTCTCTATGTCTAGGATATTGGACATTCATTCTATTTTTGTGTCAATCGAAAAAGAAAACCGAAACGGTACAACCAAAGGTGCACACTATTAGCTGCCCATTGTTTACGTACTTACGAAAAACGTTCTGAGTGCAGGTAAAACATCAGTAGTTACCTTATAGGTATTTTTGCGATTCTCGGCTATTTGCTTGTTGGTATGCTACGAGGGTGGTCTGAAAAGTTTCCGTCATAACAAAGCTTTTATTTTAGATTTTATTTCACTAGCTTTTATTTATTTTATTATCATCTTCATGTTGAGGTCGGAAACTTTTCAGACCGCCTGTGTATCTTTATTTCGGCTTTCTGTAGAAAAATATTGAGCATTTTAATTTAGTGCGATGTTGAAGGCACCTTATCACAGGTGCATCACTTACCTATCAAATCATACCCTTTACGAAATCACACATGGACAACCAAATCCACTGATGCAAGGACTGTCTACCACTGACATGACGGCTGAGAATACGTTGAGGTAAAAATCTTATAAATTAAACAATAAGATATCCTCAAACTTAGCTTCAACGATATAGGGGAGGTATCACTAGATCACCTCTGCCTTAGTGGCAGACACTCCATTTTGCATATTTACTGCACATTCAATGGTTCTGATGCTAGGTCAGAGTTGTGCGATAAACGCTGGCATATTTGCTAAATTAAAATTTTGCCAATTGCGAATTATGTTGAAACAATTTCTTATTTTTATCTCATAAATACGAGGTTTGATAAAAAAGTTGTTTATCTCAACATTTTTTTATTTATTCATCGATAGCAACTTTGTCCCCTTCAAAGTAATCCTCCTTAGATATAATACACTTGTGCCAGCGTTTTTTCCAATCTTCGAAGCACTTTTCATACTCACTTTTCGATATAGCTCTTAGCTCCTTTTGTGATTCTTCTTTTATCGCATCAATGTCATAACGTGTTTCTTTCAAGGATTTTTCAATTTCGGGAACAAAAAGAAGTCGCAGGGAGCCACGTCCGGCAAACAAGGTGGCTGAGGTAACACAACAGTGTTGTTTTTTGCTAAAAAAACTACGAACAATCAGTGAGGTGTGAGCGGGAGCGATATCGTGAATTGTTTTGCCATAATTCCGGTAGTTTTCGTTGGATCGCTTCACGTAAACGGCGCATTACATCCAAGCAATATACTCTGGGAGGAACTCCAAGATGTACTACGCCATTGTAAGTGAAAAAAAAAATTGAGAAGAACCTTCACTTTTAAACGAATTTTTCTTTTTTTTCTTTTTCGGTCTCCAGGCCACTTCCATTGCGAAGATCGCGCCTTGGTTTCCACGTCATATCCGTATACCAATGTTTCTTCACCTCTAATAATGCATTTAACGAACTCTTGATTGTTGGTTACTTCGTTCAGTGATATATTTTGGTGACATCCACGCGATGTTTTTTTGTTCGAAATTCGACAATTTTGAAACCAAACGTTTCATGCCCAAAACTTCGGAAAAAATCGCTTGGAATGATCCAAATGATATATCAACTTCATCAGCAACCTCTATAACAGTAATTCGTTTATTAACGTTCCTATAAAATAAGTATGTTAGAATGTACTGAGGCCATATTTACCCCCTCCTCCTTTGGTGTTAATAGTCCATTTCCTCTGCTCAGACACACTCCATCCCTGATCATGATGGCCGTGGACCTAGCGCAGAGTTATCGAAGAGGGGAGAGGAGACGGCGAGCAGGGGATGAAGTATTAGGAGAAATGAGGCTAAATTCTTCATTGCCTTAGGGTCACGTCTGTGCATCACCTTGCCAACATAAATTGCAGGCCTCTCGCACGCCCTATATTTCATTTTCTCCTGCTGGGATTTCCGTGTGAGGGCGTAGGGAGGGGGGGGGCACACGTAGCGGCAGTTTGCAGTCTGTCACGGCTACCGGGTATCTATGTCGCCGGTTCTTCAGAGTCTGTTAATCCGGGGCTTGTAATGTTCTGAGACGAATAAGTCAGGACCCGGAATAAATTTCCCTCTCAACTGCCCTCACGGCTCAAAGTGGACTGAGCCACTGAAAACAAGGTCTCGGAGTCACACATTGAAGTGGAATGTGGCCGGACTTATGCAATAGGAACATATTACTTACACCTGCTCTGTTGCAGTAAAGAAAGGAAGTGTTGGAAGCCGATGAGACAATTTAATTTGCTATTTTCACAAATGTGGTTTTTGTGAATTGGTTCGCGTACTGAAATGTGAGTGTGTCTGTCCACAAGTCATTCCTAAAAAAAGATCCATTTCAACTTTATTTATTTTTATTCAAGTAAAGTGCTTGGAAAATTATGAAAAAAAATCATGAATGTTACAATCATTGAAGATAAAATAGTAAGGTTTAAATGTAGTAGATGGAAGGATTTAGGATATAAATGATAAAGAACAGAACATAGTCAAAATAATTGAACGAGCCCATACTCTAAGAGAAAAAAAAAAGTCATGAACCGAATCGCCTGGAAACCACTTTTCAACAGGATTTTTCTATTTAAAATTGACCAATAAATGTTTAATTACAATTTTTGAAATTTTATAAATAAATTTTAGGAAGCAAATTATAATTGGTTGGGTCATAGAGCAGGAGCATGTCATAGTTGAAAACGACAATTCTGGAAACAGTAAAAATGTTTTTGATACATAATAAAATCAAATTTAGTCAATGAAACTGAGGTCCCTAATTATAACATCAAAAGGGCCTTTTTGGTCGAATGACCCAATACCTTAGCACATGTGCATTGCATGGCGTGCTCATGGGATAAATAAATAATATTTGATTGATGAGGAGGCCATGGGAGAGTGTATGGGTGTAGTCAGTTGGATCACATCAATATACAAAAAAGGTCAAATAAGTCGTTCTATCCGAAGGAACGAAGGTCTTAATCGTTCAGTTTTTAAAGCTGACATTAAAACTAAAGGACACCTCCCTCCTTTAGTTCTCGAGTTGTTTCATATGGTGAGGGTTTTACATTTTTTCCCCAGTCTTAAAATTATGAGAATTTAGTAAGAACCTGTCATATTTATTTCTAGGGAAAAATAACTACACTTATAATGAACCTTTATTGAGGCAGCTGAATGTTCTTCAAATAGCTTATATGGAATTAAACTAGAGAGCATTAATGTTTGACTAATTTTTGGGTTGCAATGCTGGTTGTGGACTGTTTTTTATTCAAGCATATACAGTTTTTTACCTGCGTATCGATAAGCTAGAATCATACATGACTGTACCCATAAATCTGTGAGGCAAGCTATAAAGGATATATATTTTCTACGGATACATATATCCGTTTATATGGTTACCTGACTTACCCACAAACGCCACAAAGTTATGCTCTAGTTGGATAATTAGACTATTTAAATTTTAGGGATACCATTCAACTATTCAATTACTGATATATTTGATTCCCCTATAAAATCCAGAGCATTAGCGTCAAGTTGTAAAAAATTATACCTTACTGAAAGATTCAACTTACTATTGGTCTCTATTGAATCTAAACCCAAAGTAATTGACCTTGATAAATTAACGTGGTGACCAAATTCATTTATATGAAATAAAAATTTATAAACTATATTTTATTACGAATGTTTTAAAATATTTTACTGAGAGAATATATACTTTGATTGACTTTAAATGGCATGAATACTAGCTTAGCTATAAATTTGAAAAATATCGATGGCTTCAGGGTCAAGATGTGAGCCCAAGTCAAAACCTCAGCGTCTCAGAGGTCTCCCAAAGACCAGTCCCCAGCAGTCCACGGGCAGTCGCCCAAGACCAAGTCTTTAGCACAGCAGGAGCTACTAAGGAAGACTTCCTTACACCAGCTCTGCTAGCAGGTCCTCTCCACTGTCTCCTCCCGAAGTATATATCTTCTCGTCTTGGATACGGTCCTTGATTCTATCTTCCACATAAGGTTTTTCCCTTTATGGTCATTTGTGTGTTTTGTTTAGTTTTGTTTTGTTCCTAGTGTTTAGTGTTGGTGTCGGTGACAAACAGAAGGTGAGCCTCATCACCTAGTGTTGTATAAGAACGATGAACTATTAACGACAATAAAAATTTATTATATTTAGGCATTCCGCCAAATGCATGTAAATGCAGAAAGAGGAGAAACATGTAATCCAAATATTTTGTTTTTTTTATTTTTGTACATTGTATTGTTTTGTTGAGGTTTTGAAATAAACAAAAAAAAAGTCATTTGTGCCCGTGATGCCTTTTCACGGCCCCTTGTGAATGGGTAACGCACACTATCCTCGGGCCACCCTTGTTGCTGAGTCCCGTACCCCTTCTGGGACATATTTTCGTGGCAAAAAACAAAAACAAGGAAGTGTTGTAAAATCCTTCAGCCCTTAAACTATACCCTGCTACAGTTGGGTTACCCTTTGGTCGACCTACACCACCCAGTGGCCTCAGTCCCTTAATGTTATTTTACACTACACTAAATTTCTTATGTGGGGGGTTAAACACATAACAGTTCTTCAAAGGGATGAAAGAAAAAGTGGCTTATTCAACCAGAAATTATGTGTATTTATACCATATTATAGTGTATACCATATTTGTTTTGTGTACTCGTGAATTTTATGCTATTGATAATGGCGGTAGGAGTTGAAAACAGCGCTTGTACATGAAATAAACCTAATGCTGTATCCTTGGAATCCGTGAATTTTATGAATGAGGACTATATAGTACATAATACCTGCGGGATAACATATCTATGTGTTGACTGGGACGAGATGCCATCGTTGATCGGTCATAGAGGACCTGAGGGTCGCCCCAACGACTCCATCTCTGACCGAGAAAGGGAGTTGACCCAGTTGTCGCGCCAGGACTCCGTCAAAGTTGTCTAACTGGCCGTATATTCCACTCCAGGAGTCCCATCTCTGGTGGAGTCTGTCTGTTCGTATTCAATAGGAGAATTATACTTGGGCAAGTCTCGCTGCATCGGGCAGGAGTTTCCCAGCTCTAGACACGAAGTTCGACATAATGTGAAAAGTGTCAATGGTCGATTGAGGTTGATTTTCTTCATTCATGAACAGCAACGAAAAGAGTTCTCAGCGGCCTTCACTTGTCATTTGAGGTGGTAACTAATGATCAATAAAGGGATTGGACGTTAAATAATGGGTTGGATATGAAATGTCAGTTCCTAGGGTATGAGGAAAATGAAGGAAAAAAACACTTCAATGATATTATTTGTATTCAAAGTAAATTCCGTTAGCTTCAACTACATATGTACCAACGCCCAACAAGGCCATTCCACGATAAAGGTTCTTTTGGTGTTCCCCGCTGATTTCACGCCATTTTCGAGCTATAAAGGGCTTACATTTTTTTTTATTGTAGCTTCCAGCTAGTTATAATAGGGACCCGAGTTTTAACTACAACTTTACTTTAACTGGACTAAATTTTATTTTATTATGTATTAAAAACATTTTTTACTGTTTTCAGAAGTGCCGTTTTCAACTTTGATATAATAATGCTCTATGACCACATCTATTATGGTTTTCCCCTTTGGGTGTATTCATCAGCTGTATTATCAAGTTTCGAAAATTGTAATAAAACATTTATTGATCAATTTTAAGTAGGAAAAGTGGTTTCCAGACGATTTGGTACATTACTTCACCTCGAATAGTTTTAAGCTCTTGCCGCTAACCTAGAGCATGTGGAGGGGGGGATCTTTAACGTTATTACATTGACTTTTAAACTTGGGGGGAATACAGTTGGCCTAGAGGCGTTTAAAGTGTCGAATTCCACTGTGGTGCGTTTTAATTGATGTCAACACTTCACCAGGCTCTACGAGTAAGTGATTCAAAGTCTAATGTTTAAGAATAATCTAACGTAATTTATAATGTTATAATTGATGACATTGTAGTATTTTTCACAAATGTTCAACGGCAATAAAAAGTAATAATTCGAAACTACAATCTTACTTTACTTTTCAGTACTTTCACCAAAAAACATTTCAAGAAGATGAAGCAATGAATGAAGGCCCCAAATTGTACAAATTTGATTTAAAAAGTCAACTCCTACCAAATGAATTGACTCCTTAGTAATTTTCTTAGAGAAAAAAAAAAAAAAACAATACTCCGATGAATGCTAAATTACAGCGACGGCTGTTTCGCAATGAGGTTCTTTATCACTCAATTAATTGTCCCGCTTGATTATTTTACATTGCTTTTATTTTATTACTGTGAATTTATTTATTTTTCTCTCAGAGTACGGGCTCATTTAATTATGTTTGTTCTGTTCTTTATCGTCTGAATAATACATCCTTTGACCTATGACATTTAAACCTACTATTTATATCATTATTTTCATATTTAGATTTAAAGATTTCATATACAATGATCGGGAGCTGCTGACTCTCCGGTTTCATGAGGAATGAAACTTAGAACATGAATTAATTTTTCAAACTTTACACTAATAAACATAAATGAACTAAATAAAAATAAAATAACTAAATAAATAAACTGGGAATTACCCAACAAGGTTTCTTTGTCCCCTGTCAAATCAATAATTTTAAGAAATGAAAATTTTATATCGTTCATCATTAAAATACTTTGTCCTTTAACAATGCTTCAAACGCTCTGAAAATTTGATAGTCATTTGACAAGTCAGACGAATATGGCGAATGGTGGAAAAACCTCTATTTTCAGATTACGTAATTTTTTCAAAGTTAACTGTGGTCGGGGTTGACAGGGTCTCTTGTTGACAAAGGAACTTTTTCTTTAGATGTTCAATAAAATTTGTCTATTTTTTAACAGTAAGAAGCTCATGTAAAACTCACTAGTTTTTAATCTTAATAAATTAATTTCATTAAAATATAAAAGTATACTTAAAGTATCAGGAATATTATAAATATAATAGGTAATAAATATAAAACAGAAGAAGAAACATTAAATAAGATCACCCTAAATGAACGCGTTGAAGGGTTTGTTGGGAGATTTGTTTCTTCAAGTGAACTAAATATACCCTATAAAATGTATGTCTACATGAGGTCCTAATGGGAAGAATTATGGTGTCGACTGTTTAAGAAGCACGTGGAAACGTTCTCGACAAGTAAACTAGATGAAACATTCGTTCTAAACTTAACATCGCTTTTTCATCGATGCTGAACTGATCTTCCAACCAACTTAAAGCGTTTTAGGCTTCCATCTCGACAAACGACTGACGTGGAACACACACACGAGGCTAAAAAGACAAGAACTAAACAGACGCTTTGGACAACTATACAGACTACTCCAAAGGACATCCCTTCTCTCAATAGAAAATAAAGTACTAATCTACAAAGTTATACCTAATCCAATCTGGACATAAGGAATAGAGCTATGGGGGACAGCAAAAAAGTCGAACATCAAGCGTATCCATCCTTTCAATCAAAAGTCCTGAGAACAATAGTGAATGCCCCTTATTACGTCAGCAACAAAACCTTTCATGACGATGTTAATATACCTTACATTCTTAAACTCATCCCTTCCAAGTTCATAAAACTCCATAGTAACCTATTTAACCACCCTAATCCCCTCATCTGCTCAGTCATTACACTGCGCCACACGTCCCTATAATCCTCCTTGGTGACTAAAGTGGCAGTGGCCGCATGATCTGCTATAAATGCGTGACAGTGGGAGTCCTGGCAAAGGCCAGTTTCTCCAATCATGTTCTGAGCATCTTGGTGAACCTCCACTGGGTCGTATCCGATGACGCGGCTGATGGAGGAGCGTGGGGGACTTCCCAAGACTTAACATGTGAGGAAGGAATCCATCACATTAAAAATACAAGAGGTTACACCTCTTTAAGATAGGATAGGGCCATTTTTCATTTATCTAAAGTAATTATAGCGTCAGTTGGACGATATGTGACAAATACCATTTAAGCCAATCCCCACCTCCACAACGTTCTTCATTGTATGGCATTTAAAGAATATGGTTACTTTTCAGTGTCCAGATAACCGTACATTGATCAACAGAGAAGAACAGGTTCTGTTGAATGATTAATCAGGTTTATTTGTTTTTTGTCTAAGTAAAATGCCTTATGGTTCCTTATCACAGATTATCAAGAACTAATTATCTTTAAATTTAAATTAATTACATTTTATTACATTCAGGACTTACTTCTTAGAATGGTAGCATGTGCCCTTATTACCTTTCTCCTCTACCGGAAATCCTGTCCTGTCACTAATTTTTTTTAATTCCATCCCTCTTCCTGTATCCGGGACAGTGCTGTGGATTTGGGAGGTCTCTGAACTTTTGTGAATACTTTACGAATGAGCCAGTGAATGAAAATTGTAAATATGTTATGAATGAGAACGTAAGAACACAATTACTTATTGTCATATAAACGTATTTTTACCACAATAAAGAAGTTTCTATATAGTTAGTACAACAATAAAAACAAACTAGTTTAAATGTATAAAACATTAAAAAGTAAAAGAAAAAATTAAAGTCGCAAATTACATAAGCAATCCGCATTTGGTTAATCTTAGCAAAGTTCAATTTTTGAGGAATCATTTTTCAGTATCACTATTATACAAGTGGTTTTTTTCTTCATTTCATTGGAACATTTCAATGTATTACAAAACTACTTAATTTGTTTTCAATTTTGATCACACTGCAATTATAAAAAAAAACCAAATAAACTTTACAACTTTAACTCAACACAGTGTTCTTTAGAGGTAAGATATATTTCACAATAATTCCATTTGATTGTACGTTAATGCTAAAAACAAAATCACCCACATGAAAAATAAAATTAATAAAATAAAGACTATTAATTAATTAGAAACCTTTAATTAGATGCATCACACTTGAGTGGTTTTTTTTTTCATTCTAGAATTCTGAGTTAAGGTCATATTTACTTTTTAATGTACTTAATTTTCTTTATTTATGTCGGTGGTTTTGAAAATATATTATTTTAGTATCCATTTAGTACCGGAATGATACAAAAAATAAAAAAACCTGTTAAAAAAAAATGTCTCAAGTATAGCAGGGCATTTTATGCATAAACATAACATATAATAATTTTAAGCATTAACACTTTTCATTGACCTTTTGTAAATATCAACTTTCGATTTTCATATTTTTAATGGTAGCTCATTAATTATCATTATCATGAAACGTACAAAATGAAAAACATTCAACGGGTCCAGCTGGACTTGAGCACCCCTGGCTCGCTAGTAGCTATGCCTGAAGATTAGCCGTTAGGCTAACTGCGGTGCGTTGCTATGGTGCCGTTTTGTATCCAGCAGCCTCGAAGGCGTTGATCACTAAGTGCGCAACTATAGTGACTCAATATAGAAGTTTTCCTTCTATAATAAAATATAACAAAACTAAAACAGATATTAGGTACCGCAAGGATTTCGTCAAACCCCTTCGCTGATAGACCATTGATTACACAGGCCAACAGGTGTTTTGGTGCCGGAGTATTTGCGGCCGATTTCATATGAATTTGATGCCCTGAATTCAAATATGGCATCTGTTTTTGCCTAGAAACGCCAATTTCTCTTATATAAATTTTTAGGGAAATAAACGTTACTCTATTTTTTTAATTCCATAGATCAATTAAAAAAACTTTACAGCGAATTTTTATTATTTTAATTTACAAATATTATGAAACCAACTAGTCTGAACACTTCATAAGCTTCTTTTCCGTGAGTTTCTTGAATGCATTTTGGAACAGTCCCTTATCCATTAATCAGCAATCATGTGGGTGTCTTCTTGGCCATCTTCCTTGGTAGCGGGCATCCATATATTTAATATCCGGGTGAAATATTTCGCCTTGTTCCTTACTGGTGCTTAAGTCCATTTCCCCCCTATATATGCAAAGCACGATCCGTTCTTATCAAGAGCATTTACAAACTGCTTCATAAAGCCCGACTTTATAAGCAGTGTACGAAAAATGATTTTCTCTCGTTCAACTAAGGGGTTGTTAATGACATTCTTTTCTCCAACGTCCATGTTTTGTCTCTTAGGCCACTCTTTACTAACCCAGTGGTGTATTATGTCTCTGCTATTCCAGAGTCACAAGAAGTGTGGCCACTTTGATGTCCAAGGAGAATGTTTACCATTTTTATGTCCACACAAAGTTCTGTTTTTATCCACTCTTCATGACAATATATCTTATCCTAGACCAAAGCTATGGTGGTATATTCTTCTTTCATTTTCGTTGAGTGAGAAATTAGTATTGATTAATATTCATTCCCATTGTGTAGAAGGACACACTTCAAACTTCGTTTTGAGCTGTCCCTACTACAATAAATAGAAGCCAATCACCCCCCCCCCCCCCGTTTTTTGCAGGAGTCCTCTAATTTTATGACAAAATACAAGATTGTCTTATTGAGAAGAGAAGGGTAGCAGACCTTTTTCTCTTGTATGGCATAAGGTAATTTTGGTTCTTAGTTCCAGCAAATTTTTGACCTTCAACCGACATTAAAACCGGAATATAATTCCCTGGAAACCCGTAATTCAGAAGCTTCTTTTGACAGGTTGAGTTTTCTGGCGAGGTCATTTATAACTTGTTACATGTTAAACGTTGAGGAATGGATAACCCATCCCCTCATAATCACTGTCACCTACATTAGTATCATAAGGATGATAAGAGGGATAACACTCATCCTCACAGAGCTCTGGTAGCTGGTGAAACATTGGGATCGCCACTTCCTTTGAGGGAAGGACTGGGCGTCATGCAGAGGCTAAATCAGGATAAGTTCGATTCATTCCAGTCATCCAAGTGGTTTTTGGGTTCTCTACAAACCATCGCTGCACCGAATTTTAGACATTTTCTTTTCCCAGAAGTCCACTTCCGCAACTATCTGTAAAAGTTTTGCAGACCTGATGTGGTATCCAGGTTTTATTTTTATCACTAAGCCCAACACCAAAGTATTCAAGATAAGCTCTGTTTACAAATTCATTAACAGCTTTTGGCTTTCTTTTAACGTTTCGACATATGAAACCTAACTCATTGATGATTTACACAACTTCTTCTACTTGAACTCATTTCTATTAAACAACAAAAACAACACAGAACGTCTTAGGTTAACTTTATAACAACTCTTTCCTAAACACAAATATCACGCGAGCCCAACTTCGACCTACCAAGGTGAGAACTCACAAACTAACCTCAACTATTAGTAAAGCGTTAACGGTCAGACAAGTAACAATAGCTTACCTTTATGTAACTGGTAAAGCTGATGAAAAAGGCTGACATTTGATTTTATGTTTATTTTTGTTTATATGTACATTCGAGGCGAAACACAAGAAGTGGATAGCCCACATTTCCTCATGGATCGAGGAGAAATGGAACTCTTGAAAGGAAAGGAACTCTTGAAGACTTAAGGTCACCAAAAGGACCTTACGCAAGGTTTTGTTAACGGTTAGGGATAGAGGGAGGGCTATATGGATCTCCCCAGATTACCGGAGTACACAGGTGCTGATAAGGTGTGGGGGATTCCATGGAAAACAGCACAAGTTCAGCAGAGCAGATACCCCACACTGTCCTGAATGTGGCGAGGAAGACACTGTGGAACATATTATGCCCTCAAGTTCTGCCTTCGAACTTGTGTAAACTTGTAAACTTATGCAACACATTGCCATTTGTTATGTGTAAAATGCGTAAAACAGAACTCTGGAGCATTTCAGAATCTGATCTGCCTGCGTTGGTGGACAAGTTACAGGGCAATCTCCTCTTTGTCCACCAGTGTTAAATCCTACAGATGCCGGATCACTTTAACATATCCAGGAGTGCCGTAAATACTATACTGCACTATGGGACTGATTGTTTTCATAGGCTTCCTTGTACATCTTGCGTACAAAATTGAATGGAAGTTTATACACAACCCTTTTTACAATAAAAATAAAGCTTGGTTATTTAGTACGAAATGGAAAGGCCGTTTCACGTTACTTAAAATTTATTAATTTTTCTCCCTGAAAAGAGATTACGCACCATAAACTAAGCCAAAACAGTAAATTCTTATGTTTTTTTAAATAAACATGAGAGACTACGGATCGTTGAACCTTAAGGTGACGTTATTAATTATTTATTTATCAGTCGACTTAACAGTTTATTAATTATATCAGTTTCATCACCGATAAAACAAAATTAGTATGTAGGGTATAGGCGCATAGTAGACATATCAGAGAAAATTCTTCAATTGATATCCTGAAGCAGTGACACAGAGTGCTCAAGCGGATATTGAAAATTTAAGGTGCACTTGTGTAGGATAGAGCAGTTAAGCCAAACTGGATAGAGACATTTGTCCCTAGTTATTGCCTCCCTTTCATAATGCCGACGACTGGCTGGGAGGGGGGGGGGTGGGGACTTTTGTCAATATTGCGTCAAAGTCGCAATATGAGGCGATAAGGAACAGGGAGGGGGGCAGTGGGCCCCAATATCCCATGGGACCATTGTTCCGAAGGTACTTGTCGTCGGGTCTTCTTAATTAGTTTTCGAGCAATAGCCGACTTGTGTGGCTCTTCGGAGATGTATCAATCATCGGCAGATTGGCTTCTGCTCTTCTTATAAGTTCTGTCTGTTCCTCCGGGGGGGGGGGGGGGGTTCTTGTTTTATATTTCCTTTGCTGCCTGGTTGCGAGCGTGGATTCAAAAACTACAAAATTATTATATCTAACTTAAATCAGTCTATTTTGGTCTTTGTGAGTTCCTTTTTTGACATAAATACATCAAATTTTACAATGACGTCCTTTTTTTTTTTTTAGATAATAATCTACTTTTTAAGATTATGAACAAAAGAAATTTATTCAATACGGTTGTCAAAAATTATCTTTACAATCTGATGACTCAATCCTTTATTAACACGATCGAGCATCACCTACTACTCTAGGAGATTAAAGGGGATGCGGTCCCATGGTCTTTGGTTAAAATTAAAGTTTTCTTCAATCATGCGCCCTCCATCAGCCTTCACTGCCCCCATGTAGCGGAGTAGAGGGGATCCCCTTTCCTCCTTTTCCATATCCAAGAGTGACATATGTGTTTATGTCTATGTTGCCTGAATATGTATCCTTGTATTGTAAATGTATGACACGGATGTGGTCACTTAGTACAGTTATCTATTGCCTTTTGAGAGAGGATTTTCTTCAAATGTAGACTCAACAAAAAGAAGAAATATAACAAGTAATTTTCTTTCAACATTGATTCAGTCCAGTTCAGTTATTTAGTTTGGTAGAATCCGCTTGAATCGCCGAAGATGCTGGGAAAAAAAATCTATTCATATGCACGGATCATTATTCCATTATTTTGTATCTAAACAATGAATATTTAGAGAGTAGATAATAAAAGTTTGGCGCTTTACTTTCTGATAAATAATATGCATCATGGGGCTACGTTGATCTGTAGTCATCAAAAGCCGAAAATTCTACTCATAAATGCCCACTGTTGACTTCGAGGTATGAGATTTTACACGGAGGTTCCACTGCCAGAAGCGCAGCAATCGCGATAAGAGGCCACTAATCGCCGCCGTGTGATCGATGCATCGAATCGTAGCCGGAGGCCAGAAAAGATTGGATCGATGTTGACCAATCACAGCAGCCATCACATTAAAACTAACAACCTGCCGACAATGGCCTCCCGTATGGCAGCAATTCTTCACGTCAGCTCAGCGGTTTCGTTGCATTGTCAGTCGCCTGTTATGGGATTACCCTTTCAGGATTCGGGATTTTCATTTCCCTGTGTCACTCCATTGATCCACCTTATACTAGGCCTGGGTCGATTCAGAGTAATAGCTTTTGTAATTGTCGGCAACGAAAGGTTGTGCTCATCCTTCCTCCTATTACGGAGAAAACTATTAGGAATTATGCTGTCCAAAACCCAGCAGTTTATTACCTGTTAAGACCCTAGTATCAATAATGCGATAAGTGAATTATAGCGTGCTTATATCTTACGAAGAATTAACGATGATTAAATTTAATCTTAAATTGAAGATTAATGTTAATTGCGATTATTTTAGTTTCGTTAATAATTACTGAAGGTAGCTTATATAATATATTTTTAAAAAGAGAACATTGCTTTAAGTACAATGGAAAAAATGTTAACAATAAGGAAAGTTTTATGAGGGACTGGAAATATATATAAAGAATATATGATCTAATTTACTCGAAGGGGTAAAACAGAATTAGGAGGTCTAGCTGGCACGGATACTAACCGCCTTTTCTCTCTTCACGTATCTATGTAATAATAAAACAATTTAAAAGAAATATGCTCATAAAATCTGTAAACATGAACACAGAATTTCCTTCATATCGCATATGTAGATTGCGACATGGTGAAATATTCCTCCCCCTGACAGGCAAGCGTCATGGCAACCCTGCGGTTTGGTTGGTCAGAATAAAACCTCAGATAATTGGTTACTTGGTGCTATATATACCCCCTAGTTTGAGCCGGTAAATCATTCTAACTAAGGCTCTATGTCTGGTATTTGCAGCTGCACTGATGTTTCAAGATTTGGCCTTCTCATTTATGAAAACCTCTACATCTCTCATTCCTAACCTCACTATGTTTTAGTCCGGCCTCGTCTGAACCCACACTTTCCTAGTGGGATTCTCTGCCTTCGTATCGCTAAAACTAGCACCTCCTTGGGAGAGACCTCTCCCTCGCGGACAACGGTTGCTGAGGCCCTACAAACTTTACCTAGTAGTGTCTCCCATGGCAATGCAACCTCTCTCCGGTTCACACTCGCCTTTGGGACCCGGACGGTTTTCACCTACCCTCAGATACCGAGTGTGCATTCGAGGTCATTCCAAGACCACATAAACTACCTTCAATACCTACCCTATACCTCTTCTCCTGAACATAGTGCACTGTCGGGGCACATACCTTTCAAATATGGAGTCAGATAGTGCGGTAGTAAGACCCGTCATGAAGCAATTGTCCAGGTCATAGCCTAATCAACCCTTACTTCGTCACCAGGGCTAGGGTAACTAAGCACCCCCTCGTGACGACCCGACACACATCTATTCATATTAATGTATCATGCCAGTAGACCTAATAAGAGGTATTGGAGTTTTTAATTATTGAGGATATTAAACAAATGTTTTTTTTATCTACCACGATTTACCTTTGGTGAACGAAAGGGGGACAAAATTATCGATCCTCATTAATCGTCTTTCTTTTTGTTTCTATAGAATTTTTTTTTATTTCTATAGCACTATCTATATATAAATATTTATGAAGGGGTGAATGTGTTTTAATGTTGGTTGCGATACCAAGCGGCCATTGCCAGTTTCTCAAATCCTGTCCTGAGCGTCTGTGGCTCTCGCACTCTTGGTCAGCCTCCACTGGCTAGTATCCGGTGACGCGGTTGACGGAGGAGCGTGGGGGACTTCCCAAGACTCCGCTTTCTCTTCGCATGTGGATTTGGGAGGTCTCTGGGCTGTCTGTAAATATTGTATGAATGAGCGAGTGAATGATAAACTGTAAATATGGTATGAATGAGAGCATTTATCTTATTACTTATTGCCTTATAAAAGGCAGATTGTAATTATAGCACAATAAAGGAGTATATATATATAGATACCAAGCGGGCAGCTAGCTTCTGAACGCTCTACACAGCTCTATAGCCTAGGCCCTAAATTAAATATCGCAATTTTGTCAAAGCGAGATATTCAGAATGCGGTCAGAATAAATGAAATAAAAAAAACGACAAAAAAAACCACTTTTATCTAGGACATTGTCCCCTAATAATAACATAAAGGAACAAACAAAAACTGAATTTCTGCCTCACAATAAATAAAACACTTATTATCAACACGTAATTAGCTTATAAATAATAAAGGGCCTATATACATATGTGATGACTCCAATGAAGTAACAGCACAATATTGGAATAAAAAATGTTAATGAGGCGAGTTACATTCTCTGACAATTTTGAATTTTTACTAGGGTGAATAATCGTGAAAGCTTGCTGGCATGAAATAAAATTGGAAATGAATTAAATTATTAATAATGACAAATTATGAATCGTTAGATTGGATAGAGGTGAGGAACTGGTTAAGTCCAGATTTAAAGATTGGGAGTGTTGATAGGCAAGGAATAGCAATGGGAATATAGTTGCAAAGGTCTGTGGCCAGCAGGTTTGCAGGATAGGAATGGGAAATACAGGTCGGAAGGTCAGGATCTAGCATTATGGGATTTGATCTGATGGGAGGCAAGTGTAAAGGTAAGGGGGCGTTTTAGGCATCCTAGGATTGAACATGAGGGATCCAAGGAAGTATTGGGTACGGGTCCAAGGGTACAACCCCCTTCCCCTAACGGAATTGCAGTGAAATGAAGGAAGGCCAGGAGTGCGTATGTAATGGCAGGTGTGGACGCGAAATGGATCGACGGGTGACTTGGGAAATGCGGTATTTCCAGTATACAGTTTGATCAAGGAACAAACCTAGATTTTTGGCTGATATGAATAATTGGATAGTGTTTGGACAGATCGATTGTGTCAATATTACAGATCCCATAATCCAAGGATAAAGACAGGCGAATGGCTATCACGCTGTACCTGTTTAAAAGTATTGCCGAGTACACTGAAAACTACGTAACATGTTGCCGCTGATGGTCCGTCAAGATCTGTGGAAGCACAAGGCGGATTAGGCGGGCTGATTGATTGACAAGCCTCCTTCTCCTCCCCCCGCCTATTTATTCCCGCCAAAAGAGAGGTAGGAAAGAGCAATGTTTGGGATGCGGCGGTAAATGCTCATATTTCAAAAAGGGGTCGGCCTTTGTGGGCACGTCAACGTCACTCATTGCTGATCGATCAGTATCCATCTCCCTTTCTCTTAGCTATCTCTTCCTCCTTGGCCGAACCATATTTGTAACGATTGCTCAACATGTGATTCCAATATTCCGTTACTTTTTCATTATCATGCGCGTAATGGTTGTGCAGCAAAAACGGCTTCAACTAATTCCAAATGCTAAAATAAATTACGGTGTCGGAAAGGAAAATAAGCAGAATTGCCCAGTAGAGTTGCGTTCCTTATTATTACAATGAATTTATTTTGTTTAGCTACGTCCTGATTGACAATGTGTAATTTGTGTTTTGTGGTCTTAGTTAGCGTAACCCTTAATTATATGATACCCCAAAAGACTTCAAGTCAGCCGTGGATTATAGATATTGTGAAGCCATTTGTTGGGATCTCACCTTAAAGTGATTTGATTTTCATTCACTTTATTGTTTGTTTTAATACGCCCGGAAAAAAATGTCAAGAAACCTATCTTTATTTTTATTTTGACCTACTGCTTACTGAAGAAACAGTCAACCTATCCTTTTGTGGAGTTAAAAAAAAAAAAATCACTGGCCGCCTGAAAATTTGAAACCTGAATCGTTATCTACCTTATAAGTGCCCTAAATACGTTACATACATCACAATATTGATGTAATTTAATTCGATAAAAAATGGAACGATTATATATTAGACAGAAACTTCTTTATTGTGATAAAATTACAATCTGCCTTATTGGGCAATAAGTAATTATGATTAATGTTCTCATTCATACCATATCTACAATTTTCATTCACTCGCTCATTCATACAGTATTTACAAACATCCCAGAGACCTCCCAAAGCCACATTGTATGTTAACGAGCAAATATCAACTATCGTGCTTTCATTCGTGATTTATATTCTTGCAATGTACTTCATTTATAATTAATAAGATTAAGATTTAATCGGTTTATCTCCCGACACTTACATATGGAAGTGAAAGCTGAATAATGCTTGATAAGCGAGCCAGCCGCATTACTGCAGCAGAAATGAAGTTTCTAACGAGAGCTGTTGGGAAGACAAGAAGGGATTGCATCAGAAATGTTCAAATAAGAGAACAGTTTGAGGTGACGAAACTAACGACCACACTCGAATCCCGACAACTGAAGTGGTTTGGCCACGCCTGCCGCATGAGAGATGAAAGAGTTACATTTATTTACATCAAATACAAACTAATCTCCGCTTATGTTTATTTTGGAAACGTACACAAACACTTGTACACAAAATAGTTTTATTGAGTTTTAAAAATATAAGCAACAGGAAATAGAGATAATTAATTTCATACCCTATTCATAATCACTGATAAATACTATTGTTTTTCCTATTCATATATCTTCATGATAAATATGAATGTCTGCCCTTACGTAAAAAATGAAACCTGCACGTGGAATTCTCTAGCTTGAACTGGGAACTGGTAAAGCTCATCGTAGAGAAAATCGTGGCGGAAACTCAAGGGAACCCTAAAAACTAGCCTCGGTATTTTCGTTAAAAAATATTTCTTTTTGTTTCTTTAGCTTGAATATCCTATGAACATTCCTCTGAGTCCAAGCACTTTTTTTGCAACTTTCACAGACGAAACGAGCTAATTGCAATTCTTTCGTCTCGTCCCAATCCGTCATATGCGTTCAATGCGTCAAGGCATATGCGTTCACACCCCTTTAACTCTCCGTCGAGGATCCTCCCCATTTGTAACCTTCAATTCAATACCACTTTGCAGGTCTAATGATGTTGATTTTCTTTCATCTGGACAAGAGGCTGACTTGGGAACCCTCGCACTAGACTTAAAAGACAAGAATTGAATAGACGGTTCGTACAATTATACAGACTACTTAACAGAAACACTAACCTCGCCCTAAAAAACAAACTTCCCTTATACTAACAGTTGTTGAAACCAATTGGGATAGCATAACTTTCGAACATCAAACATTCCAATCCAAACTCATCAGAACTATAGTCAACGCTCCCTATTGCAAACTCATCCCATTATGGTGATGTGCCCACTGTCCTAGACCTTATTTATACCGTCAAAATTTTCCGAATCCAAAACCAACCGCTCATCCAAATCCCCTTGTATATTACTTATCCAGTAACAATCCTCGTCCCCTTAAAGAGCGGGGGGCTTGCGCTCTATTGTAAATAGATAAGTGTACTATGGGGTACTAACTCCGCCTACCATCCCTACTTATGTACTGAGTATATGTGGCTCTTTTTCCCTCTTTTCTTTTCGTTTCATCGGAGGCTCCTGGGTAGAATGTAAATGTATATATCGTTTAAATATTAGTAGGTATGAATGGAAATCATACTGAAGTATGAATGAATCCTTTCATCGCAATTAATAATGCTGCACATGAAATTATAATGTTTCTAATAAAGATCTTATAATGGGTATCCGTTTACTTTGTCTTGGTGAAGACGGATTTTTTGAGACGACCAGCTAGAAAAAAAGGTGTTCAACCATCAAAGGTCTCAATTGCAACGTGCGCCAACCTGATAGGCGTGCAGTCAAACAGACAAACCTCGTAGGGGGATGTGATTGACTTGACTAGGATTGCAAGGAAGGACTCTTCATTCAGCACTTTCCTCTGGCCAGGAGAAACAGAGGACTTTCCACGAAGAGCTCGATGGACGACATCGGGGAAGTGATGGCTGATCTGGGAAGAATTCTTGGCAAACCAGGAAAGCAGGCCAGAATATTAGATTACGATACATACTTGATAATTTGCTGTTATTTTCTTGGTTAAACGTATTGTTACCTTAGAAAACTACCATCGTGTATGGATAACAAGGGTTTCAAAATCTCAACAGATAAACTACAAAAAAAACAAAGCACACTCGTAGAAAAAGATAATGCCTTTATTGGTAAGAACTTTATTATTTTTTGGTGTGATGTTTCTAAAATTTCACTACAATAAGAAAGAGAGAAAAAAAAAATAAGGTAAACGAAAGTTAAGTTGTTAATTGAACATTAAACTAAGTTGGAGATGGTTGGCTAGAAAGTGCCTGAAGGGAATGCCATGCTTAACATGGCGGCAAACATCACCATCCCTGGACTGGTCATCATGAGCTTCAAGGACCCGGAATCCTTTACGTTGCAGAGGCTGGTCGTGCATGTGTAGCATCCTGGGACCTTCTTGCAATCATCCTTAGTGGTAGCTTCGCAGCAGCCTTTAAACGTGTGTTTTACTGGATCAGCGAGGAACACTGCCAAAAGAAAATTCATGAAAAATAACATTATTAATAATTCTATTTATGGTTGCTTAAGATTCAGTTTCTGTAGAACATCTTTTTATTGGCAATAAATGTGCTACAGTCACCTTGCTCAGGCTTGATCAGGATTTTATTTGTAACTAGAAATCTCATGGAAATATGCTCATGTTGTTCTTGAACGTGGAAATATTGTATAAGCCCTCCCGTTCGTATAATATATTTTCCAGAGTATTAATACTTTATCACAGACATGTACATCTTTATTTTGGACTGTTTATCAAAGACGAATTAAATCCTGATGATATTGAAACTGTAGATGATGTATTGTAAATACAAACAATGTTTGTGAGGTTTAATTGACTCAAAATACAAATATACATACGATATGTCTCTTTTAAAGTATGATTATTCTTGAAAATAGTATTATACAAACGGAAGGGGTGAATTTTTCACATTCTTGAACATAATAAATAAATTATGCACAGATTTTTTTTTCCTACAAATTAAATCCTGAAGATATCTGATCAGCCGAAACGTTGGGAAAAAAACTTTTTTCTGGGACTAAAACCTCTTAGGATAATTATAACAAACATATTAGGTATATAACATATATTAGGTGGTATATATATTTATATATTAGGTGGCTTTATTCTTGAATTTTGTAAATAAAACAATTTCTAAATAATAAAACCAATAATAAAATAAAGGAAGAAAACATCTGTATGTAAAGAAAGTATACTCTCTTTAATTTGAATATTTGAATTTGCCGCGCTGCTTCTACTCCCTCCACTAGATTGAGCTATCAGAAATACTCTAAAAAGTGAGATTTTATACAGAAGGTAATAAAAGTAGTGAATAGAGTAGTGATAGTTATAAACTAGATATACTTGTCATTTATTTGTTTATAGGTAAGATTGTATAAATAATATGAATTATTGTTATAATATAAAATATAGTGAATAAAATTGCTTTCTTTGTTTACAGAGAGACTGATTTCAGTTTATTCACCCCAACTTCAATAATTGTCTTACAAAACGACAATTGGGGTTATAATTGTGAAAAGATTGCAATTCACATTTTACTTTGTGGCATCACCAAAGGATAAGAAGACAAATGTTGTCGCCATAACCTCAATTAAAACAGAGGAAAACGAAGAATATGTGTTAACACAAGAGTGAACATGAAGAATAGTCAAAGACAGTTTTTTACAAATGATAGAGAAATAGTTTTACTCCGAGAGGTCAAGAGAAGACAGTGGATTACATTACCTTAGAAAATGAAAACAATGTATTTTGATGAAGAAGATAATGTAATGTTTGAAGATTTATATTTTGAACAAGTAATGAAAAAAGATCAGATGATTGAATCCATACAAAAGAAAGAGAATAAACTAAATTTAAAACATATAGCAGAAACGTTCATGGTTGAGAAGTTTACATGCAAACAATGCTAAACAGCGGCTAGAGATGTTTGAGAAAGAATGTAGAAGATATGAAATCAATAAAGACAATCATATGATTGAGATATTAACGTTATTTATGGAAAAATCATGTTTAGACTGGCACTCAGCAACCCTAACAATATTAAAAATGGATTCTGTATGGTCTGAATGGAAAGATAAATTTTTGGGAACTTTTGCAGACCAAGGATGGAGTACAGGAATGTATGCTATATCATATAGGTATAAAGAAGGTCTAATGATGGAATACGCCATGAAGAAAGAGAAATTATTGTTAGATATGGATGACAATATTAATTCAAAGACTTAAGTGATGCTTATAGCTGCAGGTTTACCTGAGTTCATTAGAAATAAGTTAGATAAGGAAAAATGTGAGAATTCAACCAAAGTATTTCATGAAATTAGAAAATGTTAGGGTCTAGTGGAGAAAAATAATTTTATAAAAAAGAAAGAGGAAAAACATTAAAGTAAAAACAAATTTCAGAGAAAAAGCCATGCAATAATTGTGAACAATTAAACAAAGGTATCAGGTATCATCTATTAGCTTAGTAATGGTTTAAACAGAGAGACAAAAATTAAACTAGAATAATAGGAAGCAACTCAGTATTAGAAGTAGATCTAAATACAGAAAAAAAACAACAAATAATCGCACCATTGATTAAAGTAAAAATATTATTAGATGAGAAGTTACAGGTAAACAGAACATACGATACAGGATCCCAAGCCTCTCAAATAAATTCAATACTCTCTTTAATTTGAATATTTGAATTTGCCGCGCTGCTTTTACTGCCTCCACTAGATGGAGCTATCAGCAATATTCTAAAAAGTGAGATGATATAGAGAAGGTTAAGTAACAAAAGTTGTGAATAGAGAAATGATAGTTATAAACTGTAATTGTCGTTTCTTTGTTTAGAGGTAAGATTGTGTAAATGATATGAATAATTGCTAAAATATAAAATATAGTGAATAAAATTGCTTGCTTTGTTTACAGAGAAACTGATTTCAGTTTATTCACCCCACCTTCAATAATTGTAATATATATTTATATATATATATATTATCGTCTGCATATAAGAGAAAATAGGGAGGGAATTCAAGAGGTATTTAGTCCTATTTTAGAGGATAGAACGTTCGCTATAAACTATGACTAAAATAGCATAAACTCCAATTGAGAGACCTGTATAATTACCTATATTATTTATTTATTAACCTATGTAATTGTGTTAAAATAAATAGAATGAAAAACACACTTGTACAATAAATACTCACTTGTATTATCCTCGTCATCATAGAACGGAGACACTGAAACAACACACGCACATATTAGAAATATTTTAAATAATTATGAGTTATTTTAAAAATTCAGCTATTTCGAAATAGTTGAGAGTTTAGTCATATCAATTATAATAATATCCTAACCGGAGCTATACATTTCTACGAAATTTCGATATGAAAAGTTGTAGTTAGGTCATGTAAATAAAAAAATTATGGTCAATTTTTTTATTCGTTTATAACTTTATCTATGACTTTTAAAGCTGACGATAGAGAGTATGCTGTAAAGAAGAAAATATGAAATACAAGACATGAAGACAGATGACGTCCAGTGAGGCCTCCCCAGTAATTGTTCAAGCTTTGCTTAAAGATATTTTGATGTTATTCATATAGAAGATTTCTTACTCAAATGTTACCTCGGAAATTATTAATTGAATGTTACCAAGTAAATCTCCCCCCTCCCTCCAAGATTTTAAGAGCAGGCTCTCTTAGATTTAATTGGACTTTGAACAGATAGTCTTTCTCGACAAGGCTAGGACTGCGTTTATGAAATTTTCGAACCACACACGGTCAAGGTTTACTGACATACTTACCGTTCAATGTTCAATCGAAAATTACGCTTGGACGCCTCAGTAATGAATGTCATCGGCAATGGTAAACAAACATTAAAAACTTTAAAAGAGTATTAACTATAACGAGTGTAGACACTCGTATTTCGCAATCGTTCATTAATCTTGAATAGTTTAAAATTTATAAAGGAATTTGAACGGGACCTATATAGTAAGGTAATTGGACTACATTTAGTCTGAAATCTTAGGAATATTTTCAAGACTACGTACCGTGACGGTGTTGTTGCTAAAACAAAAAGAAGGATGGATTATAATTGACTTCCAAAAGTGATAAAGTGAAAAGTTAAAAACCTTCATTTTATTTCATGTACTTCTCCTAAACATAACCCACATGTTTAGACCACACCAACACTGTTCGTATGAATTCGTGTATATGCCACGAAGTTACACACTTAACAGAAATATTTATATGTTTGGTAATTTTTTCAATTCCATATAAAATTGTACAACTAACAAAAATAAAAATGACCACATTGGTACAGCAGGCGGAAATGTTAAAGTCAATAGCTTATTACTTTTTATTGTACTTGGCAATCAAGCTGTTTAAAAAAGTATTTATATACACATATATATATTTTGTATACCTTAACAATCCCCTTTTTGTTTTTTTTAACATATCGAATGAACACGTTGTTTTTTCAATGTGGAAGGGGAGGGGGATAAAACGATTTTGTTGAATTATTGGGTCTCAAAATACAAGAAGTCTAAGTTTTTCGGTTTTTTAAATGATGTAGGGGATGGCGTGTACCTTGGACCTGCAGGGGTTGTGGTTATAACTGTTTGGTTATTTTAAATCTAGTAATATTAGTTTGTCCATTCACCTACAGAAATATTCATCAGCTAAACGTGAGTTACAAAGGTTTAGGGGGGAGGGGGAGAAAACTACGATTCACCCGTCAAATGTAATTACTTTGCATTTACCGCTTTATCTTCTCTGGACACAACATTTTATTTTCATAATTAAATGACTGTGATCTACAAAGTTATATGATATTAAAACAAGGTCTAGGCTAACCTAAAGTTGATCCTAGTCAAAATAATGTTAGCTTTGAACCGGTACAAAGTACAACACCTCTGATAAAATTAATAGAACATATACTCTCGTATTTCATATAATATAAACGTTTTATATAATATAAATGATATATCTTATAGTTATATAAGAGATTAGGCAGTGTACAAAAATTAAATAGGTAGGACTGGAACAGATTATTTAATGGCCGCTAGTTGATATTTATTGTTTATTTCCTGGAAAAGACAGGAAAATGGAACTGCTAAACAAATGATCATTTCCAAAACGACCATGTTGAGACGCCTTAAATCACACAAGGTATCTGGTTGAGAAAGGTTTTGTTATAATATAAACAATGATGTTGAAAGTGTAAACAATGTTTTTACCGATGATGAGTTCATCAGTTTAGTTCAGTAAATTTATTTCTTGAATCAATGAAAGCCTATAACCAATCAAATTATGGGCTTCTCCTGCATATATATTGAAAAATTTAATAAAAAATATATATAGTTTCACGGTCATAAAAATAAGAATACATGCCATCCTACCAGGCATGTGGGGCTGGGGTGCCGCATGATCCCTCCCAGGTTTAGGGTTTGTTCTTGCTATCGCGCTCACTCATTCGTTTTTCTATCGCGCTGTATTTCAGAGTAGAACAAACGTATTTTACTTCACGATGATTGATTATTTACTATATACTCACGTGTTGACAAGTGTCTCCTTTTTCTTGCTGGTTTAGCTGTTGTTGCAGCCCCGGCAGCGGCGGCAGTCGTAGCATTCCCTCCAGCTGATTAACAGTAACATTAATAAACAAAAAGTAAATTAAAACACAAATTTAAATCTTAATATGACCTAAGTGAGGGATTGGTGAATGTGGTAAGTTAGAAAAGCTGGGCCGACATTTTTTGTATTTATTTACTTGTTCATACTTTCCTTTACTGTAAATTACAAAATTCGCGGTGATGTGAGATGTCCCATCGAAATTTCAGATTTATTTAATTAGCTTTGGACCGATACAGTTGTACATCAGATGGAAGAACGAATGTCAATCGTTTCGTACTTCTCTTTGGACTTGTAATTAAGCTAATTTTTTTTTTTTTAATATAACATATGCTCAAACACATAAACGAATAAAAGTGCATTTTTTAGTGAAAATTTTAACCTTTCGAGCATGAGTTCAATAGTATATGTCGCAAACCAGTCTCCTGAAACCTTTTGTCTAATGTGTTTGGTACACTTTCCTATATGTTCTTCATTTTTTAATATATCGAAATGAACAAAATAAGATGTCTATGTACACAGGCAGTCTGAAAAGTTTCCAACCTCCACATGATGATATTAAAATAAATAAAAGCTAGTGAAATAAAAGCTTTGTTAGGTCGAAAACTTTTCAGACCACCCTCGTATAGAATGAAAACAGCAAGTAACAACTATTTAGATATGCCATTTCTGTAGATTAATTCATCAATAGTTATTGAGTTGGAAAGTAAATTTAAATTCATACAGGTCCTTTTGTTTTATTCAAAATAAATAAAGTCTAGAATCTTATTGTTATCTCCCATAAGTTTAATTTTTTGAATGTCCTTCCATTATAGTCTGAAATCCAATAATAATAAAAAAAATAAAATATAGTTTCGTATAGTCGTCTTGAGGTTAACTTATAATAAAGTATGACAGTATCGTAATCATGGCGTATAACTACTAATGTAATATGTCGTAATAATAACTATACATATTTACCAGCTCCAACAGGACCAGCTGTAACAAAAAAACATACATATTAAATTAATGAAAGAATCCAATTTAATAATAGCTAATGAATATGGTTGGTGCCAGTTGTAGAATAATACAATTGAGTAACAATCGCCCTGTCACTCCGCAACAAAGTTCAGTTATTGTTATGTTGTGATAATATCTTTGAATATTTCAAACAAAGATGTAATATGTATGTATATATAGAATAGGGCTTATAATTCTTAGATTGTAATGTTTGAATGAAAGTAATACTTTTGTTTACTAAGTACAGAGAGGGTCAAATATATACATTTAAATACTCAAAAAAAGTTGGCAGTTTTGCATGGTTTAACAGTAATTTTTAATTATTCACTAGACTTGAGCCCTGAACATGTATTAACATAATAAAAATAATTTGATTATATTAATAAGAAAATAAAACATGACGTGAAAAAAAAAAAATTTCCCTTTGATTTCCTATCACAAAAAAACAACAGCATGTAGGCAATGTGATTTTAAGTTCTAAATATCTTTTCATTGCTTGCACAGTGTCAGTTTTATTTCCTGAGATTTACGGCTTACCGGTGAAATAACACTTTAAATACAGGGATAAGCGTATAGTACATTGAGATTTCGTTATTTGTATCATAACTCAACCATCTTAGAATTATCAACCATAGAAGAATGTTAACCATTCTTTCGTGAAACGGACTAATTATCGAGTTATACAAATCAAATAGAGTAACATCCGTAACCCCAATATTGTTTTAACTACTGTAGAAAAGGTTGCCAAATTTATGTTTGTTTAAAAACATCTAAAAAGGTCTAATCTCGAAACCCCCCTAGTAGCTATGCCCCTTAAAACATATCATAAGATATTGATTGATTATCAATATACACTAAAAATGTGTATAGCTTATCTTACTCTTCGCCATCACGACATCAGTAACTCTTCAAAATTTAACAACCTCTGGGGTCACTATATATCACACAAAATATCTGTAGTCTTAAGTAAAAGGAGTGTAAGTGAGAAATGCAAATTTTTCAGTAGGCGCATTTTATTGACTAATTTTATTAAGGCCTTAAGGCTGAAAAACATATAATTTAAACTAAAATGAATAACAGCTTAGGCATTATTTTCATCATTGACTTATCTGATTTTGACCGATATTTGTCTTACTGTCCTTTTAACAAACCCTTAATATATTTAATCAAGTGTGAGTGTGCTGTGCCTATGACGAAAAGTCATTTAAATTAATATTGATTTGCCTAAAATATCGATATTTTGTGTTAACAGTTCAAATAAACATTTTTATCTCTCAAAGCCGTCTCTTAAATCTTGATGAGCGTCCAAATTATTTGCAATGTACCCCTTTTATCTTGTATATTTTATATATGTAAAAAACAAATTTAATAAAATATGCGTAGTGCCGCCGGAAAGTACAGGTTAGTTTACTAATAGTGTGTGAAAAAAATATATATTGATACTTGACCTGAGGAGTAACAGCAGTTACTAGTGCATGGCACTTCCGTCTTTGCAGCGCAATCCCCGTGGCAAGAGTAGCACTTGAAATCTTAAACAATATCAAAAATATGTATTAGTACAAATATATAATATATACGAATGTAAATGAATAATATATAACAATATAAGCGTTGTTAAAACAGTAAATAAATTTATACATTAATCTTCATAAAAATAAGAAATAGTCCGAATAAATTAAAAAGAAAACCTTGGCTCATTGAGAATAAATAAACAATAATAAAACCGTGGTACAGTGAAGGTGGTTCGAAAGTGTGCCACGAATAATATTCAGTTTTTAGTAATTGAGTTTTGTTTTTTATTTTTATGTCTTTATGTTATTCTCATTGAGTTATTCTGTTATGTTATAATTTTCATCACATTTATTAGTAGAATTTAATAGTAAATTAAATTTACTATTTAATAGTAAAACTACAAACAAGATGGATAATGTAACCAAAAGGAAAAGGTAGCAACGAGCAGGAACCGTTCCATTATCAGTACTTTTGGGTTGTTCCAAGATGGTGAAGTTCCACGTAGTCCAGTAAGAAGCCACGAGGTACGGTACAACACAGTGTTGTTTATAATATTAATAACGACATTAAATGCATAAAACTGTTTATCATGAGACTAAATATTGATGTTAAAGTCAGAATATTTTTGACTAGAGATAGAGGATAATTTAGGTAGTTATTTATACTACTTGAAGAAGTAAAAAAATTAAAAATGGAGCATCACACATATACATTAATGAAATGTGATATGAAACCTAGATTAGTTTTCAAAGGGATGCCCTCTTCAATGACAGTGCAGAAAATATGAGAAGGAAGTTGCGTCACCCGTCAATGATAATATAACACATCAACAAGTGATGATACCAACCTTAGAATCATTAGAGGCCATAGAAGCCTACTCATAAACAATAAACCCATTTCAGTATTTAGTACTTACAATACTCCTAGACAAAATATTAGCATAAAAGCCCTAAAAACAATTTGTTTTGAACAATTGAAAACTGAATTGCAAACATAAATACTGGAACAGTTTGAGGGTAAAAAAAAAAACTAACCATTTTTTAAATTCACTTTAAACAACAATTTCCAGATCCATCATTTTAGATACCAAAATGTTCTTTAAAAAAACAGTGACGCTCCAAGCCTAGTACTATCGATATTCAATTTACAAAAAATGTTGCCAATGTCACTCACCTGGTCCACGTTCTCGTATCTTATGAATTTGGATCAAAACCAGGTTATGATAATCAAGATGATCAGTAATAACCCGGTAAATGTAAAATATAATTTTCAAGAAAGAGAACTAAATAAGATACAGACAATTATTAAACAACAATATATATATATGATACCAACTCATTGTCATCAACTCTTTTATTGATATTATTCGCAATGATGAAAAATACATTTTTAGCTCAACTAACTCCAATCAATAAATCACTATGGAAACATCATAGAACATTGAGTAAACATATAACCACATTACCTCCCCATACAAATACAGTTAAAGTACTTAGTTAATCAAATAGTACTTACTGAATTAACTTTAAACCTTCCCCAAAACAACTTTAAAACCTTATACCTAACATGAATTGGCCATAAGTTTTAACAGCTCACTTGGATTAAAAACCACCTCCCGTAAGGTTAGAAAACATCTATAATCATACCAATTCTGGATAAATACTTTATATATGCTGGTTATCGCTTCCGATGTTGAAACAATGCGATGAGGAAAATATTACACGCATCCTCCATTTCGTTTTAAACGACAAACCAAATATGCCCAATGCTCTCCGAATAGATGACCGGGTGTTATACGATGTAAAGAGTTCAAATTCCTTGGCCACTAAATATCCAATGAAAAACCAAAAATAGCCGAAAGATCACACAAACCTAACACTCCCAAGTAAAAAAGAGACGTGGACCGCCTGCAAGATTAGTAAGGAGCTCGCTTGTCCTGGTTTCTTGGAAGAGTTGCAGGGAATCAATGAGAAAGGAAATATTTTATACAGTATGGGTGTAATTGCCTACAAAATATTTAAACCATATAGAGACCAAACTGGTAAAATACCAACCCAAAGAGGATGGGGGAAGAATACTGGTCCAAGAAAATACAAAACTTCACTCTGGCAAAAAAGAAGGATTAGAGGCAGGCCAAGAAAACGTTGGATAGAAGACTGACTGATGAAATTATTAGTAATTGGAGGTTTGACTTAAGTTTTTAAAAACCTCAAACAGTTTTTTTGTTTTTTTTATAAAACTTGTATTCGGGTACAGTGCAACTACAGAGTCTAATTATCGAACATGTGTTAATATAGTATCTATACTATCAACACATAAAAGAAACACGTTAAAACGATATTAACCTAATTAAAAAACGAAGAGGAAACTAACAAAAAAAACAATAATTTTTTAGACCCAGCTAGAAATAGATATGATGTAGGCTTGTTACAAAATAAAATAAAAAAGTTAGTTCGCCGAAGAAAATTCGTTAAATAGAAAAAAAAACAAATGAAATACCAAAGTCATGCAATTTTTCTGAAAATGTCCCCAAGTATAATAAAGAAATAAAAAAATACTTCCGACTATAATTGCGATCCCCCCAGTCCTCATTCGGGTAAGATAGGTATATTTTGTAGACGGCCTGTAAAAGTGTCGTACCAAAGCTCAACAATATTGGATCTTGTTATAGAAAAAATTATAGTTTTGAAAATAATTTCTCGTCCCTAGTCTTTGCTTAATAATTGAACCCATTAATAACAAACCTTACAATCGACGATACGTTGAATTTGTAGATTAAAGTTAGTTTACAACTGAAATAGTATAAATGAGTTGTATACTCACCGCACTCAGCGAAGTACAACTGCTGAACAATCAATAGACATAGCAATACTTTCTTTATCATCTTGTCGATTTTTAATTCAATTTAGTAAATAATAAGTAAGTAAAGTCAGGGAATTACTGATTTAAATCTGACATACTTTTATATAAAGAACAACAAGCAATATGAAAAAACATATGTTTTTTGAAATATTTTAAAATCAATTGTTTTCAATTAACATCATATTTTCCAAGCAGTAATATAAAATAAAATATTTATCAACAATAATATTAAAAAATAATTTCTGTTTGTATATATTTTCACTTGACAAATCTCAATTCAATGGTTTTTCTTGAACAATTCCAATCGAACAGATCTGGAATATTTTTCAATTTATTTTTGTCTTTAATTCATCGAACATCGAAAAGTTTTCCTGGTGTTTTTGGTGGTATTTTCTTATTTTTTTCGCTGCCTTCCAAAATGTCATTGCTCAATTAGGATAAAAGCAATTTTTTTGTCAATCATAGAAACTCTTTTTTAATTATAAACAACTTTATTATGATAAAATTACAATCTGCCTTATTTAATACTTAGTAGGAAATAACTAATTGAGATAAATGTTCACATTCATACCATATTTACAATTCATCATTCACTCGCTCATTCATACAATATTTACAAACAGCCCAGGGGCCTCCCAAGTCCACATGGTTGTCACCACCATCGCATACGAAAGAGGAAGCGGAATCTTGGGAAGTCCCCCACACTCCTCCGTCAGCCACGTCACCTGATACTAGCCAGTAGAGGCTGACGAAGAGCACGAGAGCCACATACGCTCAGGACATGATTAAAGGAACTGGCCATTGCCAGGAATCCCACTGTCACGCAATTATAGCAGGCCACGAGGCCAGTGCCGTTTCAGTCTCCAAGGGGGATTATAGGGATAAGTGGTGCAGTGCAATGACTGTGCTACGGGCTTAGGGTGGTTGGATAGGTTACTTAGATTTCAAGAACTTGGAAGGGATGCGTTCAAGCATGTCGGGTATGTTAAGATCGTTATGAAGGGTTTTGTTGCTGATTTTTGACTGAAAGGATCGGATACGGTTGATGTTGGACTCAACATCAAGAGCTCACGCGGGCTGTCCTCATTGAACATTATCTGTTCACTTTTCCTTGATTGGGTGGCATTTTGAATCTAACATTATACAACAGTGTTGAAGTTAATGAAAAGAATTCTAACTTACAAACAAAAAAGCATGTTGAAATTAACACTTATTCACCATTGACGTATATACGCTACGATGCTTAGACAGTTTAACATTTGGATTTGAATTGTGAAGCACCTATTGCTTAGCGTTCAAATATTTACAAGTTTAAATACTCACAAATTGAAATTATTCGAAACATTATCAATCCACACTATTTTAAGGCTCAAATTATATATTACTTCTCAAAACAACTAAACATTCCGTTTCATTAAAATTTGTTTAAAATCTGGTAAATGGAAAACATTTCGGGAATACCAATTATCGGAAGTACAAAATTAAAAAAACGTATTAATGCAAACATGTATGTATTAAGAAGTATGTACAATGTAGCAAGGATAAAAACTATGCAATAAACACCGCTTAGTACTAAACTAAACAATAAACAGTACATACAATAAAAAATATGTACATACTTATATTTTAGATTAAATAAACACCAATCAAACATTTGTTCGAAAAAAAACCGTAATTTGACGCAATCCTTGCAGACGGGTATTGTCAATTGCTTTGTCAAGAATGTTCAGAGCAAAAAATACCTCATCACAAACATCTGATTTCGCTAAAAAATGGCACGCGTTGTATTGTTTACCAACTTTAGCAGTAATTGTTGTTACATCATCTTCATCGCCCTCTCCATCTTCAATATCTATGTCCTTAGATGTTTGCGCTAGGGCTCTTAAAAATTAAGAAGTCCCCAAACGCCAAAAAATTGCGCCGGTTACGTCTTGAGAAGCTAGAGGTTTGATTGTGTCGGCTAGTTCACAAACTTGCCAACAATAAGGCATATACAATAAACAAAGTCAAAAATATTAAAGAAATAACAATTCATTTTATTAAAAAACAAAACAAAAAAAAATTACTGATCAGCAACTTAATCAGGCCTGAATATTAGTATAAATAAATGTTAGTATAATTAACGTATAAAAATTACGAAAAAGTTTATAGTCACGATACGCTGGATGTTCGGATAGCAGCCGCAGGACGGTGATCTTCGGATAGTCAACCGCAGGGCGGCGATGTGCATGGAGAGATAAACAGGCAGAAAGGCCGAAAAGTTCAGTTGTAGAAACAGCGACTTCCTGTTCGCAGGGGAACAGTCCGGTATGGAGTTATCTTCATCACTGACTAAAAAACAGGCTCAGGCCTCCTAAAGCCTTGTCCTCTAATACGCAAAGACGTGTTTATTTACTTCCTCGAGCTGTATAATCCTTCGAACTATTTCCTCTGTCTGTTGATGTATACAATATTTACATACTAATTGTCTCCAGCCGAAACAATCAAATAAGGAAAGAAAATAAATTTATAATTTAAAAATAATTACGATCATAAAAAAAATTAAGTTTAATAAAAACTTATTTACTGCCTAAGGGCCCGAACATTAGATGTATCTAAAATTTCTTCGTCAGTTAACATCCCCACTACTGCTAGGCCGTCGTAAAAATGGATGAAATCTTCGAATGTTATGGGATTTTCAATATTCTGTGAAAGGCGATCCCATTCCAAAAGAAATTCAACATCTTGTTCTGCAACTTCTGTAAACGGAGGTTCCGCTTCGGTAAACCCACAGGCACGAATACAGTTTCTTATTGTGCTCTCGCTAACGTTTTGCCATGCCTTGTCAGCTATGTTCATAGCTGAAAATAAAGTGATTTTATGATCTAGTCCGTCCTCAATTCTGTCAAGAAGTTGCAACACTACTTCCTTGCGGTAAAACAAATTTTGAATTCTTTAATTATGCCCTGGTCCAGAGGGTGCAACTTAGAAGTTGTGTTGGCGAGCAAAAACACAACATTAACATTGCTGAGAGATGGGATAGAATTGTGGGCCGAACAAATATCAATGAAAAGTAACATTTTTCGCTGCCTTTTTTCCATATCTGCATTGACTAATTGTATCCGTTCGTTAAACAATTCGCCCGCCATCTATGGTTTTTTGTTTGCACGATAGGCCATTGGAAATGATTTTATATTTTTAAAACACCTTGGTTTTGCTGACTTACCTATCATAGCGGTTTTTATTTTTCCGAACCATCCATGTTGGCTGCCAACAGTATGGTTACGAGTTCTTTACTGCTTTTTCCGCCATGGCACTTTTCTTCCTTGAAACACATGGAACGATCGGAGACATTTATAGAACAGGCCGTTTCGTCGGCATTGAATATGTTTTTAGCCTCAGGAGGTTCAATTATTTTTCTTACTTGATCTTTCCACTCAGAACAAACGTTATGCTTCTTAAATTTAACGTCTTTTTTGAATCTATCGAACCATCCATCACATGCACGAAAGTCTTCAATTCCCATTTGTTTTGCAAAAACTTGCGCTTTTTCTCTTAAAATATTTCCTCCAGCTGGTACGTTTGAATTCTTTGGGCGATCCACTTTTTTAAGTTCTCTTTAAGTTTTGATTAATCACCAGTCTTGAAACGTTCTACTTTGCTGCTTGAATTCTGGGAAGTGATTTTGTCCTTATTCTTCAGGATTGATGTGATCGTGGAACGAGGGACGTAAAAACGCTTGGATACGTCAATTTGCTTAAAGCCACTGGCCACGGCGTTTATGATTCGTTGTTTCTCTTTAATAGAGAGGCTCAATTTTTTTCGGAGGCATGGTTACGTGTCACAACGATAACGAAAACGGGACTGAACTGTAGAAACGAAAGAAAAGCTTAGTACAATTCCTAAACTTTCCCTTTCTCTTTTCTTTATTTCCTTTCAGTAAAAAGAGTACGAATTACATACAAGATTTCATAGAAAACTTGTCTCTCTCTTTTGCTTCTGAAGAAGGGATTACTTGAATTCCTAGAAAACATTTATCTCGCACTCATTCTGCTCTCTGTTCTCTCACTGTCCTCTTTCCCTTTTTGAAACAGTACGAATTAACGAAGTTTTTAAGCTGGAAATACGTATTATAAGACGTTTTAATTGACCTCGAGCATAAAAATAATACGAATTACCGAGGCGACTGAAATGCATTGTTTTTATACCACTTACCGGGAATTTCTCAGGGGACCGGCAAATTTGTATGAATCAGCCGGAAATATGGATAAACGGGATACGAAATATCGGGATTCCACTGTATATGTATGTGTTATGTATATCATACGAATATATATTTCATTCTTCGTCATCAATCATACGGATTTGGGAGGTCTATGGGTTGTTTGTTAATACTGTATGAATGAGCGAGTGAATGAAAATTGTAGATATGGTATGAATGAGAACATTAATCATAACTACTTATTGCCTAATAAGGCAGATTGTAATTTTAACACAATAAAGAAGTTTCTATCTAATATATAATCGTTCTATTTTTTATCGAACTAAATTACATCAATATTGTGATGTATGTAACGTATTTAGGGAACTCATAAGGTAGATAACGATTCAGGTTTCAAATTCTCAGGTGGGCAGTGAATTTTTTTCCACTCCACAAAAGGATAGGTTGACTGTTTCTTCAGTAAGCAGTAGGTCAAAATAAAAATAAAGATAGGTTTCTTGACATTTTTTTCCGGGCGTATTAAAACAAACAATAAAGTGAATGAAAATCAAATCACTTTAAGCTGAGATCCCAACAAATGGCTTCACAATATCTATGATCCACGGCTGACTTGAAGTCTTGTGGGTTATCATATAATTAAGGGTTACGCTAACTAAGACCACAAAACACAAATTACACATTGTCAATCAGGACGTAGCTAAACAAAATAAATTCATTGTAATAATAAGGAACTGTCAAATAAGTCAAATAAGGTAGACTGTAATTTTATCATAATGAAGATTTGATATTAAATTAAAATTAATAAGTAAGTAGTGATACCTGCCACGGATGTTGGTGGATGGTTCTAATCAGTTGCCTCTCAATTTTAATTCACATCTTCTTAACAGGATTTACTGCTTTTAAGCTAATGAATTTTCCTTAGGAGAGTGGGCTATATATTCTGCAACCAACGGTCACATTGCTGGACTGCCTGGTAACAATAACGGAAAAGTTGATGCTCTCCTTGCACGAAGTTTAACTAAATAATGTCCTTAAACAAAAAAAAAAAATGTAAAACACAAAAACATAAAAAAACGCAAGCGCACTTGGCACATTAGTGAGTGAATGTGAGATAAGAGATCCGAGTAGGAGTTTCGCATTAGCCCGTCCCTCCGTCAGGGGAAGAGAGAGAAGAGGGGTAATCTTGATGCATTTTATTGCCGAGCTCATCGGAGATTTATAATGGTTTTGTAATTAGTGGGGGTCCTGGCGCTGCGCATTAAGTGTGGGGGGTATAAATCATGGGGGGGGCGGGCATTTTCTAGCATAGAGACGAGGAAATTATGAAAATGGCGGGGGGACACACGTCCGTCTTATTCCCGCTCTCTCCCTCCTCAGTGTTCTCAACCCTCATCCGTAGCCGCTTCTTCCTCTAGAGTTAACTTCAAATTCACCAAATTCATGTATACCTTTATATAATTTTAACATTTTTTGAAGAGGCCTTTATTTTATAAAAAATTATAATTTTCTTGTAAGCCATTATTAATTGAGATTCATAATTATGCACAATTCACATAAATACCAATCTTGACACAATATGTCAGGGAATTTCGTCTCCTCACTCCTCCAAATCAACTCACTCAGCAAGATGGTGAAATAGCCGGAAGGAGTGGCGTTTCCCTCTTCTCCCCACCGTTTCGCCAGGTGACGAAAACCAGAGATGAAGCAAGAGAGCCACAGACGATCAGGACATTGCCAGAACCACATTTCTATTTACATTAGATCGCGATGCTATGTAAGGATGTGTGTCACTGGATAGATATCACTATGAAGGGATGAGTTTGTAATGTAGACGTGAATACAAAGTTTTGTTGATTTTTTTTCAAAATCAGAAATCTTTGTGTTTTCACTCCTGTGCCTGTCTTTCCTTCCAGGTCACCTTGCCAAGGATATGGATTTATATATACATACTTATTGAATTGAGGCCTCACATGAAGTTTTAAATAATTTATGGTTTTGACCTGTTTTTTCAGTCATCAAAAACCTATAAGGCATCAAAACTGTCATATAATCGTGTTTTATGTATCATTGTGTATGTCCCTGCAACGTAACGTCTCCGGAGGAATGCGCCCACTACCAATCTGGCATAAATGTGCCCCTAGACGTGCAGTCAAAACCGTATAGTGTAAAAGGAGCCTAACACGTAATTAATATTAAATAATTAATTATTACTTACTGTCACGTGTTTTGGAGCAACTCAGAATGGCAAGTCCATTAATGACAAGTGATTTGGTGTGAAATTGAAATTTGTGGGCATACAAAACTCTTCTGGGCTGTGTATGAGGGCATCAATGACTCTTTTGGTTGACATAAAAATAGCATAGCATATAACCATTTGTCTATACTTCTGATTCAACTCGGGCGAAAGGTGGCGATACCATTAGACATTACCTAAGGCCATCACCGTCATCAGTTGACGAAAATTAAACGTCTCTCCAGACTGACATAACCCTCATCAATTAATTTTCGAATTAGGCAACTAATTTATGGACTCGTGTTGGATTGATGGCCCAGCTATTGGATTAATAGTAGCCACCCCTTAATTTGTCAGCAGAACTGGACAGTGGCCACTGGAGGACCTTTCGGTCAATTCGTTCATTCTTCTTCAGGGTCGGGAGAAAAGCCAGGACTTCTGAGGAAGACTTTAGTAGGGCGTAATGTTCCATGTTAATTCAAACATACAGACACGTTTTTCTTCCTATGAGGATCCACACACAAAATAGTGCAAGATAATAATTGATTCAATGATTAGTGTCCTTGGATTTATTTCTCTGTGTGTAATTTTTTACTGCTCATTTAAAATTTTGAATAACAGCAAATGATTCTTAAATATTTATTTAAAAAAATGATCAAAAATACTTCATATTATCCACCGTTTTGACCATTCAAGCTCCCGTTTTCAGAAAAACAAAACAAAACAGAGAACAGTATTAACAGTAATAACCTAATCCAATCGGCCCAGAAAATGAAAAATCATCAATTTTCATCAATGGCTTCTAAAATTAATCAGCAATAATAGTGTTTAAGTTGAGTATAATTTTTTTGTGACTTTAGCGATACTTTTTATTGAGTATTTAAAAGTCTGAGCTGGAACTTTTTTTTTTTTTTTCCCCAATCCCCTTAAAAAAAGAAAAAACTTTTATTGACTATAGGTTCTTAGGTGAATCTATTACATACTACATTTTATATATCCTGTACCATCGGCACACTCTATACAAGGTCTGAATCGGTATAGAAGTTATACCTTCAATACAAGTACAATGATACACAATGTACTTGGCTTCATTGACAAGACTCTACAAGGTGATGGGGCTCACCTTTTTGATCACAACAAAAGAAAACTTAAAAACTAATGCACGTACGAGCCTTAATATCTGTCCTGTATATATATATATATATATATATATATATTATTATTATTATTTATACTGTGTGGAAATAGGTTTGTCTTTAAAATATGTAAATATCTTTTGTTATTTCTATTACACCAACAATCGACGTTTGTTTTGTTTGTGTGTATCTTGTTTGAATTTTAGTCTTAAGGATGCCTGAACAGGCGAAACGTTGAGTGCAGATGAATTAATAATAATAAAAGATGTTTTGGGAGACAAAGTTTTATTTTTTGAACTTATTTTCATACAGCTAAATAATCTAGTTGTATATAAATGTACTTTACGTTTTACTTAGCTTGATATGACATTGCTTTCGGTATAACATCAAAGAACCAATGTGCGCAACTCACTTGTCTTATCGATGCCATAGTACAAGTTGATGTCTTCATCCGGAGACGGGGGAGACTAAGGGATATAGTTACGACGTCATAGCGAATGATGTAGATAAAACATACAACTGCGAGTCCGTGAGGCGAAAGTAAAGCCTCTTCCTAAGGGTTCGGCAATGAAACTAAGAGGATAATGCTGATACGAGGAAATGTGTCATGTGTGATCCTAGACCCTATGAAATGTTCTAGGATCACACATGACTGATGGAGTTGGGGAAGAGCTCACATGTGAGAAGTGCACACATGAACGCGAGGAGAGGAGACAGATAAAGCGGTGACTATCTAAGCCTCCCTGTGACAGGCCCGTGTCAGCGGCTGTCAAGATAGCTTCTATCGGTGTTTTCCGTATGTGAGCGGTGCATTCAGGCTCTGTATGTCACCTCTTTCTCCTAGGTGTGGGGATGGCGAAAAAACACTAGGCCAGGGAATAGGGCACACACAGCAGAACCTTTCGCCCTTTGGGCGTGCTTCATCGGTGTGATGCGGACAGGCGTTATAGGGCATAACGCAGTATGTGTCTGGAGGCGTCAGGACTCCTTGCATTATTTTGCATTAATTAGATAAGGTAAGATTTAATGAATCGAGAAGTTCTGGCCCCGAATCCCTACGAGCGCAGTAAATTTTTATTTCGCTTATGCAAATACAAGTGGGTGGCTCCCTGCCATTCCAGAGGAAAACTAAAATCAAAAATTTTCTAGATAACCATTGCTTACGTTTTACCGTTACAATTAACGAACTCATAATAATAAAGACATAAAAACCTCTATCAATAAAAACAGCTCGCAATAATAGCATGATTTATAGTAAAGGTTATTAATTTAGGAGAGTGGGGCCGGGTAAAATGAACAGGAACAGGTAAGGTGAGGAAAAAATGCTTCCCAAATGACTGGTTGTCGAGTTTTATACAGGGTCTCTTTGTTCTTCCTGAAGTACAGGGAGAAGTATCAAAGCTGCTTGTTTGTTCCTTAGTTGGTACAAGTGTTTAACTGAGGCTGCATAGTCTGATACCTAGGCAAAGGTGGTAAAGGCCTTCTAGACCCCAAAATGAAAACTGGCATGAAAGAACGTCCCCCCCCCCAAAAAAGGGCTTTCGAAGAAAGTTGTTATGTGATTGGAGCTTATAGGTGAAATATCCGAGATCTTATGGTCTGGGAATGCATGAAGGATTTAGTATGAGGAGGTTATATGCTATATAGGTTATAGAGGATAGGACCTCCTGCTTTATGGGATAGTAGTTTGAATATTCTAAACCACAGCGGACTTGGAAGAAGCGGTTTGAAAGGTAGGACTGTAGGATTAGGATAAGGGTCTGTGGTAAATATCTTTTGAGCTTGTAAAGCAAACCTGCGTGCCAAACCCTGTCAAAAACATGAGCTATGTCCAGAAAAGCACCAGTGCATGCTATACGTATTTGCTAATATGATATATAGCTAGGTTTTTACGAAAATTCTTGTCTATAATACAAGTTAATTTGAAGTCTTATCAAGTTCATTTAAAAACTAATATGACTACACTGGCAACTGAAGTGAGCCATGTTGTACACGGTAATCCTGGTGTGGTGAGATGAGAATCCTGACTTGCAATCTCAAGTAATTCATCATCACTGATAACAAATGGGAGAGATCAACACGCGTCTTTCAAAATGGTTATCCCATTGACGGGCTTGAACCAAAACTCTGCCGAATTACAATGTTTCCCTTCCCCTTCCGACGAGCAAACATCATCGGCCGGTGCCTTCGCACTTAATCCGTTTTCCATTAGTATCTCTCAATGTTCTCTTTGAACATCCACATTACAATATACAATAGTAAATGAAACGAAACCTGTATGTAGGATGACGTCTAACTGGATAAGGTTTGGCAGAGGAAGGTCCCGAGGAACTAAAGGATAATTACTGTTCTAAATCGAAATCATTATAGTGACGTGGAATGCCTGATCCTCTCCGGATACGTTATCGTTTTTCTTTGGTACTGTGAAAGGCTAAGTGATGGGGTTAAAGTCAGAGTGGTCAGAGTCACATTTTCAACAATTTTGACTTAAGTCGAGAAATACAATCTAATACTGTCCAGTCACAGCCTCAATAGTTCGCTGTTTTTTTGGATCTTTTTAAATTTTTTATCAAGCCAGTATTTATTTACTAGCGAAATGGCGTAGGTCATTTTCAGTTTGACAAAATGAAGAAAATGTGACTTACCACTCTGACTTCAACCCCCTCACGTATCCAAAATGGGGAAGAATAAAGATCGATCTGGTATGAGGCCTAGGTTTTTGACGAATGTTGAGTACTGTCTTGATTAAAATCTCTTGAAGGTCTGAGGGACGGTGTACTACTAGGATGGCGTACTACTAGGACCTTCCCCCACCAGTAGCTTTCATACCTGCAGAGCACCCTCGAAGACGAAGAGGCACCTCTACCCGGCCAAGATAGCAACCCAGGAGACAGCGGGCTTATTCACTTATCTTAGGGCTTCGTGATTTACCAGCGGCAGCCTGGGCCCTAGGCCCTTATCACACACACAATTTATGCTGATTATCAACAGACCACTGTATTTCATGGTAAATAATTACCAAGAGCTGGTCCGTGCAGCTTCCGTATTAATCATAATCTAGGATGCTCCTCCTTCCGGTCATCCCGCCAGCAACCCTCCTCCCGCCCTATCCGCATCCCCCTTCAGATAAATTTACATTAAACGTAAGAGTTAGGACTTGGGGCTAGATTGCGAGAGGCGAGATTACCCTTTGTGAACTACCCGTTGTGTTAATGCACGCAGAAGGTCAAAATCCAGAGGCAACTATTGTCTATAGATGGAAAAGGATGATTATTTGGCAGCAATTTAGTTCTTGGATGTTGACGAAGCTCTTTTAAACAACTATATATTTCTTATAATTGATGACCTTAGTCTAAAAAAAAAAAGGTGGTAGAAGAATACAATGGTTTTCTATAAAAACTTTCCCCAAACTGACGTAATTTAATTTTATTTGGTAAAATGTTATGTAGTGGTCTTGTTTTGAATAAAAATTTTCTTTAGCTGTGAGTTCCCTCCAAGTACCGAAAAAAGAGCGTGTGTCCTGCCGACGCATTGGTCAAACTCAAAACGTTGACGTAAACATTCTTGAGATGACTTTTTATCTGTACCGGTTCTGGTCTAATTAAACCAAATAAAGTAGAATTTCACAATCAGCCTAATCGTTTAATTTTATATGAGTAAGTTTCTATGGTGACGAACCGATTGATATATCCTGACGATTTGTTCTTTTGATAATCACAGATGAGCGTTCGATGAAGCTCTAACTACGTATTTTTAATACAATATTAAGTAATGAATTTCTATGATTTTAAATTTTTTTTTGTCGAATTATCCATTTGTGAACGTTCAGATTTGTGTCTGGTTTTTTTTTTTGTAATGCGTTTGATATTTGTTGCGTGTAACTTTATGAAACAACAACGGACGGATTGTCTTTGAGGTTGTTTTTCCATTGCATAAGAAAAATTATTGGTGAAAATCATGTTAGAATTTCAAGTGTTCTGCCATTCTCCACTCAGAGGACTAATAATAAATATATTATTGGATTTCTCAGTGCCTTATAAATACTACACAGGACAGAAAAAAATTCTTTTCACTTTTACGGTTGCGAAAACAAATTAGTTGGCATTTTTTATCATAGCAGAATAATGCCCAACTACGTAATACTAATTTTGACATCAAGATCTTAACTTTGACAACTTACTTAATACGTTAGGAAAAAAAATATTTTCATCTAATGGTATTGCTTAATAATTGGCTCTTCATTACTTTTCGTTTGCCTGATTTCATTGCATCCAGTAAGATTTCAATCAAAATATCCCCCTGTATAAAAGTGTGGTTTATGAAACTAATTATTGCATTAAGGTCAACTAATAATGATATAACTAGGAAATTTTAAACAATATCTGAACTATTGCGTAGTATTGAAAACAGCTGTATTGCAGGTGCAGACAGGTTTGTGGATTTGACTATTGAACCCCCGGCCAAGGTGCTCACTAATACCAAATTCAACATCGTATGTGACGGACGCCTTTCGTTTTAGTTCATTAGTGAAATAAGTTTAATTTCGTGCCGATATCTTAAAACTTGTTATTAAATCAGTTACAGCAACGCGTTTTACATCTGTGAACAATTAACTTGGAATCTACATCGAAATCGTCACTTCAGAATTTAGAGAAGTGCTCACAAAAAGCAGCGAAAGGTTAGTGAATTCGGATTATTGAGATGCTAATCTGTTTTTAATTATCATGCTATCGAGTGAGAACTGTTTTTAAAACTATTCTGCTTATTTTTCACGTAACATTTATTTGTGTACACTTAAATATCGACATCGTCTAATAATTCTATCGTGAAAATGCATTAACCAAACGTAATTTGCAAAATATTTTACATTTTAATAAACAGTAGGACTGCAGGTACCAACAATTGATAGATATTAATTTTAAATTATATTTTAAAGACAATAGGAACTAGCTTATAACAAACAATACGTACAATATAACATCCCCACATCACTATTAATTATTTCATCAGGAAATGCACGGGTGTAATTGGCAAAAAAGGGCTCTTGTTTTCGCCGGTTTTGGCAGTGTTCACTAATCCCTTTTTCAAGTTTGTTGTGCAAAATCACAGCTTGAATTGAAGAGGCAGATCAACGAAAATTATCAGTGTAATTCTCCAATTAAGACCACCTGTTCCAAGAATCCAATTGCAGATCCTTTTATTTTTAATTAAAAAAAAAACTATTTATAACTCCCAATAAAATGTGTAACCGGATATGTAATTTTGTAATTTTAGTAAAAACTCAAAAAATGTCTAAAATAAAATTATCTTAATTTTACATTAACAAATATTTTGCTTATAAAAAAAACATTTATTCTGATTGTATTGAGAGTACACATTTCACAATATTACGCTAGTGTCGGGAGAGTTGAGTGTTGATCTGGTGCAAGTATACTTCCTTCAAGCACGATGCTACAACATACACACGCAGGTCCTTTCTCTTAATCCAGGCCATATCCTCTTCCTGACGATGCCTACCTCAAGAATCACCCTCTGGTGCTGGGCCAAAGACGCCAAGACGACTATCGACCTGAAGAGGACGCGCGGTAGCTCTTTAATAGGAGCCAACCATAAATCCGGCCTGTGGCACCATAATGGGCGGCGATGATTTAAGCACCCCCCCTAATGGGGCCCATAAATAGGCCCGCCCTCGATAAGCCAATCACACCTCCTCCTTACCTTCAACGCCCCGCCCCTGAATCACCCCATAAATTATGTTTATGCTCTCTTCGCTTCCCCGGCTGAGTGAAAAACCGGGGTCGGTGAAGTATCACCGTGGCGCAGCTCGGAGGATATCCGAGGAGGGTCTCGAACCAAGCGCCTTTTCCACATGATTTGGAACGTCTTAGGCCTTGAGTCAGAGAGTCGGAGGTGAGGCCAAGGCGGAAACCGTCATACTAGAGAACTCTGCCAGAAGAATTGTACACCTCACAGTATATTGTGATAAAATTTTAAAATATCGATAGAACTAAATTTATATACTTAAAATTAAGTTAGGTTTTTGGAGTGAAATATGTTGGGAAAATCGATGCAGATGGTATTTATTGCTTTCAAGAATGTAACCTTTAGGACACCTGAGGGTAGTAGCTTTTTTCTCCATCCGAGGAAGGCCATTTTTGCCCAGAACAAGCCTCCATCAGGGAACGTATCGTATCTGTTGGTTTCGAGTTAGATGTTAGTATTTAGTTTTAAGTTGTTTCAGCTATCAGAAATGTCCGTCATACGTCATTTAACAATAACTTCCTGCTCATAAATATACTTCTGTAAAAATGTGTCTCTAAATCTATAATATCAATGGTATTCCTGAAACCAGGCCAGTTGTGGGTCACCAGCGCTTTCAGGAGCCATCGTTGAATTCTCCACCTCCAGTCTCCAGACACCGTCAACATCAACAACATTCTAAGCAGTTGAGAATGGCGGTACTTGTGGGGAGACAAAAATAGGATGTTATTCACCTACTATAAACCCACAACGTGTAGTTAAACCATAATTCTCCATATGCCGGATAGGTAATGACAACAGAGGCGATAGTATAATCGATTTTGTCGTATAATCGATCAACGATTCTCCAGAAGTGAAACAATCATAAGGTTCGGTTTGCTAAGAAGACAACTCCCAAAGGACAAATGAGGAGCTGTGATGGATATCAGACCGGTGCAGTACCCGAGAGTGGTAAGCCTCTGATCACGCAATGTATCAATTAGTCCTCCTTGCGAGACGATAAAAAAGACCAGGAATCCAATTAGTCTAACGCCTGGTTCTCTCCTTCATCACCCCCTCCCTCAGGATATTAAACAAAGAGTTTTGAGCCTCCCCCCCCCAATCCGGCCGTTTGTGCAGATTTGTGGAGGTAGGGGAGTACGTCTGTCCGACACCTCGATCGCTCTCCTCTGGCAATACCTCTGGCCTCTATATATAGCCACCTGCAGGACCGGGGTTCTAAATGAAATCATATTTCGTCTCTGGAGCACAGTTGGCTCAAGGGTTCCGGCCCTGGTTATTAGTCAAGTTCAAACTGCGAATAACTCAGATATTTCAGGATTAAATCGACGTTGGAATCGTAACAGAAGATTTGTAGTTGTTCTTCTCTAACGATTTTGAGGAATTTCAAATATAGAAAAATTCGTAAATCAAGTTTCACTTTAATAGTTGTTCAATTTTCATACTGAGGAAATCACCATGGATACTTCTAGCTTCTATTCATTATTCAGTTTAATGGTTAAAGATGCCCAACCATGAATCAAAATTCGTAAATAGGCAATATATTAAGAATACAGATATGTATAAATGTATTCTTTGAAATTTTATCTAAAAAAATTACAATATGCCCTAACAAGGTATATGGTTTAACATTGCTACGTACGGGTTGTGGAGGTTGACGGAGAGACGCACACGCTCAGGGTGTGAGGGAAGAAATGTGATCAGTGCCAGAACTCCCAGTACATCAATACATATTTACAAAAGATCATGGAGAATATTCCGCTTTAATATTTGAGTATGATTGTATGGATGGACGACGATTCAATGTGATCTTGCTAAAGGAGATAATAGACGGATAATTTTTTTTATGGTTGTAGCGAGCGCCAACTATATATGTAAATTACCCTATACTCTGATGCAACTAATGTATTGTAATTAGATGTAAAACATGCTTTTCTGGTAATAAATCATGGAGATATCGGCAGTCATAAAACAAGTAACAGAGGGTCAAAGGTCCAGCAATAAAACCTGAGAGGGTAAGCCACCTGACTGTCATAAAACCATACCCGGCAGACCTAGGGTCACCTCTAAGTGGTCATAAAACCTAAGTAGGTGAGTCCCTAGCAGCCATAAAACACACCGTTTTAGGCCAACAGTCATAAACTTAAGGGGTATTGGCCACCTGGGCATCATAAAACATACCCCGTTCAGTCGTCTCCACCTTCCACCAGGAAGGGGGTACAGTATTTAAATCAAGGAGTTTCGCTCTGTAAAGACACTCTTTCCCAGGCTCCTCATCTAGACAGCCACTATCACTCGTCGCGATACGCCAGGGCCCCGGGGCCCTGGGAGTAAGCCCACTCAACCTTCCACTGGTCTACACTCTCTCTGCCACACCTCTGCGCCGGCTCCTTGTCTCACAGCCTCTAGCAGACCCTCTGACGACTTGTACTATTACGCTGCCGATCTCCCGCCCAAACTCTGAAAACTGGTCTTATTCTTATGAACTGTCGGGACCCACCCCTATCAATAAATGGAGTCAGATATTAACGCCTGCATGGAACATGGTCCATGTTATAAACTACAACAATCCGCACTTGTCACCAGGGCTAGAGTGATCAGGCACTACCCTGGTGACGCCCCCCGACAATGGTAATTGAGATTTTTGGGAAATGTGATCTTAAATAGAGAGAATTGGAAAACGCGTATGGGGTGTTTTTATGGGGGAGTTTAGCGTAATTAGGAGTGAAGGATAAATAAATATCCTTGTAGTAGGATCGATTTGGGCTTAAAGAGTGAGCTAAATTCTCTAAATTTTCCAATGTGCCAGTGAAGAAGTATTGCTCTCCAGTGTTGATGAAATTTGGTCGACAACGCAATGGACTGGTTGAATGTTAAAACGAAAGTGAAACTATTGCTTGCCGGTGGAAGGTTGTTGGTTTCTAAAAGGGGAAGGATACTTTTAAAAAGGATTAGATTATCACAAATATTCGAGAGTTTTAGGAGACTGGTAGGTCGAGAGAATGAAACCTTGAAAAGAGTGTGATTGCAAGCAGACGGTTGACGCTGTATGTGACAGAGAATATGCCTTTGAGCGAGAGTATGAGGAGAGAATTAGTGGAGTCAGATGGTAATCTCCAGGAGATTTGTTAATTAGTGATTAGGTGTTCAAAACTCAGAGGGGTGAAGTACTTTAGGTGTGAGGATTAGAGGAATTGAGGAAAAAAGGAATTCGTATAATGGCATATGCTCAGGATATATTTCCATTATCAGATGGGGTTTAAAGTTGTGGGAGTGATGATGTCTTTCAAATTCATTAAATTTTTCTCGAGAGTGAGAAGGGGAGGGTTTAAATATATATTTAATTTTGGTTGCGGGTCATTGAGATTTATCGACTTTATTAACTAATGATTGCCAGCAATTGAGGAATTCTTAACTAACAATTAATATTTTGCTTGTGGTAATGTATTCAATCTCACATGGTTAAAGGTTGTGTTGATTTTACATTAAAAAAAAAAAAACAGTCAAGGTAGTGTCTATTTATCATAGATGTGGACATCTTAAATTTGATATACATTTATTAGTAATGAAAGTCGCTCACAAAATGACTGTTATTATTGTTGATATGACATCAACAGCCAATCATCATCAGTTCAGACATCCTCAGGACTAAATTCAGACAAAAAACATTCAAAACAATTAAATTTACATACATAGACAACAATCATAAAAAAAAAAACACTTAAGATAATAAATAGTGAAATAGCAATAATCCAAAGAGTTCCACTAAATCATTCTTACTAGCCGACTACAAATCAAATTTTATTCAATTTAAAGCTGTTCCCCTTCAGCTGATCAGCTTGTATTTATTTTTTTTTACATTCCAATGGATGTTTGTGAACTTTGACATGTTGTGCTAAAGCAGTTTTAGGATTTTTTATATTATTGTTGTCACACACACACACGCGCGCGCGCATGTATATGTATATATATATATATAATGCAAATAAATATATTTTTTTTTTAATTAGATGCAATATATATTAACTGACCGTCCATTTTTTTGACATCTCTGCGACATCAAGTAGTTCAAAGCAACATATCCTCTGCATATCTCCAATGTATACTTTTCAGAATTATCAATGTATAATAAAAAGATTTTTAGCTTAAATATCAAACCTATTTGCTACACCGAACATTGAAATCTCAATAATTTCAGGGTTCTGAGGTGAATATTTTCTGTGTCATGGGATAGCCAAGAAGATCCCTCAGAGCTGAACGTCACTGTAGGACAAGTTCTCGAATTTCCACGGATTTATTACCGTGGGATAGGCACGGGCAGCCGCTCATTACTGCCGAGATGATAAAACAATGGAAGAGATAAGCAGAGGACAATAAACACATCAATATTAGACGGCTTTGGTATTAAGTGATAACTCAACCTAAAGCTTCGGACCTTTTGTAGCAAGAGATAGCATCGCTCCTGTAGGTTACTCTCTCGTGTGCTGCGGCGAGAACCTTGTTGGGAACAGGTTTAACTCTACTGGGTCTCTGGAGTAATATATTTTACAGATCATGGAAAGGAAAAGATAAAATTCAACGTTTCATAGGAGTAGGTTGCGATTGAAGAACGCCACAATGAAAAGAGCGTTATTTATTAATTAATTAATAGCAAGAGACACCATCAAACGAAGAGTTTGAACAAATTATGCCTCTATGGAAAATTATAAATTTAAGAATTGACAAAAAATGACAATTTGGGGGTGTTTAAAAAATGACTGAAGAAGTGGTTAAGATGCAAATTCTCATTCCAAGGAGAAATACTAAAGACATTTAAAGTAACATTTTATTACAGTTTTATAAAATAAAAACCAAATCAAGTGCCATCATTAGGCTTGTGTAACACTTATGCGGTTTCACACGGTGCGGTTCAAATCCGGCACGGCGGAGGTGGCCGCGTGACTGACAATTCACACACATAAAACATATGAACCACCATATGAGGTTTTCGTTCGGGAAAATCTAGCAATTATCATTCAGCATGGAGAAAAGCTGTAAAGTGAATAATGAAGAGTGAACAACATTCATTGGGTTCGTCCTCTGCTTTTGAAAAGAATTATGAAGGAGCAATGAAAAATTCTCAACTACTTCAGAATGTCAACAACATTTTTTGGATAGATCGCTCTCGAGGCTAAAGGATTCTGTTCGACACAACGATACATTTATGAGGGAAACGATCTAACCGATTCAAATGTTGGCCATAAGGTAAGTCAATAAATGACGAAATTGTACTGTCAGGTCGTCACGAGGGGAGTGCCTAGTTACCCTAGCCCTGGTGACGAAGTGAGGATTGATTAGGCTATGACCTGGACAATTTCTTCATGACGGGTCTTACTATCTAACTCCATATTTGATAGGTATGTGCCCCAACAATGCACTATGTTCAGGATAAGAGGTATAGGGTAGGTATTGAAGGTAGTTTATGTGGTCTTGGAATGACCTCGAATGCACACTCGGTATCTGAGGGTAGGCGAAAACCGTCCGGGTCCCAAAGGCGAGTGTGAACCGGATCTCTCCGGCATGGATTGCCATGGGAGACACTACTAGGTAAAGTTTGTAGGGCCTCGGCAACCGTTGTCCGCGAGGGAGAGGTCTCTCCCAAGGAGCTGATAGTTTTAACGAGGCGAACGCAGAGAATCCCACTAGGAGAGTGTGGAGTCTGACAAGGCCGGGCTAAAACATAGCGAGGTTTGGAAGAGAGGTCCAGAGGTTTTCATAAATGAGAAGGCAAAGTCTTGAAACATCAGTGCAGCTGCAGGTCCACCAGTTAGAGATCCGTTGTTAGAATGATTTACAAGCCAAAACCTGGCCCTACTTATACTCAGTGGTGGCTCGTCAGTAGCCAATGATCTAAGGCGTTATTCTGCCCGACCAAATCGCAGGGTGCGGTGATGCTTTGTTCTCGGCAGTTACCCAGGCCTCGGTTGGGGTCGCTTGCTACCTGATTTCACCCTCCCAGCCTCTAACTAGTTTTTTGCAGCTGCGTCTTTTATTGTTTATAATATTTACACTTATGGTTTGGTAATGTTATTTACATTTGTTTAAATTAATTTACATATTATAACCAATTTGCAATATATATATACAATAGAGTATAGGGTTTATCTGATGTAGTTAGCGGTCGCTACATTTACCAATGCATTACTTTCATATAGGGGTACAAAAATGAATCAGATTAAACATTATAATTAAGTTCTTATAACTTTGGAGGGGAACAATGTCAAAAGGTATGAATGCTACACACGATAGATGCAAATAATGATAAAAAAAACTTTAGATACATCAGGCTTGGTGCAATACGGCTTCAATTTGACGCTTGCACAGTGGAGAGTCGACCGCTTTGATCATTTGACTCATGTCCGGGGACCGCGAAAATGTCATCGGATCTGTGAAAATTCATCCAGACCGTGTGAAAACGCATAAGTATGAAACGGCCCTCACTCAACACTGTACGTTCCCGAATGTTCATACAAGTTTATTACTTTTGGTGTGTTGAGATGCTTAACCTAACAGGAGCATTGACCCAGTTATTTTATTCAATCTTAGTTGGATAGTTGAGATATTCAGTGAATGTTAACTAACTTAGGAGAAACAAGATCACTTAAAGACAAAAATAAATGAATAAATAAAAACTATATGCTTATTGGAAAACTGTTTTTATAATTTATTATGGCTTAAGCACTGCGATGGGTAATTTATTGGTGTTAGCAATATTTTGAAGTAATGGATTCTGTCTGCGTTTTCTATACATTTATTGGATTTTAATGTTTCAATAATATAATTAGGTATCAATACTTCATGAAACTTGACTATTGTGGTAATTTTTTGTTTTTTGGGGATTTATTTTGGTATATAACATTAAGGTTATCAATCGTTATTGGAATATTTAAACTCACTTGGAAACAACTGCGGTGAGAGTTAGTCATAGTACACGAACCAGAACAAAGGTCACCCCGGCCCAGGAGGCACCCCAGTCCCACATGAAAGGCTGTGGCTAAAGATAATATTTGATAGTACACGAGGTATGATGAGAGGATGAGGATAAATAACATATATACCCCTCAACTTTGATGCATCAGTACAGTCCACTATTGTTTACACTTTCATATTCATGGAAAAGTCCAAATAAAGAAAGGTCATGAGTGTAATTTTGCACTACATGGAATCGTTGATTAACGTTTCTGTTAGACATCATCTACTTAACGAAGTAGAAGTTGTTTGCGCCACAAATGCAAACAAAACTGGGGTCATCACCACATATCTGACGTTAACTATACGTAGGGGTGTTAGTACAATTTGACAGCCACTTACTAAACAGCGAGCTGCTTTATAGCCCGACCACAGACCCAAACTATTGTATTGTAGCCTGATTTGTCAATGATTATTCTTAGAAACTTATTTTGGATTATTTGTAGTTCGCTGATATTTCTGTGATCGGCTAAGCTTCAACTATGTGCTGCGAAAGTTAATATGAGCTTTATTAACAAATAATCATATTAACAAATCACAAATGAGTAAGTTAGTCTGGATATTAAGCTTAGATTATTATTTCGATAAATGGAAAAAGAATAGACACAGCGAATTTTCCTATTGCCTTGAAAAGCTACAATTTCAGACTCTATGTGATCAAGTCATATAATTGGACACCCTCCAGACGCTATTTACATATCCATCCAGGTCTTACCACCCCTTCGGTTTCAAACACCCACCCCCCGATCCACCCCCTTCAGTTTAGCAGAAGAGAGAGTCGGTATTTTTCCCTCGAATATTTCTGCCGTTGACGTCCTCCAAGAGACCGCTTTCATTAACAATACCTTCCCGGATCCTTTGGCACCGCAATATACCGGAGGACACTCGAAAAGGACACAGAAAATAAATTGGACGACAAATATTTTGACAAGTAGCCCCGTACCCCTCAAGGCAGTTCTCTGCTTTTGTCGTTTTTTTTTTTTTGTATAAGAGCACGTTCGTATCTTTTTATATTTATATGTATTTGAGTATTATACTATTTGTTTTTCACGTGGGATTTTTTACTGTTTGATAAAATAAAAAGGCTTTCGTTGAGTAAAATACAGCCTGTACTGCTGCCAGTTTTTATTTTCAGCTTTGTGGAAACGGAAAAAAGGCATCGTAGTTACCGGTTTCAAAAAGTGTCCCTTGTCACCTAACAGATAATAATGTATTTTGTTTGAGCTTTTGTAGCTGATCATAATTTTATTCTTTCTATTTATGTAATAATTTGCATTAATACATTCATTTGCAATTAGTATAAGTCGTGTTTTGAAGGTACTTGAGTTTATTGCTCAATCACAACGAAATGTAGCTTACAGATTGGTGCAATTAAGTGATAATGATTTAAAATAAATTTGAACTATAAATTATTAATTTGAATCCACGAATTTACTTGTTGTTGTATTAGTCGCTCACAACTGTATACAGAGGATAAATAATAAAACGAGTGGATGAAATGGTGAATAAGATCAAATAGGCATGAATGAATGACATGTGACCAGGAAGATCTAGTGATGCCTCCCAATATTAAGCATTATGTTGTGTGTCCTTTTTTCCGTCAATATAATTTTTGAAAGACTTTGATTTTGTCTTACAGCTCAGCTAACTAACACTCTTCATAACCAGTCTTAATTTATACAGACCACTTTCCAATTTTTCTTTTTAATTTAACCAATACATTACTGTGATTTCTAATTCCTTGGTAACAATTTAAAAGTTTTTTTCTTTTAATAATAATATATTCAATAAATTAATAAAATTAAAACAAAAGGGATATTCTGGCTTCATAAAATCATCTCCCACTCAGGGACTTGAATCTGGAAGAAAAGGGTATGGTGTCCTACCCTGGCTCATTTTTATCAATTCAATATTCTGTACCTCAATTTCAATATATTTAATCAATTACCACGTCGTGGTTATGCAATTAAAAAAAAGAATTCTGGTTATATTAACTTCGGTTTAGATTTCTTCATGTTGTTATAAAGAATCTCGTTATAAATAAAATGGATATTTTCATATTATCCTAGGAGAAGCAGTTTTCAACAGGATAAGATGTACGGAAGATGTCCTTAGGTAGAAAGGAGACCAATCCCGGAGGGTCCTCGAGGGCTAACGTCGGCACAATTTTCCCCTACAGCTGGCCTGCAGAATGGCTCCTGATGACCAGTACATTTCCAATATCTTCGTGTCACCACCAGGACGATTATTTCCGGGGGTGACGACGAGGGCCCTTTCTTGGTCCGGCAAAGAGCTCGCTGGTCCGTGAAGCCACCTAATTGAATATTTGATCCTTCCACTCTATACCCCGCCACCTGGACCACAATACCCTTTCTTGTCGGCTCTCCGCTCAGATGGGATTTCCAAAGACGGAAAAAGCAGTAAAGGTGCTTAATGAAAATAAAATATTACATTTATCCGTAAAATTTTCTTATGCAATAGTGGTTTAAGAGATCATTCACACCTGATACACAATTTCATTTATACCAACATTCATATAGAAAATCTTTCACTTAGATGTTGGTGATAAAGAATCTCACCATACCTAACTCTTATAAAATAAAATATTGAGAGCCAAAAATAGAATTCGAGAATGTAATACGCTCCAAGCTGGTTTTAATAGGATTTTGTATGGCAATGTTTTTCTTATAAAAAAAGTTCTTGTGCTTGATTGTTTTATTTACAATATATATATTTTAACAGTTGAATTCAAAACCCCTATTGTGCTATACCTTGTTGCATACACTCTCGTGAAATCCATCATCATTGACAACGATGTGACCAGATCGACGAGTGCTGATCTTAAGTTATCTTCTTCACAGTCAATCAAGAGGTGTCATAATTGTCGGACAGGGGATCGCAATATTTTCTTCAGCATACTCCTTAAAATATGCTGTAGTAAATTGCATGTAAAGGATTAGTCAATGTAAACAATGAGAATATGTATAAACAACGATTTAATTTGCACTCATTATTCAAGCTTTTAGGAACTCTTCCTGACCCGACATCTTTCAAAATTTAATTTCTACGTGTTTCATGTGTATTTATTTTAATTAATGATATAAGAGTTAGCTTATGATTGATATGGGGGTGAAAATAATAGTAGTTATTCCGTTACTTAACATATTCATGTCGATTGCAATGTTTCTTTACGATTGCTATCAGTGATACAGACAGATGAAGATTGCTTGTTATATGTTGGAATGTAGCAGATTATTTATTCATGTTCGTTAATGTTCAGTTTTATCCAAAATCCAATTATTGGAAGAATCTATGGTTGAGCTAATTTTTCGAACCCTCCATATGAAGGGTGAGAGTGTCGAGAAAAGCTGACAAGAAAGTCCGTACAATTCTATTCCGACCCTGTCAAGTCCCCCAGAAGACTGACAAAAGAGACACCGTGCGGTGACAGGACACGAGGTGCTCCCGTTGCCAATCAAACAGAAGCAGACAATGGCGGCCACAGCGGACAAGACATTAGAAAACAAAAGACGTCCCCCCCTTTTCTAGCACAGGTTGACATATTCCGGCGTCGTTTCCTTCGCTGTCCGATCGGAGAGTTCCCTCGAGCGTTCACACGAGTCTTCGGTGTCTGGCTATTTATATACAGTAAGTAGGACATCCGAGAACCGTATGTTTTAAATTAATGTCCTCAATGTAACGGTTTATAGAATATATCAGTACCAATTAGTGTACCGTGATTACCTCCAAAAAAATGAAAAAAAAAAAAATGGTTAAAAATTATTTAAAAAAATTATAAAAGAAATCTGAAGCACGACGTATCCCTACGAGGCATGCAGAAGTAGTTGATATTTTGATAGGCATTGAAGTCTAACGCACTCAGAATTAGCTTTTGGGAGAGGCTGTTGACTTTTTCGAGCCAGAGACATGAAGTCAAATGTTCCCACATTACCTTCACCCTTTGTCGCAAGTCTTCTCCACTGGTTTATTTAAATTCTATTCCTCTCCCTGTATCCGAGACAGTACGGTACTTAGGCTTCCATATCGACAAACGACTGACCTGGAACCCACATACGAGACTAAAATGACAAGAACTAAACAGACGCTTTGGACAACTGTACAGACTACTTCAAAGGACATCCCATCGCTCAATAGAAAATAAACTACTAATCTACAAAGTTATACTTAAACCAATCTGGACATACGGAATAGAGCTATGGGGGACAGCAAAAATGTCGAACATCAAGCGTATCCAATCCTTTCAATCAAAAGTCCTGAGAACAATAGTAAATGCCCCTTATTATGTCAGCAACAAAATCCTTCATAACGACCTTAATATACCCTACATTCTTATATATATAATCCTTTATTGTGCTAAAATTACAATCTGCCTTTTATAAGGCAATAAGTAATTAAGATAAATGCTCTCATTCATACCATATTTACAGTTCATCATTCACTCGCTCATCCATACAATATTTACAGACAGCCCAGAGACCCCCCAAATCCACCGCGAAGAGAAAGCGGAGTCTTGGGAAGTCCCCCACGCTCCTCCGTCAGCCGCGTCACCGGATACTAGCCAGTGGAGGCTGACCAAGAGCGCGAGAGCCACAGACGCTCAGGACATGATTGGAGAAACTGGCCATTGCCAGGACTCCCACTGTCACGCGTTTATAGCGCTCAACGCTAGAACTCATTCCTTCCAAGTTTATGAAATTCCACAGTAGCCTTTCCAACCACCCTAATCCTGTACCACAGTCTTTGCACTGCGCCACTCATCCCTATAATCCTCCTCGGAGACTGAAACGGCAGTGGCCTCGTGACCTGCTATAATCGAGTGACAGTGGGATTCTTGGCAATGGCCAGTTTCTCCAATCATGTCCTGAGCGTCTGTGGCTCTCGCGCTCTTGGTCAGTCTCCACTGGCTAGTATCCGGTGACGCGGCTGACGGAGGAGCGTGGGGGACTTCCCAAGACTCCGCTTTCTCTTTTGTGGACTTGGGAGGCCTCTGGGCTGTCTGTAAATATTGTATGAATGAGCGAGTGAATGATGAATTGTAAATATGGTACGAATGATAGTATATCTTAATTACTTATTGCCTAGCAAGGCAGATTGTAATTTTATGCACAATAAAGGAATTATCAATTAGAGACATGAAGTCAGTTAGATACGTATCGTTAGTAAAATTCAAGGTGAATGTCGGCATCTAAGCTCGTCTCGGTGGGTTTTCCCAATTTCTGGTGATGGTAAGGATTCATTTTTTCATTTTTGTGTTCTGTTCCAAATCTCTGAGATCATATAGAAAAGGGCTCAGAGAGCTTTGGTCAATCATGTGTGAACCTGTGGTCAGGCCAAAGAGAGTCCTCTTGTTGTATACACCTTGAGGCTGAGTCGCTTATATTATATAAAACGTGGATTGAAATCATCCACGTTATATATAATTATTTCCACGTTATATTTCAGTTGCATCTTTGACACAAATAAAGAACTTTTATCACGAAGATTTGTAATATAGAAAACGTAGCGTAATAAATACTTATAAATCGAAATACTTATAACCCATGTCCTTGTAACCTTGTTTCCAATCTTGTTAAATACACAGTCCACTTAAGCTTTAACACGCTCACCAGATACTTTGAATTTATATATTAAATTTATTTTATGTTAAACTATGTGGTTACTGTTAAACTGTTATGAACTCTGTTACTCGCGGTGCTCATGGAGACAGTTTGGCTGTCTCTTTGTTGCTCGTTTTGACTAATTTCTTGTTGTGGTTTGTTGAAGTACTGGATTTGTTCATGCGGCTTCCATGATTGGTTGTGTCTTTCGGTATTGTCTCGGTTATAGTTTGGTGTATTCCGTTGGGGCCTTCGATGATTTTGTTGTTGTATTTGGTCTTGTCTTGGTTCCCATGTTTTTTAAAAAATCGGATCGTATTTTTTTCGTTTAATCGTTAAACTGTTAAACTCACATCGTAGAGTTAATGCGTCGATTTTCGATTATCTGCCCTATTTTAAATTCAGTTCGTAGCTCGAACGTACACTATCCGAAGGTGTAGTCTATTTGTGTAGGCCAGTTATGTGACGCTCATTAGATCTTACATTTTCAGTAGAAACGTGTGCCACAGTTGAGACTTATGGTCCCCCCTTTTTTTTGTAAGTAACCATTTCCTCAAAAATCCTACCTGCTCCCTCACCCTAAAAGACACACAAGAACCCCCTCACTTGTGCCTTAGCCTTCCCTAAGGTATGTTCTAACGCTGTAACTGATTAATATTTGTATATATACCAGTGTTTTAATTGTTATTCAAAATAAACATTTTTAAAAGACTCTCCTCTACAAGATTATTTAACTGGCCACATATACTCATCGCGATCACAAAGTGATCTGAAAAAGACTGTAAATGAAATTTGAACTTTTCCGTGAAGGAAAAAATAGATGATTTTTTTTTGGTTTCAAAACCCTTCATTAAATATACACAGATTGATTTACAGATTATACAATATGGAATCTTTACATAAATGCACATTGTGGTAATTATATTTACTCCATTTTATGTAATTTGTGAAATTTATAGAATTTTTCTTATGGTAGGTTGGTGTACAGAATACAAGGTGTGTGAAGATAGAAAGTGAAAGGACTCACCTTATGAATGAATTGGTCTAATACTAACCTAAATCCAACTAACTAACTTAACCTAGTTTTACCGGATAGTCTGTTGCCATCGATACGGGAATGGGAGATGGCCATGGTGTTAAACACTGGGTTTGTCAGGTGCTGCATCAACGACTCAAAAACTTGATGTGTCTCTGGTGTGTGAACTCACCCACCAACGGCACACAACGTTCTTCAATATTTAGTATGCTGACCACTTTTCTAATGATACCGTTAGCATCATACTCTTAGCTGTACTGTCAGTTTGATGATTTGTGTACTACTTTTCAATTTTGTTTCTAAGAAATACATGAAACATATTGCCGTATCTATAAAATAAAAATTGGTTTCATTAATATCAAGTATTAAAAAAAAACTACACATTTCTAAAATGTTATTTATAATTGATGTTACAACCGATGAATGGTTCTCATTATTGCATGTACTACATCACTCCCAGATCCATCCTTTGTACACATCCCCTTCCCACGAAGACCGGAGGTGAGTGGTGCGGCCGTCAAAGCTAACCTGACGGGACGTCCTGTCCCTTCCAATTCCCGTCACCGGCCGCATCGCCTTAGTTTTAAAACTCGTTTCGTCTCCTTCAGATCCTCTTCACTCCGTGTCTGTCCTTCACTTCCTAATGTCCTCCGGCTTTATTCGATGGAATTGGCGAAGGTACTAACACATCAGAACTTCTTTCGTTACTGATGGATATGTGATACGAGTCGCAGTCTTTTCTCGTCAATTTTCACCCTTAGTGTTAGTTTGTGGTTTGTACGAAGCAGAGTATGTTCGAATGGAGAAGTATTCCAATACTATCCATGACATGTTAAAGTGGAGAAAACAGGGAAGAACAACTGATAAGAAATAACATAAAAAATAAATAGAAATTCTCTTTCTCAGAAAGAGAAACACTCATGAAAAAAAAAATACTAAAAAGAAAGAGTCTATCAGAAGAAATAAACCAAAGATGAAGTCCATAGTCCAAAAACAGCTGTCCCAGAAGTATAAATAGTCCAAAACGGTGTACTGGAAGAAGAAATAGTCCAAAAGATAAAGTCCAGACAGAAGAAAAATCCTAAAAGGAGCTGTCGACAAGAATAAATAGTACAAAAAGTGAAGTCTGAAGGAAGAAATAACCCAAAAAAAATCTGTCTGGAAGAATTAGTAGCCCAAAAGATCATCTACATCTGAGAATATAGGACAAAACATGTAGCATGTTATATATGAAGTATTTCACATCATTTACTAGAGAAGCTAAATTTATGCAACAATTAAACTACTCGACGAAATCCGAAGTAGTTGACCCACTGAAACTTATATTTGCCATTTTTGTCTAATATTTAAGCTTTTTGTCAACTGCAATTTGTTCATACCCACGAATAATTTGTTTCTGCAAAAAGCTGGCATAAGAAAATAATGAAAAAAAGTAATGTCTTATCACAATAACTTGGAATTTATTTCCCTTTCAATAGCGTAGTAGATAGTAATTTACTTAAGTGTAAGTTTCACTGCATATGTGTTTTTTTATAGTATATTACTTCCGAGGGTGACGTAGGAGCGTGGGGGGCTTCCCAAGACGAACGAGGTGTCAATTATGTGGATTTAGGTCTCTGGGCTGTTTGAAAATACTGTATGAATGAACAAGTGAATAAAAATTGTAAATATGGCACAAATGAGAACATTTATCACAATTACTTATTGCCCAATAAGGCAGATTGTAATTTTATGACAATAAAAAAGTTTCAATACATAGTATATTATTCCTCTGGCTTTTATCCAGTGACGCAGCTGACGTAGGAGCGTGAGGGACTTCCCAAGACTCCGCTTCTTCCTTCGCACGCGAGGGAGGTGTTGTCACCCATGGTTGTCCATGTGGAGCCTCTGGGCTGTTTGTGTATATCGTATGAATTAGTGAGTGAATAAAAATTGTAAATTGGTATGAATGAGATCGTTAATCACAATTACTTGGAGCCCAATCAGGCAGATTGTAATTTTATCATAATAAAGTTGTTGAGGACATAGTATATTACAAAAATTTTAAAAAAGCTATATAATTTTGAAAAGTATTATAAGTGGCCCATAAGTTAAATAGCCATCAAACAAACTACAATATCACAATAAAATTACTAGTTGGATAAATTTAGTTTATTCTAAGGGCCACTTGTATACCCTTAGTCTTCGGGGCAGTTTGCCATTTTTTTCATAATATTTAAAACTCTTCTTTTGTTTTTATATTGACAGATAAATAAATTAAGACAAAACAATTTACAATGAGTGATGTTAAGGGTACCCACAGGAGTAAAGACACCTGGCAAGAGAGGAAGGACTAAGGCTAACTTTGACAGGACCTAAGTCCACAGTAAGACATTAATGCCAGTCTGTCACTGCCCCTTGTGTCCTGCAGGATGCCTTTATTATTCCTACAGGACATTGTCACTTTTCATTAGCGCAGGTACAGGCCTCTGCGAGAAGTTGCTGATATCGAATCATTGTTCTCACTCTGTGCCGACAAATATCTTGATAATCCAAAATCAAAAGCTGTCTCTGAAGGGAAACTAATTTTTTCAAATGATACATTGCTACGTGAACTATAAGATCTAATGTGGTCAAAGCTAGGAAGTTCCAGCTGAGCATATTGTGGTTTTGTAGGACAAGTTCACTGCTTATTTTTAGACTTATTTTCCCAAACGCTACGGAAACAAAATTCCTATGGTTTATTTATTATACTGATAATGCGTTTGAATTAAGTAAATAACGTCCATTTTTCTTACCACGGGGACCTTATTTCAGAAAAACCGCAAGGTCACGTTTGAATTTGAAACGTTGAAGGTCACAAAAGTTGTAGCCACACCAAAGTAAAAATTTGAGTTTACGGTATCCAATCTACCAAGGCAACGCTCCTTACTCGATATTAGGTCGATCTGAGGATCAAATGCCTCAAAAATCGTTTAAGGACTAAAATCAACGACAATTATTACAATATTACACAAATTGTATTTTTTTAAATATATATAAACGACATTAATGAGGTAGAATGTAGAGAAATCTAATGATAGAGATATAAAATTTAAGTCAAGTTTGATACATTATATAATTAAGGGTTTCAATAGGAAGCGAGTCTAATGAATTTTCGAGATTATAGCCCAGTTAAGCTGCACATACATTAATTATATGTAATCGTGAATTCGATGTGAATGTGACACTCTATTTTAGATTGACAAGCATTCATTTTTTATTATGAATTAGTTTATTAAATATCATTTATTATGACCGCTAAAAAAGGAACACAAGTTGTAAAAAATGCGCTAATGACATTTATAATGACTTTTTGTTATTAAATTTTGAAAAATTGAATCACTAATTAGATACAATTAATCAGGACTTCAATTTTGTACCACACTAAAAATTATATAAAATGTTTTTACTGGTAATCCAAATTAATTATTGACCTTTACTCTTTTTCTATAGAAATGGCTGTATTTTTGATGTATTCGGAATATGTATTGGGACTATCATGTAAAATTTAATGCTTCAAACTATAAAACACCTACACGGAGGTGAAAATAAAAAAGGGATTGCTATTTTGAAAAAAAAAAAACCCGATCAAACGAGAAGAAAAACTAATTATTAACAATCTACTGGGTTATTTTGATGAAAGATACATTTTATTTTTGAGAGATGGCCGACCAAATTTTCCGGTGTAGTTATTAGGATTTTATTTTGATTTTCTAGTCCCAATTCAGTTTATTATTCAATTCGTCACTCAGTTTATTCTCTAGCGTTACCATAGAAATGGCTTAAGCAGGCTGTGAACTGAGCCCACAGCCATAAGATAAAAACGTCAAGGAGAGTTTGTCAATATTAATTTGTTTTAAATTTAGCATTGGCGTTGAGAATGGTACTTAAGAAACCAGCTCAAGATTCTAATATTGTAACATGGGATAATTCCTAGAAATTAACTACTATTATTCAAACAGCAAAAGGAAATTTACAGGAATCCCCTAGTCATTACCGAATGGCTTCAACCTTTGAGGCAGCAGAGCCAAGAGAAAAGGAACAATGAAAAAAAGCAAAAGACTTATTTGACGGAAGAAGAAAAAGAGGAGTGGCGTGAAAAAGTCGAGGAGGTCGTTCGCAGGATGCTAGGACATCTGATCCAGGATAATCCAGGTTTCCGCTTTGCCTACTCCCCTTACAGGTTAGAGGATACTTGCATCGTCCTGCGAAGTACTAGTTAGAGTTTCACCTTTACAGCCGACGCCCCGAAGTCCAGTCTACAATTTGGCTGTCGGATTGTATCTTCGGCAGTAGGTAAGATCAGGTGAGGTGTACATTGCGAGGAAACACTAGGCAAAGAATAAGATGAGGGCTCGTTGTCATACCGATAGCCTAGAAACCTATTTAGCTGGAATTTTGCAATATCAGAAGCGTCGCCTGATTAGACTTTCTTTGTTTTTGAAATTTTTATTAGTATAGAAAAAATAATGAAGAATTGCTTATGCACATTAAATGTACTGCGGGTGCTTTGAGTATCAACTTGAACCTGACGAGATGACGTGGAGTGAAGTAGCTACGAACAATCCATGCCCAGCACACAGACCTGCTACTAAAATGAAAATTTTCCTTCGTGGAGTTTAGAATGCAGTAGTTTTACTTTCATGCGAGTACCTACTGATCTGTTTAATCTACTAGTATTTTTTTCTACAATTTAGGCAAAAAAATGTTGTCATTTTCAAAATAACCCAAAATAGTTTCGAAAAGTAAGTGAAGTCAGCTGTTTAATAACAAGTTGGTTTTTTTAATTAATTTCTTGTTTGCCTTACATTCATGTAAGAAAAAAAAACTTTGATGTTTCTAAAACAACTACAAAACATGATGTCATTCAGTTATTGATTTTTTTGTTGAGTACCATAACCATACAAATTGTAACCAACCATAACTAATAATGAGTAGTAAAAAATATGACTGGCATCGGTTACCATGGTAACAGTACATTTTGATCAAATGGTAATTTATTATTTGCCAATGGATGTAGATTCATAAATTATTTTTCTGTTATGAAAAATAAACTTTTTCAAAAATGTTTACTTAACCATGCGTTCATTGGTCTGTTCATTTATCAGGCGTGATTATGCAAATCTTTGTAAAAAAAATAATTCAATTTTCGTTCGTTGACAATTGCGTTCAATTGTCTTAGCATAATAAATTAATTTCGTTGTTTTCAGTCTCTGTATTCTTATTAATCATTCTAGACCGATTCTTATATTATATTTTAGATTATCAAATATTGTATATATTTTTGTACCGATTGGGAAAAATCAAGTAACTATAAAATCCCAACTATTCGAGAAAGCACTTTAAATGTTTAGCCCATCTGCATAGATTATTTATTTGTTTGGTAATAAGTTAGGTCATTTTTCTACATATTTAGTAGATATTTTTACATGTATTCTTTTACAAATTACTTATGTACAAATGGTATAGTTGTATCAAAACGCAAAACTTGCAACTTCTCGTTAACTTATACCTCAATGTCCTCTGTTTTTCTTACTCTTTTATTTATACCATCAATTTAAAGTACTTAGGATGATTTTCCTCCCATTTTTGAATTCAACGAAGTTGTCTAAAATATATAAAAATAAAAAGGTTAACTTGTATGAAGAGAATGGAAATAGTCTATAATCAGATGGTGTAACCTCAAAATGGAATTGCAATAAATTAATGTTTTTTGAACTGTCAAGTTTGTGTCTTAGCACTAATATATTCATTGCAAAAAGAATAAATAATTTCTGTTTAAATGAAGATTATAATTTATTTAATACTATTGCAGAAATCCCTCTTCGCAGAATGTAAGTATTATCATTTAAAACATATGGGCCATAATTTTTATGATGTAAATACTAATTCACTTGGATTTTGATTAATTAACTTAATGACTGTAAGATAAATATATTTTATTTGTAGATAGTCTAATTTATAGTGAGGGGGGCGAAGCAAATGTTATATCAAATTCAATGACTAAAAATTAATATGCAGTCGTTATTTTAGTTCTATTAAAGATCCTAATAGTATTAGTAATTATTTAAGAAATAGTACATTGGTAGGCATTTTATTGGTTTGGGTATCGGAGAGGGTTTTGGTTCGAGTCCCGATACTAGCTGTGTATTTTTTCATTGGCTGATAACTATCAGTAATAAACATTTTTTACTTTAAAGCACTTTTAGAGTCATGTGGTGTAGAGGTTAGTAGAATCGTTTCTTGATTGGAAGGCTCGTGGTTCATACCTATAGATAGCAGACTGGTTTTATTCCATTTATAATAATATAATTGGAAAGCCCTAGATAAGGCTAATTAACAATTAGTAACATTGGCAACATAACATAACCTGACGCACCTACACCACAAAAGAAAAAAATCACTATTAATATTATAATAACCCAAAAACTTCTGCCCTAATTGTTATCACTGTTACCCACATCCAGTATTACCGACTGTCACACTTCAGAATCAAAAAAATGTATTCATTTTTATTTATGTTATTTTGTATTGCTTCATTTACGATGAATATGACGAAAATTAATCTTTGATAAAAAAACGATCATTCCCGTTATTTTATTTCTTAAATATTAAGTCATTCATAAAACGCGTCAATTCCCGTATTTATTTTGAACATTTCCATGTCATTAATAAAACACAAGAATAATTCTTCATTGATCTTATGGTTTTGTCCCCTCATGAACCCATCCTAGTATGAAGCTAAAAACCCTTCTTCGTTTTGCAGTTACCCCACCATACAATATTAAATGAATGATCGTTTGTAGGCTTATTTTTGAGCCTTCCAACCGTTTCACATTACTAAAGCTCATTTCCACAAGATGTCTTATCATATCCATTGAGCATTACATGAACCCTAAATTCAGCAACTCAACTGCTTGTCTATCGCTGAAAATATTCCTAAACGTAAACATAATTGTAAAGTTTAAACAACAATGCGCAAGTGTATACAGTGTGAAGCCAGAAGTTGACAAAGTGGTTATATCTGTTCACGCCATTTAACATTTAATCGACAAGGCCGCGGATTGTAAACAGTGTTCAAAGGCTAGGGTATATTAAGTGGTTGAATGTTCTGTTGGTAACACGCTTATTACAACAGGTTAGTTGCAGTATTTACAGCAGATTAATTCCCGAACACGAACCGTTTCAGGTAGATAAATGCAGATATATAGGACCTACATGTCAAAGATGTACGCGGATAAATAATTATTATTGTTTGTACGCATACTGGTGAGTATAGCCTTAACAAAAACCTGCAGTTAATAAATACAAACTAAAAACTCAATGAAAGGCAACTAATTCCTTGATCAACTAGTCAATCTCTTTGGAAGAAGACAATGTTTTCTATACTTAGTCTATGTACATATTGTACCTATGATACCAATGAGTGGCTGAATAGTTTATGGTAAACTTGTTTATGACATTATCCCTTTTGAGGGTTTCATTTTTATATTATTCAAAGATTGCTTATTGAACGAAAATCAAGTGGAAAATAATCTATGCTCTTACAGGTTTGAACTGCTATGTTTGCAAAAAAGAAGATTGTGACAAACCACCTGAAAAGATGGAGACCAAGTCATGTGACGGAGAGTGCTGCTGGTCCAAGCAGACTCCAAAAGATGGTGTCAAAGTTCCAAGTGGTAAGTTTATCTTTTATTTTTATGTGTTCGACAGGAGAAATATCGCAAGTGGCTTGACTCTTCACAGAAATCTAGTAATTAATTGGCTATAAGAGTTTTATTATTTTTTTTTTATAAGTTATTCCTATGGAACGTATGTCACGGATAGTTTGTAGTTTCGTTACAGTAATTATTTGCACTCCATGGTTGACATGGCTGCAGAAGTCGCGTGGGATATTACCAAAGCCTTGCCTCCTTCTCTATCTACAGGAGGCCATCTGTAGGCGAATTATGGGAGCCTTGTGCTGTTTATGTGTATTAAACGCATTTTATTACGTTATGAAAGAAACAATAAACGTAAATTTCTAAATATGGCCTAAATACGATATTTTATCACAATACCATTCTGGGAAAGATTGTAATTTTTTTTTCAAATAATGTTTTTTTATTAAAAAAAAATAAACTATTATTGGAATAAAAACGTAATGACAGGGCTAGGTTCAGATGTGAAAGGCTCTTATTCCCCATTATTTTGTTGTAGGTAATAAAATAGTGTTATAAAATAAAGGAACGAATGAAAAAAATGAAAATGATATAAATCATTGGACTGGTGTCATACAAACTTAAAGGCTACCTCAGATGGAATCTTCCAACTCGTGTCTTCTTTCCTCCACTTCGATTAGACTTTCGGGGAAAAATTAGGTTAAGAATTAGTATGTAAGTTAGTGTTAAGATTGATCAAAAAGGTGAGCCCCATCACCTTTATTAGTTAGTTTAGTATACATTATACTTGTTACATATCATTATACTTGTTTAACCATTATATAATTTTTATAAAATAACTAAACCTGTATATAATGTAGCGATGCTACAGGAAATACAAAAATAATGAGAAACATATAATTGTTCGCTTGGAATTATACATTACAGGCAGTAAATACTTCGTACTTCCTCGTTCCATGCCTAATTAGGAACTTTTCTTGATAAAAGCCCGCACACATCTCAGAAATGTACTTTTTTTAAGTGTCGTCTTTCTATATTATTTAGATCATTACATTTGAACCTGCCTGCTAGTTCCAGCGTCTAGGAATTTTATATTTTTCACGGAATGGTATGATGTCATAAAATCCAGGCGAGACGTAGGAATCTTTGGCTATAAACCTCTTCATGGAGCATTTCTACAATTACCTTCTATATATAGGTTATATATAATCGTAAGTTAATAGGTCACTTGCCAACATGGGCTGTTGTTTCAGTCTCGCTGTCACAGCTGCTTGGAAGAATGTACAAATAGGGTCTCGGTAATGTAGGAAGTAAGAAAATACAAATGATTAATTTCTATTTGTTACTTTAAAAAAAAAGGTTAGCTAGGAGTATGGGCCTTTTAATGGTCAAGTTGTAATAACATACCTGTATTCGTATGTAGTAGTGTATGTAAAATGTATACAAAAGTCCCTGTTCGTTGCAGCATCCGGTGCCCAAGAGGAAACCCACTTCACGGAGAAGTCCTGCTGCTCAGAGCCGACAAAGGCCAAGTACATCGACAAGATGTGCTACAGACTCACGAATGATCCCACAGTCGGTCATTGCTATAGTTGCACCTCCGATCTCTGCAACGGACCCGCTTCTGCACCTCCTCAGATCGGCCAACACCCTATAGACACAAGTTCTGCCAGAGGAGAGTCTTTGACAGTCCTCCTCGTTCTGTTGTTGGGAACGTTCTGTCTGTGATAAAGTAACTGGAACGGGTGAGTATCTATTCCAAGTAACAGTTAGAAGATTTTGACTATTAGAAATACTTTCTAAGTGAGAACAAGAAGAAAAAAAATGTGAACATTCTGATGAATTAAATGCAACTGATAGAGGCTAAACCAGTATTACCAGGGTTGATGCAATTGATATTCTATTCATTACTCATTACATCGTTCTAACAATTAAAATTTTATGTGTAATATACTTATAAATTACATCAATTAGTTGTGTACAGTATAATTCAAGTATGTACTCCCTGACTATTATTTTTATTCTATTTTTTCAAATAATAAATCCTGAAATCGAATTATTTATTGTTTATAATTCAAAAGACGTTGGATCACTAAAAATAGTTAATGATAAATTATGATCGACCTCCCCCTAACCGGAAACGAACCTTACAGCCACCTATTACTTCCACCTAAAGCAGTCATATTTAGGGTCTCGTTGATTTTTTTTTCAAAACCGTTTGTATCTTTTGTTTGACCTGGTATTTGTCAGTATCCTGTTCAAATTTGAGACATAAAATTTTACTTGGTTGTATCATTTGATGAGTGCGTTGCTGAATAAATGATCTCTACGTCTTAATTGACAATATTTGTTTTTTTCAAACTTACCTAATAAAACTCATGAATACTGTCATAAACATCGACTTAAAAAATTTAGTCCTAGTTCTTTTTTTTGTTGGATGATATTTTTATTGTAGGTCCTTAGTGCACCTCTGATGCTAAAAATAAAACCATCCCCATAAAACATAATGAATTTTGATTAATAAATATTTTCCCTATATATTTTGTACGGGATCAAATTAGATTTATATGTTGGGAGCTCAAGTTGAATGTAAGCATGTGATATTATTAATCAGGTTCTAAGAGCTTTGATAGATGAAATATGTAGCACAAGATTAATCTTAAGAACAATGTAATTTTAATCGTTTATAGGCAAAAACACACTGTAATAAACAAAATGCGAACCTTAAATAAAAAATGTCTTTAAAACATCCTTGCAGGGGTAAGAAACGTAAAGGTTACGCTTACACGTGCACCTTAAAACGTCTGTCCAAAACCGAGGAAGCCGTTAAATATAGTTTCATTCACTCAGAGATTGGTTGCATATTGATCGACGCACTTATTAATCAGGCACAGGGAATCACTGAGTGAGTAGTTCGTGAACATCGGCATAACCTCCCTATTATAAAGGCCCTTTTTTTTCACCTTTATATTCACACATTTAAAATCTATAAGGGATTTAATTTGTGCAGGGTGCTTCTTATTTTTTTCTGTAACCATGCTACATTTTATATGGTTTATTAATTTGAGTGATGAAGTTATTTAACACATTTATGTAATGAAAACATATTGAATTTCAAAAGAAATGTGGTTTACCATCCAGAAAGATAGTAGACTAAAACTAATTTATTGTAATTTTCTCGTATAGTCTGTTCTCATCGGTGCGGGAATGGTGGTTGAGTCATAGTCTTAAACGCTAGGTTTAAAAGGTGCTGCAACAAAGTTCAAAGTTTAGATCGGGGTTCTATATTCTCTAGGACAAATGTCTGACCACTTCACATCAAAGCGTTCTGAAATGCTTAGGGACTTTTAGATGTATTGCACATTTATCATCAGTTTAAGACTTACTGACAGAAGATTGAGTGAAGTTAATAACGCTGGGGAGATTCAAGACATACTTTTTTTTATATTTTGTTTCTAAAATGAGTAGGGAAATGAAGATGCCTGTCCATTTTATACTCAGATAGTACATTGAAAAAACATTTTAGTTAAATTGGTCTCGTTAAAGGTCTCGTAATAATGCTACACTCGTTAATAAAATCGTTTCCATAACAACGGCAACGAAGTGGTTTGTGTGTAATGTATCATATGTGACTAGAATTTTTAATAATGCTATCATACTATAATAAGGGGAATAAAAACAAAACAAGGGCAGCAGTGATGGTATCAGCTCATAATACAGGAGAATAATTGGGTTGTGCTGGAGGGGACGTGGGTATCCCACCTAAGATAGGACGGGCTCAGCCATAAGATAGGGTAAGTGGGAGGGTAGGAAGCAGACATGGACAGGAGTGGGATATTTATGCCGCTAATCTGGCACAGCCGAACTACACTTGATAATGATGTGTTATGGCGCGGAAGCCATGGACCCTCTGATAAGGCGAGTGAAATAGTGCCGCTTCAAAGTTAAACAGGCTTTTATGCCGCCGCTTATCGCCAAGCCAGAGCCGCTTTAATTACAGACTGTGTCACCTGCGCCATCTTAGCGAGTGGGCAAACTTGGAGGGGGCGAGTCAGCAGTGTGCTCTCGAGGGTATCTCCTGCCAACACGTCGTATCTTCTCTTCGTGCATGTGTGTATGCATGCATGTGTATGTAGGATGTGGGGGAGGTTCGACAGCCGAGAATCGACCCGAGCTGACATCATGTACCCTCTCATGTCTTATATCTTATCAGCTCATGCACTATCATCATTGGATAGTGAGGAGTAATATAGAGATCCATTGAAAAAAAAAATGTTAGTTAAGTGTGCAGTGTCACATAATTAGGGGCCTTCATGATCTTCCTATATACTCCATTGTGATATATAGTTCCATTTTTACTAGCTGAGAAACTTCTGTTGTAGTGAAGTTAACTTGCAAGATCGGAGCTCAAAAAGGGATCATCAGTGACAACCTTCTCAGTGTGAATTAAATCTTTGGCCCAACCCTTGCAAAGACTAAAGGTTACGTTGACCTGCCTGCACAGACGCCAAGAGCGCGTCAGGGTGTGTGTGACCGTAAAGTACATTTTTTCGATAGCTGGTTTGCCAATGTGTTACGTGTGTAAGCCATTACATAAATATGATATTGGAAATAATAGGATCAACAGATATAAATCGATCACAAAAGCCTACAAGAAAAAAAGTTGTGCCTAGGATTTTAGAACTGATTTTGGCTATATTTCGGACACTCTATCTAAATATGAAATCAGGTTTTTTTTTATCTGCTCTACTTTGTTAGTTCAGAGTATTTTCGAACGTGCGGTTCTACACGAAATGTGCAGTTCTAACTCCATTTAGTGCAGTTCTAAATCACATTTACAAGGATTGGTTCTTGTATATTTGCCCAATTGTCAGTCTGCTGTGTAATTAGCTCCAGAAAAATCTACCAGATGGAGTAAGCTTCCGGTAACTCAAGTGACCTTAAACGCTTCAACAAGAGTTGGGCTTAGGTTGTAAGTTCCTGACGATCGAAGTTGGCCCCGCGAGATATTTGTGTTTAGGAAAGAGTTTAAAAAAGATAACCTAAAATTTACTGTGCTGTTGAATAGAAATGGAATGAGTTCAAGTAGACGAAGTTATGTAAATCAACCTGATGTGTTTTGTTGCATGTGCGGAGAATACGCGTTAAAAGGAAACACAAAAACTGTTAGTGACTTTAGTGTTAGGCTGGTAAATTACTGGCCTCCAGGCTGAAGGACAAAATATGCTGGAACAAGGAACCAAAATTATCTTTTACCGTACAAGAGAAAAGGTTCTGCTACCCTCAATAATACAATCTTGTATTTTGAATTAGAGGACACCTGGTAAAAATGGGTCTTCCTGACTATTTTCCTGTGATTGGTGCCTATTTATTGACAGCTCAAAGCGAAGTTGAAATGTGTCCGTCTATACAATGGGAATGAATATTGATTAATACCAATTGCTCACTCAACGAAAATGAAAGAAGAAATATAACACCATAGCTTTGGTCTAGGAGAAGATATAGTATCATGAAGGGTGGATAAAAACAGATCTTTGTGTGGATTTAAAAATGGTAAACTTGCTCCTTCGACAGCAAAGTGGCCACACCAAATATCCTTACTTCTTGTTCCTCTGGGATAGCAGAGATAAAACATACCACTGGGTTAGAAACCACTCAAGACACAAAACATGGACGTTGGCGAAAAGAATGTCATTAACGACCCCTTTGTTGAACGAGAGAAAATCATATTTCCTCCGCTGCATATAAAGTTGGGCTTTATAATGCAGTTTGTATATACTATTGATAAGAAGGGATCATGCTTTGCATATGTAGGGAGGAAAAATTCCTCAGTTGAGTAGGAAAAAAGGAAAATAGTAATATTTGATGACCCACAAATAAGACATTTCATGGTCCTGCTTTCGCCAGTTTAATGAAGGAGGCTGAGCCAGGAGCCTGGACTTCGTTTGTTACAGTTGTCAGAAATTTTCTGGGCAAACGCAAAGCTGAAAAATATGGTGACCTAGTAAACAAGATGCTTAACAGTTCCATAGCCCTAGGGTGTATAATGCCTGAGTATTAAGGTGCACTATTTAAACAGCCACTTAGACCGTTTTCCTGAAAATATAGGAGACACTAGGTGAAGGATTTCAACAGGATATTAAAACTATGGAGACTCGCTACCATGGGAGATTACGGGACTGTTCCAAAATGCATTCAAGAACGTCACGGAATAGAAGCTTTCGAAGTGTTCAATGCCTAGTTGGTTTCATTGATAACTTTTTTCTCTATTTTTGTATACAATAATATTTGTGTAATATAATAATGAAAATTCCATGTTCAGGTTTTTTATTTGATCCCTGGATTTAACTTAACATAAAACGGCAATAAATTAATATTCCCATCTCTCAAGTAAAAGTCAAGTAATAAATCTGAGAAATAATAATTTTTCCCAGTGATAACCGTCAACTGGGAGGGAAGCTGTGAGGTCAGTTGAACCTGTCCCGTGGCGTGCGCAGAAACCTATTCTCATCCGCTCTTCTTTAACCTTCTTGTGTCTTATGAAAATCCTCCTGTCGTTGTCGTTTATCTTTATCCCAACTGCCAGGATTGTGGCATCTTCTTCTGCTAACAGGTTTTTCAATCATCGCGAAATTACGCTTTCCATTTCATCTGGACTTTTAATATTGGGGCCAGAGAATTCGTTGGTGTTGATGTATGTTCAATCAGCATTCGCATATGTGCGCCTCATCTGTCATAAGGAACATCTTACTTGTTTCCATCTATTTTCCCTTCCTGTTCTTCCTATTCTACTTTCCCACTTGAAGATTGAAGATGAAGAGGTTGAAACAAGTCGGCCGGTGCTCATACAAAAGAAAGGTGTGAGAATTCCAGTTTATCTAACATTCTTGGTCAAAGAAGGTATGGAAACCTTTTCACACAATGTTGATAAAATAGGTCATAGCAGAGATTTAAGCCCGCTCGCTTGGGTGAGATTTCTAAATTGCTTCCATTGATCACAACGATAAATTACTAAGATAATTTAACTTTGGATTAGAGCTAATTGGGAGAGGATCAAATCCAATCAATACTGAGCAATATTATTTTTATTATAACTTTACGCATGTGCTACGCTCAGAATATGATAGGGTAATCAAATATAAGTAGTTCGAATAACTAAATGGCATCCCATAAAATAATTATTCGAATTGAGCGTAGACTTGGGTGCCCGAGTAAGGTAGGATAAAAGTAATATGAATCGGTAGGGTAGATATTATTGTATTTAATATATTATTGTAAGATATTATTGTATTTAATAATATTTAATATATTATTGTACATTAGATATACGTATTTACATATATTTATTTGTAATTTTTATATGCATCAAAAATAAATTACAGTTGATTATCGACATGTGACGTGACCGATTTCAAGTAATGGGGGAGTTCGAGAGGAGGGCTTTCTCCCACACCACTCGTCTCAATACTCAAGTCATCCGCAGTTTAGAACCTGACCGAACGTAACAAATTTTAAGATATAAATTATAGTACATCGTTTTAAAATGAAAAATTTGTACTGTGGTATTGTTTCCAATATATTTTATAATTATTAATAATTAACCACCAAATTACTGGCAAGATTTGGTCTAGAAGCCAAGTAATTTTGTCATCGCCTGTTAATTAATAATAATTATATTTATTGTTCATTTTATTTACTTATTTTATTTTAGGTTTTACTTTGTACTCGAGTTTTATTGTAATTTAACTGTTATATGAATACATTGTTAATTAGATTGCATGCTCGTGTTGATGGTAGGAGATGATATATTGTTGCAAATGGCCAACTCAACAGATTGGTTGGCAGTGTGAAGATATATTGTGCTATTGTATTCACGTAATTACGCAAATAAACACAATTATTATTATTATTACAGTTAAACGTAAAGCAATCACTCCGTTCGTGTTAGAACGTCATGAGTTTTTCTTGCGTCAGGAGTGATTTGATTGCTTTCAATAGACTATGTACTGAAGAATTATAGAGCTATTGTTGTCCTCTTACAATAAAGTAGTACAATGAGTCCAACCCTCAAGCCATAGTAGCCTAAAATATTGACGTCAGTCCACTTGGCATCAAAGCCTTGCGCAATTTGTGCACGAGCATTTGGTTTAATGGACGTTTGCAATCTCTGATGGATTAGAGGGAGTGAGCCCCAGTCTGAGTGGACAATAGTTATTGTGATTGAGCTCAAGCTCATCAAAGGAAATGATTTCAATTCATTTGCAAATGATGGTTTTAATAATAACTTTTAAACAAATGATGGTTAACATGGAATGGAGCGCATCTGAATAGAACTAGTAATATCCAGTGTATTATCGGTTCGAAAATTTTGTTACTTTTGACATCTTCATGGTTCATGAAATGTCCTCCTTTTTCTAGATGTGTACACCATCGACAGTTAATAACAAAGTACGGGGGGCACATATTCCACCATATCACAGTATATATTGCCTAAAGAAAGGTGGGGAATCCTATCGAAAGTGACCATTTCTGTTGAAATAAAATTCATGGTCTGTAATTGGAATTTGAACCTAGAACTTCGAACTTCGTTACCATACAACGAACGGCCTAAGTCATTTGAATATACAATTTCCGAATAGCCTTTGCGGATCTCACTGGAAGGGCCAAGCTGGAGACAGTGGCATAGGACACTCACACATCCATGCACGCACAGACACTACAAGCACACATGAACACCGACACATCCGCACAATCAATGTGGCTAGGACGGAGAGCGGTAGCGTGAGGTTTTGATAATGGGAGCCAGTGACGGGTGACTCAACACAAATCACCCGGTGACTGATTCACAACCGCCCGGTCTGTCTAACTTCACCTCGCCTCTTTTTCACATAAATCTCTTGTCGATAGCGCACTTCACCCTTCTATCTACATCCTCCTTCTCATATCTCTTATCCGAGAGTCGTCTAGCACCAACTTTCTTCTTCCAACTCTCTGACCTCGTTCTGGAGTTGAGTGCCCCAAACCCCCGACCGTTGACAAGAGGAAAGCCTTTCAATAGTCAGTGTGTAGTTGAGGGATCAATTATCGCAATATAACATTAACCTCTGCAACAATACAAACATAGCAAGACTAATTAAACCTTATTATCTGATGCTAGATTGTAATTAATATCCTAGAGTGGTAATTACTAAATAGAAAGAAAATTTAGGGAGCAAGGAGGTGATTATTACACACACTTATGATGTATGAAAACCACTCAAAATTAAACACTAAAATCAGACTTTCATGTGGAGCATAACACTTGAGAATTTCTGGAGAGGTGTTCCTTAGTCTGGCTCATCTGTTATTTACGAGAACATATTACCCCCCCCCCCTCCTTTAATGGGGTGTTCCCGGAGGTCCAAAAGTCCTGACCAGATTTACCCTTTTGTACTGTGAATTTAATTTGACCAGGTAAATATATATATGTTTTAAATTTATAACTCCATCACAAGCACTAACACTGGATAATTCTGGTGGTAGAGCTATAAATTTAAGAAATAAAACGTCTTGTCTCTCGATAAAGTTATTTATTTTGGCAAAGTGCTTTTAGCTGTCTAACAGTCATTCCTAGTGCCTTAATACACGATTAAATTGATATGTAGGATATTATAAAAAATCAGAGGGAATCAGTTAATCACCGACAGGCTGTGAGCTGTCCATATTCCGGTGAACCCGGCCAAAACTCAAGGGATCGTCTTCTCCTTCCAGAATGGAAAACGGAAGCGTCCACCCAGCTTCACCATAGACGGGACTGAATGCAAACTTTCCAACAGCATATGCTACCTAGGCATCAACCTAGGCAGACCATAACGTTCTACACACACCTGCAGAAGAAGCTGAAAAGAGTACGTAGGACTTACTACTCTCTCCAGCATCTCACCACAAGCCCGGCTATATCCCTTCGGCTGAAACTGTTAATATATAAGAGTCCCGATCTACTGTTTGGGACACCACTCTTCCGATCCCTACTCACTAGCACAATAACTCGACTCCAGAGCTTCCAGAACAAAATCCTGCGCACGGCACTATGGCATACCCCTTTTCGTGATATGAAGGCTCCCGACATCCACGAAAAGTTCGAGGTCCCCGCCATCACCGAAGCCATCCAAAGAAGACACATCAAGTTCTTTGACTCGATGAAACATATCCAAAACCCTCTGTTCCGAGACATGACACCCTCACCACTACCGGCAAGATGGCAACTCTCAAGATTTGGTAAAGCAGACCAAATGGTGGACATCACGGCGCTTGGCCCACCAACAAGCCTCTAACGGGCACCCATCACAGCTATCCAACTAAATAAGACTGCACTACATGCCTAGAGGGACTCTAGGCCCAGCCACCAGTGGACTCTCACCACTGTACCGCAACAACCAACCTCTACCGAGGCTTCCCACACTCCTTAATTCTCTCACTCCACCTTCAAGCAGGTACTCCTAGTACAAGGATCCGCTCAACCTAAATATCCCTTTATTTTTCCCTCATCCTTAATCTTATAATTAGAGATCTAAGAAAAAAAACTGTTGTTTTTTTAACTCTGTTGAAATAATAACACTTGTTAAAGTTAAATGACTGATCTAGTGAATGAAAATGCAGCAAGGCTCCTTTCACACTATACGGTTTTTACTGCACGGCTATAGCTACATGTTTTTCAGATTGGTAGTGCATATCTTCGGAGACGTTGTGGAAACGTGTGTATATCTTGTGACCTTTTTTTGTAATAATCATTTTCAGTCTTGGATCAGTAAATGGATGTATCTATATTGTATATATTGTTTGTACAGTCGCCAGTGTGCCTAACACTAAAAAACTATAGCATTTCAGTACTTCAATACGCACACATGTGTAAATTGACGCTAGTACGCATCGCCAATCTATTTACATCCACTTACTGATTCAAGACTCGAAATGATTTCAAAAAGGGCTGCAATATGTACATACGTGTGCGCAACGTCACAGGAGGAATGTGCGCAATACCAATCAAACCCAACAAGTGAATTGTGCCCCTAGACGTACGGTTAAAACCGTATAGTCTGAAAGGGGCTTAAGTAGTTTAGAAATGGTAATCTAAAACATTAGTGATTTTTGATATCATATATATTCTTGTTTTTTTTAAATAAATTTGTCTAGCACAGATTTCATTAAAGAACGAAATTAGATTAGACTTTTTTTTAAACGTTCGTTTATGCTATTTTTTATAATATAATATTCAAGTTAGACTCCATGGAGTGTGGGATGAATTTTGTAATTTATTGATGATTTGAAATAGTTTCGCCCTAAATGAGCAAGCATTATGTCTTGATATTATTTTTCCAGTCGGCAAGACGGCGGTATCTTTGACACAGCCACAAACATCCACCGGCCAACATTGTAAGGATACTTGAAGAGATCTTAAGTGTCATCTCCATCTGCCTCGCGCACATACTGTTGGGCGCCAACATTGTAAGTGCCTCGAGTGCCCCGGAAAGTCTGGCCATACGAGGCCATCAAAGGCCGTGCAGACGACAGAAGTGGTACAAGTGTCAAGAGCCAGTGACTAACTCACACAGAGTCACTGATAGAGACCAACAGCCAGCGGAGGACAGCTGGTGTCAATATTTACTAGCCAAGGCATTACACAAGACAGAACCAGAAGACAGTCTCTCCATGTTTACCGAATAGATTATCATCGAGACCCCTCAACCCAACAGTATTTTATTCGGCCTGAGTAGTTTATCGGATAAATAAAACCTCGGGCTGGTTTGTTTTCACTTCTCATACAGGGCCATCTCCCTGTTTACTATAAATCCTTCGGGTTAAACCCCCAGCCCCGTATTCTGGGCAGTCTACCCCTCAAGCTTCCAAGAAGGTGTTCGGTGCAGCAACTAACCGAGTCCAAACCAAACTGTTTACTCCCGGCCAGGAGTCCTTAAGATAACAGAACGGCCGCCATTAACGAAATTATTCCGCTCGAACAAACACCTTTTCGTGTAAATAAAAATTAACACGAATTTACGGCTGGCCGGCCTCGAAACGAATGCTTCCTCACTATATCTTTATTTAAACCCTCCGCCACGACCCTCTATTTCTTCTTAGATCAAAACAGTCCTTTTTTCCCCTTAGTCCGGGTGCCTGTCCAGGAAGTTGCCCCGATTAAATAGCATATGTTTGGATTATAAGCCCAGATCCCTCACAGAGCAGAGTGTGGGCATTTGTATATAATATGCCTGTAAATATAAGTTGTGTTATCCGGGTCGATGTATACTTAAAAATAGTCGATCCAAGATCTTTGGCCTCACATTCATTACATTAAAAAAAAAATTATCTTACTGAATGAATTTTTGAAAAATCCAACTTAATTTGAATCTTGAGGTATATCTAAAAGTAATAAAGGACGTAAAAAGAACTTATTATTAAGTTGTTCCGCAATTCCAGGTGAGTTTTTAAAAAATCCATTAAACTATTGTATATCAATCACTCGTTGTTTTATACCGGAAATTGGCAAATATAAAAAAAATAAATTTTAAATATAAACCTATTTAAAACGGGTTGGCTGACATTGAAGACAATATTTCGATTATTGACTCCTAAACATTATTTTTTTTCCTACATAGGATAATAAGAAAATGACAAATATCAAATCAAATCAAAAGTTCAAAATCATTAAAGCATGTGATCAGTAACATGAGAAAACACGACACTAAATAGAATACGGGACCATTTATTTTTCAAGTGTAATGAATAATATAATGTTCGAGTTGTAGGCCTTGGGGCCATGTTTTTGGTTCACTGGTCAAGAATGGTTAACAGCACTCAAATTTAGGACCTTAGAAAGTTTTAATAAATATCCCAAAAGTAATAATGCTAAGAATTGGTCAAGGAACAAAGCATCAAAGTTCCGCGGGCCGATTAAATCTTAGCATCCAATGAGTCTAAAAGTGACGAAAAATAATTTTTTTAGCATCAAAATTACGATTTAAGTCGTTCTTCTAAACTTGAAGAATTGTTGAGATCAAACGGGAGTGTCAAAACGGAATCGGGATAATATCAGTATAGCCTACAGTAGATTAGACAACTTGAGATGTACCCAATTACTGTTGAGTGTTGTATATAACGCTTACAGAATGAAAAGCAGGCAAAATAAAAATACGCATTTCCTGTTAGAAAGTTGGTTAAGATAAGTACAATAAGGAGTTTGTGTTGCTATAAAAACCACTGGGAACCATAGACATGACTTTCTTCATGGTATGGAAGTTATGGGTTCAGGTCCCTAGAGTGAATTTATTTCATTGCCAGAAATAGAGGATGGTGCTACAGGATATCTGCTGCTCAGCACTGAATGAGAATATATAGGGGCTTAAATAAATAAACGTACTTATAAAAATATCAATGAAACCCATTGATATGCATAATACTATCTACACAAAGTTTTTCTGTTGTAAAAAGCTACAAGATATAAGAATGAAGTAGTTAACAGCTTCCTGACTGGTAAGTGTCTTCAGGTGTAAATTTGTAAATAGCGGGTTTATAAATAAGATAAGAAACGATCGGATTGACAGTACACTCCGCCAGGCATTACTTACATCCACCCTCCTCACTTACCATTCTCTTCGGATCCTCTACTTCGCACAGGTGGCAGATCCGGGGCGATAGAGCACGTGCAACGGCACTCCGAGTACGGTAACTCTGTCTGCTAAGTGGCAGGCCTCCCAGGTATCTTGGAGGCCACAATTTACTCGGGTACACAGAGCAGTTCAGTGAGGATGGAAATTCAATGTCTGCTATCTGTATGCAACTTATACAATGGGGCCCACAAAAACGATCTGAAACTAAAAGGCATGAACACTCGGTATATTAAATTGTGTATGTTTCATGAAAAAATTTATTAAAAAATCTTTGTAAGATTTTAAGTTCTGACCAGGAAAAATCTATGGGGCTGAGCCCACTATTCACGAACCTAAGAAAAATAAATTTTCCTTTTACAATTCTAAAACAACTTTAAACTTTCAACAAAAGTACATTAAAGTTCGAGCAATTCAGATAAAAATGTTACGATACAAATTTATAAAATATTTGAAATAAGCCTGTTATAATGTAATAAAGAAAAAGAAACGATATTTCTAAGTTTCGTTGTTATTTTTACATAATATTAAAAAGCGAACTAATTTCAATATGCACACGTAATATTACATGTAAACCTTTTGTTGAAATAGATGCCCCTGTTGATGTTTTACTCGGCAGGGACCCCCCCTCCCTCCCCCAAAGAAGTAAAAAAAGTTATTGTTCATTAAAAAACAACGATAATTATTTCATTATGAGTAAGTATTGTCACAAATAAGCTGATGTTACATAAATATATTAGGCACTTACCACCTTTGTCCCGGAACGGAATTACAGAAAGCCCGACCCGGGAATTTGCTCAGGTATATACCCAGAATTCCTCGAAAAGTTAACAGGAGTGACCTCTGTGTCCCCTACGACGGACCGAAGTTAGTCACTAAGTAGCCACTTTGGCCTCTACAGAACAGTGATCTAGAGCTGATTTTCACGCCTCAGCCCATACGTACAGAAAAAACCAAAAAAAATGTATCCACTGTTTAAAAGTCTATAACTTGCAAACTAATTGACGAAGTTATAGACTGTTAACCAGTGGATACATTTTTTTTTGTTTTTTTCTGTATATATTTTCTACTCAGTCACTACTACTGTATTATTAGTATTTAATATAAATTATGCAAATATTGTGAGTTATTTTTATTATAAAAGTATTTTTATGTTTTTACAGGTAAAATTGGTTATTGTACGATTCAATCGTTGTTTAGTTATGGCAAGAATCCAGCTATTTACATTTTTTTGTTAAACGAATTTTAGTGATAGTTGATAAAAAGAATAAAATAAGTGTTAATATAATAACAGACTTGCTCTTGAATCGCTCTTGAACAGATCCATAGAAAATGGTTTACGTTAGTTTAGTAGCCTTCTTTAATCGAATGAAGTTACCCGGTTATTCCAGAGTTTAGTCATAATTGCTAAGATGGTTGACTGACGTTCACACCTGCGGTGGTAATAAAGTAGGAATAATATTGTTGGAGCTGCTATCCAAAGACCTGCTCAAGAAGACAGTCCGTCAGGAGCGGGCAAGGAACCCGACCCAAGCCGGTCCTATATTTCTCTTTCAACCTTTATTCTTTTTTATCTTCCACTCCTTCCCACCTTCCCTTTGGGATATTCCTCTTTTTTAAAGCTCGTAAACTGACGGCATTAATGTACATAACTTGATGGGATTTTTAGACGTAATTTTTGAAAAGCCACAGCAGCCTCAGAAGATATTTAACTTCGGCTATATCAAAATCTATTAATATGTATTTATTCCGACGGGCGAAGGGAGCAGGCGCAGTAAAAAGGAACAGTTTACTGTTCCCGCGCGCGGGAACCGGTGGACTTTTTGTAGCAGTTTGTCCCGCCAGTAAGATGGGCACATGATGGCTGTCTCCATGGCTACTAAATATTATATCCACTCCACCCTCTGTGACAATTTAGTGACGCGTAGTAATTCACCACTGCGAAGCAATTATTAACTAAATATATTATCAACAAAATACCACTATACAATATTCCTTTGTGTCTTTGGATACCAGCAGCGTTAATGGACCAAAATGGACCAAAATTCCATTTCTGGAAGGGATCGACTTTAAATTAATCATTTAATTACTACTACGACAAACTACTTAATTAGGAAATAGAGAGATCTTACTTTAATACTCATGTCTTAGTGACTTTTCTCAACATAATATCCTAGGACAGAAGAAGTGCGAATGATGGCTAGAGACACCAATTCGTAGTGATAAGTTTAAAATCTCCAAATTACATGCCGAATTCTGTACAACAGAATGAGAGCTATTATTATTTAAATTTCTTACAAATTTAAATTTAGTTTCCTGAAGCGTCGCAATAAAATTCATGTTGTTAATCAGGACATACAGATCATTAATTTGTTACACCACTCTTACAAAACCCTTCATAACGACCTTAATATACCCTACATTCTAGAACTCATCCCTTCCAAGTTTATGAAATTCCACAGTAGCCTTTCCAACCACCCTAATCCTGTAGCACAGTCTTTGCACTGCGCCACTCATCCCTATAATCCTCCTCGGAGACTGAAACGGCAGTGGCCTCGTGACCTGCTATAATCGCATGACAGTGGGAGTCCTGGCAATGGCCAGTTTCTCCAATCATGTCCTATTGTATGAATGAGCGAGTGAATGATGACTGTAAATATGGTATGAATGAGATCATTTATCTGTATTATTATTGCCTTATAAAAGGCAGATTGTAATTATTGCACAATAAAAGTTACACCACTCAATATTATAGAAAATATATAAGCCGTAATTTTTTTTTTTTGGAGTTATCAATATTTTGCCTGTCTTCGGGTAATCAATGGTAGCCTTATTATAAAATTTAATAAAAGCTAATGGACTCCTCCTCAACTCCAGAACAGACAGACCCACGACTGAAAATATTCGGGTTTATGTAGTGAGTTCATTGCTTCCTGTGAGTATATAAATGAGTAGAAGACTACTATGTCCTCAATGTACAATATCTTAGGGGTACGCTAAATGTTTTGAACTGCTCAACACCTAATGAGCTCCTCAGGAATGTCAAAACGTGAAAACAAATCTTTTATCAACCCAAGTGGATCTCCCAACAAAAACCTTCAGTTTGTATGAAATTTATGGTTTTGAAAATACCAATAAAACTATTAAAAATTAAGTTTGATAGCATAGAAAACATCATATTTTTTGTGTTCGCCATATTAAATTATAATTCATATTTCCATAGGCATTAGTTAGTATAGCTTGCAACATAACCTTTCTTGGTGAGTATACCCCAGTAGTCTTTAATTTTTTAATTAAATTATGTACAAAACAAATTACTTAGACGAATTTGGCTCGGGCAATATCCCCCTCCCTTGCCTCCTTGACAGTCAATCCAGACGTACCATTAACGTCAGGATAATCCCCCTTGGACACCTGACGAGCGTTATTAGAAGTGAAAAGGTCCCGTTCTGTTTTTGTTTTTTTTCCCCCGAAATGAAAAAGGATCCCCTGAGCGAGAAGGATCCTGTTAATCCCCGGAGCCCGAAGACAGTGCGTAATCACAAATGTCAACCGTCCTGCAACATCTTCCCCCTTCGGTCCTTACTTTTTAAATCTGGGACAAAAGGGAGTCCAGACAGCCAGCAGATGAAAGAGCTAATTACAAAGCCTCTCGTCCACTTTGCTGTTGTTGTTTTTTTTGTTTTCTTTTTTTGGTTTTTTTATTTCTAAATTTGTTTTCCCTCCGCCCAGAAGGGTGCTGTCCTGTTGATGACAGCTGTAGGACTTGAACCCTTCACACTAGTTGGAAGGATAACTGAAGATTTCCTTGGGCTGAAGGTGCATATTTGTCTTCCCTTATGAAGGAATTTGAACAGAATGTATTCGAAAGCCGATTTCCAGGAACTCGGAAAATAATCTTTTAGATAGAATATATAAATAAAATAATAGTTACAAAGCTAGCAAGGTGCCTTTGTCTCAAGGTTTCTTTTCCCTTGCATATATTTACTGGTACAATATATTTCATATACTCTAGTTTCCTGCTTCTAGAGGTTTCCTGATGCTTTCCCTGAGAGTTGGGTTTTGACACAGGTTTTCTTTATGGCTGAATCGATATTAGACCTAGCCACTCAAAATGCACTTTTTTTTTAAATTTATTTTTTACTGTCAATCGTAAGCAAAACGATTTCTTATTAAACATATTTATTAAATCATAAACAAGTTAAAGTACATATTAAAATTAATTAAATCAAATGATTTCAGTATTGAAGGGAAAATGAACATATTTTATTCCAATAGTGCAATATTTCATGCTAACATTCGAAATAGTCTTACTTATTTTTATATTTTATGTTTTCTTTTATCATCTACATTCTATTTAAGTAAGATTATTTTGTTGTGCAGCTTTTTGTTAGTTTTCACAACATATTTTCGCGTTGTCAGGCAAAGAGCCTGTTCAACATAACGTGCGAATTGTAGAGACACTGAATCTGTTAGTTTCTGATCGGCTGCCTCCTCTCACTATTTGTTAGCACGTTCTCGAGGTGACATTTTTCTACGTGCCAACAAAGGTTCTATGAAACAAATCCCTTCTCGTCTCATTTCCTCTCACTCAACATTCTCATTTCCTTCCAATAGCTGGCTCTAACTATCTTATATACCATATTCGTCCAGGTTAGACTTAACACTTTTATTCATTTTCCCTGCTTATCTCACCAAAGAAACTCATATTTTATTTTATTTTACCGTTCTATAATTTTTTTTTATAGTAATCTGTCAAGTATTAATAGTCAAATGTAACAAATAAAGTTTTTGTCACTCTGCATGATCCTTATTTTTAGCACGGATTGTGCTGTAATCTTTAAGCTGATGGTGACTTGCTGTGATCTACCGAATATATGAGGTACATCCGTTTCATCGCATAACTCAAAACCATTAATGAATGTTGATAGGTAAGAAACAGTTAATACCAGAAAAAGTCGGTGAAAACAAAAAGATAAAATAAAATGTAAAAGCCTTACAAGTGTTAAAATTTCGCTAGAGTTGCCGCGGGGGGGGGGGGCACGGTGAGTGAGCTCCCCCTCTGCCCACCGACCCGTGGCGGCTTAGGCCCAAGATATTCATTAAAGTTAAAGTGGTCGACTAATTTTCTTTATAATTTTCATACCCTCTCGCTGGCAAAGTCTCGTTTTCCGACTGTCTGACTCCAGAACAACAATTTTCCAGGGTCAACGTCATGCCAAGGCATCCGTGAAACTCCAACTTGTACAGACGCGTGAGTGCTAGAGACTCTCTGTAGTTGAAGTCCAAGGAGCTCTTCGTCTCTTCTTGCGCTTCCACGCTTGTTTCCGACTGGGGAGCTTCTCCATCTGGAGGGGTTTGTGAAAACGTGAGAGTTTGGAACGACGCTCGTTGGAGCGAGACGCTGTCTTGTCAGTAATTATGGAAACAAGATAGAATAAACACAGGATAATGGTGTTTTGAATTAGTATACTATCGAGTATAAGCCTTAATACTGGAATTAATAACAATCATAGGTGCTGGACTAGGCAGGGCTCCTGGAAACTACCGCAAATTTTGCAAAACCTCTTGAATTTTTTCGGGCCACTTGAAATCCTCATTTAATTATTTCCTCATTACAACGATTAAAAAAAAAAAATTATTCTTGTCTCATGACTATTCTGTCGAGGCTCTTAATTAAACATTTGACAAATTAAGTTATGGTGCATTCAAGTATGATGGGAAACAATTCTTATATTTAATGCTATAGATATTTCTTCCAAGATTACACGTTTTACGTTAGAAGCACTCAGCGTAAGTCGAATTCAAAAAACATCTCAGGGGCAGGTTTTCCTCGTCTCTTTCTCATCTTTTTCCTTGACGACTTTTCACAGCCTTCTTTCACGTTCACAGGCATGTTTTATGATGCAATTTTTGTTTTCTCAAAACGTTACAATCCACAGGTCGACCTAGCCACTCTCAAAATGTTTAAACTAATATAACTAAGAGTCAATAATATGTACAAATAATTACCAATTAAGAATCGAGTGTGATGCATGACACATTTAATTGTTTCGCTACTCAACAACAACATGACTGCTCTAATGGCTGTTATAGGTTATGGTCCACAACGCGTTATGTATATTACCAATCAGGATGGTAAAATTTTGATGCTCTGCTTAGTATGATAGGAACATATTAATTTTTCATTACTAACAGTACATATCTCATAGCATACCCGCCGTTATTTTATTATACTGATTATTTTTTTCTTAGGGATACATTTCTTATTATGCCAATTTAATTATAATACACTTGAGAGTGATAGCCAAGCTGCTAAAAGCACACGTAACAGTGTAAAATGATTTATGCAGGCCAGAGAGAGCTGTACGTATGAGGGGATTGAACACAGAGCTGTACGTCAAATTTCAACAATTCAGCCTGCATAGAAATACAAGCTAGAACGTTTAGCTGTTAAAAGAAACCGAAACGAAGTCACAACCTTACTTTTGTTAGCTGTTTTTCAATTGTTTATAAACCTCGAAAAAATGTATTTATTTATTACTTGGACTATGGACTCGTACGAGCCATTTTCAGATGTTTAAAATAGCAATTTAAAAGCAAAAATAGAATTTACTTCACAATTACTTTCAATCAAACCTCGTTTCAATTTGTTCCTGTGAAATTTATTACATTGTTTGTTCAAAATGAAGAAAATTTGACTTACACCACCCTGTCTTTTGCCCCATCATATATTATTATGAATACCCCAAAACCAGCCTTTCAACATAATCAAATTCAACTACCATGAAAAATATTATGCCAGTAAAACAATATTAATGTTGAAGTTGTGAGTACGATTCAAATGGCCTTTTGCAATTTCGGTTAAAAACAAGAACACGTGCTTAGTCAGGGTAGTCTAAACGATTAGTTCGAAACCCTGTACTAAAATTTACGATTTTTTTTATTGCCATGTTTTAAATTGATTAATGACAGTTATTAGACTCACAAAGACCAAAATACTCAGACAGGCGTAAGGGTTTTCGGACCTAGAAAGACAAAAACGAAACCCTACATGTATGAATAGCTAGTTGGAATTGCTGCCCTGAGGTTTCAAAACGTAACTATAGTTATCTGCCTAATGGATAATTATACTGTAAGGTCTGTTTGTAATTGTAGTTTTATTTTGACGTAAAAGCATGAGATTATTAACACCATTATTTGTATATATGAAATCATTTGGGGAGGCCACAAATTGCGATCGAATTTGTATTTCTTTTTGAATGAGATCAGTTCTACTGTCATCTTCAAAGTTGTTATGAGTCAGCCGCATACTCAAGTACTCTCTACAATTGCATCTTCATTGCCGACTGCATAGCGATGGGACGGAGCTCTGGGGAGGGGACCGGAGCGAAGAGAAGGAGCCAACACGACTATAATATAGGATATTAATGAGGCTACAAGTCGTGTCCTGTAAGCTCACCAAAAGCTAACGTGAATATTTTAACATTGATTTAGTGGTGAATTATTAATCAGGGGAGTTGGTCACGATCCTGAATTACGTTCTTGGGGGACAATGCCCATTGTATCATACTCTTGCCTATATTGTCCTCTGCCCGCTCAGCCGCTCCCCCCGATAAAGCATCCGTTTGAAAAGGCTAAGGGCTGACGGGGGAGTCCGTGGACGGCAGGTAAAGGGCGGAGGAGAGCTCTTCTTGCACCAATCAGAGCCCGGAGGAAGAGGCTTTACTTTGAAACAAGTAAAGGGTAATTGTATTTTAGGATATATTGCTGGAATTTAACGCAAAAACTCAACGATTCCTCAATGCACAGCCCTTAAGATATTTAGGATTCACTCAATATAACCATTGATTTTTTTCACACGTAGCTAAAACACCCGAAAAAATGACCGTCCCCGTAGCCTGGTGATACTGACTGCTCGACCAATTTTTTTTTTTCATTGATTTTTTGTCTCCTTAGCTCTGCCTCGTAAGGTAAATGAGCAACTAATTGAAAACAAAAGTAGCACACCAGATTAATAAAAGCGAAATTAAAGTTAAATGGTAACTTGCCTCACTATCGGTCGACTCCTACCTCTTCATGTTAATTCCGAATAATAAAGTCATATAGGTGAGTATTTTAGTCATAACAGGAAAAATCAAAAATATTACACTTTGTTCGTTAAACCATCTCAGAGACTCTGAAAATAACCTTTCTAACCATGAATATATTAGTAAAAATCACCATGAATTGACGGTGGACAATACGCAATTCTCATTGTTCGTATAACTTTATTTTTTAAAACATGACTGTCATAAATGGGTCGTTCACCGTGGGAGAAGACCACATTCTAGAAATTAAGTACAGTTTGTGACCTATGATCTGGGTATTGCTCAAAGTATCTTTAAGGGACAGATTAAATGTTTCCACATTGCCCCAAGGCTCAGGAGTGAAAAGCGCTTGTTTGTGAATAAACACTTGTAGATAGGCAAGTGATTTCGTATTTATTCTAATAATAATTCAGAGATTCCCTGAACAAATCGGTTTGCGTTTTTAGTTTCGTGAGCTGCTTGCAACCGCACTCTGATGAAACACGAAAAATGTAACTGTGTTGAAGGTTTTTGTCGAGGGATCAGAGAATATAATATCATGTGATTTTAAAAAGATTTCGTTATCTATTTTGTATTATTGATCCACTCTCACCTTATTTGTCCTATAAAAAATCCTTATAGCTGTGTCTATCAGCCGTTGCTTGGTGTGACGTCGGTGGGAGAGTTCATCCACGGAGACACAAAAAGTTTGTTGACTCGTTGCAGCACCTCACAACCCCAGTGTTTAACAGTATGCCTTAGCAATACACCACCCTTCCCACATCGACGATAATAGACTGTCGAGGAAAACTAGGTTAAAATTTTGTTTGTTAGATGTAAGTTAGTTTTAAGTTTTATAATTCATAAGGTGAGCCCCATCACTTTTTAAACATGTATAGCAAATTAATATGTATCGTACATTAAATTTTTGTAACAATCGCAAATAACAGTATAAAATTGTGGCCAAGCTAGATTAATTTATAAAAAATCTATATTGAATTCCATAATTTTTAATAACAAGGAGATGGGAAGGAAAATACCTGCATCATCACATCTGAATTTATTTCCATTACCCTCTTTACTTCATATGCATACAGGATACAGACTAGCAGACTCCTTTTTTAAATTGTATCTTATATTTTGTTGTATCCATGTCTGTTACATATAATATACTTTATCAATTGATACAAATTAATATCTATTCATTAGCTACCCAATATGCACTTATTCCTACCTCTTTTTTGTTTTGTAATCTTTTGCATCGGTCTATTGGCACTTTTTATTTTCGTAAACCCCTTGAATTTAATGCAATTTGTGAAAAAGGAACTAAATCAATGAACAAGAATTGACAGCTCTCTTCTCATTCTGCTATTCGCAGATTCATTTGAAGGAGGATGGGTTACATAAATTAGATTTGAGGTTAAAAGTTAAAACATGAATACAATTCTAGGTGATGGGGCTCACCTTCAGTTTGATAATGTGGGAGAAAAACTTACAAACCAAAACCTAAACCTATAACCTAAAACTAAAGCGTTCCAGCTGCGACAGCGTCCTGCCATCGATGAGGGAAAGGAGCAGGGGTTATGGTGTTGAACACCGGGTTTGTTAGGTATTGCAAGGAGTCGAAAAACTTGATATGTTTAAGTTGGATGAATTCATCCACTGTAGGCAGCTCAAACATCTCATGCAGCTCACTGTTTCTTCGCTCGAATGAAGTACCTCTGACCACTTTCATCAGTATACCGTTTTGGAATTGTTGGAGTCGCCGAGCTGTCGTATACGTCAGATAACGAAAAAGCGGTGCACCATACAGCAGAGTAGGCTTGAGAGAATAAACTTGACGATCTCCACAAAAACTAATTTAAATACTCACTGTTGAAATGAACTCACATACTAAAATTGTACATTACAGAAGTGACTTAGCCAATAAGCGTGCCATAACCGTTTCAAGGATGTTCCTCAGACAATGGTCACATGGCAGTGAAGACAGTGAGTCATGGCGAAAAGTATGAAAGATCCTGGAACATCAGCTGCCCTAGGAAATACAAAACATCTGCCTCCCCCCCCCACCCAGAGATTTATTGCCCTGTGTGTCCTTAATGACTCAATAAAAGGCATCCATCAGAGATAATCGATGCAAGTCCCCTCCTAAAATGAGAACAGTAACTGCCAACAATATTTCCTTAATTGAGGACATAAATTTTATTTTAGTTCCTATCCTGTGCCGCTGCAGACCCCGATAAATTGTTATTGTTACCACGGGGCGCCCTTCGAATCTTCCGAAGGGCTGGGTATCATAAGAGAAGTACTGGCACAGTTTTCGTTATTAAAGAGGCCCGTGCACTTTTAATCCGCATATGTTGTAGTCAAAGTACGGTTCCAATAGGACAATCTAAAATAAAGTTATGTAAAGAGAGTTAAAGCTGATACAGCTGCCGGAAATCTCTTTGGCAAGTTTGGAACGAGTAAATATGTATAATAATATTAATATGAGCTATAATAATACTATCTTTATGACCCTGGGGCTGTGTCGCTTAAGAACGAACATTTATTTAACTCAAAGTTGGCACTTACGCAGTATCAGTCGCCGCTAAAATTGACAATGTGCTAATACACTAAATAAGAAAAGATATAATAATGTATATGCATCCATAATAGAAACATATCCTTAAAGGATTAAAAATCTAAAATAAATGCAAACAAAAACAGTATGAAGAAAATAGAACTGACACATGTAATACAATCACAAAATCACAATTGGTATAATAATGATATCTATATGTACACATTAAAAATGATAATTATAAAGAAATTACTTAATAAACGTGTACTACTGCATAAAGTACCCACCATAATACAATAAAAACGTACAAAGTCAACACTATAGTGCTGAATGTTGCCAAATGATGTTGACTGAAGCCAAATGAGGAATTTATCTTAAGACATACTTACATCTGATATAGCTGGTTACAGATAGGTTGATGTCGTCTCATTCCTTCTCCAGATACGAAGGGTTTATTGTCGGGTTGCATGTTAGAACAGTACTTAGCAGTTATGCAACTACGCATGTTTATGATGGCTATATGTATTTATGATTATTATAATAATAATTTAAAATCAAAACATTTTTGTAGCACTCTCCACTGATGGGTTTAAAACTATCAGGAAAAGTGAATAATTGATAAAATTTAACCCATTTCAATTTTATTGAAGATTTTCGTAATTATAATTAAATAAATCCGTGGTACTATATATCTCAGTAAGCAGTAGTATGGAATCAAACCTACTTGACACTGCTGTAAAGGGTTTTTATTTTATTTTCTTGAGGATATTGACTTTTTGGAATTTGACTTTTTTGAGGAAAATTTTTCTTTATTAAACGCCGAAAGTGGGTATCACTCAAGAATACGAAAAAACAAAGTGTTTGTCCGCATTTAGATTTGAATGTATATTGTTTATAACATGAATCCGTATCTGTTTGTTAACTCAAGCCAAATGAGGAATCTATCTTACGAAATACTTATATCCGATGGCTCATGCTTGATGGTCTCATTCCCTCTCCTGGTACGAAGGGTTTATCATTACATGAGGAACCTTTATTCCATTGGAATTGGGATCGGTGCACTTCGGTTTTTGTTCTTCAACCGTCTTTACTCTTCAACAAAAGTTAAAACTTGCTAACAATATAATATTATATACAACATATAAAAAGAAACGATACAACGATTATTGTGATATTTATTATAATTTATTTGGATGCTTCGTTCTAAGAAGTACCAGCCTCTTGAGGGGCCCTGAGTCAGTCGATCAACTGTCAGCTCTGAAGCATCGTCGGCATTACCGCTGCCAAACATCTGCCTCTGCCGATTGCCCCGTCCGATTTATGACCCATGACGTAATAAAACATACCCGCCCCCCACCATAACCCCCCACGCCGTAAGAATCACCGAGGGGTAAACATAACCCGGGGCATATTAATGTGATTTATCTGAGTCCGCATCCCCTTTATTACGGTCGTTTTAAGTACTCCGTGGGTCCATTTCCCATTTTCGGGCCACTCCTTCGCGAGGAACCTCTTCCGAAAAACCCCATCGAGGATCGACCTGTGTTAAAAGAACTAACCAAAAAAAAAAAAAGAGAAGAGTTTGTTGCATAATTCTCGAGTTTGATTTCCGTTCCTTTGGCCCCACCACTTCATTTCCTCTCCTCTCCTCTTCTGTTGTACTCCCGGCCTTCCCTCCTCTCCACGTGGGATAAATCAGTTTCTTTCCCATTATTTCTGTTATCCGTTCAATTATTTCCATTATTTTGTATAAAGAGGTCCTGTACATAAAATATGGTCTTCGCCCCCCTCTCTCTAGGCCCATTAATACCGCTTCCTATTATACCTCCCACCTAAATGGCATCATCCTCCCACTAGAGGCTTCCTATATTTCGTCCGAAGCACCATTACTTTTAATATTATTGAACATTTGTGTAACATCGATCATGCTAACCACATAATAGCAAACTGTTATATTTCAATGTTAGTACTCCTTATGGTAGCTGACTCCTCGGAGAAGACAGTGAGTTCAGTGCGACCATGTCCAACTGACATCACCTCCAGCTCTAAGTATTCCAACGAAGCATTTGCCAAAGCAAGTTCGGCTTTGTTCGATGGAAAAGTGATGTTAAATTTTCATCAAGTTTGTTCGTGCAAAGCTTTTCAACCTATTGTGTGGGATAAGGTCATGACAAGAAAGTAGGGGCTAAGTATGATCATCTGCTTCATCTGCTGGAGTGTTTTCCCTCCAATGCTCTGGATGTTCTCCTGGTAGGAAATACTGGGACGTCCTCTCGGTCTTTTCCCAGATGGTCGGCCTTCTAGAACTTTCTTTGGTTCTCTTTCATCTCCCATGTGGCACACGTGGCCAAACCACTTCAGTTCTCGGGATTCGACTGTGGTCTTTAGTTCTGCCACCACAAACTTTTCTCTCATTTGAACATTTCTGATGCAATCGCTTATGTCTTCCCAACCGCTCTCCTCAGTAACTTCATTTCTGCTGCAGTAATGCGGCTGGCTTGCTTATCAAGCATTATCCAGCTTTCACTTCCATATGTAAGTGTCGGGATATAAACCGATTTGTATATGTGCCTTTTAGTCTCCATACCTACCTCTCGATGTCCAACTATACTATTGGAGATCTGGTAGTAAACTTGATTGGCTTTAGCAATTCTATGGGATATCTCTGGGTCAATCTTACCAGAGGAACATATAACGGTCCCTAGGTAATAGGTAAACCAACCGTACACGCAAAATAATAATAATATTATTTATTAATTCCTGTATCTTCATTATTTTCTTAATTATAATTGTTAGTGAACGTCATTCAGGTTTACTCAAGTTTTTTGGTTCGATCTCATGTTGGTGGTACATGCAGTCATCGCATATATACACTTTTATTTATTAACTAATAGTTTATACTATTTATAGTTTATTGCATTTGTATTTTTTTTTGTCAGCTAGACGTACCTATTTGTGCCTTATTATTATTCAAAGTCTCAGAATAAAGTTGGTTTTTCAAATGATTGGCTTAATTTTCAATATTTTTTAAAATTTTTTATTTATTTATTCGCAACTAGCGAATGCGGTGTAAATAAGATAAAAACATAAATAAAAAAAATGGAATGTCTGACATCATGGAAGGCAGAAGACATACCCTATGTTGTATATGCTAGGTTTAGATATACTTTATTATTATTATTAATTTAGAAGATCTCTATTCCAACGTCCCCTCAGTTGTCGTTGAATGTGACCAGGTAAGTCAGGTATAGACAGTTCTTGTATCAGTGGGTTTGAGTTCCCATACAGTTTTGACGTGAAAGTTGCTTTATGCATAATGTTACACGTAAAACGGTGTACCGTTGATAGCTCATAAAGCTTTTGATTGGAAAATCTGTACGGTTCTGATTGCATGTGGCAATTTAGCTTGCGACCATTATAAAGTCCAAATGTTTCTAAAATGTGCTGTGTTTGAAAAAGTACAATTGAACAATAAAATATGTATTTGTAAAACCATTGCGGTATTAGTTGCCACTTGTCCCCTCAATTACAAAGCGGAAGATATTAGTCAAATAAAAAATCTGCCTGAGAACCGGGAGATTGGCACCTTGTCCATCTTTATCGTCGTCTGTTGATTCCCAAACCTCATCTTCTTTTTCTCTTCCTCCTTCGGTACTTCTTCTGTTCTTCACACTGCAATTTCCCTTTACGATCCCTGCGGCCGGACGAAGAAAAAAAAAACTCTGCGGAGCCTGTGTTTACCGATTCCAGTATTTCGTAGCTTGCGTTGGTAATTGCAAACAACGTGACAATTATTAAAGGGTCTGTAATCGTTCGGGAACAAATCTCGCATCTCTTGTAATTTACCAGCGATTACTATCTTTCTTTTGACTAAAAATATTATCATTTACGACTAAACAATGTAACGAATTTCTTTTGAAAAAATATGGTTATTATCATGAATTGTTTTCCTAGTAGATCTCGTTAGATCTATTGCCGTGCACAACGACTAATTTGAAGTCCAAATTAAACCCTCAAATTAATATCGGAGATACTAAACTTGAATGGTCCCAGACATTCAATTACTTAGGCGTAATTTTTACTTGACTTAACGATTTACATCAATTTTATTAGAGGAAAAGGCAAGGTCCATCGCGTTGATGTTTTGATTCTTACCCAATGGTTTGTCATATATAATATGCAAATTATATTTAATTATAAATTATTCAAATAAGTTGGTTATGCTTGGTTAGTAAGTTTACCGATTCGCTGCATATAACACTGGATTAATAAAATTAAAAGATAATTTTAGTAGTAGGCCTGAAAATGCCTGAAAAGTTGAAACCTTGACTGATGATATTAATATCTATAAAAAAAGATATAGTTCCTTTTTTTTTTTTGTTTATAACATTGTATTTATAATATAATTGTTTCTGTCTGAATGCTATTCAGAATAATAATGTAATTTAAACCCCTGGTCATATATCAAGTAATAGTTTATAAACTACTTGTCCTTGACTAAGGCGTAAGACTTGCACTAGTAACTTCCCTAAACTGCATACACTACAAAATGTATTTTAACTAATCATAATAAATAGTTAATTCAACTGGGTGTGAATCTCTCAACTTAAATACTTTCAACAGAAAAATTGTCTTTGTATGAAATTTATAGTAAAACTCAAATGTTTCTTGAAAATTGTAAGTGAAGCGAAAATAATCTAGTATAAAGTGTTTTGCAAAATGAATCCAACAAAAAATGAGATACGTAATGACGTTAATTTTATGTTAAAGAGGTGCTAAGAATAATAGTCTTTTGGTTGTAGGCTTTTAAAATTAATGAATAAGATGTCAATGTAGTTTTTAGTACTAGAATAGTTTCAATCTGGAGTCTGTTAAGTATATAAATTAAATTAATGTCTTCAAAAACAAATAAGGAAAAGATGTTTATTTGAATGCATATTAAAATTCCATGTAATTAATTAATGGCACTTGAAAACTGCTTTCATGTTTATATTACTGATGACTTTTGTCATAATTATGATCCACTGTCATGTCATGTCAAACTCTCAAGAAACAACACATAATTTTAATTAGGAACTCTGTAAATTACACATTACGTGATATAAACTGAAAAATAAGCCAAATTGCTTGTTATCAGAATCCTTCATGGTAGTTATTCCCTGCATGTTGCCATTGTTATGGGGACAATCTAGCCCTGAAATCATTAAAATATATATTAAATAGACAATACTGTAATAACAGCCTCCTATATTATGACTGCGGTTTGTAAAAAAAACCCTCAGCTGAAAATTCTTCCATCATGAAAGACCGTTGATAAGAAATTCCTTAACATTCTGAAGCGTTCTTCGAAAACGATTGGAGCAACTTTGAGAAGAAGCGATTGGACATTATATATCCGGCAGAATTCGGATTCTTCCTTCCCCTTTGTACTCCGGCGTCTTTAGGGATTGTCCCTTCGTGATTGCAATGTCCAATATTACTTCCTCGGGGGATGAATTCTCAATCTGCTGAAGGGAATCAAAGGGAGCAGTCAGGCGAAGGGCGGAGGAGTCACGAGGTCGGGCGGCAATTCGTCAACCGAGCGTTCTGTGAAAAATGAAAAAGGATGGTAAAAAAATAGAAAAAAAAAGGAAGAAAGAAAAATAAAAGGAGAAAAAAATGGGGAACGATTTGCCTGTAGGGTTGACAAATGAGGGAATGAAGTGGGAGAGAGTGTCGCCCGGTAGCTGTCAATCTCAATCGCAAATAAATCAGTTGTTCTTTGTCAGAGTGAAGTAGGAACACAGCAGCGACAATCCACAGGTACCGTGTTCGTCGGCTCTTCATCTGTCTCCGGTGCCATCCACCAATGCCATTCAGCAATCGCTGTCAATCCTCTGGGAATTTGCAATAATATCAACTTATACTAATGGCATTAAACCATTTCAAAGTCTTCCGGAAGTTGATAGATCTTAGCAACAATCTAGCTTTATTTTTTTTTGACAGGTTAAGTAAGATAACGATGCCATATGAAACCAATCCTCTTCCACTGTCAGTAACCAACAAGGAGAACAGCTGTGTGATTGGATATAATTGACTATTAAGACAAATTTTCTTCTCACTTTTTTTTAATTATGTTGCCAAATTTGAAGTTAATTGTGCTAACCCAGATAAAGAAGGCCACCAAGATGTTCCATTTTAGTACCACGAGGCTGACAAGCGAGATGGAGTTTATCGGACTCCATTATTTAAAAAAACGAAATTGGGTAGAATGGTTGAAATAATAAACATGGTTACTTTGAGTAAACCGTACGAATTGTTAACCTATAATAGTTCTGTGTTTCAAATGAATAATAATAAGGTACAAATAATTAAATTTAGCTCTGAATAACAAAAAAATAAACAATACATTACGTAGGGGAGGGAAATAAACAAAGGGTATCCCTCATATTAGAAAATATTAACACGCAGTTCAGTGAATTTATGCATAAATGAATTGTTTGAAAATAACACAAAAGTTATAATAGCACGACTAAATAAAAAAAAATTAATATAAGAAAAACAATATTTTTAATTTATTCTTTACAAGGTTTTTATTGTTTATGAATATATTTACTGGTATAGCAGTGAAGTTTAAACATATGTTAAAACATAAATGATATATAATGAGTAAATTGTAAAATAACATTCTTAAGTCTCTTGAAATTCTAAGTTTTGCGTTTTCTCGAAATAGCCAGCAGATATAAGGCTGATTTTTTTTATTATAGCAATAAATAATCTTTTTAATTTAACTCCAAATTATTATTTATAATACATTTAATTTAATAGACATAATATATATCGTAATCGGTTAATGCTATTTTATATGCCCTGTTGTACGCTGAAATACCCCCCCCCCCCTCATACATATAAACTAATTCTATTTATATCTGCACCTATATTGCAAAAGTTTTTCTTGAAGGTCATTTTCATTTCAGAGCCTGAAAATGCTTATGCTGTCGAAAGCGTTTTATTAATATAAACTTTTATTTCTTCATCAGCTGCCGAAGCATTCATTACTCAAAAAATCACTGTTCTATTGATCCATCACTTTGAATACAAATAACCAAACATTTTCGTGTTTAAAGTCTGCCATTTACCCGAAAATATCCATGTTTTGTTCAGAGTCCTTATCATATCAGTTTTTGTATCCTACAAACCATTATTTTAACTGACTACTTAAGTCGACCTCAGGTCCCGAAAACAGTAAAAGAAAGGGTTATAGAGGCACATTTTACACGCAATGTTACAGCTAGTATGATGTGGGACTTTCTGATCAATGATTCTTAAACAAATAAATGATCAACTCTTGGGCAACTAAAACTATTAGTTGTAAGCAGCAAACGTGCTACTGCCATCCTCTAAGCACCTCACACTCCGTTTGTAAATTTAAAATAATTGACATCTATTAACATTGCAAGAAGCATTCAAATCAAATACATTGATGTTATCCTAATATCGATTGCGTCTAGTCTAAAAACAAAAGACTGACATCGTCACTCTAGGTTATGATTAAATCCATCATTGGAAGTGCACATAAATTTTATTTCAGGACAAAAGAATAAATAAAAGCTATATGCAAATAGAAAAACGTTTCTTCATAGTATATTGTACCCTAAGCTTTGGAGTGTGGGATGTCTGGGTAATTTATTTATGTTAGCGATATTTTGAAGAAAGGGATTCTCACTATGTTAACGATTTTCTATAAATATTATTGCTATCGCTGTTTGAGTACCTGGAATGTAACCATATTTGGATAATTCGTGCAACATAACTATTAAAGATATTTTTAATTATTAAAATATTTTAGGTTATTTGAAGTTTGCTGATATTGGTGTGCTTCAAGTGAGTTCTGCATAAGATAATACGGGCTTTACTAACAAATCGTAAAATGACTAGTTCAGCCTTATCATTATGCTTAGAATTTCTATTGTTATAGTAGATTTTCCGGTTGTGCATATATGGTGTATTTGTGGTCTGAAAGTGAGCCTGCTGCTTAAATAAACTTCAAGCTAATTTTCAATAGATTTCCACTCTAATTCTATAATCCTAAATAGTATTTTATTTAGAATTTTTGGTATTCTTTTGCTGAAATAATACCTAAATAAGCCATTGTTCTTGTTTGCTGACAAAATTTTTCTATTATCTTCAATTTTTTTTTCATTATCCACATTAATGTTTTTCACGTGAGACAATTAAACGAAATGACCCGGTACCTGTTTAATCCTGTGAATCCTCTAGATTTGTGCTCGATAATAATATTTATCTATCATAATGATTTTAATCATACATAATAAATAGACCTATAAAACCCACTAAGCGTAATATCAAATTATAAAATTCTCCAGAAAGTGTACTGTTACTTAGCTGGGGTATGTTAAGCTGCGTAAGGGATCAGTGGACCAGCATGATCAGCCTCACCTCTCTCCGCAGTTAACAGGGCTTTGGTTGACATTTGATCTTCTGTCATCGTAAGCTACCTACTGACTGGTTTAAACGGCTTTATCCTGCTAACGTGTTAATGACGTTCAATTGAAGTGAGTTTTTAATATCTATTTTAAAATATTATAAATTTAACCGCCAAAATTAAGCAATGTCTATATAAACGACTTTGTCTACACCGACCTAGTTGATTTGTATATGTTTTCTGAGAGTATGGCAATAGTGGTCCTGGCGAGGCAACATAATCACTCCAAGTCGATAATCAAATCAAATGATTTATTTTACGGATGCTAAGTAAAAATAGAGATGTAAAATACCTAGGCTATACCGTTGTAAAAGTAACTACACTCCTAAAGGACTTTTAATGGCGGCTGACTCTTCCTCGCAGCTGATATTAAAGCACATTGAGTCCATAATAAAGATTGGTAATATTTTAGAATTGAATAGAAAAAAAGAAAAAAAAAAAGAATTTATGTTTGATTGGGATTGATAATTTGGTCCACCTTTCGTTTACCAAATGTATATTCTGTCAGATAGGTAAAAAAGTATTTATTTGATGCTCTCAATTAATAATCAAAATTCTAATCTTACATTTTATTAAGGATGATAAGACAATAATAAGTATAAGTGTACTTGAGAAACAAATCATGTAAAATGTAAAGTACTATGACAATAAGAGTTTATTAAGTAAATAGAAATAGTATATTTGCAGCAAATGAACAAAGTAACAATCACGAAAATGTGTGGTAGATGTGTTCATTATTCTCGTCTAATAGAGAATAAAACAAAGACCATTTTTTCTGACATCAAACAATTCTAATCATAAAAGAGAACATTAAAAACTAAACATATTTTTTTTATATTAAACCATAATATGACTACTTTATGAAAAAACATTAAAGATATTTGTAAGATTTGATCTCAACTATTGACTTTAATTGGTTCGAAATAACTCATGGTATTCAAACTTAACTGGCAATGGCTATGATTCATTATTTATGAAAGTAACTTTGTTTACACTTAGCAACGCCCACTTCTAGTGGACTCTATACAGGCTCTCTAGGTTGGTACCGCCTATATATATAAACACCAGCCTCCAAAGCAGTCGCCAGTGATGCTTGCTTTTCTATCCAACCCGCACTCCTTGGGCCAACCATTGGCTGATTTCAGCTCACCTACTTAGGTACACTTGTGTGGCTCTTTTCATCTGTTCAAAGGGATGGGTTCTTAGCAACTCTTTAGGCTCGAGTGAATGTATGTCTCTAACACATATTTTTGGAGACAACTTTATTCTTAAAACCCATTTGGCCCTTTGACCTGCTTCCGACCTTTACTTCTGTTTCCCGCAGATGGATTATCCCTCAAGTCGGAGGGCAACTGCGTTCTGCTGACTCTTAACGAACTATATTTTACAAGTAATACAAAATAAAATATTCTTTAATTATTGATTAGATATGGGGAGTGCATATTCTACTATATTGCAAATTGTATTCACTAAAAGTAGGCACAAAATATTTCGGGAAATACTGAAGCGTAATGTTCCATCAAGGGCTAACCTTTCCGAACTACGACTATTAGAGCAAAAGCCAAGGGCCCTCATTGGTGTTCCCATTCCTTTGCAAAAGATCTAAACAGTGGTTAAAATATATAGCAATAGTTTATAAAATATTTGTCAAATAAACATACACATCATGGAATATGAGGTGTGAACTGCACTTTCTTGAACTGCAGGATATGAAAAATCACTTCCTAAGAACAATAACAAGATCACCTAGGAATACTCCCAACTACCACTGGCATTGACTTTATTTAATACTTAGTGAAAGAAAGCACTCTAAGGTTTCTTAAAACTTGTAAGTGTAGCAACAATAACATAGTGAAAAGTGTTGTGTATAATGTATCAAGATACATAATTAGTCATTTATTTTTAAGGATTAGTCTTTTAGTTGTAGGTTTTTTGTTTTTTTTCCTGCATATTAATAAGTCAAAATTAGTTATTCCTATTAATTGTATTTTAGTTTAAATGCGCTTTGGGGCCTGGATACTGAGCCCTTGTAACATAAAATGAAATAAAGAAATTCTCACTCTGTCATTTAAACGGCACAAAGAGGTTTGAATACCATAAATCAATTTCTGAGGTAAAACTATCAGTCAACCGTTTCATAAGAAATCTTTACCGCTATATCAGTGAAGTACAAAGCTGGTGCTAGGGGGAGAGGGCAAGATTGAGTGGCCTACAGGCTGACCAAGTTACAGGGGACCAATTAAAAGAGAGGAGACATAAGAAGGCCACTTTGGACCAATCAGCGAGCTCGCCAAGGAAGTGACTGATGGCAGCTGACCAATCGGCTCCGCTGATTCAATTTGGCCCGTGCACCTGTTTAATTAACGCTCGGACACTTTTTACCTCGCTGGCTGTGGGCAGTTCGTGATAGTTAGGAGGGCAAGAGAACTCGCTGGCTTTCTCAATGTACTATCTGGGTATCCAGTTGGATCCCCTCCATTCCTCTACTCATTTTAGTAACATCTAAATAGTACGAAACACATCTTACCAGCTTCACTACTTGCTAACTTCCCCCAACTTGTCGCTGCGTCTTAAACTGATGATATATAAACGTGTACTCCGGTCAGCTCTGCTGTACGGTGCCCCCCTCTCCAGTCTTAATAAGTCTCCAAGTCTACAATAAGAAAAGTGGTTCGACATACCTCTTTCGAGAGGTTGAAGAACGCTAACCTGCACCCGTTGCTTGGTGTGCCGTCGGTGGGTGAGTTCATCCACCGGAGACACATCAAGTTTTGTGACTTGTTGCAGCATCTAACAAACCCAGCGTATTACACTAAGATCCCACCAGCCTTCCAGAATCGATGGCAATAAACTATCCGGTAAAACTAGGTTAAGTTAGTTAGTTGGGTTTAGGTTAGTATTAGCACAATTCATTCATAAGGTGAGTTCTTTCATTTTCTATCTTCACACACCTTGTATTCTGTCCAGGCAACAGACTGTCTGGGAAAATGAGGCTATGATTTTGTTTTGTTAGGTTTAACTCTTAGTTTTAGTTCTAATGTTTCATAAGGTGTGCCTCATCGCCTTTTAAATTGTAACGAATAGTGTAGAATGTACATAGTATTTAAACCAATTAATGTTTTCAAACATTAAATGACATGTAGGAACTATATTATTTCAGCTATGAAAAAAAACCTTAATAGTTACGGCAAAGCAAGTGGCCAAACTGCAGGATGCAAAAGGAAAAAAATCTTTGATTTTGAAAGAATTCCATTGTGGAGAGTAATGGGGTATAGTACGTTGTCACATGATACTGGGGTTCACAAACTCCCCAGTTTTGTGGGTGTATCCCCTCAGTAAAAATTTGTGATAGTTACTTATTTTCTGAATTAAAGATTGCCAGATTAAATTGTGTACCTAAAGAATTTGTCTGTTTGATTGTATTTATGACTTTGCAATGTTGTCAAATGAAGGTCAGATAACATTTAAGGTATTCTTGTGCAACCTGTATTTCCATTTATAATCCTCATGCATGGGCTTTAAATTATTTCAAGTATTGCGTAGTTACATCGACAGGTGGAACTCCAAACTAGAGAGATGATATAATGGAATGAATTACGTGTTTTTTTTTTGTATAGAATTAGGTTATTTCTTGGTGAAAATTTTAAATTTTTATCAAATTAAAGGAACAGTTACATCATCACTTACAACTCTTTCTATACATCTCATACAAATAAAAAGTTGAACTCTTGTTGTTTTGAAATTCATACAAATTTCCTATTCATAATCATTTTCCATTCCTAAACCGGGTCCAAAGATTGCATGATTGTTCCTTAGTCCACAGAATAAACGATCATTAAAATTAAAAATTCTCATTGAAAGTCCAAACAATTATTTGTACAATAGCTAAGTGGTTTATCACGAACCTCTGGACAAACTAATATCAATGAAGGTCTAAGAAAATTAAATACTAAACGTTTATATGTATGCCTGCATCAAAAACCAAAAGTGAAAAATATTGTTGTAAAATCCTCATATTGTGATTATTTTTCGAACAAAGACCTGTGTAGTCATAAGTCACGGGTTATTCCAATGTACAGACTACGCCAAGAAGGTCAAATATACTTTAATTACTGCGTGAAAGGCTATTTCAGTCAGGATTCTACCATCATGCACTGAGAGTAATTAACCTGACCATTCGAGTAGAGATTTATAACTCTTGATATTTTATTTGTTTTTAAGGAGGGGGGGTTTGTATTGAAAAAAAAAATTGTTTTTTCGTTAATTTAACTATCTTTAGTTTTACTCTTTGAGTGGAATTTTGCACCAGGGCCTATCATGGTTAGCTAAGTAATCATTAACAGTTTAGGTCCACCCAACACTTCTATGTTGCTATTAAATCATTTTACTCCAACACCTCGTATTAAGGAAAGTGTATAATAGTTAGTTGGTAAGGTATAGTGGCTTAGGGCCATCAAGTTTAAATTTCAAAAAATCTTTTATTATATAAATCCATTAGATTTTCTTAAACAACAAACAGTATAACCTCGTAAACTAGTTGGCACACTACAGTCAATATAAGAAGCACAAGGTGCAATTTTTGTTTACATGGATTCGCTGCAGATTCTATGCGTTGTAAATCCTAACCAATAAATCAAAATAAAAGGGTTTTTAAAAAAAACAATATTAGCTTAGGAACAGGTGTGCATTTTCACTGCCTGTCCAATCGGTATTTCATCTTAAACAAAACAATACTTTGGTATATCGTAGAGTTAAAACAAGTAATGGAATATAGAAAGAAATACTTACATAAATTGAATCAATATATATAACTTTTGAGTTATTGATGGACAGCTCGTCAACATTTTCACTCCAGTTTCTTGAGTGAGCAGGGCAAACCTGGAAACTGCCAATTGGATAGTAATGAACTGAAATCTGCAAAATTCGATTCAATATCGAGTTTTCTAGGGGCAAAAAAAATTTTGTTGTGCAGTAACATATATCAGTAGCATATTGGTGTCTTTCTTCTTGGTAAAAGTTGCGAATGTATCCAAATAACAAGCAGCATTCCAATAACATTACAATGCTTACGCAACATGTCCTGAAAGATGGTACAGTTATCATTTCCCCCCTACTGTTATGGAACAACTGCTGAGATTTCTTCACAGTATACGCAGGTATTTCGCTTCGTGACCGACGGGCAGGACGGATGAAGAAGACACGTAGGACACTAATCCGACTTGGAATGAAATGAACGGAGGACAAAAAGAGACGGACGGAGCGAGGAAGGCAAAAAGCCCATCTCCGCTCAGCGAACGAAAACAAATCCATCTGGATCTGGCCTAATTGCAAACCCGCCTGACAAAACAACTGACGCTGCCCGCACAAAACACACTTACAAATTGATATTTATAGCGGCAGATTGAGTCTACGGCTTCTTGTAGTTTCTTTCTTTGTTTTCTACAGGGGTAGTCAAATAAAGTGGAGATTCTCACTATTCCGATTAATTCCAAGTGAGAGGCTCTGCTTGCAAAATCTACTATTTAGTATTAATAAAAGTTTAAGCAGGATATTGTGCTCATTTTTTAAATATAAGCAACTTTTGCACGTCACGTCAAATATATAACTTATTACTGTGTCTTTTTAGTCAGAAACAATATTACCAGAATAGGATAAATACAGAGATAAATATTTCATTGCGCGTTGTTGCGGTTTATTGCTTTTCTTCTTCTCCGTCATTTTTCCAAAAAGACAATAAAACTTAACCTCTATTTAGTCAAGGATACTAACGATTTAACACTTTAGTGCCTTTTTTTGGATACGAACCTTGGTTTATTTGACCGTTATTAATTTAAGCTAGTGAGTCAGTTATAAATTCATCAACTCTGGACATGTTCAATTGACATTTCTTCCCGATTACAGAAAAAACGAGCTCGTTTGATTTGAATACCACACCGCTAGAACCAAACCCTAACTCGGTAACATGACAATATTTCTCAGTAGGAAATATTTCTTTATGGATAGAAAAATATTTTTTCTTGATTAATTTATGAGTCGTAGCAAATGGTGGGATCTATTTTGTGGTCGAGCTCATTGTTGATCCTTGACGGCAATAATGTCCGCGTATCGAGTGGAACTGGAGTCGATCATGACATAATTGAGTATACAGTTTATCCAAATTTTGAAGAATATGGATCATAAATATTTTCCAGTAGGTGAGTTATTTTCCTCACAAAATGAGCCTCCTGCGTCGGTCTTCGTATCATTATCACAGTCATTCTTCAGTTTTCATCATTTATAGTCAAGCAATGTTTTCTATTGGAGCCTTGACAAGGCAATGTCCTAGGAAAAATTATTTTGTGTCACAGAGTAGGCTAGAAAAATGTTCAGGGACAACCAAGGCTGCTAGTGTCATAATGGCATAGATGACTTTGATACAAATTAAATTCCGTACAATATAACAAATATTTTTTTTATGTATATATATATATTTCTTTTTCCATATACTCTTGTTACAAATTTATATATGTACAAAATATAGATTCTACAAACGAATATTTTTACAATTGTTTCATTGTATTTCCTGTAGCTTAGCTACATTTCTATTACATTAACATTCTAGTAGACAAAATAGTGATCTGCATTGTACAAAAGTATAATGATTTACATTATTCATTAATGGACTGAATTTATTAAAAGTGTTGGGGCTCACCTTATTTATCATGAACCTTAAACTAACTTACATCTAACAGCCTGTTGCCAGCGATGTGGGAAGGGTGGTGGGGTAATAGTGTTAAACACTGGGTTTGTGAGGTGCTGCAATGAGTAAAAAAACTTGATGTTTCTCCGGTGGATGAACTCACCCATCGATGGCACACCAAGCAACCAACACACACCAAGCAGGTCAGCGATTTTTTTCATGATCCCATTCTGGAGCTGGAGACATTTAGCTGTATTGTCAGTCACGTGAGTATATAGCGGGGCTCCGTACAGCAGAGCTGGCCAGAGGACACGTTTTTATGTCATCAGTTTGAGACGCAGCGACAAAATGGGTGAAGTTAGCAAGTAGTAAAGGTGGTAAGATCTGTGTCTTACTATTTTGTTGTTACTAAAATGAGTAGAGGAATGAAGATATCAATCCATTTTGATACCCTAATAGTACATAGTAGCCCAACTGTTGTTAATAATTATTATAATTATCAAGTGCAGCGAGTAAAAGCCTTTTGCGAGGGTTTGGCCTTTGAGAATTGAAATTGAGAAGTTTCTCTCGTGGATAGCATCATAATTTTAAAGACTATATAGGTTTTTTTAAAGTTTTATTCTTAAGGCTTTCACATAAATATATAAATTAGGTTTCAAAATCAATGTTACTTTCTCTTCAGACGTTTTTAATATTCAAGCACTTTCAACATTCACCCTCAAGCCGTCACAGTTATACCTAGCTAAAATTACAACAATCTAAGTGAATGTAAATCCGACATGCAAAGAGCCTTGAAATTTTCTGTTTTAATATTAATGTTTTTTTTACTGGTAGTTTTATCGTGTTTTATTTTTAGGTTCACAAGTATCAAAGTTTAATAGTCTTTAATATGAAATTTTCAACGATTTTTAGTGGCCAAACGCTAAAAATATATGGAAAAGTTTCTAGATAGGATAAATCTAAATTATGGCTAAGAAACTGTCGACAGATATGTGTTTCTCTCACTGCAATAAAGAGAAGAAAATTAATATAAACAGATAAGGAGACTTATGAAATATGTAAGAGTAGAGGGAAAATAAAAACTGAGAAGGGTTGAATAAAGCGGCGAAGAAAGAAATGAAGGAAACATGGTAGCAGAGAGAGAAGGGAAGAAGGAATATGTCTTTTATCCTCCTGTATATTTATTTATAAAGTTTGCTCCTTTAATATAAACAGAAAGTCCTGCAGGGCTGAGGTTATTTGCAGTTAAGGCGCCCTGATTGTATAATGTGATTGACACTCTTTCTCCTTAATTAATTCTGGGGGGGCGGCTAGGACCGTCCATTGCTTGGTGGGGGTAAGGGGGGAAACGGCCCCGGAGGGGGGGGAGGTTTTTATACGTAAAGTTTTAACAAGGAGTAGACCCTCGGGAGAGAGGAGGAGTAGGGGAGGAGTGGTGCCTTCCATACGAGAGAATTTTCTAATTACTCAGCTGGTCTGGGGCCTCTCCGTTGTTTTTGTTAATATGGAGATGCATAAATAATGCTCTAATGTCAGTTGTCGAGGACAAGTTTGCGCCGTTCCGGGACAAGTTGGACCCGGTAATGTTCTTCGTCCAACTCCACTCCGCCGGCCCTCCCCCCCCCCCCAGTAGCCTTTATTAACATAACTAAATTAATATTGAAATTTTATCTCAGCCTCTCTCTCTCCCTATGTCTACACGGCTGCCCTAATTAAAATGACAATAGCTTTTGTTCGGGTGCTGTTAACAGCAGGCGGTGGTAATAATTCGAATCGTATCCTCCCCGTCAATCGGAAGCACCCTATTAAAAGATCTATGGTACTCATAATTGAAGGATACATTCCGAATGGGAATAACGGAAAAAAATTAAGTCAACTGTAATGCTTTTCAATGGGCACAATTATATTATTACCGTCCAATTTAAAATAAACAGTAATAGTATTTTAAGCTTATAACGTCAATGTAAAAGATCACGTTTTTTATTGGGCTACTTCATTGGTCACCTTAGTAATCAACACAGATCTCACTTTTAAACTAAACCCTAGTTGTTTTGGAGGTAATGAAAGTTATTAAAACTTGAAAGACTTTGTAATCTGGACCTATGTATTACCTTTTTCAAAAAACTATCTATCCTATTTTTTCTATTGTCTTTACCATTTCTTTTATGTATATTATGGACATACGTACTGTTAACTTTTTTTAAACTTTTGACACTTTAGGTCAAATCACTTTTAGCTCTTTGACCTTTTATCTATATTTTTTATGTTGGATTGTATTTTTAACGGTTTTTAAAAACATGGGAGCCACTATCATTTGATTTATTTTGCACCGCATTCTGATTCATTTTTTTTGACATTTTTCATAATTTCTTTTTTTAATTATTAAAACAACTTTATTATGATGAAATTACAATCTTCCTTAATACTTAATAGGCAATAAATAATTGAGATAAATGTTTTCATTCATACCATATTTACAATTCATCATTCGCTCGCATATTCATACAATATTTACAAACAGCCCAGGGGCCCCCAAAGTCCACACGGTTGTTGCCTCCCTCGCATGCGAGAGAGGAAGCGGAGTCTTGGGAAGTCCCCCACGCTCCCCCACCAGCCACGCCACCGAATACGAGCGAGGCTGACGCAGAGCGCGAGAGCCACATACGCTCAGGACATGATTGGAGAAACTGGCCATTGCCAGGACTCCCACTGTTGCGCATTTATAGGAGGTCACGAGGCCACTGCCGTTTAAGTCTCCGAGGAGGATTATAGAGATGAGTGGAGCAGTGCAATGACTGTGCTACGGGATTAGGGTGGTTGGATAGGTTACTATGGAATTTCATGAATTTGGAAGGGATGAGTTCAAGAATGTAGGGTATATTAAGATCATTATGGAGAGGTTTGTTGCTGACGTAATAAGGGGAATTTACTATTGTTCTCAGGACTTTTGATTGAAAGGATTGGATGCACTTGATGTTCGACTTTTTTGCTGTCTCCCATAGCTCTATTTCGTATGTCCAGATTGGCTTAAGTATAACTTTGTAAATAAGTAGTTTATTTTCTATTGAGAGATGGGATGTCCTTCGAAGTAGTCTGTACAGTTGTCCAAAGCGTCTGTTTAGTTCTTGTCTTTTTAGCCTTGTGTGTGGTTTCCATGTCAGTTTTTTGTCGAGGTGGAAGCCTAAATACCTTACTGTCTCAGACACGGGGAGAGGAATTGAATTGAAAAAGACTAGCGGCAGAGGGTAAAGGTTATGTGGGAACATTTTGCTTCATTGACCTTGATTCACCATTGGTTGCACCAATACTCGATCTCATCAAGGTGTTTTTGAAGGTTTTGGGATGCTATATCAGGGTCTGAGTGGGATGACAAGACTGCAGTGTCATCTGCAAATGTTGCCAAGAAGGTATTGGGGGTAGAGGGGACATTAGCGGTGTATAGGTTATAGAGGATGGGGCCCAGGACACTGCCCTGTGGAATTCCGGCATTTATGGAATAGTAGTTAGAGTATTCTAAACCACAGCGGACTTGGAAGAAGCGGTTTGAAAGGTAGGACTGTAGGATTAGGAAAAGGGTCTGCGGTAAATATCTTTTGAGCTTGTAGAGCAAACCTGCGTGCCAAACCCTGTAAAAAGCTTAAGCTATATCAAGAAAGGCAGCAGTGCAATACTGTTTGGTTTCAAGGGCTAAGGAGATGTGATCAACAACACGAAAGCCTTGTTGAGCTGTGGAATGTCGTTGGCTGAAACCAAACTGGTGTGTGGGAAAAAGGTTTTTGGATTCAACAATGGGAAGTAGACGTTTTAGTAGGAGTTTCTCAAATATTTCTGAGAGGATAGGGAGTAGGCTAATTGGACGATAAGATGAGACGTCATTGGGTGGTTTACCGGGTTTGGTGAATAGGACAATAATGGAATGTCCAGAGGAGAGGAAAGTGCGTCGTTCGGATAATGCAATTATATATGTAGGTTAGGAAGATTATGGCTTTAGGAGGAAGATGTTTGAGAATTTGATGAGTAAGGAGATCATATCCAGGGGATTTTCGTAAGGTAAGTTTTTCAGAAGGTATTTGACCTCAGAGGGGTTAACGGCTTTTGGTGGAAGAGAAAGAGGAATAGGTGAAGTGAGGAAATCTTCCACAGTTGTGCTGTGATTATGGCTTTGATGAGAAAGGTAAGGTGTGAAAGTTTGGGTAAGATGCAGTGCGAATTCCTCTGCCCTCTCACCCTCCGAAGCCGCCCAGGACCCATTATCACGACGGAGTGGGTGTGAAACAGGATGATATTTTAGAATTTTGTTAGTTAGATTCCACAAGGAGTTGTCCCTGGTAGACAGAGAGGAGAGATAGGAATTGAAAGAATCGGAACGGAAGGATGCCAATTGCCGCTTTACCAACCTGCAGTACTGATTGTATGAGCGGCGATCAGCAGGATGTCGGGATCTTTGCCATACTATTTTTCATAATTAAATCTTAATAGCGTTCATGGTTCAAATACACTGAATTTATCTTTCATAACTTTCAGGAACGGCCCACCAGCATTGCAAAACTACTATTCGACATTACTCAATGTTCACTATCAATTGGCGTAGTTTAAAACAGACAAATATAAAAGTTGTATGCAAAATATTTCTAATTTTTTCTCCAAGTATATAAACTTGTGTTATATTATTTTTAATATGTATATATATATATATATATATATATATATATATATATATATATATATATATATATATATATATATATATTACTTCAATTTGGGTACGAAATGAATGTATAGATATTTAATTTTGGTAAACGAATTTCACAAGTTTTCCATAACTAGGTACCCAGTGGGCATCTATTGATATAATTAAACTTTTGACCATTTAGAGTGAAAAAGTCTTTTCCTTACATTTTATATTTTGCTATCCGTGTTTATAGGTTTAAATGCATACTTTCCACTATTATTTTAAATAATTTGAGCAGCATTGTGATTTATGTCTTTTTGTGACATTATTTAGAACTTTTTTCAAAATTGCAGTGTGAGTTGTCAAAAGTAGTTTAAATCCAGGTCACTTTTGTGGGTGGAAAAACTTTAAAAAAATGTGCATTTAAACTTTTATATCTTATGCATTTATACTTTTGATGTATCAAGCTTCTAAGATGTCTAAGACAAGAATGCTTGGCTCTAAGGAGACCTAGAATCTGGAGTAAGTAAACGGACTTTAGAGATATGAGTGTCGAGGACATGGAGGACTGACCGGGACAGACCGTGCCTGGGGCGGACATGTCGGTCGGCTCCGGAATCTGTAATTAGCTCGTCCCCTCCGATCAATCTTGACCAGGGGACGTCATAGGTGCCTCTGATCCTGTAGGAGTCTATGTCTTCAGGAGTGTACGGTGGGAGGCTGGCGGTGAAGGCTGGTCGGCCAATCAACGGCTGGGGGAGCCCTGTCAAACTTTCGGGCATACATGTGGGGTACATCCAGTATAAAGGGATTTTTCCCTTAAAGGACTTTTTACTATAAAAATGTCTGACTGACACGGGTGTAGTACTTTGTCCCATAAAATACAGCCTCTCCCGTTGGCGTTAAGATTCTAGGCTATTTGGATTTATTCTAATTTTTGTTTCAATTCGGAAATTTAAGAAAAGTCAGACATTGAAAGGTAACTCCACCAGTATAACAGTTCTGTAGGTACAGTGTTTACATTGAATAATATTAAAAGAAAAGAGGAAATAATGAGCACAAGAGCGCTAACAAACAAATAAAAAGAGGGGGATCCCCCCCTCCATAACACCTTAATAAACTCATAGCCCCCGTGACGAATGTTTTATAACGTCATATTATTTATTTAAACCACATGTTTTTTTTTTTTTATATTGTATTTTATATATATTGTTAAAGATATAGTAATGCAAACAAAACAGCACAAATTACATTTATCATATAACGCTTTCTGGCTGCTTAGTATTACATAATATATAACATAATATGTATCTTCTCAGCATCTATATCCTACCTTACGTTTAAGTTTTTGGAGTGTTGAACTTGTTTTGTACGACATGTCCTTATAATATTCCTTTCAATCAAAAGTCCTGAGAACAATAGTAAAAGCCCCTTAAAGCCAGCAAGCAACAAAACCCTTCATAACGATCTTAATGTGCCCTACATTCATGAATTCATCCCTACTAGGTTAATGGAATTCCATCGAAACCACTCTAATCCCCTAGCACAGTTCTACTGCGCCAAACATCCCTATAAGCTTCTTGGAGACTAAAGCGGCAGTGGCTATAAATACGTGTCAGTGAAAATCCTGGCAATTATATCCAATAATATCCAATTATATCCGAAGCGTCTATGGCTCTCACGCTCTTGGTCAGCCTCCACTGGCTCGTATCCGGTGACACGGCTTATGGATAAGCGTGGGGGACTTCCCAAGACTCTGCTTCCTCTTTTGCATGCGAGGGGGTAACAACCATATGGAATTGCGGGGTCTCAGGGGTGTTTGTAAATACCGCATGAATGAGGAAGTGAATGAAGAATTGGTAATGTGGTATAAATGAGACCATTGACAACAATTACTTATTGCCTATTAAGGCAGATTGACAAGAAAGATTTTATATAATATTCTATGTCAATGGTGCTTCAAAACTATTGCATTTTCCTACCTTCTGCTGTTGTTTTTCTTAGAAAATTTATTAAAGCAACTACTTTTATACGGAAAATCAACCAATGCAAATGAATTCCTCCTAAAAACCTTGACTGTGCTTAGTCTAAAAATTGTTCTGTTGCAGTTTCATTGTAGGTACCTATGTTTTATTTGATGATATGTTTTATAAATTTGTTCATTTAAAATCAACATGGTAAATTGCAGCCATTTGTCACTTTCTTTCCCCTCACCAGTGGTTAAAGACAAAAAAAAAATATTATACTATTATAGTATAGCTTTACAATAATGGGTTGGCATACTTTGACGAATTCTTCCATTTTTTATCATAACAGTGTTGAATATTGTGTGTTTAAAAAAATTACTTGAAATACTTTAATATCTACAGTTTACAGAGGCGTAACCATATTGGGGTCATATTACAGGGGCGACTCAACAAATCAAAGAGTGAAAACTGTTGCCAACCAATCCCGCAATAATATGGCTTCAAAATTTTTAAATTTTTGAATTCCGGTTTTTAACCGAGATGTTTGTATACCGTTCTGTTTATAAAAAAGTCAAATTACTCCAAATAAACTTATCGTGGTCTACCTTTACATGACTACAGCCAATTGGGTGAGTAGCTATAAGATATGTTACCGCATTTTTAATTTATTTATTCATTTTTATTTATATTATTTTTTTTTAACCTGTTTAGCACTTTGTCATTTAAATTGTTATTTAGTTTGATTTACTGATTATTTCTAGGATCCAATGAGCAATCGTTTATGGTTATTGCTCTTAATTTAGACAGGATTCAAATTATATGTATATCCATTACAGCTAATGTACATACAGTATATAAACTTCTTAAACAGACCTAATTTTTTTTTCATACTAATCATTATTACACTTTTACCATAAATTAATCGGCCTATTTCAGGTGGATTGAACATGTGGTCACTTCTTCGAGCTGTGACTCGGTAACTGCTTAGCAACCCTAAGTGAGAAGATACTTGGAGAAAGGGAAGTTGATGGTCGATACACAAGGATGGTAACTTGGAGGACTTGCTGAACCATCGGCGTTAGCTCACCGTGGTATGAACGCCCTCATCCACATCGCCTGAATATTTAATCCGGAAACTGGAAGAGGGAGAATACCAGCTGACGGACCTGAGGCATCAGGTGCCATGGCGAAAGTAGTCTTCTAAGTGAGCACACTACTTAGCCCGAATTTAGCCTCGTACATTTTTAAAGAACCTACACCTAAGGAAGGACCTAAGGCCTGTAATTATAACCAGGAAGACTTAACACATCCCTGAGACCATAATGGCCAAGCACTTAAAGGGTGGGATTCACAGCAGTCACTTAGAGCCTTAAGGAAGTGGAGAGAGGAAAAACATGAGCATAAGCAGGAATGCAGCTGCTATTTATAATTAATAATCGTTAATATTATACATGTAAGTTTCGATTTCAGAAACTTAAAGGAGGTGGAGGTTCTCAGGTTATAAATCGAACACTCGCAGATGCAGTTTAGAACTGTAATATTAAACATATGTACACATTAGCTAGCGCTGCAAATATTACAATAAACAAATAACACTTATAACTAACCTGAATCAATACAATTGTCGATAATAAGTGTTGACCATTGCCTTAACAAGAGTACCCATATTCAGGAGGTTACAACTCGGAGCGTCCTTCGATCCTAGCGCACTCTGTAGGGACATTTAGCATATGTGCCGAAGTTTGGCGGTAACGTTCAAACTATACATTTAAAATTAGCAATCTGGAGAACCAACGTACTATAGTTAACAAAATACCTCGTTGAATATATTATGTTGGGAATAAAGATTTGAGGAATAATATATATTTGTATTCTGCCTAGGTATGCATACAAATACGACTCTTGATAGTTATATAACCAATTATCCAATAATAATGAGTGTGACAGTTATTAACCTAAAATTCATGTTATTATCTTAATTGTACTGCAGAAGAGGAAACTATCCTTTCAGTCAAACCCTTTCACTTGCCCTAAATACCATAACTATCTTTGAACTATATCATTCATTCTTTGTATTTATATGTTAAGCCCCAAACAGATGACTACCTTCACCATAATTGTAATTGTTGAGGCAACTTTTTCACCACGAATAAATAGAAGTTACCCTCTTCTCGGACCAGAAAACACCCGCCTACTTTTCCGTGTTTATCAATAAATCGTTGACGTCATTATAGAGACAAGGGAGTAGTTCACGACCCCGACACGGCAAGAGCTCATTAGGGGCGTGGGCGTAGTAGTCCATGATTGGCCAAAATAAACGAGAATGTGATTGGCCTAGATAAAAAGCTCTCTCATTTCCTGTTCGCAGGAATGACCTTCCTATGTAAGGCAGAGATTCTGATCTTTTTCGGACATTTGAAGTGAACACTGCTTTCTTTCTCTCTCTCACTGCACTGGCGCATGTTGCTCTTCTCGAACCATATATTTCTTATTTAATTACCTCTACTTATATATTTAACCTTGATATCCTTAGTCCGGCGTTAGTCCCCACGCCTTCTTGGTGAGATTCTTTGGCTTCTTGCTAAAACTTTCACTTCATATAAAGCGATCCCTTCCATGCAGGCGACCATCTCTGGGGTCATACAAAATGTACCTAGTAGCGTCTCCCCCAGCGATCCCGGCTGCCTCTTTCCGGTTCAAACTCGCCTTTGGGGTCCAGATAGGGTAGGGGAAATACCCTCAGATACTGAGTCAGTAGTCATGGTCATTCCAAGACCACGTAATACCTAGCTTGTACCTATTCTCCTAAATATAGTGCACTGTCGGGGAACACCTTCCTAGATCTTATGGAGTCAGATCCACAAGCAAATACGAATTAAGCTCCCCGCCGACTAGGCCACCAGCAAAGGTCAAAGACCACAGGATTATTCATATTTCTGACACCCACCAGAAAGTAGCTGGGTCGACGAGACATCCCCGGTGGGCGCCCCCCCTCCCGACATTATTCAATATTATTTGTCTCTCTCTCTCAATATACATATGTACTTATAAAGAAAGAGCATTGAACTGAAGTTCCTATTTATATACCCGCTTAAGTTTTACATATTGCTGATGTAATTTTTGCAAGTTCTGTTGATAAATTTCTTTTTAATAAGTCATAAGTCATTTTTAAATAACTGTTATTAGATAATTAATTTAATAGTTAGTAACACTGCCACAACAAGAATTTTGATTGCCGTGATTGCTCTAGTTAAACTATAACACGTTTTAAAAGGGAGTAAATTAATTTGTGCGTCCTTTTTTTTATAGTTGGTATTTAGTGAACTATCGACAAATCAGTTCAAAGGACAAGTAACTTCTATCGACTATAGTACGACAAAATAAGGTATATCACTATTTATCCGTCCTTCTCTATTTCCTCCATGGACACACGGTATTCCCCATTGTTGTGGGCAAGACAATTAAAAAGTTAAGAGTAACTTTTATTAATTAATTTAATACATGATTCAAGATAAAACAACCAAAAAAAACCTATTTCTCTACCATTTTTAGTAATATAACTGTAGCGACCGCTTACTACATAAGATTAATCACCCTATACTCTATTGTATATATATTGTAAATTAATTTAAACAAATGCAAATAACATTACCAAATCGTAAGTGTAAATATTGTAAACGATAAAAGACGCAGCTGCAAAAACTAGTTAGAGGCTGGAAGGGTAAAAGCAGGTACTGTGGTATCGTTGGCCACAATAAGGCATTACATAATTGGTTACTAACGAGCCACCACTGAGTATAAGTAGGGCCAGGTTTTGGCCTGTAAATCTTTCTAACAACGGCTCTCTAACTGGTACCTGCAGCTGCAATGATGCTTCAAGACTTGGCCTTCTCATTTATGAAAACCTCTGGACCTCTCTTCCTAACCTCGCTATGTTTTAGTTCGGCCTTGTCAGTCTCCACACTCTCCTAGTAGGATTCTCTGCCTTCGTCTCGTTAAAACTAGCAGCTCCTTGGGAGAGACCTCTCCCTCGCGGACAACGGTTGCCGAGGCCCTACAAACTTTACCTAGTAGTGTCTCACACGGCAATCCAGTCTGCCTCTCTCCGGTTCACACTCGACTTTGAAATATGGACGGTTTTCACCTACCCTTAGATATCGAGTGTGAATTCGTGGTCATTCCAAGACCACATAAACTACCTACTCTACCTACCTATATCTCTTCCCCTGAACATAGTGCATTGTCGGGGCACATACCTATCAAATATGGTGTCAGATAGTAAGACCCGTCATGAAGCAATTGTCCAGGTCATAGCCTAATCAACCCTCACTTCGTCACCAGAGCTAGGGTAACTAGGCACCCCCCTCATGATGACTCGACAATAACAAATTATATATTTAGGTACTCTGATTGAGAATTGTAATTTTTATTTCCTTTTTATCTAAATATAATTACAAACAACCATTAAAACGGACTTTCATATTGTGTTCACAACTGAATAGTTTTGATTGGATTTGGCATAAATTAAAAATAAAAAACTCATGAAAAACTATACATGGTTATTAATAAATTAATTAGTAGTACAAAAACTGTTTCCATCATATTCAGTACCTAATTAAAAATTCTCCACTTTCTGATTAATAGCATGTATTTTTGTTACCGTTACAACCCTTAATTGCCTATGAATTAAAATAATTTAATTTTTTTGATGAACTTATTATTACATATCACAATACACCGAAAGTTTAATTATTCTAAAATATTCTATTATAATTCCAAAAAGTCGTTAAAAGTGTACAGGTTGTTTTTCGTAACTAAAGGCTAATAATTAATTATTTACTTTTAAAGTACTCTGTTGCATCATATGAGAGGTCAGCTGATATCAAACTTATCTAACTGTTGCCATCAGGTGAGACATTTCTCTCTTTAAACACATAATTTAATCCTTTGAGGATGCGATGTAGCATTTTCCAAATAGTCATTATGTAGCGACAATTATTTAGTTTTAATTTTTTATCTCTGACTTGTCTAGACTTTACCTAATCATTTATTCTTGAATTTTAATTGAGACTTTTATTTTTATAGAGATTTTTATTTAGGAATTAGATATTAAATTTTTAATAGTTTCAACCGTTCTGACTTCAGCCTTGACACTTAAAACCTAGAAATTTATTCCATTGTTATATTTTTGACATTTTATATCGTTTTTTTTGTATCTTCTCTGTGTAAATCGAGTGATCCTTGGGCTATATATAGATATGTACTTATTGTATGACTGTAAGTTGTAAATTCGTCATGAATAACAGGGTAAATGTAGATGTTAATATGCTACAAATGTGATATTTTATCACAATTGTTTATCGCACTTTTAGGTAGCAGTTTTTTTCAAATAAAGATTTAAATTAAAACTGTATTATTGACAAGTTTTAACTTATTTATATTGGATTTGTATGATCAGTGACTAGTCTATTGATTTTATCACTTGTTTTCATTGTTAACATAACATTTTGTCTTTAAACGCAGTCACATGGATTATCATTAATGTTACAGCTTGAACTCTCAAGTATGAGTGCCTATTGTCGAAAATGTTCTGGTAGAAATTAAGAAAGCTGTCGAGAGACAAAAAATGTTTTATTTCATGTTTCAAGGCATTCAGAACTAACTGAATTTGTCAATTCTTTATTTTTTTCCCTGAAGCGATGTGTGAGGCAATAAAACTTTAGAGGGGCCTGTATGTTTGTATTTCAGCGGAGCTAAAGTTCCCTGTATGACACCATCCTGACTCAGCTAAACACAGGGCCATCAGGAGATCTGGAGACGGCCGATAAATCTGTAGGACAAAGGGCCAGGAGGCCGGATTAGAACTGCCCTCCGAAGTGCAATAACGTAAGGACTCTGTCTCCTGGAGGTGCTAAGCTCTGCTCCCATTGGTGGAGAATTATCGGCCGTTAATCCTGGCCAGTGGACTCTTCTGCCATCAATCTCGCTGCGCAGGCGCGGCGGGACTTTTAATTAAAGCGCTGATGCTAGCGGGCGATAGCGCTATGACGTCCCAAGTGGCTGATTTAGTGGCGACAAGGGGGAGATTTGTGGGCCCGCCCCGGCCAACTGACGAAATCCTAATGTTTAGGCAATTAGAGGGTGGTGTCTGCAGTTTCTGTGTATGTGTGTTTGTGGGATCTGGCTGGCGATTCTACAGATAGTAGACCACAGAATGGTAGTTTTAACTCCGAAATAATGATTGTACTAGTTTTATATAATTTAAAATCTCATTCAACGAGTTTTAAGAAAAACACCTGTACCAATATAGCCCTTGTAAGTACAATTTTAACATAAATTGTACATGTTAATTTTTTTACCAACTAAGCTTAACTTAAATAGCTAGTGTGTTGAAAATATGATCAAATAGCATGCCTGACATAAACGAAGAGGAGATCCAGCGATACCACCCCTGTATTGTCGAAACCAAGTTTGTTGTTCTCATTGTTGTCAATTAACAACTCTATTAAAACGTCTCCTTAATCGTTGCCAGGTAAGTTAGGTGTAAACATTGGATCAGTGGGTTTGGATGTCCGTGCAGTAAAGTTTCTGTATAATGCTCTAATTCAGGATAATATATAAGGGATTTTCGGGAAAGTGGGAAATAGATTGAAAAAAAAAACAACCTTTATTCTGGGACATTGTCCCCTAAGAATAACAAATGAGGTATCTCTAACTGATATTAAGAAAAAATACATAACATTACACTGATATGGTTCGCTTATGAATAATAAAGTGCCTCTGAATATATGATATGAATAGAATAAAATGAGTAGAGGTAAACAAAATAAAGAAACTATAGGAATTATCGCTAGGAGGAGAGGAGCGTGAAAGGTTTCTGGATGTTATTAAAATAGGAAATCAAAAAAAAATGCACAGTTGCATACATAAAATAAATAATGTAACCAGTAGTTTAGATGATGAGTTATACTAACAAATAGGCATGAATATGTAGAGAACATCCACTGATGCCTCACCCTATGAATGATTATGTTGATGAAAGTTTTTTTTATTTTTTTATTTTTTTTAGGATTCAAAAATCTTTATTGTGATAAAATTACAATCTGCCTTATTGGGCAATAAGTAACAGTGATCAATGTTCTCATTCATACAATATTTACAGTTCTTAATTCACTCGTTCAGTAATACAGTATTTACAAAAGGCACAAAGACCTCCCAAATCCGTATGGTTGTCACCTCCCTCGCATGCGAAAGAGGAAGCTGTGTCTTGGGAAGTCCCCCACGCTCCTCCATCAGCTGCGTCACCAGATATGATCCAGTGGAGGCTGGCCAAGAACGTGAGAGCCACAGACGCTCAGAACATGATTAGAGAAACTTGCAATGGAGTTTATTTCAATAAATAAATGTCCGTGTTCATTTAGATCTGTGTGTGTAATGCTGAGGTGCACCACTGATAGATTGATGTCTTATATGGGGGGAAAACATACTCCCAAACTATTACTACATAAAACAATCAATAAATTATTATATGCGTATCATTAAAGCTAGATCAATGATTAATTTATAATACATGACCGTATAAAATTTTTTTTTTTTAAATTTGGACGTTTCGAGTTCATCAAAGTTGTCCGTACAAAAGATTATAAACAAAAAGGACATTTTTTTTTTCTAAACCCCTATTTAATATTTTTTAAAATGGTTAATTTATATACAGCAATATAAATTAGCTGTGTGTGGTACCTTCTACTGCATAAAATGCATTTTAAGGAGTTCTTATCTTAAAACTAAAATTAAACTAACACTAATTGGTTAAAAGTTATACAAATGCAAAAAAGGACTAGGTAGGTAGGATGGGGGTCATCTTCGGGGTTACAAAAAGGGACTTAAAAACTAAATTTAAATACTAACTTAAAAAAAAGAAAAGAAGACCAATGAGCACTGTTGTATAAATAAGGGCTGGCAGGTGGCCACAGACACTGAGACCACATTCTTAAAATTATTGCCTTGCGCCATAATTGGAAGAATATATGGTACAGGACGAGAGATCAGCAAGCCAAGGTCGTTGTGAATTCTCTCACAACGCAAATCCGGGGCTTGATGAAACTCTGGAAAACACCGCAGTGGCATGAGAAACTTCGTAGCACTCACGGAGATCACAGAAAGTTTTGAAAGTTGTTGAAGACTACAAAAAGCAAGACAGCCACTGTCCGTCTTCACGAAGGTGACAATGTTCTGACTGCTGAGCAACAGGCAACAAAACTGGCCGACCACTACGCTAGGGATATTACGGCTAGGACGGGCTACTACCATATGCCTCCTCCGGTAGATGCTGAACTGAACCACATGTTTGTATCACCGAAGCAGCTCAAGGCGATTCTTCGCCGGTGTCAGGGAAACCGAGCACTAGGGCACGATGGGATACAAACAGTGCTGCTCAAAGAAATGCCGAGGAGAGGGATAGTACAACTAGCAAACTTATACAACTCTTGTATGAGATTGCGGTACTTTCCTGACACATGGAAACATGCCATCTTGTTCCCATTACAAAAGCCAGCCAAGAGCGGAGATCACCCAGCCCACTACCGCCCGATCAGTATGCTACCACAGATGGGGAAAATCTTTGAGAAAATTCTTTTGAATTATCTCAAAGATTACTGCTCGGAAAACAACATCATTCCGCCATAGCAGACTGGATTCCAATCCAGTATGAGCTCAGAGCACCCCCTTATGAAGGTACGGTCAGAGGCTAGCCATAATATGAATAGAAACATAGCCACGGCTATGATTTCCATTGATTGCACCCAAGCATTCGACTCGGTGTCTCACGGGACACTGTGTCAAATGCTCTGCGACCGGGAATGCCCGGAACAACTGTATTCAATTCTGGCTAGTTTCCTGAAAAACAGATCGCTGCAGGTGCGGGTGGGTGATAGCTTCTCCGAAGCTGTGCCACTGACCTGTAGAGTACCCTAAGGAGCCGTATTAACCCCTGTGCTATTCAACGTATACACGTCTGAGATTGTCGGAGCCCGGTACAAAAATACCACAGTTACTGCTTTCGCAGATGACATAGCGGTGTACAGTAGCAGCATGAGTGCCAAGATAGCTCTAAGACAGGCTGAAGTAGCCTGTAACCAGATCAGTGAGAGATTGGGGAGACTCAATATCTCTGTAAACGCGGGTATGACTGACTACGTAATTTTCTCCTTCCAAAAGGGAAAAAGCCCACTCCCTACTAGTTACATAGTAGGAACGGAGGAAAATTTACCAGCCAACGACCTAGTATATCTGGGAATTAAAATGGACAGACACCTCCATTTTAGTAACCATTTTGCGAAGAAGTTGAAGCTAACACGCACGAATTGTTACCGGCTTGCGCACTTATTAACTTCCCCCAATCTATCACTGCGTCTCAAGCTATTGATATACAAGAGCATACTCAGGCCTACTCTGCTGTATGGGGCACCGCTATTTCGTTATCTGACGTATACGACAGCTAAGAAACTCCAACAATTCCAAAACGGTATACTGATGAAAGTGGTCAGAGGTACTTCATTCGAGCAGCGAAGAAACAGTGAGCTGCATGAGATATTTGAGCTGCCTACGGTCGATGAATTCATCCAGCGTAGACATATCAAATTTTTCGACTCATTACAATATTTAACAAACCCGGTGTTTAACACTATAACCCCCGCTCCGTTCCCCTAACGATGGCAGGACGCTGTCGCGGCTGGAACACTGTAGTCCTAGGTTCTAAGTACAGATTTTGTTTGTTTGTTTTGTTTTGTTTATTTTGTTTTGTTTTGTTTTAGTGTCTTAGTGTTTAGTGTTTGGTGTCGGTGACAAGGCGAAGGTGAGCCTCATCACCTAGTGTTGTGTGAGAACGATGAACTTTTAACCACAATAAAAAATTTATTATATTTATGCACTTCTCCAAATGCATGTAAATGTAGAAAGAGAAGAAATCTGTAATCCAATTATTTTATTATTTTTGTACATTGTATTATTTTGTTTTGAGGTTTTGAAATAAAAAAAAAAAAAAAAAAAAAAAAAGCCACAGACACACACTGTCATCGCTTTCCCATTGGCCAGTGATCTAGTGCTGCTCAGATGGCTTGGCCAATCATAGCATCATCAGCGACGCTCCATCAAACCCACTGCTTTTCATTGGCTTGGGGCAAATTGATTTTAAATGTTAACCGTAAACTGCCAAGGCGACTTTATGCGTTTAGTGATCGTAACAAGTTTCAATGATGCACATTCGTAGCTCAGGTTGAATCATGAGTAAACCCTCTAATAATGAATTGAAAGTAAAAAAAAAATCCTCATTATCGAGGAATAGTACAATGTACATTGTTTACTGATTGCACGGGTGCAAAGGTCCAGGCTGATAAATATCCCTTTATCATTTTTTTTTTTGATTATTATCATATTTTCCGTCATCATAGAACTTCTTTTATCATAGAACTTCTATAAAAAATTCCACTATTATTGATCTAATGAGGGATCCAAAAAAAAAAATGCACTCAGGTTAAAAAAAAACATATTTTTAATAGTATTAATGACTTTGTAATTTCAATACGCTAAACCACCCTCTTTAAAGAATCGTTTCTATTTCTAAATTTAAAAAGTTTCATGTTTTTTCTATAAACAAAAAATTAACTTTCACATGTAGCGATTTAATCAAGGCAACAGAAGGTAGGAAATTAACTGGGAAATTTTAAACAAAACCGTGCTGAAAAACAAATAATTTATACTGTTTAAAAAATTCAATGCACAATTTGTGTCCTTATTTATTCACGTTTCCTGCCGATTCCTATCGCTTATGTCCATTATTGAATTCAATTATCTTTAAAAATAATATAAAAACACAGAAATTTTAAAAGCAGCATCAACTTTTTAAGGTGGTGGATGAAATTTTTACATATGAATGCGCTTCACCTTTCCAATTGAATAGTAAAGATCATTAATTAGCAAACCATTAGTTTTTAATGAATACTGCAATTTAAGATTGGACTTTGTTTGTTGAAAAAAATGAAGGGATTAAAATCACCAGAGCCTAGCGATGAATATACTAACAAAATTATAACCGTTTGCATTCCAGAAAGACGAACAAGGATACAACCTTAATAGCATTTATGAATTAGTTTAAAATTACTAAGGTTAAAAAATATTGGATGATTTTTCTAACAATTAAAATTTGTATTTAGTCCTTATTTGTTAATAGTTCTAATGAAAAGACAAATTCCCAGGAAAAAAAGAAAACAATGTAATTATGATGGTAGTGGTAATAGACATTACCAAAAAAAAAAAGTAATTTAGTAAGATGGTTGTCTGTCTTACTACTGTTACATATACACTTTCCCGGGCAAGACGGGACCCTTAGTGCTCTGTGGGTAATCTACAACTATTGACTCTATCAAACGGATAAAACTATGCTACAATATACTGCAATTATCCACTTCAAATTTAGTTACCATGAAACGTTGCTGAGATGTCCAGGAAATGAAGAGACCCATCAAACGAAACAATAAAAATAATTGAACATACACTGAATTAGAAACCGACAAACCTCGGGGAATGGCGTGGGGGGGGGACTCCGTTCGGACTAATGTATTCAATGCAACAGCTATTGTCAAAACATAATTAATTTAATGAAAATTAAAATAGCTCCCGACATCCTCGCCACCATTTGTAACATCACTTATACCGGTCGTCCATTAAATACATCCACTCGGGATTAATAGACTGTCCACAATTCAATAGCTGTGTATAATTAAAAGGGACGCCCCTGATACATTTTGAGTGAAACTGTTTTGTTCCAAATGAAGCTGAGTAGAACGACACTCTCAAACTCGTTTGATTAAATAAAGATTTCAATTTAATCCGATTTATGTTGTGAAATTGATTTTGTCCCCCGGACAGATTACACCTCTCCGACACCGCCCTCCCCCCACTACCATCGTCCACTCCATTTATTTAAACACTCCACAATTGGCAGTCAATTAGTTTCACAGCAGGCCAGGATATAATTCGCTCAAATCCGTATCCATTTGCAAACGGGTTAGTGTCATCGCTGGTGTAATAAATGCTTTCTGTCCAAAACGTTTATCTGCCCCTCCGAAATATTCTATAACAATTCATTCTGAACCCTTTAGAATAAAAGCAAACAAGATAGAATTACCTTTATACTATATGATATAAACGGCATAAAGACAAACGGAAAAACAATGCGTACCACTAAATCAAACCAAATCCAATTCTATGGATGACTTATCATAAAGCGACTTTGAAAGCAACGAGAAAGACCTCGAGAAAACAAAAAGGTGTCAAGTGAGCAGCAGACAGAGATAATTTGGAGGAGGAAGGTGTTTTGATGGGGCGATGCTCTTGGGGCAATAGCCAATACCATAGACTCGAAACAGAAAAAGCTACTACGAGCTACTTTGAAATATATGAAACCATTGATAATTATTCGAACCGGGCCCCAATCAGGAGTAGTGATAAAATTGGTATAAAACCCCAAGGTTTTCTACTTGTTCTGTTTCTTGCGTTGCTACCTGATATCCCGTTAGTCTCTCGTGGTTCTGGACGCTGCCTTGCCAGTGCGAGTACTGGACTTCTAACCAGCAGTCCAAAATCCATTATACCCGATGACATTTGACTATTAGCTAAATAAGATGTTTGATCTCATTAATTTAACCGTTGCAATTAACTATTATATAGCACCAATTCATTAGTTAATGGTCATATTTTGATTTCATTTCCATGTGAAAATAAATTTATAGCTCGCTGTTATTATTTCACAACCAGGTTTTTCCTCCAGGCACAGAAGGTGAAATGAACTAAATTCATTATTATTGAAGTAATTGTTGGAAGCTAAGTCAAATTCGACTTCCTGAAAAAGGCCTTTACATTTCCTTATATTAAATTATTTTGTTGCAAGAATGCTTCATAAAAATGGCACCCGAACAGGGACTTCTCAATCTTAGAACAAAGCTATCAGGATGAATGATCTTAAACCTAAAATTGTGACTGATTCTTTTAGAGTTGATAAAACGAAACAAGAGTTATATTACAAGAAATCCAGTAAATGATGAAGTCTCGTTACACATTAAGTTCTCAAAAATATAGGAAAATGGTTGGATAAACAAACAGCCTTTGGCTGATATTTAGTGGAAATAAATAAAAATGTACAGAAGAAATCAAGAATTTATTAGAATATTAAAACTAAGAAGCTTCGCACTAGATACTGAAATTAATCCCGATGATAATACGCCTAACATAATCATGAACAAGATTCTATTCCAAAGCAAGAGAGCCAAAGTGTTAAGTCTAATGATGGAGATTTATGTAACTATGGTACCAGGTCAGGACGTTTAGTGAACAAACCAATGAGATATTTGTAAAGTTTAGGAGTATAAGATTAAATTTGTTAATTAATTTGTAAGATTCGAGGGTATAAGATTTAAGATCCTTAATTAATTTGTAAAATTTAGTAATTGCATCAGGTGTAAAAGTTTTCCTGTGAATTTAGTTGTATCAATATTGAATTAAACATTTTGATTGCATTGCTAGTACACGTTTTTGATATGTTGTAATATTTGATCTTGTACAAATGTTTTTGTAACTATTGTTGTAATTGGTTACTTGAATGAATTTCTTGAAGGTAAGGATGTTTAGGTATGTTGCCATGTGGGTAATATTGAGTATTACCTTTTGGGTACTAAAATGTGAAAAAATGTATTAATAATGAGAAATGTTGTATTTATTATTATTACGAATTCAAAAGAATTAGCATCCATTATATCTAATTGGCCCCAAACGTGAACTACTTAAAGCGATAAAGGAGGAAGGGAGATCAAGGTGAATGTTTAGTAATTATGTGTTCGATTGTTACAATATATGCATGCATCTTTGGCATATACGTGCTTTAGGGTCTCCTACCATTACATTGCAACTAGGGCTGTATACACATATACACACCAAAACTTGGCTTCATGGACACTTCTCTGGGCAAGATGGGACCCTTCTTCGACTACATTGATCCGTGAACTTTTTCACTCCCGCAATTGTATAATTTTAATCTAAAACTCTATTTTTTATGGCATATTTATTATAATTTTATGTACAAAATGCCGGTTTTACTAATGATATGAACCTTTCTCCCTGACCTTAGTGGCCAATATGTAATCAAATAACTTTTTTATATATGTATTTATGTCACTAAAAACATTTGGTTAAAATTCATTTTCCTTTATATCAAAAAAAAATCTTAGTTGAAAAATTAGGCAATTATAGAAAGGGGTGTATTACGTTTCACGAAATGTTTAAGTAAAAAACAATATACAATAGGACGCCATTATTCTGGATGAAATCATCCTGAAAAAAATATAAAAACGAAACCGATTTTAGATTTTCAAACCTTTTATTTTGATTAGGATTGATTTATATTATAAAATTATATCGTTATTACATGTAGGCATACATTTTTCCCTTCAGTTAAGTAACTTTTTGTCATCCTGTGCATTAGCACCATCTACTATCTACTAACTTAATGGAACGCATATTCTCCAACTCATTCCGAAGAAGTTTCCAGCGAGGCCGAAATCCACATGCCCAAACGCCAAGATATCTCCTACCGCCTGGCCGGCCAAGACGTTATGGAAAAAGAGCGAGAGAGGACAGACTGAGGAAATATCGAGCGGTGTCCCTACGTCTATATACAGGCTAATGTGACAGACAGGACTGTCCAGGGTCGTCATGGAGACAGCAGTCGATACCTCAGCCCTCTTATCACCTCCGTCTCGACTGTAGCTGTATCAGCGTTCGGCCACTCCTGTCTTATCGCCGTCTAGCCAAGCCCTTCCTAGCAATTATTTATTTATTCTGTACTATTAGGCTTTTTATTTTTAGTGTTGTAGCGATATGTAGCGAAGCGCTAACTATATATGTAAATTACCCTACACTCTGGTTCATAATGTATTATAATAGAAATGCAAATCTCTGTAACTTCTGGTAATAAATCATAGAGGGATCGGCAGAGATAAAAACAAGTAACAGAGGATCGAGGGTACGGCAATAAACCTAAGAGAATTAGCCACCTGACTGCCATAAATAGACCGGGCAGACCTTCAGTCACTTCCGGCAGTCATAAAATCTAAAAGCCATGCAATAAACAGTCCTATTGGGGACCGAGTGGTCACGATCGCTCGGTAGGTGTTACATCATAAAGCACACCCTTTTGGACCAACGGGATAATAAAACAGACCACCTACAGACAGACTGCGCCTTCCACGAGGGAGGGGGGTTACAATATTTATATCGGTAAGTTTCGCTCTGAAGGGACACACTGTTTCTTAGTCTCCACAGCCGCACTTCTGGTCACTTTACACCAGGGCCACTTGGCCCTGGTAGGCCCTGGGCATCTTCCGCTAGTCTACTCTCTCTATACCACACCTCTACGACGGCACTTGCCACACAGTCTCTAGCAGACCTCTGACGACTTGTACCTATTACGCTGCCGATCTCTCGCTCGAACTCTGAAAACTGATCTTATTCTTTATGAACCTCTGAACCTCATCCTGAACACAGTGTCTTGTCGGGACACATCCCTATCAATAAATGGAGTCAGATATTAACGCCTACATGGAACATGGTCCATGTTATTAACTACAACAATCCGCACTTGTCACCAGGGCTAGAGTGATCAGGCACTCCCCTAGTGACGCCCCCCGACAATTGTTGACCTCCGACAATTGTTCACCCTTTTCCGACAATTGTTCACCTTTTCCGACAATTGATGACCCTCGACGTGTAAAAGAAGCTTTTCCGACAAGTGTATACAACAGCCATACGTTTACGTGGCAGCCGACGCAGTTATGGTGATATAATACTTATGGCCATATTATCAACCATATCACATAGCTATGGGCTTATAGTAGCTTCGGGATCGAGTGTAAAATCTATCAGTCACATTTACAGGCGGCCCTCCGCTCCTCCAACCCGTCTTCCCGGACCCCGTCCGCTATAAGTATTCTTACAGAGAAAATCACTTCATTTAGCTAAAACCACATAATTAAGTTTCGTGACAGACTAGAATGAATGTACATGAATGAGTGAGTATAATATATTATTCTTATAGGGCTAAGGCTAAGGGGTATACAGAGGGGTCCAAAAAAATGTATTCACTGGTTAACAGTCCATAACGTGCAAACTAATTGACGGAGTTGTCTCATTTTTGGTGAAAGTGTAGCTTAAAGTCCAACTTAAAGATATCAAAATTCGCCGAACACTTGAGCGACTCACTCCAGTTTCACGGGCACACTGTCTCACAGGCTTCTGTGGTGAGCGAGTGAATTGTTGTAACACAAGATGGGAGTTAAATGGACTTGTTACTGTTACAGGCCGTCCAGATCGTTGTCCAACGAACAGCCTTCGGCTTCAAATTTGTCTCGAAAGCGACGAATCGTTAAACGTGTCGCTGGCTCTGTTTGATACACATTTCGCCATTGCCGTTAAACCTCATTAATGTTTTTGTACTTAAAATACCACTTTAAAACATACTTCCTTTCATCAAATGTAAGCCTTACGCCAGCCATGTTTACTGGAGTAACAAGGTACAACTAACAATAAAACACTATCTGGCGACTGTCATCTGACAAAACAAAACAACGCAATACAACGCTTGTTTGGTGATTGCCGGAACTACAAACTATTACACTACCAAAAATGAGACAACTCCGTCAATTAGTTTGCAAGTTATGGACTTTTAAACAGTGGATACATTTTTTTGGACCCCTCGTATATGCATAAAAGAAAACAGCAAAGATTGGGAGTGTGGGAGACAAATATTCAGAATGAGGATACTGGGAAAGGAAGCGGGAGTGTAAATGTTATCGATGATATCAACACAAGGCTATCACAACTTAGGAGATGCAGGTGTTAACATTGTGATTATTGCTTTTACATAACAAGATGTCAAGAGGACGTACAAAGTACGCCCAACAATATGTCCATTCACTGGGTGATAAGGAGATTACGTAACTCCTCTCAACCTAAGGTTTGAACTATGTGAAAAAAACGTGGTCAAAGTTGTTTCACTGGGTGCTGTGGGTATGATTACAGTGTTTGATCTACATCGTTTACATTAAGATAGCTGTAAGAAGGTACAGGGCTATTACTTAGAGAATGAGGAATGGGTATGCCATGTATATAGGAATATCTACAGTTTCTAGGTTCTCTAATACAGTATTCTCATCAAGATGAGGCTAAGTGAAATTGCTAAAGCTCACGTTGAATTTCACATAAATTGTATACTTGTGTTCATAGTTTAGTGTGCTAGTTGGTAAATACATTTGTTAGTATTTAGTTTAACAATATCTGTAAGGGGTGATTAAAAGGGTAATGAGGTATTTTGTACAATTATTATATATGACATGTTAAAAGGTAAATATACGTCAATAAAATCGGTACATACAATATGTAGGTAGGGTTTGATCAGCGTCATGGTTACGCATTGATCTCAATTTCTCAATACTTTATCAATATTTCTCAATACACAAGATAAACACGGATTATTTATTTTACTACGGTTAGTATATAAGATTATGCTACTATTGTATAATTTGGATGATGTATAAAGCGATTTTGGTTGTTTTGATTCAAGATATGATTTTATATCTCGTTATTTTGTTCGTTTTGTGGTTCCTAAGAGATAAAATAGAAGCTTACACTGTGTATTTTGTGAGGACATTTCACAGAAATACTCGCTCCAAAGCAAAGACCCAACTCAGGCTTCTATAACAGTTCAAAATTAGTTTGCTCAACTTAACATATGGTGTACGAAAAGCTAAAATTAATGCTAGCAAATTAGACATGACGTTCCTTCCCTCTTTGACGTAGTCAGTGTCATCGCGTCGAACCAATAACCGTTGTACAAACAAATGTCACAAATTGATACTGTTAGACACTTTTTAAGACTGACTTGGACCCGCATACGAAAATGAAACGACAAACGTCAACGGCACAAAATATTGAAGCATTTACTAGAAACTTCTACTGAATTTGAACGTTTCAACCCCAAATTTATAGTAACATCTAAAAATTTCTTACGTTCACGACTGCATTGAGCCTTATAAAGAAACTTTCACGACCAATTGCAAGGACACTGACACCCAACGACTGAGGAGATATATAAAATAGTGATATTCTAAATTAATAATAAACTATCGTCAAACTTAGATGCAACAATATAGGAGCGTCACTGGATGTCCTCTGCCTTCATCTCAGACATGTCATCTTACCATATTTACAGGACATTCACTGGTTGTGCCGCTAGTCATATTTGTGAATATAAACTTCAATAAATAATATATATTATAAGCAAGAATTTATTTTTTTATCTGTTTTAGTATTCATATAGAACTTGGTCGTAGAATAAAGATTGTGTATATCTATCGATCTTTTAAGTTGTCAGGGATATAAACACATTTGTATTATTTAATTTGATCTTTAAAAGAATAATAATAAATGGTTTAAATATCAGTACAAAATCACAGACTAGATCGATACATCAGCTTTTAGAATAGACCAAACAATAGCCACCATAACGGGAGTATTTTTTAGGGGGGGGGCAGTTTAAAATACGTGACACAACAAAATTAAGGCCCCTTTAGCTAGGGTATAGATGTTTACACATTATTAATTAATTATTCTAAAGTTATTATTTTTATAACCATACCGTAGCCTACCAGCAGATACTCGCATTCATTAGTGAAGCATTTTTTCAAAGCCTTTTAAAACATTTCTTGTTTTATCCAGTGATTTTCCGGAACTTCTGAATCTAGAATGGACTATGTATCTCTGATCAAGATAGTGTCTTTCCTAGTCCACACCAACCACTGATAATTACCGTACTTCTATTCTGAGGCCCAAGGAATACCATAATTTAAATAAACGACTAGCTACGACGAGCTAATACAAATTTCTTATATATAGGTATACATATTACGTAGAAAATGTTAGTAATTATTGTAGTCAAATTTAGTGGTACGGATTATCCCTTTTTATTCTTAAAAAGTACCTCACAGTGTACTTGTTTTCTTGCGCAAATAATTTTTAATGTGTAGTGATTTACGATTGGGAAATCTTTGTCATAACCTGGCGAGATTGTTTCTGTTGAAAGTGAATGTGAATACGAAATGTTAAAAAAAGGATTCCATGATATCACTCCCAAAATTCTGACCAAGAAAGATCATCAAATGTGTTTAAATATATACTAAAATTGTGCGTTGTGCTTCTTAGATCTACTAAAGCTTTCGTTACTGTCAAATTAATTCTAATGAATTTATATAATACAAGGTTGCTCGAAATCGAAGGTGTTATGGCTCACCCTCCTTCCAAGTGAATTTATTAACTTGACAGAGAAATAGATTTGTTAAGAAAAGCTTATCATATTGACTTAATGAGCCTTAAAAAAAAACAGACTTCGCCATGTTGTCGAGCGCACTTGATTGCTAAGGTTGTGAACTCGTAATAATTGAAATTCATTGAATAATTTAATAGATTTGTAAATAGTTCTTGTAGTTTGTCAATTAAAATTATAAAATGAAATCTGACGTTTCGCTTCTTCCAATGGGCAAGGTTATTTTTATGCTTGTTTTTATGTGTTTCTATTTTGATTTTGTGGAAAGATGACATACCCTTCTCTCTTTATTCAAATTATAGAAACAGGGTCTCGGGCAATCCCCCCTGTTGTGAACAACTGTAAGTCTCCCCCTCCCCCCCCGAGGTAGTCCCAAAGACAGCTGGCATAATTGCCCCTCGACGTCAGTGGCCGGCAGGAGGTGGTGTGAATTTCAATTGCACGAGTGTCCGGGTCCAATTCCAACTTGAGATTGAAGCCTCTTTATTATCTGGCTGTCCAGTCTACGGTGTCCTGTCTGCCTCTGCTTTGATTAAATCTCCCCACTCCCTCTTCTCCATACCTCACGGTCCGGCGATCCCCTTCTGTCGCCCGAAGGTGAATAATACTTCTCGAAGCGTTCATCAACAATGAAAAAGACACTTTGATACGATGTCATTTCTCAATCAATTATTAACTAAATTTATATTTTGAAATATATAGAAATTATATAAAGGCTGTCTATAGTGGAAAACAACATCGAGAGATTTTCGTTTTTGGTTTGTTTTAGGGCACGTCAACCACAAAAGCCATTGATGCCCACATATCGACTCCACCATATCAAACCATGGTTTCAGGATAGCAACAAAAAAAACACTTATGTAGCGGAAAAAATAAACTCAGCGCATGGCCAAAACTGCATTGTTTTTACTGCTCCTGAACCTTTTTTAGATTCCTGAAGTACGGATTGAATAATACAATCATTCCAAACAATTAAACAAATGTAATTGATTGACTGTTTAGGATACTAATTAAGCTCCAGATGATAAGCTCCAGGGCCAATTTAACAAAAGGTAATTGGTGCACGACCTAGTGGCTCTTTTTTTAAAACTAGGTTTGCTCTCATCTATAGCTCAGAGTTGTTACGAACTTCCTCAAAGCAACACGTGGTGTACTCTCAGTGCAAGTTTTATTGTGTCACTACAGAGTGGTTTCCAAATATCAGAATTTTCTAATCACCTCCTTGCTTCCTATCACATTATTTCTACCCAATGATTACCATATAGGTAGGAGATTAAGATATAGCAGACACTAAGAGCATTAATTTTACAATATCTAATTGTTTTGTTTTATTTTGAAATGTAAAATTAAATTTTACTCAACTAGCTCACACAACAACAAAAATTTATTGAAGTATAATGACAATAAATATAAAACATTTGTCTGATAGCTCTTTAAACTTTATTTTGTGGAATATTTTTTCTATGTCATAAAGTCTTTAATGGTTACATAGCCATAAATAAAAAAAACCTGAACTTAAAATTAGAATTTTTTAGCCGTCCCTTGTACCTTACTGTTAGTGTAAACCAAAGCCTCTTCTTTTGGGATTTGATACAACCTTAAATTTGGGACATGAGTTGTAACTGATATCCTTCAGTTGATTTCCTTCTGAATATACACTCTTAGAGTTATGTAGGTAAACAATAGAAATAAAGAATGGAATTGAAACAAAAAAAACTTTAAGTAGCAATTTATTTATATTTCACCGTTATTGTGATCAGTTTAGCGTCTAAGTAAGTGACAAGCACATCAAAAGCACTGAGGCTGTTATAGGTGACAAATAAATGAATCTGAACGTTAGAAATTTTTTTTTTGATTTTAGGGTTTTGTGAATATTCTCAAAATAGGAAACCTATTATCGAAATATTCTAAACCACAGCGGACTTGGAAGAAGCGGTTTGAAAAGCAGGACTGTAGGATTAGGAAAAGGGTCTGTGCTAAATATGTTTTGAGCTTATAAAGCAAACCTGCGTGCCAAACTCTGTCAAAAGCTTGAGCTATGTCAAGAAAGGCAGCAGTGCAATACTGATTGGATTCAAGGGCTGAGGAAATGTGATCAACAACGCGAAGGCCTTGTTGAGTTGTGTAATGTCGTTGACGGAAACCAAACTGGTGTGTAGGAAAACGATTTTTGGATTCAACAATTGGAAGTAGACGTTTTAATAGGAGTTTCTCAAATATTTTTGAGAGTTTAGGGAGTAGGCTGATTGGACGGTAAGATGAGGCGTCATTGGACGGTTTACCGGGTTTGGCGAATAGGACAATAATGGAATGTTTCCAGAGGAGAGGTAAGTGTGTCGTTCGAATAATGCAATTATAGATGTAGGTTAGGAATATTATGGCTTTAGGAGGAGGTTGTTTGAGAATTTGAGGAGTAAGGAGATCATATCCAGGAGATTTTCAATAAGGTACGCTTTTCAGAAGGTATTTGACCTCAGAGGTGTTAACAGCTTTTGGTGGAAGTGAGAGAGGAATAGGTGAAGTTAGGAAATCTTCAACAGTTGTGCTATGAGTACGGTTTTGATGAGAAAGGTGAGGTGTGAATGTATGGGTAAGATGCAGAGCGAATTCTTCCAACCTATCCCCATCCGAAGCTGCCCAGGATCAATCATCACGACGGAGTGGGTGTGAAACAGGATGATACTTTAGGATTTTTTGATAATTCCACAAGGAGTTATCCCTGGTAGACAGAGAGGAGAGGTAGGAATTGAAGGAATCGGAACGGAAGGACCCCAATTGCCGCTTTACCAATCTGCAGTACTGATTGTATGAGCGGCGATCAGCAGGATGTCGGGATCTTTGCCATACTGTTCTGGAACGGCGTTTGGATTGGATTAGGTCTTTGAGATGCTGAGGTAAACGATTATGATTGTAGATTTTTGGGTAACGATGGGGTGGCGATGCCTCCCAAGTCGACCTCTGGACCAGAGTAGTGAAAGAATGCACTGCATCATCTAGGTCTTGGGATGTTTTCAGGGACACTTTGAGGTCAATGGAGTCTGTAAGAAGCTGGTGGAAGTGGTCCCAATCGACTGGGCCCCTAATAAATGAAGGAGGAGGCAGTTTGTGAACTGGTTTCAGGGAAATGGTTAATAATAAATGACTATCGGAGGAGAGGTCATTGAGGCGCGTGAGTGAATAGTGTTCCTAAACTATTGTAGAAGAAAAAGTCAAGGAGATCTGGATGTCGGTTAGTATCTTATGGCCAATAGGTAGCTGTGTCAGGAGAGAAAGTAAAGCATAGGTTTCCGTGTGAGTGCAGACAGCAAAGCACGTCCTCGTGTATTTGTGGATCTTGACCCCCAATTTGAGTTTTAAAAGAAGTTTAATATTTTTGTTTTTTTTGGGGGGACAATAAATAAAAAACATAATGCTAGTTTATTTAAAATATGTTGCGGCTGTTACGAAATCCCGTGTTAATGATAATTAATATAATTCAATGATGAGGAGAGGAAGTTTCGTTTTATTTAGTAATGTAAAATTAAATCCTCAACTAGCACATACAATAACAAAAATATATTGAAATATAATTACAATAAATACTGTCTGTATTTATAATATAATTAGTAAGATGATGGAAACACTTAATTGTGTGATACTGCACACTTAGTAAAACTTTTTTTTAGTAAAACGAATTGATTATTCTACAAAGACACGGTTAGGCGTAGAAGAGGAGTGCGGCGAAGAGATTCCGCTGCTGGTCCAGGTCGAAGGAGTCGAGGCGAGGACTTCCACTGAAGTAGAACTGGAGGTGCTCCCGGGCCTTGGACAGCAAAGCTTCGGACAGGCTCCGCAGGACCTCTTCCACTTCTGGCACGGTGGATCCGTCATCGTAAGATACTCTCTGGCAGTCGTTTACTTCTAACGTGAGCGGCCTGATGGTTGTCCCTCCTTGCACTACTTCAATCGTCAACTGCAAGTGTATCTGACAGCCATGCAATTTCAAGTCGTCGTAGCTGTATTCAAATAAAAAATCGTTATTGCGATAAAATTACAATCTGCCTTATAGGGCAATAAGTAATTGTTGTAAATGCTCTCATTCATACCATATTTACATTCTTCATTCATACACTATTTACAAACAGCCCAGAGACCTCCCAAATCCAATTGGTTGTCACTTACTTCGCATGCAAAAGAGGAAGTGGAGTCCTAGGAAGTCCTCCACGCTCCTCCGTCAAGGAGGAGGCTGATCAAGAGCGCGAGTGCTACAGACGCTGAGGCCATTGCCAGAACTCCCACTGTCACGTATTTATTGCAAGTCAGGAGGCCACTGCCACTTAGGTCTCCGAAGAGGACTGTAGGGATGTGTGGTGCAGTGTAACGACTATGCTAGGGAATTAGGATGGTTGGTATATTAAAACCGTTAATGAAAGGATTGGATACGCTTGATGATCGATTTTTTTGCTGTCTCGCAGAGCTCTATTCCGTATGCATAGGCTCCACCATAGGTAGACTCTCACTACCTTCCCGAATCCACCCGCCTCTTTTAGGCATCCCACACCCCATATCCTTCTCATACTTCCTTCAAATGGGACTCCCCTTAGTGAAAGGCGCCCATCATTCCCAAAAAAAAAAAAAAAAGCACAGGGGTTCTAGACTATTCTAGCTGGTGGTTACAGAACGTGAGATGGTGTTGGTAGAAAAATAAAATAATAAAGCATATTAGCAAAAAATGAATAATAATTAATTACGGTATTAAAAAAAACTCAACTAACGTATTTGCATTTATCAGGATGTGCTCTGTATTGTTCAATCCAACGTGTACTAATCTTGTGAAGTTGTCCACAGGCAGTACTTGGCTCTCATGGCGTAACTCCATCGGTCCCCATACGGACACCTAAAAAATATATTTTTTTAAATCGCTATGTTGTATACTCAACAGTCTCTTACACTCTCCGTAATAATGATAATAATAATTATATAACAAATAAAAATCGATTCATCGGCGGTGTAAATAATCGATAAATATTAAAGCACTTTAAAATGAATGACATAAAAATAACTCTTAATACTATGAACATATAATTGCCCACAACCGGTGTCGTATTATATATAACATACATATGGTATTATGTACAGATTCTTGAACTGATTTTTTTTAATTTTATTGTTTGTATTTTATTATATTTTATGAAATTTTCCTTAGAGCAAAGAGTTCGCCTGATGTAATTCCCTTATTTATGATATAATATCTGTTAATACAAGTGTAAGCAGAATTTTCTCAACGAATATACGATTTGAATCAATAATTTGTGCCAGGTAAATAAGATATGGCTTATATTACTACACAAATAATAAATCAAATACATATAAACAGAAAAATATATATAAATAAACCTTTTAGAAACCCAATAAAGAAAATACTTCTGAGAAATAAAATGATATGCTGCTAAATAGTAACGTTAACCATGTAATCATTATAACTATCTTAAATTTTAATCACTCTAAATTTGTGTCTCTTGTAGCTGTGAGTGTAATGCGTGTTTTATAGTTGGGAGAAACTGTAGCATAATTGCGGCTTAAATCGGGAAATAAACATATATACCAAAAATCCATCAAGCAGAAAGTACATATAACCTTAGGAGCAATGCTATAGTACATATTCCTCATACTAATTACTTAGTAGTTACTTGTATTAACTAGTTATGTAATACATTGCTACCCCCCAAGGTGTTCATAATAATTAGGTCTATTTGCTACTATGCTTTGTGATAATTACAAATGAAATAAATTTTTGTTTAATTGAGTTTGGATCGTGTGTGTAAAAATTCAACTGTGGGTTTAACGATTCAAAGTTCTCAAATAATCAGAACTGTATCTATAAACGTAACTTCGCTATCAATTCAGACGTGTGAATTATTGAGGAATTTGATGCACACTGACCAGACCATTTCCATTGAGGACCTGAGATCGAGCTCCGAAGTCGTACTGGAAGTCGAGGCTGCTATCTGAGTAGAGGATGTTGAAGAAGCGTACCAGAAGATCTACAGGGTCTTTAGGAGATGCCTCCGAGCCCGCGAAGACTCCTAAAGCGAGCAGAAGAACCAAGAAAGATGAGGACATGATAGAGGAAATGTAACTACTGAGTATTGTGAGGAGGAGGAAATGTAACTACCAAGTATTGTGTTATCTCTTGAGGAAAATGACCCACAAGTGTTTGCGTCGTAGTTCAATCACTCAGATCGATCAGTCTGCCACATAGCCTTTTTTCAGATAAATAGCAATGTTATTGTGTGCGAAAATATCCTGTTTGTAATAAGATGTACCTTATGTACTTGTTCAACAGAAGTATGTCCAAAACGTACCAATGATTTTATTACTTAGAGGGAGGCTGCTAATAAGCATATCTGGATGAGAGAGTATTGTGTAAAAAATAAAAAGCAAGCTATTGTAACCAAGTCGGCCTACACATGTTATTTCAATGTCCAGACGGAGCTATACTTTTAAACAAGTAGAGGCCACTCTTCGTTTGTATGCCTGCATGTCCCATAAAATATGACATAGTCAATAATATTAATGCCCTCAAATCAAGATACATTAGATATTAACAAGATTGATGGAGCCTGGACAATAGACAATGCTTTGGGGTCTAAATTATTTTGAGACGTATTGCAAACTGTGGGGCCGAATAGTCGAACAAGACATATCAAATGAATTATTTTATCAACATAGGAACATAGGAAGGTAGGGGCCGATGAAAAGGCAAACGAAAACAGCAAATATATATGTTGTACCAAACTCTTTATCACGAATAATTAGAAGTTCCCCTCTTCTTGGTCCAGCAAATATCTACAAATGTTTCCATATTTTAACAATAAAACTTAAGTAGTCAGTTAAGAGAGGGGGGAGCTACCAGTGTACGAAACATCCGCAGGCACCAGGTGGGGTGGCGGGGGCAACTTCCACCACCACTGGCCTGCCTATATAAGCAGCCCGTTTTGGGGCATTCGACACGTGGCCCCTGCCGGGCGGGCCAGATTTGACCTGGCCGACTACAAACCAATGCCTAGGTACCCCTAGGCTCAACCCTTGGTAGACTCTCACTACCTTCCTGAATCCACCCGCCTCCTTTAGGCATTCCACACGCTATATCCTTCTCATACATCCTTCAAATGGGGGACTCCCCTTAGTGAAAGGCACCCATCAATCCAAAATAATTTTCCTTTTATTTTTCCCACATCCTATTTTTATAACTTTGAGAGCTATGAAAAAAAAAAAAAAAGAAAAAGCATTTGACACAGACTCTTGGCACCTGGCATCTGGAACCCTGCTCTCTCTCTGCACTGGTGCTTGCTGCTCTACTCAAACCATGGATTTCTTATTCAACTAACTCTGCATCTCTCTTTCCTAACCTCACTATGTTTTAATCCGACGTTGTCATCAGACCCCACACGCCTTCCTAGTGGGAGGCCTTCTCGCTAAAACTTCCACCTACTTGGGAGAGACCTCTCCCTCGAGGACGGCGGTTGCCGTGGCCCTACAAAGTAGTGTCTCCCACGGTGATCCAGTCTGCCTCTCTCCAGTTCACACTCGCCTTTGGGATCCGGACGGTTTTCGCCTACCCTTAGATACCGAGTGTGAATTCGTGGTCATTCCAAGACCACATGAAACTACCTATGATACCTACCCTGTTCCTCTTCTCTAGAACATTGTGCTTTGTCTCTTATCTCTTATCTCTCTTATCTCTTATGTCTCTTATCAGAGTCAGATCAAAACGAATTTAGCTGCCCGCCGACTAGGCCACCACAAGGTAAAATACTACAGGTCCGCCTATTTTATCTCTTTCTCGACGCTCGCCGGACAGCGGCTATGGTTTTAATAACCCTAACCCGCGGTGGGCGTCCTCTCCCCACCTTGGGGACACATCATTGAACCCGACAATAATTTGCAATTTTTGCAATTGCTTATCTAGACCTTAAGTTAAGTGTTAGACTATAGATTTCGCCTTAGCTCTAAAAATTTCAATATTTGAAGTTTTTTGTTTCCAAATATGGTCATTTTAAGTTTTCTTATATATAATTTTTTTTTATTTTAAACAACATAAAAAGTAAAAACAATATATTGTAGTTTTGAGCGTTATAACGTCCAGTTGTGAAGTTAGATACATGTTTTGTTTCAAAGGGTTGAAAAGAAAAAGTCTCTTGTAGGCGTTTACCCACAAATTCTGCACAACTTTTGCCATCTCAGGCTACCACTATGAATGGCAAAAATAGTACACCCGATAATGGATGTTATTACCTTGACCAAAATTGCATTCCAAACTTTTCTTTAATTTTCTTTACTTTACTGCTATTTCATATTTTTCAAAGTACACATCTAAAGTAAAATATTTAAAATACCCATGTTTTCTTTTTTTTTTCTTTTTTTTTAAATCACCCTAAAATATTTTTCCAGACATCACCATCTATGGAAGTTTAATTACTTTCTGCCTTCTATTTTTTGTGTATATTTTTGAACATGATAAAATTTCGTTTATAAGTAATGGAATAATGTTTCAATCGGTAAAAAAAACGGTAAATTATTTTATAAATATTAACGAATTTCTTAATTTTTCTCACGTTATTAAATGGGGTTTTTGGAAGCATTTCGTGACTAATTACCCTGAGAGGTCTCAAAGATACCTGAATACGCGTGAAAAACCTTTTTTTAAATGATCTATGACAATAATAAAGGAATGCCCATCTTTACATTTCCATTCATGGTCTAGTTTGATGAATCCTCCTCTACTGCCAGGAACAAGCCAACAACACAGGTTGATATATCAGACTCCCCACCGGCAATCCCTCACTGGGAGGACAGGTATGCGCTCACTCGGAGCTGGGCGTTGTCAGATAAAACCCATGGACCAGTGAGCTCCGCCGGGTCCAGCTATGCTGACGAACATTGTCCACGAACCTGCAGCCAGTGTCAGCCCTTTGTGACACTGGTGACTTACTGGCCCTACGGAGAGCAGGCAGTGTCATATTTACAGGGGAGGACTTTGATCCTGCAGATTTAGGGCTGTCTGCCAGTATTTCATCCTCTCAGGACGGCAAAGTGGCAGGGTGGTACACTCCTGCCCTCTGGAGCTTCGGGGGGGGGGGGAGGAGGGTAGACAGCTGCTGCTATTCACCAGAAGAACACAAATGTGGTCGCTTTATACATTGTCGGGTTTTTATCTTTACATTCAAGTTTATAATGTAATATTCCCACTACAATAAAGTAGTTACAGTAGGTTAAATGAAAATCACTGTTAAATGATTGCTAGTTCCGCAATGAGCTATTCTGTCCCCGGTTCTTTTCAGTATGTACACATCTAAAATTGTTGGGACAAACAATAAGAAAGCTACTGTAATCGCTTTCGCCGACGACATTGCGGTTTACAGCAGCAGCATGAGTGCACAAAGAGCTCTTACACAGGTCGAGTCAGTTTGTAACGTTATCAGTGACAGACTGGGCATGTTAAACATCAGTTTAAACGCCGGAAAGACCAACTGCGTAATCTTCTCCCTCCAAAAGGGGAAAAAATCCTTGATAAAATTATACAGTCTAGGAGGGCAAGAGAACTCAACAGCTTTCTCAATCTGGGTATAAAAATGGATAGGCAACTCCATTTTTCTACTCATTTTAGCAATAAAATAGAAAAAGTACGAAACAGGTCTTACCGGAAATCGCACTTGCTAACTTCACCTAACCTGTCGCTTCGTCTCAGATTGATGATATATAAATGTGTCCTCCGGCCAGCTCTGATGTACGGTGCCCCGCTATTTACCCACTTAACTGACAATGCAGCCAAATGTCCCAAACATTCCCAGAATGGGATCATACGAAAAGTTGGCCAGTGTACCTCTCTTGAGAGGTTAAAGAACGCTGACCTGCACCCGTTGCTCGGTTTGCCGTCAGAGGGTGAGTTCATCCGCCAGAGACACATCAAGTTTTTTGACTCGTTGCAGCACCTGACCAACATAGTGTTTAACCGCTATGGCCCCACCACCCCTCCCGCATATCAAAGATACCGGACCTTATTCTATGAGGATCGTTGGAGAGGCTACTGTCAGAGCAACCGCTTCTCTTATAGACAAATTCGGATAAACCACGTAGTGCACTCTGGATAATATGTACACGGACCATTCTGTCGTCCTACCAATAAATGAGTAATTAGTAATGCTTGAGGGGTAAGGTATGTAAATACACTTCGTCAGGGAACCTAATCATGTTGGCATCACAGAGAATGGCCAACACCCGCCAGTCGCGAGGTTTGTTTGACACACAACTCACATATGCAATGTCGACTGTACTAAGAGCATTTAGCAAATAAAATGATGCATTTTTGATGAAAATATGAATTTGTTTTAAAGCATATTTCTCTTATTGTTTACTCACGTTTTACATATTTCGTTTACATAAAAAAATATAGTTTATTTTATGTTCTATGTAATTTTTTTTTCCAGCTCACTGTGAAACATCAGACTGCTACAGTTTCGGAAAATATATTAAACAATCTCCATGCGTTAAGAACGATCCCGACGTGCATATTACATGGAAATGTTGTCTAACAATAAATTTGAAGAAAATCACACAATTCTCTTCTATTCATCTACAATGGTAACTTAAACACAGTGATTATGTCTATATTGTTACTTAAAGCCAACCTGAGCGAAACAATGATTAATCCTATTCTGTCTGCTTCATCCTGCATTATAGAATTTTTTTTCCACATAAAACAACTGTGGTTTTGAAATTATCTTTGCTTCCTTGAACGCCACTGCTGATTAGGTTGAATCTTGATTTTGTTGAGACATCAATATTTGTCCAACATTGACCAACCATATCTCAGATTTGTTTCAAATGTGGGTTCATTATAGATTTGTATTTATTATGTATAAAGTCAAGTTCTTTCATAGCCCCTTTAAATTTACAGATAATTATATATAATTATAGATCCTCAGGCGAATCTATTTACAAATTCTTTTTGTATTTCCTTTACCATTCCTATATTATATACAGGTTTTGTTATTTTATAAAAAATATGTAATAAATAAACAAGTATAATAATACACATTGTACGTGACTGGACTAAACTGACTAATAAAGGTGATGGAGCTCACCATTTTGATCAAACTTAAAACTAACTTACATATTAATTCTTAAACTAATTTTTCCCTGACAGCCTGTTGCCATCGATGCGGGAGGGGTGGTGGGGTCATAGTGTTCGGTTGGTTAGGTGGTGCAACGAGTCAAAAAACTTGATGTGTCTATGGCGGATGAACTCACCCACCGACGGCACACCAAACATCGGGTGCAGGTGAGCGTTCTTTAACCTCTCGAAAGAGGTATGTTGGACCACTTTTCGCATGATCCCATTCTGGAAATGTTGGAGACATTTGGCTGTATTGTCAGCCAAGTGGGTAAATAGCGGGGCACCGTACAGCAGAGCTGGCCGGAGGACACATTTATAGATCATCAGTTTGAGACGAAGTGAAAGGTTGGGTGAAGTTATCAAGTGCGATAGCCGGTAAGACCTGTGTCGTACTTTTCTATTTTATTACTAAAATGGGTTGAGAAATGGAGATGCCTATCCATTTTCATACCCAGATAGTTTATTGAGAAAGCTGGTGAATTCTCTCGCCCTCCTTTGCTATACGATTTTGGCAAGGATTTTTCCCCTTTTTGAGAGAGAAGATTACGCAGTCGGTCTTCCCGGCGTTTACACTGATGTTTAACATGCCCAGTATGTCACTGATAACGTTACCAACTATCTCGGCCTGTGTAAGAGCTGTATGATTTTGGCAAGGATTTTATAAAAGAAAAAAAAAAAGTGTAAGGGGTGCTTAGCACTAAAGCTTATTATATTCCGGAAACTATAATATCGATTTTAGAGGATTTCACATCTCGCTCTCGCTTTCGGAAATCCCTTCTTGAATAAAACAAACTATTTGAGAGTGATAATTGACAGCTACACAACACGAGGGCCGATTAAAATTAACTCCTTTCAGGAAGGCTGACACGATTTGGCGGGAATTATTTTAGTTTTGGCGGGGCATTTGTGCCAGCTGGCAATTAGCGAAATGACTAACTTATTCTACGGCTAACGGCCAGCGGAGACCGGATTAATTCATGTCGCGAGCCGTTATATTACTGCGAGTCAGAGCTGATGGCTCGTTTCACCGTCAAGAGTCAATCCAGAAGTGTCATCCGAGGGATGTTTACTGTAGATCTGTACTCTCTGGGCGAAGGGTTCAGCTCGATTTTATAAAAACTTTGTTTCTTCAATTATAATCTTATTCAAAATATATACAATGACCTTTTATATAGAAAGAGCTCTAGCGAAAGAACCACTTTAGAAGGCAATAAAGCTGATAAGGAACTACTTGAGTCATTAAAAAAAAGGTTGAGATCGGTGTGACAGGCAACGATTACAAATTTGCTCACCATTTTTTTTTTATAGAATGGATTTTGATACCACATTTACTGCGCCCTTAAAACTGAGGAGAACTTTGAACTTTTATCATGAAATAATGACTTGAATATTGTATCGTAACCAAAACAGATCCAGCGTGATGTACTGATATACACAAACAAAGTTTTAGTTAGATCATTTTTACGATTGCTATTATATAATTAACGATCTTACAGCAATATAGATTTAATTTAATATTAACATTTTATTAATAAAAACAGCTGGCGTAATTCACTGTAAAGACTATAATACAAGAAAAGGTAAGATGAAAAGAGACAGATACGAGCTGGGCGAGGGGTTGTGAGAAATGAGCCCTAGATCAGTGTTCTACAGGGTTTATTTAGGGTCTCTTGGTTCTTCCTGGTACAGAACGAAAGAGGTTTGTGTGCCCCTAAGTAGGTATTCGGCTTAAGCATCTAGCTCCAACTGCAGGACTTGACATATTGTTATTATTGGAGGGACGCCAATTGCCCAATATCCAATATTCCTATTTGGTTCGCGTTGTGCCAAGCCAATATATTTTGGGCTACACAGGCTATAAAACTATAGAATGAGAACTATAATAATAAAACTATTGAGCACAAACGATATCGAAACATTTTCGAAAGTAGAACCTCCCTCTTTGGATTTGACAATGGACATAATTATTATATATTTTTTTCATTCAAAAATATACTTTTTTTAAAATTCGTATATGGACTGTTTCATTTCTTGTCATGTCTAGTTCAGACTTTCTATTAGCACGACACCAATAATCATTGATCATATCTCATGAATTGAACACTTTCTTCTTCTCCTGGCGGTTTATATATCTTTAAACTATTTTATCGCACATCTCCTTCCTCTTAGGGTAATACTTTCAATACTTCAAGGCAAATCCATTATTAGCTCCTCAAACAATTTAAGGTTTCTCGACTACAAATGCTATAGAAAGAGCCGATGTCATTAGGAATAATCCCAATAAACATGAGTGATCTAATCAACAATTTCCAAAAATTCATTTTTGTCAGTTATACGAACTCCTAAAAACTTAGAATGGTCCAGTGAAATAAGGAAAAAGTTTGAGAGAATTTCTTTCGGAACGTTGAAGGCGGAATAAGAGAAGAGGCTGACTGGGGGTGGGTGGCCGTAACACGAAATGGTACCAATAAAGTGGTGCTGAGTTATCATCCCTGCGCAACCCCCCGGTTAAAACAACTAAACCCTTATGGAGGACATTGTTGAGAAGTTATCCTGGAATTATGTTTCGTCTGCGCCGGTATTATTTCAGCCGCTCACCAAACACAATGAGCCGCCCCCACCCCGTACCCCCCCCTAGTATTTCAAACAACTTTTCCTTCCCCCCTCTTCCGCCAATTTCGTCCGTCGCCTTTATCCCTCACCTTACATTTCTGCCCATACTTTTCAGATATCTACTCCTGCCATCTTCCCTCGTCCCGGGAAAATGGTTTGAAGTAATCGCATCAAGAAGTTTTCCACTGTGCTCTTTTATACTTATATCAACCCTTACCCTTCGCTCTATCCTTCCTTCGTCCGTAATTAAAATGTCTGCATCGCGGAAAATTACTGTCTATGACTATTACTTCTTTAATAAGTTTCTCAAGGCATCATCATTTATACAGGAGCTACTCCAGTTGGAACAATATCAAGCTGACACAGTTTTTTTTCTTTTAATTCTATTGTTCCTGAGCATTTCTACACGGGTTTCTATTTTCTATTTCTATTCTAAAATAGCACAAGAACATTTATTGAATCATAAAACACTAAATATAAATTCAAATTACTATAAAATCAAAATTGAGTAAAATGAATGTTTATTAACACGATAGCTTTGACAGTGTATTTCCATGTCACGAAAGCCTGCGTAAATTAGAAGTGGGTGGCTGATACCATAACCAACCTTCCTCCCCTAAGCTGAAGTTTACAAATACTCAAGCGTTGCAAAATTTCCATTCAATTCTAAAAGAAATAAAACACAAATTTTAATATTTCTTTTTTTTTTTTGGACAAGAAATGTGTGATTTTTGTATCAAGTCTTCGAGAGGAATGTGGGTAATTACCAAACGTTAATTATGGTTTTTGGCCATTGAGCTTGCTCTGCGGGAACCACTTCAGTAGGTCTCATCTCTTCATTAGGTATTATGCCACGAACATATTTCATATAACATATTCAAGGCTACTAAGGGTTTTATACAAACTTAATACATTATCATTTTCTTCGGAATGATTTTTTTTGAAATAACGCTGTACAAATTTTCATTGCACAATTTAAAATTTATAAAAATGGCACACTCAATATTAAAGCTTGAGGCGGATATTTACTTGCCGAAAGTTAATGCCATCTATGAATCTTAGAAAAATTTCAATTTTTTCTTTACTCCAGTTTAAAATTTTCTACGGAAAACGATTTATTGAATGTTAACAAATTTCTTGTTTGGGCCATAAGGAACGATGATAAAAGATTTAAATGTATCATATTAAATACGTACGTATATATACAATTTTAGATAGCCCAGAGATGTAGAATGCTTGATTGATTGAGTTCGAATTCAAATCCGATCATATAATAATATATTGACATTCAATATACATAATCATAAATTCATACTTATTTATAGTTTTTAATTCCTACCCCTTATCCAAAAATAAACTAAATATTTAAATTAAAAGGTAACTCCGACAAGCCTTACTCAGCCACCAGTGGACTCTTACCACTGTACCGAAACAACCAACCTCCACCGAGGCTTCCCACACCCCTTAATCCTCTCACACCAAATTCAAGCAGGTACTCCTAGTATAAGGATCAGATTAACCTAAATATTCTATATTTTTCCCTCATCCTGAATTTCTAACTAGAGAGCTTAGAAAAAAAAACAAATAAAAAAAAAATCAAGCCTTACTATATCTATGTCTATGTTACTGCAACTGATATGATCTCGTTGGACTGCACGCAGGCTTTCGACTCAGTGTCCCACGGGTTGCTGTGCAGACAGCTTTGTGACTGGGAATGCCCAGAGCAGCTATACACCATGTTGGTTTCGTTCTTGAAGAACAGATCGGTGAGGTAATTGCCTCTCTATCCCATTCCCTCTGACTTGTGGAGTTCCTCAAGGTGCAGTTCTGTCTCCGGTTCTTTTCAGCATGTACACATCTGAAATTGTTAGGACAATCTATAAGAAAGCTACTGTAATCGCTTTCGCCGACGACATTGCGGTTTACAGTAGCAGCATGAGTGCACAAAGAGTTCTTACACAGGCCGAGTCAGTTTGTAACGTTATCAGTTAAGAGTTAACGAGATCAGTTATCACTGGGCATGATAAACATCAGTCTAAACGCCGGGAAGACCGACTGCGTAATCTTCTCCTTCCAAAAGGGGAAAAAATCCTTGCCAAAATCGTATAGCATAGGAGGGCAAGAGAACTCACCAGCTTTCTCAAAGAACTATTTGGGTATAAAAATGGATAGGCATCTCCATTTCTCTACTCATTTTAGTAATAAAATAGAAAAGGTACGACACAGGTCTTACCGGCTATCGCACTTCAATGATCGACTAACTTCACCTAACCTTTCGCTTCGTCTCAAACTGATGATCTATAAATGTGTCCTCTGGCCAGCTCTGCTGTACGGTGCCCCGCTATTTACCCACTTGGCTGACAATACAGCCAAATGTCTCCAACATTTCCAGAATGGGATCATGCGAAAAGTGGTCCGACATACCTCTTTTGAGAGGTTGAAGAACGCTGACCTGCACCCATTGCTTGGTGTGGCGTCGGTGGGTGAGTTCATCCGCCGGAGACATATTAAGTTTTTTGATTCGTTGCAACACCTGACAAACCCAGTGTTTAACACTATGACCCCACCACCCCTCCCACATTGATGGTAAGTTAGTTTTAAGGTTGATCAAAAAGGTGAGCCCCATCACCTTTATTAGTCAGTTTAATCCAGTCACGTATGGTGTATATCATTATACTTGTTTATTCATTATATAATTTTTATAAAATGACAAAACCTGTATATAATGTAGGGATGGTACAGGAAATACAAAAATAATTTGTAAATAGATTCGCCTGAGGATCTATAATTATATATGATTATCTGTAAATTTAAAGGGGCTATGAAAGAAAAAAAAACAAGCCTTACTCTGTTGGGGGGAAGTTATACAGACTTGGGGAGGCATATTAACGCACTGCCATCTAAATGGTGCATGATATTGGTTCTTGTGCAGAATTTCTCCAAACCTGCACTTATCTTTCAAATCCTAATAAGCAAAATCCGAAATATTATTTCGTTATCATTAAGTGATTTCACATAACACATAACTGAAAATGTAACTTCCTTATCTACTCGAAGCAATTTGGATTTCTAGTTTCGGTTATTATTTTTTATTAATGCGTTGTAACTCATCTGACATTTCATGTCCCGTGTCGTTTTTTTTAAGTTGGGCTATAAAATGTATAAAGACAATGAATAGTGGGTGACTAATTTAAATATAATTGCTGCAAAAAACAACAACAACGAAAGACATTGGAAGAAACTGCTCTAGAGAGTGAGGTGGCAGAAAGCGCAACAGTGGCCGGTCCCTGATTTATCCCTGCCAGCGGCCGAGACGACAGGAACACACCAAGGAGGATAAAGGACTTAAAAGAAGATTATAAAAGGACATAAGGACGATATAATAAGATAAAAAAAAACGCTCGCAGAGAGGGACACAAACACAGTCCGGTATGGTTGACTTGAAGACAATGGGGGAGTCAATTAAGGGCGTGTTGGCTATGGCTGTGTGTTATTGGCTCAGGATAATTAGCAGCCCTCAAAGACAATAAATTGTAATTACCCTCCCTTAGCTCTAGTATCTATTGTCCACTCCCTTGTCTGTCTTCACCTTCTTTTATTTTCATACTCCTCCTGCTCCTTCTCGTTCCTCCGGGATATTTTTAAGTGGACTCCTGTGTAGCGGTGGAATGCCGGGGCCTGTTAGGAGCGCTGATTCCTTTTCGGGATAAGGCCCTGCTATCCTCCTCCCTTCCCGGATTTATTATTTGCCCTGCCTTTATCTCCTCTATCGGGGATCTACACCTCTCTTCTTTGTCTCTGCGTCTCTCTCTCTCTCTCCCTCTTTATCTCTCTCTCGCTGATTTAGATGGCCTTCTTCCCGGCGGCTTGTAATCGATTCTGTAAACGTGTCTCTCTTATACTCCGAAAGGTCATTTAGTGAAGGGAGGATCAATTAACAAATGAATAAGTTCTGTCTTGTTCAAATTCATAAGTAACTAAACTGCTCACAAATTGAAGGGGACCACTTACAAAAATTCAGATATTATTTATTTCCTTTTACCAGGATAATTAGTATTTTTTGCCAGTTTATAATAAAATATTTTTCCGACTTATCCACAATGTTTATCTTAATATAAATCTATATTAGGATTAAAAAAAAACATATTTATTTTGTTTACGCAATTGGGATCTGAAGTAAATCACCTAAATAAATCAATATTCGCCTTTCACCAAGAGTGCTCGTTTAGCCAGTGCGCTAGACCACTTTTTAAAATGCCTTAATGAAGACTTACTTTTGAAGAACTAGGTAGGCCCTTGACTCTTAGGCCATTCTCGGCGTTGGCCGTGCGCTTGGTTGCTCTCCACACATATCGGAAGAGCCTGGTCACTGTCATGAAACCAAACGATTGGAATTAAGGGGCCACTTGGCGTCTTGTTGCCACAAACGAGCGGGCGCGGGACTAATCACTAGTTTCCTTATAGCCTAATGATTGACATTTTGAGCCTAAAGGAATCACGTTGATACCAGGAAACAAATACTGCTCAGTACACTCATGAAAGAGACCGAATTAAAAAACTACCCTTCAGGAGGACCGATTTTTGTAAATCCAGACCACTAAACAGAGAGATTTACGAGCTCGTCAACTGCGCTTTTGAGGGCGCATAAAAGGTCCGAATTTCAACAGTTAGAAACCACCTACATGCAAACGGTTTAAAGGCAAGAAAACCGCCGGTCTTCGGGGAGGGTTGTTTTACAAGACAGAGGACAGGGCGTCTGGGCTCGTGAACATGTTGATTGGACTGATGAAGACGGAGATCGTTGTTTACTGACGAATTGAAATTTGTTTTTCATTATCATAATCGACGTTTTAGAGTGTGGAGAGAGAAAAACAAACGATTTAATGAAGGCATGATTAAATCAGTACTTTCTTACGGAGGTGGATCAACAATGGCCTGGGTATATGAGGTAAACTCAGGTGATATTTTTTAGGAATGAGCACTGAGCGAACAAACATGCCTGTTATTTTCCCTTTATTACAAGAACTCAGGAAAAACTTCGTTCTCTTTGATGATAATGTTCAACCTCATAGAACAAACCTGGTTGAACTTTATTTAGAGGGACAAGAAATCACGTGTATGATCTGGGCCGATTGTTCAGCCGACATGAATCCGATCGAACATGGTTGGGCTTGAATCCAACGCCAGTTACACTTGCGTTCGCCTTGTCCAGATAGCCTGGATGAACTTGCGATGCATTAATTGGGAAATAGGCCTTTTTCTTCCAACTGTAAATATTGAGCCTTGAGTATGAAACAACCATGTGAATCTTTAGTTCAAAGCAGAGGAGCCCTTTTTAAAAAAATTGTACAAATTTAAATTGGGTTTTTCTTTAATTATTAAGGAACGAATCGTTTCTTTCAACACTCGTTCAGATGTCTTCTTTTAAACCCAACAACCTAATAAATAACCTATTGAATAAATAAGTGGTCCACTTCAAATTGTGAGTAAAGTAGTTGTTTTAAAGGCCTCAATTAAAAACTTTCTTTTCTATCAGCTGATGGTTTCTTCGTGAGATCGTCTTGGGTTAATGAATAATCTGGTTTATGCCTGCATCAGGTCCCCGAGACACGAAAAGATTGTGGGTATAAAACAACCATTAGACATGGATGGTAAGAATTAGTAACCATAGATAGAGCTACAAGAATACAAAAGAAAAGGTAGCTGGATATAAGTGCGTTGTTGGTAGCTAAGGAATTAGTATTAATAATCGATGGTTTTGAATTGCATAGATATATAGGTAAAAGACGAAATAGGTACATGTATATAACAAAATATAATAAGCAACGTAGGAAGAAGTCTAGCAAGGGGAAATAGATACCATTAATGGTAGCAAACAACGTCAGGATATTTTGAACGTAAAAAATATTTTGAGGAAGTCAGACTAAGACAAAGAAAGGTCAGGGTTCGATGGGATTTTCCGGTAAGCATAGATAAAAAACAAAGTGCGAGAGTAGGGGATCTCTGGAGGTATGCGATGTTGCCATGAAAAAAAATGTAATATTTTATAAGAACAATCGCAATATTTATGCGTAAGTAACGAGATTGAGTAATCTATTTGTCGGAGATATAAATATTGGGGATCCTGTAGTGATTCTTAACAGGATAATTTGCAAGGTCTGAACTGTCAATTCCGTTATTAAAGAGGAGTCATTCGTGATAGTGGACGCGTTAGTGAATATGTTAGTTAGATTCACCGAAGGAAGTCGCAATTTGGAGCATTTTTGTATGTGAAAAGTGTCTGGAAGCTTTTTTTTTTATTGTTCGTTATTAGTCCAGATTAGATTGACATCCACGTTATGATTGACCAAAGAAATCACGTAGATATAAGAGAAGTAGTGCACAGACTGGAGATAGGGCTCGCCGTGCAATATGGTTCTGACGCTTCTAATTTATGATGGCATTTTGTATATTGTTGGGCCTCAAACATTTTTTGCGTAATATATTTTTTGGAAAACGACAGCAAAGGGTATATGCTTTACTACGGGGAAAAAATTAGACCATTAAAATCGTACCTTCTGACTTGAGAAGTTTCGGGTTGTCACGAGAGGGGTGCCTAGTTACCCTAGCCCTAGCGTAGCCCCCCCCCCTGACTCTCTCTTCAAGGGCCTCTGACTAGTTTTTTGCAGCTGGGTCTTTTATTGTTTACAATATTTACATTGGTATGGCTTATTGTTTGGTAATGTTATTTACATTTGTTTAAATTAATTTGCAACATATATACAATAGAGTACAGGGTGATTTATCTTATGCAGTTAGCGGTCGCTACAAGAAGGCTTAAAAATCAGAGAGAAGTGGCTGTTGTTTTAATCATTACTTTGCTTAATGGTGGAGTTAATATACGATTCCCCCATCTAATCTTCAATTCCCAAAACCTCTTCATTTTCGCGGTGCAAGTGGATCTATTTAAACTTTCTTGGAAAGTTTTGAAGGTTTTTTTTTTTTATAAAATATCTTATTTATAATATATAAAAACATAACATATTTTAAATTGGAACCTTGAGGTCATACCTTAAGTTTGATATCCTATGACCCATTATTGGTTAGGTGTTTTTTAGTGATTGAAAAGCTATATTCACTAACCGAGAAGGCAAGACAAATAAAATACAGAATAAGAAATTGTTATCGTGTAATTGGTCCCACTTTTCACCCTGTACTGTATTTAATAACGATAAGAGAGAATGAAAAAGTTATGGGAAAGATCGTGACTCCTCTGTATCCACCCGGGGAACCTGACTACTGAGCTATCGAATTCCCAATATGAACTCTCTTTAACCGAAATCTCGGAATGTAAGTTTGCAAACCGACACGATGTAACATGCAACGGGTTGAGTCTCTATCTTGCTAATCATGGTTTCTTTGACTTTTAAGATAACATAAGCAGATAAATCTTAAGATATATTAGTACTTTTAAGATGGATTGAATCATTTTTACTACCACTACGGTGGATCATTAATAAATCAATACCAAAATACGATGATCCTTCCTGAACTGTTTTAATGCCTCTTTCTCTGTTCTTCCTTCGGGTCTGAGTATCAGCAACGAATGGACTCCAATGACGTAAAACTTTCCAGGGAAACACAGTTCTTATTCACCCAGCAAAAGCTACTCACATAACACCTTTGGCCGTTAGGTCACAGGCCATTAGATGTGTGACAAATCGCGACCTCGGTCGGCCGCGCAGATCGCACGCTACCAGCAGACATCGGACCCACATTATTGGCGACGAATGCTTGGGATTCCGCCATTAGCAGAGGGCCCGATTCACTCTGTCGGCCCGTCCGTTTTATTCCCAGGATTCCTTACATTGCCCTGAGGTTAATATAAGTCAGCCCCTTGTCCGCATTACCATACGGTTCGATCCTCGCTTCACTCCGTGTCTTCCCCGGGTCTTCCTCGTTAATGCTGTGCCCTGGCTCAGAAAGGATAGAAGGAACATTTGGAGGCAAACAAACAATCAATAAACATTGAAAGAAAACAATAAATAAACCATACATAACCAATTTAAAAGTGCTGAACTGGCCATAATATCCATTTTCTTCCATTCAAATTGTATGCATAAGAACATAAAAATTATACAAGACGAGCCACTCTCAATTTATGGTCTCTATCGCAAATTTTTAGAAACATCTAATTTATTTAAATAAGAGGTTGGTTAAAAATGGTTTGTTATTGGTACTGACTGTTATTGGTGCTTTACAGTAGTTACAAGGTATGGAGGGGGTACGTTTTTTAATCTTATGCTCACCATTTCCAATTTTTTATTAATATTGTCTCATGTAAGCGAATCTAATTTTATCTTAATACTTTTTTCCAGGGTGTCGATCAGTTTTTTGTAATTCGTTTTGTGTAACAAATCAACTATAAAACAGATACCTAGATAATGGAAATTATGAAACTTTACTCATTATCAAGGGCAAGAAAACAGCTCAAATGTGTGGAATTAGAATACATCAAAAAGAAATTTAGATTTAGAAAAAATTAGAATACATCATTGAACAAAAGCAGGAAATTTTACATTGAGTTTTGGTGATAATTGAAATTGTTTGGTAAATTGAAAAGACGACTAAAATAATGTAAATAGAATTGAGTAGAATTCCTTTATTTTGTGTTTCAATTTAATTACGTAAATTGAAAATAAAAGTTAATTTTGTTATTTTTGATAAAAAAATTGTGAATAAATTTAATTTGTTTTGTTTATGTTATGATGTTATGGATTTGATATCGGTACGAAAAGAGCAGTGTGTGAGAGAGAGAGACAATAAATAGGAGACGGTAGAGAGAGAGAGTGGGGGAGGAGAACAGTTGGTATTGTTTACTTTACGTGTCAAAGGATTATCTTTAATCAGTATTGCTTGAACAAGCCATTAGAAATGTGTCATCTTGCCTGAACGGCCCTTTGCACTTTCTAAATTTGTGAATGTTTGAGAGAAAATTATTCAACATCGATTTACTATTTTCGTCTCTTTAATACATTTCGCACTTAAATGGGATGTGGAACTTCTGACTCAACCAACAAGAAATCCAACTTGAGATTTTCGTCTTTCGAGAGGACCGCCGACATTGCATCAACTTGCCTGGTTCACCACTTAGAAGAAGGCGACATCGATAATATCACATATTGAGAGGTCAGACCCAACAATTTTATTTGCATTATTCTCTTCTTCAAAATCATCTTATTTTTGATATTCATAATTTTCTGAATATTGTTCAATATTGCTTTCAGCTCGAGTTGTACCACAATAAGAGGTAACGGAATCGGCATATTTTACTCGGGTGCTCGGGGATTTCACTTTTATTATTTTTTTTAATTTTGTGCACCTTGGCCCCCAACAGAAATATTAAAATGCTTTTGTACCTCACTATATAATCGGTATTTATATTCTATAAGCCACAGACAGGCTGGCTATCCTTGATCTAGAATTGTTTTTACTGATAGTTTATGGCTTTTTACTCCATTTAAGTGTAGAAAAGCAGTGATATTCTACAATTATTTTTAAAAGTTACATAAAATTCACTGTACTGTAAATTATAAACCAGGATCTTATGTCATAAAATGCTAATTTATAAGTTGTTGTTGCTGCAATTAAATCAAATTATTTTATTTTAAAACCCCTGATCTGTAATTATGCTTAATAGTACTAACAGAATAGATGATCTATAATTCCAGGTCTACAAATTACATCTGCTACAAGAAATTTATGATAATACATAAATAAAAGAAAAAACATCAGTAAATAAAAAAAACAGGGTTTCTGCTCCTGGGAAAAAAAAAAACGAGCAAGACCTTCAAAATAATTCCGGTACATTTAAACGTCCAAATGCTTGAAAGACATTTGATATTTTGTTTTTTAAAGGGAAGGGGAGTGTAATTGCTTACTTAAATAATTTCAGAGTCCTCATCAAAACATTGACAGCTGTCAAATATTTCTACCTGCTCCGTAGAGTAATAAAATAAATTGAAAAAGAGAAAATGAAATTGTATTATAAAGTAAATAAACAATGAAAGTACGTATTTCACAAATCAAATTTATTCTAACTGTCCATCTTGGTTGGTCCTGTATTGCCTGGCCTGGCAGATGAAGACGGGGGAGAGTTTTAGCCGGAGCAAGCCTCCGTCTGTTATCTGTCACTGATGAATAAATTCAGCCCTTAATAAACGGAGGGGTAGAAATAAAAAAAAAAAAATGAATAGAATCTATCTCACAAATAGTTTTTTTTTTTTTTCTGTAATGTTACCGTGCATAATTTATAGTCACAATCACTTCCGCCAAATTATGCATGTAAAAGAGATGTATTGCGATTAATGTTTAATATGCAACTGAGAAAAAGATCTGAGATATTTAGTTTTTTTTTTCGATTTATTTCAAATTGTTTTTTCCAACAAAATATGCCACAGCCGTGTTTGGCTTATTTCTCAAAAGATAAATAAAATATTATAATTTTCTCATAATTACCAATCCACATAACATATTCCTAAGGTAAAAAATATACAAATCTTATGGTCTTCGTCTCTTTTTCCGGTAGTTGTTGGCACTGGTTACCATCCCCATTCATGTCATGAGCGTCTGTAGCTCTCTTTCCCTCTTTCTGGCCTTCGCCCCAGAGCAAAATGGGAGCTTCGTTGGGCTTTCTTCCTCCATCCCATATTACTGGAGAGTAATCCTTGGGGGAATGAGGGCTCCTTGCATTTTGTATGTACATATTGTATGAGTGTGAACTGTACTTATCGTGTAAATCGGATTGTGTATAAAGTATGAATGATTTCTAAAAATCACAATTATTAGTAATAGATCGGCAAATTATAATTTCTCAAATAAAGAACTTGAAGACAATTGTTTTGATCACACTAAGTGAGAGTGGACAATATAACCCCTCCTGAATTTTTAGAAAATAATTTCTATCTTCTCAAAAAAGTTGCTTTTTTCTTTAATAACATGAAAAAAATAGATGGTACGTGGAGCATCGTGGTAGTTGCATACTTGTGAAAACCAATGAGTGGAAACCAACAATTTCTTAGCATCGAATCCTCAAGATAAAAATCTTAACAAGCTCTCCATAGATATCGTTGAATTTGATACAAAATATTTTTTGGAGATCTTTTAGTGTATACCCCTCGTACCCGGGACTACCCCAGTACTTGCTAAGTACCTTCTTAATTTGAATTCCAATTGGCCAAACTCGCAAAATTCCCATCGGGCACATAGGCATTCCAGGGCACAGTCTGGCCAATAAGTCCGAGTTTCCTAGTTTAAAGGCACTATATGATTATAACAGACATAATTTAAGGTACCATTTTTAAAATTAGAAATTTGTATTGTCTTATTGTTAGCTAAAACTAAAATAAAATTTTGTAGTATTTTTTAGTTTATTAATGAGGGTAGGGGAACTACTAAAATTGTTTTGTTTTCATTCACATTCAAATTAAAATTATTACAATGTTCTATTAAGTTAAAATACAGGAGTACATTGAGGCATGAGTTAATTTAATTAATGTGAGAAATGGCAAGTATTGTGTTTTCTCAGATCATTTGGGTTTTTGGGTCATAGCACCCTCTATTTTTTCCTTTAAATACCTTCTGATTGTATACTAACACATATAGAGTGTTTTTTTTTATTTTTGATCAGTTTTTCATTGTTAAATAAAACGACTTGATGAAAAAAAGAGTTACTATAGCGCTTAGTGCTCAAAAGAAGTAACTCTATCAGGAATAAAATATTGAATTTAAGGGAGGAATAATTGACCCTTAAAGAAAAAAGGAAAAGTGAAACCTATTGACAAATGATGGAAAAAGGGACTGGACGGAATAGCGAGCAGGGCTAATGGGCGGAGTGACACATGAAGGAAGGTCCCTTGTTAAATACGCGGACTATCGGCTCTGATTTAGCGATCGTACAACAGGGCTGACAGCTGATCCCTGCGTGACCCCTTCGTTTATTCTTCGTCTATCTGTCCTCTCTCACCTTCGCTCTCTAACGACATACAGTCAGCTTTCACGGGGGGGGGGGTTGTTTCTCAGTTTTGTTGTATAGCAGTACTTTACATATTGTTGGTAACTTTGTCAATAACTTTAACATACTTCGAAACGATAGGCATATATAACTATATAGTAAAAGAGCTGTAATTGAAATTTATTCAATTATGAGATAATCAATTATCAAAGACTAGGCGTAAGCCCTTGGACTGCGTGTTAGTCATCTATCTCATACGAAGTAGTTATACATTTGTTACGAGTAAAAATTATTTTGCTGGTGATACAGTAAACTACTAACTAAATAGTAACTAAGATTCAAATATCTACTAAATAGCTTTAAATGTCTCAAAACACACAGCACCAAAATGCATTTCACAAATTGACCTTGAAGAATTTAATTTGGATATTTTCTACAATATCGATTATTCAACATCCAGTCAAAACATCCATAAACGCGTGGCCTAACATCATAATACCATGTACTTTTTGAGTTCGATCATTGTTAACAGTCCTAGGTTTTGACTTAGTGACCTGATCTGGCTGAAAACGAACTTGAGGTTTTGAATTTTGAAATTTAGGGAATCTCTGTTGAGATTAAAAGGACTTTGAGTATTAAAATGGGACAGACACGATCTCACTATACAATAGAGTATATATATATATATATATATATATATATATAAGCTGTGGCTCGTGGTACGGCAATGTTAGGCCTAATACCACGTAGCCCCATGTACACAAAGGCTGTAAATAGAGATAGAGGCTTAGAAGCGGAATAAAGACAGTTTAAACCTAGCCGTTGTTCAGGCATCAGTTCCTTTTACTCTCGTTCTCTTTGTTTTTATCGTCTAAAGCCGATAAACAATAACTGGTGCCGAAACCTGGGACTACGAACGTTCAGTTAAACGACGAGTGGGTTTTTTTTAGTTGTTGTTTTTTGCTGTGGTTTTTTTTTATATAACCGAGTAAAATGGTGGATTTACGGCCGGCAGCCTTCGAAGTTCCACTGTAGCTAAAGAAAACATTGGTGGAAGCTCACGCAAACTCCCTGGCTTGGATGAAAGTGCGGGCGGCGACGTCGCAAGACCTGAGAAAGGGAACTCGGTGAGTTAAGCGATTTTATCAAAGACGGTGATAGATTTATGGAGAGAGTGGAAGCTAAGGTGAATGAAGGTCTACTCGATACAGGCGACGCGAAGTCGATTAAGGCAGAACTTGTGTGCAGGGTAAAAATAAGTATACTAAACCTAATACAGGCTGATGAAGACACCCCATGGGCGGTAGTAAAGGAAAGGTTGAAGAAGCTATACAGGGGTGGCAGATGGACACCGAAGGAGAACATCTTTCTGATGTTCCGGGAAACGACCAAAACAGACAAAAGGGCAGTACGCCGGGAAACTGTTAGCGCGGTATAATAAGATTACACAGAAAATCAGAGGGACAGGTGGTACAGCGGAGGTAGAAGGCAGGATTGCATTCTTAGCAACCATCCTCAAGGTACCGCTGGCCAGAGAGACGGGGAGGAAGGAAAATCTACCGGGGGACCGGTCCTTCGTCGAATGCGCTAAAGAGATGATGGACGCTAGCGCCAGCGAGTTGCAGCTAGAAGGAGAGGAATCAGTTTGGACGAGGATGACATACCGTAGGCCGCAATTATGAGGAGAAGAAAAGACGGTGGCTGAAGGGAAGAGGACAAGCTAAGGGAGAGCTAGAACAAGTGGAAGGAGAGAGGACAGGCGATGTCATGGGTGTCGGAGGACCGGACATCTAGTAGCGCAGTTCCTGCGCACGAAACGTTTCGAATGCGGAATGGAGGGGCACATCGCTCGACAGTGTCCATATATGTTCCAAAGAGCTGAAAAATACAGACCGGAACCAATGGTAGTTAACGCCCAGAGAGTGTGGGGGGAGAACTAGGACCCCCTCCGAATCGAGGAAGACATCGGGAGCGTCGGAAACGGAAGAAGAGGAAGAACCCGGGAGCAGCAGCAACTACGGAGGAGATGGCAGCAGGGCCCACGTAGGCAGCAGACATAGAGGTGCAGAAGCGGGAAGGAAAATCCAGACGGTGGCCTGAGGAGCAGGCCGGCAGAGGGGTGACCGTGCGTTATTAAGGAATTACAGTGTGAGAGGAGACTACGGTGGTATACCCATAATCCTGGTCTATTAGGCTGGGGAAGAAATCATACCGTGCATGGAAGCCGTGAGGGATAGTAATGCGAGAATCGGGGCCATTAATCGGGTGAAAGACTGGAGAGAGTCGATTAGGAGAGACTATGAGGATATATTCTTCGTGGAAGGGGACAAACTAGGAGTAACGGGGGAGACGGTGCATGAAATTCCGCTGAAACAGGAGTGCGTGATATATGTGAAAGAGAGGAGGTGCCCGCAGGTGCTGAGGCAACACATCAGGGAAGAGATCGAAGCATTAAAAAGACAGGGTGTCGTGGTGAATAGCATGTCACCGTATAATAGTCCCCTGTGGGCAGTAAAGAAGAAAGGGACACGGGGCAAGGAGAAACACCGAGTGGTCATAGACTACAAAAAGTTGAATGAAAATACGGTAGACGAGAATTACCCCATCCCGCGCTTTGAGGATATCCTAGATAGATTAGGTGGGGCGAAGATATTCAGCACTTTGAACTTAAAAGCGGGTTACCACCAGATCCGAATGCATCGACGGGACCAACATAAGACCGCACTCACATTTGAACGGGGACATTATGAGTTCACAAGAATGCCGTTTGGATTAAAGAACGCGGCGATTACGTTCCAGCGGCTAATGGACGTGTTTTTGCGGGGTTTAGAGGCGTCCTTCTCCCAGTTCTATACGGACGAATTACTGGTTTTCAGCCGTAATCATGCAGAACACGTAGAACACTTACGCACCGTGTTCAACCGCATTCGGAAATTTGGGCTGAGACTTTATGCGGAAAAGTCGCTCTTAGGACAGGAGCAAGTAAATTTTTTAGGCCATACAATCTCCAGCGGGGAAGTGCAACCAGACCGCAGTAAAGATGAGGCGATCAAGCAGATGACCGTCCCGAAAGATGTAAAGGGAATCCGACGACTACTCGGGTCCTTAAATTACTATCGGCGGTTTGTCCCAGAAATGTGCGGAGTACCTAGTACCCATCAATAACCTCCTCAGGAAAGGACGGCATATAGTGATTACACCAGTAATGGAGCACAATATACGGGGATGCATAGAGTGGCTGCAGGAGGAACCGGTATTAGCCTTTCCGGATTTTTCCCTACAATTCACGATCACCACTGACGCCAGTGATTACTTACTGGGAGCGGTACTCTCGTAAGACCGCGATGGAGGGGAAAAACCGATAGCGTACGCTAGCAGGCGCCTTACTGATCCTGAGAGCCGGTACAGCTCGAAAGAAAACGTTTGGGAATTGTGTGGGAAATCGCACACTTCCGCCCCTATGTTTTTGTCAGGCGGTTCAAAATTCAGACGGACCATCGACCCCTGCAATGGGTAGGAACAATGAAGGAGTCATCCGTGCGAATTACACGCTGGAAAGAATTTCTCAGCCAATACAATTTGGACATTGTATATAAACCAAGGCGGGAAAACGTGGTTAGATTGGCTATCAAGGGCGATCGTCATTTATGCGATCGAGGAGGATCTTTGTGAGACATCCGGCAATTCGACCAAGAATGGTCACCTGGCGGAGAAGGTGAGCGGGAACTGCTCGAGGGTATGAAAGCAGAGGAAGGCCCAGGAGATGATAGCTCAGCGGGAAACCGGCCCTCCGACATAGAAGATGTGGTCGCCATTTGGCTAACTAGGACTTCTGGGCTGTTGAAGACCAAACACACGAAATATAGGCGATGCGATATCGTAAAGATTTGGTCACCACCGGGGATTAATGAATACAAGATTTGTCGGACCCTTAAAGACACATCTACCCCAGGGAAGACGCATCACCTATATGTGGGCAATGCGACGATATGTGATCGCATTAAACGATTATGGAGGACGGAACGATTAGGGATCGATCGAACATTCGTCCGCTGTACCTTGAAGGTGGTAACGGTCAAAGATGAAGGACGTCAGACGGAGGTGATCCTCGCATTTCACCAAGGCGAAACGAATCACCGCGGAATAGAGGCAACCCTACAAGCATTGAAGCGTCAATATTTTTGGTGGGCATGGAGGACACAATCACGAGCGTTGTACCTGCGACACATGCCTCACCCCTAAGTACGATGGACACCCCCCCCTGAGCGATACAGGAGGAAACCCCTACAGGAGACATGCCACTGGCGGACCTGCAAGTAGATACGTTCACCTGGCGGGGATATAAGTGAGTCACCATCATTGATCAATTTAGTAAGATGGTGATGGCACGTCTGATTACTGAACGATCGGTGGGGTACCGACCACCGGGTAGGGGCGTAACGCACATGGCGCCAATTTTATGGCGTGCCAGACACAGTTGCATCCGATGGCGGAAGAGAGTTTGACAATGCTGAAATAAGGGCTGAGGTGGTGGCCTTGGAGATCCGCTGGCACCTCAACAACCCATGACACACAAAGAGTCGAGGACACGTCGTGTGAGTACACAGCACGCTGGTCGCTCAGCGAATCTATCAAGGGGAAAAAGGGCTAGAACTTAACGTAGCTATGGAGAAGGCAGTTATAGCATATAATCACTCCATACATTCTGCCACGGGATTCTCACCAGTCGAGATCCTTTTCGAACTTCGAGGACGGCGTCGGGATAGCAGGAGTACAACGGTCGACGAGGAATATGTGGCACGCGTGGTCAATAACCGGATCGCTCTGGGGAAACATTCGGGGGAAACTCGTGGATGGGAAACGCAGACAGGTGGCGCGAGACAATCTCAAGGGCAAAGATGTGCTGGGTAGGATTACAATTGAAGGGTTTGCTGCAAAAAGGAGGTAGCTCCAATTTTTCCAGTTTTTGGGAAACCAAAAAAAACGTTTAAAAAATTCAAATTTTAAGTTATGTAAAAATATTGTTGTTGCTTACTTTCAATTATGGTGTTTACATATTAGAACAGTATTTTCATTCAAAAAATATCATCTAAATGTTGGTGGTACGTGGATGATTCTTGGAGCTACTTCTTTTTTGCCCAAAAGAATGGAATATGAGGAATGGAGGAATATGTTATGTCTCGGAAAAAGGTGTAAAAATAAATAGAATGTACTATTATTATGTATTTTTTATTCAAAGAAAACTGAAAATAAAGTACAGCAAAATTATTGGTTTTACAAACAGAAAATAACATCAATTCAATCGTCACATTCTCCTTCTGTAACATCTGGGTCATCAGGCGCATTGTCTGGCTGTAGTCGATTGTAGAACCACATATCATTTTGTACGACGTATTTTTGGGCAAGGTCCATCACATCTTTATATTTTGCAGCCTTGAGTGGTAGGTGGTTGGTGTATGCTTGTTGAAGGTTGTTCAACATTATAGGGGTACTGTTTCGGATGTTGAACATCCTTTTTGTGCCAAATAAAAGAGGTTTTTTTTTGACACAAGAAAGTGTTTCTAACTCCCAACAGCTATGGGATGGAGCTACCTCCTTTTTGCAGCAAACCCTTCAATTGGAAAGATCGTGTACCGGAAAAACGGGTCTAACAGGGGCAAAGAATTGGTGAGGTACGAGGGTCCTTTCAGGGTGATCGCCATTGGTAAACACAACAACAGTCACGATAGAAAGCATGACACCGCCTATCAAACGGAGGACAGTTAAAGTTTCCCGCGGCGGAGCCGGAGCGCCCCACCGCACACTGGTTCCTAACGACGAAAAACGGGACAAAAGTCTGCAAAACAGTAAAGCTCGCCTGAAAAATTTTTTTGCACATTTTTAATGAAGGTATAGATTGCCCTTGATGGAAAACTGGTGATAAATTTTCCAAAAATAGCGCAAAAATAGTCCGAAAATAGACACACAAAAAACTTTCACAAAAATCAAGTGTGACCCATGAATTTCAAAGTTTTTTTTTACGCTGAATGCAATGGTGTTAGTTTACGCGACTTATTCAACAACCAAGAAAATATTAGGTAAGTTGTCCACATAGTCATCATTGTTTTTAGTATGAAAAAATGTATTGGTAAATAAATACATGTAGGTACACAGCACATAAGCATAGGTAGCTCCTCACAATAAAACTATTACCCCGATTAATGGCTATATTTGAAAAAAAAAAACATGATGAGTAAAGTAGTAAAGTTGGTAAACACCAGTTTTTAATTCCGTCTTCGTACATAAATCCAGAGAGTTCGTGATTATTATAATGTTACTTAGATCAAAGTTTGTAAGGAGATTTTTAGCCTCTTCCTCAAGTTCAATTCTTCGAGATTTTTGCAAATTTGGTCTCAATCTTGCAAGGAGTGGAGAACTATTACCCCGATTAGTGGCTATTAAAAAAAAAGTACTTATGGGCAGAAAAATAGTATATGAAAAAAGTTATTGAAAAATAATGTATAAAAAATGATACCCACACGCGGTAAAGTTGGTAAACATCAGTTTTCAATTTTGTCTTCGTCCAGAAATCCAGAGTCTTCGTGACTATGTGTTGGCTGATAGTTTGTAAGGAGATTTTCAGCCTCTTCCTCAAGTTCAATTTGTTTTTTGCCAATTTCGTCTCAATCTTGAAAGGAGTGGATCAGAAGAAATAATTAAATTACGTATGATGTCTTCGCTTGTTGATGTCCTCGATATTTTGCGGGAATAATTCAGCGTAAATCGTTTAAAATCCTTGTTTTTACTTTCTTGAGCTTCCTCTGATATCCAACCAATCGGTAAAACAGTAGAATCCAGAATCGCTTTTCCTTGGATCAAAATTTTATGAAGAGAAGATGGCATGTAGTACCATTCATACAAAGAAACATATAGCTCTGCAGTTTCGTGGCAGTATTTTTCAAACTTGGAGGAGTCCACAGAAGCACCAGAAGAAATCACTTGAAGAATCACATAAAATTTGTGGATTAAGTTTTCATTAATTTCGGTAATCTCAGCAACAGTTTTCCAATCTCTGAAAAAACGTCGCGCGCTGTTTCAATCGTTGGTTGTACCAGATCCTTGTTTCGGCACATCCACTAAAATACCAATTTTCTCTTTCAAGCTGTGCTGGATATGTTCTTTTGTAGTTTTCATTCTACGCTTTTCGTCAGGCTTCCTACATTGCTCATAAGCTCTGAAATTTTTTTTGAAAGATGTGTGAGCCCGTTTTTTGTCAAACTATACTTCATTGCATATTGATGTTCAGAAATTGAATATAACTCACTCAATTCCTTGCCTTTGCGTTTGTTCGAACTCCAAATACGGCACTTTTATGGCGGAAACCATGATTATTATCTTTAGGATGGTGGTAACAACTGAGTCAGAAGATCAACAAGGAATGGACCACATTGGTATATTTCTTTCAATTTTAATAGCGAGTCAAATACTCAGAATGTAAATAAACAGACGCGTTTGTCTCCACTAATAAGGATCTAGAATCAAGGGTCGCACTCGGTCGCAGCTAATTTGTGTTCTAATCGCTTCTATATACTTGTATGAACACGAATCAACTTGATTTTCAGAAGCGGGTGGAAGCGGAAGATTCATAAGTTTCTAAAAGCGTAAATAATGTATAAAAACTAGAATTTTTCTTATATTAAACGATCTAAGCGCACGTTATCGTTACATTTTCCCGAGTGTGAATAACGTGCTAGCTTCATTTTTTGCCCTGTAAAACAAAGCCACTGAAAGACAATTTTAAAATAAGCTTGAAATATCTTTTACCCGTCATTACAAAACTTGGCTTTTCCTCGCGATTTTCTCGTTTATTCTTAACCCCTTACTCTTTCTTCAAGTAGATGAGCTTACAATATAACGACCAGAGCTTAGAAACCATCGGTTCTGAATACCTTAGGTACCTCCCTAACTGAATTATAATGCCATTTTATGGCCACGAAGGTGTCAAAAATGGACTTTTGTCCCGTTTTTCGTCGTTAGGAACCAGTGTGCACCGGTATAAACTATTTCAATTTTCTTAAATCTAGCAGATCTCCTCGGATGGAATATCATCATGGAATCTCCTCGATCTCTATTTTCTTCTTATTTGCTGTGGATTTGAGGGTTTTGTACGTCTATATTGGAAATATGGTTTGTCAGTAATATTTGAGAGAGAGATTGAGGGTGCTGTATAAAGACAGTAGACTGATAAATTCCAGTAAAGTCTAAAGGATCTCATTATAACCACGGGCGTTTATGCACTTGAAACAAACTTCGATTTAATCTGAACTATTTTAGTGTTAGCGAGTTGTCTGAAGTTACATGGCTTCCATTATGCCATCGTGTGATCTCATATTGTCTAACACACAAGTTATATAACAGGATTAAAAAAAACCACTAGTTATACATTGCTATCATCATCATCGATACGGTTGAACACACCACGAAAAAAAGCAAATGTTACATTATCCTGCTGTGGTATTAGGGCCGGCGTTAGGGCAGACAGTGCGGAGACCACGCCCTCGCTAAGGGCACGAAGGGACGCTAATTAGCCATAAACCCGCTGATTTATGACGGAAGAGAAAATGCAAATATGAAATATGAAAATGAAGATGGGTGTAATAAAAGTGATATAGTGGGCCGGGGCGGGCCGTTGCGAGGCTGCGTCACTTTTACAGCCGCCGGTCCATCATGCGCTCTGACAGGCTTCATTGCCCTGCCTAGCCCCGGCCGCTGATGAAAACACTATAGCTCCATAAATCGGATAGGGGAAGCTATAATGAAGAAATAGTACTGTCTTTCTTCCATCCCTCCCAGGAACAGTCGCATAAATATTTTCCACCCTTCATGTTTAAAACCTCCCTTCGCAGCAGCTCTTTGAATTAACAACCCGGAGCTCTCTGTCTTCTTAATTCTTCCACGGTCTTGGGACGTCCGTATTTTATTTTATTTTTTTCGTTGTTTTCTTTTTTTTTCTTTTACTTCGAGTATTAGATAGAACTTCGTTGTGAGATATTAGGTTTAATTTTTACTTGAAGGGCGTGCATAACTATTCACTCTGGGACAGGTCTGAAAATGGGTTGAGACCACCTGCTGTGCTTAGTTCTGACCCTAGGGTGTTCAAATAACTAGATCTTATTATCGATAGATACACCGATATAGGCAATTACCTTAGTGTCATAGGAGTAATATTGCTGGGCAATTATAACATGAAAAATTAACTGAAAAGTTTACAAGGAACAACCATCGTACTTTCAAGTGATACCATCTCAATCTATTTGCTCTAAACCGACCCGTTGATTTTCATCTCAAATTCGTCCAATATCAATTAAATTGACATTTCTCTATATCTTTCACAGTTATCAAATCCCTTTTTCGTTCAGGAAAGGTGTATTGTGTCAGATAGAAGAAAATATCGTGAATCTGCATGGAAATTAAGTAGTCGAATAAAATGTTACACTTTTTTTTTTTTTTTTAATGTTTTTGTTGATTAATTTTGTCAAAATCAGAAACCCTTATGATTCCCCCTCACAGATCCGTTGGTTCTGGAGAAATTCCACTCACTCGCCCAATTTACCAATGACAAGAGATTAAAAATAATCCTCCTCTTTGTTTTGTTTTTCAAAAAGTCATTCGGCACTTTAGCTCGACCGGTAGTTTTTTTTAGGTTCACAAAGTTCTACTTTATGTGCCAGCGATAGATAGGAAAAGCGTTATCGATTTATTTAATTTAATGATAAATGAATTAGTAGATATAAAATTAATATTATAGCGATCAGGCTATTAATGTTATATATTAGATGTACAATTCTCGGACTACTAATTGAAAAAATATGTGTTGCGGCTTTATGGGAAAATATATTGCAAAAAAACTTCAAAAGTTTTGGTAAAATGATTTACGCTACCGTTTTGTATCACATTATTATATAATATATTGCCTAATTCTTTCAATTCAATAACTACTGCATTTTCCTTGCATCGTTGAGTGCGTCCCGGACATGATCCCCCCACTCCGTTAAAATCCTGTAAGAAGCCAGAATGGTACCTAAGTCTCTTTAGTAAGTGTTAAGAACACTAACCAAAGCACTACAAAGAAAGTATTGAGAAAGCTATTTTACGCAAGATTTTTAATGAGCTAAATTATTTATAGTTAAATAATCAATGTGTATATATTTTGAATAATATATAAAAACCTTATATTTTAAAGACTAAAATGTGACACACTACATATTGCTTAAAGAAGGCAAATTTGCACGGTTAACGTTTTGAGTTGCACTACAAAGGAAACATTTGCAAATGTTTGATTCACGTTAGAGAAGACGGACAGCAGACTGTCCACGCGATCCGTTCATTTACAGTTTGCAGTCACGTGAATTGCTTTATTGCACGTGCTTAGGCATGGTGGTACAACTTTTCTAGCATCCGATCCATGAGATTGATCAACATTATACCCACCTTATAATAACAGTATTTTTTGAAAATAACCTGAAACCGTTTTATTTTTACCTGTGGATCGGTCTGTCTCATGGCTTGTAGTGAATCTCCCTTCAAGCTAGAGACACGAAGTTCCATTTCACATTGGGAAGAGATGAACAATATTACCTCGATAAAAGGGTATTAAGGATAATTAATTACTATAAATAAAAGCTACGCAATAAAAAATAAGGAATATCCATTAATAAACGATCAAGAATTAAACAAGTGAACTCCTAGAATAAATATCATGGTGCTAAAGTTACAAACGCAATACAGTTGCAAAACAAAAGTCAAACTGTCATAAAAATTAGGTTTCCGCAACCTAATTTCTTAGGGGCAAGATACATTCCACGAAAGTTCCATTTGGGGTCACGGAGGTGAGCTAATAAACAAAAACAATACTATAAAATGTAATGGAAAGGTCATTTATTTCATAATTACTTGTAATTCAAAAATTAATGTTTTCTTGTGTTATTATGCAATGTGATATTGAAATTACAATTATATTCTTTCTACTGTATGAATATGCCAGTGAATGAAAATTGTGGTATGACTGAGATCATTTATCATAATTACATATTGCCCAATAAGGAAGATTATAATTTTATCATATAAAAATAAAAAAAACAAATACAAATTTTTTTATATAACTATATTATTTCTAAAAGTGATTCGCAACCGTAACGAAACTGTATAATACTTTACTGTAATAAATTGAATGTTGTATTTCATTATATGCTGTCTGTAACGTGAATCTAGGAATGTCTATGTTGCGGCCCCATGACGGGATTTCACACATGTAAATATTTTGTTTGGGTAGAACGTATTACACGAGTGGGTTGGGTTGACTTCAATTTTATCGGCTCATCGCCATTTCATAATCTTGTAACAGGTGCCAAAGTGTCTAATTGAGAAACCCCTTAAGTAAAGTTGTTATTACTCGTTCCGGTGAGTTAAGTTACTTTCATTTCATCTTCACAGAAAGAGAACAGTGTGAAACATTTTGGAACCGAAAATATTATCAGTACAGGTGTCTGGAACGATTATTGTTTTTTTATTCTTTATTCTTTCGGAATTGTTCATTTAATATTTTCTTTTACATTGGGGCTATTAATTCGCATATTAATTTTAATTTCATAACTATTCCATTAATATCATATCTTTTTATTTGTTCTATTAAATGTCCTTATAATTCTGTATTAATTTTTACGATATGTTTATATATATATATATATATATATATATATATATATATATATAAGTTAACGATCGTCAACGAAAAACGAGAAGAAAAAGGAAAGAGGTTGAATGTAGTTACTGAACGAGAGTTGTCACAAGACTGTTTTTATTTGAGCTTTTAAAGCCTCTCTAAATACATTCGGGATGTTTACATCCCGATGACTTAAGGATTAGGCTGGCTGCCTACGACGTCCGAACCTTAACTCCCCCCTGCCAGTTTACGCATATCTCTTCGTAAACTCCAAGGTCCGCCGCACTCAGCACACAGCCTGTAATCCCTTACATCACGTTTACGGTCTAATATATTCATAGTCCTCACAAAAAAACAAAGAAAAGAGATAATACAGAAATAAAACAAAAATAATAATAACAAAAAATAATACATTCGCCCTGGACCCGGTGGCTGCCAGGTAAAAAAAAATGGAACATCCACAATATAAATAATGAAAACAAAAACTCTCTCTGAGCAGCACATGTGAATGTGAACATGTGAAACATATGATTCCGGATCAGTTGCTCCGTATCGGATCGAGGGCACACCATCTTACGCACATTCAACACCCTCCCCCCTGTGTTGGGAGTTTCAACTGTTCAATGTGAACGGTTCGCCTCTTCTTTGGGGTGGTCATACTCTCGATGGTCACGAGATTATGTTCCCGAATTATGATGACCTTAAAGGGCCCCTCATACCGAACAAGTTCCTTACTACGATTTGACACGACTTTTCTGTACACAACGGTCCCAATCGATATTGCTCCTATGCGATCACGCACCTTCAAATTTGCCCGTGCCACGCGCTTGGATTTTTCGCGCATAATCTTATCGCGTACTTTGTACCACATCTTTCCGAGCTGTATGTGGGTGTTATGGAGCTGTGCCACCATTCCCTCATCCGCCACCGTCTCTGGCCAGTTCCTCGGTCTCACTCGTAATCCAAACAATATTTCGAAGGGTGCTAACCCCGTCGTGGCATGTATCGAGTGGTTGTATGCCGCCACCGCCATTGGCATCGCTACGTTCGCCGACAGGCCTTTATCCACCTGGTACACGCGTAAGTGGTCGCTGAGGGTGCTGTGTAACCTTTCGATGGTTCCCCTGCTCTTGGGATGCCCGGGGGTATTAAAATGCCATACCACATCCCGTTTTTGCATTTCGGCTCTCACGGTTGCATTGTCAAACTCCCGTCCCCCGTCCGACGAGATCCTCTCTGGTATGCCGTAGAACTGAAACCATGTGTTGAGGGCTTGTAATATGGAATCTGATGACTTGTCTCCCACCGCGTAGGCCATAGCCACTTTGCTAAATGGGTCGATGATAGTGACCCACTTAAAACCCCGCCACGTGAAGGTGTCCACTTGAATCTCCGTCAGTGGTGCTTCTGCCGTGGGTGATTCCTCCTGGAGTCCCTGCGGGGGATGTCTATCATATTTCGTCTTCTGACAAACTTCGCATGCTCCGATTACCTCCTGAATAGTCCGCTGCATCCCCCACCAAAAATAGCGCCTTCGTAGTGCTTGTGCCGTCTCCTGCCCACCGCGGTGGTTGGTTTTTCCTTGGTGATACGCCAGTGTTACCTCGCGTTGCTGCTCCTCGTCCCGCAGGGTTTGGACCACGGAAAGACACCGAATGAACGAGCGATCCACCCCCAACAGCTCTTTCTGCCACAGCTTTTTAATTTTGTCCCACACAGTCTCGTTGCCCACGAATAAATGGTGTGTTTTGCCGGGTTTGGACACGTCCTTGAGAGCCTGACAAATTTGATCTCCTCGAACTCCCGGTGGTGACCAAATCGTCGCGATCTGACTCCTACCGTACGTACTATGGAGTATTTTCAGAGCACCCGATGTTTGAGTTTTCCATATGATCTGCCTCCGCTTATCATTGATAATTTCGTCCGTCGTCTCCATATCACGCGGTCTCTCTCCTATAGACTCGTCTGATGGTGTGTCCGCACTCCTGTCACTATCTTTCCGCGTGCTGCTCCTGCCCGCTTCTCCAGGCGTCCATTCCTCAATGAACTGCCTCATACCGCTCGATGTTTCCCCTTCTTCTATGGCGTTCACCATAATAGCGCGCGACAGCCAATCTGCCACGACGTTGTCTTTGCCTGGCTTATATACAATATCCAGATTGTATTGGGCTAAGAATTCCTTCCACCTTGTTACCCTTGAGGAGGATTCTTTGAGTTTTCCGACCCATTGAAGAGGTCGGTGATCCGTATGTATTCGAAACCTTCTGCCAAATACATACGGACGGAAGTGCCCAATGGCCCACACTATCCCGAGGAGTTCTCGTTCCAGAGCGCTGTACCGCGCCTCCGTGTCCGTCAGGCGTCTGCTCGCGTAAGCCACCGGTCTTTCCCCGTCTTCGCCTTCTTGTGACAATACTGCCCCCAAGGCATAGTCGCTTGCGTCGGTGGTGATCGTGAAATCCTTCTCAAAGTTAGGGAAAGCCAAAATCGGCGCCTCCTGCAAACGTGCCAAGCATTTGCGGATATTCTGCTCTATCAGCGGCGTGATCATTATCCGTGCTCCTTTCCGTAGTAAATTGTTAATGGGTACCATATATTCTGCCATGTCCGGCACGAAACGGCGGTAGTAATTGAGCGTGCCCAGTAATCTCCGAATCCCTTTTACATCTTTTGGCACCTCCATTCTCTGGATCGCTTCTACTTTCGTCGAGTCTGGTTGAACCCCTTCCTGTGAGATTGTGTGCCCTAAAAAACTAATCTGCTCCTGCCCCAGTGACGATTTGTCTATTGACAGTTTCAACCCGAAATCCCTTAATCTCTCAAATACGTTCCGGAGGTGTTGAATATGTTCCGATTCCGTTCGGCTGAAGATCAGCAGGTCATCCATGTAAATTTGGCACATATTTTCGTCCATTCCTCTCAGAAGTTCGTCCATGAGACGCTGAAAGGTTATTGGAGCATTTTTGAGACCGAACGGCATTCTCGTGAACTCAAAATGCCCTCTTTCAAACGAAAACGCCGTTTTATGTTGGTCATGCGCAGCTAGTTTGATCTGATGGTACCCTGCTTTTAGGTCCAATGTGCTAAAAATTTTTGCACCGTTTAGTCTGTCTAGGATGTCTTCGAACCGCGGGATCGGATATTTTTCGTCCAGGGTATTATCGTTAAGTTTCCGAAAATCCACCACGACTCGGTATTTTTCCTCACATTCTCCCGGTCGACTTTTCTTTTTCACTGCCCACAAAGGGCTATTATACGGAGACGTGCTATCTCTGATAATACCTTGGCGCTTGAGATCCTCGATCTCCTTTCTAATGTGTTGTCTGAGCGCTTGCGGATACCGCCTCTCCTTCACATACGTCACCCGCTCTACTTTTAACGGGATCTCATGTAGCGTTTTCCCCGTTGCTCCTAGCTTGTCCCCTTCAGCGAAAAAAATATCCCTAAACTCGCTCCTCAGACTCTCCCTCCAATCCTCCACTCTCTTAACCGCTCCTATTTGCTCCGTTTCGCCCCTTACGCCCCCCCGGCTTCGATAGGTTCGCTTCCCTATTTTGATCCTCCAGTTCTCCCCCTCGTTTTTGATGCGCGCGCCTACTTTTCCCAGTAAATCACACCCCACTATTATCTGGTATTCCCGTGGCATGTCTTCCACGACGTGTACTTTTATGTCACCCATTACTTTCGCCCATTCTTCCAGCCCCACGACCGCTTCTCCCATTACTTCGCAGGGTCCCCCAAGAGTAAGTAATTTACACTTACATACCTTGATCTGGTGTGCCCTCTCTCCTCTACGCAACCTCTCTAACGCACCACGAGATATTATTGTATTGGTGCTGCCAGTATCAATGAGGCACCTCTCCCCCTTCCCGAACTCGATAATTGGCAAACCACACATCCTTTCCCGCACTGTATTGCACCTTAGGATGCGGTCGCCTCTCTGCTGCCACTCTCCTCAGGCCTCCGTACGCCGCTCCCATCTGCGCGAGGGATTCTTCTGCCACTCTCGTCGTCTGCTCCCGCTGCGCTTCGACTCCTCTCCGTCTGTCTCCGACGTCCCTGATGACTCGTCGCCCGATGATCCAATTTCTCTTGGTGTCGCGCTCCGCCTCTCCCGGATTTCCTGGTTGTTCACCTCCATTGGTTCTGCTTTGTGAAATTCCCTTCTACGAAACAAGTATGGACATTGTCTTGCTATGTGTCCTTCTTCCCCACACTCAAAGCACTTAGTGCGAGGGCACTGAGCTACCAGATGGCCCGTCTTTCCACAACCATGACATTTCCTTTCTTCTTTCCGAGGTGCGTACCTAGGCCTCGTCACTCCCAATCTTCTCTCTCTTGTCGCTCCCCTGTCTCTACCGGCAAACGGCGTTTCCTGTCTCCTCCACACTGCTTTTGGGGTCCTGTTTCTCCTATATGGGATCTGGCTCCAATCGTTGTCATCTTCGTTCATTTTTACTTCTTCTTCCCTTGCGCTAGCATCTATCATCGCCTGGGCGCATTCGAGGAACGATCGCTCATTAGGGAACCCTTCCTTCCTTCCCGTCTCCTTCGCTAATTGTACCTTTAAGATTGTTGACAGGAATCCCATCCTGCCCTCCACTTCATCGGCGCTAGTTGTCTCCCTCATTTTCTCATTTATTTTATTGTAGCGGACAACCAGGACTGCAGCATACTGTCCACTATTCTGTCTCGGAGATTTCATTTCTCGAAACATTTGGAATATATCCTCCTCTGGGGTCCATCGTCCCCCCCCATATGCTTTTTTCAGTCTCGTCTTTACTATCTCCCACGGGGTTTCCTCGTCCGCCTGTATCAGGTTCAGCACCTTCCTTTTCACCCTGCACACCAGGTCTGCCTTTATTGACTTAGCGTCACCTGGGTCGAGTAACCCTTCGTCCATCTTGGCTTGTATCCTCTCCATAATCCTATCTCCACCTTTGAGAAAATGATTTAACTCACCTATTTCCCCAGAAAATTTTTCGAGGTCTGAGATCATTTTCCTCATGTCCTGTGACGTCACTGCCCGCACCTTCATCCACGCCAGTGTGTTCGCATGGGCTTCAGCCATGGTTTCTTTAGGTAACTGTGGAACTTCAAACGCTGCCGGCCGCAATTCCACCATTACCTACTTTAATTAAATCACACGAAAGTGAATAAGAAGGAAAAAAAAAACAAAAACCAACTCGCACGTTAATGACTCGAACCCACTCCGCTCCCGGGTTTCGGCACCAGTTAACGATCGTCAACGAAAAACGAGAAGAAAAAGGAAAGAGGTTGAATGTAGTTACTGAACGAGAGTTGTCACAAGACTGTTTTTATTTGAGCTTTTAAAGCCTCTCTAAATACATTCGGGATGTTTACATCCCGATGACTTAAGGATTAGGCTGGCTGCCTACGACGTCCGAACCTTAACTTATATATATATATATATATATATAATTTTTACATATGTTTAACCTTATTTTGTTTGTTGAATGTTAAGAATAAAATTTTAAATGTGAAATAGTTTTTAAATACTAATAAAATTAAATTATAACCATCGTAGAATTGTTGTGTTTTCACACTCTCCGGCAACCAACGTTTTCACAGATGCACGCTCATGAATCAAGCTTTCATTGTTGAAACCTCTCACTGTCGTCACAGTATCGCTACCTGGTTATATAATAAAATACCAAAGCATATTCGACCTAGACATTGGACCTACCTTTGACTCCTAAGGCTGATGCTTCGATGAAGCCTGTCATTCCACTGAATAAAGTGGTCGGGTGAATAAATTATATCAACCCCCTTTGACCTATATGGGTGTAGCCACTCCTTCACGGGAAATGGATAATCTCCTTACAATGGATCGATTCAAGTCTAGGGGAGCGAATCGGTTATGAAAAATATCATTTATGGATAACGTAGCGTTCTTACAACAGGAGTCAATCATTTTTGAGTGAGTCAAATCTGACATAGTCAATGAATTTAACTGGTATTATACGTTATTCAACTGAAGGGTTACCTGGTTAAAATAATATGGATTGATGTATTAACATTTTCTAGAAATGAATATTTTATATAGAATGCTATTGAAACAACTAAAACATTGGTATTATATGATGAAATACTTTCGTTTTTTCTTCTTTATATCTCCTTGTTATTATAAATTATGGAAATCAGTATAGACTACATAAATGAATCTATTGGAAATAGGTCTTTATGTTTCCTGTACCTTGGCAATTTTTTATAATTTTACATTACGATTTGTGATTGTTACAAAAGTAAAATAACCATTGACTAAAAATATTTAAAAGTGATGGGCTCACCTTATGAATCATAGAGATGCAATACCGCATTTAAATAAAAGATATTCTTTACCCAACTTTGTACTGGTCAACTTTGGTATGTTGAATGTTGGTGTGTTTGGAGCTATCTTCTGGAAGAGGTTGAACTAGCAAGCTATAGTCCAGGAGTCTGCATACGAATGTGAGCATAAACCTGAAACCAAGATTCAAGTCCTTCGTTAGTATGTTGTTAAATTTCCACCGGTCCTCTCTCGAAGATCATTGTTTATTTAAATAGTTTAAACTTCGCATTGCATCCACCATATGTAAGTTGTTAAATGCCCTAATTCCTGGGGTTCTCTCCTTTCGTGTAGATGAACTAAGAAACCAGTTTTTTATAAGGTACTAATGAAGGAAATGATTTGTAAGAGGTAGTCACTATTTTTAAGAATGTGTATATGCTTTTTTTTTTTTTAATTACGTCTCAAACTTATAAAAATAGGATGTGGGAAAAATAAAGGAAAATTATAATTATAATAATAATATATAAATTATAATGAGTGCCTTTCACTAAGGGGAGTCCCCCATTTAAAGGATGTATGAGAAGGATATAGGGTGTGGAATGCCTAAAGGAGGCGGGTGGAATCAGGAAGGTAGTGAGAGTCTACCTCTAATGGTTTGTAGTCGGCCAGGTCAAGCCTGGCCCGCCCCGGCAGGGGCCTGAAATAAGTTGGCCTCTCGGCCGGAAGGTCGACCCTGCTTATGGGGTCTTTTAGCTTCGGTTGAGTCGGCCGGGAGATCGGCCTCGATCTCTCGGCTGGGTGTAGATCTTCAGTCTCCATAAGGGGGCTAGGGTTCGACCACGTACATCTGTCTCCAGGCTTCGGCGGTCCAGCAGTGCTTCCATCTGGCGGGCATTGGTGGTGGTTGAAGGTCGGAGAATAGTGGGTTGTGGCTGTGTCGGAGTGAGTCGAAAAATTTGATGTGCCTTCTCTTGATGAAATCTTGAATTCATCGTATATATGCATGACATTATCTCAGACAAAGTATTACTCTATACAAATCATTCCACGGGAGCTGGGCCCAGTACTGCACACTTAGTACCTTATAAAAAAAATGGTTTCTGTGATGATATTTATTTTGCCAATTTATCTACCAATAGTCATTAACTTGAATGGTTATTTAGAAGCGGACTGTGACGAACCATTTACTAGCAAACACAACGATTGAGCTTTAATTATACTTCGTGATATATGATTTTCGTATATTACAGAAGATGATTAAAATGAATTTTATTTTACTTTAAAATAGTTTTAGTTTTTTTCATTGAAAGAGGAATTCGCACCGTAACCACTGCGCTTGGGCAATGCCGAGCAAGATCAGGTACTGTACAAATACACCGTCTCAAGTACATGTACTCGATAAATTAGCCCCGATTGATACCACCAACGGACACCCGGACAAATGTGACGTGTGTCAGTCACAGATCAGCTGCCGTGTTGTCAGTGAAACCGCACTCTCCATGCCAAGCCATCTTGTCCTATTAATTAACTGCTCTGATTGCATTCTGATAATTACCAGTGTGACTATCGGCGAATTTTCGCTTCGTATTTATTTAAGATGGAGCATTGTCTGACCGCCTGCATATTTCAATACTGATTAAAACTCGCAGTATTTTGAGACTCGAACACCATAAATTCTAATTAAACGTGGAATGTATTGTAGATATAAAAATGGCTCGCAGATATTCTTATATTCAATGTCCCCGATTGAACTTTTAGTGAACAAGACGACAGTGATAAGCACAATGCGCCTTACTGAAATTTCAAAGGGCATAATATTTCCTGAGAAAGGTTGCTCGACTCAGACACAAGTACAGGCAAGTCAATATGACCACCCTACGTACCAAGTCATAGAATATTTTCGTAACTTAATACATACTAAAGATACACTAGATACTAAGAGACTAAGAGATGTTACCAATTCACAAGTGAACATTAAAACATCCATAAATCCTGGATTTATTTATCGTTTCTAGAACTGTTTTAATGCTAGGACTTTTTGAATTTACGTTATCACAATATCTCTAATCCCCGTGATCTTTAATTTAACACTTTGATTAATATGATTGGAAAATCTGTACTTTTAATTGCAAGTAATTTATTAGCTAATGAGCGTGAACTACTCAACCATTCCTGGGGTTAGTTGCATAGATTTTCAGCATCTTTGAATAATCAATTAAACCATTCGTGCAGAATTTCACCACTCCATTTGAGACTACGGTTTATATTATTTTAAGTCCTGATAAGCCTCAACACATAATAGGCATTATTTATCATGGATTGTTGGAAGATTGCCATCTTCAGTTCGAATATTTTTGTAACTAAATGACATTTGAATTCTTCCGTTGAAAACCCAAATAGTAGTATCGTGCAAAAAAGCTTAAAAAACACAATGTTAATTACTTTGAAAATAAAAATAAAAATTATTTTTAAATTAGCAAGAAAAACGGTAATTTTTTAGGACTCATCCCATTATTTTATGTCAAATAAATTTAATCGATAACGTTCTGTAAAAGAACATGGTTATTTATATGCTTAAATTTTAGCTATTTTAAGACCTTAAAGCTAAGTGATTTTGGTTCAGTTTATTATATACCTAAGGATTTGATATAATTTTTAAATGTTGGATGCAATGTACTAAAAATGGTACAATATAATCAAGCGAGGCATACGTTCCGTGGAACAACTCTCAGTGGTGGCGTTCCTTCTTGTTTATTTAGTACAGGAGGCAGATGAGGAGAGGGCTTATATCTGGGATGCTGCAAAGTGCCGTCCCCATGGCAACGGCCATAAACAATAACAGTTCCACGGTAGCTGCTACCTCCTCCTCACTGCTCTCTGTAATCGCTCTCTCTCTCTCTCTCCTCTCTCTATTTCTCTCTCTCTTGCTCTCTCTTGTTCTCTCTTTCTTCCTAGTCTGGCAGAAGCACCTGCTTTCCTTGGATCGCACAATCTCTAGCAACTGTCTCCGTATGTTAGGAACTGAGATCCGTATCGGCTAGATTGTTTACTGCCGTTGGTTGGATTTGCGGACGATAATTGGACCTGGACTTAAACCCAAGATTGGTTGAACGATCAGGAAAAAAATCAATTCAAGCGTGATAGATCCCACAATTAAAGATTCCGCAGCGGTTATGTAATAGAAATCTTATCTAATAAATCTCACATATTAATCAGGAAGTTGAGATCTTCAATTTCATACCTTAGTCTGGCAGAAACATATTTAGAAAAACAGTCGACAAAATAGTGTTCGTAACGTAATATACTAACAACACCCCTAAATAATGGATTTTAAGTAGTATATTGATGATTTATGAAATCCTTTCATAATTTGAACGAAAAATTCCCCCATATATCTCAAATTTCAAAGATCTTTTTTTCACACTAGGAAGTGGTCCTTAAAAATTGAGGATTTAATATTTGCCACCTCACTATGAACCTCATTTCTGAAACTATGAGACTGAAACAAAACACATTAAAATAGTAGGTATGCATAAATAAACAAATTCAATATTAAAAAGTATAAAAATCGTTCAATAATGACAGCGATGTAACGATAACTTTTTTACAAATTCACTTACACGTTTTCGTTAACCATATATCGGCGGTTCACCTCCTCATTCGAAATCGTAGGGAACTGTTGTTCGGGTGTCTTTTTACCTTCGTCGAAGGCTTTTATAGTCTTGTGAAGATCTAATTGAACATCTCGCATAAGTAGTCATTCCTGACCGAAATGTGAAATCTAAGGCTAGAGTCGTTTTTTCTTTCAGAGGACAAAAATCAATAAATAAATAAAACTACAAAAGCCTTTACCTCTGAGAGTTTCATTCCGGTAGTCACTCGACTTGTATTTGTATTGTTATTGGCACAGTGGTGGTATGAAGTTTATTATGTTTTACAATTGCGTCACATGATAGCAAACCCATGAACAGTTAACGAGTACCCTCAGCTCGAAACCTTGAGTACGATACCTTAGTCCTTAGAAAACGTTCCGGTATAAAACAATAAACGGAGCAGCATATGTTATATTTTGTGATATATACTCAACTTGCCTAGAATAAAAAATAAACTATATACAGACTGTATACAGAGGAATTATATGGAGTCAAGATGACAAGCCCGATGACGCTCACTTCATCACGCGGGCTGTGATGAGTTCTCCGTTCCTTAACAGGGCCGGCGGCCGGCGTTATGAACCTCCGACAGACAGACGGACAAACATTCCTCGCAGTCAGTCGCCGAGATTAGGTTCGCTATATCATATAAGTTATAATATATCGCATCCGCCGACATGTTATTAACCGATAAATTCTGTCTCTGAGTCTGTTCTTCACCGAGCATCACCGGGCTCAGTCACGATTTTCAGGAACTGTTCCTGTAGGAGTCCGTCTCGGGACTAATTCATTCCCTCAGAGTATTTATTGCGGTATCTTAGTGTTATATTACCCCCGTCGATCCCGGAAGGACTATTTTAATGACCCTCTGGATATATGTGGAACACGATTACATACGTTACATGTTCTGGCCAGTAGATCTATATGAATCTGTAACAAGGCGATGAGCAATACGCGAAGCTGAACAGTGGTATTTTCGGCCTGTCAGGATTGCAAGTTGTAGCTTGGTATTATTCCATTAGCGCTCTATCCTCCACAGCTGCTCGAGGAGCATACAACTTCCCGTTTGAGGCATGAAATTGGGAGATCCAAATCATTTTTATTACAAAATATTCCTCTTTTATGTCATCCGTTTTGATTCGGCATTACTCTGGCATACTTGCCAAATGATTTGACCCTGGAGACAATGTTTTCTGTTTTTTTTCTGTTTAATGCTGCGTAAAACATTAAGGTTATCAACACCATTTGAATATTTAATCTCATCTGTAGAGACAACGCATTGGAGCCTCGTCGAAACCGATAAGACCCCAAGAAGGACCCTAGTCCCCCACTCGTATGTCAGTTAGTGGTTATAAATAATGTTTTAAAGGATAATTAGAACAAATTATTAACTATTCGAACCCCAGTTTTTGATCTACCCCTGTCAGCCTGAAAACCTTAATTAGGAATCTGTGGCATATTAAGTCTAAGAATTTGGTGAAACCCTTGAGTGAACCCCTTAGGCCTACCGAAATAAAAATCTTGAACTGCCTGGAAATTGTGGGTAGATAAGATCTTAAAAATGGACTTGTATAGTGCGCTCGAGAATTTTGCGGAAAAATAGCGGTCCCCATATATCCTTCCTGAGAACGTACCCTTCGACACCCTTGAGACGTTCGAGGCACCGGATCGACTCCGGCCCGAGATGAAGAACCAAGCGAGAAGATGACGGACTAAGAAGCTGTAGTGGACAGCGGCTGTGTTCATCCGGCCCTAAATTATTCGGCCCGTCAGAGGCAGAGCCCCCCCTGAAATATGTCCCCCGGGCCCCTATAAATCCAGCGGCCCCTTATCCGTCCTTTATTGCTTTTATGGCCGGGGACTGTCGCCCCCGTGAGGGACGGCCCTAAGGTTTAAATTTCATCAGCCTCTGCTCCTCCCTGCCTGCGGAGGAAAAACAAAGGCTCTCTCCTCATTGTCGTCCGGCCACCTTTCAAGGGCCAAACTTTTTCCATGAAAGTCCGCAGCAACCCCCCACCCCTCCCTCCTGCCACCCTGCCTCTCTAACCCCTCCTTCCACCTTCTCCTCCCACCCCCATCATCACCCCTTCCTCTCCACTCTCGAGTCCGGGTCGCTATTGCCCTGGAAGGGGGTCAATCAACGGATTACGTTCCACCCTCTCCCAGGTCTAACCCTTTCTTCAATCCAATTTCCTTTAATCAAATCTTTAACTTTTTTTATTTATCGAAATTAAAAAAAAAAGTAAGTGTTTGCATTTTTTATAAGTATATTTTTTATTTTTTACAGTCTCAAGAGGAAGAAAAGAGGACTATCAGAGATATGAACAAAAAACTGTTTAGCATGAAAAATAACATTACTCCGTATGCAATCAGAGAAGGTATAATTTAGGATTTAAATAACACCAATGTTTGATAAGCTTTTCTTTCATTGAGAAGCCCCTTCGACTGCCTAAGTCTGTCATCCTCAGAGAACACACCGAACAGTCCACCATTATAACCTACTGAAAACATTTAGTAGAACATTTAGTAGAAACATAGAGTCCTTTCCAATCAAAGAAAAGCCTTTGAACAGAAACGAACATTGGTGAAATGAGTATCAAGGAGCTCTATTTACACAATCGTTCCCATTTCCGGCCGTTTTCCTGAAAATTTAGGAGACATTAGTGAGGAACGAGGTAATATATTTCACCAGGATTTTAAAACTATTGATGGGATAGGCACATAATGGCAGAATGTCAAAATGCTTTCAAGAATGACACGGAAAAGAAGCTTCCGAAGTATTCAGTGACTGGTTGGTTTCATCGATGACTTTTTCCTCTATCTTTGTATATGAGAATATTTTTATAATATAATAATAAAAATTTCGTGTTTAGTTTTTTTTATTTGATCAATAGATTTAACTTAAAATGGTGTAACGTATATTTCACTAAAATGTTATATTTGAGCTCCTGGGCAAAAACGAATGCCATATTTGGAATTAAGAGAATCAAATTCACATTAAATCGACCCCGAATACTCCGGCACCATACACCTGTTGGCCTATTTTATCCTGCTACAGATATCCGCTGTCAGCCCTGTTGAGGATATTACCAGTTAGCGTTGAAGGAGATTCTACATGCGTGATTTCAGTATTAACTCCAACAAAGCGTACACTTACCAATTAACCGTAGATATGAAAACTCCTCCCCATTCCCGAGAAGGAAAAAATAAAAAAGAGGAAGAGAAAAGCCATTATAAGTGGAAGAGGGATCAGATACATGCAGGTATCAGGGAACGCTTATCAGAGCTGGTGGGGGTTTTTAATTTATCTTATAGTCGACCGTTGTACAGCCTTCACACACAGGACTTTTAAAACTTGAGGCTGATATATGTATCAGTTATCGTTTATGGCAGAAACAGCAGCTTTTTGACTTATTTTATTCCTGTTGCTGATCCCTTGTTGCTGAGGGTTGTTATGTTCGGGGGGGGGGGGTTGTCAGGCCTCGCCGAGGATAATCGTTGTATCTGATTAGGATATTTCGGGAATATATTGTTCAGATAGCATTGTACCCCAAAGTCTGCTTGTCATAAACAATTTACTGTTAGTCTTAGAATTTCCCAGCAGGTTTTTTTTTTATTATTTAATTTGAACTGTGCTATTTATAAATTACCAACAACTAGCATTAACAAATGCATTATTTTCTGGTTGACAAGCGTTAAAGACCAAGCCTTAGCATTCTCCGTTGGTTGTAAAAAAACTAAGTTCATCTTTTTCAAACCAGAACCCCTTACCTCATCTTACCTTACTTGGTATGAATGAGGACATTTATCACAATTACTTATTGCCCAATGAGGCAGATTGTAATTTTATCAGTTTTCTTATTTTTAGTAATTTTCTTATATGCAGGTACCATTTGATATAAGTAAGCCTGGAAAAATTTAGTTATATAAGAAAAAAACAAATTAAATTAAAAACAAAAGATATTTACTTCCTGATTAACTGCATGTAACTTGTGTTTTTTCTTACAAAGACCTATATAAAAAGTGATTGTAACCGTCATTGACGTGACGTTCGCAATTTAAACTCAACAAGTTCCTCTAAGCTGGAACGTAGGGCCAGATCCCATCATGTCGCACCTAGGTAATTTAGCAAAACTGTTGATATATCTAATGAAACTATTAAAATCCTGACTAAATATTATATAACATTGAAGAATAATTGTCAACAGTTTACTTACACAGGTGATCTGAAAAGTTTCCGACCTCAACATGAAGATGATAATAAAATAAATAAAAGCTAGTGAAATAAAAGCTTTGTTAGGTCGGAAACTTATAATAAAATTTTAATACAAGATTATTAATTGAAATGTATTGTATAATCTATAACTCTTTAATTATAATCTATAACTTGCTCTAAAATGACGATACATAATTGTAATAAATGATCTCACTAATACCACATTTAAATATTTGCGTTTACTATCTATTTTATAAGGTATTTACTATAGACATTCAACAGTCAATATAGATATGTAAGCATACCCTAGGGACCCCCACTCCAATTCACCTATAATTGTCACCTCCCCATTAGATACTTGTGTTGTTTATAAGTATTGTGGGGAGAAAACAATTATATTTATATTAGTCACGAGCTTTAGTCAGCGAGGGACTAACGACTGAGAGCATAAGAAGGCTGGGAAGAGACAGGGTGACAGCGGGCGGGTCGATAGCTGTGATGCAGCGGAACTGCAGCGCCTCTGTCAATCTCTGCTTCTCTGTCACTACTGACCGTTCCAGCTGTTAACCGGAACCGGTTACATAAACGTTTCAAATCAACGTGGGCTATTTTTAACCAAACCTTCCATTTTGTGAAAGCACATTTTTTTTTTATGGCGCTAAAAATGAATAAAGTGCAATCGAGGAAATGTTTTTTTTCACTCAAAGCAATTATGCTAAAAAATTACAATTTGCTTGTAAAACATTATTACTTGCTATCTAAGAATTCACATCAGACTCAATTTGATCGACACTTACGATAAATATTGACATAAAACTAAACAAATACTAAAAAAAAAAGAAAAAGTACGACAAAGGTCTTACCGGCTATCGCACTTGCTAACTTCACCCAACCTGTCGCTTCGTCTCAAACTGATGATCTATAAATGAGTCCTCCGGCCAGCCCTGCTGTACGGTGCCCCGCTATTTACCCACTTGACTGCCAATACAGCCAAATGTCTCCAACATTTCCAGAATGGGATCATGCGAAAAGTGGTCCAACATACCTCTTTCGAGAGGTTAAAGAACGCTGACCTGCACCCGCCGGAGACACATTACGTTTTTTGACTCGTTGCAGCACCTGACAAACCCAGTGTTTAACACTATGGCCCCACCACCCCTCCCGCATCGATGGCAACAGACTGTCGGGGAAAAATTAGGTTAAGAGTTAATATGTAAGTTAGTTTTAAGGTTGATCAAAAAGGTGAGCCCCATCACCTTTATTAGTCAGTTTAGTCCAGTCACGTATAATGTATATTGTATTATACTTGTTTATTCATTATATAATTTTTATAAAATATTCACCATAGGTAGACTCTCACTACCTTCCCGAATCCACCAGCCTCCTTTAGGCATCCCACACCCCATATCCTTCTCATACTTCCTTCAAATAGGTCTCCCCTTAGTGAAAGGCACCCATCAATCCAACATAATTTTCCTTTTATTTTTCCCACATCCTATTTTTTATAAGTTTGAGAGCGATAGGGGAAAAAAAAAAAATTATAAAATAACAAAACCTGTATATAATGTAGCGAAGCTACAGGAAATATAAAAATAATTTGTAAATAGATTCGCCTGAGGATCTATAATTATAATTATAATAGAATTATCTGTAAATTTAAAGGGGCTATAAAAGAAAAAAACAAAACAAATACTAAACGATCGATGAGCTCAAAAAATCCTGTAGACCCAAATTGGTATTTTGCTCTGTTGTTTATTATGACTTGTTAAGCAGTCGGAGGTCATGAGTCAAGTTCAATCTCTCTTATTTTCCATGGGCGTACCAATCTAGCAGTTTAGTATAAGCAGAGTCTTAAATGGACTTTTCCTTTTAAATATAAATTATAGGTTACATCAATAATAAATAGTCTCTAAAATTACTTATGATAGAAATAAATATAAAAAAAAAGTTACAGTATTATTAATAAAACTTCAATATAGGCTCATAATCTATTTATAACAATTTGTAAATATTCTGAAAAGCCGCTTCCACGACACGGACCTGCAACAGATTAACACTGGAATGAATTTATGTTGAAATGAACTTCTGAGATTTTTCAAATATTTGCATTGCATTGAATAAAATTATAATTTACTTTCAATAGATTGTAACTAATGCCGTTTTCGTAAGTTGGGAGCTTTAAATTTCAGCCTTAGAATGTAGCATTTCGTATAATTAATTGCATTTAAATCAAAAGTGCAGTCACAAACTTACTATACGAAATTGATATTAGCAATGCTATCTTACGTGGGGCTGGATCGACTCCCATATAGACACTAGTGCGTCTAATTGAACGTCTGGTTCGCCGTCGGGTGGAGCCACGTAGGAGTCCAACATCTTTTTGAAATCGGTCAGGTCACCGTACAGCAATGTCGTAGCGTATTCTGTTGAAGTGCATATTAATTATGGTTCTATTATATATAATATACAATTTATTTTATTTATATATGCACAATAGGGCATCCGGCTCAGCCACACGAACTAAATGGAGGAGAACCGATGGGAAATACACCCAATTCTAGGACTCCAAAGACAGAAGGATACAATTAAAGAAGTTAAGAAGACATAAGTGATCCAGGGTATGAAGAGAGACCCTACCCTATCTCATTCATACCATATTTACAATTTTCATTCACTCGCTCATTCATACAGTATTTACAAATCCTCCCAAGTCCACATGATTCTCACCTCCCTCACATGCGTAAGAGGAAGCGGAGTCTTGTGACGTCCCCCACGCTCCTCCGTCAGGCGCGTCACTTTATAAGAGCCAGTGGAGGCTGAGAGGAAGAGCGAGAGAGCCACATACACTCAGGACTGGCCATTGCTATGGACAGGAGAAACTGGCCATTTCCAGGAATCCCACTGTTATGCATTTATAGCAGGTCACGAGACAACTGCCGTTTTAGTCTCCGAGGGGGATTGTAGGGATGAGTGGCGCAGGCTAGCGAGAAGAGATAACAATCATAATATTTTGCCACGTTACACTCACGTCACTCTTATGGTATAAAATATTAACTATAAACATTAACATTAAAAGTAACTTCATTGTTTTATGCTCGGGTAGGACTTCAATCCTCTGAACATTATTTGCAATACGTGGCACAACATGGTGTTCTAAATCATGTTAACAGGCATAACCACTCTATAAACTTTTATATTCCGAATGTTTACCCTTGTTGGCTTGTTCAAACGTTATAAGTTATAATTATGGTCACATTGATGGATAGATTTAACAAGTATCGTGCGGTAGAGGATGTGATCCAATTAAAATGATATAAACCTAAATTCAATCGGCAGGCCTTGATGGAGACGTTATAAGTCAAATGAGCATTAGGGATATGGTTGGAAGGTTCAAAATTAAGACTTCCAGTGATCACTAAGTTCATATTATAGCTGGATTGTGGGGTTCAGTTACGGGGGAAATAAAAGCGAGGCTGACAGAGAAGAAAGTTTTTAATTTATTTGGAGACAACTATAAGCCTGATGAAGATTTATTTTCGTGTTTTATGAATGACTAAGGCCGTTTCAAGAAGAAAGGAATTATTGTTTTTAGAGCCATACTTGACGAAATAAACAATAATAACTGTTTATTATTTAAAAACGGTGGGTAACACTTGTAGCAGTTTGGGCCGGAACAGATCAATCAATGCATGCATTAAACAAGTTCTCACGCGTTTCTATAACTGTAAATACTACATTCCCATTATTCCGGATTACACGACTGCCGACAAAGGTAATCTATTAGTAGGTGGTCCTGGATAATGGGATAGTGAGTTACTGACCTAGGGTGGTGGTGAGGTTGTCGAGGAAGCGGAGGCTGGAGGGACGGCTCCGCTCCAGGCTGTCGTGCCACTTCTCGATCAGCTCGTGGATCTTGAGGTAGTTCTGGGCGAATTCTAACTCCAGCCGCTCTACGAACGTCATGTTCTTCCTGAAACGGGAGCTGTTCTTGTAGGCCATGACTGCTCTAGGACTGGGTTATCAAAACATGACTTCAACGTGTAACAGTTACTGGTGATTAAAAGCAACTCTCGAGTTTAATATCGTTTTTCTCACTGTTGTAAATTTTAATTTATTTTAAATTGTTACAAGTGATCAAACACAACTCAGATGGCACGGTATTATACTTATTTTGCGCGTTGTTTTCACACAGTTACAATTCATTAAATGACTCTAGCAGTTAGGATAAATATTATCTGTTAACACAATTTGTATTAGTTAAGTTATCGTGCTTTACAAATATAAAAAGGAACATTAATCAATATATCTTTTTTCTTTTCTTTTTTTTTTTTGCATGCAATCATATGGTATTTAGATATAACCTAATTAGAAGGTTTTTCCTCGAAAAAAGGTGCACGCCCAGTTTGATCTACACTTAATTTTGACATTTAAATAAAAAGTGCAATAAGGTGACACTAATCAACAATGATTTTTTTTCTGTTAAGAATGTTATGTTTTATTGTCATTTTTTTCGACTCTAAAACGATGGCACTACTATCAAAAAAGTACTTGGCTTGTAGATTTTACCATAATTGTTGTAAAAATGAACCGAAATTTCATAAATAAAACTCAAATACGGGGAAATGCTGATTATTCATTAAATGTATTAAAAACGGTCCCAGATAAGAATCCATAAAAAATATCATGATGATTTTCCATTGATTAATAAGGATTTGAACTATAATAACTTTTTTGGACAATATTAAAAATGTTGTCCTTATTTTTTAAAACGGTTCCTAATGAACAAAACAAAAAAAATAAGATATTTTTGCCAAAAGAAGCCTTATTTTATGATTATTAAATTAAATCGAGCAGAGACCCTGGCCCTTGCCCCCACACTAAAACATAGTGTTGTTTATCACTTTATGAGACCTTTATTTCGTTTTTAGATATTTACATAATACAATTTAGTTTATAACTGTTTAAAACATAAAGTAGAATCTACGCTATAAAGAGTAAAATAAATCAATAAGTTATTTTCGAAATCAGAGCTCTGTTTAAGCTTTGAGATGCCTACTGTAACCATACCTCGGCGGCCCTTGAAACATGAGGAGTCCTGGCAGAATGCGATCAGACTTTGTAGGACTCGATGAGCTGAAATCGATTAACTCAGTGACTATCGAATGATCCCTCCGTTCATGGCTGTTCGTCACTGTTTGTTATTGTGAAATACAATTACTTGCGATCTCCAAGTGTCTCTGTACAACGACGGACCTCTGAAAAGTTACAACCTGTGCATTAGCTGGCTTTAGAGAAGCTTCAAAGATATTTCTGAAGTAACATTACCTAGTACTTTATTAGCAGAATGCTTAAGGAGTCTAACCAATTAAAGTGTAATCAATCAATTGAAGCTAGTAATACAATAACATGTGGTTTAATTATCCGTTAAATGAAACCTCTCATCTCATTTCATTATATTAGCAGTTTTATGACGGCTTTTGATCTTAGCTCGAGGAGTGGCTTCATTTTCAAACTGTTACGACCAATCACCATTCGTCAGGTTGTCTATTTATCAAAAAACTGTTTCAATTAACCTGGAAATTTAATGTCATGATTACCGATACCCCGAACAACACTGTATATCATTTGACATTAATATAATAATTGCAAATACGTGGAAAACCAATAAAGTGAATTTCGTTGATCTATTTTTAAATTATGAAAAGAACTACACCAATTATATTCAGGATTTGAAATGATCTTGACATTTTATACAAACGTGACATATTTTTATTCATATTTTAATATATTAGAGTATTTGATGGAGAGAGTCAAGCGAGTGCACATGAATACCATATTTAATAGTATATTGTTATTGATAACGAAGAGCTGTGGGGGACATAAAAAAAGTCGAACATAAAGCGTAAGCAATCCTTTGAATCAAAGTCCTGAGATCAATAGTAAATGCCCCTTATTACGTCAGCAACAAAACCCTTCATAGTATTACATTCTTAAACTCATCCCTTCAAAGTTTATTGAAGGGTAGTAGGCTATCCAACCACCCTAATCCCCTAGCACAGTAATTGGACGGCACCACTCATCCCTATAATCTTCCTTGGAGATTGAAACGGCAGTGGCCTCGTGATCTGCTATAAATGCGTGACAGTGTGAGTCCTGGCAATGGCCAGTTTCTCCAACCTGAGCATATGTGGCTCTCTGCTCTTCGTCAGCCTCCACTGGCTCGTATCCGGTGATGCGACTGGTGGAGTATCGTGGGGGACTTCCCAAGACTCCACTTCCTCTTTCGCATGTGAGGGAGGTGACAACCATGTGGATTTGGGAAGCCTCTGGGCTGTTTGTAAATATTGTATGAATGAGTGAGTGAATGATGAATTGTAAATAAGGTATGAATCAGAACATTTATCTCAATTACGTATCGCCTAATAAGGCAGATTGTAATTTTAGCACAATAAAGAAGTTATACAATTAAAAAAACTATAATTACACAGTCAATATACTGACATAGAAAAAAAATAAAATTAATTGTTAGCCCAAGTCCGGGTTTGAGTCCCGTCTATTTTTCTTTGGCAAATAATTATTAATGTATTGATTAATGTACCATCCATTAGATTTGTCCATAACTGTTTGAAAGTTTGGGTACCATCTTTTTAAGGGAATCCTGTACATGGGTTTAATATGCCAATAGTGGACCGCCCTTTTAACGTAATAGTGGCCATTTAATTTTAACGTATTGGTTTAATTTGGTGCAGTAAAGGAAACAAATTGATGTTTTTCTATGTGAACTACTAAGTATTATACTTCAGTTCCGCCGGGTTAACGTAGTAAGCGTTACTACAAAATGGAGCAACATATTGTGGCTATATTAACACAGATCTGAAATAAATGACACGAAGGAGAGGAACATAGCTCAGAGCTGATGATATATGCAGACGAGACCCATCAGTGTCATTGGTAGTCATCACTCATCAGTCATTTGTGTCGGCGGGATGGACTCTAATGGCCCCGTCGATCAGGTAGCCCTGTTTTACAGCTCCGAAAGGTCTGCAGTGATTATGTGTAATCGTGTTACCGGTCGATGGCAGGTCCGCGGATCAGCACTGTCCAATGGTCATATAATTTCCGACCCCGAAGGGGAAAACAGCTAACAAAATAGTATGGGGAAATAATTGTCTGTCTGTATATCTGCCTGGCAGTGTGTACTTCCGTTCTGCGAAATCAAAGAGATGTACTTCCGTTCAGCAAAGAGATGGATAGACGTTTTGGGGAAGCAAGGGCTGCTGGAGGATTCTGTGAAGAAGAGTGACAGTCTGTAGCATTCGGCACAATATATGACATACATGGTGAAAAATCTTGAGGACTGATTTATCTCCATCTGTCAAAGGCAATTTATTCAATCAATTTCAATAAAAAATCATTTTCACATTCAATTGTTTATATTTTTTTTTATAATTTGACTGAGCGTCTATTGCTATAATGCAGATTAGAATAGCATACACGTTATACGACGTATATGACAAAATATTTACGATGGTAGAAATCTTTCCGTTTATTATTTGAACCAATTTTAGTCAATATTTTGTGATTTTTATATTTGTTTTAATTAACAAACAATTGCAAGTTAACTATTATGGAAATTATATTATATTCAATATATTGAAATATAAAATTAATTATGTTTAGTTAAAATACAGAACTGCGTTTTCACAACCATTTAATATGTAAAACCCCTTGGATTAATTAGAGAAATTTATCCGAAATGGCTGCGTTTTTGCTAGGAAGTGGTGAGGTAAAAATTTCAACGGTGTTCTGCTCCCTAAATTTGGTTGTTGTTCACAGTCACTGTAGAAACACTGAATGAGTTATGTTTTTGAATAACTTTAGTCCCTTCCATGAATATTTATTTATATATGAATTTATCTTCAAGTAATGTTATTCCAGTAGGGATCAGTAATTAAAATAGCAGAGCTCATTTTGGAAGCTTTAATATTTATAGCAGAACAAGCTTTGCATCTGATAGACTTAATCCAGATCTCAAAAATCAGGAAAAAATTAAATTTATAGCGATTATTGGTGAAAGAAAAAAATTGTAAAACGAACAAAATTCAAACACATGTTCGTCTGGTTTCCGATCAGCCACTCTTCCACCAACGCAATCTGTATAATCTGAATGTTATGTCAATATTTTCTCATCGATTTAGAGGGATACAAATGTCGCAGTGGTATTTTCAGTTTTATTAGGACCCCCTGCTACCGTTCTTGCGCGAAAAACTACTTCATTTTAAAAATTAATATATTTATAGTGTCGTTTAAACTCCAAATTGTACCTGCTAACCCTTGTCATGGTTATGGGTCATACGAATCTTCGCTAACACTCTTAAGTAATTCATCATCACCGAGACCTGATAATGACTCCTCTTGAAGACCGGTATTCGTCTTGTCGTTGCGTCTCAAACTGATGATCTACGTATAAATGTGTCATCCGGCCAGCTCTTTTATACGGTGCCCCGCCATATACTCACTTGACTGACAATACAACTAAAAGTATCCAGCAATGTCAAGATGGGATCATGAGAAAGGTGGTCAGACATACCTCTCTCGAGAGTTATAGAACGCCAACCTGCACCCGATGCTTGATGTGCCGTCGGTGAGTCATCCTCCGGAGACACATCAAGCTTTTTGACGCGTTGCAGCATCTGATAAACCCAGTGTTTAACACTATGAATCCACCACCCTTGCCGCATCGATGAAACCAGAGTGTCGGGGAAAATAAGGTTCAGTTTTTGTTGTTAGATGTAATAAATGAAATTAAAATACTATTAAATATATATTTATAAAACGGCCGACAGGCCGACTTATTTCAGGCCCCTGCCGGGGCGGGCCAGGCTTGACCTGGCCGACTACAAACCATTGCCTAGGTACCCCTAGTTTCCACCCTAGGTAGACTCTCACTACCTTCCTGATTCCACCCACCTCCTTTAGGCATTCCACACCCTATATCCTTCTCATACATCCTTCAAATGGGGGACTCCCCTTAGTAAAAGGCACTCATTAGCCCAAAATAATTTTTCCCACATCCTATTTTTATAAGTTTGAGAGCTAAGGAAAAAAAAAAAAAAAAAAAAAAAAAAAAAGAAATTTATAAAATACCATTGACACATTTCAAGTGAAGCAATATAACATAATGAGCTATGTTAAACAAACTAAATAGCAATCGAGAAATAAGTGAGTTGACGGAGGTTATCTAGGTCGGGGCTTTCGTCACTCCCTTGTATTGAAGTTTAAAACGATTGTTTTTTGGTAGATCTTATATACTGATGACGAAGAAAAAAAATTATGATCCTTGGATCGATTATTCCATCAAAAGAACTTTTATAAGCCCTGGATGAGAAATCGATTGAGCCACGAGTCAAGGCGATATAAGAGTGGGCGCAGCACAGGCCCGTCACCGATGCACAACACCTGGCTTATCTGGTGTCGCCCTGATTTACAGTGGCGCAAACCGACCATATCACAGGGCGATCACATGACTGCACGTAATTCCAGTTTAGCATTGGCAACCCTATGATAAATCGCTTCGGGAGAGCGCTCCATTCTTCCGCCCCTAATAAATCCGGAACTGCGTCGCATTAGTGTCTCCCTTGCTCATTTGTATCTGAGCCGATAGCTGGTCAGCCGTCTGTCCGATATCCCTCATACATGCATTCCAGGAAACTTATAAAATGAGGACATTTTTTAAGAGTAATTACCCGCTAAAAAATAAATACTTACCAGGGCGGGATTTGAAACATGGACTGCCTCATCTTTAGTATTTTGTATTATTTTTATGTAGAAAAGGGAAGGGCACAGAGCTTTGTCTAGCTCAAGGAGTAGATCGAAACCTGGTGAAGGACCAAAGAAACAAAAATTTGTTAGGGTAACTGCAGCTTCTTCTCGTTTTCGTTCAGCCAAATGTTTCTTTAACCAAGCGCTTCCACCAATGCGATCCATATCGGCTGAAAGTCATGTCAATATTGTCTCTACAGTCGATTTAGAGGGATATAAATACCGCAGTGATTCATTCAGTTTTATTAAGACCCACTGGTAGTTGCAAAGTTTCTTGCACGAAAAACTAGTTTACTTTATTGTGGTTTAAATAATATATTTGGGGTGTCATGTAAAACCCATATTGTACCTGCTCATCCTCGTCATGGTTATGGACGTACGAACCCTGGCTTATGCTCGAGTAATTCATCATTATCGTGATGTTGCTGCAAACGCAGCTGGCATTATTTTGTAACTAATCAAAAATAATACCAGCAAGCTAAATCTATAAAAACTTTCAGAGTCTACCCATATTTTGTATGTATAGCTTAGATTTGCTCGATCCAAAATAATGTTATGTCCCAGATATGCTGACTCTTACCAACTGTTCGTTAAATACAATAACTATTAACATATTAAACGTAGAAAAAAATCCAGTCTCTTTCGCACACATTTAAGATTTCTCAAGTCCAAGCTCAAAAGCTATTTAGTATTTTCACTTTCCCTATGGGCTTGGTAACCATTGTATAATCATCATTTTCTCCTATGCAGTTGTCATATCCGTCGTTTGGATCAACAGCTCTGACGATAGCACGGTACAAGAAGCAGTAAGGTGTTAGCAGCGAAGTGGCCTAGCTCCAGGGATAACTGTGCTCTATGTTTGATATTTATCGAGGTGGATATTGGCCAAGTTTTAACCGTAAATCCACTACAGTACTTGCCGCGAATGTTCCGGCCAAAGGACTACTTCTTCGAAACTTCGTATCATTGTAAAAGGTGAAATTTGTAAGTGACAATCTGACTTATTCGTTCACGGCGTTGAGTCCACCAAACGCACGATCTAACATTAGATCTAACGATTAACAAATTCAAATTTTCTCATAAGTTCTTCTGCTTGAGTTCAGGCTATTAAATTGCTCATTAAACATTCAGTGAGACAACTTTATTAGAATCTGTTAATTCTTTGGAATCATCTGGAATTATTGTACATATAACGTCCACCGTGAAACTTCATCAACAATGAGTCAAACGCCGTTTTTTTTTCTCAATACCATTAAAAAAAATGATTTTTATTTTTCGAGAAAACTACTGTTTCTTTATAAAAATCTGGTTGTAGTTTTAACAAGACCTTTTTCAACATTTAACCACATTTTCCTAATCAGAGCTAAACTGCATGTAAGAATAATTTTTGGAAATAACTATACCATACCAGTTCAAACTCGACGATTATGGAATGATGTTCTTTTTTACAAGCCCATTATTTGGTAAATATTTCAATAAACCACATTTCCAATGTAATTCTTCTTGGATTACCCTTTTACGCCAGAGACACAACGTTTATGGAAAGATCATTGGAGAATCAGCCCGGCTGGAGTTACCAAAAATATGCTGAATTGTTTGGTCTATTTAATGAAAATTGTGCAGGTTCTAAAATTTAAAATGGTGACAGGATTCTCGTTTTTTTTCACAGCTTACACTGGACAAAACCTTACCCTTTAAGGGAGTTACTTGCGGGGTAGGTAAATTTTTAAAATAACGACTTACAATTCTCATAGCGTTTAATACAAGAAAAAAATTGCTCGTCATTTTTAAACGACGAAGGTGCTGAAGAAATTATGCTTAAAATAATTAATTATTAGCTGTTAGTAATACATAGTTTTTTTAGGAAAATGTAAAAGGATACAAGGAAGTTCGGGTATAACGATCTGAATCCCCAGAACTCTTAGAGATCTTCGTAAGCGAATTACACCGTATATGTTAAGGTTTCTGGTTTCGAAAAACACCAAAAAATGCCCAATTGAACATAGCAATACCGATAAGCAAGCCTGAAAACGTGCTATAGAAGCCTGTATATAATATTGTGAAGATATTATACGAGAGAAGCAGATGAGGTGGCAATAAGCTCCATTCCCTAAGATTTACGAAGGGGAGTTATCAAGAGCTAATGCCCACTGATGAGAGAAAGCGTGATATACGTCCAGGTATATATATACTAATTAACGCGAGCGAAAGGGGGCAGAGCACCGGTGGGGCGGTGGCGAAGGAAAAAACCTCACAAAATTCATAAAGTTGGTTGATTTAGTGTCGGCGAGGTTTCTAATCCGAATTAGGGATTCGGCAGCGTCAAACCCGCTCTCGCCCGGACCCTGAGAGAGTTAATTGACGGAGTAAATCAGAATAAAGAGAGGCACTAATCCCTCAAGTGAGGCAACGGCAAGGCGGTATGAATATGCAAGGACTGCGGTAGTTAGAGCCTCGGCTAAGATAAAGCCAGTTTATTGCAGGCCCGGGTCCATAACACCTCCGAGATAAGGGTGGGTCCCCTGGGACAGCTGGCTCTTGCATCTTATTGTTAGTGCTGATGGCCTTCTGCGAGATAGTGGAGGTTGCTTCACCAACTTCTTGATGGCACCTGTATTGTCAGCTCAAGAAGCAGCGACAGTACGATGTGAAAAATGTAGGAGTTGTGTTAAGGGAAAACTAATTTAATGAGCGATTTATTTGCACATTATCGTTTCGAAATACCATGGACTCCCCACATATGGTAGAAGTTCTCCATCACAATTGATGCTAGTGGCATGCCAACAACCTTCAGAAATAAACTTCAACTCTTCGTACGGTAATTCGCTATTTGGTCAGGAGCATTTCATGTGGTCTCCAGTGTTAAGTAATCAACAGCCACTAGCGCGGACAGATTTCATGTGGTCTTCGATGTTGGGTAATCTACAACGATTAGCGCTGACAGAATTCATGTGGTCTCCAGTGTTAGATAATCTACAACCATTAGCGCTGACAGAATTCATGTGGTCTCCAGTTTTAGGTAATCAACAGCCACTAGCGCTGAACAGAATTCATGTGGTCTCGAGTGTTAGATAATCTACAACCATTAGCGCTGACAGAATTCATGTGGTCTCCAGTGTTAGGTAATCAACAGCCACTAGCGCTGATAGAATTCATGTGGTCTCCAGTTTTAGGTAATCAACAGCTACTAGCGCTGACAGAATTCATGTGGTCTCCAGTGTTAAGTAATCTACAACCACTAGCGCTGACAGAATTCATGTGGTCTCCAGTGTTAGATAATCTACAGCCATTAGCGCTGACAGAATTCATGTGGTCTCCAGTGTTAGGTAATCAACAGCCACTAGCACTGAACAGAATTCATGTGGTCTCCAGTGTTAGATAATCTACAACCATTAGCGCTGACAGAATTCATGTGTTCTCCAGTGTTAAGTAATCTACAACAACTAGCGCTGACAGAATTCATGTGGTCTCCAGTGTTAGGTAATCTACAACCATTAGCGCTGACAGAATTCGTGTGGTCTCCAGTGTTAGATAAACTACAACCACTAGCGCTGACAGAATTCATGTGGTCTCCAGTGTTAGGTAATCTATAACCATTAGCGCTGACAGAATTCATGTGGTCTCCAGTGTTAGGTAATCTACAACCACTAGCGCTGACAGAATTCATGTGGTCTCCAGTGTTAGGTAATATACAGCCATTAGCGCTGACAGAATTTATGTGGTCTCCCGTGTTAGGTAATCAACAGCCACTAGCGCTGACAGAATTCATGTGGTCTCCAGTGTTAGGTAATCAACAGCCACTAGCGCTGACAGAATTCATGTGGTCTCCAGTGTTAGGTAATCAACAACCACTAGCGCTGACAGAATTCATGTGGTCTCCAGTGTTAAGTAATCTACAACAACTAGCGCTGACAGAATTCATGTGGTCTCCAGTGTTAGGTAATCTAAACCACTAGCGCTGACAGAATTCATGTGTTCTCCAGTGTTAAGTAATCTATAACCATTAGCACTGACAGAATTCATGTGGCCTCCAGTGTTAGGTAATCTACAACCACTAGCGCTGACAGAATTCATGTGGTCTCCAGTGTTAGGTAATCTACAGCCATTAGCGCTGACAGAATTTATGTGGTCTCCCGTGTTAGGTAATCAACAGCCACTAGCGCTGACAGAATTCATGTGGTCTCCAGTGTTAGGTAATCAACAGCCACTAGCGCTGACAGAATTCATGTGGTCTCCAGTGTTAGGTAATCAACAACCACTAGCGCTGACAGAATTCATGTGGTCTCCAGTGTTAAGTAATCAACAGCCACTAGCGTGGACAGATTTCATGTGGTCTTCGATGCAAGATAATCTACCACCACTATTGCTGAGAAACCATAGTGGTTCATGAACCAGTAGATCAGATGCTACCCTCAATGACAATATTATTAAGGGTTTTTCCTAATTAATGTTTGCACATTATTGGGGATTATAGGGAGGGGGGGGATGGATCCGATCGGCTATAGATCAGCATCATAAAAATAAATAATGATACACTTGAATAAAAAATACAATAGATCCTCAATGACACCTACCGACTATTATCAGGTCAATAAATTTAATTTAATACCCAACCTTATACGATGGACAAATATATTGGGTTTGGAACGAAAACCGTATCGTCTCATAGTGAATCGCCTAGTACGAGCAAGCTAGGTGGACAAAAGTCAATTTAAAGAATTGATGATCCAATGACAATGGCCATCCAGTAGGGCAATGAGTCAAAAGCGGTTGAATCGAGGAACATTACTTTTGTTGTAATAATTTTTACTTTAGAGGGTGTTTTGATGAGAAACAATACGTATTATAATAGGTTTTGGAAAAACTGCGTAATATTTCTTTTCCTTTTTAATTTTTCAACGTATACAGTTTTTTTATCCACATGTAAACAGGCTAATTTTTTGATATCACATAAGGACAATTCTAAGATGTATAATGATATAAAATTGAATACCTCATCAATACTTAATCTTTTTTTATATTTGTTTTTCAGATCGCAGGTGCTCTCTTTTAAGTTTCTCTAAACGTATATTTGTTCTATGTGAAAATGATGCATTCATACTGAAATTTTATGAGTGAATTACGCCTCAATAAACCTCAATAATTCAGAACTTTTCATTAGCGATACTAATCGAGTCGAATTATACCATTGCCATAATAAAGTACGCAAAACAAAAAAATGATTTATGAAACCTTAACTTTGGAAAAAAACAACAACTACAGTTGCCTCTAATTAAAAATCTAAACCAGTTCATTCTCCAAACAGAAATAGAAATCGTTAAGGCTTTATTTAGTCTCTCCAAAACCCGATAAGAGTAACGTATTTGAAAATTCCAAATCGATAGAAAAAGATTTTCCTTTGAGCCTACCTACCCCATATATATATATATATTATATGGGTGCAGACTTTAATGATAGATTTTGAAGAATTCTTCACTTCCATAGCAAAATCTCACATAGCGAACGACTCTCTAAACAAGTGCCTTAGAGGTCACCAAAAATTTACGAGGTTCTAATCTAATGAATGAATTTGAGAAAAATATCCATGAAGAATCAATTTTTTTTTTTTTTGTGGTATTGTTTATAAAGTATTCTACAACATATAATTAATCAGTTGACATTTATAACCGTAACTTGATAAATTAATTTCTGATAGCTACAATTTTTTTCTGTTTAATGTGTGTATATTACACCATTTGTAATTTCACCATGTGTTGTTGCTCAATCGAGGGCCTTCATGCAAAACCAGGTAAGACAAAGTTTTCAAAATTTTTGTTTGAATGACAATATTACAGTTTCGATTGGTGCAAGAATCAATCCGCTGAATAAGGCAAAGGGCATTGTTTAATACAGGTAATACGTTTGTTAATCCTCGGCAAACTAAGAGCTTGCTCTTACAAATTAAATATTTTGACAAAATCAGTGTAGAACAAAGGGGATTATACTTTTTTTTATATCATTTAATTTAAACACAGACAAAGGAAAACAGGATTACCAAAAAACTTTTTTAACATTTTTACAAAGAAATGAACAGTACAATTGAACAAAATTTATGGATATATGGCTCCTCTTGCTGCATAGCATAGCATGCCATGCATTTGAAGGAGGGTAGAATTACAAAACATTTATCTTTTTACAGTCAAAATTACAATAATCAAATAGACTGGAATAGGTGATGGGGCTCACCTAAGCATTAATCGACCAAACTGAATTTCTCAATAATGAACCAAATTTATGACCATATTAACAGCTTTCCGTCATGGCTATCGTGCTATAGCCGAAAAGGGTTACAGAAAAACATTAACCCAGAACTGGTTATTAAAAAAATGTGAAGACTTAACTTCAAAAATACTATTAATTGTATTCACAAAACATTTACAGTGCTGTTGAGTTCAAACCACTTGTTTAGTTACGACTTTTTTTTTCAGGCACTTCAATACAAAACATAACTTAGTTTTTTTAACAGTTTTTGCGTATGCGCTACCTTTTAGAACATCTCTCTACTTCGCTCGTCATTCAAATACTATATACTACCGTCTATAGGCCATTGTTCAGTTACAAAATAGTTCCAGCAGGCAACTTGAGGGAGCTGGCCGTGAGGGAGCCCTCAAGAGTGAGTAAATTGCTTATTATATTTAGGTGAAGTGTGGTAAGTGATATCGGACTGAGTAGTCGGCCATATTGGAACGTCTTTGTCATTAGACGTTCACCGATCGTTCACTAACGACAAGTAATAGGTCTCTGAGCCAGTCGGTCTGGTGGCTCAGAGCCAAGACCGGTGGCTCGCCACCGGGAGTTGTGAGCTTGAATCCCACCGGCGCTACGTCTTCTTTTTTACGAACAAAAAAACCGTTGTTATGATAAAATGAGATTTTATCAACAACTAATGTCTCAAAATAAGAAAAAAAGATATAGGTCACTAGGTCCAACTCCCACACCGTCGCCTGTAAAGCGAAAACCAAGAAGGTCGAATATGAACGTACAAATGACCTCCTCTGCAACTTGTCTGGTCAACCAAAGTCGGACACGTGTAAAAAGTGTGATGAGTACTCACAAAAACGATTGAGCTCATCTTCCAATTTTAATTCGAATAAGTTTGTGGACTTACCAGGTGTTTTATTTAATTTCGTTTTGCTCTCACCAAAAACTTGTGAGTCTGGACTGCATCAAGGTCCTCAATTGGAATCGCGATGGTGTTTTACTATAATGATCATCATTACTGTTTGACTTATCACGCATCTTTGATCACTTAATTATGGTGACTAGCTGAAATCATCAAAGTTGTAAAGCTGGATTTGAAGGCGACGAATAACAATTAGAAACTGAAGACAGTGTAATTTCACAAGAAGGCAGTCTCTTTACTAATTGATGCGGTACGTCAAATAGTTTTAAATAAATACAAGTATATAAAAACACTAACAATAATGGAATTTAATAAATTGACAATTTTTATTGTTAGCTTTTAAAAACTTTATCAGTCGGAATATCTTTGAAATTCCGTCTGTGTTATCCTTAATCATTAGGAAAAATTATAAATCTTAAATTATACCTTAGCTGGGACATATAAAATCTTTAATTTTCGTTTAATTATTGTTCATCTTCAAATATAGCCATAAACTCTCACTTAAAATCTTCAATCAAAAAAGTTCGAACTAAAACCTAATTAGCATACTTCAAGGTGTTGTGGGATGTGTTTTAGCAGACATGTCGACGATAGACCCTGAGGTTATGTTTGGTTGTTTCCTGGATTCGAGGACTGGAAATGGGTTAAGATCATGTTGCCAATCAATGTAATTGTACACATTAGCACAATCCACGGTAGAGCTGATCAGGTTGTAGCAATCCCTGTGTGAAACATGATATTGTCTTTCTCTGTCCAGAAGATGAAATCAACGGTAGCAGTTCAGTGCATTTTCATTCAGCCGAAAGCGGCCGACACAGGCAACCATACATGAATATTATTATTTTTTTTTATATATATATTCCTTTATTGTGCTATAATTACAATCTGCCTTATAAGGCAATAAGTAATTAAGATAAATGCTCTCACTCATACCATATTTACAATTCATCATTCACTCGCTCATTCATACAATATTTACAGACAGCCCAGAGACCTCCCAAATCCACATGCGAAGAGAAAGCGGAGTCTTGGGAAGTCCCCCACGCTCCTCCGTCAGCCGCGTCACCGGATACTAGCCAGTGGAGGCTGACTAAGAGCGCGAGAGCCACAGACACTCAGGACATGATTGGAGAAACTGGCCATTGCCAGGACTGTTACGCATTTATAGCAGGTCACGAGGCCACTGCCGTTTAAGTCTCCGAGGAGGATTATATGGATGAGTGGCGCAGTGCAATGACTGTGCTACAGGATTAGGGTGGTTGGAAAGGTTACTGTGGAATTTCATAAACTTGGAAGGGATAAGTTCTAGAATGTAGGGTATATGAGGTCGTTATGAAGGGTTTTGTTGCTTGATGCGCTTGATGTTCGACTTTTTCGCCGTCCCCCATAGCTCTATTCCATATGTCCAGATTGGTTTAAGTATAACTTTATAGATTAGTAGTTTATTTTCTATTGAGAGATGGGATGTCCTTTGAAGTAGTCTGTACAGTTGTCCAAAGCGTCTGTTTAGTTCTTGTCTTTTTAGTCTCGTATGTGGGTTCCAGGTCAGTCGTTTGTCAAGATGGAAGCCTAAGTACCGTACTGTCTCGGATACAGGGAGAGGAATAGAATTAAAATAAACTAGTGGACAAGTCTTGCGACAAAGGGTGTAGGTAATGTGGGAACATTTTGCTTCATTAACTTTGATCGACCATTGATTGCACCAATACTCGATCTCGTCAAGGTGTTTTTGAAGGTTATGGGATGCTATGTCGGGGTCTGGGTGGGATGACAAGACTGCAGTGTCATCTGCAAATGTGGCCAATAAGGTATTGGGGGTAGAGGGGATATTAGCGGTGTATAGGTTATAGAGGATGGGGCCCAGGACACTGCCCTGTGGAACTCCTGCATTTATGGGATAGTAGTTAGAGTATTCTAAACCACAGCGGACTTGGAAGAAGCGGTTTGAAAGGTAGGACTGTAGGATTAGGAAAAGGGTCTGTGGTAAATATCTTTTGAGCTTGTAGAGCAAACCTTTATTATTAATTTTTAATCCTATTATCATTTTATTTTGTCTTAATTTATTATTATTTTGACTATTACTTTTCTGTTGACAAATCCGTAGCTGGAACCTTGTAAAAGAGTTACCACTAGGTTTTATTCACTGTGTATTTCATACTTCCTCGGAATTTTCCAGAAATATTCACATACCCAGACTTCAGTCGAGGGTTAGGCTTATAATATTTTATGCTGAATTTGTGAACTGTGCTGGCATTGTGGTACTTGCTGACCCTGTGAAGTAATTTATTCGACAGCAATGGAGGAATTGATGATGAAGTAAATGTCACCACTGATATTTTATTATTATTGCCATTTTCGCTTGTAGATGATGTATTCTTTCTTTATTGTTGGCTGTAGTCGGGTTTATTAGCGCATTGATATTGATCATAGGGGAAATGGTCCCACAACAATAAAGACTTGTTCTATTCCGTAATATTTGCATGTATTTGCTTGTTATGCGTTTATGCTTTTTTTAAACTAACATGGTCCTCCTGGGTCCCTAAACCGAGAGATGTAAACGTTCTCAGACCGTAGTGGATCAGACAGGTGTACCCTTCTCGAACACACTCCTGTCACTACCCTATTATGCACAGGTGACGTGTCTGTCACCTCGAGGGTGTCCAATACACTCCTCCTTCTTTTCCAGTCCCCGTCGTCTTTTTCACTGTGTAGAAGGACCTATGAACAGTTCAGAGTAGGTAAAACACTATAAAACAACAAAAAACCCACATTTAATACTTGATATATATTGAATGCTATTTAAAGATCATTTTAGAAATATGTTAAATATTAAATCTTTAATATCTTCTAAACAATTAAAAAAATTGAGCATTATAATAATTACCTAATTGGTTCTAGGTCAAAGTCTTACCTGTAGTATTCATTGGGTAGAAAGCGTGGTTATGAAGAAGGATCAGTAGATTGCTATATTCAACAAATTGTATAATACCAGTCAAGAAAATGATCATATGTATGCGGGCGAAAATGAACCTTGAGGTTGAAATGCCAAAAAGAAAAAAAGGTGACCCTTGGACCACGGTATACTTTTTTTGGCCATGTTCAGAGAATTAGGGATCAGATTTTCAATACATGTATTAACACTTATGATGTCGAGTATGTAAGGACCGAGTATGTACGAGTATGTGAGGACCAGGTCCAGGGATACTGAAAAATAATATCTATATGTGTATAATCAAAACCTAAGTATTTCCATATTGATCAGGACAGGTTGGACAGGTCAATGTGCAAAAATTGTTCACATGATGCTTTTTTTGGGGCCATTCACTATCGCAAATTTTAGTGGTTTAGTGTACATTTAATATAAAGTTTTGAAAGTATAAACTAAAAACAGTACGAGGTCTTACCGGATTTCGCACTTGCTAACTTCACTGCGTCAATCTGTCGCTGCGTCTCAAACTGACGATATATAAATGCGTCCTCCGGCCAGCTCTGCTGTACGGTGCCCCGCTATTTACCCACTTGTCTGACGCTACAGCCACAAGTCTCCAAAGTTTCCAGAATGGGATCATGCGAAAAGTGGTCCAACACACCTCTCTCGAGAGGTTGAAGAACGCCGACCTGCACCCGTTGCTTAATGTGCTGTCGGTGGGTGAGTTCATACGCCGGAGGCACTTCAAGTTTTTCGACGCGTTGCTGCTCCTCACAAATCCAGTGTTTAACAATATGACCCCACCACCCCTCCCTAATCGATGCCAACAGACTGTTGGGGAAAATTTAGGTTAAGAATTAGTATGTAAGTTAGTTTTTAAGTTTTCTTTTGTTGTGATCAAAAAGGTGAGCCCCATCACCTTGTAGAGTCTTGTCAATGAAGCCAAGTACATTGTGTATCATTGTACTTGTATTGATTATATAACTTCTATACCGATCCTGACCTTGTATAGAGTGTACCGATGGTACAGGACATATAAAATGTAATATGTAAATAGATTCGCCTAAGAATCTATAGTAAATAAAAGTTTTGTCATTTTTTTAAGAGGATTGGGGGAAAAAAAAATATTGCACAAATATATGATTTGTCTTTGGTATAACTATTTCCAATATTATTAGTAATTGTTTTCTGTAGTATACCTATATCCAGTATTGTTAGTATTTTATGTCTATGATATACCAATTTACAATATTTTTAGTAATTTTTGTCCATAGTATTCCTATTTCTAATATTGTAAGTAATGTTTTTCTATGGTTTGCCTATTTCCAATATTGTTAGTAATTTTCTATAAATGAGGCGAGAAGATTTTTACTTTCAAAAAATAGCAAGTAGTTTGATCGCTATCATTGCAATTTCAGGTGGCCAGCTCTCAGACCATATCTCGTTGGTTCACTGTCTATACCGTTTGTTCGGCTTAAACATTTATGAATTCAATTCAGTTCATAAATTGTAAAAAACTTTTTCTAGGTGTAAATATAAAATTGAAGAGGCCTTTGATGCTTTGATCAAATCGCATTTAAATCAAACGGAGCGGATTGAACTTAATGATTTAACCGGGCTCAACAATCTGATTTCACAATTTCCTTTACAGAGTATAATTATTTTATTGATAAAGTTGTATTCGTGCATGAAACATATTCTGAATAACGATTATTAAACTCGTATATAATATTAGAGTACTTTTATAGTCACTTCAGACCTGAAAAGGTAAATATATAAATACACAAAAAAAAAAAAAAAATCAACAGTTTAAATTCCAGCGAGCTCTGATAGCGAGCAGCGAGACATATTCTGCGATCTAGCGGGCGCAGTGCGAACTAACAGGAACTCGTCAGTCAATCTGCCACAACCTGACTCAACCAAGTCCATGTTATACCTCATTCAGCTTCGTACGTCATTCAGTTCATTGTCAGTTTTATGTTTATCTCAGCTAAGGAATAACTTTGCAAGTTCTCATAGTTGAAGGGACAATTGTTTTCCATTTGATACACCGGCATATGTTTCATCAATGCAAAACTCTTCGATGAAAAACTTTTATAATTTCCACCAAAATTATTGAAATCTTTACAGAAAAAAAGTGTTTTTGTTAATTAAACCATCTTTGTAGTAACAAAATAAAAATCTTTAAAATTGCCTTGTCAGTGATTAAGTCGATATTATCGATTCTCTGCTCACACGACTTTAGTTTTTGGAGGATATTCGAACATTTTTTTTACGTTACTACCTCTAATGTGTCAATAACTATTGGGAAAAACTTTCATGTTTAAATCTGTATTAATTCCGGTTCTGTGACCGAGAAAGCTTAATTTGGGAAAAGTGAGACTTTTCTCTCTCACATCACAAATATTTGTTTTTTGGCTTTGATACTGAACTTTTAAATTCCATATAAAAATATTATACTATTTTTAAAATATAAACGAATAAATAAAAGGATTATTAAGTAAGTTTAACAAAAACATAGTTTAATTCAAAAAAAAAAAAAACGTTGCTAACTAAAAGTAAATAAAAATTACATTGAACAATCATCAACACATTTCGGGTACATATAATAAAAGTGATCAATGGTTAACACATTCCGGGCACGTATTATTAGTGGGTATGTTGTATCTTCTGCACACTTTCTTCATGTTTATTTTATTTATATTTCGTGGGCCTATTTTATTCTAAGTCCATTTGGTTTAGAGTAACGAATATGACTCATTATACAAAGATCTAAAAAAAACCGTGATAATATAATCTTAGCCAACGAATAAAAAATCGAATAAAAACTTATAAAAACGTGACGTGACAAAAAGGTAAATAGCTATGGGCTGTCTGAAAAGCTGTGCGAATGTCTTGAATGAAGCGTTTTAAAAAATATGATTCAAAATAAAAAAAAAAAACAGTTAAATAAATATAATAAAATATCTATGAATTAATAGAGACGAACCAATAATAATGAGAATCGGGAAGATTATGCCTGGGAATCCAAACAAGAAGGTTTGGACGAATGAGTGAGATGTTAATGATCTGAATCATAGAAAGTCAAGGTATGGGGCTAATTTTGTTTGATGAAAAGTACATCACAAAATAGCAAATTAAGGCAATCACATGGACAGCTCACAACCATCTAGGAGAATACGAAGACTACTAGAAAGTCCCCTGGGGTTTATTGGAAACACATAACCATTTACACATGAGATATTAACCAACGATCATACGTGCCCGAATTGTGTTGACAATTCATCACTTTTATTGTAGGTAATCGAAATGTGCTGATGATTGTTTAATTTTTGTTTCACAATTTTAGTCTGCAACGTTTATTTAATATAAACAAAGTTTTCGTTAAACCTGATTGGCTTTTTATTGATTGATATAATTTTTTTAGTTCATAAATTCCTTTTAGATGTCTTTTAAAAATAATATAATACTTTTATATTGCATTTAAAAGTTCATTATATACCAGATATTAACCAATTATTCAAATCCGGAAAATCAGTACATACATTTATTTGCAAAATAAATACAATTATATTCTCATTTTTCAATAGAAACTCTAAGACCCAAACTACATTGTTCATTTACAATTTGTTAGTAAAGCCCATATTTACCTTCGCAGCGCCTAACCTGGAGTTTAGTATGTCATGAATCCAAATAATCGTAAATAAGCTTCTGAGAATAATATTTGACAGAAGACGTTCTACAATAGTTAATTTACACGAAGTATACAAAGCTGATCATATTATAGATATTTCACAACTGATAGCAACAGCATTTCTTCCAAGTATTACTAACATGAATAAAATACTCAAACCCATTATAGCGAAATCTAGTATTTATTTTTATTAATATATCTTATGTGTAGTGCAATGAAGACTTCACAATGAATTTCTTCACAATCCAGAGCGATGAGTTTATTGTTTTTAGTCCAAATGAGTTGCGAATGAGCTTAAGATTTTTTTTTGTTTTTTTTATTAGGTAAATATTGGAAATGAATTGATAAACAACAGAATGTTTAAAATTTGTCTGAATCAAGATTAATGCTTATAAATCATAAAAGTATTAAATCATAAATCATTCTAACTTTTATTATTGTGTATCCTCTTTGTAGAAACCTTCACCACTTTCTACGAGTATCAGGCACAGTAGCGGTAGTCCAAAAAATAAAGTTAAAAATATACAATGAGACTATTGGTCATTGGATTTACTAGTATACAGGGATGTGCTTATAAAACATATGCCATAAATCGAGACCTTATCATTATAGCGACTACCTGTGTAACAAAATGCCAAGCTGTCCCACAGCTGTCCCGGAGGACCAGGGACGAGGCAGCCCCCTCCTCCCTTTGGAAAAATAACGACGCAGTTAAAACAACGTACCAGGGGCCGAGAATAAAATTACTTTTTCGATTTAATGCCCTCATTAGGATCATAAACATATCCTCTCTTCCGCGAGCTAATTATCGCAGGTCGAGAGCAAAAACGCATTTCGTTTTTATCGGGAAATAAATCTGTTACAAAGTGTGCCCCCTCCCCACCATCTACCGTTCTAATTCGCTGCGAATATTATGTACGAGAGCGTACAATACCGGCGCGAGGGCTCGTTACTCACAAAGCAGGTGTGCAACATAACTGATCATAATCGCGTATACGGTCCACCACCACCAGCTCTTCACCAGCTGTGGTGTAGTCTCGATCTCTGGTGTTGGAATTGTGACTCTTTATAATAAAATTGTACGGTTCAATCTTCAATAGTGACAATTATTGATAATTTAACATGTATTTATGCGGAGAGTTCATATTGAAATATATTCGAGTGGTTGTATTTATTAAAAAAATGACCATCAGATCCTTGTATCAAACAGTTAGATGAGGAATGACAATTAGAATAAGGATATTATGCATATTTTTTAATACATCATGTAAATGATTTTTTATAACTCTAAAAGAGCATATAAAAAATGAAGTTTTTAAAAATTAAAAAAAAAATTTTTATCTACCTATCTGACTTGAGTTATCAAACTTTCTACAAATGCACACTTTGTAATTTCCTAAACGAAGAATCATATACACACCATTGTAACTGCAAGTATTTCCCCAAATGGCAAATGGCTTCTAGAACGAATTTGGATGATATCTAAAGTCTTCTGAAAAAAAAATGTTTGCCAATACCTGTTTGAAAGTATAGCCTTTCCTTCTAGCTCTGTAATGGTTTTTAAGATACATACCAAATTGCAATGCAATTTTAGTAAGGGAATATGAATGTTACTGTATTTTAAAACAATTGCCTCATTTGCTCATTTTGCAATTTGCTGATTTGATGCAGGATTCCAAGCTCGAAATTGATATACGAACTAACCAGAAGGTTTTTTCCAATTTAAAATCTGTTGAGATAAACCATCCATTCCTCACTAGCGTTTCCACATTAGAATGAAGGATTTTACATATAAGTATTTTAAACATCTTTTATGCAATGAATTGTATTTATTTCAGACATAATATATATATATATATATATATATATATATATATATATATATATATATATATATATATATATATAATGTTATACGAGGGCGTAACAAAAATAAACCAAACTGATTTAGTATGTGGCAGAGTTTTTGTAGTACCGAGTTTCGCCGGTAGGACCGTGTAAAGCTACTTTTCACCAGTCAGCACGGCAAGTGCAGTCACTGGTGAAGGTTCCATTTTACTTGTGTTAATTTATTTGTGACAGTTGGCGCACTCGTCGTTTTTGTGAAGGCTGATGTGTAGTTTTGCCTCCTGCTCGGGAGTGGTACAGAAACTTATTTATTTATAAACAACTTTATTAATATGAAATTACAATCTGCCTTAATACTTAATAGGCAATAAATAATTGAGATAAATGTTTTCATTCATACCATATTTACAATTCATCATTCATATACAATATTTACAAACAGCCCAGGGGCCCTCAAGTCCACTATTTGTTGCCTCCCTCGCATGCGAAAGAGGAAGCGGAGTCTTGGGAAGTCCCCCAAGCTCCCCCACCAACCACGCCAAGCGAGGCCGACGAAGAGCGCGAGAGCCACATACGCTCAGGACATGATTGGAGAAACTGGCCATTGCCAGGACTCCCACTGTTGCGCGTTTATAGGAGGTCACGAGGCGACTGCCGTTTAAGTCTCCGAGGAGGATTATAGGGATGAGTGGAACAGTGCAATGACTGTGCTACGGGTTTAGGGTGGTTAGATAGGTTGGTAAAGAAACTCTTGAAATGTTATAAGCGGCCTACAATGATGATGCTATAGGGAAAGCTGAAGTGTTTGGTTTTATCGTTTTAAAAGTAGAGAAATGTCAATTAATGATCAACCTTGCTCTGGGCGTTCTTCGATGGCCCAAAAAAATTCACAAAATCATCATGGAAGATCGACAACGGACCATTGAAGAAGTTGTAGAGTAATCTGCAATAACTTGGAGTTCAGTACAGCGAATTTTATGCGAAGATTTGGGGATGAGAAGGGTGTTTGCAAAATTTATTCCTTGACTCCTGAGTGTATAGCAAAAACAAGGTCGCTTAGAAGCATATTTTTTTCCCAAGGTCATTACTGGTGACGATTCATGCTACTATAGATACGATACTGAAACTAGGCAACAATCAAGCCAATGGAAGACTCCAAAAAACCTCGTCAGGTGAGATCAATGATTTATACATGCACATGTCTTTTTTTTTAATGTAAGAGGAGTTATTCCTTTATAGATTGTTTCCCCCGGGTCAGACAGCTAACCAGACTTTTTACCGGAAAGTTTTGAAAAGATGTGCAACAGTTTGTGGATGAAAAGGCATGATTTGTGGTGGATTGGTTTTTCCGCCACAACAACACTCCTGCTCACACAGCCCTTTCTCCGATTTTGGCCAAAAAAGTTATGACCCCTCTGCCCCATTTTGCCTATTCACCCGATCTAGCGCCCTGAGCCTTCTTTTGATTCCCCGAATGACAAGTGACATGAAATGATATCGTTTTATGTAGAAGTAAAGTCAGAACGACAGAGGTTCTGTCATGGATTACAAAACAGGGATTTATAAAATGTTTCAAACAGTGGAATAAAAGATTGGATAGGTCTATTGACTCTAATGGAGAATCTACGCACACAAATAGTTTAGTTTGTTGGGTACGCCCTCGTATTACAACACACACACATATCATATATACATATTTGATTTAATTTATTTAAAATATCCTTAATGAAAAACATTTAATGTATATACATAATGTTATATAGAACCAGCATAAGTCGCTCACTCGGCCAAAGGTAGGACCGGAAGCGGACCGAAGCTTGCCGACCACCCCTGAAAGAGCCGACCGGGAGACAACAGGCACAGGAAGAAGCCTATAGGAGGAGTTATGTTTCACTTAAGCCCCCCGGCCTAAGCAGGACTGATAGCAGATCTATATCTACTTATCCGCTGCTAAGCAGAAGAAGCGAGCAGTGGACTTTACTGATGGCCAGGGTCATTGGCCACTCTGTCTCAATTCTCACCTCCCCCTGTGGCTTATTTCCTCCTCCTAGGGCCTGTCTCTAGCATTTGTGTGCTTTATGCCCGGAACTAACTCACTGAGAAGTTGAAAAGTACTACTCTGATAGATTATCCAAACAAATGTTTGCTTTCAAAACAACAATCCGTAATAGGCATGCCACCTCGCAGCTATTGCACGAAGTCCAGTGAGTACAGTTTTTCAAAGTGATTACGGTTTTGTTTTTTAATTAATTTCACGAGATGTATCAGTATTTTTGATATGATTCCGTATTAAGAATACAGTTACGGGTCTAGAATAATTCCCAGATCATAAAGCAGTAATAAATAATTTTTTTTTATTAATGAAAAAAAAAATACAGAATAAATAAAAACTAAACCATCTTAGATAATATATCTAATAAAGCGTCTTCCAATAGGGACTTTTAAACTTTGACAGGTGATAGCGGCCATATTGTTGAAGCTTCATCTGTCAAATTGGCTGTCATTTATTCAGTCTGTTTTGCCAAACCACTACGAACAGACATAGCGTTCAACATCACGTGAAAATGATAAAATTGTTTTATCAATATGGGAGTTCTGTTCGGGCAACGTTCCGTGGTCGCCATAACCGTCCTACCAAGAGGACTATTCGCAGTGTGGTGGATAAATTTGAGTCCACTGGTTCAGTGAACAATCAACCAACACCCGTACGTCGACGAAACACAAGATCTGCCGAAAAAATCGCCGCTGTCCGTGAGAGAGTGCAGGAGAATCCGAGGCAGTCGATTTCGCGTCGCTCACAAGAACTCAGTCTTTCGCAGACCACAACTTGGTGAATTTTGCGTCTTGACTTGGGCCCGCAACAACGTGTTCATCTCCCGAGAAGGTGATGTGAATCGTGCGATTTGACCCCTCTAGACGTTTTCTTGTGGTGTTTTCGTAAGTCGCAGGTCTATGCGAATAAGCCACAAATCACAGCGGTCCTCTAAGCCAACATAACCCATGCCATCGGCCATATTCAGCCTGATTATACACCAGAGTCATGGAAAATTGGACAATTCAAATATGTGCCACTCAGCTAAGCCGTGGAGGACATTTGCACTTTGTTATATTCCATACATAATGGCATTGATAGGCCTTTCAAACGATTAAAACATTTTGATGATATCTCACACACACTTTGTTTTATTTAAATTTAAAGATAGGAGGCGCTTAATGAAAGACCCTATATTATTGCTATAAATTAACAAAGATAGTTATATTAGATTCGGAATGTTTCAAACATATCAGCCAGTCGTGGCATGTCACTTGTCCTAATCTCGAACACTTGAGATTGACAGCATAGGCCGTCAAGAATGTTCAAATGTAAATTTATATCTCGCTAGAGAGACAGAGGCTTATTTATTATTGAATTCACGGCAATTCAATTTTATAGCACCAGAGATCAAGTGCACTTAGAAATACAATGAGAGAAATTTATTTATTTAACAAGATTACCCGGGGTAATGACAGAGGGAGTATTCCTGGACAATTAAATAACACAAAGTCAAAAAAAATGTTTTTATTGACTAACTTTGATGTAAGTAAATAAACAAATTTTAACTCACAAATATATTTTTATTTTCAAAAATAGTCCCCTAGCACTGTCATAACACTGCGCCACTCATTCTTACAATCCTCCTCGGAGACTAAAACGGCAGTAGCCAGCTATAAATACGTGACAGTGGGGCAATGGCTAGTTTCTCCAATCATGTCCTGAGCGTCTGTGGCTCTCGCACTCTTGGTCAGCCTCTGTTGGCTCTTATCCAGTGACGCGGCTGATGGAGGAGCGTGGGGTACTTCCCAAGAATCTGCTTCCTTTTTCGTATTCTAGAGGATTGTCACCCATGCGGATTTGGGAGGACTGTTGGTAAATCAATAAGTGAGTGAATGAAAATTGTAAATATGGTACGAATGAGATCATTTGTCACAATTACTTATTGTCTAATGAGGCAGATTGTTGACTTTATCAACTGGACGAAGATGAAAGAACTTCCTCAGAAACTACTCTAAGGGTGGGACTTAAGAAATATAGCGAAAGGCCCTGGTCTCCATTCTGTTAAATAATAACCTTATTTTCGCACAGACATTCGTAGACAAATTTCTTTCATCATTAAAAGCACTTTAATTCATAAAAAAACAAGACCAGGATAATCGAGGTTGTGCCTGCTGTATCGCTTATCCAGCCTGGTGTTCGTTTTTCTTTAGTCGAAGCTTCGCGAACACGTCCTCAACAGACGACCACTCCTTGACAAATAGCCAAGACGACAATGGCCGACTGACGGACAGGCAGACGGACCGAGATAAGCCGCTATCTGAGGAGGTTGCCTCCGCCAGGCCCCGAACAGCCTTCGATCCGCTCTGCCAAGTCTCTTTGTCACTGAGGGATCTGTCGCTCCTTTGTGAATCACACTCTCTGACAACACACTATCTCATAATTAGTCTCTGGTCCTTTGTCTTCTTTCTTAGTCTCTCAGATAGCTTTTTCTACTTTCGTTGTGTCTCACCCATTTGTATTCAAGCAGCGGTCTTGAGAGCCATGCTGATACCTTTATGAAGATCTCTTAGAGCTATCCAATCGATACGGAATAACAGGAATCAAATTGGAGAATTTTATACAAGTAATAAAATAAAAAGTAGCAAGTAGTTGATTTAATTCACTTTGCGAGTAATTGTAAATATTTATTTATTTTTTTTATTTCATTTTATGTTACATGGGCTCATTGCAGACATTATTACATATACATTACAGACGTCTAAGCTTCCCAAAACTAAAGTGAAAGTAAATTATCACCTAAAACATAGTCATATGAAAAAAAAAAACGAGAAAAGAAACAGTAGAAATAGTTGACTAAATTTTACTCATACAATTTTCAAGAAACATTTGAGTGCTTTCCTTTACTACAATATAAACAAAATCAATGTAGTCGGGATGTAGTATTACGCCTAGGTGAAATTTTTATTACATATTCTAAGAAATATATTATTTGTTCTCTCAAGTTTAAGGGACAGTCTAGGACCCTTTAAGTTCAGTATTCCCTAAATTAATATAGACTAATTTTTACTCCTAATATTTTTATGAAACCTCCGAGTGTAATATTCAAATTAATTTTTTTTAATTCTCTATCAGAGAAATCAATTTGAATTGATTATAGGCTCTTTGAGTGATCCACTATTTTCTTAATTACTACTTGAATACAATCAGTTGCATTTTAGGCTACTTTGGTACCTACTTTATAGTAGGCTACTTTTTTTATTTAATCTGGAAGTACTTTTTTCTATTTAGATGTGTGAAACTGGACAGCCAAGAAGATTTTATACCTGGATGTTATTATGGATGATATATTGTAATTTTATTTTTAAGTAAATCATTAGTTATAATATTCAATTGTTTCATGCTAATTATATTTCTGTCTCGTACCTGTGTCAACATATCAGCAGGTATGGACGTTAATGGAGTGTTGAATACGTCAGATGTTTTTTTTCTCTATCAATGAAAATGCTTTACGGTTATGACAAATAATCAAGCACTGGCTGTTGTGCTTTGTCCTTAATCGGCCCCTCATAAGTTCACTATCGTAAAGTTAATTTACTGGATCCAGGATAGATTTCATGTGACAGTATAACAAGGTGATTTTAGAGTGGGTGAGCTATAGATAAGGGAACAGTCAAGCGCGCACAAAGTTTAATGGCATCCCTTGTGGGGAATGAGTTGTGGGAAATTTTACACACGACACTCATCAGAGCTTGGCCTAACCAAGGTTAATAATACCTGTTGGTAATACTTGGAAAGATATCTTCAACCGTAAAGACTAACATTAAGACAAATCTCACAATAGCTGAACACACATTAAAAGGAATACAACACTGACTATGATTGGATTCCTCTGAATAATAATAATAATAATAGAGACGAAGCATAAAAAGCTACGGTCGGGGATCCGGGCGGTTTAATTGCGGGGACTTGAAATACACACATGGGCTAGGACATTAAGCGCACACAATGACCCGAGTATTATCCCTCACACCAGGTACCAATAATAGCGCCTCTGGCCAGTTCTCGTCTTATTTATGTTTTATATTAGAGCAGGCGGTCGTTGGCGTCTCTTATTGGGGCGTTTCCATCTGGGCGGCACATCCTAATCCGGAGTCTTCTAATGAACCCTCCTGGACAATGCTCCCTCTGGATATACCCTCAGTCTCTGGAATCCAGGACTATTGCTATAGGGGGCTCTATGTCCCTCACTAAGACAAATATATTCCATACCGTCGGTTATTAAACCGCTGAATCCTTATTATCATCTCTATCTCCTTCTCGGTTATCTTCAGTTCTCAGATATGGTTTGAGTTAGCCTATATCTCCTATTAAATTCTGCAGAACAATGGACTAAATTAACTTGTCTATTAACAACGCTATGAATAAAAATATATTTTTAAATTATATATTACAAAATAAAAGACGTAAAAGCAAAGGAGGAATGGTCCTTTCATACAAGTCTTCTTCTTGTAAATTTCGTGAATATTATTTGTATGATGGAATTTAAAAAGTATGCATAATATTTGAAAATAAAATACAAAATTTGACTGGAAACGAGAAAAGAAACAACACAATCAAAATGTACCCTCATGAGCTCGGGATAGAGACTGAAAGACTGTAAATTACATATATAAAAAAATTGAAACTTAAAGACTCACCAATTCCACGCCGAGGCTCGTAGACATTATATTTTAAATCATCGTGGTCACTAATGAAGTCTATTATATTTAATCTTCGGTAGACTCTCACTACCTTCCCAATTCCACCCGCCTCCTTTAGGCATTCCACACCCTATATCCTTCTCATACACCCTTCAAATGGGGGACTCCCCTTAGTGAAAGGCCGTCATGAGCCCAAAATAATTTTCCTTTATTTTTCCCACATCCTATTTTGATAAGTTTGAGAGCTAAGAGAAATAAAAGGAAAAAAAAAAAAAGAAAAAAATTTAATCTTGTATAATTATTTACAGAAGTTCTCCAATGTCTCGTTAGTAGTGTATACTAAAGTTCTTGAGATTAAATAAAGTAAAAAGAGGCTTCACTCAATTGAGAAAGGTATAATGGTCCAAGCAGATCCAATCCGGACTAAGTTAAGAGTTTTTTGAAAAAACGTCTGTTCTGCTCTACGGAAATGAGGCGTGGAAGTTTAGGTTAACTCCACGTTTTTCTAAATAAATAGTTACAGATCATAGTTGAATTCCAACGAGCGGAAGGTATAACTAATGAAGGACCTGGAGAGAGGTTAAGTAGCTGGCGGAGGCTATGGAATTATGGAAAGATTTTCTGGACACGCTGCGTTCCTCTGGGATTGTCACTAAAAGCCGTGAAAAATAAAATTTTGGTTTCTTGATTTTTTTTTTTTTTCTTATTATATAATAAAGGGTACTGTTATGCATTAGTATACTTATATACTATATATCTAATGTAGGTATTTACATGTTTATTTGTGAATTAGTGAGTGTGTGTGTACATTTGTCTACATAGTTTATTTTTGTTATTCAAGAAAGTTCATGTTTTATTTCAATTATTATTTTTTTTTTTTCTAAGCTCTCTAGTTAGAAATTCAGGATGAGGGAAAAATATAGAATATTTAGGTTAATCGGATCCTTATACTAGGAGTACCTGCTTGAAGGTGGTGTAAGAGGATTAATGGGTGTGGGAAGCCTCGGTGGAGGTTGGTTGTTTCGGTACAGTGGTGAGAGTCCACTGGTGGCTGGGCCAAGAGTCTCTCTAGGTATGTAGTGTATTCTTATTTAGTCTGATTTCAGTGATGGGTGCCCCTTGGAGGCTTGTTGTTGGCCGGCCTAGTGACTTGAATCTGGTGGGTGTCATTAATTAGATGGCTGGCGTATTCCATTTTACCGGAGGGAGCACACTGGCAGAGTGGTCATGGCTCACTTCCTTACTTTGCCTAGAGTAAACAGAAAAAATAAAATAAATAAATAAGTATATATATAATATATATATTATATATATGATGTTTCATCCCCTTTAAAACGGTGTAGAACTTTTTAATGCTTATTTTCATTTTACCTCTGCCTTCATGGTAATCTACGCTAAAAAAAATGTTTGAAAAGATCGAGGAAAACGGCCAGCCTAACGTCAATGGATAACCCTTAGCCGGCTGACGTTAGTACAGTTAAAATAAAATTCGCTTTATCCCTCGGCCATAGGGGCATAAAGATATGTAATTACAAAGCTATGTATATTAGAGGATGTGGGGAATTGGCCCTAAAGAGTCAGGAATGGGCAGAGATAAGGTATTAAATGTTCAATAGAGGGCACCACCTGCTAAGCTCTTCTAATACCGACCATCAGCATCTTTTTACACCTGTGTAATCACCGCTACTATTATAAAAATAATAGGATGCTAGCTTTTTTGTTTTTTTATAAAAAAGGTTTCCTTTTCAGGACGAATTAATATTCATATGAGGGCGATATCGCTGCTCCTAATCTGGAGATATTTGCCTTGGGGCGATAAGTGTGGGTATTACACAGGGACCACCAATTAGCCCTTATCGTCTTCCTTCTTTATAGCACGGCTACGGGATAGACCTGGATTAGGGCTCGCAATGGTCTTCGACTTCCGGAAAAATCCAGGATTCTCTTTTATGTTTGTTCTGAGTATATATAATTCTTTTTTTGCCGTTTAATCCAGATTGGCTTTTGAAACCGACCGCATCAGCTCATAATCCCGAGTACTCTTTGATAGGACCATATTGGATTATGTCTTGAGCCTCTATATATATATTGGAATAACCTGTATTTAATACTGGATGTTTAAGTGGTTAGCGAACATTGTTAATTTTATGTCCTAATGCCTCGTTTTTTAATTACTTACTATATGACAATTATTTTCTGGGTTTCTTTTATACCGGAGTTCTTTCTGAATCCAATGATCCAACACATGGGTGACTTATAATGAAGGTATCCCGCGGTAACACAAACCATAAATGTGCACCACCGTTCGGGCACCAATTTTTTCAAGTATATTTCTGTTTTTTTTTTACATCTTCTAATTTTTTGAGTTCAAAACTAATATCACTAGAACCATATTTCGAAGTGCTATAAAATTGACATTGAGATTACAGATAGTTTTAATAATTTTGACTGCAAACAAACGATGATCGTATTTGTACATATATCAAAGTAGAGCCACGGCCTTTTGCCTTGAAGGAAATAACAGGCAGGTAAACTAAAGAGGCAAGGAAAAATCTTAAAGCCTCAGGGAAGCTATCTATAGTTGGCACTAGGCGTTACTTCTCGATTTTATATTCGTTTTTTTGAAGTATACCCTATATTCTTGATATACCCTATATTCTTGAACTCATCCCTTCAAAGTTCATTAAATTCCATAGTAACCTATCCAACCACCCTAATTACCTAGCACAGTCATTGCACTGCACCACTCATCCCTATAATCCTCCTCGGAGATTAAAACGGCGGTGGCCTCGTGACCTGCTATAACTAAGTGTTAGTGGGAGTCCTGGCAATGGCAAGTTTCTCTAATCATGTCCTGAGCGTCTGTGGCTATTACGCTCTTGGTCAGCCTCCACTGGCTCGTATGCAGTGACGCGGCTGACGTAGGAGCGTGGGGGACTTCCCAAGACTTCGCTGCCTCCTTCGCATACGAGGGAGGTGACTACCATGTGGACTTGGGGGGGGCCTCTGGGCTGTTTGTAAATATTGTATGAATGAGCGAGGGAATGATGAATTGTAAATATGGTATGAATGATAACATTTATCTCAATTACTTATTGCCTAATAAAAAGGCAGATTGTAATTTTATCTTAATAAATTGTTGTCGAAATATATATATTGGTTTTTCTTTTCCTAATCGGATTCACTATTTCTTTATTGGAAGAGCTGGTCATTTATCCTCATAAGACCGAATCAACCCCGACCAGATTGGTCAAAGAAAAACTCCTTGGGCTGGTCTGGGATCGTATCGGGGTCTCCGTAGTTAGAAGTCAGCATAAGCAAAGAAACTGCTCAGTAAGTAAATACAAATTGTGAAATTTAAATGTACTGACCTATGTTAATCTGCACAAAATATATTACTTTATTTTTCCAAGTATCTTTAGATTTATTTCTGAAACAAAAATAAATCCAATTCTACTAACACCTGCAGAAAGATGGGCACTATGAGGGTAAAGTTAGCGCTACACCATACAAACGATAAAAGAATAATTAATAGCATGTAAAATATTGAAATAAAATTAGATTCCCTAATGTTGGATAATATTAATAACAAAGAAGAAATAGTAAACACGCTAAGAAACCACCCCCTCCATACCTTCTGGACAAGCCTGTCATATAGTGAGGAGCGTGGATATAGCAGCCTTAGTTAAATAGATGAACATATACTATTGTTTTAGATGAGTTAGATATCCCACATAACCAATGAGTAGCCATAAGTTTCAAGAAGGTTTTTATAATTTTATGACAACAGGATCGGCAGTTAGTGTGATTAATACTGGAGTCATATTCAAAGCCGCTGAGACGTGACTCCAGCACCAATGCGCACAAATTACTCTAATGATAGCTCCCCCTAACATGAGCAGTAAGTACTCACAATGAGTCCAAGGCCCGCAAAGACAGATATGTGCGCCTAATGCCTGAGGGGTTGGAAATAATGCCCACAGTCTGTATGGTATATGGACCTAAGTCCGCCAGGGCCGCCATCCCACCCCCACTAAATTTCCCTAATTAAGCTGTGTAAATGGGCCCTGATGCTAAGTGAAGGGATATTAGTAGTTGTGTCCGGCGGCCAGACCTCCTTAGGGACTTTTGCTCCGCTCCCTAATCCCTTGTCCTATACTAATATCGTCACATCTTCATACCGGTGTGTTGGCAGCATTGGCTGGTTTGTATTTAGTTGCTGAGGAAAGGTGAAGAAGTTAATCCTACGATCGCTCGATTGGTGTTCCTTAACAACAGCCCTCCAAATCGTCAGTGTTACTTCACTGCTAACTTCTTCGCAGCACTTAACACCTGATAAATATATTTACCCATGTTTATAATGACTATAACATTTTTCAACTTGTAAGTATCTTTTGAAAACATATACAAAACATTGATTAACCATATAATTCAAACTGTTCAATAATGTAAGCATTAATAATAATTCCTCCATTAATTGGAACATTTAAGTAATAATGTAGGAAACAATAAAACACCACTTATTTTATCTTCATGCGTCATAAGACCACAAATTCGGTAAGTTATGTGCACTACTTAGTTAAACTTATTACTTTTTTTTTTTATAATAGAACCAATAGGAATACCGTCATTAAATTTGGCACATACATGTACTTATTAGATGTACATGTAATGATTACATGTGTATGTGACATATATTTATTCCAAATATCGTTTTTGTGTTTTAAAAAATTTAGCTTTTCGGATTGGTTTGGTAATCCCTTGAAAATCTGATAGGAATGGTACTATTTTCAGCTTTCTAGGGCAAATAATTTTGGAGGTATAAGCTTTTAAATGTTTCAAACCCTCTATTTTATTTAGCTAAAAAACTAAAAACGAAATTTCGCCTTTTTAATCCCAACTGATATCATTACATAAGTAAAAATAATCGTTGGTTGATTTGACATGGAATTGCCCAGAAAAGTATATTTTTTAAATAAATAGTTAATTATTAACAAGTTATTATTATCCATAGGACAGGTATTATTTTTATGATTATTGAAATTTCGAGTGATGATAGATAACATCAATATGCTATGATGTATCTTGATGAATAAAATTATATCTCTACGTCAAACTGTGGTCACAAAAATTTGTAAAGGTGAAACCAATATTAGTTTTTCATGTTGACTTTAATTGTATTTATTTATTATAATCTATTAAGTCCTAATAAATGCAACATATTCCTGATCAGATAAATCTAAAATTACTAAATCATTACTCCTAATACAACAGGGGAATTACAATACTGACAAAAACTGGAGTAAAAATTATAAAGGCTACTGGTTTTGAACTATTAAAACCCTAAACTTTTGGAGGGGGAAGAGGTAGAGTATCTCGTTTCTTAAAAATTATTCATTTATTTGATTTATTTTCTGTATCAACCATTTATCGCAAGTAACTCTTTGCTTAGAAGATAGACTAATGAAATATTAGGTACAAAAGTTCAATATTGAAATATACCAGGAACACTTATAAAACCGATTTTATTGTGTTAAACTTACAATATGCCTTATTAGGCAATAAGTAATTGAGATAAATGTTCTCATTCATACCATACGTTAAAATTAAATGGCCAAACAGATCTCACTGATGTAATCGAGGAAAACTATTGAGTTGAACAGGACGGTCCACTATTACCATATCAAACCCATGTACAGGATTCCCTTAAAAACATGGTACCCAAACTTTCAAACAGTTATGTACAAATCTAAGAAAAAATAGACGGGTCTCGAACCTGGGCTTTGGCTAATAATTATTTTTTATTTATTTTTTTTCTATCTCAGTATATTGACTGTGTAATTATAGTTTTTTTAATTATACAACTTCTTTATTGTGCTAAAACTACAATCTGCCTTATTAGGCGATACGTAATTGAGATAAATGTTCTGATTAATACCATATTTACAATTCATCATTCACTCGCTCATTCATACAATATTTAGAGCCCAGAGGCCTCCCAAATCCACATGGATCGCATGCGAAAGAGGAAGCGGAGTCTTGGGAAGTCTCCCACGATCCACCGTCAGCCGCCTCACCGGATACGAGCCAGTGGAGCTTGACGAAGAGCACGATAGCCACATACGCTCAGGACACGATTGGATAAATTGGCCATTGCCTGGACTCCCACTGTCACACATTTATAGCAGGTCACGAGGCCAATACCGTTTCAGTCTCCGAGGAGGATTATAAGGATGAGTGGTGCAGTTCAATGACTGTGCTAGGGGATTAGGTTATACCTAATCTTAAAATCCTAAAATTAAATATATTTAAGGGGGGTAAGTATATTTATCTAAAAATCAAAGAAAGTAATTACAAAGAAACTCATAATTCCCCGTAGTTCATGTCAGGGGATATGACTCTCCGAGGAGGATTATAGGGATGAGTGGTACAGTGTAATGACTGTGCTAGGGAATTAGGGTGGTTGGATAGGTCACTATGGAATTTTATGAACTTGGAAGGGATGAGTTCAAGAATGTAGGGTATTGCAGATCATTATGAAGGGTTTTGTTGCTGATGTAATAAGGGGCATTTACTATTGATCTCAGGACTTTTGATTGAAAGGATTGGATACACTTGATATTCGACTTAATGGCTTAAATATTACTTTGTGGATTAGTAATTTATTTTGTGTTAAGAGATAGGATGTCCTTTGAAGTAGTCTGTATAGTTGTCCAAAGCGTCTGTTTAGGTCTTTTTTTTTTTAGCCTCGTATGTATAAAACCGACTAACCATTTTCCTTACCATTACATACAAATACTTCTATGGAACGGAGATATGGTTAGACAATTTATGCATTATAGCTAGGAAGTGTAGATGTAAGGTAGCAGAAGAGCAAAACGGCGAAAGGCATTTTAAACAAATACACTAACACAATGTCTTAACTCCAAAGGATACAAAAGAAAATGATTAAGTAAAATTCATTAAGCGACGACATTGCATAACATCAAATTATACCTTACAAACCTTACCTGACCTTAAGTTAAACCAGATATTAAAAATGGCAGTGTTCTACATTTGGTTCTCGTTCTAGAACATATAAATTTGCGGCAACACAGTTGACTTTTAACTGGACATGGACGTGGCATAACTGAAAATCCTCACGTTCCAGATTTTACTTTTTTTAAAACTTCCCGTGAAATATGGCTGCCCATAAAGGGTAATAATGGAGAGAAGGGGTGGAAATTTATTGTGTCCCTTATGTTGGTGATTTATTTATGAAATTTATGGCTCGGATCATTCCTCCTTCGGCCATGGAAAAATACTTACCTTGTGCAATGTTTTAAATTCTTAGAAATAAAATATTAGCATTAGGGACAGATATATTATCAGAGTAGTCAACTTGTTCAGGTCAATTGGACTTTAACTATGATAACTTACTAAAGTCGTAAGAAGACATTTTTTACTTTAAAATAACATATTTGACTATTTTCTTTACATAAATTACGTCATAATTTATAATGAATTATACTTTATACAACTATCTACCTGGATCTCCTAGCGTTTCATTTACTATTGATTAGTAATATTACAAACGTGGTATTTAATATACTGCTGGAAAAGAGTCCAAAGGTGACAGGCCAAGAAATTTGTTCGCTGGAAGGTGCTTCATCTAAACACGATAGCACTTCAATTCTGGGAAGGGCAATAAAGACCAACCAATTTTGATTCCAGTTTCTTTAGGTATTAGTGATTGTGATTCCATTGTTCAATCAAGAGTCATACTATTTTAGATTTGTCCGATAAAAGATATGCTGCATTAGTTAGGACTTAATATACTGTAATAACTGACCACCATTTAAATCAACATTAATGTTTAATAATCCTTTTATTGTGCAATAATTACAATCATACAATAATAATACAGATAAATGATCTCATTCATACCATAGGACATGATGGAGAAACTAGCCATTGCCAGGACTCCCACTGTCACGCGATTATAGCAGGTCACGAGGCCACTGCCGTTTCAGTCTCCGAGGAGGATTATAGGGCTGAGTGGTGCAGTGCAAAGACTGTGCTACATGATTAGGGTGGTTGGAAAGGCTACTGTGGAATTTTATAAACTTGGAAGGGATGAGTTCTAGAATGTAGGGTATATTAAGGTCGTTATGAAGGGTTTTGTTGCTGACATAATAAGGGGGGGGGGCATTTACTATTATTCTCAGGACTTTGGATTGAAAGGATTGGATACGCTTGATGTTCGACTTCTTTGATGTCCCCCATAGCTCTATTCCGTATGTCCAGATTGGTTTAAGTATAACTTTGTAGATTAGTAGTTTATTTTCTATTGAGAGATGGGATGTTAAATCAACATTAAAAATTAACTCTGGTCTCGCCTTCACAACTAGGTGTAACCACAGTTTGACGAAGAGATCTGATTTTATTCATCGAGTTACATCATAGCATATTGAAGAACTAAAAAAAGAAAAACGAAACTTATCCCATGAAAAATACTCAGGTGTTATTTATTAATAGTTACCTATTACTTTAAAAAAATATGTTTTTCTGGCCCATTCCATGTCAAATCAAGCAATGGTCTGGAAATTGAAGGCTCAAAAATCAATGATTTTTTGTAGATGTGTAATATTATCAGTTGGGATAAAAAATGCGAAATTTATAGTTTTTGAGTTATAAATTTAAAAAATGTATTAGGATTTTTTTTCACACGTTTTGAAACATTTAAAAGCTGTTTGCCTTACAAGATAAGCCTTGATCAGGCTAGTTGTCAATGGTAAATTACTCGAGAGTGTTAAATTAAGATTTGTATTTGACCGCATGAAACTTAATTTCTTAAGTACAAGCATTTTTGTAACTAACCAGCAGGGGGTCTTAATAAAACTGAAGGAATCACTATGGCATTTATATCTTGACTGTAGAGACAATGAAATAATTTCAGACGATATGGGTTAGGTCGAAGAAACATTGGCTGAACGGAAATCAGAAGGCCCTGGGTTCGAAACCGGGACGTTTTACTGTCATTCTCTTTTTTCAATAATCATTTTAATTTTAGTTTTTCCTGATGTCCGATCCGATCCGACTGGTGTAAAGTTTTTTTACACGTGAATATTAAAGATTCCGAATCTTGAATTGAGGATGAATGCTTGATTTACTGATTATTTGTAAAAATGTTAGTTGGTAACAATTCTGTGATGGGATAATTATTTAATTTAAATAATAAGACTATTTTTTTACTTTTGTAAATGTTCTTCTTAACATTTAACAAATCAAATAAACAATAAAAACAATCTTCATGAAAAATTTATATATAGTTACAACACTTAACAGAACACAAATAATGAGATGAAGATTTTCATAAAATAGTTGTGAAGCAGGAACGAAATGTGCATTAATAGTCCTAATGGAAAAGAAAAGATTGCATGAAAAATTCCTTTAGAAAAATAAGTAATAATCAATCGACATAACTTTATAGATAATGTTTAAAGCTCCAAGATATTCTCTTTATGTTTCACTTTTTTTTTTTTTTTTTTTTTTTCCCTTAGCTCTCAAACTTATAAAAATAGGATGTGGGAAAAATACACGAAAATTATTTTGGGTTAATGAGTGCCTTTCACTAAGGGGAGTCCCCCATTTGAAGGATGTATGAGAAGTATATAGGGTGTGGAATGCCTAAAGGAGGCGGGTGGAATCAGAAAGGTAGTGAGAGTCTACCGAGGGTGGAGCCTAGGGGTACCTAGGCAATGGTTTGTAGTCGGTACCAGGCAGGGGCCTGAAATAAGTCGGCCTCTCGGCCGGAAGGTCGACCCTGCTTAAACAGGTAGATGGGGTCTTGTAGCTTCGGTTGAAATCGGCCTCGATCTCTCGGCTGGGTGTAGATCTTCAGTCTCCGTCAGCGGGCTAGGGTTCGATCACGCCCATCTGTCTCCAGGCTTCGGCGGTCCAGCAGTGCTTCCATCTGACGGGCATAGGTGGTGGTTGAAGGTTGGAGAATAGTGGGTTGTGGCTGTGTCGGAGTGAGTCGAAAAATTTGATGTGCCTTCTCTTGATGAAATCTTGAATGGTGAGCACTTCAAATTTGTTATGCATCTTTTCTGTCTTCATTCGGTCGAACGGGGTATATTTGAGGGAGGTGCGGAGAACTCTGTTTTGAAATTGCTGGAGCGCTTTGAGAGTGTTAGGAGTCAGATACTTGAAGAGAGGGGTCCCATACATCAAAGCAGGTCTTGGGACGCTCTGGTATATCAGCAGCTTAAGGCATACCGATAAAGCCGGGTTGTGAAGTAGGTGTCCGAGGCTGAAGAATTTCTTCCTAACACTCTTTAACTTCTTGTTAGTGAAGACGTAATCAAATAAAAGTAACTTTACTCACTGGGAGGAGCGTAGTGGCTTTGAATAAGAAGTTTGTAGATATCTTACCACCTGGTACAGGGTGATGAAATGGAGATGAGCCGAAGAAGCTTGCTGAAGAAATTTTAACCATAATTCTTCCCTCTTCGTCAGAGAGGAAGCTGCTACTAGATTGCCGGGTAGGTCTTTAAGTAGACCATACGCTGTTTTGTAATACGCGCTTGAAAACATAAATATTTTTATGTAAAATCACCTGATGCCTAGAGGGATAAGCCAAGACTTGTTTGACAAACGAAGTTTAACGGGTACAATAGAGGACTTATATACTTAATAAACTAGGTTTATGCACAAAAACTATATCAACCTAGAAATTATTCATTTTGCATCCGATATCACATACAATTTTTCTTTTATATATTAGATATGATAACTTCTTTATTGCGCTAAAATTAGAATCTGCCTTATTAGGCAATAAGTAATTGAGATAAATGCCTTCATTCATACCGTACTTACAATTCATCATTTACTCGCTCATTCATACAATATTTACAGACAGCCCAGAGGCCTCCCTAATACATATGGTTGTCACCTCCATCGCATGCGAATGAGGAAGAGGAGTATTGGGAAGTCCTCCACGCTCCTCCGTCAGCCGTGTCACCGGATAGGCTGACGAAGAGCGCGAGAGCCACAGACGCTCAGGACATGATTGGAGAAACTGGCCATTGCCAGGACTACCACTGTGACGTATTTATAGCAGGTCACGAAAGACAAAGCGAATAAATCTTTCGCCTTTTACTAAAGATTTCCGTGGAGGGGGACTTTTGATGAGTCTATAAACAACTTTTTTTGTATATTAACAATATTTTAGGAACGCAATAAATCAAGGGCTTTTTTTGAAGTTTACTTCTTTTAAATATTGTATTGCTGGATGCTATCAAAACTGATTACATTTCATTCATAAACCTCTCTCTGGCACATCATAGTTCATTAAACAAGGAGACAGTTCCCTCTCGCGTCCTCCGCCGTACAACGAGTATGATATTCATTCCTGTCAAGGTACGCCCTGCCTGTTTGAAAGTAGAGTTAATTCATACGATTACAGCTGAGAGCAACACTAAGGGCCGAAGACAGCTCGGTAATGGAGCGTGTGAAGAAGACCTGTCCCTCCCTTGCTCCTCTCAAGTCCCTTCCCTTTTATTCGATATATCAGAGCTTAGACCAAATTACGTTCAGTCTGAACATCTGTTGGACCATACAAGGGAAATATTAAAGTGTGGCAAGAAATTTTTATTTTTAAAAATAAGAAGCCATGGGGAATGAAAACAACAGGTCCTGATAACAAGAAAAGAGTACAAGGAATTTTTCATGATAGGAAATAATTAAAGACAACAAAATGTAGGTATTTATAAGTGCAGTGGAGTAGTTAATGAATTAATATTAATATAAGTGGTCGATTTGACTGACAATGATTTATAAATAGTAGATAAAGAAATAAAGGGTATAAGTAAAATAAAGTGTTACAGCAATATACAAAACAAAAAGTAAAAAAAAACATACTATAGCCTTAGAAAGAGAAAAAAAGTTTAATGGGTACATCAAAAGTTTATAGTTATAGTTAGTTAAATTCCTTTATTGTGCTATAATTACAATCTGCCTTTTATAAGGCGATATACATCAAAAGTTAAAATAATCTGTTATCAATATATATATTAAATTATATAAAATATATAATAAATTATATATATGTAAGTTTCGAATTCAGAAACTTAAAGGAGGTGGAGGTTCTCAGGTTATAAATCGAACACTTGCAGATGTAGTTTAGAACTGTAATATTAAACATATGTACACATTAGCTAGCACTACAAATATTACAATAAACAAATAAAACTTATAACTAACCTGAATCAATACAATTGTCGATAATAAGCTTTGACCATTGTCTTAACAAGAGTACCCATATTCAGGAGGTTACAACTGGGAGCATCATTCGATACTAGTGAGCTCTGTAGGGACTTCTAGCATATGTGCCGAAGTTTGGCGGTAGCGTACTAACTTACAGATATATATATATATTTATATATTGTAACATTCATGATATTTGAGAATATCATGTCCTGCAGCCCTTCCATCTGGTCAGCATCAGCCCTTTGTGCTCTTAGGAGTGGGGATGAGATGAAGGGCCAGTCTTAGCCTAACAACCAGGGAGCGAACCAGAGCAAGGTCCCGACTTGGCGGTATCCAACAGAAGAGGAAGAAGAAGAGATCAACAGTAACGTGGATTGGATTATACGGAGATCATCAATTGGGTGATATTGATATTGTTTTTTTAATATGGATCCATTAAGAGAGATTGAGTTCAATTTTAATTTTTTTTGTAATTAATAGTAATTATCCTTGTTCAAAGGAATTGAATATTTTTTTATATAATCTATGTCAGCACTCTATATAATTATAATTATTTGTTATAATCATTTTATTTGTATATATTTCACAATTCCCAGTTTCTCAAATTATTAATAACTATAACATTAGCCTTGAGATCGGGCGATTCAATCGGGATAATTTCCTATGTCGAAAACATAAAAACAATTTGAATTAAAGATCTCATGACGGACTTACCAAATTAGTTAAGGTAAATTGATCAAATAAATTAGAAAAAGAAATGGTAAAAAATGAGGTAGGTTTCAATATATGTAAGACAATTATTGAAGGTGGGGTGAATAAACTGAAATCTGTATTGTTTCTCTGTAAACAAAGTTAGCAATTTTATTCACTATATATTATATTATAACAATTATTAATATTGATTTACACAATCTTACCTGTAAACAAAGAAACGAAAATTACAGTTTATAACTATCAATTCTCTATTCATACTATTTTATTTTACACACTATTTACATGTTCTGATACCTCACATAACCTTCTCTATCTGATAACTGCTGCTGGAGCAGCACAGATGGATCTGGTGGCAGCCAGTGGAAGCAGCACAGCAAATTCAAATTAAAGAGGGAACACTTTCATTACATATATATATATATATATATATATAATTTAACATACCTCGTTTCCTATTTTTCTTTTCTGGTCGTAGGTATGTCAATGATTATTTAAAGCAAATGCTATTTCTTGAAGCGGCCCTGTTAATAGTAGAAATATCCTTTATTCTTTAGTAGGATTGTTCTTCGAGATATTAATGAATGATTGAATGACATGAATGAATGACCCGATCACTATGAAAGGGAGTTCTTCTTTCCCCCAAGGATAGGCGTAAACTAACCTTTCCCTCCTCAACGCCACCTGCGTCACTCTCATTGGCTAAAGGAGAGGTCACGTGTTCGGTATTTTGAATTAATTAAAAATTTCAGGTGGTGGATCATGGAAAATCAAAAATTCAGAACATCTTAATATTTATAAAAAAAAATTTGTTGACCTTTTAACTTCAAACCTATATTGTTATTAAAACCCACCCTACTTCGAATGCATAAGCGCATCGCGGTAAAAGGAGAAATATAAAAAATGTAAATAAATTCACGGGTTAAGAAGAAACAAAAAAAAAAAACAAAGCATTCTTCATCAGCTTAATCTCTTTCTGGTAGTGGTACGACGAGTCCAGAAGGTTTTTGGGAAATGACGGAGTGCTAGCGGCTTGTGCCCTCTGTCGCGGGTTGACCACAGTACCTCCGGAAACGGCCCATATTTGTTTCGTTTATTGAATCAATTAAATTAGTTAATTGATTCCTGTTTATATTTATATGGGCCGTTCCCGGAGGTACTGCAATACCGGGTCAACCCGCGACAGAGGTGGAGCAAGCCCCTAGCACTCCGTCATTTCCCAAAAATCAGTTTAATCTTCTGGACCCCCGATGGGAGTCGTACCAGAGATTAAGCTGATAAGAACAGATACTACACTTTCAATTTACTTCAATTCACTTCAATTTACACTTCAATACTTCGAATGCATAAGCGCATCGCGGTAAAAGGAGAAATATAAAAAATGTAAATAAATTCAGGGGTTAAGAAGAAACAAAAAAAAAAACAAAGCATTCTTTAATTCTTTCTAAGATATGGGGACAAATATTTCACTATATTGTAATATATATGCGGGTAACGTGAATGATACCTCACGTAGCTGGTACCACTCCAGCAATAATAGTTATCAAAATAATCATAATCGGTTAAACAGTTCTGTTTCCTCCAACTGGCACATGGAATGACACTTAGTAACTGCGAGTACAATGTTCTCTATAAATAATAAGAATTGACGAGGGCGTCAACTGGAATATTTAAAAAGGAGACAAGGTCGATATGGGAGGACATCCGGTGTCAGCCAGGGATTATAAAGTCGACCCAACAAACACATGACACACACCAGAGTGCTCTGACATAAGATTTATAGTGACAGTAGGAAGAGATGGATTAGGCCCGATGTGTGTGGGTCCGAGCAGTACTGACAGGAGTCTCTTTTATTTCGGAGGGATCATACATCACCGGCTATGTGTCAGTCAGGCAGAGGCTGAAAGTGGATACGCCCATAGCCGTCATAACAGGCAAAGTTTATTTTGTATTTATCCAGCCTGTAGTCTCATTCGCTGGCCGATATTGTCTTTCACTTTTATATGAGTATCTGCCGGATGTCATGAGGACAGCTCTTGGAAGTAGTTGGCAGTTAGGATATTTTATATTCGAAATTGGGTTCGATTCTGTACATGGAAGAGTGTATCATATCACGATAAAATGTCTTCCATTGTCCTAGAAAAGATTGACAGCCTGTAGATAGCCAACCACGTATCCCCCACATGGTTGTTACGCACCGTCATTTACTGGTAGGACGTCTTGTAGATCCAGGGACCGTACTGCCAGACCGTCATTGATGGTTCACTCTGAACATCATTTAAGTTCAGATAAGCTAATGGGGATTTGGCTTTACCTCTTTTAAAACAGCCTCAAGACATCATTGGCAGATTATAGAAGGAGCACAAGTTTAGAGGTTCTACATTCGATGGTTCAATAATATTACAAGTACATTAAGGAAATGTAGAAAATCCTGTGTTTATGATAAATGAGAAACAATTTATAATTTAATAACTCATTTTAGAAGGATGTCTTGTTTTAAACGATGGAACGTCCGGAAACGTGGCAAAAATAACAAAAATAAAACTACTATAGCCATATATTTTTTACTAATCCGGGTTTAACATTTGTAATGGGTTACAGAAACTCACATTCAGGAAACAGGTTTTAATTAGCCACAATATATAATGATGTCAAGGTTTTTTTGTTTTGAGTTCGCCTTAGAAAAATATCTTTATCCCTTATGAATGAGTGATACTTTATACATTCATGAGCTACAGACATTTTTGAAAACTTCACCCCAACTTTTCGTAAAGTTTGAAAATAAAATAAGGGGTAAGTTCGATTTGAAATTTTGGGGAAACTCCGAAGCATAAACAAAAATGTCTAGAGTGTGCGAAGTATCATATACGTGTACTTGCTTTGGACCTAATAATAACAATGAATCCATTTAGACCTTCTGCAAAAATCCATAACAAAGAGGTATTTCTCTCTGCAAATAATTAAACCTTTATAAAAAAAAAGGCTAAAACTATTTTTTCGATGACCGAATCAGGGGTGTGTTCAAGCCTAAAGTATACTCGTACCTATGATGAGTATGGCATCGTGTCCACTAGGTATTTTCCTGGAAGATAATGTCAGAATTTGATAATTCTAGTGGGATTATTATTACGAATCATTTAAAGTGACTAGTAATTTATTCAACTTATGAATTAAAGGTATGGGTTTGTTTTATTGAATCCAAATATTCCTCAACCATTTTCATTGTAATAATTGTAATTGAAAGGAAAAACATTTATCTACAAATCGTAAAGGAGAAAGTTAAATATTTTTTCGCTACTAACGGACAGCTACCCCGACCAAACAATATTTTCTTAATTGGTTCTGTGCAGAACAAAAGTGAAGTGAAATCAGAGGAGAGGTCGGCCATTAGACATTAGCACCATTCGGATCGTTCACTAACGTCGAGCAATTGTTTCTGAGCCAGTCGGTCTTGTGGCTCAGAGCCAAGACCCGTGACTCGCCACTGGAGGTTGTGAGCTTGATTCCCACCGGCGCCACGTACTTTTTTTCCTACAAACTAAAAACCTTTGTTATGATAAAATGAAATTTTATCAACAAGTGATCTCTCAAAATAAAAAAAAAAGATCGAGATCACTAGGTCCAACCCCGACAACGTCGCCTGTAAAGCGTAAACCAAGACGATCAACCAGGAATGTACAAATAACCTCTTCTGCGGCTAGTTCCATGGAAGAGATACCTCCACAGGCCAGCACATCCAATAATGATCCCGCCATAGAGTCACCTTTCTTCACGCCAAACACCTTTGAGGCGTTGAAAAATATCCCAGCAGAAGAAATGGAAGTCAACAAAACTCCAACACAGCCCCAGCCGCCTCCTATATTTGTACGCAATATTAGCAACTTTAAATTACTATGCTCACAAATGAGCAAAATTGTTGGTACCGGCAAATATACGTGCCTAAATCGCTCTCGGGACACGAAAATATCTCCGGACACTCCCGATACTTATCGGGCAATTATCAAATATTTGGACGAAACCAATGCTGACTTTCACACCTATCAGCTGAAACAAGAACGCTCGCTCCGAGTAGTAATTAGAAACTTGCACCCGACCACACCAGCTGACGAAATCGAAGATGAACTCTTTGCTCTTGGATTCAAAGTTCGTCAAATAACGAACGTGTTACGTGAGGATAAACAACAAGAGGGATCAATAAAAACGGCGTTACCACTGTTCTTCGTCGATCTCGAGCGAACACCTGGAGTAGAGAAGATTTATGAACTAACACACCTGTACTATACAAGGGTACAGGTTGAAAAACCGTTCCCCAAACGAGACATCGTCCAGTGCCATAATTGTCAGGCATATGGGCACACGAAATCTTACTGCCACCACCCTCCCAGATGTGTAAAGTGTAGTGGGCAGCACAGAAGCGATTTGTGCAAAAAGCCCCTACAATCTCCTGCGGTATGCGTACTTTGCAAGCAAGGCCATCCGGCCAACTACAAGGGCTGCGAGGCTTACAGAACGCTAAAGTCGAGGACCGATAAACGCCGTCAGCCAGAAGTGGAAAAACTTGCAGCAAGAAGCGGCCCAGCCAGAAACTTGAGGACTACTGTCTCTTTCGCCGATGCCGTTCGCAACAGAGAGCAGTCACAGGCACCACCCACCCCCTGTACACAAGATCACCTTTCCCAGCATTCCGTTCATCCCGTCAACCCACAAACTCTATCCCATCCTCAGCCACACATCTCGTACATTCCTCCACCTTCAAGTTCTTCGGATCTCACTAGCCTTTTAACCTCATTTCTTACAGAGTTCAGAACCCTAATTACTCCTCTCATTTCCCTACTTACAAATCTGGTCTCCTACCTTATCCCCGTTAAACAAAATCCATAAGTGGATCCTTCCGACTCCTTATCCATTCTCCTTTGGAATGCGAATGGTGTTCGCACCCACACTAACGAACTGACAGCACTACTCCACGACAAAAACATCGACGTAGCTCTCATTACTGAAACAAGACTTACTAGCAAACGATCATTTACGATTCGACAGTACCATACTTACCGAACTGATCACCCAGATGGAAGAGCTCATGCAGGTACCGCTGTCATTGTTCATAATTCCATTTCTCATCACATAGTTCCTTTGGTAGCACATGATTTCCTTCAGCCCACTGCAGTGTCAATCAGCACCTTCCCTTTCCCCCTTACTCTAGCATCAGTGTACTGCCCTCCCAATAAATCCATTTCCGATTCCCAATTCATCTCCTTTCTAGACTCCATAGGACATTGTTTCCTTGTGGGTGGGGACTTTAATGCAAAGCACCAACACTGGGGGTCAAGATCCACGAATACACGCGGACGTGCTTTGCTGTCTGCACTCACACGGAAACATTGCTCCACGATCTCACCTGACACAGCCACCTATTGGCCATCAGATCCCAACCGAAATCCAGATCTCCTAGACTTCTTCTTCTACAATAGTTTAGGAACACTAAACTATTCACTCAAGCGCCTCGATGACCTCTCCTCCGATCATAGCCCTTTATTATTAACCATTTCCCTAAAACCAATTCACAAACTATCTCCTCCTTCATTTATTAGGGGCCCAGTCGATTGGGACCACTTCCGTCAGCTTCTTACAGAGTCCGTAAACCTCAAATTATCCCTGAAAACATCCCAAGACCTAGACGATGCAGTGCATTCTTTCACTACTCTGGTCCAGAGGTCGGCTTGGGAGGCATCGTCACCCCATCGTCACCCAAAAATTCATAATCATAATAGTTTACCTCAGCATCTCAAAGATCTAATCCTATCCGAACGCCGCTCCGGAACAGTGTGGCAAAGATCCCGGCATCCTGCCGATCGCCGCTCGTACAATCAGTACTGCCGATTGGTAAAGCGGCGATTGGCATCCTTCCGTTCCGATTCTTTCAATTCCTACCTCTCCTCTCTGTCTACCAGGGATAACTCCTTGTGGAATGTAACCAAAAAAATCCTAAAGTATCAACCTGTTTCACATCCGCTCCGTCGTGATGATGGGTCCTGGGCGGCTTCGGATGGGGATAGGTCGGAGGAATTTGCTCTGCATCTTACCCATACTTTCACACCTAACCTTTCTCATCAAAGCCATACTCACAGCACAACTGTGGAAGATTTCCTCACTTCACCTATTCCTCTCTCTCTTCCACCAAAAGCCGTTAATCCCTCTGAGGTCAAATACCTTTTGAAAAACTTACCTTACCGAAAATCCCCTGGATATGATCTCCTTACTCCTCAAATTCTCAAACAACTTCCTCCTAAAGCCATAATCTTCCTAACCTATATATATAATTGCATTATCCGAACTACGCACTTCCCACTCCTCTGGAAACATTCCATTATTGTCCTATTCGCCAAACCCGGTAAACCACCCAATGACGCCTCATCTTACCGTCCAATAAGCCTACTCCCTATCCTCTCAAAAATATTTGAGAAACTTCTACTAAAACGTCTACTTCCAATTATTGAATCCAAAAACCTTTTTCCTACACACCAATTTGGTTTCCGCCAACGGCATTCCACTGCTCAACAAGGCCTTCGCGTTGTTGATCACATCTCCTCAGCCCTTGAAACCAAACAGTATTGCACTGCTGCCTTTCTTGATATAGCTCAAGCTTTTGACAGGGTTTGGCACGCAGGTTTACTCTACAAGCTCAAAAGATATTTACCACAGACCCTTTTCCTAATCCTACAGTCCTACCTTTCAAACCGCTTCTTCCAAGTCCGCTGTGGTTTAGAATATTCAAACTACTATCCTATAAATGCAGGAGTTCCACAGGGCAGTGTCCTGGGCCCCATCCTCTACAACCTATACACCGCTGATGTCCCCTCTACTCCCAATACCTTCTTGGCCACATTTGCAGATGACACTGCAGTCTTGTCATCTAACCCAGACCCCGACATAGCATCCCATAACCTTCAAAAACACCTTGACGAGATCGATTATTGGTGCAACCAATGGCGGATCAAAGTTAATGAAGCAAAATGTTCCCACATTACCTTCACCCTTTGTCGCAAGTCTTGTCCACTAGTTTATTTTAATTCTATTCCTCTCCCTGTATCCGAGACAGTACGGTATTTAGGCTTCCATCTCGATAAACGACTGACCTGGAACCCACATACGAGACTAAAAAGACAAGAACTAAACAGACGCTTTGGACAACTATACAGACTACTTCAAAGGACATCCCATCTCTCAATAGAAAATAAACTACTAATCTACAAAGCTATACTTAAACCAATCTGGACATACGGAATAGAGCTATGGGGGACAGCAAAAAAGTCGAACATCAAGCGTATCCAATCCTTTCAATCAAAAGTCCTGAGAACAATAGTAAATGCCCCTTATTATGTCAGCAACAAAACCCTTCATAACGACCTTAATATACCCTACATTCTAGAACTCATCCCTTCCAAGTTTACGAAATTCCACAGTAGCCTTTCCAACCACCCTAATCCTGTAGCACAGTCACTGCACTGCGTCACTCATCCCTATAATCCTCCTCGGAGACTGAAACGGCAGTGGCCTCGTGACCTGCTATAATCAAGTGACAGTGGGAGTCCTGGCAATGGCCAGTTTCTCCAATCATGTCCTGAATGAATGAGCGAGTGAATGATGAAATGTAAATATGGTATGAATGATCGTATATCTTAATTACTTATTGCCTAGCAAGGCAGATTGTAATTTTAGCACAATAAAGGAATTATATATATATATATAATTGGTTCTCAAGCCCTTTTATGTTCTCGTCCTCTGAGAACACTTCACCAAATCCACCGCGATTGAAAAAAGAAAAAAAAAATCACTCACAGGACTACAAAATCCTTCAACGGCCGCTCAAGGGAAAATCTTTGTGCACCGGTCGGGGCATTTTTGGCACCTACACTTTTTTTTTTGTTCCATTAAAATTCTCGTCCTTAAACATGGATTTTTTTTTTTCATTCTTATTTTCTTCTTACCTCCACCACTTTTCCCGGCCGGCTTTTCTCTTTTCTTCTTATCTTTAATTTTCGCCGAGAGGTTTTCCCTAGGGGGAGGGTAAAGGATTTAATCAAGGAGTCTCTTTGAAATGGCCCAATGGATTGACGCTTGCCCACGCTCCCGGGTTGAAGTGTTTAGAAAACTGAATTTAGAGGTTTTACACTCAACCCCTTCTTTCTTTCTTTACTTGTATTCTTATGGGATACAGTTTACTATAAATTACTCCTGCCTCACTTTAGTTAGTAATTAGAACATTCCCACAAGTTATAATTTTATCCAGAACATTCAAATTGGTCCAAGACTAGTGATCTAACCCTCTTTAAAGCTGGAAATTACCCGTGGAACCCCATCTTAGTTTCCTAAGCATTTATTAAACGATTGTGGATCAATCATCTTTTTTACTGAAGAGTTAATTTTGTATTTTGTTTGGAGGTTTAACCAGTTAGGTTTCCTTAAAGATAGTTAATTATTTTAGTTATTTTTTTTTTTTACAAACTTTCTCGTTTATACCGCTATAATTTATTAAAGTTAATACTAAGACATGAAATTTTGTATAAAAAAATAAGTAAAAAGGTAATACATTTATGTAATGAGTAATAAATAAGAAACAATTTACATGTAACTGAAGTCATTTTTAAAGATAGGTTCTTATGATATAATATCTTGAAACTTTGAAAAAATAACAATAAAATTACCTCTGAAATATTTTAGAGCAATTGTCTGTACATAAACATTGGCAATGGGTCACTGAAAATCACATCTTCGGGAAATAAAAATATTTAATGTAGCATTTACAATTTCTCCGTAAACTTGAGCAAAAATCATAATGTTATCTAGTTTTTGCGCTGGTAAATCGTCATTGAGTTTCTATGTCTGTATTAGCTACTCCAAGTAGAATTTCAATGGAATTTAAATATTTAGCTTGGCGGTAGAGACATAATATTACATGTATTAGTTCTATTTGATGTTCAGATGATACTTAGAATAAAAGCAGTCCTATGAAAAACAATGTTTATTAATTATTTATTTGGATATAAAAACATGAAAATTTTTCATCCTATCCTTCAACTATCCTTCGCATAGTTTTCTATGCTAAATTATGTATTTATTTAGCCAGTATATGATTTAAGCTTCTTGGGGGTGTTAGTATTGCTTCAATATCCACTAAATAATAATGTTATCATTGGTATAATATAGTGTTGTTTAAGCTGCTTAAGCCCCAATGTAAATTTTCCACTCAACAACCGACAATGATGTCATCCACGACTACTCAGATCTCATATGAGCCACACGCACCGTCTAAGGCTGCGAGGGGGTTTGTTCATGCCCCAGGCTGACTTCCGGCAGGTTCCAGCTCCGTCGTCGGTTATCAGGAATTATTCAATGAAGCAAGGGGTAGCCACTTGGAGGCTAAGGTAAGTCCTGAACGATTTACGGCCCCGAAGTTCGCTCCTGAGTCGTGAGAAATAGACGAGGGACTTCCTGGAAGATACGGGGACTAGGAAGCCGGCGGTATATCACTTCGGTATCAATGGGGAGCGGTAATAGCGACGGGGATAATGCCGGTTATAAATTCACAGGTCAGGAAATGTGATAGCGAGCAACAACTGGCTAAGAGTCTGTCGCAGTGGGAATAGCAATGATACCTGCTACTTCGCATCACTGCTACCTGCTACCTGCTATCTGCTCTATCATCAGGAGTGCTTCCTCGCTGGAAATATGTCTCGGCTCTCGCAGGAGAGCGTTTATACAAGACAGCCAACTTCTCAAGAGACGAATCTAAGTTTTAAATGTTTTCCTTGTTTATTTTTTAATTCCATACGGATCTGTGGGTTTAAATACTGATCAGTATCCGAAACAGAACGGTATTTAGGCTTCCATCTCGACAAAACAGAGGTTTTGAACAACTTTACAGACTACTTCATAGAACTTCCCATCTTTCAATAGAAAATAAATTTAGTAATTTACAAAGTTATACTAAACCCAATCTGCACGTACAGAAAAGAGCTATGGGGGTAAGAAAAAAAGTCTAGCATCAAACATCCAATCCTTTCAATAAAAAGTCCTGAGAACACTAGTTAAGGCCCCTTATTACGTCAGCAACAAAACCTTTCACAACGATCTTAATATACCCCTTATTCATGAGCTTATCCCTTCTACTTTCATCCCTAGCATAGTCATTACACTGCGCCACACATCCCTATAATCCTCCTCGGACTCTAAAGTGGCAGTGATCTCGTGACCAGCAGTAAATACGTGACAGTGGGTGTCCTGGTCATGGCCAGTTTCTCCAATCATGTCCTGAGCATCTGTTGCTCTCGTGCTCCTGATCAGCTTCCACTGGCTCGTATCTGGTAACGTGGCTGATAGAGGTACGTGGTCTTTCCAAGACCCCGCTTCCTATTTCACATGCGAGGGGGGTGACAACCATATCGATTTAGTAGGTGTTTGGTTATTTGTAAATGCTGTATAAATGAGCGAGTGAATGAAGAATTGTAAATATGGTATGAATGAGAACATTAATTATTGCCCAATAATTGTAGTTTAAAAAAAAAAGTGATGTTGCATAAAATCATCCTAAAACCAATCTAGAACGGACTCAAGGGTACATCAGAGCACTTTAGTACCAAGAGCATACAATTATTCGAACCCTGAGTCTTAAAACCTCTATATATTGACCTGAATACATCCACTATCATTAAACGCATTCAACTGAAATTTTCAATATTTCATTAGAAATTATCTGTTATATCAATCCCATAACTACATTGCTATCAAGTACCACTCATCCCTACAATCCTTTTTGAGAATTAAAGAGGAAATGGCTCAGAGATCTTCTACCCGACCCTGGGAGTTCAGGAACTGGGGAATCAGCTCCCGATTCCTGATCCCAGTTTTCTTCTCCTAAGCTGAGGAGGTGACCATCCCGCAGGTGTATCTGGGGCTTGCAGATGAACGTGTACATTTAAGTATGTATATTGCAAATACTGCATGAGAAAGTAATTGCTATATTTTAATAGGGTAGTTTATAATATGATGAGGGCAGCAAACCAGTCGAACATCATGCGTATCCAATCCTTTCAATCAAAAGTCCTGAGAACAATAGTAAATGCCCCTTATCACGTCAGCAACAAAACCTTTCACAACGATCTTAATATACCCCTTATTCATGAGCTCATCCCTTCTACTTTCATCCCCCTAGCATAGTCATTACACTGCGCCCCACATCCCTATAATCCTCCTCAGACTCTAAAGTGGCAGTGGTCTCGTGACCTGCAGTAAATACGTGACAGTGAGTGTCCTGGTCATGGTCAGTTTCTCCAATCATGTCCTGAGCATCTGTTGCTCTCGTGCTCCTGATCAGCTTCCACTGGCTTGTATCTGGTAACGTGGCTGATAGAGGTACGTGGTCTTTCCAAGACCCCGCTTCCTCTTTCGCATGCGAGGGGGGTGACAACCATATCGATTTAGTAGGTGTTTGGTTATTTGTAAATGCTGTATAAATGAGCGAGTGAATGAAGAATGAGAGTGATGATGCATCAAATCATCCTAAAACCAATCTAGAACGGACTCAAGGGTACATCAGAGCACATTAGTACCAAGAGCATACAATTATTCGAACCCTGAGTCTTAAAACTTCTATATATTGACCTGAATACATCCACTATCATTAAACGCATTCAACTGAAATTTTCAATATTTCATTAGAAATTATCTGTTATATCAATCCCATAACTACATTGCTATCAAGTACCACTCATCCCTACAATCTTTTTTGAGAATTAAAGAGGAAATGGCTCAGAGATCTTCTACCCGTCCCTGGGAGTACAGGAACTGGGGAATCAGCTCCCGATCCCTGTTTTCTTCTCCTAAGCGGAGGAGGTGACCATCCCGCAGGTGTATCCAGGGGATTCTTGGCGTGCAGATGAACGTGTACATTTAAGTAAGTATATTGCAAATACTGCATGAGAAAGTGATTGCTATATTGTATTTTATTTTTGCCCTAATAGGGTAGTTTATAATATGATGAGGGCAGCAAAACAGTCGAACATCAAGCACATCCAATCCTTTCAATCCAAAGTCCTGAGAACAATAGCAAATGCCCCTTATTACGTCAGCAACAAAACCCTTCATAACGATCTTAACATAGCTTACATTCTTGAACTCATCCCTTCCAAGTTCATGAAATTCCATAGTAACCTATCCATCCACCCTAATCCCCTAGCACAGTCATTGCACTGCACCACTCATCCCTATGATCCTCCTCGGAGGCTTAAACGGCAGAGACCTCGTGACCTACTATAAACGCGTGACAGTGGGAGTCCTGGCAATGGCCAGTTTCTCCAATCATGTCCTATTGTATGAATGAGCGAGTGAATGATGCTGTAAATATGGTATGAATGAGATCATTTATCTGTATTATTATGGCCTTATAAAAGGCAGATTGTCATTATTGCACAATAAAGATTGTTAGATTGAAACAGATTGTCCTGAGTAGTGGATCACCATAATTGTTGATGTAATCAACATATAGTTTAAACCGCTTCGAATATCCTTTTTTCTTGACCCTCTAACAAGAGTAGGAAGCCATCGTAACATACAACAGAATACATATTTCCATGTACTATGTGAAATCCTTCATGAAAATGATCCCTGGATCACCTGCTATAAATGCGTAACAGTTGATGTTCTGGCTCTTGCGCTCTTCGTCAGCCTCCACTGGCTCGTCCGGTGACGCGGCTGACGGAGGAGCGTGGGGGACTTCCAAAGACTCCGCTTTCTTTTGCGAGGGGGGTGACAACCATGTGGATTTGGGACTGTCTCTGGGCTGTTTGTAAATTCTATATGAATGAACGAGTGAATGAAAATTGTAAATATGGTATGAATGAAAACATTTATCACAATTACTTATAGCCAATGAGCCAGATTGTAATTTTATCATAATAAAGTTGTTTTTTTATTAATTTGGAGTATATATAATTTTGCACGCGATGTGATAACTACATTAGTTCGATTTATTACATACAAGGCAAATAAATTGATCTGTATGAAATTAAGAAAATATACTTTCATTTACTGGAATTCCCATTGTATTCTTAGTTACTTTGTGGCTCCTAATTTGATGTGTAATTTAATATAGGTTGTAAAATTGTTATTACTGTCAATAATATTTTTAAAATAGATTCTCACTAGCTTGAGAATGGTGGCGTAACAGCGTAACTCCCCCCCAAAGCGTTTGTATCAGTAAAATAAATTGTGGGTAGACCAGAAAAGGTTTACATTGGTCAACAGGAACCGCCTACAACAAGCATTCAAACATAACATAAGATGCGTAATCTGTAAATTAAAATTATGTTACATATCTATGTTTTACATTATGTTACATGCGATTTCACTTGTTGAAATTGCGAATTCAATGGTGTATACGTTTACAATTATCTACAGGATTGAATTAAAAAAAAAAAAATACTCAATTTCACGCTAAATTTGCCCCGATCTCTCAGCTGCTTAATAATTTTTGACGGAGATCTCACGATCAATCACTTAGCGCCTTAGTTAAATCTCCGCTCCATCCTAAACAGTTGCACCTTAAACTGTAAAAAAAAAAAAAGAAAACTTAAATGAATTACCGCCTTTTCGAAGGGCGAGGGGAAAAAATGTAAGAACAAGGAACATAATGTGGGTGGCAGCCTGATGAATGGAGATCATCAGGAGTCGATCAATCTAAGGGCAGCTGCTCCTGAGCCCACGTGCACCTGAGTATTCGAGACCGGTTCGGGAGAGCAGCAATTATTCCACTTCTGTAACAGAAGATGGTTGTGTGTCCACGAATTGTCTCGATTGTTTCCACACGCCATCCTTCCCTACATTAGAAGGGGACTCTTACCTCTAATAATAGTTTAATAACTAGTTCAATTGTATATTAAACTGGGAATAAAATTTGTTATATATCCTGCCTTCCTTTCGTCATTGATATCTTAAAATTCATCCTTTCCATAAAAAGTTTGAATAGTTTATTCATTTGAATGCGATCGATTCTTTTGTTTACTTAACGAAATCGTGCACCATACAGTGAGAAACATACGTTTTTCACGCTTTGTATTTACTCATCGATCATTAATTTGTTCAAAATAACGGAAAAGACATCCCGCAATCACGGATATGAAAATGGTTTTAATGACTTTCAAGTTTTAGACCACTAAAGTCTGAAATCATGTTACATATTATTAATGGAATAGTCAATCATATGGCTAAAAAATGAAATTAAAAAAAACAAATAACTCTTTATTTTAGGACATTGCCTCCTTAAAATAACAAAAAGGTTCAAATGAATATATCTAGCTGAAAAAAAAAATATATCATAATAATTAGCTTTAAAATAGGCTTATGCTCATAGGTCATAGGTATGATTTAATCAACAACCATAAATGAGTAGAGGTGAATGAGCTGTTTGAAAATATAGAAATTATTACTTGGGTTAAAAGGAATGGTAGCTGGGCTATTCAAATAGTTAATAAATAAAATTAATGAAAAATAAAGAAACAGAATAAAAACGATGAATTATAAATTGTTAGATTGGAGGGAGATAAGGAAATGGTGAAGACTAGATTTAAAGATACAAAGAGTTCATGAACTACTAATATTGATGGGGGAGTTCGTAAGGTTTGTGGCTCGGATAAGAAAAGAACGGTCAAAGATTTGTGGGATTGGAAACACAGGTCAGTTGGGCTGGCTCTATCATTTCAAGATTTGATGGCTGATTTGAAATAGAGGCGGTCGTGATGGTAAGGAGGCTTTTTAGTCTTGATAGTATTGGACAGGAGGGGTCCAAGGAAGTAGTGCATTATAGGAACCAAATGTGGTATTATTTTCACATATCTAAGGTAGCGATAAAACTTTCTTGTAAAGTAATAAAGTAGGAAAACTATAAGAAATAAGTCTTTTTTACTTTATTTAAAATATGTGTATAATTTTGTAACTTTTACATTTTCGCAGTAATCAGCAAAAATGAGATTGGTACAGTAGCTACGCTGCTATGGGAGAGTTGTGAGAGGGGTTGAAGTAAAAGCTGTAACTTGACATACCTGAAACTTTAGACTGTCTATTAATATTTTAAAAACTAAACATAATTTAATGTTCACCTCTCTCTTGTCTATCCATAATATATATTTTTACTGATACAAGTGCATTATAGATACAAGTTATACCACCATTCTCGAGTATTTCAAAGTTTAAATAATGTTTCCTATTCTAACCAAGTCAGATCCGATAAGCACAGATGATTATCAAATAAATTGTGTGAAAAAGAGAGATTTTTACATTCATTAGTAAGAATAGCCCACAACCAGCCTTCCAACATGACTAAAAATTACATACATACTTGGCCCTTGATAAAATCGCTTCCTTTCTGTACTAAATAGAAATACAGCATAAAAAATAAAGAAACAAAAACTAATAAATATTTACTTAATTAATTATTAATGTTAGTGTAATAAAAAGACATATGTACGTAAATTATTTTATTTGATTACACTTTATATTTTTGGACTGGGAACTCAAAAATTGGATTCATCCCTAACAATACTCCCCTTCTAGCTTTAATCAACACGAGCTGATGACTTGATAAATTAATCAAAGTCCCTGTGAGCTCTGGTTCAGAAAGGTCTGTAGGACGATAGAGGAGAGTGGTTTGGTACGGAAATGCAAAACACGAGCCAAGTTTGTTCTTAAAACAGATCCATTTTATGATTCGAGGAGGGCCCTATGGATGAGCCTTTCCTAATTTAAGTTTTGTCCACTTTTATCGTTTGGTGCTTCCATTGTCCTCGGCCTCACCGCCGGTGTGTTTCAGAGCCCAATTTACATTTTAATTGTGATCAGTAAAATCCCCACTGATTTTATTTCCCTTTGTCAAACACGGCTCAAACTCATTTGAAATTCAATTCTTTTCTACGACACCCCGCGGTTTTGAGGAGCTACACCTACCCCCTCCCCTATCCACCGTCCCGCAGACCCTGCTCCCCTTCAAATTCATTTCTGATTTGAATTTATAAACCCCAGCAGTCGGAGCAGTTCCTCTTAGACCGAGATAAGTGCTATTACAAAACTCACCGCTCGGAATGTATAATTCCTCCCCGGCCTTAGGTTTGGTCCATGAATATTAGCGCCTTCATCAGAGCTGCTTACAACTGACCGCCTCCTAGTTACTAGCAGCTCAAAGTTTTTAGCGTTGCTGTCTGGTATTGAATGTGAGGTCCTTCACCTGCAATTGGTTAGGCTTGAACATAACTTACCTAATCCAAAGGTAGACATGTTCGATACTTACCTTACCCGTAAATAATTTTCTGGGCATAAAATAAACATTAATGTGATCATTGATAATTATCTGGAAAGAAAAACAATTAATTGTTTGGTAAAATTAAAATAAAACAATCTTGCCAAGTTGATTTTTAACGTAGTTAATTAAATTGATTTCCTTAATCTCTTAAGTAATTCTCAAACAAAACTATTGCTTATAAATCAAATCTTGAACTTATAAAACTAGAAACTACCCTAAACTAAAGGGTATTTGAGGATGAGTTATTGAGGATGTTAAGTTCATTATTGCTATGGGGAAAGGTTAGAGAATGTGGTTAGAGGCTTTTGTTGTACCTCTTCCTCAGGCAATGGAGGATATTAGCTAGCTAGGCAAGTTCTTTTTTTGAAACTTTACTAGCGGAACATTGAGTACTACAGTTTGTGTGCAGCTTCGGACCGCAAGTCAGCTACATACATGTCTCCTCGCTAGCCATCGCCTTCCAACAAACGGCCGCTCGCTTACTTCACTGCTTCATTCGTCACTGCACTTCACACCAAATACGTTTATTTACCTACATCTGTACATATTTTTCAATAGTAAGTATAAGTAATGAAATAAATTAAAACCGATTAATAAACATGACACTCTACAACCCATAAATATGTATTTGTGACCTCAACTAACTTCTGCCAGTTACTTCCGTGTTATGCCGCTTGAAAAATATTTTCAGTGCAGATAAATAAAAGAACTATACGTAGAAAATACGGGGATAGTTAATACAAGTTGTAATGACTGTTTGTCATTTCACTTTGAACAAAAACGTACAGGAGTTTAAGATCTTTTTTTAATATGAAAGACAACTCAAAATTGGAGATTTGTTTTTATCAAGTGATTTACAACATCTTACTAACGTGTGGTAGTATTTTCTGGAGATTTCTTTTGTCCTCCCAGTATCAAATAGGTGTCACAAAACAATTTTTTTTATCTAACGGATCTAAATCATTACTATTGCTGCTCACTTCGTGAGTCTTATTAAGTTCCACGAATGCAACGGAATGTGTATGTTATTTTCTAAAGCTTACTAGAATATATTCATTATTTATGTTCATTGATGTACATTATTGACCATTGTTTGTTTTTAAAAGCCTTAAATAAGTAGTAAATGTTTCTAGCGTTTGTCTGGAGAGCGGTTTGAGTTTCTTGCATGTCTCAATGAGAGATGAAGAATGGTGTTGACAGTCTTAGATATACGAGTGAGGTCTTGAGATAATGTCTTAAACAGTGAACACCATTCTTCTCCTCACGTGCACCTGACGCAGAAAGTTATGTTGAAACCTCGTCAACAAATAAACATCTATTTTTTATCAACCATAGCCGATCGCCCAACATTCTCTTTAACTAGTTTGAATATATTATGAATTTTTCAATTTAGTTTTAATCATTAGTTAATTCAAAGATGATAATGTATAACACTATGCGGTGTGATTGCTATCTATCTCTCTTCCCCCTGGTAAACAAACATTAGCCTGTTAAAGATTTACGTGTTGATTAATCTCCTTGGCATCCTGTAATTTACCTTGGAGAACTATTTCACCTTCCTAGCAGGGAGAAATATTTGATTAGATATCGAAGACGGGGTGGAGATATGCAGAATTCACGCCTTCAGGGGGAAATTAGGCGGGAAATATCTTCCAGGAAGGGAGCGAGAACGTCCTGATTAGGCTCAGGATTCCCCAGTCGCCCTGGTTAAACTTACATCCTACAGGATGGAGTCCTGGGAAGAGAGTCCCGGAATTAAAATCCGGATTAGAGGGAGACTGGTCTGATCAATAAGTTAGAGGGAGCAGTAGTTTGAAGCTTGTTAAGGAGGAGGAGAGAGTTGGTTTTATTATTTCAAAGGAGCTGCTTTCAGAGGAAAAAAGAGAAATGCCAAGATTACACCTTGGCTCAAGTCTCACCGGGGACGGCTCACAAAAGCTGGAAATTTCTTATCAGCCCAGTTTAGACTTAATCAGGATAGTTTTCTTTGCCTGGTTTGCTTATCAGGTCCGCGTAATTCAAGAGATGTGGGCCAAGTAGAATGGTTATTACGGAACTGGAACAAGAAAGCAGGGGCAGCAATTTCAGTTTATGAAATTTAAGGAAAGCTTAAAGATAATTTTAAGACAGGTGTGAAAAGTTAATTAAAAAAACATCATAAACTACTGAAAGAGGGGTAGTAAATAGTATGGCTTTCAATCTTTTACTTCGATAGAACACGATGTACTCAGTAAACGGTCATAAGTGAGTTTCACTCTTTATATAATTTAATAGCTCGTTAACTTTATAGTTTTTATTGCAGCGAGCCTGGAGATGACAGTGTTGCGAAACCGAAAGCGTTGGCTCAGTGATCATAGTTGTTGCGGAGAAACACTAGCTTTGTTTTATTCTGAAACAAAGCGTAAATTTGTGGCCGTGTTTTGAGAATGACTGTGGATACTGCCCATATCACGAATTTAAAATTATAAAAAGTAGTAATAAATTACTATAAAGAGAAAATAAAATTTCTATAAGCTTAGATAGGTAAAGGAAGAAGACAGTTTTAAGAAATTTATGTAGAAATATTAGTTTGGAAGGGATGAAATGTCAGATTTATTTAATTTTATGAAACCATTAAAGTGAGAATCCATCTGTTGTTTACACAATGACTATAAAATTAATCTATGGGGATTGCTATCTCATTTTCATGCTAAACCTTTCTGTTTATTGGGAACTGTTCAAGCGTATGTGTAATGTTTTACTATCAATGGAATCTGACCAATTAAGAGTTATATTCTAATATGAATTCAAACATGGACATAATGCCTTTCGAAACAACAATATGGCTTTTAGTAATGGTACAGTAAATGAAAGAACTGTATATCGGTTCTATAGGTTTTTAAGAATGAATCTCGTGGAAGGCCAGAAACCAAGCTTGATGATGATGAATTACAAGCTTTAGAAGAGGCCAATCTACATGTAGAGAACTTTAAAAATACTTAAACGCCAGCCATACTTTTGTTACATGACACCTCCATACCAAAAATAGACCAGTGGGTGCCAAAGGTCTGACTAATGGCAAGAAACTTTGTTGGAATGTCTGTCAAATGACTTGATCTGAAAATAGGAGTTTTTCCACATCCACCATATTTAACTGACTTGTCGCCAACTGACTTTTTTCAGAGCGTTCGCCGCATTTAAAAAAAAACAAAGTATACGTAAATAAAAAAGAGAAAAATTTTCGTTCCTGGAATTTATTGATTCAAGTCAAAAAGTATCTTTGAACAAAGGCTAAAAAACCTTGTTTAGCATCGTGAGAAATGTATTATTATTGGTATAAATTGAAGCTATCGGAAGTTATTATGAATAAAAATATTATCATTAAGGTATGTTTTTTCTACCATCTGCCTCATACCCTGGGAACATATGTTCCAACCAAATATATATTAATAGTAGAAAATACACCTTCACCGAGTTTTAATAACTACAACACACACCGAACGCAGAGATTAAGGACACATGTTAATAGCTAAAATACTAGTATAAAATTACTATAAGTCCATCTAACTCAGTTAGTTTAATGTTCCCAGCAGTTGCGAGTCATCCGGCTGAAATTTTCATGACCGCGATCTGACCTATTTCTTTCTGTTTCATTATTGTCAAGGTTAACCAATGATTGTTGAACATATTTAAGTCGATTCATGCCAACATTGCATTGCGATTGAGCTGAGTCTAAAATTGACCATAAAATAAATATTTTTTTAACAAGGGTTTGACCGCGAATGGCTGAAATATAAACTTGACCTGCATTCGATTCTAAAGACCCTCTCTCGAAAATTTGAAGAATTTCGGTTATGTTCGAAGGGACTATTATGTATACTAATATTATCGAAGTATTAAAATAGGACCGATTTCCTCACTATATAGTAGAAATGTATTATAAAAAAAACTAATTTTTGTTCGTATTTTGTAAAATAATAGCTCAAGAAACCAAGCAAGGTAACAAACAACATTTGTCGCATTTAGGCTTTGGACAACTCAGCATTTACTTCTGAATTGGAGTAATAGTCAGGTGACTTGAATAGGTGATGTGTTTGTAGTCTAAGGGGGGCCTATATTCACTAAGTTTAAAGTACGATGATACTGGAGTTGACTTTTATTTGGCACTTAAATTAATTACTTACTGGAAACTAACATTCTCGTTAGTCTCAGTAAGGACTGTAATTAATTACTCAAACGGGAGAATAGTTACGTACAGGTAGTTATAATTCAAAATTACCCGACTCAAATTGGCTACAAATTATCGAATGAATTAAATGCTCTGGCATGATTGAGGAGTAAAGTTCCGGACCGTTCTGATGGGCCCTAATATCGTTAATAAGGGCGGATCGCGGACGGGGTGAGAAATGTAGCTGTTATATTGGGGTTGTTTATAGAGGGTGGGATTAGTTAGCATTTATAGGTTGGGAGAGATGGGGGGATAACTTCCCCGACCGCTATGCTGTATATGCTAGGATTAGTGACGACTGTAAATTCACTATTAACAAGTGGAAGGGCGGCCTGTTACGTATAATTTATTTATAATATCTGTATAATTCCAGTCAAGACACAGGGAGAGAGAGGTAGAGATAGCGGTGAATAGATCACTGCTAAATTAGCAATTCCGAACTGTTACTGGCAAATCCTACCTGCGATTGGTTTATCATAATGACAGCATACTCTAATGACAATTCACTGCCCCACCAATAGCAGTGATAATATAACAGGCTTTAGCAGATTTGCCACTGTATATATATATTTCAGCTTCATTTTCACTTAAGCGTTTATTTATACTAATTTTAACTGTTAAATAAAGGTAATATCATCTTAATACTTTTGTTTTGATTTTATTTACATCAGTTGATAAAACTGCAAACTCAATGTCTTTACGAACAAATTAATAGTTTTACTAATTAATTAATGTTGTTGACTGGTGCTTTTATTTTGTTTATGTAGTGAGTTTAATAATTGAAAAGTATTTTTAAAAAGTTTGTACTCGGTAAGTACATTATTTTTGAGTGCTAACTACACTGCCAAGGTACCTTCTAATGGGTTAATACGGGTCCCATCTAAGTTTTAGGGTAACTCTGGACTTAATTGAAGTGGCTTTTGTGATGAACGGAGATCTGTCCCTTGCCGCACTAATGGACGCTCATCTTTGATTACTATACAAAAATTATAGTACGACTATTGAAACCGTTGATGGTTTTGACTAATTCATAAAGAGGGGGAGTGATACAATTATTGGGTTAGGAAAATTATTTTTTAGAGAAGTTATTGAATTTTAAATCTACAATATTTCATAACGGTAACAAAGAAAGTTAGATCTAGTAGAACAAAGTGCAACCAATTTTTTACCCTCTTTGCTGTAGAAGGTCCAAAAAGGAACGTAAGACAATTAAGACAAATACGTTACATGGATCCATAATGATTTTACCATCAAAATTTTAACAAATAAAAAAAACCCTGGAATCTTGTTTACTTTTAAGGTATTTTATATACCGTTAAAGCAGAAAATAGCAGCTTATGCTGAAACGGTTAAAGTTTAGACATATTTTTTAAAGGGAACAACTGGTAGTACAGAACAAATAGTGTGTATCATAAACACTTTTGTGTGGTAATAACACTCTAGAGACTTGTAAAAAAAGCATGATGTTTGTCGAATGTCTGACAGTCATCATGATATAACCAATAAATGGGGCGAGGGGAATTCGTGATTCAATTTATAGCTTCCTCAGGCCGTCGCCATATTGTCACAAGCCAGTGAAAAATAAGAGAACAGTTGTGCTTAGGCCTAAATCTCCCATAAGAAGCTATTCCGTTTCATCGTTTTCATTTTGTTTTGCTTACTCTTCTATAATGAATCGAGAAATTACAACAGCCGGCAGGGGACCGCTAACGATGGCATAACACAGGCGAATATCTAAAAGAAAAATACTAAAAAGGCGAAAAAACTCCACCAGCAACTCACCCCATCAACAAACCACTACAAATTGAAATCACCTAACAATTAAAATTTTTATCGGTACTACTTCTTTTTCATAATACTTTTCCTTTGATAATGTCTTCACTTTCTTCGTAAAAAATAGAAAGAGAGAGAGAGAGAGTGAGAGAGAGAGAGAGAGAGAGAGAGAGAGAGAGAGAGAGAGAGAGAGAGAGAGAGAGAGAGAGAGAAAGAAAGCGGGTAAGTCACCAGAGCTTAACCACCCCTAGACTAATGAATCGCTATCCCGCGGTATGAGCTGTACTAGTAATCTCCTTAAAGTGCTTATAAATTTCTAAGAATAATAAAAAATACCCCTAGGCATACTACCACCCCCAGAGTACGTCATAAGACTCATATCGACTTAATTTATGGCATCGTAAAAGAAAGCACTCTAAGATTTCTTAAAAATTGAAAGAGCAGCAACAATAATTAAGAAGAAGGGTAGTGCATGACGTTTCAAACAAGGAGGAATCTTAAATAATCTTAGAATCTAAGGAATCTTAGAATCTCATATTCATATTCTTCTAATATCTTTTAAAATGAATGTTGTCCTATAATGACTATAGTAAGAGCTAAGGAAGAAAATTAGCTGTGGGAGCCTTCAATCGATAAGAAGGCCAAAGGAAGGAGCGAGAAAGAGCCGCCGGCTAGGAGGTGATGTACAGTCGTGAAAAAGGCGCGAGACCGGATTAAAAATCTGGCGGGTAAAACAATACAAGAGGAAGGGGAGGTCCCGGAACAGTTCCACATAAATTAGAGGCCGAGAAACCCCGGCTAGAAAGAGTACGAATAAAAAAAAGAAAATAACACAAAAAAAAGAAAAGAGCGAAGGAGAGAGAGAGAGAGACAGAAAAAAAGGAATCACCATTAGGGAGTAGAATTAGCGAAACATGGAGAGGCAATAAACATGTCAACGTTCTTCCCGTTAAAGGATACACCACTCATATATATCACTTCTTTGTCGGGGGTTGGCTGCCCTGCTGGAATAAACCCGACACTAATACAGAGGGTGGGGCCTGCCCGCTTATTTATCCCAGTCCTTCCTCCGTCTTAAATCTTCCTCTACGTGCCTCTTGGCGAGTCCTTGTTTGCGTTGGAGGCGGCTCCAGAGTGATGGGGTCCTCTGTCGAAGGGGAACAGGCTGCAGATCAAGGGTACAGCCAACCGAACTTAGGGTAGGGGGGGGAGTAAGCTGATGGAAGCAGGAATGTGTATAAGGGTGTATTTATGCCTTCAGAATGTTCCTAGAGAGTAAATATTCATTCGACTATACCAAAGGTAGCTAGTACCACCGATTAGTGTTAAATACATTAAGTATGGGTATTTATCCCATGAATCACTTTAGATTTTGGTAAATGTACAAATATACCAATTTAAAATTATAAAAAAAAATAATATTCAAGTAGAAAGGCAAATAAGGGAGATTTAAACATTCAATAGTATCCAAAGGCATTTGCCTGGAACCCACCAGTTTTATTTCTAATCTGTAGTTAATCTTGTTAAAATGAATCAAGGTTATATTATTTCAACGACATTCAGAAATACATACTGATTGAAACTTGACTTAATTTTTTTTCACGAAGAGAACATTGATATTTTGTTATTTTTTTTAAAAACAACTGTGTCATTAAAATTACTAGATTTTGAAATTTTCTTAAAACGGCTTATTGATAATAAATCAAAATTATCATCACATCGCAAATGGCTTACTATGTACATTTACCACAATACTTAGACTGGAAACCCCACTTACTTAAATTTTGGGCAGTGCAAAACTGGCTAGTTTGTAATCCTTCAAATCTAAAACTCTTCGAAGAACCACCAGTTTATCATATCATCAAATTACAATTATATTCCTTTTCTTTGAAATTTAGTTAAAACCAGATCCAACAAATTGATTTCTACACTAGGCTAGAGTCTACATACATATTCTGCGTCTAACGTCTATTACTGTCCCCCACAACCAAGGGTACAATATTATATTGTACTTCTAATCTTTCAAAAAAATAATTCTTTTTTTATTCTTTGAATCTTCCCATTTCCAAATCGACCAAATATATATATTTTATTAAATATAGAATAATGCAATAAAAAATATCTCGATTAATACTCGATATTAATATGATTATTTTCCAAATAATGAATAAGTGTGTGGAAGTGAGTTCTCTGTTAGAAAACTAAAAAGTCATCTCAATTATGCATAAAGAAATTAGCTATTAGAAATTTCAATTTTTGGAGCAAACAATGATTTTATTGTTTTGTTTTTTTAACTAAGCCTCAAACATAGATCAATGCTTTGATCAGAGCTAAAAGGAATCCTCATGTCTATATCATCAATACGTGCCTGCCTAAACAAAGGATGGGATTCTGAGTCCCCGAGACATGCTGGATGTTCGATGATGTAGGTACAGAATAGGTGCGATAAAACACCCTCTTCCTTTATGAGCTATCCAGATAAAGCATTGCCTCTCCTCGAGGAGGAGGGATGGGACTTAGAAGGAACGCTCAATAACAGGATATCGATGGGAGGCGATCTGGAGGACAGTAGACCTTTTCAATCTGGCGGTAGGATACCCCGCTGGAGAAGACGAGATCGCTAACGAACCTCCATCACTTGTGATGGCGCCTCACCATTGACATGCATGAGCCCTGCCGCCGACATATGCTTGACCATTCCCTCGCAGATCCCGTCATAACCTCAGATTGGATGGCACCCATCAAATCCCCTCCTAACTGGTGTCCTCTCCCTTCCTCTTTCTTCCATATTCACCGCCTCTTTCCTCCCCCCCCTTCAGGCGGCCCCATCTTCCTCTTTTATAGACTTTCGGCGAATATCTTACCGGTTCCCCCCTGCATATACCATCAATAGTTGAAGCGGTCCAACGCATCTTCGATCCTATAACAAGTTAATGTAGGCTCGAAGAGATGTACAGTTATTGTTCAGCTGTCTTCGCAAAAGGCCAACATCGGTTCAATGTTGTTAACCACGTATAATATGAATAATGATAATAATTATTGATCGTAAACCAAGCAATTGATTGATAATTTAATTTAACAATTAACGGGCAGTGAATCAATTTAAAGGACGGGGCGTTCTGAAGTAAAATATATAATGAGAAAATGAGGTATTAACCCTACAAGAGCAGAAAAACGAGGTATTGGCAAGATGTCATTCGAGGCAGGATAGATCAATCGGCAGAGCCCTACACTAGATATTGGAGAAGTCCCAGCTTGAGCCCCACTCTTGTCAATCATTTTTTCTTTGGCTTTTAAATACCAATAATAAAAATTTGTATTTATGTAATATAATATCCATTACAAATTAAATTTGGTTAAGTCTGAAAATGAGCTCAAACAGCAATAAGGTAGAAGTCATTAATCCTAGGCACATTAGCATAAGGTTATTTTTATTATGTAAATATTTGAAATAAAATTATTTGAATTTCAACTAGAATAACTTATATTCTATAAATGTTTGAAGTTATCACAGGGAATCCCCCTGGTTGGAAAAAATGTTGTTAGTTTATATCACCTAGTCAATGAAGCAAAATGTTCCCACATAACCTTTACCCTCTGCCGCAAGTCCTGTCCCCTGGTCTTTTTAAATTAGATTCCCCTCCCTGTGTCTGAGACAGTGCGATATTTAGGCTTCCATTTCGACAAATGACTGACATGGAACCCACACACGAGGCTAAAAAGACAAGAACTAAACAGACGCTTTGGCAACTGTACAGACTACTTCAAAGGACATCCCATCTCTCAATAAAAAATAAACTACTAATTTACAAAGTTATACTTAACCCTATCTGGAAATACGGAATAGAGCTATGGGGGACATCCAAAAAGTTGAACATCAAGCGCATTCAATCTTTTCAATCAAAAGTACTGAGAACAATAGTAAAGGCCCCTTATTACGGCAGCAACAAAACCCTTCATAATGGTCTGCATATACCCTACATTCTTGAACTCATCCCTTCCAAGTTCATAAAATTCCATAGTAATCTATCCAACCACCCTAATTCCCTAGCGCAGTCATTACACTGCACCACTCATCCCTATAATCCTCCTCGGAGACTAAAACGGTAGTGGCCTCGTGACCTGCTATAAATAAGTGACAGTAAGAGTCCTGGCAATGGCCAGTTGCTCTAATCATATCCTGAGCGTCTGTTGAGAGAGCTCTCGCGCTCAGCGCGGCCAGCCTCCGCTGGCTCTTATCCAGTGACGTGGCTGACGTAGTAGCGTGAGGGACTTTCCAAGACTCCGCTTCCACCTTCGCACGCGAGGGAGGTGACAACCATGTGGATAGTATGAATGACCGAGTGAATATAAGTTGTAATTGGTATGAATGAAATCATTAATCACAATTACTTATAGCCCGATCAGGCAGATTGTAATGTTATCATAATAAAGTTTTTACTAAAAAAAAAAATTTTATATCACCTATGATGATTTTCTGTGTCATATCCCCTGACATGAACTACGGGGAATTATGAGTTACATTTTAATTACTTTCTTTGATATTTTGAGATAAATATACTTTTTTGTTATTGTTATCTTTGGGCTCTGGGCAAAGAAGTAATATGAAGGCTTGTGTCCCCAAGGCTTAGTTTCCGCATACAAATTGTTTGATTCTTTTAGTTAGAAGGTTAATTAATTGTCGTGTTTAACAAGTGATACTCGGTCGAACAGACGGTGTGAGAGTTGATGGGGCTTACAAGGGACTAATCCTTACTTTATTTTTCAGCGTTTTGTACATGGTGGTCAATTGTGATCTTGAATTGGTAAGGTTTGGTATCTCTTCTACTCCACGGTGGAAAGAGATCTTAGGTTTTTGGGATGCAGTTTATCTCCAGATAATTCATATTCTATTCTAACTATAGCGACCTGGCTTAATAATATAATAGAGCCCTGATAACCTTTTATTTTTTTGGAGATGGGTTTGGTCGAGGTCCATTCAGCTTCGATACAGCCAATGAGTAGCTACGTAACGTGAGATTAAGAAGATGTGGTGAATCCATTTTTAAAATGCGCTAGAAGGGTTGTAACTTACCGATATCTACCTATCCCAGATATCTCCCTATCTATGGGAGGTAATAACTCTTCACGAGGTATTTTGCTATGGTTTTTAATTTCATTTACAATCTACGACTAGTTTAAACTTGTTTTAATTGATATTTTCTCCAGTGACCCAGCCATTCCTAAGCTCCTCTCCGTTAGGAAAAGCGCCGATTGATGACGGACCTTGAGACGGCAATCAGTTAGCCGGTGTGACGAGCCGACTATGATATAATTAGGAGGGGTGGGGGTAATGGGCGTGGCCTGACGTCTAGTGAGGGCAGTTTAATTGGCCTAGCTCGGTGGCACAAAAGACCGGCTCGTTCCTGATTGACGACTTCACCAACTCCCGCCTTTGAGGGCCCCGCCAAGTTTTGCCAACCTAATTAGCACTGTGTCAGTCAGAGGGCTCTCTTTGATGTATTTGTTAGTCGATTGTCTGGGCTGCTGTCTCGTCTTCACTTCGATGTGGGGGTGGGAGAGGATCAGGTCTAATGCGTCTGTGAATCTTCTATAAGGGGTTAGTTCGAATTAAAGGGCACAGTCGAACAAGATTGTTTTATTTTATTCCACATCTTCCCCATTAATTTCCTAAGAGATGGTAGCGTATCTGGGTGTAACACCTTTACAGTCATTATTACTTCTGCGACTTAGAATTTCAAGAGTTCACTAGCTGATAAAGAATAAAGATTTCATATTAAAATAACATTGCTATGAAAAAATCTCGTGGTAGAGGAAAGATAAAATAAACGATTCCACAAAAAAGTGTTTGCTAGGTTTAGAAAAATATTTAGTTTAATTTTTTTAAAGCCACTGATTGAAAGTCGAGCCTCTTCCTTTTGAAGCTCAGGAGTCACATTTATATTCATAAGGACCCTACACCATGCAAGGAACTGTAAGTATTTGAGCTGAGAGATGAAAACAAATTAGTTATTCGCGGCTGAGTGATGCCCCTCAAGAGGCGAATAAGACCCTCTCCGGATAAGACACAGCGAGGGCTTGAGAAAGGGGGGGGGGTTAATAACCACCGGGGGGACTGTACTCCTGAGTCGGAGTGTCGTAAAGTCATATTAATGCAAGTCTTAGTCGCAAGTCCGGAGCAAGTCAAGTTGCCGATGCAAATACGGAGGTAAGCCCCCAGCAGTGCTGTATATTAGCAAGTTGATTGGTGCTTGATCTCCAAAGTTGTTGACAAGTCTTAATGCTTGGGGATCAGCGCTGGCTTAGCACCAGTATTGTGCGATGCTAATGTCTTCTTACAGTGTGTGCTCCGAATCGGAAATGTACCTCTTGTTCCTCACGTGTGCCTCTGAAAATAAATAGTTAAACTAACGATTCCATTAAAAAAATGAATGGTACTTCTGATAAAAACTTCTTAGTTCTATAACTGAAAATCACCTGTAACATTGTATTGTAGAGCGTAAGTATAAGAGCATTAGTGTGTAATGTTTTTTTTAGTTTACCTTTATTCTTCAAACTTCCTATAATTTTAGGAATCCCTGCACAATGCACCTGTTTTGAGGTTCGTTGGGGTATACAGGGAATATAAAAACCCAAATTGCTGAAAGGCGATTACGTTGGGAGGATGGTTGTAGGCTATTCGCAGAAGAAAGTTCCCTAAGCCGGTCCCCACCCCCCAAAGCCGACCTACGGTTTCCTGGTTTTGCATTCTCCTGAATTCTAGTGAAGCCAAGTCTTAATAGTAGCCAAGGTTTCTGCTGCGTGGTAGTCACCCGTTTCACCTGTTGCTTATTAGTCAGAAATTACACGTGAAAAGTTATTAAAATTTGATATTGGAAACAGTTTTTCATTGTGCTACATTATTCGTTCTATATCTATATTGCCCCATATCGCAGGGACGTTTTAGTTGGATGTTTGGTTAAAAATTGGTTGGATTAAAAATGTATAAGGTGTATTTGCGCGAACCGATTCTTCTAGAATCCTGTTGTAGATTCTTAGATGATAATGGGGAAGGTTGATCAATGAAAGTGAAGTCCGTCAAAAATTAATAAAGCTATTGCCACAGTTCGGAAATAGAAGATGTGTTGGATGAAGGCCAGTAAACACTTTAATGGTCATCAGGTCCAACAATGAACGGTACACCTGAGGAAGCAGTCATAAGAAAAAGAGGCAGGGATACAATTTTGGGTAAAGATCTTGAAGAAGATATGGTTCATTATTGTATTGCTGTGACAGGAAATTATAGGAGAATTCTGTCGAAAAACTTTGGGTCATAAGTATAATGCACTCGTTGAGGGCCCGTTACAATTGAACTGTGTCAGAAAAAGAGACGTAAATCTGAGGTTTTTGTCGCTAAACGATTTAAATCTGTTATGCATTTTCGTTCTTTATTCAACAGCTAAAACTAGTAATTCTTATATCACACCTCTAGTTTGATACTGAATTTTATTTTCTATGATTTGATACCTTTTTATAGTTTTACTTAGGAATATGTTTTCAAGGGGTTCGATTTAGGCAACTCTTTTTCAAATCGTCAAAGTTTAATTTATTTGTTCTTTTTAGTATAGAATAAAATGAGGTTAATAGTGGTGAAAAGTAGAGCCTCCCCCATTGACGCAATAGCTGTTTCATCTAATACGACCTGCAGTGTTGGAGCAGTTTTACCTGTGATCCTACATCGGCTAGTGTAAGACGTAACTGTCCCTTGTTCGCTGGCCCTTCAAGAATGTTTCAAAAAGCAATTAAACAGTTTGAGAGGGCGCGGTGGTTAAGGGCTCAGTGGAGGAGAGAGGGAGAGGGCTTCTCAGCGGAAGCCGGGCAATTCAAACGTGATTCCCGCCCGGAACTGTTGAAAGTTTAACAATTTTATTATAAAGGCCGTGGAAGAGACACACACACACTAGATAAAATATTCCAACAGGACCGGGACCAAAAGTGGCAACCCCCCCCCTCCCAACCACTCCTAATCCGGCAGGTTCTCGTGGCAATAACAGTTGCGGCCTAAGACGTGCCGCCTTGTAACTTGAACAATCAGAGCAGAGAGGCTCAACTTTAAACCTCCGAGTCGGCATTAAATAATACTGTCCTAATCCTGCTGGGCCGTTTGCACTACTGCCTTTGTCTTAGGGACAATACCTGAGATTACGGGCTGAGCTTTTGTCTTGCGGCCTTGTGGGGTAAGTAGTGTGTGGGAGCTTAAGTCCCTCCAGTGGTCAGTTGCATTTGCATATGGTGCAAAGCACCGGAGCTTTGTAGCTCTGACTTAGGAGGGGCTAGGATTGTTTTGCTTAATATATGTCGTACTGTCTTTGTTGTTAAGGGCTAAAGAAATCCGAAAATTTACAGCCTCTCCTGAGCTCTTAGGAGAGTCGGTTAATGTTTGCATCCCAAGAGTAAAACATTTTCATTGTTGTAAAAATGTGCTGTTGTTATTTTCCCTGAACAACCCTCCCCCCCATTCTTAAATTAGATACAAAATACAGAGTGGTGGTACAGGCTGAGGAGCAATGTTTTCGTACGTAGAAAATCTGAATATTTTATTCATTTTGCTAATGAAAATGATAGCATCAAGGACATGTGTGACATGAAAATCAAAGGGGCAATGACAATTAAAAGCGCTGTTATTTGAGAGCTTGGAGATAACTTAAAAAAAATTTCTAGAAGTAAATGTGTTAATGTTAAAACAGATAATTTCCAGCCTCCAGGTAGGCTGTGGAATTTACCCCCACTTGAACTGTTGTCATTTTAGCTAGTTAAGGGTATAGGAGTAGAGGTGGATTTAAATTTAGAGGTTCGTAATGTTTTTGTTTTTTTTTAGTTTAAAAAGCACATTAATCCATGGGCAGTTAAAAGCGTTTACCAATTAACGAAAATCATATGAAGAGATACAAAAATTGGTGTTATTTGAAACCTAAATTATATCATCTCTTCGCATTGTATACGGATAATAAATAGTAACATTGTTGGCCAGAGTTCCATCACACAAAAACAGTAACATTATAATGTACCTAATATTTACTTATAGCCTTAAAACGAAATGTAAATTAAACTTATAATTTATAATGACAATGCTTTAGACCAGAGAAGGCAGCAAAGGTACATTGCGTATGAATTAATCGCGAGTGATGTCGGCCTGGCCAGGAGACAATACGCTAACCCGCACACACTTCCCCTTCTTTGTCCACTGCCAGGTTTGGGCTCGCAAGAGATGGGAGTGCCAGCTTAAGGAAATTATAAATTAAAAAGTTTTAGAAACACCCAGCTACTGGTGATTGGTGTGATGTGGATCCAGAGTTCAGCAGCTTCACCATTTTCCACAACTTCCACTTTTCGTCTTCATACGAGCCATTCAAGTTATATGAATGGAAATTTCTAGCTTGAACTTGATAAAATCAATAATTATGCATCAAAATGAAAGACATTTTCCTAACCAGTTAATGAAACGTTACTGATGTCTACAGCTTGGGTGAACCAAATATTAAATATATTTAATTCTTGCAGGAACCCCCCATGATGGAAGCTGAACTGCATGAACTCTATATGTGCCTAGAATTAACCAATTACTATTTCGTTGTTACACAGCAAAATTAAATTGTTATTATTTGTTTACAGTTGGAGTAAATGGATAGAGATAAAAAAAATAAATAAATAATTTTGACCGTTCAAAGCCCGATTTTTTTTTTTTTTTTTTTTTTTTTTCTTAGCTCTCAAACTTATAAAAATAGGATGTGGGAAAAATTATTTTGGGCTAATGAGTGCCTTTCACTAAGGGGAGTCCCCCATTTGAAGGATGTATGAGAAGGATATAGGGTGTGGAATGCCTAAAGGAGGCGGGTGGAATCGGGAAGGTAGTGAGAGTCTACCGAGGGTGAATCGGTTGATATCCGATTTGTTTGTCTAAATTTATTTGCTTTTATAACATTGGATTTTTTCAACTTTTTTGGGAATCTGCTCAGTTGTGAAATTGCATAGGCACCAGTCTTGACCAAGACTTTAAATGGAGAAACAGCACTGATTTATTTAGTTTTAGTTTTGATGGATACTGAGTTTAAGTTATTTTATCTGTGACGGTTCTAGATTTTATTTATAGATTTTTTCTAGCAGTTTATTTGGGCTGTTTTATCACTCTGACTTTTCAGCCATGACATTTTAGCTTTAAACGTAAAATGCTTTATTCCGTTAATATATTTAATTTATTTATATTTTTTATTTGTGGCTTGTCTGTTGATTTTATCCGCATCATTTATATCTTAGATTTTACTTCTTTTTAATGTGTGTTGTGACATTTTCTCCTTCAACGTGTTGAATTGCTGATGAATATCACGAATGTGTTCGAATCGATGATGACTTCCAATATTCAGGCAAAAATCAATAAAGCTGTGGAGAGTCAGAATGTGTTTTATTTCATTCTTAGTCTTATGTTATTGTATAGTTACCGATAACTATATACAACTGTAACCCAAGGTGCTCATGTTACCTTATGACCTGCAGGATACCAATAGCCGTAACAGTTCAAACTGAAGGCTGTCCCCCGACCGATAATTGACCCAGGGCTGGCCGGAGTAAGTGATATAGAAGGCGGACAGGTAGAGCCTTGCCGGGGAAAGTTAGAGCTACACATCAGCCAGGAACAACAACTGCAGTTACCGACCAGGGCCTGTCACATCCACCAAATAGTTGGCTCGTAGGTTATCTGGAAGGGGCCACTTCTTGGATTTAGCGTCGATTTAGGGCCTGTCCGGCGTGGCTCCACTAATGACAACATATCGTCTCTCCAATTAGCAATTTAGTCCACCCTCGAGGAAACTACCGCCGGAAATTTCTGATAGGCCCCGCCGTTTTTTGATAAATGGACATTGGAACACTTCAAAGGCGATATTACATGTTTGTATTAGAGTCTGCTATAAGCCAAAGGTGTCCCGAGTGTCTTGTTAGCTTGTTAACACTTTTAGTGTCCAGCACCCTATGTCGAACAGCTGTGTACAATTTTTTTCAGTGGAAGCGGTTGAAGCAGAATTCCATAGCTACACTATGAAAGATGACAAATAAATTTATGTGGTCTAGAAGTCTGGAGGTCACTCAAATCTTTTTTTGGGACTTGGTCTGTAGCATTTGTAACTCTAAAAGAATTCTCGTGATATCCCTTTAGTGCATATGTTTTTGTTTGCAAATGTTATGTCACTGTTTTTTTAGGACTTTTCTTGTTCAATGTACTGTGAGGGTGAAGACCAAAGATGAATAACTAAATGTGTTTTTCAACCCTTGCATTGTGAGTCGATGGTTTAAAACACCATCCAGCTATTTCTTTTTGGTCACAAACAAACAGAGGGCCTTGCTTCATCGAGAGAAAGGCATACCTACAGAGTAATTCTGGACGCAGACATTTAATTTTCGATCAGAGTGCTTTTGGTAATTAAATTACCATTGTCCAAAGCTAAAATACTATAGCTTGAGGACTTCCTATTAACTATTCCGGATCCAGAAAGTGCTTGAGACTCGGGAAAGGCTAATTTCAGAATATTTGCGAGAGGCATGAAATATGTAACAGATATTCTCTTTCGCAGGGAGTTCGAGTGATGTCTAGACTCGAAGCCACATTTTTCTCACTAGGCTACTGGTTGTTCCAGGTTCTTAAGTGGCGCAGAGGATTTTCTGCAAAGCTTTATAATTTCAGGTCAGCCAAGACCTGTGCCTATGATATTAAAGACCTGGAGCCTTTGACATAGCTGACGATGTTCAAAAGAGTTAAGATTCATACTTCTACTTCTACTTTTTTTTTTTTTTTCCCCCATAGCCCCTTTAAATTTATAGATCCTCAGGCGAATCTATTTACAAATTATTTCTGAATTTAATGTGTCTCCGGCGGATGAACTCACCCACCGAAGTCACACCAAGCAACGGGCGCAGGTCAGCGGTCTTCAACCTCTCGAAAGAGGTATGTCGGACCACTTTTCGCATGATCCCATTCTGGGTATGTTAGAGACATTTGGCTGCAGCGTCAGTCAAGTGGGTAAATAGCGGGGCACAGTACAGCAGAGAAGGCTGGAGGACACATTTGTAGATCATCAGTTTGAGACGAAGCGACAGGTTGGGTGAAGTTAGCAAGTGCGATAGCCGGTAAGACCTGTGTCGTACTTTTTCTAATTTATTACTAAAATGAGTAGAGAAATGGAGATGCATATCCATTTTTATACCCAAATAGTGCATTGAGAAAGCTGGTGAGTTCTCTTGCCCTCCTATGCTATACGATTTTGGCAAGGATTTTTTCCCCTTTTGGAGGGAGAAGATTACGTAGTCGGTCTTCCTGGCGTTTACACTGATGTTTAACATGCCCACATACTTCTACTTCACTCAACTTCAGTATTTATATTATTCACAAAAATATAGTTCGTGAGTAGCTAAAACAGGAATTCATGAACAGAAATTGTATATTATAGAAAATAAAGATATGTTTATTTTGTATTTTACCTAATTATTGCTGCTTATATTAGATAGATCTGTATCAGTAGTAAGTTTTCTAAAAAAGTAATGGGTATTGAACCCTAGTTTTTATTAATGGGTAATATTTAATAGTTCAATAGACTCCCTTACATTGTGGGGTAATATCAATTAACACGAATTAATAACCTATACATATTTCCGATCAACACACACATTCCACCCACCGGTGAAGGAAATAAAAGAAGGAAAGAAAGGCAGAAAATTGAACTTTGTATTCAATGTTTTAAAATCAGAAGCATCATTCTCCAAGATAAACGCAAAATTACTTTTAACAAGGATGAACAAGCTAGTTCAGAAATAAAATTATCTACTTTTCTGCAGAAATTTTTTTTTATTTTGAAACGATCGGAGTTATATCGCAAGACCCTTCAGAGCACCGAAAGACACTACCGCACAACAGATTTGCCTTGCCGAACTGTATCGCTTGCGCCCAGTGTATCCTTACAGCGGACTCGGAATTAATAAAAATACACAACAAAAACATCTATTTCTTTCGTTTTGTTTTTACTAACGTTTTTAATTTAAGAACGAAGCATATTGTTGTGAATAATATAAATATTTAAATATAATGAAGTTGTGAATAAGAATCTTACATTTTTATTGAACCATCATTTCCATCAGCCATTGAGCCATTTATTCTGGACATCAGCTACTGACGTCTTCCTGTAAGATTGAAAGCATTAAATTCAACAAATATTCATGTATTATTTAAACTTTAATATATTCATAATACTCTATTGGTAGTCGATTAAATGAGGAGAGGTACCTTTCCAAATGTTTAATTGTGAAATTAATAAAAATACACTCTTTTTTTATTATTATATTCCTTTATTGTGCTATAATTACAATCTGCCTTTTATAAGGCAATAAGTAATTAAGATAAATGCTCTCATTCATACCATATTTACAGTTCATCATTCACTCGCTCATTCATACAATATTTAGAGACAGCCCAGAGACCTCCAAAATCCACATGCGAAGAGAAAGCGGTCTCTGGAAGTCCCCCACGCTCCTCCGTCAGCCGCCTCACCAGATACTAGCCAGTGGAGGCTGACCAAGAGTGCGAGAGCCACAGAAGCTCAGGACATGATTGGAGAAACTGGCCATTGCTGTTTCAGTCTCCGAGGAGGATTATAGGGATGAGTGGTGCAGTGCAATGACTGTGCTACAGGATTAGGGTGGTTGGAAAGACTACTGTGGAATTTCATAAACTTGGAAGGGGTGAGTTCTAGAATGTAGGGTATATTAAGGTCGTTATGAAGGGTTTTGTTGCTGACATAATAAGGGGCATTTACTATTGTTCTCAGGACTTTTGATTGAAAGGATTGGATACGCTTCATGTTCGACTTTTTTGCTGTCCCCCATAGCTCTATTCCGTATGTCCAGATTGGTCTAAGTATAAAATTGTAGATTAGTAGTTTATTTTCTATTGAGAGATGGGATGTCCTTTGAAGTAGTCTGTACAGTTGTCTAAAGCGTCTGTTTAGTTCTTGTCTTTTTAGTCTCGTATGTGGGTTCCAGGTCAGTAGTTTGTCGAGATGGAAGCCTAAGTACCGTACTGTCTCGGATACAGGGAGAGGAATAGAATTAAAATAAACTAGTGGACAAGACTTGCGACAAAGGGTGAAGGTAATGTGGGAGCCTTTTGCTTCATTAACTTTGATCCATCATTGATTGCACCAATATTCGATTTCTTCAAGGTGTTTTTGAAGGTTTAAAAAAAATAAATAAATAAATTAAAAAAAAATATTCTATTAGTCTTTTTTTTTGTTTGGCATCTCTTTTTTTTTTTTTTTTTTTTTTTATGATTAATAAGATTTAATTGGTAGAAGGCATCTAATGTAAACAAGAAGTGAATTAGTGTGACAATATAAGAATAAACTCAAGTATCTGCATGAAAGTAAGCAATGGATGTGTGAGGCATTCAGTGCCGATGTGATATCCCGACTATTCTTTAACCAATTGCAAAAAAAAATGGCCCGTAGCTCACGTTAATTAGTGACACGCTAAGCCACTGCTTTTTAATTGACGCACAACTGTGAGTAGCGTCACAACCAGCGAATGTGCTGTAGAAATGATAAAATGGCTTAGCTGACTTGAAGGTGGAGGACACCCCGTGATACCTCCCCTATATCGTCAAAGCTAAACTGATACTTATTGTTATCAATTAAAAAGTTCTGTATTGCAAAGTCGCCTCAGTCGTCGTTGAATGTTGCCAGGTAAGCCACCTTACCTGTAGGCAGTCGTTGGGTTTAGGTGTCCGTGGAGTTTGTCGTGATTGTTTCAGTGAAATGTTCTAATGCAGTTGTGCGCCTGGGGAATTTTTAGGTCAGTTTGAAAGGTATATTTTATTTCGTAAAATGTTGCACCTGTGATAAATTATAGAATGTTTGTTTGTTTTAGTCTTTATCTATCGGTCAATCCATAATTTTGTACTTTGTAAGTTCAAAAATATCTCAACGAGATACGTCCACACCATCAAAAGAACAACTGTAGGACTTAACCAGTGAACAAAGGAAAAATAGTGCTTTGCAAGCTAAGGGTTCTCACCACTCACCATCGTCTCCACCTTGTGAAAAGTGAAAAGCTCAACTCCCGAACATGTTCTGACCATCTGTCTTGGATGGAAAAAAATAAATATTTCCGCAACCCTACTACTGTATTTAGGAAGCAATAGAAAAAAATTTTTTTTTTTAAATTATCGCAGCTATTCCAACAATTTGTTTTTGTCATAATTATTTAACCGTATTCATAAAATAAATTATACAACCACTAAATGAGATGGTGAGTGAATAATTGTAATACAGGTATGAATGACATGTGACAAAGACCATCCAGTGATGCCAGTGATGAAGTTTATTTAAATTAATAAATTGCTGCTCCACTTCCCCCAAAGATGTGGTGGTGTGTTGTGTAAGTGTTCTGTTGCTATTCCGAGTGTGTGAGGAATCGTGTATCTGTCTGATTGCCTATCCAGAGTCTTGGTGTGAGATCGTGAGGTGGACCAGTCAAAGTAGTTTTGATTGATATCCCCAAAAATATATACTCATAAAAGAATAGAAAACCATCCAATTAGAAGCATATAGTGCAGAAACTGTATTGTTTTATTTCTCCATGTCCTAGAAAATAATCGCCCGTATGAAAAACTAGATTTACATTAGTTTTCCTCAGAATGCTATATATATATTTGTATATATATATTTGTATATATATATTATATATACTTTATTACATGTAATATTGCTTGTACACTTCTATTTATAATGATAATAATAACAAATGTTATGAGTACTGTTTGGATACAGAGAACATTAAATACTACAATACGCCATATCGCTTTACAAAGCCCTGAGTTAGACTTGAGGTAATTAGAAGTAAATCCGTGTAAGTGGTAGCCCTATTCACAGGAGTGTTAATGCACATAACAGGCAGGGGCAACATTTTGCCAAGATAGCCGCTATTACGTAAGATTCATATTAGTATATAGAGGACGTAGGAGGCAGAAATAGTATTAGCAATAGAGTTTATTGGCGGGCAGGTTTGCCTTGCCTCCGTTATCTCCTGCAGTAGCTGGCAATATATGCAGCCCTTACTGACGAGGTAGCGCTTTCGTGGTCTGTGCCTCCCGTGTATGTGTGAATGCGGAGTGGGGGAGGTGAGGTTTCGAAATTAAAGGACATAAAGTGCGGGGTTTAGTGCGGTCAAGGGTCTCCCCCCTCCCTGCTAAATCAGAGCGCGGTCGTTAGCGGAGGGGGCAGACGCACTCACATTCACACACGCCAACAGGCGTGCATTAGCAGACGTTCGCACCTGCCTCCCCCTCGGCTATCACTAACTCACCCCCTCTTGCAATATTTATTCAACTTCTCTACAATGGACTATGCCGCGTATCCGTTTTACATTCTCAACACTACTCACATAATCACAGTACCATGTTTAATACTTTACATAACACAATGTTTAATACTTTATTATAAAAAAAATACTGAATAGGAAGGGAGAGGTTTTACATTCTAACATGGAAGGGACGTTCGCTTTTTAGTTCTAAACCCTTTTAAAGGGTGTCCCAGCATTAACTCAAGATTTGAATTTGCCACTATTTGAGCAGTAAAGTGCTGGCAACCCTATAAAAAACAATTTGACAGTTTAGGGTTAGTAAAAATGGAGCGTTACGCGATAGAGCAACGTGTCTTTATTGTTGAACATTATCTAAAAAAAAATGAAGGTTTGGCGGCCGCAGTTTGAAAATTTCATACAAAATATGGTCAGAATAGTGTTTTGACTTCATCAACTGTAAAGAGATTAATTGAAAAGTTTAGGGAGACTGGATCAGTTGGAGACACTAAACATATTGATCGTCCAAAAACAATCCGCTCAAATGTCAATATCGAAGCAGTGCGTGAGAGTGTTGTTGATAATCCAGGAACATCAATTTGGCGTCGTAAACACGGTTCTTTGTGCCGAAATTGATGATATTGATGTGGCCAATATGTGGTTTCAACAAGTTGATGTCACATGCCATACAGCCCATGACACAATTCAAATACTGCAAGAGACATTTCCAGGTCGTGTACTCTCTCGTTTCAGTGATCAGAATTGGCCCCCTAGATCGTGTGATTTAACACCTTAAGATTTCTTTTTATGGGGTTATTTGAAGTCAAAGGTGTATGTCAACAAGCCCACATCCACCTGTGCAATAAAAGAGGAAATTCAATGCTGCATCAACGAAATTCAACCACATTTATGCCAAATTGTCATGGAAAATTTCGACAAAAGAGTGCGTATGGGCCAGAAAAGTCTTGGAGCCCATTTGCCCTATGTGTTATTCCATAAATAACCATATCCTATTTACTTTATAATTCAATAAAATAATAACAAAAATACTAAAAACTATGTTTTCTATTTAAATTAAATCTTGCGTTAATTCTGGGACACCCTTTATTTTGATGCACCAGTATTTGTCAGGATTATAATAATTATGATCTATAATGAATCTATATAAACTCAAATTCTACTTCCGGCAGCTTATACTTACTGAAGTAATGCTACATTTAGTATACTTTATGAGGAAGTACTAATCAATACTTAGAATAAGAGGTTGTTCGAAAATCGAAATTGATAGGGTTGATCCTACAGAAAGAATGTCACCATAAATAAACATATCCGAAGTGTCCCGGACAGTCTGTTACCATGCATGCAGGAATGATGGTGGAGTCATGTTGTTGAACACCGGTGCTGTTCTACAAAACCCAAAGTACCTTAAAGTCTTCTTTTTTTTGCTTTGACATCATCAGTTGACTATTCAGAAATGATGTATGAAACCCTTAATTTAATAATTAATAAGGTTGGAAACAAATGATTAACCCACCTGTGAATAATATTATCTTTTTATTTTATTTGTCCTCTATTTATATACCAAATTGGTAATCAGAGTGAAAAATATATTAATTTGCTACAATTTGTCTTCTATGTATGTAAATTCATGTTTCTGGCTCTGAATTGTAACCCTGAAGGTGCCTGAATAGGCGATATTTCGACTGATGACAAAATAATTTTTTTTTTGGAGAGACATTAGGCTACTTTTGTTTTGTTCTCTTCTACGAATTCCAGCATAACTTAAAAATAAATATTATATTTGTATTAGGATTTTTGCACGTAGATTCAGGTACCCACGAACCATCGCATAGCAATATAAAATTAAATGAGGATTTCGTTTCCTCCCCTAATCCTTCTTTTTGGACAGTTAAGATATGATTTCGAATAATACTGGGTTATAATTAGAGAAAAAAAACTTCGAATCTCCCGGGATGAAATAGTAGGCTGTAAAGGTCCATTGCCAATTCTGATATCATTACTATTGAATCCATCGTCATTATTGTTAGTACCGCGCATATTTTACTAATTTGCGTTGATTAAAAGAGATTGTATTTGGTTAAGAGTGGCTGTTGTGGTTTATGTTAGCAACATTTTATTCAATGTATGTTCATGTATGACCCGAGATGGTAATAAAGAAATATTTTTAAAAAATACATGAATTAAAAGTCAGCTTTTGTGATAAAATGGTTTAAAGTTTGAAAAATGAAAAAAATATATAAAATAATTTATCTATGATTCTTCAATATTTCCTTAACGAAACTTCGGACAATAACTCAGAGACACTATGAGCCCGAACGCTGTCAAGCCCAATGCTGGTCTCCAAAGCTGATGGAGAGGAGAACTCCTTACTCCCGTAGCAATCGCCATCAGATAGACAAGTTAGGCCGGACGCGTTACATAAAATAGATACATCCCTTCCACCGGACGGATACACATATACAAGAGGGACTCCCAGAAGGCCCGGGGGCTTTAGGGGCCAGGACTATTATTGAAGGGCTGGGGGGTGGCAACCCCACTTTATACCCCCCACGACGGAGGACAAATGCCCGGATCTAGTGATTGCCTGTGGGCCACATTAGTACTCATACTGTCCGATATCCCATGGGATTTATTCTTGACCCGCAAAGCCCCAGGTCCCGCGGGGCCGGCTTAGACTCTGTACCGCACTGCTTGTTCCTTGGCGGTCTTAATCAGCCCGCTTGCTGATGGGGTGTGCTTCCTCAATGTCCAAAAGTTGCTTATGGTGTTTTCTTTAATATATTTCGGTGTGTGGATATTTGTTGCCACAATTTTTATAGAGTTGATCCTTCGTTAAAATTCGTGTTTGAAAGTGATCCTTATAAATTTAATTAATATTTTATTCGAATTCACCCCAAGGGGTCATGGTGATTTTAATATTTTTAGCTGTCAACATTTATTAGGTCCAAAAGGTTACATAGATTCATAAACTTTTATATTTTCTTTACCGTTATCTCCTAACAGCTCCCATAGAAGCTGTGTATCACTAACGTTGGTGATCCCACATCTAGGAGATGTGTAAGAATCCTTAGCCCCCGAAAAAACACCACTTTTTCCCTGCTAGTGCTCCACTCACTAATCTAGTCGCTACACTTTTACCTCGGGGAGTTACTGTGTTCATTCTGAGCCGTTCTTTCTTCCAATGGTTATCTATAGATATTTTTGCCTTTATAGTACAATCCGACCTGGTTATGCATGATGAGATCAACCTAGTTTGTTACCGGTTTATCTTATTTGTTAAAATAGCCTCAGTTTGGAGAATTTCCTCATAAAATAGTAGGGTTGTTCAAGGCAAGCAAATTTAGCTTGGTTGCAATCTTTCTCACGCTGTCCAGCTCCTACAGGATAGATCCTGTAGATGGAACATGGGGTAAGATGGAACACGTCTGCTCATAGAAGACCAATGACCAAAGTAACTGCTCGTCTAATGGGAGTAAGCTTACATCAATGTTAATTTAAAAAAGTTTATTATAAACCTGCAGGGGTGCCTTGTTTACACTAAACCATACATTTGTAAATATTGAAATGTTTAATTAATTGATTAAATAAATTAAATGTAAATACCTACAATTGTTTAACTGTAGTGTACATGAGTTCATGGATCTTAGACTACCCCAGCATTGCATGAACCTTCAACGTTGAACGCCGATTGAAGGGAAAATATGCCTCAGTTGACTATGTATGGACCGGCAGGATTTTTGGGAGATATTAGACTTCAGGCCAAGTCACACAGAGTTGCTCTCGGTCTTCGATCACTTCACAAAGAACTGGGAGGAACTGCTAGAGTTCCCAAAATTTCAAACCTCTAAATTTTTTTCATGGTGGCCTCTATTGTAACATGCCACCGGATCTCGGGTAGCACTCCAGCAAATTGGTTTGTAACGCCACTTTTGCTATGCAAGAAATGCAAAAAAAAAGTCGCTCTTTGTCCAAAGGTTTGCCCTCCTTTGATCCTTCTACCTTATTTTTAATCCTTTCGAATTTATTCCGATAATGAGATAATATCTTATGAATTACTATTCTTTTAATTTTTTTATTTAATATAATATCACAAGATAAGCCGTTTACTTCATCAAAATATAGGTAAGATAATTAATGTTCTACACAGCTAAGAAATAATATTAAAATATGACCCATTTGCGAGGCAGGAATACCACAATAGTTCCTTAAACACTTATTCAAGGATTCAAAGTTTAACATACCTTCCTTAAAGGTAATATTGGGGCTCTAGTTCATAATGAATATCTATTAGACTAATTATTATATTTTTGCAAAGCTCTCAAATTAAAAAAAAAATGAATTATATGTACACCGAAACTAAAGATGAAACTTAGACAAACAACATATAATTAATATACGGCATAATATAAAACAGCTCAAATAAATAAATGGGAAATTTTCGTTGGGTCAAACCCAATATTTCAAACAAAGCTACTTCATTTTATTTTTCGACTAAACAAATGTTTTTTTGTTTTTTTACTAGCTGGATTTATTCCCTTTGTTACACGTTCGTCAAACTTCATCATCAATCTAATCGGGAATGTTTTGAAATATATTTTTATTATGTAAGATAGATTTAATCTGTTTTTCTGATTGATTGCCTGTGCATGAATGAAAGTAGTAGAGTGCCATCCGTCGCGTTTGGAAGAATTTGAAATAAACAGCTCTTTCACTACTAGCGAAAGCGATTAAAACCTGCTCTTGGATTGAAAAGCGAGTGAAAATAAGAATAAAAGCATAACGAATGAGCGAGAGAGGCAGATACATAGTACGGACACATAGAGAGTTGAAGGGCGGGCACAAAGACACATAAATAGCCTTCAGGCAGTATTGACGGCTGCAGCTGATATTAGGCTGATATAGCGGGCAGCGAGGCTGATAGCCCCATCACCATTTCAAAAAGCCTAATCGTAAATCAGGGGCTCATATCCGGCAGAGCTCGCCTGTTCGCCGATCGCCGCCGCGTATTTCACCCGAGCCGAGCACCTATCTATAATTGACGGCCATTGCCGCCTTTTGTGTTGTATCGCCCTGAGCGATGGCCGTGGTCACTGATTCAGTTTCCCAATAGCTCCGTCAGGGTGAACCGGGTCATGCAGCGATTCATCCGGCCTCGCCAACACTGCCCTCACTGGGTGCAAAAACAAGTTAAAAAACAATAACTAAATCAAATGACGGGGCTTTTAGGGGGAAAAAAATAATATAAATCAGATGATTATGAAAATTCTAGTAAGAAATGTGATGCATAGATGTAGACTGAAAATACTGAAAACTAAACACACCCATATTTGACCGAAGGACAATTAACTAAGTTTATTTGCTACAGTTTTGTGAAACGGAAATATTCTAATCCAGAAAACGCGATTTGAACGTTGGATTGTAGGATTAGAAAAAGGGTCTGTGGTAAACATTTTTTGAGTTCATAAAGTATGCCGACGTGCCAAACCCCATCAAAAGTTTGAGCTATGTCCAGAAAAGCACTAATGGAATACTGTGTGGTTTCAAGGGTTGAGGATAAGTGATCAAGAACGCGAATGGATTCTTGAGCAGTGGAATGTCGTAGAAGAAAACCAAACTGGTAAGTAGGAAAAAAGTTTTTGAATTGAACAATTGGAAGTAGAAGTTGTAATGAGAGTGTACGGAGTTGGCTAATAGAACGTTAAGAGAGGTGTCAAACAGTCAGGGTGGCATAGCAAATCGGCCAATGACAGATTGTTTCCAGAGGATAGGAAATGGCGTCGTCTGGATGATGCAATTATAAATGTAGATTAGGAAGATTATGACCTTAGGAGGAAGTTGTTAGAGAATTTGATGAGTAAGGAGATCATATCATGGAGATTCTGGTAAGGTTTGTTTTTCAGAAGGAGTTTAACTTCAGAGTGGTTAACGTCTTCTGGCGGAAGTGAGGGAGAGACAGAGAGATAGGTGATGTAAGGAAATTTTCAACGGTTAGGAATTGATATGGTTTTTATTACTAAGGTGAGGTGTGAAAGTACGGGAAAGATGCAAAGGGAATCCTTCAGGCCTTTCCTCAGCCTGCTAAGAATCTGCCCAGAATCCTTTTAGTTAGATTTCACAGGGAATTATCATCTGTAGACAAATAGGATAGGTGTGGATTAAATGAATCGGATCGGAAGGATGCTAAATATCGCTTTACCAATCTGCAGTAATGGTTGTACGAGCACCGATCAGCAGGATGTCGGGATCTTTGCCACACTGTTCTCGAATGGAGTTTGGTTTGGATTAGGTTTTAGAGATGGGACACAGGTGACTGTGTCAGGAGAGATAGTGGAACACCTATTGGCCATCTGATCCCTACCGAAATCTTGATCACCTTGACTTGTTCTTTTATAATAGTTCAGGAAAAGTAAACTATTCACTCTATCATAACTAAACTATCCATGACCTCTCCTCCAATCATAGCTATTTTAGTTTAACCTTCTCTCTAAGACCAACTCAAAAACTGCTTCCTCCTTCATTTACTAGGGGCCCATTTGATTGAGACCCTTCTACCACCTTACAGATTATAATCTGGGGCCATCTCTTTTTGAAAGTTGCTCTGAATTCTTTTTCCTTAGCTCTCAATTTTTTAAGATTATAGATAAGGGGATAATAAAGAGAATTTATTTGGGTTGAACGGATCCTTTTACTAGGAGTACCTGTTTGAAGGTTGAGGGAAGGAATTAAGGAGTGTGGGAAGCCTCGGTAGAGGTGAAAATGTTGCGGTGCAGTGGTGAGAGTCCACTGAAGGCACTGAATGACAATATTCTAAACAATAAAATCCTTTATTTCGTTAATATATGTGAGAAGAAAGGTAAAAAAAAAATAATAATACTTGGATACTAATACTAATTAGTAAGCGATTTTATCCTCATGTTGGATAATATATATTTTTGAGCACCGGAAATAAGGGATGCAGACGACACACCAAAAAGACATTATGCCCTGTAGAGAAGACATATCAGACGGTTAGTAGCACATGTGGGCAAGAGTTAGTAGCGGCACAGGAATCAAATAGCCACCAATTAGTGAGCCAGCGTTTATTATTTTTATTACGGGGGAGGGGCGGAAGGAAAGTGGTGGGGGGGGGAGCAGATGGGCAGAATTGTTATGAATGTGTTATCACCGGCTGGGAACAGGTTTTGATTACTCTAATACAGCGTCGGCATAATGTCCTCCGCTTCTAAATCCACCGCCCTTAATTAAATTTCAGTGCGCCCCCCCCCTCCGACCCAGTGGGCTTTTGTATTTTGTATATTGTATTATTGTATATTCGGCCGTTAGCCGTTTTCATCATGGGATCGTTTCATTTTAGGACTGGTTGGGCTGGTAGGGAGGTCGTTAATTTCGTCGATTAAGCTCCAGTCGCACATACGCTCTTTGTAACCCCACTCCTGTACGTAATATCCACTAATGTGCCCCATTGAAGACTGTCTTCGAATCGCTATTGCCCGATTTACCTCCCTGTGCAATTACCTGTCTTCGAAATACCTATCTACAAATTAATCTGGAACAACCATACCTACAATGCTTGTGATAAACGTAATTGTAATTGGTTATATTCATATCATTACAGCAGTCATTATTTAATTCATGCCTCCTAGATAATCTATACCACACTCCACATCTATACATTCCATTGTAAAATTTTAGAATACTATTGTTAAGAGCAACACTTGAACTACATTATTATTTTGAGCTATGAAATTCTTTTTTCAATGAAAGCTTGATGTCTCTCCATAAATATCGTTTTTATTGATTTTAAAACAACAGAAAACGCCTAATTTCAATCTGAAGCCTAATATTCAATTCGGTTTACAACAATTAATATGTATGTAAAATACTGAGTTTTTTGAATTGTGGTCTTAAGTATGTTTGAATTGATTAGACATTGCCTTTAAAAATGTATGTTGACGTAAAAAGTCGATTATCAAGCGTATCCAATCATTTGAATCAAAGGTCCTGAGAACAATAGTAAATGCCCCTTATTACGTCAGCACAAAACCCTTCATGACGATGTTGATATACCCTACATTCTTGAACTCATCCCTTCCAAGTTCATGAAATTTCCTCAAAACCTATTCAACCACCCTAATTCCACCATTGCACTGCATCAACCATCCCTATAATTCTCCAGGACACTAAAGCGGCAGTGGTCTCGAGACCTGCTATAAATACGTGACCAGTTTCTCTAATCATGCCCTAAGCGTCTGTCGCTCTTGAGCTCTTGGTCAACCTCCCCTGGCTTGTATCTAACGACGCGGCTGATGGAGCAGCGTGGGTACTTTCCAAGATTCTGGTTCCTCTTTCGCTTTCGAGGGGGGGGGGTGATAATACTGCGGATTTGGGAGGTCTCTGTACTGTTGTAAACACTGTAAGAATGAGCGAGTGAATGGAGAATTGTATACATGGTATGAATGAAAACATTGAACACAATTACTTATTGCCCAATAAGGCAGGTTGTAATTATATCACAATAAATATTTGACTTAAGGTGTTATATCAATAATAAAATATATTTTGGGAGAGACTTTCCCTGAAAGTGTGAAAATTTTCACACAATGTAAAAAATTTAAAAATTAATTTAAACATAACAATGTCCCCTATATACAGCAAAAGGGCATACCATAATGTCACCGATGCCAGGTGTTTGGTCACACTAAAAACCACTGTGGCCAAAAAGTCGTCTGTGTTCGTTGCTCGCAAGAACACGCATCAGCTGAATGTGACAAGGCGCAAGAAGCAAAGTGCTCCAACTGTGGGGGACCTCACGTAGCCTCGTAGGGAGCGTGCCCCTACCGTGTAAAGCTACAAGCCGCCGCGGACCAGAAGAAGAAGCAGAAGCAGACGAGGAAAGCGCCGCCAGTCCACCAACGCCGGCAGCCTACTAGGAGCAGTAACCAACAGCCGCCCACCACCACACCGAACTTCACAGCAGGAGCGACGTACGCAGAAGTCGCCTCTGCAACGTCATCAAGAGGTGACAACCCTGGCCTTCCGTCCTGGTTCTCAATTCTCGATACCATGATCAGGGAATTTATGTCCGGACTACAGACCGTATTTGCTCCATTGGCACGCCATGGGTAAGTACAAGATACTTAACTTCAACGTTGACGGTCTGATGACTATACTCGAAGAAGTGGAGGCGCTAATAGCGATCTCCGCACCGGACATCGTCGTGCTAACGGATACGAGTATTGTGAACCAGAACGTAAAGCTACAGGGCTATTCTGTTGTCATCGAACGGACCGATGGCTACGGTGGTGTTCTGGTGTTCTGCCATAAGACACGGCATCACATGGATGAAAGTGGCTGCGCCACTGACTACACTTTATGTCAGGCTTCACCACTTGACGGTGATGATAAACCTGGGTACACCCATTTCATGTATCACCATGTATAAGAGACCGAGAGTTCTCAGCCCTTCTCAGAGAGTGCGCTAAGAAAAACAACTACTGGATTGTCGGAGACTTAAATGCGCGGCATCCCCTGCGGAATAATGCCACCGACAACCCAGCGGGGAGAAAGTGGGTAAAAGCGTCCTTTACTGTCGTTCACCCTCAGAACTACACCTTTCGCCATAGAGGTAACAGTGCACAGACCTCCACCCTAGATCTCTTAATCACAAAACAGCCACACAGTAAACAATTTTGAGACCCTGGACGTAGTGACGACCGACCACCTGCCAGTCCTGTATTCCATTGACAGTAGAGTTTTAATCCCACGTCCCACAAAGTACGACTATAGTCGAGCCGACTGGGACCTATATCGATCACAACTTCGCCACCAATTGCATACGGTTTCTGTTCTCCTCATTACAGAGGAAGTGGATCAACAGGTAGCTTTCGTGACCGAGGTTATCGTCGATGCAGCTGACACTGCTATCCCTAAGTTTATCCCGAAGCCATCCATGCTACAAAAACCACCGGACCATACTCTTCGACTTATTGCATTACGCAATAATTGGAAGAATAACTGGTTTAGAACAAGGACTCGTCAAGCAAAGAAAGTAGTAAACTCTATCACAACGCAAATTCGGGGCTTGATGAAGAATTGGAAGACGGCAACGTGGCACGAACGGCTTCGTGGCTTACATGGCGATTTCTGTAAGTTTTGGAAACTCCTTAGGACCACTACCAAGAAGGACTCAGGTGTCCGTCTTAATGGCGGAGACACCCTGTACACATCGAAAGAACAGGCGAAAATACTAGCCTAACACTATACCGCAGACAACGCCACTAGGACAGGTAACTACCACGAACCTCAGCAGCTGAGGACAGGTCAGAACTATATTTTTGCTTCCCCGAAGCAGCTCAAGGCGATTCTTAGCGGTGTTAGGGAAACCGAGCACCAGGGGGCGACGGGGTGCAAACGGTTTTGCTGAAACAGCTGCCGAGGAGAGGGATTTCCCAACTCGTTAACCTGTAAAATTCATGTATCAGGTTGCGATAATTCCCGACAGCTTGGAAACTAGCTATCTTGTTCCCGCTGCACAACCAACAAAAAGAGGCGACCACCCAGCCCACTCTCAGCCGATCAGTCTCCTCCCTCACATGGGGAAGATTCTCGAAAAGATAATACTAAACTACCTGAAGGATTTCTGTTCGGAAAATGCTATCATTCCGTACGAGCAGGCAGGTTTCAGGCTCATCTGAGTACAGAACATCCACTTGTAAAGGTACATACGGAAGCCACCCTCGGTATCAACAAGAATACAGCAACTGCTATGATCTCGTTGGACCGCACGCAGGCTTTCAACTCAGTGTCCCACGGGATGCTGTGCCAACTGCTTTGCGACTGGGAATGCCCAGAGCAGCTATATACCATGTTGGTTTCGTTCTTGAAGAACAGATCGGTGAGGGTACGGGTGGGTGATTGCCTCTCTAACCCATTCCCTCTGACTTGTGGAGTTTCTCAAGGTGCGGTTCTGTCTCCGGGTCTTTCCAGCATGTACACATCTGAAATTGTTGGGACAAACTATAAGAAAGCTACTGTAATCGCTTTCACCGACGACATTGCGGCTTACAGCAGCAGCATGAGTGCACAAAGAGCTCTTACTCAGGCCGAGTCAGTTTGTTACGTTATCAGTGACAGACTGGGCATGTTAAACATCAGTGTAAACGCAGGGAAGACCGACTGCGTAATCTTCTTCCTCCAAAAGAGGAAAAAATCCTTGCCAAAATCATATAGCATAGGAGGGCAAGAGAACTCACCAGCTTTCTCAATGCACTATTTGGGTATACAAATGGATAGGCATCTCCATTTCTCTACTCATTTTGTAATAAAATAGAAAAAGTGCAACAAAGGTCTTACCGGCTATCGCACTTTCTAACTTCGCCCAACCTGTCGCTTCGTCTTAAATTGATGATATATAAATGTGTCCTCCGGCTAGCCCTGCTGTACGGTGCCCCGCTATTTACCCACTTGACTGACAATACAGCCAAATGTCTCTAACATTTCCAGAATAGGATCATGCGAAAAGTGATCCGACATACCTCTTTCGAGAGGTTGAAGAACGCTGATCTGCACCCGTTGCTTGGTGTGCCGTCGGTAGGTAGTTCATCCGTCGGAGACACATTTGTTTTTTGACTCGTTGCAGCACCTGACAAACCCAGTATTGAACACTATGACCCCACCACCCCTCCCGCATCGATCGACTTCCGGGGAAAAATTAGGTTAAGAATTACTATGTAAGTTAGTTTTAAGGTTGATCAAAAAGGTGAGCTCCATCACCTTTATTAGTCAGTTTAGTCCAGTCACGTATAATGTATATCATTATACTTGTTTATTCGTTATATAATTTTTATAAAGTAACAAAACCTAATATAATGTAGCGATGCTACAGGAAATACAAAAATAATTTGTAAATAGATTCGCCTGAGGATCTATAATTATATATAATTATCTGTAAATTTAAAGGGGCTATGAAAAAAAACAAAAAACATAACAATCTAAAACCTGTTCGATCATTAAATCAACTTTGACTCAGATAAGATGGTTTCCAGCGAGTTGTCATCCTATTGTGGACTAAGCCAATTATTTAAACATAAATTGATCGTTTTTTTTTACGGTTTATGAAAGATCCAGTGACAGATATACATAGAGATTATAGTGTCAACTATATCCTAATTCCATAGCTCTCATCCTACCAGCTCCTACTAGGCCTACTTACCAGCTCAACCCCCTTCCACTCTCTAAGACATGATTAAGTAATCTGGAGAAGTAATTGGCACGGACATAAGTTATGATGCTGTTACCCCAAGATGATTAGGATGATGATATTTGCCCTAGGGTGGCAGAGGATGAAGTATTGACTACTCGGACCATAGGTAATGAGGTCTCTTTGACGACTCACTCACTCATTAATGACCCCGCTTTGACTAATCATCAATTAGCTCACTCCTCCTCATATTAACATCTTCAACCTCTTCTCTCTTGTTACCTGGTCCTATCTCCTTCTTCTTGCCATCCTTGGGGCCGTCATGTGAAGAACGGTAAGCAAGATACCGTAAATGGACAAGAAATACTCCCTTCCAATTGTAATATACAGTATTGTATTATACACTAACTTTGAAGCATCTCTTGCCTTCTTCGGGCGCAAATGACAATAATTATACGTACGTAATGGCTCTTATGATTAACATAATGTTCTATTGATTAACATACTTTCTGCAAGCATCTTTTGTGTACCAAAGAGAATATGCCCTACTGACTAACGGCTAAAAAATTCTGAACAAAAATAAGTCAATTAGTCTAAACAGCTTAGTAGAGAAGTAGCTCTCTACTGCTGTATAATCTGTCATGTTCTCCCCCCTCCCTCCTTACTTTAATTTATTTCTTAATATATACTCACTGGTTAAGTAAATATTTCAAACTGTGAATGGTAAAATACTCAAAAGGACAACACGAAAATGCAAATTTTAAAGCAGCAAATTATTGTAAAAATGATTAAAGAATTGACGCTGTCTGATAAATATTAAATATATTTTTAAAATATTAACTTATTTCAATAAAACGGTTACCAATATAAAACCAGAAGTTACAATACAGTAGCCAACATTCATGCATGCAGGTAGATAATGTGGATTGTTAATATATTTGCTTAATATTATTATATAATAAAATATAAGTATAATTTTATGGCAAAGTCACCTTAAATTACCAGATAAGATGTGTTAAGTAGTTAATGAAAAATTATTTATCTAATTATGGATTTATGGGTCTCTTAACCCTTATTTCCCACTTGGCAATTCACCTTTTGTTTCTTCATTCAAGACCGACTATGTCTAAAGTACCATCCTAACCAGCTTCTTTCAGAAAATTGATGTAAATTTGATTGACAAACCAATTTAATAAACCACTTAATATAATCGTTAAAAAAAAAATGTTTATTGAAGAGTTTTTACTTTGTAATCCACCCTTGTGATCTGAAATTCTGGTACTTGCAAGTTCCATATGGGTAAGTAAACTGCTTGTGGATGTATTTGTATGAAGGTCTGAGGGTGGGGGCATCTCTCATTATGAAAATGTGACTGTTTAAATATTTGCATTCAAATAAATTACAAATCAGTCCTCTTCTACAGCCACAAACATACCATGTTTCATTCTCCAACGGATACAACCCTTGACAGGGTAGCTAACAAGAAATCTTAACAATCCTATACAAAGGGATTCAGGGATCTTGCACCCATCAACCTCTAGGCCTTCATGTTATGCCCTTCATGTCTTTCCTCCTTTCAAAACTCGACATCTTATGTAAAAAGCCTTCCCACGAGGCCATTGGTCTTTTTTGTCTTGTACCAGTGGAAATTTTCATCTATCCATGCAACTGATTAGAAAGAGACCTGAATTGGAGAAAAAATGTCGATTTAAATTATGTCCTACCTGAATTTATCCTCTACCTATCATCTTAGTATATCCCTGTCTTTTCATAGCAAAGTTTTGAAAAAATGTCAGTATCCAGTAAATAAACAGCATTTTTTAAAATCCTTTTTCATTAGGATATGTCACTTGTCTTTCCTATGTCATGTTCTTAATCCAGTCTACATTTTTAAGATTGTTGAGTAAACTTCCGGTGGGTAAAACAATTTGACTTTACTTTTGGTAGCTTTTGAAGCATATATTGCATTCTCTAGTCCTTTTGAAGTCATATGACTTACTATTTGGTGTGCCTGTGATTCAACATCTACACCTAATAGAGACCTGATTGAGGTACACGGTGATGATTTGTATTCCGACCACTGCGAAGCGTTTGTACTGAAAAGAGCTGCCGTACATAGCTGAAGCACCTCTGCAGCTCCACCCGGAAATACTTACGCAGCTGCCGCCAAGTCTCTACTTGGTCTTAAAATACCGAGAATGAATTATTTCCCTTATTCTCTTAAAATTCTCATACACGGCAGTAATCACCTGATCAATGCAACCAATGATATGAGAGCCAAATAATGATACTCACTCATTCCATCCTACATAATTTTATTTCGCATCCTTCTTTCAAGTCAATTATAGACACAATAATAAATTTTAAAGGACCCCGGTAATTGATCCCTTTCAAAATGTTCTTCTCGGTAAAGTAAGATCTATATGAAATAACCCACCATCTCAAGACTTATACATGTTCATTAAGCATAAAGTAAATGAAAAAAATACATAAAAGTATATATTAAACTTTTTAGTTATAAATCGAGAATAGATCTGATGAAATGAAAAACAAATGCGTATGACATATGTATGTATATATATAACATTACATGTGATTAGCTTCAAATAATAATATGACCTATGTGCATACGTTATGAGTGCTATGAACCAACACCGTAAGATTGAGACGTAATGAGTAGAGGTAAATGCCATCCCCCCAAAATTGAGATGAAGGAAATAATGAAAATCTAGGGAATATTTACAAGGCCAGAATAAGCAGTAAAACTTGCTGGGATGTATAAAAAATAAATAAATAAAGAATAAGGGGAATTATGAACCTTTCGGTTAAAGGCCATAACGAACTGATAAAGTCTAGATTTTAAGATTGGGCGAGTTGGTGAATGACATACATTGATATGTACTCTAGATACAAAGGTTTGTGGCAAGTTTAAGATGGGAAAATGTAAGTTGGAATGGCTGGATCTAGTGTTAAGAGATTTGACCACCGATTTGAATCGGAGGAGGATGAAACGGTAGACTTTTTAGTCATGAAATTACTGAAGAGGAGGGCACCCAGGAAGTATAGGCGACTGGCAGAAGCGTACAGGCATCCCAAGGAGTAGTGGTGCGAAATGCGACAGTCCCTGTGGATCCAAAGTAAACCTTATTGACCACTTTCGAACATAAGATATAAAAGGTGCTCTTTCGGTGAGCCTGAAAGACCACTGCTAAAAAGTGAGAGGCCTAGCGCATACGCAGCACCAACAACTGCAGTCGGATTCCACCGCCACAGGTCGACAGCAATATCTGCCTCGGGATCCGACGTTTAAAAACCGTCTTTACCGCTTTTTTTTAATTAGTGTTTATCTGGTGATGTATGTTGCTCTACACCAGTAGCAAGTATCTCATTAAACTGTTTTGTTTCCTCTTTTTCGTTTCTGGTTTTTTTTTCCCCCTTTGCCCTTTTTACCGTTTAAATTTATCGTATATATATTTTTTGTTAGTGAACGGCAGGCAACACCTGGCGCAATTGAATGCGACCCTCCCGCCGAGCGGATTGTTATTTTAATTAAAAATAATGACCAGGGGTTAGTTCGCCCTGGCCTCACATACGTCGTGTGTTTATGACGGCGCTCGTGTGTCGGGACCGGCAAGCGTGATCCCGCACATATTCCGTGTCAGCGCTCTTTGTCACGGATCGCTATCTAGGCTCCACGTTATTGCACCTGCTCTGCGAATTACACCCTCAGGTGTGCCCTTTATTGTCGACCATTTCAATATTTCCAAACTACCAAGCGATTCATTTTAATTGTCCACCGCCTACAATATTGACATTCGTGTGCAATAGGCCAACTTCCGATTGATATCTGATCCTTTATGTATTCCCATATAATTAAATCATTGATAATAGTTCAGTCAGGAGGGCATACTTGGCCAACTAGCACAATCATGTGTAAGCCAACTTTCATATCTAAGATCATTAACGGGTAAGATGGAACCCACCAACCAAATTTGTTTTTCTCGCTATAGATCATCCAGTTCTATTGTGAAATTCACTCTGTAATGTTTATAATTTATTTGAACAATTGGCAGTCAGTAAATCTATATAACACTATACCTTAGGCAAGTTTATATCCGGTAGATATTGTTTCTCAAAATATTTTATAATCGTTTAATGAGTATTCATTTTTCGTATGTTAGATTAAGGCAAAATAAGGCGAGCAGGCGCGTGTTTACTCTAAGAAAGATAGGCTTATTTTTTTCGTAACCTTTTATTAATAATTAAAATTTAAATAGATTTTTTTTCCTTAGCTCTCTAATTATAAGATTAAGCATGAGGGACCATAAATACAATCTGGAAGGGCTAAACTGTTAAAAGAAAACGAGAAATAAGTCATAACCTCAATAGTTCGCTGTTTTTCAATTTTTATTAAACCTAAAAAGTTGTATTTATTTTCTTTCACAATAGTTTAAGTCATTTTCAGATGATTAAAATAAAGGGTACATAGAATTTAGACAAATTATACTTCATAATTACCTTGAATCCAAACACATTTCAATATTTAATTGGTTCCAGGTTCAAATTTCTGACTTCGGAATTCATCATAATAACCATTAAAAGAAAATGTGACTTTATCCTCCTCAATTATAAATGGAGTGTACTCATATGATGAACACGAATGTTTCACAATGAGATTGCTCACTAAAATATTCCTGCATAGTTGGGTGCTTTGAATTTAGGCACGGAGTATGTTTATAAGTATTTATCACGTTCAGCTCTATCGTGGTTTAATTTACCATCTTTGTGATAGAGAGCACTTGTTGTCGTCAAGAGATACTGCAAAGTCATAGTAGCCCTCAGTTTGTTATTGAATTTTGCATAAACCTGGTATAATCATTACTAGTTGGTAAAATGACATCAAATATAAACCAAACTATATGTAAACACACATTTATATATATTATGTGTATATATGTATGAAGTGTGTAATAAGAAAAAACAGAAAAAGCAACTCGATAGTTTAGCTGAAAAATACCTGATTTTATTTGCTAAACTGAAAGTCACCATTTTATTTTTTTTTATTTTCAAAGCTCTCAAAATTTGAAAAGAGGAACGGTTAAAAATAAAATAACATGAATTTATAGGATCCTTTTACTAGGAGGGATCTATTTGAAGTTTGGGTACCATTTTGTTTTTTATGCATATTTAATATTAGGCCAAGTAAACGAGTCTGAATTGTTTTCACATTTAAATTTTAGAGAATATACTTTTTAATATTTGTATTGATTGTGTCATTTTTAAATCTATTAACAGCAAACAAACCATTTTATAATTTAGTATGAAAAAAAAATTAGGTATATTTATGAAGCAGTTTGGTTTCTAGAACCAACATTTATGAAAAAATAAATATTTAACTTGCACCTTTTCCTCCGATCTCCAACGGTTGGAGAATAAATGGTGTGGCCATTCTTAATGCGGGCATTAATTGGTCACTTTACCTAATAACTTTTCATCTGTAGGTCGAAGGATCCGGTATTACCCAGAAGGGTGTGAATGATCAAAGTATAAATTATGCTGACCAAGACTCTAGAATTTCCGGTTATGCGCTCACCACATAATTAGCTTAGCACTTAATATTTAATTAAGTAAATTTGGAACATAATGAAGGTTTTAATTTAGTGGAAAACATGATTAGGCTTATTAAAAGTCAACTATTTTTTACAATTAAAAGGATTTCCTTTTATTAAACAATATACCGAAGAAAATAAAAAGTCGGAAGAAACCGACAAAAAAAAATAAATGAAAAAAAAAATATGAGAAGTTTGAAGTGCGAAGACCACGGCCTCGTGGCTAGGCTAAACATCTTGGCCGGTGCAGGATCTCTGATGAAACGGGTGTATCTTAATTAAAAATTTAATTAAAAATAAATAAATTAAAAAGGCTTATAAGGCCTTTAATCCCCCCCTACCTCCCCCCCCCCAGCATTTTAAAGGGAGAGAATAAGACGGAGCTAAAGAGAAAATTGTGAGCATTAAGTCTCTGGTTTTTGGCTAAATTAACGGCGGGCATTCTCGCACGGGAAGTGGCGGGTTAGTTAGTACAAATCGTAATTTGTGATCTCCCCCCCCCTCAGTAATTAGTTGTGGTTGGTGGTGGTTGTGGAGATTTTGGTAAATCGTGTCGTTTTGGTTTATCTCGCTACGTGCTCCTACCTCGGGTAGAAGATACAGTCTAATGCCTTCTTCCTCTTATTTAATCTATATCTTATACAGTCCTACCTTAATGTGCTCCAATCTCCAATGGTTGTTTCTATCGACCCGTGTATTCGCAACGGAGTAGCAATTGTCGAGCCCGAAGAGAAAGCATCTACTTTTTAACAGGACTGTGGGGCAGTGTTTCTTCACCTGTCTCTATAGTTGTTTCACGACAACAGTCGTAAAAATATTCACACATTTTTATTTTTTATGTTTTTTATGGATTCACTACTGTGACAAGCTTCATAACTAGAGAATAAGCTGTAAATATATGATGAAACGGAATGTCAAACATGAAGGCAGAGGTCATGCAGTGACTACTCGACTATGTACAAGTAAGTATTGTTGAAGGAAAAATTGAAAGTTATCTTATTATCATATTCTTAATTTATAAGGTGGGATATATCCCAACGTCTCCTCAGTCGCCGTTGAATGTTGCCAGGTAAGTCAGGTGTGTGTAGTCCTTATATATAGTATATGGTCCTTGTATCAGTGGGTTCGGGTATCCGTGCAGTATGTCGTGAACTTTTCTGTACTATGTTCTAACGCAGTCGTGAACGTAAAGGTATTTTTAGCCTTAATGTGAAGGGTATGATTTCTTACTTAAAGGGTTGTGGCTGTGTTAAGTCTTAGATTTTCTTATTCCAAAATCTGTATATTTTCGGATTAAGTCGGAATTGGTTTCAGTAAACGTTTGTATGTAATTTCTAGGACAGGGGGTTTCTAACGTTGGGCCATGAGTACTTAGGTATATTTATATACTGTAAATGTTTTAGTTTAACTCCCAGTACATAATAATGGGAAACTAGATTTTTTAAAGCATTATTAAATGTCTTAGTCTGTGGCTCTCGCGCTCTTCGTCAGCCTTCACTGGCTCGTTTCCGGTGACGCGGCTGACGGAGGAGCTTGGGGGGACTTACTAACACTAATGTGGATTTGGGAGGTCTCTGGGCTGTTCGTAAATATTGCGTGAATGATTAATTTTATCATCTTGTAGTGAGGTAAAGCATCTAGGGGTTACTCTGGATAGAAAATTGGACTGGTCTAAACACATCAGGAATACTACTATGAAGGCACTTCGATGCCTCTATGCATGTAAAAGGGCTGTGGGTAGGACCTGGGGACTACAACCCAGAATGTTATTCTGGCTATATACCGCAGCAGTTAGACCAATGGTGCTCTATGCCTCTATGGTGTGGTGGCACAGAGGTAGTATTAGTAAAAATAGAGGCTTTCATGTCTCATGATCACTGGTGCCATGAGTACAACTCCTACTGCTGCAATGGAAGTCTTATTGAACTTGAATCCACTGCACATAGAAGTAGAAGCGCAAGCCTTGAACGTGGCTTACAGACTTGCGAAATCAGGAACAAGATCCAAAGTCATGACTCACATGGGACATGGGAACTTGTTCAGAAGAATTGATGAGGACGAGGTGCTGTCAATGCACTCTGACCTACAAGTTAAGAAACACACAGACGTTTTGTACTGTGCGGAAAACACAAAGACCAAACCACATAAACTGTGTAATGGGATTAATTGCTACACAGACGGCTCACTAACAGAAAACGGATCAGGGGCCGGCATATGGAGGAAAGATAAACCAGAATCTGGGATTTCTATTCCTTTAGGTAGACACACCTCGGTCTTTCAGGCCGAAGTGTTGGCGATCAATGTCTGTACCCAAACCTTAATTGGGGAGGGCGTAAGAAACAGACTGATCACAATTTTCACGGATAGCCAGGCAGCCATTGGCGCCCTGAGAAGCTATACGACCAGATCTTATTTGGTTGAGGAGTGTAAAAACAACTTAAACACACTCTCGCTAGCCAATAAGGTTAGAATCGACTGGGTGCCAGGACAAACAGGCATCACAGGCAATGAGAAGGCAGATGGCCTTGCAAGGGTGGGCTCAGAACAGACACCTCTTGCACCTGAACCCATATGTGGTATCAGCCTCAGCTACGCTAAAAGGCGTATAAAATTAGCTTTAGAGGACAAGGCAAGACTTTCTTGGAGAGAAACTAAGTAACAGGAACACTCGAAACTGTTTCTTAATGGACCCTGTAAGAGAAGAAGCTCAGCACTTCTATCAATGGACAGGTGGACACTCAAAAGTGTGACAGGACTCTACACAGGTCACTGTCGGTTAAATAAACACCTCTTTAATTTGGGGATAGTGGGATCACCAATCTGCAGATTCTGCAAGAAAGAGGGAGAAACGGCACGTCATATAATATGTGACTGTGATAACTTAGCTAGAAGGCGATACCTGCACTTTGGTAGTAATCGCATTGTAGACCCCAAACTATGTGAACTGATCGATCCATTCAGTATCCTCAGATTTGCAAAGGCCGTGGGCCTGTCACATATATAGGACAGGGACATGGACGGCGCACAATAGGTCTCAGTGAGGCCGCGGTGCACAAATGCCGGAACAAATAATAATAATAATAATAGTCCTGATAAGCCGTGGTATTGTAGAGAACTATGAAAGGTTTTCTGTCTTAAGTTCTGTTAAAATGTGTAACTTGCCATATAACATATACTTTAAAATATTATAAGATATAAATCGACTGTGGCTTATAAGTGGCTTTGTCGGTGGTCAACAAGAGGGGTTTGACAGACGAGTTGACGGACCATTGATAAACAGCTCTATTTTCCCCAGGGAACGCGAAGGGTTTCTAGCAGACAAAACCCTCGGTTAGAATCGCGTACGAAAGGGAGGCGTGAGAAGGTACTTTTAGTTTTTGACATTTGATGGCTATAAAAGCCTTTTTTACACGGAGTCGAAAACGGGTCAAGACAGAGTGCTCAGCAAAGGGTGAAAGGAGGCATAGAGGCAGGTGATTTATTTTTAGAAAGAAAACAGCTTGAAGAGGAGGGAGTGATGATATCAGTTTTCGAGGAAGAAGAATACGGAGAGGAGAGTAGAGGTTGAGCAAAACTCTGACGAGGTACTGGGCTGGGCTGGTTGGCTCGTTTCGAGAGAAATCTTCTTCATGGCACTAACCATGCATAGAATTAAATAAGAGACAATCTATATTAATATTTATTCTATAAGTCCTATGTAATCCTATACATCATTTTATTTATTCAGTTTTATTTTCATTCCTGTATGGATATTACTTGTGGATATTAATTCAGTTGTGCTGTACCTTTATTTTATTGCTTCCATTGATCAACACGAAATTTACCTTTAGAAAAGAATCATTCGGAATGAAATCAAGTAGATGAATAGTAAACAATAATATTTTATTATAACTTTACGACAATGCAATACGCTGGAAGTTTGTTAGATTAACCAAATCAGGTAGATTCAAAAAGTAAGTAGCATCCAGAAAAATATCAATTAATATGTCTTCATTAAATTATTTGTTGAATACAGCGTAATGACCACTGGATAAAGAAGAAAAAATATGTAATTATCGAAGATAGATATATATTTGTATTTGTATGTATTTAAAATATATTTGCCTGGAGACAAAACGTAGCAGTTCAAGGCAATATATATAACGGAATATCATAAAATCAAGGATTTCTCACCAGGCATTAATGGTATCAATGATGTGTATTTTGATCCAGATGCCAAATTTTATTTCTGAATGAAATTTTGGGGGATGTCATATCTTTCATTAGTAGCTCTGGATTCTACGATGAAAGATTTGAGTTGTCCGTATCGGTATGATAAGTGTACGATTATGCGTGTCTGCGGTTCCGGGAAATTACTGTGCAAGTCTAACATATAACGTATATTTTCAAGGCGTCATTCAACATTGCAATATCCCTAAAAATTATATTTGATAAAATGTTATTCTTGTCATGCCATCAAGACATCCAAAATTAATAATCTTTTTTCACGCCTGCCAACCTATGCATGTACACATATCTCGTTTTGAAATTGTCAACACAGATGCTTCATCGCCGGAGCAACTTCTGAGTTTCTAATAATAATAACATAATGAAAAGTATGTAATATACTTATCGGTATGTCAATTCCTCATCTCAACGTAGAGGCTAGTAACTTGACTTGTATTTGCTAAATATTATTTTTCAGTTTTTGGCTGACCATTCCCGTGATTAGCAAGTTAAATATCGTGTGTTATTTGTCTGTGGAATGCTCGATGTCTTATTGGTGTATTACTGGTGTTTTTTTTTTGTTTCTTTTTTTTTCCTAAGCTCTCTAGTTAGAAGATTAGGGATGAGGAAATATTTGAGCGGATCCTTGTGCTAGAAGCACCTACTTGAAGGTGGTGTGAGAGAATATTACTGGTGTTTTTTTTTTTGTTTTTTTGGGGGTTTTTTTTCCTTAGCTCTCAAACTTATAAAAATAGGATGTGGGAAAAATAAAGGAAAATTATTTTAGGCTAATGAGTGCCTTTCACTAAGGGGAGTCCCCCATTTGAAGGATGTATGAGAAGGATATAGGGTGTGGAATGCCTAAAGGAGGCGGGTGGAATCAGGAAGGTAGTGAGAGTCTACCGAGAGTGGAGCCTAGGGGTACCTAGGCAATCTTTTGTAGTCGGCCAGGTCAAGCCTGAAGGTCTGAATTCCAGCAGGGGCCTGAAATAAGTCGGCCTCTCGGCCGGAAGGTCAACCCTGCTTAAACAGGTAGATGGGGTCTTGTAGCTTCGGTTGAGTCGGCCAGGAGATCGGCCTCGATCTCTTGGCTGGGTGTAGATCTTCAGTCTCCATCAGGGGGCTAGGGTTCGATCACGTCCATCTGTCTCCAGGCTTCTGCGGTCCAGCAGTGCTTCCATCTGACGGGCATTGGTGGTGGTTGAAGGTCAGAGAATGGTGGGTTGTGGCTGTGTCGGAGTGAGTCGAAAAATTTGATGTGCCTTCTCTTGATGAAATCTTGAATTCATAAAATTGAATGTTACTGGTGGGACTTATGATATATCCTTGTACTCCTGCTGTTATGAAGTTCCTACGGGAATAAATTAAGAGTGATGCTGCTTTTTTGATTAAGAGGTTTTGTTGATTATTTTCAAAATGTTTTCTCACCTGCGTCAGTATGCCCTGGTGGGCATTAAAATGAAATTTTTCATTGAGATTCCAATATATTACCCGACCAAAACGATAAAAAATTTTCACTCTAAAAATCTTAATTGGGGATGATTAATTAAATAAATATATTTTTTTATTTTTAAAAGGCCATCAAATTAATCAAATCATTGTCTACAGAAACGAGCAGAACTATAATAAGAATCTGAAAGAAAACATTAGAAAATAATTAGCGCTATAAATCAGGAGTTCATATAATTGTAAAAAATATCCTGTTCTTTTTCCGAGAATTTTTTACTTGAATTTGGAAAATCTCAGTTACGATTTTTTTGCCAGATATGAAGTGAGATATATTGAGTTTGGTGGGGATATACACTTCCTGCTGGACGAACACATTTGCGATATTTATATAATAAATGTAATTTACGACCCCATAAAATTATAATTGTCTTTCGGACCTTCCGTCCTGGCGCTGAATCACAGTCGGCAAGTATTAAATGGTGCCATTAATGGTTCCGTTCAGGCTGCCATTTCCCTCGCCAGGATTAAAAGAGCCGTTCTGATATTGAAATATCTTCAGGACCCCTAAGCCTCCTGTTTTATTGTTATTCCTGGCGAGCGGTCCTCTACAGCATCCCCAGATGTTCCTGAGGGGGAGGGGGCAGTAATTTTTCCCTTTTGCCCCCAACCCTTTCCTGGACGTCGGCTAATCCTGCACAGGGGATCATCTTGTTCCTTAAAGGACAAAATATTCCCTTAAAATGAATTATGTCCTAAATTAATCTCTCGCCACGGGGGGAAACCTTTTAAAAGATTTGCCGCTGTTTTTGTTTCGTATAAATACACTTATTTTAGTTTTTTTTACAGCTTCATCCCTTTTATAAGAACCACTTTCAACAATTGCGCTCATTACACGTTAACTGTTCCATGAATTCATCCTACTAATAAACATCGCAGATTGCTAAATTGAAATTCAATTATTCTGATGTTAGTTAGTTAAGGTTAGTATAGCACAACTCATTCTTATGGTGAGCCCTGTCACTTGTTCATACGCCTTGTATTCTGCACATGTACAATGTAGCTATGCTACAGTAAATATAACTAGGACGATGTAAATTTATGTAAAGATTCCAAATCGTGAAATCTGTAACTTACTCTATGTTTATTGAAGGGTTTTGAAAAAAAAAAAAATCCTACATCTGTTATACAAGGAGTCCATTGCATCTTGTATATTCTGTTTCGTATTTGTTTCAATAAATATTATATGAGGGGTTAGGGGAAAAATCGATGTGGTCAACCATAGTTCTCTCAAGAGACGAAAGAACGCCGACCTCATCCATCGCATGGAGTGCCTAGGTTTAGTGAGTTCATCCACCGAACACACAAAGTTTCCCACATCGACGGAAACAGACTGTAAGTTAAACTTGCATTAAGTTAGTTTCAGCCTACAATCTTTCTGGAGGGAGAGCCCCATCACCTTCAAATTTTAAAATAATCAATATAAACAAATGCATTACATCAATGGTATAAATCCATATACGGTACAACATGTAGAATTTTAGTCAATTTAGTTCATTACAGATTGTAATATTGTAACAAATATATCATAATAAAGTTTTTTTAATATTTAGACTGGTTCTGGATAAACTTTTTTGAGCACTTAGAGACACATACGTGATATCTGGAAATTTGTTAGACACTCTTGCTAGGAGTTACAATATATTCATTATTGAGCGATACAAAAGCAGAGACGGGCAAGGATAAAGCCCCGAAGATCAGTATGCAGGCAGTGGAGGAGACATTGGTTTCGACCAGGGAGGTGGCGCTGATCGCGGGGCAAATATCGGGCTCGGCAATAATCAATAGGGCTATAACTAGCCAGCCAGTTTACTGCTGCTACCTGTTCTGAATAGCCGCCTCTCTCTTCTCTTCTTACATCTACCATTCTCATCCACCTCCTCCTGTACCGATTGCTTCCATTGTCTTCTCTGCTCCTTCAGGCCAATCCCAATCGCCTTCCAGCCTTGGAAGGGGGGGGGGGTGCGAAGGGAAGCTACGTTGCACCGAGTAAGCACATTTTCATAAAGGTCGTCTCTCGCTGCCCTTCATGTCGGGTCGTGCGGAAATTTAAGTTTAAGGTCTGGAACTAAAAAAAAAATATTTCTTTATTTATTATTATCCTAATCTATAATTTAATTTAAAATTAGGCTGTATATATCAAATACAAGATTTGATTTTGTACATTAACGTAATTTTAGGAATAATTAAGAAAAGGCCTTTTTATATACACTTCATTAAAATCATTATAGTAAAAGACGTCTTGAGTTTGCTATCACTAGTAAAACCAAAACATTCATACTGTTCACATTTATGCCATTCTGGGTCAAGGTCACATGCCATTGAGTGGTGGGTAGAATGGGGATGACTAAACTTATCGAGGTCTGAGTCACCTATGGGCAGCCATCTTTCAGCAGTATAATTAACCCTCATTATGGTGGGTGGAAGGTCGTGTCAAGCGGTGGTGTGCTGAGCCGCAACAAGAAGTCAAGAGGATCATTATTGGCAGAGGTACTAGACCAGGTGAGTGGTTCTTTCTCCATCTCCCCGGTGAGGCAAGATTGTGGCAATTCATATTATGCAGTCGACATCGGAATATTGGGTATTTTGTCGTCTACGATTGCGATACTGCATATACCGTACAGAGTATCTATACACGTAAATTATCAATTCTGAGAAATTCCTAGGATATCAGATAAGTCGATGGCAATGTAAATACTTAACCACTGGCCAAGATTCATGAAATTTACTTACAAATAAAAAAAAGTGCAATCAAATTTCATTACAGAATATCGTTTTGTCTTACGTACACCCACATTGCATTTGGTGGCTAACGATCAAGAAGGTTTATCAACATCGCGCAATCTTGTGTTCACAAAGAGAAATAAAGCACACATTATGGCTAGATAATGTAAAGGGGGATTGAGAGGGAAGGTCCTTAGAACTCGAGATGCACAGAATCGCTCAATGTAGCCCACTTTGGTCAAGAGCATCCTCTGTGAGTGTCAGGTGCAGTATACTCACAGAGGGCCAATAGCTCCCTATTTTTCTAAATGGATGTTCAATTTACTGTCAATCCCATAAACTTCATAACCGAAATAATGATGAGAAACTATAAATTCATAGAAGAGGTGATGGCTGTGACAACCCTAAATAAGGGCCGAGTAAGTTTTAATACTGCCCTAAGACCCTTGGTCAAAGTAAAGGAAACTCTGCACTATCAGCATAGTGTTTTGTACTATAATCAACTATTGAATAATGTCACAAATAGATAAAAATAGAGATAAAGTTAAGACGACAATGACCGATGTCAATGGAAATAGAATTTGTCTAATAAATATTTGAGTAGTCAACTCTCCTGCCTTAAATGTTTATGAAGATGTTGTTGATGGTAGAAAAAGGGGGCGTGCTATGAAGGCCAGTGATATCGGTTTGGCGAGTCTACTGACTTGTACCTTCATCAAGCCCTGGGGTTGATGGTGCGAGAATATAAGAAGCGGATTTATGAAGGCTCCCCTCACGGGCTCCAAGTATCGATTAAACGGTTATTGCCAATATATATAAAATAAATAATTGAGAGCGCTAAAGATGATTTAGCAGCGACAGGAGGGTTAAGGGAGTGAAACTGGCAATAGCCCGTAGAAGAAATATTTGAAGAGAATCGACTCAAAAATAAACATCGTCTTGAGAGCAAGGGGACACTAAATCAGAACGGATTCGATAACAAAGGCTGCAAGGCGGCCATTAATTGCCGTTTGTCGAGTAATTGGCGGGGGCGGGAGCCGGCCGGGCGGGAAAAAGGCCCGCCAAGGAATGGCGCCATAACTCCAGCCCCGATGGCGGTTTTTTGACGTGTCCCGTCGCTGGAATGGGCGCTCGTAAATAGCGCACTCTACCTCCATGTCGTATAAACAGTAAATTATCGTTCCTTCCTTCAGCCTTCTGTCGATACGGCTACTTCTTGGACCCCGGCCATCCGTCGTCATGGCAACTTGCCCTCCAGTATTTGTCCTGCGTCCCTCCACTTCTTCTACTCACTATTATGGTGCAACCCCACTTTCCGTAAATCCATTGTAGTACTACTTTTGTAAACCTCACATAAAAAACTTTGATTCAAAACTAGTTAGTAGAACTTGTAGCATATTTTTCAGCAGAGAATGTCATGGCCCAAGGCAGCAGAGAGAAACTAATAAAATAAATAATTGGTAACAATCTCCTGATCCGTATTTCACTGTAATTCCTTCGGGGTAATGTCACATTGGAAAAATATTGACAGTGTCGTGTCTTTCCTAATACCGAGAATGACAGATTTCATAGAATTGACACATATTGCTTCATAGAATCTATTTTTTCAAAAGGATAATCCTTTCATAAATCCCCTAGCCCGGCTTCAATACACCTGTTGAGTTAGTGTTTTAGGCAAAATAGCCAACTGCCGAGTGTTCACGCTGGGAAAACTGGTTCATTCCAGTAAAAGTTGGTTAATTTGTCATACCATGCCAGCAAGGAGTAGCACCATTAAGACTATGAATCTTATGACTATAATTATAAATCCAGTATACTCAAATGATAAACACGAATATTTTACTATGTGCTCAGCTTCGCTACGTACTTTGTATTTAGCTACATCGTTTCTTTAAAAATTTAGTCAGTTCGGCCTTACCGTGGCGTGGTTTACCATATTTGTGATAGGTAGCGCTTAGTGTCATCGAGACCGCTTGGCTTCAAATTGACCATTACACGCCAGCAGTACCATTCATTTTCATGGCAACATACGTATTGATTTTCATTATATATTCTGCTTTGGATAATGACAGTATTGGAGTATAGAGGACACTCATGTATGAAATGAGTGATTGCTCGGTATCCCAATAGTTAAAACTGGCGGATAAAATCACTGTCAATAACGTCAGTCGGAAGTAAGACACCAACCTTACAACAAGCATACTTGATAATGACAGCCTAACTATACATATGTATATAATATAAGAATACCAATTTGTGGTCGGACTGTGTTATTCATTAATAAAATTCACCCCCAATCCGCATACCTGGCATAACCCTAATTTTCATTTCAAGATGATTATGTAGACAATAAGCAGTATTTTATGACTGTATTATTATCAGTATATTGGACATGAAAATGAATTTATCGATCTCAAATTTGGAATATATGAAATCCCAGATTACTATATATTCGTTATAATTATATATAATCCTTTATTGTGCTAAAATTACAATCTGCCTTTTATAAGGCAATAAGTAATTAAGATAAATGCTCTCATTCATACCATATTTACAGTTCATCATTCACTCGCTCATTCATACAATATTTACAGACAGCCCAGAGACCCCCCAAATCCACCGCGAAGAGAAAGCGGAGTCTTGGGAAGTCCCCCACGCTCCTCCGTCAGCCGCGTCACCGGATACTAGCCAGTGGAGGCTGACCAAGAGCGCGAGAGCCACAGACGCTCAGGACATGATTGGAGAAACTGGCCATTGCCAGGACTCCCACTGTCACGCGTTTATAGCAGGTCACGAGGCCACTGCCGTTTCAGTCTCCGAGGAGGATTATAGGGATGAGTGGCGCAGTGCAATGACTGTGCTACAGGATTAGGGTGGTTGGAAAGGCTACTGTGGAATTTCATAAACTTGGAAGGGATGAGTTCTAGAATGTAGGGTATGTTAAGGTCGTTATGAAGGGTTTTGTTGCTGACATAATAAGGGGCATTTACTATTGTTCTCAGGACTTTTGATTGAAAGGATTGGATACGCTTGATGTTCGACTTTTTTGCTGTCCCCCATAGCTCTATTCCGTATGTCCAGATTGGTTTAAGTATAACTTTGTAGATTAGTAGTTTATTTTCTATTGAGAGATGGGATGTCCTTTGAAGTAGTCTGTACAGTTGTCCAAAGCGTCTGTTTAGTTCTTGTCTTTTTAGTCTCGTATGTGGGTTCCAGGTCAGTCGTTTGTCAAGATGGAAGCCTAAGTAGCGTACTGTCTCGGATACAGGGAGAGGAATAGAATTAAAATAAACTAGTGGACAAGACTTGCGACAAAGGGTGAAGGTAATGTGGGAGCATTTTGCTTCATTAACTTTGATCCGCCATTGATTGCACCAATACTCGATCTCGTCAAGGTGTTTTTGAAGGTTATGGGATGCTATGACGGGGTCTGGGTGGGATGACAAGACTGCAGTGTCATCTGCAAATGTGGCCAAGAAGGTATTGGGAGTAAAGGGGACATCAGCGGTGTATAGGTTATAGAGGATGGGGCCCAGGACACTGCCCTGTGGAACTCCTGCACTTATGGGATAGTAGTTAGAGTATTCTAAACCACAGCGGACTTGGAAGAAGCGGTTTGAAAGGTAGGACTGTAGGATTAGGAAAAGGGTCTATGGTAAATATCTTTTGAGCTTGTAGAGCAAACCTGCGTGCCAAACCCTGTCAAAAGCTTGAGCTATATCGAGAAAGGCAGCAGTGCAATACTGTTTGGTTTCAAGGGCTGAGGAGATGTGATCAACAACGCGAAGGCCTTGTTGAGCAGTGGAATGTCGTTGGCGGAAACCAAACTGGTGTGTGGGAAAATTCGTTATAATAAAAATGTAATAAAGTATGTGTAAAGCTAGAAAATTCTTTTTACCATAAATGGTTTTTGAGCAAAAATGATTAATATAGTCCGACCATGACCAGTAAAGTCCGTGAGGTTTATCTTGGAGCATAAAAGGTGAGTTAACTCACACATTGGCCATCCCGATAACATATTGAGGTTCATTACACTTGGTACTGTATGTAAACACACATACAGAAATGAGAATATTAATTATGTAAGTTTTTTATTCCTGTATTTAATATTGATAAGTACTTCATTAAACTATGAACTATAACTCTTTGTAAGTATTTGCTATTAAACGGCAAGGTCTATTAAAACTTATATCTTGAATCAATAACTCTTATATAAATAGTTAAAAGAAATGAATTATCAATTTGATTTAGGAAACATGTAATGACGCATGATAGTGTGTTATAAATTCGCTAACTCTCTTCTGTGGTTACTAAATAGAAGAAAATTGACTATACTCCCTACGCAATTTTTGAAGATATATATAGTACTTTGAAGACCTCAGGGAGCCTTTTTCACCATATGCCAAACAGTGCAAATTAAGTATGATTTGTAGTTGTAGTTGAGAGAGTCAAAAGGCATGTGGGTAGTTATTTTCAGTAACCAAATGTTATAAAAGTATTGAAGAATACTAATGAAGAGTGCCCATTCTGCCCTATGTTATAGGTTTGAAACATAAAATTCAGTGGTTAATTGATGTAAAATGGTTTTTGATTTGTGCCAGACTTTTGAAACGAATTGTTATATGCAGCTACAATGCATAAGCACTTCATCTTAGTTGCTAATTCGCAGGCTACGATCTACGATTAAACAATGGCTACGATCGTCAATGGTTCCATTACAATAGTCGCAGAGAAGTATGCGGCCAAGAGGTCCTCCGTGATTTAGACCTCTCTCTTAAGACAATGTACAGCCGGAAGGGCCTATGTACTCGGGAATCCCTTGGCATTGTTACAGTTTTACCATTAATTACCATTTCCGGTGGAGGGATCTTGGCCTCCAGTTCTCAGTCTATCCTCGAGGCCTATTGGATAGTCGCTTTCTTGCCCTTTAACTTGGGTGATAATTCTCGCAAGTTGCTCCCTCCTCCTGCTCCCGATTAAAGTTACATTTGTCATCTCCTGAAGAAGGTTATCTCTGGGGCTCCTAATTCCGCTAAGACGCCGCTAAATGAGCTGGAATGAGTATTAATTCTCCCGCCGGTGCCAAGATGACTATCTCGTAAAGCATAGTTCCCGCCTAATTATTCCCGCCCTAGCCCTAATGTTGCCGAGACCGAATCAATTACCGAATATCTAGCAGGCAGAGTCCACTTATTGGGGGGTGCCCTCTGCCAAAATCTACACTCCTCCAGCTAATTCCATTGTCTCCGCGTTTATATCTTATGTGCCATTAACTCTCCCTCCGTCTTATATAAGTTCTCAACCTATCGACAATGGAACTGTTTTCACTTATAATGGCTTTCGATGAAGTTTATGATCCAGATTAGCAATTTGATATATATTAATCCAAACTTACAAAGCAGAAACTGTTGAAATCAATTTATTTAATAAATTCCAAGTCTGAGTTTTTTGTCAGTAAAGATGACATTCAATCTGGAGCTAAGCACGAACATTTCAAAAAAGTTATTATATATTCACTATCATAGAGTTAAAAAAAGAAAAGTGTGATAAATCATACAATTAATAATCTCATTACAGTTGTGGCAGTTTTTGATGACTTTTTTGTTACTACATTACCCTTATAAATAGATTACATATCATTAATCAGGACATCATTGTGATCAAATAGATACCCTACTTAATGTGATAGAAAAATAATTTTACTAATTCATTTAATTCTAGCCCTTTTAAATTTTGGATTGGGTCTTATGTTTAGTGTAAATGGTTCAGAAAAAGGTATTATAATAGAAAATACTAGACTTATAAAAAAAGCTGTTAAAATGAAATGGTTATATTAAGCCAGGAAGTCAAAATGCTATATTAAATGCCATGTATTTTGTTCCTGGCAAAAAGGTACAATGAGACCACCTAGAGCTTTCAAAATAGCTCGTTCAATGGAAAACTATACTTGCGGAGGGTCGATAGCTTAATCCTCCCCCATACCTAGAAATTCAGTTCATTATTTTGCTTTCTATATAAAATTGACATTTAATCCATCAATTTTTAGACAATATATACTTGTTATTTCTTAAAGTATATTACTTAAAGGGTGCAAGAAATCGACGCTTCTGTGATAAACTGAATAAAGGCTACGGGAATAACTGATGGCTGATGGGAATTTGAAAGATGAAGACGAAGAGCACTGAGCTATATCCGGGAGAAGACCCATAAAACGGGGTCGGTGCTTGCCGTCGTAGGGATTTGTCAGAGAGGATGGAGGAATTAAAGCGATATTTCAGACGGAAGAGCAAGAGGAGGGGGGAGGGAGTAAGAAAAAAGTGAAATAACGGACAAAGGACAGGAGAGACAGGGCATTGATCCGAAGGTCTAATCAAACAGTTATGAATGTGCTGTCCGAGAGGCCCTTCGGTGCTTTTTCTTGGCCGGAGGCAGGGGGAAAATGGCTGCTGCCCCTGAGCAGAAATATGGACGGTCATATTTCCTCAGGAGCGAGGCCTCTCTGCAACTGATGTCTTTAATCGAAACTTGCCGTCACAAATCAGCCCCCTCCCCACTACTGCTGCCAACTCCTCTCTTCCTGTGTGTGTGCGGTGTTTGTCTTCTCCTTCCTTTCGACCTTGTTCAAAATGAGCGATGTTTGAAAAAACATAACAATTATACATCATTCAGTACAACTGGTTGTAAAATTATGATGATTAAAGTATTGTTAATGCTACTGTTAAGTAATGGTGATTATCTATGCATGGGCAAATATTACTGCCATAAATGTATTAATGGTACGTTCTAGTGCTGAAAGTCCTATACACAGCCCAGCATATCAATCAACAAATAGTATAAATGGAATGATAAAGATGGATAAACAAAAATGATAAAAATATGTATATCAGTTTAAAGTTTATATATATATATATATATATATATATATATATAAGTTATCATCCCGGCTGTTGACGATCGAAGAAAAAGAGAGAATATGGATGATAATAATGCACACAGGTTCGATTGTTAACTGGCTTTATTCTGTTCTCATCCTCTATCAATACCCAGGCTTTATCAACATTATTCTTAACAATGTCTAGCCACTAGCCATAACATATATAAGTTAATTACCAGTGGTTAAGATAGATAAAAAAGAATAAGGAAATACTGAAATGCAACTCTGACTCCAGTAAAAGAGTGCTTTATTGGTATTGAAAATCCAACATACATAGGATCATGGGTTATATACATCCTATGATCGTCTTAATATTAGGCATAGTCAGTCCTCTGGCTTTAACTCCCCCCTGCCAGTTCCTGACCACCCGTCGGGAACTCCAATTTACCACTTATACACACTTAAAGGATATACTAATTACCTATTGGACGGAAACTAATGATTCCAGAACAGTACAATGTATTACAGTCACAATAAAAAAAACAGGAACCTTATCAAATTTCGTACAAAACTGAAGATAATAAAAGTGAATAAAAGAATAACAATACAATTAAAATATCCTGGTAAAAGTATATAAAAAAAAACAACCAAATTATGACCCTAATGAGATGTGTGGAGGGGCGAGGATACTAGAGCCAAAATACTTCGGAAGGCTTCCCCACCGGAAGCTTTAACTGCTCTACATGTACAGTCCTGCGCTTCCCGGGTTCGCGGACACTTTGTATGGTCACTAAATTGTGTTCGCGAATCCCGATCACCCTGAAGGGTCCCTCATAACGAGACAATACTTTAGTCCGATTGGAGCCGATCCTTCGATACACGATGGTGCCTATCGTAACGCGTCCTTCTATCGGTTTGACGCCCGCATTCTCCATGACCACCCTCCTAGTAATTTTCGCGTAGACTCTCCCTCAAAGTTTCTCCAACTCCATGCAGTTGTTAGCGAGCTGGGCTGACATCAGGGGGTTCGGGATCGACAAGGTCTATCTGCTTCCATGCTTCTGCGGACCAGCATTGCTTCCATCTGACGGGTAGTGGTGGGGGTTGTCACTGAAAAGTGGATTGCGGCAGTGCCGTAAAGAGTTGAAAAATTTGATGTGCCGTCTCTTGACGAAATCGTGGATGGAGAGCACTTCATATTTTTTATATATTGCGGCTGCTTTCATCATGTGGAGTGGGGTGTGCGTGAGGGAGGTGCGGAGGACTCTGTTGTGAAATTGTTGGAGCCTTATTAGAGTGTTGGGGGTTCGGTACCTATACAACAGAGTCCCATACGTTAGGGCCGGTCCCAGGACACTTTGGTATATCAGCAGCTTGAGGCGTACTGATATGACCGGGCTGTAGAGGTGGTGACCTAGGCTGTAAAAGATTTTTCTGACACTTTTCAACTTTTTACTGAGATGCGCGGTGAAAGACAGATGTCTACCAATAGTATTACCAAGGTAGCAAATTTGTTGGCTGGTCCCCTCTGCAAATTTCAGTGCTCTGGTGGGATTCAGAGTGGTGCTGTATATACCTTTGTCGCCCATACGTCGCGTACGTGGACACCTCACAGTGGGAGTACGATGTGGGTGGTGTTAATTTTGAATAGCAGAGGGCCTAGCACTGACCCTTGGGGGACGCTAGCAGTGTATTTTCTTCTGGTGATAGACCTGGTGCTTATCTGACCGAGAAAGTTCTGCCTGTGAGATACGAAGTCATGAGGTTCTGCAGATGTTCCGAGCAATCAAATTCCTTCAGACGTTGAAGCAGGGTGTAGTGGTCCACTGAGTCGAAGGCTTTCGAGCAATCCAGTGAGATCATTGCAGTAGCTCTGAGGTGTATCCAACGTGGTGTTGCAGACTCACCAGGTTGTTGTTCACGCTTGAGCCTGAACTGAAATCACTATTCTCAGTTCTCGCGTTCTCCCGTCTCCTCCGTCGCCTGTCGTCGACCACTCCTCCGGACACTGCCGCTTCCCCATCCGACTCTGCTTCCTGGTTCTTCCCTCTCATTATCCGTTTCGGAGTTTTCCGAAGTCTCTGTAGCCTGCAACTGCTGTCTCTCCCTCCTCCACACTCTCTGAGCATTTATTCTTATTGGTTTGGGTCGGTTCACGTTTCTGCCTCAGCTCATATATGGGCACTGTCTTGCTACGTATCCCTCCGTGCCACACTCGAAGCATCTAGTGCGTGGGTACTTTGGTACCAGGCGTCCTGTCTTCCCATACTCATAAAAACTTCCTGTCTTCCCTCCTTCTGAAGCGTCCCGCGTTTCCTCGGCTCATTTATCCCACTGTTGCTCCCTCTCTTCCACCGTACTCCACCTCCTTTTTCCTCCATGTGACCGGCGCGATTTTGGGCTTTCTATATACCACTTTCCTCCAGCCCATTTCTTCCTCGCCAGCTGTAATTTCCACCTCTCAGGCGATGGTGTCCACCATTTCTTGAGCACATTCTAAAAACGTGCGCTCTCTAGAAACGTGCGCTCTCTAGGTAACGCCTTCTTTCTTCCTGTCTCCTTCGCTAGCTGCACCTTTAATATTGTTGATAAAAACGTCATCCTGGCTTCTACTTCTGCCGCGCGCACTGTCTCCCGCATCTTCTCCGTGATAACATTATATTGAGCCAGCAGTGTTCCGGAGTACTGCCCGTTTGTTTGTTGGTGCCTCTTCGTCTCCCGGAACATTTTAAATATGTTCTTCCGAAGTGCACCTTCCCCCGCCGAATACTTTTTTCAGCCGCTCCTTCACTATGGTCTATGAGGTCTGCTCGTAAGCCTGGATAATGTTCAGGATACTCCGCTTAACTCTGCACACCCAAGCTGCTCTCAGTGAATCGGCATTTTCTTCAGTTATTAAGTACTCCGTCCGTTTTTCCTCTATCCACAACATCAGCTGGTCGCCCCCTCCTTAAGGAAGTGATTCAGTTCCCCGGTCTCGCCTGCGAATCTCTCCAGATCTTAAATAGACTTCCTCATATCCTGAGCCGTAATCGCCTGAATATGCATCCACACCAATGTAGTCGCGCTGCAATGGTCGTTTGAGGCAACAACGATATATCTGCCGCTCCACTCAGCACCGCGGGTTGTAAAACTCCCACTGGCATGTTTGTCGGCGGTTAAGGTAGATAAAACAGAATAAGGAAAGAGGGAAATGCAATGACACACTCAGACTCCAGCAAAAGAGTGCTTTATTGTTGATGATAATCCGACATATATAGTTGTTTACATCCTATAATCGTATTAATATTCATATATATATATATATATATATATTTAAAATTTTTCTATAGGGTTCAATTAAATTCTAAAATAAACTAATACAAAATGAATGGTGGGCTGTAGCGCAAATGATCAAGTAAAAGGCCGACGGCGGGGCGATTCCGATATATAAATCCTTGGTGATTTTAATCCAAGTTCAATAATCCTTGTATAAATACCTTACTGGGTATTAATGTAGTTATTGGCCAATGCGTTCTCTCTCCTCTGTTCCTCTACTTAGCTGAAGTGTTTTCCGACTCAATCCAGGTCATGAGGATCATCAAGTAGAACACGGAGTCTGCTTGCACCAATCTTTCACAGGACGTTTGATTGAAAGGACTGGATGTTCTATTTGTTTGCTGTCCCCCATAGCTCTATTCCATATGTCCAGACTGGCTTTAGATTAAGTTTTTAGTTATTATTTTCTATTGAGGGATGGGATGTCCTTCGAAGAAGTCTGTACAGTTGTCCAACGCGTCTGTTTAGTTCTTGTCTTTTTAGCCTCGTGCTTGGGTTCCATGTGTCTTTTGTCGACTTATAGCCTAAATCTTGGACACAGGTAGACGTTTGAAAAAAAAAAAAAAAATAGTGAACTTGTGGCAGACAGAAATAATAACTAGAGGAATAATATGTGATTTAAGTCAAAACCATCTAAAAAACACAAACAATAAATTACATTAAAACATAATTAAATATTTGTAATTTAGACACTAAAATTAATTCAAAATACAATGTTAACCTTATCATATTATTATAATATATGTTGAGCATTATTACATAGAATTTTGTTAAATCCTTTTAAAACAAGATTAAAAAATACGCTTGCAGATAAAGGGTTTATATAATATATTTGCAAAAAAGGAACTGTAATCTTAGAGCAGATATGATAATTAATAAATATGAGTAATAAAAATATATTCATAATTCTCGTAATTCATTTTTTGTCAATTTGAAGCAAGGGCGTTTTATATAATAAAGCTACAACCTCAACCACTACAACGAAAACGTTTGATGGTGAATCAGTGTGTACATTTTAAAACTTAAAATAAAATCCTTTACCTATAGGAACTAGTGAACATAACATACCAGTTAGAATTACGTTACATTTTATTAGTTCAGCTCGCTTCGTCAGAAAAAAAAATGGATAAAGAAAAAATATTTATTTCCTCCGGTAGGGACAGAAGAATTCGTTAGTGGGAAAAAAAAAATTATCACCTCAGGACTCCGGGGGGGGGGGCGTTATATTTTAGCCAGGTAAGACTTTCCTTTTATTTCTGCCCTCGTGAGAGGAAATAAAGTGACTTTATTTATTCTGATTTGCCTCACCTGCGTTTGTGTTTCCACGGCATACCACACACAGGCCCCGGAATGAGATTTCCTTATCCCGCCTTATCAGCTGGAATTTTTCCTCCACGGCTAATGACTCCCCGCTATCTGAAGAGATAGGTCCGGCCGCTGCATGCAAACTGGGCAAGGAATTAAAAACCTTCAAGGTGTGAGGAGCCTTATCGAGAGAGGCACCTACGTGTGCTGCGTGCTTCGACCTTAATTGATACCGCGCTTATATTGCTGCTCTTCTCGTCCAACCTCAGATCTCTGTTTGCATAACAAGCATTAAGATACAAAAAGTATACACTGGACTTATAAAAAACAGATACTTAACAACAACACTGATTTCTTCGCACTAAATTGACACCGTTTATTACTACACTCTACACCATAAACTTATCAACTCTGATTTTCCACCTTTGGGCAATATTGTAATTCCATTTATCCGAATTCTTTAAAAAACAAAACCACCGTCAGTAAGCTATTTATCACGCTACTACAAACTCTGAGGCATTGGAGTACCACAGCCATATATTTTCTACTCCATTTACATTTCTTCTGATTTGAACCCAATATTACTAAATGTTAATGATGATTGTACTAATTATCTTACTTTATTTTATTTTTCGTTCATTCTAGACATCACATGTGGATATGGCCTTGTATTGTTTTTAATCCTATTTATTTTTTTGCTGTGCTAGAGATACCTAAATTGCTGCTATTTGTTTATGCTTAGGAGACAATGTCCCAAAATAAAGTGTTGTTTCATGTTATTTGATTACATGACAAATAAATACTAACACATCGAAGACTGTTTTTATAGTGCTTTTATTTATATTTAAATATTTATAAGTACCATTCTATTCTTTTAGGTGACGGTACACCAGTATATAACCTCGTCTAAATACTTCAAAACCCAAAAATCAATGATTCATCACCACTAAACCATCTCATATATATTCAAATTTGTCTTAAAGTATTAATCTACAAAACCATATTACGACCTAACTAGTTTACAATTGGCCACTTCTACAGTGTCTTAACTTCCCAGCTTATCTTAAACTTTAATCTACAACCAATGCCTAATAAATATGAAAAAACCTTCACACTAATGATAAGCTAAAAGGTTTTGCTGCAAGAATAAATATTAGATCAGCTGATCTTATATACCAACAACTAATTAAATATTAATTAAAACATTATTCAACGCTTAACAACACCATTCAAAGCCCCTTTCAATAGGACTGGAAGACCAAAACAAACTTTCAATGAACCAATAACCTACTTATATACCGCAGTAGTCACTAATATCTTCCATAAGTATTGTATAATTTTGTCATTCTTATAAATTTACTTTGACCGTGTAAAATAATATTGTGTATTTGAAACTTCTACAGTAGAAAAAATAGCTTATTTTGATGTGATTTCCGTTATTAAAAATACAGAATATTTCATTAATTCGATATTCGAAAAACAACAGAACCCTGATAAAACATTTTAGTTATTGTCCAAATTATATTTGCCAATTCTAAAAAAAGAGGCTTTACTTTTGAAAACTAATGGCGTGGTCGTCTTTTGTCTGTCTGTATGCAATAAAAACCCTCGGAATAAATTGATTATTTGTTGGTAAAAATATGGTTTGAAAACAATGTTAAAGCTCAAGTTCCGCTAGTTAAAAGAGCTATTTAAGGTTGAAAGCTCTATTATTTTTTGTACCTTGGTAGTATTTGTAGCTAGTTAAAACTATTGATGATTTTAAGTTATTAAGGATTAAAAAAATCAAAATTTGACCAAAAATACTGAGTAAGTTTTTATGAACCTATAATTGACAAAATATAGTTTTTTTTGGTGGCGTAAAATAACTTTTATACTAAATGAGAATATATGGAGAGGCCATCGTTAGATCAACTAGTCCGATTCCTCTATTGATGTTAATAACATTAATCTTGTAAGTGTAACAATGATTCACGGCGCATTGTGTCAGCAATTCCGCATGACCGTCCAGTCTTACAGTACGTAGTCTATCTTGTGAAACTGACATCCAAGCATTCTCTGGAACACAAGACACGTAGGTAGTGTCAAAGAGGTCTTATAAAATTTTATAAGAAATGAAATTATTTTACTATTAATACTTAACATGAAAAAGTGGAAAATGACTAAACGCTAGATTGGGGAAAGACCTCATGGATTTTCTTTGGTCAAGCTATTTTGAAGATTGTACCAAATAGGCACAAAGGTTTGGGGATATCCTGGGTTTGAGTCCCGATTTGTCAGTTATTTTTTCTTTTAGCTATTAATTATTAATAACTATAAATGATAGTGGTATGGCCGATATTTCATTTGAAAATTAAATTTCAAGGAAAGAAAAAAATATTTAGTGCTTTAAGCCATTTTTCCGGTGAGAAAAAAACTACATATCATATATAGCTATAAAATCATGCCATTCCGGGCTAGTTTAGAGAAAAAGGGCGGGATGAAGCAATAAAGCAGCAAGCAGAATACTTCTATACAAATCAATTATAATATATGCAAAGAAATATGAAGAATATATATAAGCATTGACAAGGAAATGAACTAGATGCAAAATGAAAAAAAAATTGAAAAGAATCATTAATATGCAATGACATTTCTCAAAGTGAAACTTCAGCCAACATTGATTACAGTAATACGTATAACAAGCATATCTAATTGAGGGTATTATAAAATGATTAGTAAAAGAAAATTATAAAAATATGGCACAAATGGGACACTACAACTTGTTTATGGAAACATTGAATGACTTTAATTGAAGGTTTAATTTGTGTGGTTATAGTTTTAATTAAAGTTTCAAGTTTCAATCTTATACTAGATCGCTACGTAAGTACACTGATCTGAGAAGTTGGGAGATACAGAGGACGGATGTATTAGGAAATGAACTCAATGACAGAAATAATCTTGGAGTAAGCCTAGATCTCTTGTGAATTGTTGATAGTGTTAATTTTCCCATCGCTTCGTAATGGGTCTGCTAGGCGCTCATTAGACTAAGTCCTCAGTGAGACAGTCACCTCCAGGTAGCAGAAGCATCGCCCTTACAATAATCCTCCCCTGTCTGAGGCCAAAGAGAATATTGGCCAAGGTGTTGATTGTCTGTTTAATGCAAGGCCTTCTCCGCCGCTAATCCCAGACCCTTTGAAGTGAGGACTTCAGCGGGGCCCGGAGGAGGGTCACCAGGGGGGGATTAGGGGCTCTGCCCCGTCGTGGATTACCCCCTTAAATATTTCACCAGCGGGTGTCCGGCTCTTTAATCTGGACCAGGGCGTGAGAACTTAATAATAGAATCGTCATGTATACGTCCTGGCTCGGCCGTTCCTGAATATTGCATCAGGGCAGCGCCTCCTACTGCCTGTGTGCGGCCGCATCTTGTATTCCGGGTCATTAACTCTCTCTTACATCTCTAATTCTTCTAATTATTTCATTGCCTCAGTCTCAGGTCTGTTATTACTCAGCTGCCATTCTGTATGCATAAGCCCAATGTAATCTTGAAAATTGTATTCAGCATAAGTAAGTTCAAGCATTAGTAATGCTAGGCTTGACGAGAAGCTCTTGCGGTATGTACTTTCGGGTCCTAGGCTCCACTGTCATAAAGGGGCCTATGCCCCCAAAAGCATCCATGTTGCCAGCTGACTACTACTTAGCCACCAGCATTATGAAGCATTCAGCACTTTAGTAATATATTACAAGTTAAATTAAAAGGAAATATGTCTAGGGTTGACAATTTAGACCACCTCAGCTCACCAAAAGTTTTTCGTCTCAGATAGGTGAAAATTTAGGCAGTAAATATCCAGAATTATAAATCAAAACATTTAATTATATATCAAAACATTATTTATTAGTTCGAATAATTATGCTTATACAAATAACTAATACAATTGGTAGTGAAGCATGGCAATAATATGTTTACTAAAGATATGAGAAATATTCTAACTTACAATTAACAATAAACAGAACTACTGAAATACAGTAAATACATAAAAGTTTAACACAATTCTTACCTTCTACCGAGCATGCATCTTATAACATCTGTTCTTTCCTTAAAGAAAAATGTACAACGAAACTGAAGGAAATTTATGAACATATGCGTTTTAAAAATTTAATCTACTTGGCTCTTCTACCGCAGAGATGCAGATCAGTCGCTTATAATGGAGAGTAGTCTTCGCTAAGAATTGTTCGGCGTATCTCCATCAACAGTCCGGAGAGAATTCCAACGGGCCAATACATTTTCCGACGACCGCCTTTGACGTGAGGCTCACACTTTGAATGACCAGCCTCCTGTAGGCCTTCGAGTCATTTTGGAGCTTCACTCTCCGGTAGTTCCATTCGTGACACTCTATTATTTCAAGAAGAATGCTCTTGTAATGTATTGTGATGAGTAGAACATATTACAATTGACTGCCAAAAGTATACAACACAGAGAACTCAGGCGTTCGCTCCCCCTCTTTGCATGGGTTTGCCAGCCTCAAAGACTGTTCACGCCTCACATTATTTTTTTCTTATTTGTAGTACAAAATTACATTTAGTAAAAATACTTGTGTAATAGTTCAGTTGTGTTCGTATCAATAGGGTGGTTATGGCTATGCAGCTTATTACGCCCCTCGTACTTACAGTGAAGTATCAGCACGGTATGAAGTATTACAGTACAGTATCCCTCCTGTTGTTGGCTGATGCCCCAGGATGTTTACGTTCAGCCTTACGCCAACATCCAAGAAGGTTGGATGCCAACCTACGTACTGAGAAACGAGAGGTGAGCACGCGAGATCTCACCGCCCAATTTGCTAAGGTAAATTTTTTCGATTAAAAATTTGATTGTACATATTAGTTTGAATCTTTTACATGTGTGTAACTGCAGTTGTGATTTTATTTATAGCTTTGCTTTTTAAGTTTTCGATTAATTTACTATGCAACATCTAGCAATCTTTAACCGTTAACATTAGCCTATGGTGAAAATAGTGTGTGGAAAGGGTAGCCGAATAGTTAGAGCCTCTACGGCTACTACCAAGTCCAAGAAACAGCGTTTATTGCATTCATCGAGTTTCGAAAATTTGTGCTGTTTCTCTGTGAACAGGAAATAATACGCAACTTCTAAAAACTACGGTGTTACAGCCCTTGCTGAACTTAGACTAAAACAACATCGGGATTGTAAATATTCCTGTTAGTGACATTGAAAACTATTTTACTGCTATTACTGATTCGATGTTAATGTTAGTTATTTTTGCACGTTTTTGGAGACGTTTTTGTAAATTGCTCCTGTCATTCCTGAGTTTTCAAATAACATTTTCCGCCCTCAAACTGCTCAATGTGTTCCAACACCATTTCCTATTAAATACGCGCCAATTCGTGGTTTCTCTCTTGTCTTCTCCCGTTCAGACTTTTATTTTATTAGATTTATAATCCGGATCCCCGGATATTGTTGCATTTACCTAGGCAGGCACATGACGTTCGGCACACACTTGCAAAAGAAATTAAAACGAGTCCACAGACCTTACTACTCTCTCCAGCATCTCATCACCAGCCAGCCCATATCCCTTGGACTGAAACTCCTCATATACGAGAGCGTCCTGAGACCAGCTCTACTGTTTGGGACACCACTCTTTAGATTCCTACATGCCAGCACCATAACTCGCCTCCAGAGCTTCCAGAACCACATCCTGCAAACGGCACTGTGGCATACCCCTTTTCGTGAAATGAAGGCTTCCAACATGCACGAACAGTTCGAGCTCCCCACCATCACCGAAGCCATCAGACGACGTCACTTCAAGTTCCTCGACTCGAAGAAGCACAGTCTAAACCCTCTCTTCCGAGACATGACACCACCACCGCTACCGGCTCGATGGCAACTCACAAGATCGAGTAAAGCAGAAGAAATGGTTGACATCACGGCGCTTGGCCCACCAACAACAAGCCTCTAAGGGGCACCCTCACTGATATCAGACTAACTACGACTGCACTACATGCCTAGAGAAGACTCTAGGCCCAGCCACCAATGGACTCACACCACTCAACAATCAATCAACCTCCACCGAGGATTCCAACACTCCTTACTCCTCTCACACCACCTTCAAGCAGGTCTTCCTAGTGCAAGGATTCGGTCACCCTAAATATTTTATATTTCTCCCTCATCCTAAAATTCAAACTACAGAGCTTAGAAAAAAAAAAAAAAAAAAAAATTGTTGCATTTTACAGCCTTACTTCCGGTTGGCATACAAAAAGAAGGCTCCTTACATTCAAGACTTCCGCAAATCAGCAATCGAATCCTGTAACTCTATTTAAGCATTCATAATTCGTCATTATTATTCTGTTTAGTTATTTTACTTTGATGCCAACAGCCTTCCATCTCTACCTCCTTATAGTTACTCCTAGGTTTTAATTTTTTTTTCCCATGTCTACTCATTTTTTTAAAATCTTTTTATGAATATAGTAACTTTATTATTTAAACTTACCAACGTTGTGTAGTGTAATGTACAGCATGTGTTTTTTCTCATACATTCCGATTTTTTCTTTTCTTGTTATTCTTAAGGCAAAATATCCACGACTAAAGCGTTTTTTTTTCATATCATAAGATACACACACACGCGCATCCACTTATACCTATATAGATAAGCATTAGTTGTTAGCGGTAAGCTCACTATGAGAAAACCGATTGCTGTATGTAAATTAAGAAGAGCCGACAGCATTGCAGGCAGGAGTGATGAAAGAAGAAGGTGGACTGAGAGACTGCTAATGAACTATATATCAAAGAGACGGGGACAGCAATGTCTATAAATTAGATTTATAGTCTCCCGGCAGTAATTATAGCCTCTTTAGATTTATCATTGCTTTATTTCATTTATATAACTAACTTCTAACACTGCAAAGGAAATAAATATATTTTCTCTTCTCACTAGGATGTCCTGTATTACTTCATCATTGCCTCAAGTCTTTAGTGTGTTTCAATTACAGCTAAGATAGATAGATTTCTGTATTTAAAAAAAACAACATTTTTATAGGGAGCTTTGAACTAATATGTATGAAGCTGTGAGGCATCTGGGAGTTCATCTCGATCGGCGTTTCAGTAAATATCAATAATATCAATATCAACAATAGCGTCTTCCACTAGCGACTTCTAAACTTTGACGGTTGATAGCGGCCATATTGTTGAAGCTGCATCTGTTGAATTGGCTGTCGTTTATTCAGTCTGTTTTGCCAAATCACCAAAACGGATATAGCGTTTAACAACACGTGTAAAAAAACACATATTTAGGTAAATATAATATCTTGCATTCATTTCAATATTTCATGTCTTAAGAAAATACTAATCATACCCAAAATAGTACATATTATTAGTCTTTTAGTGTATATTATCAATTTGATAGACTTTTTTAATGTAATTATCATCGTGTTAAAACAATAAAAAGAAAATTAATGTTTATTCATAATCTGTCTTTATATTTTACACATATATTTGCTTATAATTTGTAATAAATCTCTTGTCACTCCCTCTCTCCCTCGCTCTAGTGTTCCAATAACCCGATAATTGTTTATTCATGTTATCGAAATTCAATGTTTGCTTGTATACTCAGTCGTTTATTAATAAACTTGATGAGATCTGCCTCAGTTCTTTCATCAGCCCGTGGCGCGATCCCGATCTTCAATCGCCAGTGAAGTAGATGCAAAGAAGAAGATTCAGAAGGCACAGCAGACTGGATCTTGATCAGGCAGCGCCGACAGCTGGTGATTTGTAGCAGTTGCTAATTGAAAGAGGCCCTCTAATTACTAACTGAAGGCTACTAAACTTCAACAGTCAGATATAGAGCTATGCAAATCGCCTAGCGCTTCTTCAATCTCCTTATCATGTCTGTCCGACTTGGTGATATACCGCTGTCTTCTCTAACTAACTTGAGTCGCCAACTCAACCGTAAGCCCTCTGTCTTGGCTTTGGACTGGAGTTGTTCGTTCGTTATTGAACCAGTGTTCAGAAAAGAAACGGGATGATCAAGATATAGTCACGAATTAAAATTGCAATAAAGAAGTGAATCCAACATAAAATGTTGTTAGAATCTTACATAGCACTCCAAAATGTACAATCGTAATATTTACCATTATTTAAAATACATTTAAAAAATCCTTTCAATCAATAATCAAGTGAAACCTCCATCTCAAATAACAGATTATCTTCTGTGACCATAGTAGTATCAGCAAAAACTACTATTGTAATATATTAGAAATTTTAAATATTATGCCAGTACACTGAAAATTTCATCTATTGCCAATATTTATCAATTTCACAACTGATGTAAACAAAATAATCATAGTTACTTCAAAATTAAACTGAAAGAATATGAAATAAAAGTTTTAATCGATAACAACTAAAGTGAAAAGTTTAAATAATGCCTCTTATTCCTACGCATGGATTATGTCTTGTCTTGTAGGGATGGTAGGGGGTGGGTTTCCCAGCACGCACGCAGTGATTTTGGTCCTTTTCTATAAATTTGGTTTAATAGCTATTTTTGATTGCTTGACAAGTATTTTGTCATTGTAATCCATGGGTTTAATAGATTACTATTTATTGCATTGGAATTTGCTTTGTATTTAACATTTTTTAAGTTATATGTGAAACTGATATATTTTGAATTCATAACGTAGATGTGCAGACTTGTTATTTATATTCATATGTAGTTTTCACTGTTGCGTTTTTTTTTTATCGAACTATAATTTTTCTATAACTATAATTTCCAAAATCCAATAAAACCACCGAGATTTCAGCTATAACTCAATCAGTTTTTTTTTTTAGATGAATGAAATTTTGTAGCTCTATTCAGTTGAGTTATAAATTATTCAAGGAAAAATCAGATACGTGTACAGGCCTTTTCAATATATATTTGCGCTATTTACAATTTTTAAAAGTAATCACACTTGCCGTGGTAGTTCACGTCCTTTAAAAAAAAAAGTATTTAATTTATTATCACTGAAACTGAGTTCCAGAAATTATAAATTATATGTCACTAATAAAATAGGAGGTTTAAAATATAAGTAGTAGAAATAAATACAATTATGTAATCAACTCTTTACTAAAATGATGAAAAAATATTTACTAAAATTAGAAATTTACTACCCGAACAGCGCTTAGGTGTTTTTTTGTTCCGTTTGACCTGGAATGTACATCGCCCAGACGCATTTACATAACACAACTATTTAAAGACATACCTTAAATATAAACAGAATGGACTAATAACCAATATGTCTATATTTTAACATATTTAAAACAAAACTTTATCATTATAAACACCAGAAAATTAAAATGGGTCCAGTTTATTTTATAAACTAAATAACCAATGCACTTAACCTACCAAACTCTCTAGTTTATATTTATAATACCGCGCGTACAATATTTTAAAGTGAACACAAAAGTTAACTATACTTAATCCAATTTAACTGCCAAAATCCATCTCCTATGTTTACGCCATTTGCGTAAACTTAATTTCATTTTAATTTGAATTTGCTATTCAATAAGTAATTACCCGAAACCATTCGGTAGTTCTGTGAATCACAGACGCTGGCGCTGCCTGCCGGCTCGATCAGCGTTTTTCCCCACGCTTTTGTCTCTCAGGTGGTAATTTTCATTTTCATTATTATAGCGTCTCTTTTTGTCTTCAACAGTTATCATTTTTCACACTGTTTTTCAAGCGTATTTTCAACGCCATTATCTTTGTTTAGTCATTATTCAAATCACTATTACGCAGTCTTGGAGAAGCGACATTTCAGATTAAACGCAGACAGCTATTGGATGAATCGGGACTTGGATAAATCTGGAATTTGGGCCCAAATCTCTAGGTTATCGGAGTTCAAGAAGGGAGATTCGCACGCTGTCGTCACATCGAAGCAGCTAGGAATTTACATTACTGTGTTTACATTTGATATTGTCATTTCTCTAACGAGACTCTCAAATAATTACAGTCCACTTAAAACTCAAACGTATAGCTAATTATCCCCAGGCTAATTAGTTTCTCGAATCAGTCGCCTCGTTTGCCGGTTGCGATTTCAACTGGTGAAATTCCAAACACCTATGTTCTATCCATCACAGTTGTTTTTCTCAACCCGTTCCACGATGGCGAAAGTGGATTACACTCAAGGGCCTCCTTGGTCGGTTATTTAGGTTTATTTCGGTGAAAAATCACTAGGTCTTCGTCGCCGTTGTTTCATGTATTTAAACTAATTTGGACAGCCCACCGACGGGAGTCCGAGAGTGACCAGGGACGAGAGCAATACTTAAGATCCTAGAACCATCAAGACCCCTGGAGGCATCTCATTCCCAAAAGTCAGGTGGTGGTTGCAGGTACCGTTTTATAGGTAACGAGGTCCAATTTGAGGATGTGGCTAAAACACATATTAACCACTTACCTAAGTACATTGGTACTCAATAAAGCAGACACTATTTTTACGTTGTACTCCTTACGGGAGCTAGTGGGTGTTTCTCTGATTTAAATACTTAACGCTGCAACCATTTTCCCGACGCAGAAGAACACGTGCTATCGGAGACAACTATTCCAAAATAATCCCTTTTATCATGGATTAGCGGAAAAAAACAAAAAAAAACATAAGGAATTTTCTGACCTTTTATACTTTTATTTTTAATGCCCACTAATGGCCAGGGTGTATCACGTGTGGGTGTTTCTCTGAACAAGTCTGATTTAAAATTTTAAAATAAACAAGACCATTAAATGAGATTTAATAGCTAGGTCATTATTATATGAATTGTAATTTGGAGTAAATCGGTTTTGGGGAGAAAACATTTATGGTATTAGTAGTCTATTATTTCCTAATGTTGCTGGAAATCTTGGTGGCACTTTTAGACTATTTAAAGTGGATCTCTTCAAGATGGCACTCCTCAAATATTTGACGATGGTTCAATCTCGGTTACATTTTATATATTTTGTAGGTGCTTCTCGGGAATAAACGTGGGTGCATCTATGATTTCCTATTCTTAGGCACGCAAGTGCTACTGCTTCTCACCTGTTGCCTCCGTCAGATGCTGCCCTGATCTCCTCGATGTATGGGTGTCGGGTTAGAAGGAGGGGGGCAGGGAAGAGGAACAGGGTAGGTATTATAGATAGTTTATGTGGTCTTGGAATGACCACAATTTCACACTCGGTATCTAAGGGTATGCGAAAACCGTCCGGATCCCATAGGCGAGTGTGAACCGGAGAGAAGGAGATTGGATCACTGTGGGAGATGCTACTAGGTAAAGTATGTAGGGCTCCAGAGACCGTCGTCCACATGGAAGGGATCCCTTGCTGACTTTAGCGAGACGAAGACAGAGAATCCCACTAGGAAGGTGTGGCTTCTGAAAACGCCGGACTAAAACATAGCGAGGTTAGGAAAGAGAGGTGCAGAGTTAGTTGAATAAGAAAGCCATGGTTCTAGTAGAGCAGCAAGCGCCACTGCACAGAGATTACACCAGTAATCGTTCATTTTATTTGGATTGTTACAGAGATTACACGAACAGTTTTTGATAATATATCGTGTTAAGGGGAGCATATACGCCTAGTTGGCATGAACTAGAGGTCAGTGAGCCGTGGTCTAAGTCCGAACAGCCTCAGGATGATAATTCACAGCCAGATGCAGAGGGAGATATGCACAGTGAATTAGAAGGCTCACATCAGCTCCTGTGTAAAGCCTCACGGCCTCAAGCTCCGAAACTTCATTTGTGCTCCTAGGGACTGCCTCAGGAGCTAATGGCGTTAGGAGCCCTTGAAGGGAATATTGATGTGGACAGTTGTTGCCTGAGGCGATGGGATTAGCATAGGAGTGGCCGCTGGTCAAAGAGGCCTTGCCGTCAGTCTCAGGCCGGCCAGCACCTAACATCTTAATAAAGAGGAAGGCAGGCGCTTTGATATTCGTCTGCGAGCCTTTTTGATCGCCCCCGCACGAGTCAAAGAACTCCGGATAAGGGGGGGGTGCTGTTGTTTTAATTAGGGCTTCAGGAACAGATGTAGCGGCGCATTTTTGTATGATATACTTGCCATAATTCGTTATGGTCGAAGAGAGAACGATCTATAGCAGTTCAGGCAAGCAGCTATTTAGCAGTATGGTTGTATATTTAGACCTTTATTAAGTGTGCATGAAATTTAATTATTTTACGCCATTTGCGATGCATTACACAACATCAACAACTTTGATGTGAAAGAAAATTCTGGATGAATCTGCTGAAAAAGGTACATCTTGACCATTTTCCGATATTGCCAAGACAAAGGCTGAATAAGATGAAACTAAAGTCACCATCTCCAAGACAAGCAGATTGGCTACTTCGATGGTTGTTAGTGCGGAGTGTTCTGCCACGATGAAATAACGACATCAACAAACAAAAAAAAAAGGACTTTTTGTGTAATTATTATGCTGCTATTGGCTTTAAACCAAATCTTGCTTTTGATATTGTACTTATCAAGTTAAATAATGAACTTGCAGAAATTAATACCCGATCCAGTAATTGCGAAATAATTTTGGGAGGCGACAGTATTGACAGTAGATTGGAAACATTCAATTCCATTGAAAACTACATTCTAGACAATACGATACTGATAGAAACTCAAAGAAAAATGGACTTATAAAGTTTAATTTAATTTAAGTTATAAATTTTTATGTTCCCCTATTTGCAGAAACCCTGATTAATAATAAACTGCATGATATGCACTGCACGATCACTGAATTACTACCAACTCTTAGCATTGGATTGACAAAACAATTGATGATATGGTCTCCACTCATTTTTCACTTTTGTGTGTTATCCTTACTTATCACCTATCTAGTGGAATTACAATTGAGTTGAAACATCTCAATTACAACTACCCAAAGATCTTGCTTAACTCAGATAATGAAACCTACCGATGAAACAAATAAATGGTTTAAATATGTAATGAACTACTCAGGGATTTATATTTCAATAGTTTATCAGTTGAAGAGCTCAACCGAAATTCACTGTAGATTTGAGTGTGTCTGAACCAGGAATAAAAGGAGTGGTCAGGTCAAGAGATGCTACCTCCACGGCCAATTCCCCTGCCGTCCTTGAGTCACACCTGAAGATGATGGTTGAAGTCATCGAAAGTGCTTGGAATTTTATAAATATAATAAAACAAAAACTATTGGCAGCCCAAAATTGTTTCGATCAATTATCAAAGTTGAACCCACACACCAGCAAACACTTGCAACAAAATATTACAAAAAGTAGTACACCTTTGCTTAAATTAATTCAGGGGCTCGACAAGTTATCTCCGAAAAATTCCCCAGTAACGGAGGAGGATATAACAAAAAGACAATACAGGCACACTTTGAAAATAAACCATAAAAAACACAATAAACAACACCATGACAACACAGGGAATAACCTTAACAACCACATATATGCTTTTATTTGTTTATTAGAAATTTCACAAGTACCTAGCGCTAAACCATTACAAATCGTTTTCGTATCGCTCTATAAGGGGATTAGTTCCTTAGCCTCTAGCTGGATAAACACCATGCTAGAGAATAGGATTTTACAATCACAATTGGGACAAACCAAACTGTGGATGAAGCCAGTGGGAGGATGTCCACAGGGAGGGGTGTTATCTCCATTACTGTGGTGTTTGGTCGTTGACTCATTGTTAACAAACCTAAACTCTGCAGGGTTCTACGCACAGGGATATGCTGATGACATTGCTGTGCTCATAGGGGGCAAGTTCTCAGAAACCATTTCTGAGTTGCTTTCCGCATCGATGGATCTTTTGAGGGATTGGTGTGAAAAGAATGGTTTAGGAATCAATCCCCAGAAGATAAATCTCTGTATCTTCACTAACAAAAGAAATGCTATAGTTAGACCACCCTATATAGGGGGGACACAGGTAAGCATTTGTAGTGAGGTAAAGCATCTAGGGGTTACTCTGGATAGAAAATTGGACTGGTCTAAACACATCAGGAATACTACTATGAAGGCACTTCGATGCCTCTATGCATGTAAAAGGGCTGTGGGTAGGAGACCTGGGGACTACAACCCAGAATGTTATTCTGGCTATATACCGCAGCAGTTAGACCAATGGTGCTCTATGCCTCTATGGTGTGGTGGCACAGAGGTAGTATTAGTAAAAATAAAACTTTGCTTGGCAAATTACAGAGGCTTTCATGTCTCATGATCACTGGTGCCATGAGTACAACTCCTACTGCTGCAATGGAAGTCTTATTGAACTTGAATCCACTGCACATAGAAGTAGAAGCGCAAGCCTTGAACGTGGCTTACAGACTTGCGAAATCAGGAACAAGATCCAAAGTCATGACTCACATGGGACATGGGAACTTGTTCAGAAGAATTGATGAGGACGAGGTGCTGTCAATGCACTCTGACCTACAAGTTAAGAAACACACAGACGTTTTGTACTGTGCGGAAAACACAAAGACCAAACCACATAAACTGTGTAATGGGATTAATTGCTACACAGACGGCTCACTAACAGAAAACGGATCAGGGGCCGGCATATGGAGGAAAGATAAACCAGAATCTGGGATTTCTATTCCTTTAGGTAGACACACCTCGGTCTTTCAGGCCGAAGTGATGGCGATCAATGTCTGTACCCAAACCTTAATTGGGGAGGGTGTAAGAAACAGACTGATCACAATTTTCACGGATAGCCAGGCAGCCATTGGCGCCCTGAGAAGCTATACGACCAGATCTTATTTGGTTGAGGAGTGTAAAAACAACCTAAACACACACTCGCTAGCCAATAAGGTTAGAATCGACTGGGTGCCAGGACACACAGGCATCACAGGCAATGAGAAGGCAGATGGCCTTGCAAGGGTGGGCTCAGAACAGACACCTCTTGCACCTGAACCCATATGTGGTATCAGCCTCAGCTACGCTAAAAGGCGTATAAAATTAGCTTTAGAGGACAAGGCAAGACTTTCTTGGAGAGAAACTAAGAAACAGGAACACTCGAAACTGTTTCTTAATGGACCCTGTAAGAGAAGAAGCTCAGCACTTCTATCAATGGACAGGTGGACACTCAAAAGTGTGACAGGACTCTATACAGGTCACTGTCGGTTAAATAAACACCTCTTTAATTTGGGGATAGTGGGATCACCAATCTGCAGATTCTGCAAGAAAGAGGGAGAAACGGCACGTCATATAATATGTGACTGTGATAACTTAGCTAGAAGGCGATACCTTCACTTTGGTAGTGATCGCATTGTAGACCCCAAACTATGTGAACTGATCGATCCATTCAGTATCCTCAGATTTTCAAAGGCCGTGGGCCTGTCACATATATAGGACAGGGACATGGACGGCGCACAATAGGTCTCGGTGAGGCCGCGGTGCACAAATGCCGGAACAAATAATAATAATAATAATAATCGCTCTATAAACCAACTGTTTTGTTACCGTTCATAGGAAGTGTCCAGTTCGTCAAACCGTCTCAACCGACTACTGGGTGAACTGTCCACGGAGGAGCTGTCTACAGGTGAGTGGATAGTGAAGCTGTGGACTAGATTGCCAATTGCAAGAATCACTTCACATTACACAGAAAAGGCGGCCATATTGGTGAGGTTGCCGATCAGCTGTAGTAAAGATAAGAGTGGGGAGTCCGCAAAGCCCTCATAGCACCGTAGCCAGGTGCTAGCGTCGGAGGCTCTTAAATAAGTTACGTGCGTTCGCGTGGCTCCCACTTGCCATATATTTTTTATTTATAAAAAAATACTGAATAATTCAGTAAAATACTGCTGATAGAAACGCATGTTTTATCAATGATGATTGGCTAAGGGCAAGGCTAGATGGGTATTTAAGCCGGAGTCTGGCCCCTGTAAATCATGCTCTCTCCTGGCAACTTACGTGGCTACCCTGCTTGAACTCTGAAAACCTGACTGCTTCTTTATGAAAAAACCTGACTGCTTCTTTTTGAAAAACCTCTGCATCTCTTCTCTCCTTACCTCGCTATGTTTTAGTCCGGCGTCGTCAGACCTACAAACATGCGTTTCTATCAGCAGTTAATGTCAGCAAAAAATAAAAAGAAACGCACAAGGTCGTTGGGACCTACCCCCACTCCGTCACCGGTCAATCGTAAGCCACGGCGATCTAATCGAAATATAGCCCCTGTAAATTCATCAGCTCCCAGCAGCTCTATAGAAGAACTACCATCACAACCCAGCACATCAAAACAAACGACAACAACTCATGAGTCTCCATTTTTCACGCCCAATAGTTACGAGGTGTTCAAAAATATTGAAGTAGAAGACATGGACTCTACAAACACCCACAAAGCCCAAGCCACCAGCGATATTCGTACGTAACATTAGTAATTTTAAATTACTATGTACCCAACTGAATAAAATTGTAGGTACAGGAAAATACACTTGCCTCAATCGGTCCCGGTTACAAAAGTTTCTCCGGACACTCCCGACACATGCCGAACAATAATCAAATACTTACATGAAACTAAGGCCGACTTTCATACCTACCAACTAAAGCAAGAAAGATCGCTGCGGGTGGTGATTAGAAACCTGCATCCCACTACACCAGCGGACGAGATAGAGAAGGAGCTCTTAAGCCTAGGATACAAGGTTCGCCAAATTACGAATGTGCTCCGTGAGGAAAGACAAGGAAATGATGCAAGCATAAAGACACCACTACCCTTATTCTTTGTAGATCTAGAGCGAACACCTGGAGTGGAAAAATCTACGAGGTTACCCACTTGTATTACACAAGAGTACAGGTCGAAAAGCCTTACCCGAAACGCGATATAGTTCAATGCCATAATTGCCAGGCATATGGGCACACAAAATCATACTGCTACCACCCTTCCAGGTGAGTAAAACACAGTGGGAAGCACAAAAGTGAATTGTGCAAGAAGCCCCTAAAATCACCTGGTGTATGCGTACTCTGTCAGCAAGGCCACCCGGCTAACTATAAAGGCTGTGAGGCTTATAGAATTTTGAAGTCCAGGAGCGAACAACGTCGTCGTCCAGCAGAAGAAAATCCAGCCACAGGTAGCCCAAGAAGCGCCCCAGCCAGAAGTTTAAGGCCTTCAGTCTCTTTTGCTGACGCTGTTCAGAACAGAGAGCAGTCACAGGCATTGCCCACTCCTCCTCCGCAAGTTCTTCTTCCCAAGCACTCCGTTCATCCCAGCAACCAGCAAACTCAATCCCATCCTCAACCACACATCTCGCATATCCCGCCACCTTCAAGCTCTTCAGATCTCACCAGCCTTTTAACCTCATTCCTTACAGAGTTCAGAACCCTAATTACCCTCTCATTTCCCTTCTTACAAATATTGTCACCTACCTCATCCCCATTAAACAAAACCCATAAGTGGATCTTTCCGACTCCTTATCCATTCTCCTTTGGAATGCGAATGGAGTTCGCACCCAGACTAACGAACTGACAGCACAACTTCATGACAAAAACATCCACGTAGCTCTCATTACTGAAACAAGACTTACGAGTAAGCGATCTTTTACAGTTCGACAGTACCAGACTTATCGAACTGATCACCCAGAAGGAAGAGCACATGCAGGCACCGCTGTTATTGTTCATAACTCCATTTCCCATCACATAGTTCCTTTGGTAGCACACGATTTCCTTCAGTCCATTGTAGTGTCAATCAGCACCTTCCCTTTCCCCCAATTCATCTCCTTTCTAGACTCCATCGGACATTGTTTCCTTGTGGGTGGGGACTTTAACGCATAGCATCAACATTGGTGCTCAAGATCCACAAATACACGAGGACGTGCTTTGCTGTTTGCCCTCACACGGAAATATTTCTCCACTATCTCTCCTGACACAGCCACCTATTGGCCATCAGATCCCAACCAAAATCCAGATCTCCTAGACTTTTTCTTCTACAATAGTTTGGGAATACTAAACTATTCACTCACGCGCATCGATGACCTCTCCTCCGATCATAGCCCTTTATTATTAACCATTTCCCTAAGACCAATTCACAAACTGCCTCCCCCTTAATTTATCAGGGGCCCAGTTGACTGGGACCACTTCCACCAGATTCTTACAGACTCTGTAGACCTCAAAGTACCTTTGAAAACATCCCAAGACCTAGATGATACAGTGCATTCCTTCACTACCCTGATCCAGAGGTCGGCCTGGGAGGCATCGTCACCCCACCTCCATCTGAAAAATCACTATCAAAATCCTTTACCTCAGTATCTCATAGACCCAATCCAAACGCCACTCGAGAAGAGTGTGGCAAAGATCCCGACATCCTGCTAATAGTCGCTCATACAATCAGTACTGCAGGTTGGTAAAGCTGCAATTGGCATCCTTCCGTTCCGATTCTTTTAATTCCTATCTCTCCTCTGTGTCTACCAAGGACAACTCCTTGTGGAATCTAACTTAGAAAATCCTAAAATATCATCCTGTTTCACACCCAACCAGCCGTGATTATGGGTCCTAGGCTGCTTCGGATGGCGAGAGGGTGGAAGGATTCGCACTGCATCTTTCCCGTAATTTCACTCCTCACCTTACTCCTCAAAAAATACTCATCGCTCAACTGTCGAAGATTTCCTCACTTCACCTATCCCTCTCTCACTGCCACCAAAAGCCGTTAACCCGTCTGAGGTTAAATATCTTCTGAAAAATTTACTTTCCGAAAATCTCCAGGATACGATCTCCTTACTCCTTGAATTCTCTAACATCTTCCTCCTAAATCCATAATCTTCCTAACCTACATTTATAACTAATTACGTCCGAACGACGCATTTTCCTCTCCTCTGGAAACAATCCATTATAGTCCTATTCGCCAAACCCGGCTAACCAATGAGGCCTCATCTTACCGTCCAATTAGCCTACTCCCTATCTCTCAAAAATATTTGAAAAACTCCTATTAAAACGCCTACTTCCAATTATTGAATCCGAAAACCTTTATCCTAATCACCAGTTGGGTTTCCGCTAACGAGATTCCACTGCTCAACAAGGCCTTCGCGTTGTCAATCACATATCCTCAGCCCTTGAATCCAAACAGTATTGCACTGCTGCCTTTCTTGATATAGCTCAAGCTTTTGACAGGGTTTGGCACGCAGGTTTGCTTTACAAGCTCTAAAGATATTTATCCTATTCCTAATCCTACAGTCCTACCTTTCAAACCGCTTCTTCCAAGTCTGCTGTGGTTTAGAATATTCTAACTACTATCCTAAAAAAGCAGGAGTTCCACAGAGCAGCGTCCTGGGTCCCATCCTCTATAATCTACACACCGCTGATGTCCCCTCCACCACCAATACCTTCTTGACAACGTTTGCAGATGACACTGCAGTCCTGTCAACCCATTCAGACCCTGATATAGCATCCCAATACCTTCAAAAACACCTTGATGAGATTAAGTATTGGTGCAACCAATGGCGAATCAAGGTTAATGAAGCAAAATGCTCCCACATAACCTACACCCTCTGCTAGTTTTTTTAAATCGATTCCTCTCCCTGTGTCTGAGACAGTACGGTATTTAGGCTTCCATCTCGACAAAAGACTGACATGGAACCCACACACCAGGCTAAAAAGACAAGAACTGAACAGACGATTTGGACAACTGTACAGACTACTTCGAAGGACATCCCATCTCTCAATAGAAAATAAACTACTTATTTACGAAGTTATACTTAAGCCAATCTGGACATACGGAATAGAGCTATAGGGGACAGCAAGAAAGTCGAACATCAAGCGCATCCAATCCTTTCAATCAAAAGTCTTGAGAAAAATAGTAAATGCCCCTTATTGCGTCAGAAACAAAACCCTTCACAATGATCTGAATATGCCCTATATTCTTGAACTCATCCCTTCCAAGTTCATAAAATTCCATAGTAACCTATTCAACCACCCTTATTCCCTAGCACAGTCATTGCACTGCACCACTCATCCCTATAATCCTCCTCGGAGATTAAAACGGCCGTGGCCTCGTGACCTGCTATAATTAAGTGTTAGTGGGAGTCCTGGCAATGGCCAGTTTCTCTAATCATGTCCTGAGCGTCTGTGGCTCTCGCGCTCTTGGTCAGCCTCCACTGGCTAGTATCCGGTGACGCGGCTGACGGAGGAGTGTGGGGGACTTCCCAAGACTCCGCTTTCTCTTCGCATGTGGATTTGGGAGGTCTCTGGGCTGTCTGTAAATATTGTATGAATGAGCGAGTGAATGATGAACTGTAAATATGGTATAAATGAGAGCATTTATCTTAATTACTTATTGCCTTATAAAAGGCAGATTGTAATTATAGCACAATAAAGGAATATATAAATAAAAAAAAATAATAATATTCATGTATGGTTGCCTGTGTCGGCCGCTTTCGGCTGAATGAAAATGCACCGAACTGCTACCGTTGATTTCATCTTCTGGACAGAGAAAGACAATATCATGTTTCACACAGGGAATGCTACAACCTGATCAGCTCTACCGTGGATTGTGCTGATGTATACAATTACATTGATTGGCAACATGATCTTAACCCATTTCCAGTCCTCCAATCCAGGAAACAACCAAACATAACCTCAGGGTCTATCGTCGACATGTCTGCTAAAACACATCCCACAACACCTTGAATTATAGCACAATAAAGGAATATAATAATAAAAAAAGAATATATTTTTATTAATTTCACAATTAAACATTTGGAAAGGTACCCCTCCTCATTTACCAATAGAGTATTATGAATATATTAAGTTTAAATTATACATGAATATTTGTTGAATTTAATGCTTTCAATCTTACAGGAAGACGTCAGTAGCTGGTGTCCAGAATAAATGGCTTATCCAGTGACGCGGCTGACGTAGGGGACTACCCAAGACTCCGCTTCCCCCTCCGCACGCGAGGGAGGTGACAACCATGTGGACTTGGGGGGCCTCTGTGCCGTTTGTAAATATTATATGAATGAGCGAGTGAATGATGAATTGTTAATATGGTATGAATAATAACATTTATTTCAATTATTTATTGCCTGATAAAAAGGCAAATTGTAATTTTATCTTAATAAATTGTTGAAGTACTAAAGAAATTTCACGATGCGGAGAATACTTTTGAAGGTGATATAAGATGAGAAAGGCTTGATAGAAATCTATCAAAATAACTTGTCCTGTTGAGTAAATATTTTTATGAGATAGATTCAATTAGCCCCTCTGTAGTTATAATGGATTGGAGTAAAATCGACCGGAATGGGGTGAAGAGATTGAAGACAGATTGAATATCCAGAGTTGACAACCCGCCGATGAAATCTAACTCGGGGGGGGGGGGGTTGCGAAGAACTCCTCTCAGTGTCCTAATTAAGGGGCCACCTCTGAAGGGATTTTTGAAAACCCTTAAAACTCATCGTGTCAAATTAAAGCGAATTTCTCTTCCATCAGTTGGCTGCCAGAGGAGTTTTCGGTTAATTTTTCCGAAACCCCTCGATACTTCTGATTTCTTTCTCTCTCTCCTTTTATTTTTACTTCCTTTTTTTTCCCTTTTAGCGTAGCCTCCATTTGCATAACTCATTAAGTTTTTGGTGACTCTTCTGATAAAACCGGACGACTTAAGTTCTCATCGACTTCAGCTTACCTAATTAAAAACTTACTTTTCAATAGAGTTGGCGTTAAAGAGACAAAGTTTGATCCTATGCCAATCATATCTAAAACCTTTATAAAAACCTTTTTTATTTAATTTTAATTTTTGCCTCTTGATAACCCAGCCAGTGTTAACTTTGAGGTTATTTATACAATTTACAAGTACCTTCGATTTGATAGATAAACAAGGCATAACATGATTAGTGTGAATTATGTGGTAAAGTTTTAGACACGTGTAAAAAATGTAATGAAATGTATAGTCGTGAAAATTTAATTTCAATGCAACTACTAAATCGTGATTCAAAGTGGATACTCTTAAATAATAGAAAATTTAAAACCTTAGAGCGATAAATAAAATTGAAAACCATTAAGTTATTAAGTTCCAAAACTAAGACCTACAGAGAATTCGTTTTGACCATTTAGTTGAAACTATTGTTATATTTTCCTCGCTTTTAATGGTTATTTTGAACACAGTTTTAATAAATACTAGCCAAAGACAAAAAAATGTATTTACTGCTGGGTCACGCGTTGATGATTGATAGGTTCACATTTATCATTACCCTTAACTAATTTCCTACGTGTTAGTGATTTTTTTTCATTTTCATACACAATAAAAATCAGTTTCTTTTACACACCCCATAGAATTTTAATATACAAAAGAATTTTTAGCCTCAGCAACTACTTTTATACGATAATTAATTATAAATAAAATGTCGTTAATCTGATTCTGGAAGGAGCACTAAGAAGACTAACATCAAAACTATGCAACTTTTTCAATAAAAGCTCTATGACTTATCACAGGTGTACCAGTTTGCATATGAGATTTCAGACAAACCTAAAAACTTCTTCCACTCACGACTGCATCAGAACTTCCGCAAAACACTGCATATGCGCACAAACCCACTGATACAAGGACTGGCTACACCTGACTTACCTGGTCACATTATATATGGATGAGGAGAGGTGGGAATAGAGATCTTCTAAATTAATTAGAATATAATAATACCTGCAGCAATATAGGAGAGGTTATTACATCATAAATGTCATTTTGGCATATTTACAGCACTTTCGCTGGTTGCAAATTAATAAAATAATACTAAAATGAACGTTCTGGAATGTTTATCGTACAATAAAATATTGAATAGATGAATATTTGTGTAGCAATAATCATTGATATATTTTTTAGATATTTGGTCCACTAACCCTAGGATCTCTTAGCAAGTTATCTGCAGCTCAAAACTAGATAATAAAATATTGTTTAAAAATGATTAAAATAAACTTTTTACTCTTATTGTCAATCCTCATTTAAGATAGTTAATATTGGTTAGTGTAACTGTTTGAGTTACAAGTAATATAGGGGAAATATCCGAAAACACTTCTGCCCCTGCTGAAAGAACAAGAGGGTAAGGTTACCACCTGGTAAGAAGGATTGGTTTAAACTTAAAAAGAGAGGAGAAGTTGAAGGGGCCGACGTGAGAGTGGGGGCGACCGCAGGACACGTGAGGCACTTCTAATCTGTCCTGTGTAGGCCAAAGGAAAAGGTCCTGCCTCACAAAGGAATGTTAATTAAAAGTCCTTACTAATTAGTGGGAGGATCAAAGACTCCTTAGCGAGCCCGCCAAATTAAACCCCTCCTCTCTTTCATAAAACAGCGGAGGGATGTGGGGGCCGGACTCCCCCCCTCTCTTGGTCTTCAACCCCTTCAGCTGTGTGGCCCGGTGTCCGGTGATATTGGCCTTCTTTGACAACCGAGTCTTCGGGGGTCAGCGCGCCGAATTGTAGGGCCTGTTCACTCTGTGAACAGGAACCTACAGAGCTATCTAATTTGACACCATTTAAGTAGAATATTCCGTATCTGCAACCATGGTTGAAAAAATATAATTCATCTCTTCGTTGTAGGAGCAATGATTTCTACAATATGCAGTGTTTACTTTAGTATTTTGAAGTTTAGGCTAACTTAAGGCTAATGACTAGGCTTGACTGCGATCCTTGAAACCCTTTACCCCCTACTTTGCAGAGTTTAATAAAAATATGTTTTGAAAAATCCTAAAATTTCCCGTTTCGGGTATTGGAATTGGTGACTTAGACAAGGTGCAATAGCTTACCACCAATACACTGTACACTATAGTATTGATGGTTGGTTTAAGAATTACGTTTTTATCACACCGTGATCCACTTAAATAAAAATTGAATGATAAAACAAATAATAAAATATTTTAAAAAAAAGGTAAGTTTATCGTTAATTTTAGCTTGACATGTTAACTATTACAATACTTTTGTTCTCGTTATGTACGCCCTGTCGTGTTATGGTACATTTATTGCGATTTCTTTAATTAGTGTATTTATGTACTTAGAGTAAATGTTAAAAAAAGTAGATTTAGAGTACAAGATTCGTACAATGAAAGGATATATATGATTTTAGTTATAATCTATCAGACCCGGGACTGGACGAACGTGAGAGACTTAATTTTATCCTATTATTTACATAAAAATGATTACAGAGGCCTACAAGAAACAATTTTTTTTATTGGTGTCTAGAAATTAGATCTGATTTTAGCAATATTTGGGGCGCTGAATATAAATGCGAAATCAGTTTTTGTCCATCTGCTCTTCTTTTTTAGTTCAGATTTTATTGAACGTGCAGTTCTAAATCACATATACAAGAATTGGTTCTTGTATATGTGCCCTACTGTCAGTCTGATGTCTAGTTAGTTCAATGAAACCCCACCTAACGGAGCATACGGTAACCTGAGTGACCTCAACACTTCAGCTAGAGTTGAGTTAGTTTGTGAGTTTCACTGTGCAGGGTAGATCGAGGTTGACATTTGTGTTTAGGAAAAATTTGTTTTAAAGTTAGCTTAAAATGTACCTGGTTTTATTTGTGTTTAATAGAAATAAAATGAGTTCAAGTAGAAGAAGTTGTGTAAATCATCCAGATGTGCTTTGCTGCATATGCGGAGAATACGCGTTAAAAGAAAACAGAAAGACTGTCAGTGATTTTGTAAATAGAGCTTATCATGGATACTTTGGCGTTAGGCTTAGTGATCAAGATAAAACCTGGGCACCACATCAGGTCTGTAAAACTTGTAAAGAACATTCGCTTCAGTAGACTACCGGGAAAAGAAAAAGTTTAAAATTCGGCGTACAGATGGTTTGGGGAGAACCGGAAAACCACTTCGATGACTGCTATTTCTGCCTAGTAAATATTACTGGAATGAATCGAAACAACCTTAGCAAGTGGACTTGTCCTGATTTAGAATCGGCATGACGCCCAGTCCCTTACTCAAAGGAAGTGGCGATCCCAATGTTTCACCAGCTACCAGAGCTCTGTGAAGACGAGTGTTATCCCTCTTATAACCATTATGATACTAATGTAAGTGACAGTGATTATGAGGTGTTGTCATTAATTCCTCAACATTTCAACCAGGATGAGTTAAATGGCTAGAGATCTCAACCTGTCAAAAGAAGTTTCTGAATTACATGCTTCCAGGTTGAAGGGCACAAATTTCTTGAAATCAAAATTACCCTTTAATAACAAGAAAAAAAGGTCTGGTACCCTTCTTCTCTCAATCGTGTATTGTGTCACAAAATTAGTAGACTACTGGAAAAAATGGGCCTTTCTGACTATTTTCCAGTTTATTGGCGTCTATTTATTGACAGCTCAAAGTCAAATTTCTGTACAAAAGTGTTTTACATAATGGGAATAAATATGGATCAATACAAATCGCGCGTGATATTTGTCTTTGGGAAAGAGTTGTTAATTTTAATAAGTTAGTAAATTAACTCAATACTGTGTTGTCTTTGTGTTGCTAATAGAGAAGGACTTCCCAAGACTCCGCTTCCTCTTTCGCATGCGAGGGAGGCGACAACCATCTAGATTGGGTAGGTCTCTGGGCTGTTTGTAAATATTGTATGAATGAGCGAGTGAATGATGAATTGTAAATATGGTATGAATGAGAACATTTATCTCAATTACTTATTGCCTAATAAGGCAGATTGTAATTTTAGGACAATAAAGAATATAATTGTAGAATTTTGTTGAGAAAAGGTCATTTCAAGATTAAATATTATGATTATATCCAAAATTCACTTTCATTTCAAACTCACTAAAACCATTTATTTCATCTATGACTTCATCTATGCAGCAAATTGAAACCGGCATAAAATAGGACGATACATAATTACTTTTAACTGAAAGCTTTGCTTTGCAGGCAGAAGAGGTAATTTAATGGGATAGGGGTTATTGCTTGTTATTATTTAGCTTAAGGACAATCTTTGTACTATCCCTTATTTTGATGTAAATAAGATTAATTGATTACAAGCCTTTGGTTTTTACATTAGTACATCGTATTTTTATCACAGATCCGGTAGACAGTCAGAGACTTGTATAAATGCAATACTTCACTAAAGTGCCGTACCCCGTATTACTATTACTTATTACTATTATCGAATAAAACGCCAAAAGAAGCTTACTATAACTAAGATATACCGAATAACTCCTAATGTAGTTGACTACAAAACCCAATCCCCTGGCAAACAGAAGTGAAGCCGTAACCGAAAACCCCCCATGAGTTGAAGGCACCCCAGGCTGACTCCTGACTTATGGGGCATTCATGTCCCCAAATATTGCCCTTATCATCCTCTACTGTGGAGCACATGTCTTACACTAAGGGGTGCTTTTTATCGACCTTCTTCTGTTCCCACGGATCACTGCCTCCACATCTCTTCCAAGCTTCCGCCTCAAGTGTTACTAGCAACTAGAAGATATATTTCCGCCGTACAGTTTGTCCTTCATCGTATTGAACATGATCACTCAAGTTGGGATTCGCAGTAAAACAAATGTTGGATGTAAATACACAAACACTAGGGAAAAAATCCAAATCTAATAATATCGATGGTAGTCTGGCCAGGTGAACCCAAGTAAGTTTTACGTCCACGCTTAGTGATACAGAGCGGAAGTTAGAACCCGAATTTCATGTAAAATTATCCTTGCCTTGCAGCTCACCTGTCCATTTAATAATGTATTTCATTTTCTTATGTTTCAATACATATTTTTATGTTTTAGTTAGCGCAATGCACCTATAGCATGGAATATTTTAGGACATCGCCAATTAAAAAACGAATGCAAAGCCCGTTGAGCATATGAAAATAAACGTTTTTTGCTTTATTCATATATATATATATATATACGTTAATCACCGGAAGTTAAGATTGATAAAACAAAATATGGAAGGAGGGAAATGAAATGAAACACTCTGACGCCAGTAAAAAACTACTTTATTTTATTTTTTTTTTCTAAGCTCTCTAGTTAGAATTTTAGGATGAGGGAGAAATATAAAATATTTAGGGTGATTGGATCCTTGTACTAGGAGGACCTGCTTGAAGGTGGTGTGAGAGGAGTAAGGAGTGTGGGAATCCTCGGTGGAGTTTGATTGTTACGGTACAGTGGTGAGAGTCCACTGGTGGCTGGGCCTAGAGTCTTCTCTAGGCATGTAGTGCAGTCTTATTTAATGGATAGCAGTGATTGGTGCCACTTAGAGGCTTGTTATTGGTGGGCGAAGCGCCGTGATGTCAACCATTTCTTCTGCTTTACTCGATCTTGTGAGTTGCCATCGTGCCGGTAGCGGTGGTGGTGTCATGTCTCGGAAGAGAGGGTTTAGACCAGGTATGGGCAACCTTTGACATGTTATGGGCCAAACTTTAGTGTGCAAATACGTTCGCGGGCCGCGTTTAAAAGTAGTGCATTTTAAAGTAGTGTTCATAATTTTTAGCGATAGATATCAGTCAGCCATGAAATAATACGACAATGTTATTACAACACAATTTATTAAAATAACAAAATGAAATGAAAAAATAGGTACCTACAGCATTAAATTAAATCGTTAAATTTAGAATTGTTACAAACTACGAAAGTTAAATAGCGACACCGAAATCAATGAGACACTTGAGCTTGAATTTGGGAAACTAATTCATCGATGTTTGGATTAATTCCACTGGTACAAAGACGTAAAGAATTTTCCAAATTATCGTCAGTCAGCCTTGTACGATGTTTTGATTTATTAACTTTCATCAATGAAAAGAACTGTTCGCATTTATAAGTACTGCCAAACGCACAAATCAATCTTCTTGCAAATTTTCTAAGCTGATGAAAATGGTCTTCTTCGAGGTATTTTTTGTAGAAATCGCACAACTCCACGTCTTCAAATTTAGATTTTAGGAGTGAGTTTTCTTGAATCTCGATCAACTCCATTTGCAAGTGTATTGGAGCATTTTGTACATTACTTTTTGTTGGAGTAGCAAATAAATTGAAACAGTCTTCCATGTGTTTGAAATCGCTAAATCTGATCGAAAATTGCTCCGACAGTAACTTGAGTTCTTCAGCATATTGAGCGTAAGCAATATTTTCATACGCAGAGAGCGTGGTGAAATGGTAACTGTTACCAGACAGCATATGTGCCTCCCACAAGCGGATTTTGTTCTGAAACGCTTTCAAATGGCTGTACAAATCATTTACTAACTGTCCTTGTTTTTGAAGTTTCAAATTTAAATCATTCAAATGGCCTGTAAGGTCGACAAGAAATGCTAAGTCACATATCCATTTTGCGTCACTCAATTCAGATAGTGGTTTATCTTTTATTTGCATAAATTCTGCTATCTCATTTCTAAGCTCGTAAAACCGTTTCAGCATTTTCCCTTTGCTTAGCCATCTGACTTCACAATAATATGTTACGTCGTCATACTCGGCTGATATTTCATCCAAAAACGCCTTGAACTGACGATGGTTAAGCCCTCGGGATCGAATAAAATTGATGGTTTTTACTACCACATTCATAACATTCTGGAGTCGAATGGACTTAGAACACAAGTTCTGTTGGTGGATAATGCAATGAAGGACTATCAAACCATCTTTTTGCACATTTAATTCAGTTGCTTTTTCATTCAAAATTCCGATGAAACCTTTACGTAAGCCGACCATAGAAGGTGCACCATCTGTGCATACTCCAACTAATTTCGACCATGGCAAGCCAAAACTTGTGAATACCTTTTGAACTTCATTAAAAATGTCCTCTCCTGTAGTGGTTCCTTTTAGCGGCTGTAAAGCAAGCAATTCCTCAGTAATAGTGAATTCTTTATCAACACCTCGAATAAATATAGCCAGTTGAGCTATGTCAGACAAATCGGTGCTCTCGTCTAATGCTATGGAAAATGATTCAATACCAGTCATACGGCCAGTCAATGTTGTTTTTATATCATTAGCCATCATTTCTATACGTCGTACAACGGTTCGTCTTGACAAACTAATTTTTTCAAATTCATTTTTCTTTTCAGGACACAAAACACTGCAAACTTCTGACATACACTCCTTGATAAATTCTCCTTCGGCAAATGGTTTCAATGACTTTGCCAATTTTGAACTAACTATAAAACTAGCTTTCACAACATTATCAAGTTGTGTTCTTTGTCTATGAAATATTTGCTGCTGTTTTTCCAAATTTGCGGTAAGTTTCTGGATTTTGTCTTTTCTTATTTGTCCTGTCAGTGAGAGCAGCGTAGGATGCTTAGTTGAGTAATGCCTCTTTATATTGAATTCTTTCATCACCGAAATGGATTCATTACACATCAAACAAATAGGCTTACCATTGTGCAAGATAAAGAAGAATTCTTCAGTCCATTTTTCTTGAAACTGGCGACCCTCTGCAACTACTTTTCGTTTCCTTCCACCAGACATCATTTTCATTTACTTATCGTTCGATAAACTTAATAAGAAAATAGGTATAATTAGTAAGCACTCAAGATGCACACAAAGTCACAAAGCAAACTTATCACCACGGTAGCTCGAATAGGACTGAACTAAGTTCCGACCATCCACCCGCTTATATAGGCAAAATGAAGGAATGATCTAGAATCGTCTAGTGTAGAACAATACAATTGCGAAGCAATAATCCTTTGTTGCGCCGCCAGTGTGGCGGCAAACATCAATGGCTTTGAACTTTGATGTTTGCCGCCTCACTCTTTGATGATCACCGCCACTCGGCTTGCTCGCTCACTTGATTCCATGAGTATGAGTAAGTAGTGTATTTTTTTTTTTTAAATTGGGTTTTTCAAAATGTCTCGCGGGCCGGATCAAATCTTACAGCGGGCCGGATCCGGCCCGCGGGCCGGCTGTTGCCCACATACGGTTTAGACTGTGCTTCATCGAGTCGAAGAACTTGATGTTATACAGGATCACACATTTATAACTACAGAAATCAAAACAAACTCTGTCTCTCCACAGAATCATTCATTTATACCTGTTATATGTTTAACTAATTTTTAAGTTTAGCCATGATATTTTTTCCTTGAAAGTTTATCTATCTCACAAATATTACAGCTCGAATCCTTAATGATTCGAGTCCATCGAAAACGTTCTGGTTGAAATTAATATAGCTTTGGAAGGTGTTTTATTTCAAGATATATACCGTATTGGTCATAAATAATATAAATAAAACTGATAAACAACCAGCTACCAAATTTTAATCAAATTCCTTAGCTAGTCCTTTTAGAAAACTATTCAGTGTTCACCCAACTGATCACCATACTAAAAATTTTATCTTTGATAGGTTCCTTTAACACCGATCGGCAGCTCAAGGTCATTGTCATAAAATACCATCGAAGCAAAATTTAAAACTAGCAAGACAGAATAATAGTCAAACCTACAAGGACGGGACCGGGGCGTTTTATCTGCGTCTCAATTTTATTTTTATTTCTTTTATTATTATTTCTTGACAATCTAGAGTATACTAAATCAAGAGTTTTTAATGTTAACGTTGAAATAATTATTTAAATAAATATATAAAATTTACAAAACTTTTGTATTTTTATATTACTTATAAACATAAAACAAACGCACTTATCCTGTAACAATCCCTGTCAAATTAGCAACGATTCCTTTTTTGTGCCCTACTTTTTTTTTTTTCACTAGATGCTTCTTTGTACAGAATTCAAAGGAGCTATACCCAGGATATTATAAAATACATATAATGGCCATCTGCTTGTCCCAGTTCTAACAGAAAACTTAAGGCTCATCTTCTTCAGAAACAATGTAACTTCGGGTATTTCTTCGTCCATTTTGGAGTGGTGTGAGCTCCTTTCGGAATTTTATATGTAGTTTTTCACTGATATTTATGTTCATTGTTACAAAACTAAAAGCCAACTAAAAGGTAAAAAATAAAGAATTTGTATTTTTCCATATTCAATCCAGTATAAATTTCCAGATACAGATCTAGTAGTGGCAAATTCTATCTAAAAAGGCATTGATTGTCAAATGACCCTTTCCTTTTAAGTAAACCTGTTTATGTTATATTTACAAAAGATTTATTTGTTTTTCATTTTAGGACTTTTAATATAAAATAAATAATGTCAAAAAGTTATTTAGTGAAAATAAATTACTAAAAACTCACTTTAATGTCACAAAACAGGACTTTTTTCCGGCCCCTCCTTCTAGTGTTAAATGAATGAAAATTCGCCATTTCTGAACTTTTGTATTGCTACGTAATTATTATTGATTATTGACACAAGTTAATAATGAAAACATTATGAGGATTTAATTAATACACAGTACTCTCTGACATTATGAGACGATTAACCAGTTAATTGTGCACACTGTATCATAATTAAGACTCATCGTTGGCGTTACCGCCGTGTCCTGATCCAAAAACCTGGCGGGAGGAAACAGCTGTTAGTGCAAACATGAACGACAAGCCACAGCCATCGCGATATATTGTGCTCCGCTAATGGACGGCAAAGTAGCGCCGACAAAACGCTGCCAAAAGTTCGCCTAATTGGCGAGAGCGCTTCCCTTCATGTACCCGCTAATGAGTGACCCATGTTGGCCTGGGGTAGCTAAGGGGTAGTTTTTAGGTGTGCCATACCCTCATATGGCCGGGATCGATTTGCAAGCGCGTAATTTTCTAGAGTATTATCCATCCCCCATATCCTGATGTAGGGGCACAAAAAAGAGAATTATAGAAGAAAAATAGATCCTTGGACGTCCTCATCCACGGCCGGGTGCCCGTCCATCTGAGCTAGCCGATAGTTATCGCCACATTTCCTCTCTTTTCTTAGACAATATTAATCTGTTCGGTTGATGAATGTTGGATCGTTAGAACGTAAAGGTAACATAATCGTAAGAACGTCCCAAGACTGCAGAAAGGCGAGGATAGAGCCCAAAGCACCCCAGCCCCACTTGTCGCTTCGGCCGGGTTAGCTGAAGGCAAGGGAGGGAATCCGCAAGCCAGTAAAGTTTGAGACACGTCAGCACAGTTCATACATAACTGTTGTTTAATACAGAACAGCTTGCATGGGAGAGCGGCTAGTGTGAGATCAGGAGGTTTCGGGTTCATATCCCAGTTCACATTTTTTCTAATAGACAGGTAATTATTTGAACAATGTGATTACAAAACATAATTAGGAATTGGTAAGTTTTTTCTTGTGTAATTTGTAACAGAATTTAGGGTTCATTTCATAGTTCGCGAATAAGAAGCAGATTCTCGGTCACCTTGATCTGCTAGCTACTTGCCATGTATTCTCTTGTATGTGAAGGGAGCCAAAACGAATTCTACCTTCTCCGGTGAAAGTGGTTTATAATATTAATTGCTTATGTCTGCTCATTTTGTCAAATCGGTACATGGGGAGATAGCAGTTTCAGCAGTAGCAGCTCATTCCATGTAAGAAACAGATGAGTACCTGAAACATTTTTATAAACAGAGGAAAACTTTAAGTGTTGAACAACACTTTTAATTCAGTTTTACAGTTATTCAGGGTTCAGTTAACCCTGCAAAACTGGGAACTAGGAAATGTGAAACTTGAGAACTCGTTAGACTTTCTTTCAAAACCCAAATTTTGTTTTGTTTTCATCAGATAATGTAAAAAGAAAAACTATTATAATATTTTTAAAAGATAAAGGAATAAGTGAAATGGTATTATGAACTAACAAAAATTATTTTAATCAATAAACCACAAAGTAAATTTAACAAGAACACAGTTTAGATCATCTTAGTAAAGTTATCATCAAATAATTAAAAAAACATAGCTCATTGAAATCGTGATAATATAATAGTGAGCCCTCGTCAACGCATTTCTGGCACGCATGATTATTATTGTTGTGTGAAGGGAATTCTTTCTGCTTCGTGGACAGAACGCACAGAACCCTTCGCTCTCAAACTTTCTTTTCGCAAATGTTAATTATGTTATTCTTTTGGCACTCTTTCTCAGTTTACATAATGAGAAGAGAATATCTCAGAGTTTTTCCACAAAAAATCTTTTTTGCGAGGTCTAGTTTTTTTTTCGAATCATATCTTTATTGTGATAAAATTACTATCTGTCTTATTGGACAATAAGTAATTTCGTTCAATGTTCTCATTCACAACATATTTACAATTCTTCAGTCGCTCGCTCATTCATACAGTATTTATAAACAGCCCAGAGACCTCCTAAATCCGCATTATTGTCCCCCCCTCCATGCGAAACAGGAAGCGGAGTCTTGGAAAGTCCCCTCCACTCCTCCGTCAGCCGTGTCACCCCCCCCCTCCCCACAATCCAGTAGAGGCTGACGAAGAGCGAGAGAGCCACAGACGCTTAGGACATGATTGGAGAAGCTGGCCAATGACAGGACTTCCGTTGTCACGTATTTATAGCAGGTCACGAGGCCGCTTTAGTCACTATACAGCAGGAGGATTAAGGATGATTGGCGCAGTGCAATGACTGTGAGGATTAGGGTGGTTGGATAGGTTACTATGGAATTTCAAGAAGTTGGATGGAATGAGTTCATGAATGTAGAGTGTAGTAAGATCGTTATGAAGGGTTTCGTTGCTAACATAATAAAGGGCAGTGACTATTGTTTTTAGGAGTTTTAATTGATACGATTGGATACGCTTAAGAATTGGTTTTAGTATAACTTTGTAAATCCTGTTGAGAGATGGGATGCCATTTGAATTAGTCAGTACTGTTGTCCAAAGCGTCTGTTTAGTTCTTGTCTTTTTAGCCAGTTGAAGAAGTTTTACACAGATAAACATTTTACAAGAATTTACAAGAACTAAAGTTTTAGGCATTTCAGAAGTTTTTTTTTTTTTTTTTGTTTTTTTTTTGTTGTTTTTTTTCCCTTAGCTCTCAAACTTATAAAATAGGATGTGGGAAAATTACTTTGGGCTAATGAGTGCCTTTCACTAAGGGGAGTCCCCCATTTGAAGGATGTATGAGAATGATATAGGGCGGGGTATGCCTAAAGGAGGCGGGTGGAACCAGGAAGGTAGTGAGAGTCTACCGAGGGTGGAGCCTAGGGGTACCTAGGCAAGGGTTTGTAGTCGGCCAGGTCAAGCCTGGCCAGCCCCGGCATGGGCCTGAAATAAGTCGGCCTCTCGGCCGGAAGGTCGATCCTGCTTAAGCAGGTAGATGGATGGGGTCTTGTAGCTTCGGAGATCGGCCTCGATCTCTCGGCTGGGTGTAGATCTTCAGTCTCCGTCAGGGGGCTAGGGTTCGATCACGTCCATCTGTCTCCAGGCTTCGGCGGTCCAGCAGTGCTTCCATCTGACGGGCATTGGTGGTGGTTAAAGGTCGGAGAATAGTGGGTTGTGGCTGTGTCGGAGTGAGTCGAAAAATTTGATGTGTCTTCTCTTGATGAAATCTTGAATGGTGAGCACTTCAAATTTTTTATGCATCTCGTCCGCCTTCATTCGGTCGAACTGGGTATGTTTGAGGGAGGTGCGGAGAACTCAGTTCTGAAATTGCTGGAGCGTTTTGAGAGTGTTAGGAGTTAGATACTTGAAGAGAGGGGTCCTATACATTAAAGCAGGTCTTAGGACGCTCTGGTATATCAGCAGCTTGAGGCGTACCGATAAAGCCGGGCTGTGAAGTAGGTGTCCGAGGCTGAAGAATTTCTTCCTAAGACTCTTTAACTTCTTGCCGAGATGTGTTGTGAACGACAAGTGTCTACCGAGGGTAATCCCAAGGTAGCATAGCTTGTTGCTTACATGGCACTCTTTGCCGTCTAAGACGAAGGATTTCGGGAACTTCTTTCTTCCGGATTTATAGCTGAATATAATTCCTTGCGTCTTGGCCGGGTTGACTTTAATGTGGACGGCATCGAGTTTCTCGGCGATCTGTTGACTGGCGCTCTCAGCGAATTTCAGGGCTCTGGTGGGATTGATGCTAGTGCTGTAAACACCAATGTCGTCTGCATACGCCGATACCTCGCAGTTGGGGTACGAGGCTCCTACGATGTGGGCGGTGTAAATGTTGAACAGCAGGGGGCCTAGCACAGATCCTTGGGGGACACCGGCAGTGTAATTTCTTCGGGTCGTAGACGTAGTGCCTATACGAACCGAAAAAGTTCTGCCTGTAAGATGGGATCTCATCAGGTTCTGCAGCTGATCCGAGAATTCATATTCCCTCAGACGTTGGAGTAGGATGTGGTGGTCGACAGAGTCGAAAGCTTTCGAACAGTCCAGTGAAATCATAGCGGTAGCTCTGTTGCTTCGGACGTTCGATGCGACGTGGTGTTGCAATCTCACCAGGTTGTTGTTCGCACTTAAGCCTGTGCTGAAACCAGTCTGCTCTGGTGGGATGACTTCTTGTGACTCGCAGTGCCCTGAGAGATGTACGTGGATGATTCTCTCGAACAGCTTCGAGAGTTGATTCACTTCAGAAGTACAACGAGGTGACGGTTTTACTAACTACTGTCTTACGCCTAGTCGGGAAGAGAGAGTGTTACTGCGTGAAGTGAGTCGGACTGAGTGAGAGGAAGTATAATTTTTGGAAGGTATATATAGTGAGGGAAATGGATCATGCCTTCTCAGCTAGCGTGGGGAAAAAGGTGAATATTTCCTCACACGGGCGGTCGTCATCGGTGCCATCGGTCAGCAGGAAGCAGTTTATTGTTTGCAAAACAAGCCTTGGGTCAGTGATAAATAGACCTGGTCTCAGCTGGTTAAGTGTTATCTGGGCCAGACCACCGGCTGACATTTGCATTCCATAATTAGCCTTGTGTGTATGTTCCTTGTCATCCTTTTGTCGAGATGGAAGGAAAAAAAACTAATGGATAGGACTTGCGGCAGAGGATAAAGGTAATGTGCGCACATTTCGCTGTGGTAGCTGTAGAGAACTAACACAGCGTACAGCATAGTTTTATAAATTGACAGTAGAGAACATATTTATTAATTTACTTTCTATTGAGAGACGGGATATCCTTTGAAGTAGGACTAAGCCGACGAAATATGGACTGAGGGTAATAATCATGTAAACAAAGAATGTAAACGCTGCTTAACGGAAACCTGATATCCCCACTAACCCCGCTTTCAAATTACCAGTGATTCACTCTAAACGTGAGGGAAAATCTCGCGTTGCGGGTTCTACCGGGGTAACCGTATGGTGGGCGGGCCACTTTAGATTAACTAGCCCTTTGTCGTCATAGCCATTTTGTGTTTGTCGAGCCATATTGGCTAATATACGGCTATATAATTGTTAATATCCAGTTGTGAGCGGCCAGGTGCAGCAATAATCAGCTCCGGCCATAAAACAGAGGAGAGAGCGGAGACAGTTATGGCCAGACGGCAGACTGAGCTAGTTAGCGAGCGGGGGGACCACAGGAGCGGTAAATCCTCCGACATTTGCGACTAAGCACGCACTGAAACAAGCTCCTCAGGTGACAGTGCTCTTTATATATCGGCACATAAACAACATGGCGGCGGGCCGCTGTATCGGTTTTAGTGGAGCAATTAGCCGCCAGGTGCCGCCTAAACCATCTCCCGCCCCCGGCAAGTAATTCACTTCTCCCACTCGTGTGCCGCTCGTTAAGAAATAGTATGGCCCTACACTCTGTGTGTATGCTGTCCTTGCTATAATAACAATAATAGGTCGGGGGGAAAGGGGGGTTGGTGTATTATTGAGGTGTTTATGCTGCCCTCTAGTGTTGCCATAAACACCTTTCCTCTCAGCGTAATAGGGCAAGAGAAATATTCCTCATCTCAGAAGAATTATTATTGAAGAAAATTAACAGCCCTCTTAGAGTATTTTTGAACTCTTCGTTAGAACCCTTAATAGAAATTATATAAATCAACCCTTCTTTAAAATATCTACTTCATGATGAGATTCTTTTTTTCCACGTTCGTGTGAATAACTACTAGTAAGGAGATGTTAAAGTCAGATGATAGCAGCAAATTCGTTTAGTAAGTCTAGCTGGTTTTAATAGAATTTCTCCTACTTTTTTCATATTTTTGTAATTGGTTTTTCATTTCTTTTAAACTAAATAAAAATTCATTAAAACTAGGTTCTCGACTTTAATTCAACCGGTTATTATTTAGAGGAACGCTATTTGGCGTTGTCGTTCCAATTGATCCCCAAAATAAAACCAATACATACATTAACAATAAAGAATTAGTGATAATCTAATTATTATTAATATTTTTCTATCATCCTGTGTAAGGTATTAGATTAAAGATATCTACGTCAGTGGAGCAGTTTGGATTTTACTGCACTCAGTGATGATTTCATAAAAGTTCAGCCCAGTATGTACTGTTCTCGGAAAAGGCGATCCATTGTGATTGCTTTGATGTCATTTTGTGAAACCCAAGCTCTGGTTTCATCCATCATGGGTATTGATTGACCCTTGTCAATAAAACAGGAATAAGTATCATCAATTTCTTTAATTATTTGGACGTAAAAAAATAAATATTATTCCATCATTTTGATTATAGTATCCAATCAAATATATTTTGCACTGATTTGATACTTATTACCGATTTGTAATTTTTTTCCCATTTTTATTAAACTATAATTAAAAGCGTTTTTACAACTTAAACCAGTGTTTTTTTAGAGGAACGCTGTTTGGCGTGATCGTTCCAATTGATGCCCAAAACAAAACCACCCCATGCATTAACAATGAAGGATCAGTGATAAACTAATTGTTATTAATAAATATTAATATTGTTCTACCACTCAGTGTAAAGTATAAATCAAGGATCTCTACGTCTCGATTAAAATTATGAAACGTGTGTATTAAGTCATTCAAAGTGTATTCTCAATTTTATTGCGATTTCAAAATAGAGCTGATTTATGAAATATAATGAATAGTCAATTATTATTATACTATTCGTAATTAAAAAATAAAAGTATGCCTTTCATATCAAGTTGTGTGCGTGCTATTTGAGGGGTAATTTCGCAATAAACGATGAAACGGTGCACCTATAAAAAATTAGGAAAATATAATAATAATTCGCTAACCTGTGACATGATCTCCTACCTGCGGTAACCATTGGGTTGGATAGGGTATGGGTGCAAGAGGTATAAGCTTGTGTTGCCTGAAAACTACTCTAAGTAAAATCTAACTTAACACCAATCTGCAAATTTTTGGAACAAAAAATGGTGTATCTAAAGGATCTAAGGATAGCCCTTACTGCACAGTCCATAAAAACTCTATCCTCGGGATTTCAACAAAAAACTTACACCCTTAAAAACAACCTACTTTTAATAAATAAATTTAGTTTGGTCCTAAAAATATCATTACCACATATATGGTTGAAACCTAGAAACGAGTAAAATAATCAAGTAAAACAACTCAACGTTCTGATCAATGACAAGTGATTTAGTGGGCTATTGCAAATAGTCATTTAACCTGTCGATAAAATAGTTTGCAAGCAGTACGAATTCATTTATGGTGTGATGCATCAGTAACTTGAATTTGTTTTTTTTGAATTGTTGAAAAGATTTGTTGGATATGCATTCACTAAAGTTTTATCGCGTGGATGGTTGAGTGGTTGTAGCCCTTCACCGATAGCCCTATGCTGGTAAAACATCGGACCACATGCCGTCCTACAGCCCCTCGGGTAATAAAGTTCCCTTCTCATAGGCCATAAGTCACAGGGGCCCTTGATAAGTGCTCCAATAATTTTAAATAAGCGCCCTGTCAATCCATCATTGGAACTGCTGCGCCCGATCACCGCTCTCGTTTCACAGGTACAGATTTATAGGGCTACCCTTCCTCTTATCTCCCACCTGCTGGGATCTCCATTCTCTAGAAGGCTGTTTTTTACACGCACGCACTAGCCATAGTGGATATTGGCAAATTGGTCGTGGTATCGTGGTACAAGCATATAGTACACAGGTGGTCTTCGGAAAATTTTCCGACCTCAACATGAAGATGATAATAAAATAATTAAAAGCTAGTGAAATAAAAGCTTTTCAGACCACCCTCGTACAACTATGTACCCCTAACGTAAATGTAAACCAAATTCATAATATGTATACCTAAGCTAAAATGTTATATCGGCTTTGGGTGCCATTCCACGAGGTGGTGATATCAAGGTGGTAATCCGGACTGATTTCACTCACGCTGATTGCGAGCTATATAGGGCAGTTAAATAATCTTGTAGAGGAGAGTCTTTTAAAAAACTTTATTATGAATAACAATCAAAACACTGGTATATATACAAATATTAAGGCATGAGTGTGTGTGTCTTGGCCCTAGCAAGTAGCAAAGGGTTAAGGCTTAGGGTTAGGAGAATGGTTAAAAGACAAAAAAAAAAGGGACCATAAGTCTCAACTGAAGTACACGTTTCTACTTAATGAGTATTATATAACTACTCCATTCTTTAATATTCTTGTTCCATCAAGAATTAGGCGTATAGGGAGCGTTCAAGTTGAGCTTAATTGTTAATGTTAGTAGTCGGATTTAACATAATTTGAGTTATATTAGGATCTATTAATTCGGAATTATTATAAATTGTTATTTTATAAGGTTCTTGGTACATTGTTTTATATTCAGAGTCTACGTTATGCCTGGTTATCTTAGAAAGTTCTGAAAAATATTTGTTATTACATATACTTACAAAGGGTATAAGAGGTAAGTAAAAGGGTAAGTAAATAGTATTATTTTTGTTGCAATTGTCAAACTTACGATTGTTAATAATAATATATGAATTTATATCGTCAGTATAATTAATATTGGATAGTTTATGTTGAGTATAACTACATTGAACTGTAGAACCTAATAATATAATATTTTGTTTATACATTCATTAGGCAGTAAAGTAGGGTTAGTACAATAATAGTTATTCATAACATAGTTACAATTAATGTTATAAAGATTGTCATTTTTTCTTAGTACTAGTGTTTTTTTTTTGTATATCAATAGAATAATAAAGATTAGTTTTATTTACAGTAATTGGTATGAGCAAAGAGGTTCTTACATTTGGTTCTGCTAGTGGCAGGTCTACAAATACATGAAGTATTTCCTCATGTGTAATACAATGTATTTTGCTCATGAGCCATAATATTTCTGATTTTCTTGGAGCTAATGTTACATTTTGGTGTATGTCTTAGCATTGAGTAATTTAGTTTGTTATATAAGTGTGTTAAAGTTATATAAATATCTTGAAAAGCTACCTCTAATCTTATTAAAATTGTCGGTTAATTTAATATCCGTCTTAAAAGTCTATATTATTTGTTTATTCGTGTTTACTGTATATTCAATATTGTGTTCGGTATTATATTTGTTACGTTTAACTTCACTTATGACATTGCCATAATGTTGTTTGTCCGTAGCGTCCATAGTACCAGTTAGTCAGCTAATAGCCGTTATTAGTCCATTTATCAATCCACGTCTTTGTCTTCTATTATGATTTATCAGTAACTCAATTTTATTCTATCTTTCATGTATCATATCTACTATCAGAGGGTAAGTTGTTAATTTATTATAAAGTGGAGTATGTTTTCGTATATTGGTTAGTTCTGAGTCTAATAGGCTTATGTTATAGAAGTGATATGTCTTGAAGTACCTTTCAATCATTTTTACATTGTTTAATGTGTAGTGTACCATTCCGTTAATGTTAGTCAGGTCAGTTACTTGCAGAGAAGCTGTTGCAGTCTATTGGATTGTCTAATACCAACGTCAGCTTGCTAGCACTGCAGGCGTCCTGGATACCACCTAGCCAGATTAGGCAATCCTCATTTAGCAAGCCTTGTTTTCTAAATAATAAGTCACTTTCTGCTGTCAAATGGCCCCGATGACGCCCCACCGGATGAAGCAACATCCACTGATAATTCCAAGGTGGCACTGATCCATTTCTCCTCTATATTCTATCTTGTAAAAGTTCTATCTGTGTAAAACTTCTTTAACTGTCTGAATCAGCAGAAGTGAAAGGCAGAATTATCATGCTTTCCATGGGTAGTAGTTTTCATCATTAATTGTTCATCAGAAATTGTCGGAATGTCTTTCCGATTTTCGTTTAGTTTTTCTATTCGATCAGTCTTTTCTTTTATTATTTTTTTCTTTATTAAGTCGTTGATAATTTCTTTCATTAAGGGGAAGTAGTGTGATTTTCTCAGTTTGTCGTAAGTTTCAAGAGTTCCTCTGTGTGCAGTTTTTCCAGTGTGACAGTTGGTTATTAATTATAATTGTTCTTCTTTGTTTTCTATGTCTTCTGCTATATTTTTGTATCACTTTAATTTCACAGTTGGGTAATTGTCTTGTATCGTTTGTGATATTATCTTAAATGTTTCGTCGTACCAAATTTTCAATATGGGTAAGGGTGAGTCACAGTAGATCGCATAAGTGGTTTTCGGTTGTAGAATTTTTTCAAACACTTCTTGTATGTCTTGTTGGTTTTGTATAGACAGTTTATGTCTTTGTTTCCCAAATGGTTTTGAAAAGTTAATAGCTTTTTTCCCTTTTTTATGATTAGTTGGTGTTTTTCTATATTAACTATTTTTTCGTTGTTCACAATCCAGATTTGATCATTTGATGATTATTGTGAATGTATTGCCCTCATGTACTTATCTGGTCATTTTCTGTTGATGTAATTTCCATTTGTTCGAAGTCTTCCATGTCACTGTCATCAATATAGTTAGTTTCGTCTTCCTTATTTTGAATGTATTTGTTTTTTCTTTTTCTGTTGTTTTATTTTCCGATTTGTTTTCCCTTTTATTTTCCGTTTAATATCTAATTTATTTTCCAATTTGTTTTCCGTTTTATTTTCCGATTTGTTTTCCAATTTGTTTTCCGTTTTATTTTCCGATTTATTTCCCAATTTGTTTTCCAATTTATTTTCCGATTTGTTTTCCTCACGTAATGCATTTTGATTAATATAATTTTTAGAAGCTCCGGAGCCAAGTTTTGCCTTTTTTATCTTTAATTTTCGATACCGAATTAGTGTAATTTAAATAATATTCTGGTATAAAGGAGTCGGATCGTTGCTGTTCGTGCTGTATTTAAAAAAAATCATTTTGTTTAGCTTCTGAGTAATTTAAACGTTCAGTAAGTAATTATATTTGATTGTCATTATCTTTTTCCGTATAATAAACTCTGTTACTCGCGATTCTCATGGAGACAGTTTGATTCTCTCTTTGTTGATGGTTTTGACTAATTTCTTGTTGTGGTTTGTTGATGTATTGTTTTTGTTCATGTGGTTTCCGTGATCATCATAATTTTTTCCTAGGTAGTTGGGATCTCTTGGTTGTGTGTTGTCTAGGTTTTTGTTGATAATTTTTTTTTTTTGTATTTGGTCTTGTCTTGGTTCCCATGTTCTTTTAATATTGGGATCATAATTTTTTCCTAGGTAGTTGGGATCTCTTTGTTGTGTGTTGTCTAGGTTTTTGTTGATAATTTTTTTTTTGTATTTGGTCTTGTCTTGGTTCCCATGTTCTTTTAATATTGGGATCATATTTTTTTCCTAGGTAGTTGGGATCTTTTTGTTGTGTGTTGTCTAGGTTTTTGTTGATAATTTTTTTTTTGTATTTGGTCTTGTCTTGGTTCCCATGTTCTTTTAATATTGGGATCATAATTTTTTCCTAGGTAGTTGGGATCTTTTTGTTGTGTGTTGTCTAGGTTTTTGTTGATAATTTTTGTTTTTTATTTGGTCTTGTCTTGGTTCCCATGTTCTTTTAATATTGGGATCATAATTTTTTCCTAGGTAGTTGGGATCTCTTTGTTGTGTGTTGTCTAGGTTTTTGTTGATAATTTTTTTTTTTATTTGGTCTTGTCTTGGTTCCCATGTTCTTTTAATATTGGTATCATAATTTTTTCCTAGGTAGTTGGGATCTTTTTGTTGTGTGTTGTCTAGGTTTTTGTTGATAATTTTTGTTTTTTATTTGGTCTTTTCTTGGTTCCCATGTTCTTTTAATATTGGGATCATAATTTTTTCCTAGGTAGTTGGGATCTCTTTGTTGTGTGTTGTCTAGGTTTTTGTTTGTCAATTTTGTCATAAGTTTCTTCCAATATTTCGATAGCGGAAGTGGTTAACGTTCGTTGTAATTCGCTAAGGTTATTTATAATATTGCATCGTACAAAGTTTTTTAATTCGGGTACAAATAGTTTTATAGAGCGGTTAGTTATTAGTTTGTCGTACGCGTTCATCTCATATGTTTTCTGTATTTGTTCTTTGCAGTCGTCCAAGATTATTCGTCCTTCTAATTCGTCTCGTAGGGTTATTAGTTTGTTTTTAAATGTTAATGGATATTCGTTTCTATGCATTGTCATTTCTAATATTTCCGTTATTGAACGTTCGATAGTTTAGTTGTCCAGGAAATATCTCTTTAATTCTGTTATGAATTTGTCAATCGAGTCATAATTTCTTCTGCCACAAAATTTGCTTGGTCTGTTAGTTTGTTCAATTTGGTGCACCTCAGTAGTTGTTGTAAATTGTATTCTTTATGTGGGTTGTCTAATGCTCCTACTGTAGAGCAACCTACATCATTGGTTTAAAAACATGACTAAGTCGCTTGGGTTTCCATTAAATTCGGGGATTTTCGAAAGTCAGTGGCTTTAATTAAATAATTGGTTCCTTCCATTTCTTCTGTAATGTTTCTTAAAATGTTAAGTCTGTCAGTTACTGATGTCATAAAGTCAGAATGTGTATAATAATTGTATTTAACAAGTGAATGATGTCTTCAGTGAAGTCCATTTTTCTTTCTTCCTTCAACTTCCTCAGATATATAACAAATTTTTAAGGTGGTTCCTTGGTGAAAATCTATTGAAATAGATCAGTACCCAATATAGGTGAATTCCTGTCCTGTGGGGATTCTTTCCAGAGGTATTTACATCGGTCTTCTCACGCTATTGGAGTGGTCTCACTATCCGTTGCCAAATGAGGGATCTCTAAATAGTGGACTACCGTGAAGTTACTGAGTATACTGCCAGGTGCCTGTTCAGGGCGCCAGTTAAATAGTCTTGTAGAGGAGAGTCTTTTAAACGTTTTAATGAATAACAATCAAAACACTGGTATATATACAAATATTAATCAGTTACTGCACTAGAACATACTTTGGCTAAGGCTAAGGCACGAATGTGTGTGTTTTGGCCCTAGCAGGTAGTGAAGGGTTAGGGGTTAGGGTTAGGAGAATGGTTAAAAGACAAAACAAAGGGGACTATAAGTCTCAACTGAAGTACACGTTTATACTTAATGAGTATTATATAACTGGGCTAAACAATTTTTTTTATTGTAGCTTCCAGTTAGATTTTGTAGGTACCTCAGTTTTAATGACTTAATTTGATTTTATTGTGTATTAAAAACATTTTTTAGAAGTACAACTGGTCATTTTGACTGTTTTCAGAAGTGATGTTTACAACTTTGTCATCATACCGGCTCTAAGACATTTTTTATCCTTTTCATGTATTTTTCAGCTGTATTTTAAAGTTTCAGGAATTGTAATAAAAACATTTACTAATCAATTTTAAATAGGAACATCTTGTTTTTCCTTAACCTAGTTAAATAGTTATAAGCTCTTACCACTACCTAGAGCGTGTGAAAGGGGGGGGGAGGAGCATTCAACGTTATCAAGTCATCTTTTAAACAAGTGAATCACTTCAGGGGATTACAGTTGGCCTAGAGGCGTGTCGAACTCAACTGTGGTGCGTGTGCGTGTTTTAATTGATGTCAACACTTCACCTGCATCTACCAGTAAGTAATTCCAAGCCTAATTTTAAAAAAAAATGCTCTAACATAATTTCTGCTATTACGGCTGATGAAAGTGTAGTATTTTTCACAAAAGTAATTGAAAAATTAAATCCTGCAAGATGAAGTGACTACTTAGTAATTTTCGTACAATATTAAAACTCCATTTCCCATCACACATTTCCTTTGGTAGCACATGATTTCCTTCAGTCCACTGCAGTGTCAATCAGCACCTTCACGTTTTCCCTTACTCTAGCATCAGTGTACTGCCTTCCCAATAAATTCATTTCTGATTCCCAATTCATCTCTATTCGAGACTCCATCGGACATTGTTTCCTTGTGGGTGGGGACTTTGGGGAAAGTACCAACATTGGGGCTCAAGATCCACAAATACACGAGGACGTGCTTTGCTGTCTGCACTCAAGCGGAAACATTGCTCCACTATCACTCCTGACACATCCACCTATTGGCCATCTGATCACAACCGAAATCCTGATCTCCTTGACTTCTTTTTCTACAATAGTTTAGAAGCACTAAACTATTCACTCAAGCGCCTCGATGACCTCTCCTCCGACCATAGCCCCTTATTTTTAACCATTTCCCTAAGACCAATTCACAAACTGCCTCCTCCTTCGTTTATTAGGAGCCCAGTTGATTGGGACCACTTCCGCCAGATTCTTACAGACTCTGTAGACCTCAAAGTACCTCTGAAAACATCCCAAGACCTAGATGATGTAGTGCATTCCTTCACTACTCTGATCTAGAGGTCGCCCTGGGTGGCATCGTCACCCCACCGCCATCTGAAAATTCACAGTCAAAATCCTTTACCTCAGTATCTCAAAGACCTAATCCAATCCAAACGCCACTCGAGAACAGTGTGGCAAAGATCCCGACATCCTGCTGATTGTCGTTCATACAATCAGTACTGCAGGTTGGTAAAGCGGCAATTGGCATCCTTCCATTCCGATTCTTTTAACTCCTATCTCTCCTCTCTGTCTACCAGGGATAACTCCTTGTGGAATCTATGAAACTCCTAAAATATCATCCTGTTTCACACCCACTCCGTTGTGATAATGGGTCCTAGGCGGCTTCAGATGGCGAGAGGGTGGAGGAATTGGCACTGCATCTTTTCCGTACTTTCACCCCTCACCTTACTCATCAAAACAATACTCGTCGCATTACTGTTGAAGATTTCCTCATTTGCACCAAAAGCCGTTAACCCCTCTGAGGTCAAATATCTTCTGAAAGAATTACCAGGATATGATCTCCTTACTCCTCGAATCCTCCAACAACTTCCTCCTAAAGCCATAATCTTCCTAACCTACATTTATAATCGCATTATCCGAACGACGCACTTTCCTCTCTTCTGGAAACATTCCATTATAGTCCTATTTGCCAAACCCGGCAAACCACCCAATGGCTGTGGCTCTTGCGCTCTTGGTCAGCCTTTGCTGGCTCTTATCCAGTGACGCGGCTGACGGAGGAGGGGGACTTCCCAGGACTCCGCTTCCTCCTTCACACGTGAGGGAGAGGTGAAAACTATGTGGACTTGGGAGGTCTCTGGGCTATTTGTGAATAATGTATGAATGAGCGAGTGAATGAAAATTGTAAATATAGTATGAATGAGACCATTTATCACAATTACTTATTGCCCAATGAGGTAGATTGTAATTTTATCATAATATAATCGATTATCGTCTCACAAAATATTTTTAAAAAAACCACACCTCGACGAATGTTAATCCCTATTACAGTAACGGACATCTCAATTACAATCAGATCCAGGGATCATCTTCATGAAGGATTTCACACAGTACATGGAAATATTCGTGTATGTTACGATGGCTTCCTACTCTTGTTAGGGGGTTAAGAAAAAAGGATATTCGAAGCGGTTTATGTTGATTACATCAACAATTATGGTGATCCACTACTCAGGACAATCTAAACACCCGCACCAAAAGCTTAGAGTAAATCTTTCATAAAACTTTTTCTATCCACCCCCCTCAAAAAAAGATACAAAAGAAATAGTGAAATAGTAGCAGAGTTTTGAATGATTAGTCGCTATTGGGGATAAGTTGCGCAGTTCTGTTGAGAGACGGCGTCCCTGCCCGGCCTCTGCCCTTTCGCTACGGAGTCATTAGTGCCTCCTTTTGATTTACATGTTTTGTGTTTAGGGCCTCGTCCCTTTTTCTTAATTCTCTCTATTTTTTTTTTTTTTTTCGGAGAATATTTTCTTTTTTCCGACTCCGTCAGGAAAACAGATAAATTTCAGTTTAGTCCCCTTTTGCTCTGATCCGGGGCATATATCTCAAAAATATTTACTTACCGAATATTATATAGATCAGGAAAGAATATCCATTAGTGCAAGTTTGGGTAAAGTTTATTATTAATTAGGGTTATAGATCTGTAGTGTTTTCTTAACAACCGCAACAGATCTAAATCATAATATCTGTTGTTTAAAACAATATAAAATCGAACATTTTGAAATTGATATACTTATTTAATGTCCAGTAAAGTATTATATTCAGTAAAGAAACTTTAGACAGAAAGCCAGAAATCGTTATGGCTCATTAGAGGATAGAAACGATGTTTCATGATATATGGAAGAAAACTAAAAGCATAACAAAAGAAAACAATCTACTAATAGTAATAGTAACTACTAAAAAAATAAAAGGCCGTTCGCCAAGAGAATGGTATCTACGACCATTTTACGAGCATACAACGTTCCCCTACATCTCCCGCCCCCACCTTAGTAACTCATCATGTCAGTAGGTCGTGACGTAACTAACAATATTTCGATTCGTGACTTCTCTTGTCAATTTTTTCTTCTTCCAAATTTCAACGGCATCTCTAGCAGATAACGAACTGTAGTCGCCATAGATAAGATACATAAAAGACTCAGCAGTCAATTTAATTTCAAAATCACCTTCGTTTTAATTATTGCAATTATGTGTAAACATTTATGAAGAATATTTTTTTTCTCCCGTGTGAGTGACCAGAACACAATATAATTGCACACATTTAATGAATATTCATGGGAATAAGTTTGAAATCGTGGCATTGTATGATGTGGACAATGTTACTGAATTAATTTCTGTCTCTAGGGTCTATAGGTAATGTTCATTGGTGATAAATATTTCGACTAGTATTATTAGCGAAATCAATAACTTCAATTGTAGATCCATTACATAGGTTGGCAAAAACATTCACCTGCTCGGGATATTTTTTCTAAATTATATGTTTTAAAGAGAGCGAAATGCAAGAATGACCTCGATTTATCCCCGTACTTTGAAATAACTCTCTGTGAATGGAAGTTACGCATCATAACCTCTCCGCAATGTCCTCTGGTTATCCCTGTAAAATTTATCTGTTAGGAATAGTATCAGATAAATAACCAAGGCCTCCACTTCATAGGTAAATTCTGGTTTCAAATCCCTCGATGGACACTGAATCTCAAATCACTTAAAAAAGCATGAGTAGGCCTCCTCTTCAAGTCCTAACAGGAGGTACACCACAGTTTAATATATTCCAAAAAGAGAAAACCACTTGATAGGATGAACGTGTAGTATCTGCTTGACTAAATAGCTCAAAGCATTGCTATCAGCCGTGAGGTGATATATCTTACAGGGTCTGTCTAAGTTAAGTATATAATGGTGCTATTTATCAACTTTAAAGAGATCTTTAGTAAGATACGTATCGAAGAAATCCATGCCACAATACGTCATGAAGAGTTAGGGGAAGACCGAATGTAATTAGTCGGTAGCACTAAGCGTGTTACTTCTTAACCTTAAATTCAGTTTTCTTTATAAAATTCACTAGTATTTTTTTTTTATAAATGTTAATAACGTAAAACTCGTTAATCCTTATGAGGTTGAGTTAAACAGACGTAACCCGCCAAAGAAAACAATCCATGGGAGAGCAATGTACCGAACCGGGTTCTATGCTGCTAGCCCTGGACTCCCTGGTCTGTTTGAAAAATAAATATTAAGAAATTATTTAACCATCCCCCAGTTTTTCCAACCATTGAAATTAAATTGGGGTTGATAGCTTTGTAAAAGGAAAGGTTCATTACTTTAGGCCGTTGTCCATTGTTTTTTTTTCTCTACCTTTTAATTTTTATTTTAGTCTAAATTAATTGATTTAGTGAACCGTTCCTCGGAGGTTGTGGCACTTCCATAGAGACTTCGGATTCGATTTTTCATCTGCTATTAATTGTGTTTCTTGACGGCTTAAGTAATAATATGGGCGATGGTCTGATAAGTCGATTAAGTCAGGTGTTGCTCCAAATCTAATAACAGCGAGGGAAAAAAAAAGAACAAGGGTCGAAGGGATGGATGAATTTTTTTTTAGGGCCCAAAGGTGTAGTCTTTAGTGTCAAAGGTTTTCTGTTGCTTTGAGCTTTATATTTTTAAACAACTTGCTTCGCAGTCATTAATTGAGTATTTTTCCCATTATTTAATTGCAAACTTGGAAATATTTCAATAGTTTTTTCTGTTCGTCAGTATGAAATTTATTTTAATATTATCGGACTTAATTGAATAAAATAAATTTTCACTACCTGGATTTCAATCGTAACTTATTTACTAGAAACTGCACAACTTTGAATTCTATTTATCGTAATGCAACTTAAAGTTCATCATCATCTTCCAAATAAGACTGATATTTAACTATCAATAAAATTTATTCAGTGAGCACAAATACCCAGCCACCAGTGGACTCTCACCACTGTACCGCAACTATCAACCTCTACCGAGGCTTCCCACACTCCTTAATTCCCTCACACCACCTTCAAGCAGGTACTCCTAGTACAAGGATCCGCTCAACCCAAATATCCCTTTATTTTCCCCTCATCCTTAATCTTATAATTAGAGAGCTAAGGAAAAAAACAAAAAAAACAAAATAACAATTTTAGCATTATCTATGAAGTCGATTCTTAGAAGATTATCTATAGGTATATTCGCACTTGCTCACCTGTCAGTTCAACTGGCGTTTCAACGTGATATTCCACATTTAACACTCTTGGGGAGGGGCAATCATACTTTTTCTCTTCTTTGTGTCAGTTTTGTTACCTTAGTATACACAGAAAGGTGAGTACGATGTAAGTTATTGTATTCATTTTTTACTGTTGTCTGTAATTGTAAAATTTGGTGCATGTATAAAACTGATACTTATTCTCTATATTCTTATATTAACTTGATTTAGCTGGCAGGAGTACTGGCAGTGTGGAGCTGCGTAGAACATGGAAAAGAAGGATAAAAATGATTTTTTTGAGTGTTTCAAATGTTGAGATAGCTTGAACATTTCATTCAAAATATTTCTACAAACAGGATTTGGATGATTGGATAATTACTGTTAAATTTTAAGAAAATGTTATCTTGGATTATTAGTTCATTATGGAGAGTTCTATTTTTTGCATACTAAGGTGCATTACCGGCTCTTAGGAATTTAGATTGGAAGTAGTGGGTTCGCATGGGTTTTGATGCCATAGAGACAATTTAAACTCATAAGTAATTAGATTCTATTATATTCCTTTATTGTGCTATAATTACAATCTGCCTTTTATAAGGCAATAAGTAATTAAGATAAATGCTCTCATTCATACCATATTTACAGTTCATCATTCACTCGCTCATTCATATAATATTTACAGACAGCCCAGGGGCCCCCCAAGTCCACATGCGAAGAGAAAGCGGAGTCTTGGGATGTCCCCCACGCTCCTCCGTCAGCCGCGTCACCGGACGAGTCCACTAAACCGGCTATCGAAACCCCGACACAAAAGATGATTGGAGAAAAAAAATTGTGGAAATCACATTAGAAGATGGTGCAATGTAAGCCATGTAAAGTATATCCCCTAGGAACAGTAGACTCCCTGGTCTGAGAGGACAAGCCTAGAGATGATCCCGATTGGATTTGCCCGGGACTTAGGAAGCACCTGGCCGACGACTATCGAGTTATCCCTTCGGGTTCGGCAAATCTTATTAACCATTCGGCGAACATTAGCGTCCGACCTTAATCAGGTCCAAGTCGGCAGCTAACCCTAATGGTAGCCCGGGAACCCAACACCTCTCCTGTAATTGTGTCCAGGACCTCTTCTAAATATAGGCCGTAGTGGATCCAATAGCTCCTCAGTGCGCTAACTACCGGAGGCGTCGGTTGTCCTGCAATTAGGGCCTCGGGGGTGTCTGCAGTCACCGTCCATTAACACTCAGAGGGTGTAGTACCACAGCAGTGGGGGGATGGAAATATGGCCGAATACATACTGCCTGAGTCCTGGAGGTATAGGCTATACTCTCAAACTTGTATGAAGCAATCACTTTTGGTCAGCGTAGATGTCCTGCAATAGACATTCTAAAAGCAATTGACACCAGTCAGCTTTTAAAATGTATATAATTGCATAATACTCTAGCCATAGAAACATATATATATATATATATTTATAATATTCTTTATTGTGCTAAAATTACAATCTGCCTTATTAGGCAATAAGTAATTGAGATAAATGTTCTCATTCATACCATATTTACAATTCATCATTCACTCGCTCATTAATACAATACTCAGGGCATAATTGGAGAAACTGGCCATTGCCAGTTCTCCCACTGTCACGCATTTATAGCAGGTCACGAGGCCACTGCCGTAAATAGAAACATAATTTAAAAATAATCAAATCTGCCTCTCTACACCTTTCTAGATTAATCCCGACCGTATATGACGCACTAGGACGTCATCAAGATACGCCACTCGATAGCTAAGCCGTCGAGTACACTAGTATCATCAGCACGAACCCTTGAGGGTGACTGCCTAGTTCGTCGAAATCATTCAGTTTTTTTTTTACATTCAATAACAACTTTATTATGATGAAATTACAATCTGCCTTTACTTAATAGGCAATAAATAATTGAGATAAGTGTTTTCATTCATACCATATTTACAATTCATCATTCGTTCGCACATTCATACAATATTTACAAACATTTACAAACAGCCCAGGGGCCCCCCACGTCCACACGGTTGTTGCCTCCCTCGCAAGAGTAAGAGGAAGCGGAGTCTCGGGAAGTCCCCCACGCTCCCCACCAGTCACGTCACCGGATACGAGCCAGCGGAGGCTGACGAAGAGCGCGAGAGCCACATACGCTCAGGACATGATTGGAGAAACTGGCCATTGCCAGGACTCCCTCCAGAAAATCATTTAGTAAATATCAATAAATCTGCGTAGCAACATAAAGTGTTATTGTTTATAATATAGGAGTACACACTCCATGCCGAAACACAGTATAATTCTTGCATTTTCTATTTATTTATCTCTGTTGAGTAACTGTTATTATATTTAAATAGCAATTACAGTAAGTAGTTGAAATAATAATTATTAATTTTTTTTTTTTAATTAGAATCTATCTAATTGTGTAACTAGTTCGTGATCGATGATCTCATTCATCCCATCATTACAGTTGGATATTCACTAACTCATTCAATATATACAAATACATAAAGCCCAGAGATCACACCATTCCACATCATTGTAACTTTCCTTGTACTACGGATATGGGCCAGTGGTGGCTGGCCAAGAACGCGAGTGCCAATAGTATAATTGAAAATTGTGTTTTGTGGAGTGAAAAACATCCACGTGTGTAGAAATAAAAATGATTTATAATGCGTGCATGCATTTTAATTAATTCCAATGACCGAATTGGATATTGATATGCGTGAATTTTATTTTCTTGTTTATCTATTATTAATTGCTTTAGAAGTAATAATCCCCATTTACAATTTATAATTTTTGATAAATTTTGCCTATATAACGTTTCGTGATATTTATGTTTAATTTTGGATATTTTTTAAAGCAAATATTTACTTTACTATTAGAACGGTGTTGATTCGAAATCAGTGTAAAATAAAAAAAATAGTTCACAGCCCTAAAAGAAACAAAAATAGTAACGTTTTTGAATTCGGGCTATAAAACAGTAGAATTATGAAACTATAGAATGGTACGTTTCTAAATTCATCCATCAAAAATTTCTATAAAATAATCACATCTACCGAATGTAAGTGGTCACTTTGGTAACGTCATTCTTCAACGGCAAATGAGCTCTGAATAATAGCACTCAACCGGTGTTCAAGCCTCGTCCATATAATTACATTTTTTTTGTTTTTACTAATAATAACTAAAGCATAGTGAGATCAATTCTACAACGAACAAATGCAATTATTATTTAACTTTATATATATATATATATATATATATATATAACTTTTTATACATTATTTTTAATAATAATGATATATACGTTGTGTAGTACAAACACACTGCCACTAGAGTGTCTAAGAGATAGGCACTGCCAGCATGACCCCATAGTCTTTTTGGCTTACCTACTCGTATACTCTGAGCCGGGATGTATCGTGTTCAAAAAATAATACAATTTGTGGTTCTTTAGATTTCTTCAAAACTCATGGTGGCAAAGCGAGCAGTTCCTTTCGGGAGATGTGATTCATTTTCACAATTATTTGACCTTTTCCATGTCACTATATTGGATTGGCCATTTAGATTTTTAATTTGATGCCCTATTCGTTGCGACATCAGATGAATATACCATGCAGAAATCATTGCTTCAAAAAACGACGTAATTAAGTTGCAAACACGATATTAATGACAGTTTTAATGAGAGTTTGCAATGAAATAAATTGTAAAATAGCGAAATCGAAAATTCACAAACTTATAACTTATAGATAAATATTTTTCTTTTTAAAACCTAACTTATTTGTATTACCAAATAGATTTCTTTGTAACATGTCATCGATTTAGTTTGAAGGGAGGGCTCGCAAAGCAGTCGACACTGACAGGCACTCTCGAAAAAAAATAATCAAAACACTTAAAATGAAAAAAATAAATGCCACGGCTAATAATCTATGGATAAACTAATATTTACTATTCACACTTGTTTATTATTTCACTGCATCAGCAACACCAGAATTATAGAAAAAATGCTGTATAATGCCACAAAGGTCAGCATAAATTCAAAAGAGAACGTGGGGCAATTGGAAACCATGTGAGCAATGCTGTGCACCTCGTGTTGTGGCAATTTGTGTACCTTGAGGTAACCGTATGCGACATATCTAGAGGGTTCAAAGAGATGACTAGAAGACTAAGCCGAGCGAGCCTAAGACCTTTCTGGACCTAGAAAGCCTTGACCACTTTTGTCTCAGGTATCCACAGGTTAAATACTTATGCCGGATACCTATCAAGAAAAAAACAGCTTTGATACTTCACCATGTACTTCAGATAGATCGAGAGACTGTAAACATTCTGCAGTCACCTCTGCTTTATTGTTTTATGTTATAAATGCTGTGAGTGATTTTTGAATGTTATTAGACCATTAGTTCCAGTAGACATAATACCCAAAGTTCAGAGGGAAAACAGGAAGACACAAGATGTGTGGCTTAGGCTAAAAGACATTAGGTAAAACTGAAATGGACATAAAGTCTCCGGGCAGCTAATGGCTGGTTTGCGTCACATTAGCCAGGATGTAGGGAACTCCTAAGTGACGTGTCGTGATGTCGGGCCATCTCTCAGACGCGGCACGCTAACACGGCGTCTTCTCCGTGTGTCGGTGTGTGAGAGAGCGCATCCTTCACTCGTCCCGGCAATCGGCTCTAATGCCCCTGCTATTGGCTCACGTGTCGGCTTTAAGTGAAATAATGGATTAAAATGGGAGAGGCTCTACTTTACCAGCTGTCCGGTACTTAAAATGTTAAAACAATGATCGAGGGAAACCGTGAACGGAAGTATGACGATGACACAGGTAAAATGTCTCGGTACTATACAAATTTTCTATTTCTGACTCTGAGTCCCAATGTATTTTTTTTAGAAGCTGGCTAGAAGGGTTTGTCAGTAGTGGGTGGAAAAGTTAGGTACAAAGCAGCTAATAAAAGTGTGACACTCGGCAGGGTGTCGCGTTCATTGCCAAACCGCCCGGGATTGATGTCTGGATTGGAGGAGATTCAAGGTAGATATAGGATAGACGGTTTTGCGGCCAAGTGATGGCGGGTATCGATTTTGGGATTAGAATTTGGTTTTGATTTGGCTGCCAGGTGAAGTGTTAAATGGATCTGGTGAAGGAATGTACTATATTATCCATTTATCGTGAAATATTTCGGCAGATTCTGAGGTCAATGGATTTGGATAACATTTCAAGGAAACATTCCCAGTTAATAGAGGCAATGATGAATGAGGAAGCAGCAGCGTTCGGAAAAGGAATAAGCGAGTCATAGGATAATCTCAAAACATCCAAATTCATCTCCCAAAATTAAGCACAAGTGCGACCATGGCAATGGCAAGTTATTGGAAGGTAAGTGCATTCACGTTCCTTTAACATTACGAGGCCTATCCTGTCCAAAAGTTATCTTTTACACTGTTTACTCTCCCGAAATCTGACGAGCGATGCTATTTCGACTAAAGACTTTGAACGCATACGCGAGCATTAAAAGACAACAACAAATCGACAACAATATAGATCCCAAAACCGAAATTCTTGCTTCTCAATAGAAAGCGTAGCATTCATATGTCAAGAGATCATTTCCCTTAATACGAAATCCCAGTTTTTCAAATCAAATGACATGGAGTACTCCTCTCTATAACTCCGAAGCATGGAAGTTAGATAAAATGGAAGGGTATAAAAAATACCCTTCATGTACTTATTATGATTATTGAGGAGATTCCTGCAAATCCAATAACCAGCTGGTATTTCTATCCAGGAACTTGAGAACAAGGGTCCGTTGTCGTTTATACCAATAAGCAAACTTGGAACTGGATATATAGAGATTAGATATCCTTACGAATCGCGATGGAAGATTTAAGTTAATCACTCGACCGGAGGGTACATGACGATGAATACCCTCGGAGATGACTGACAAGTTAGAGGGAAAGGCGAAATGTCTTGCGGCTGATCTAGACAGTAGGGATGGGCGATGCTGGGGCAGCCATTGGTAGCATTCTCGAACATCTACTAACATAAATGGCAACCATAGCTCTCTCTCCTGTTCTGATAATATAAAAAACTGCATTGCCTTCTCAGTGGTTACCTGCAACAGATTCTTCTTGAATCTCTAAAAGTTCCCAACCTGAATGAACTTTTGCAAACTCCTCAAGAAGAAAAAAAAAATACCAATTTCATTAGTTAGTTTGTATGAAGTGGCGGCGGGTTCGTTATACTTTTTGAAACTGTGCCCAGGTACACCCCGAAATCTTTTTCACCTGGGGCGATTTCATTCCCAAAGGCGACCCTATTCAGGTGCGAGGGCCCCTGGAGTTAACAGGGCTGAATACAGCAGAAGAATGGGGGAAGAAAACTCTTGAGGGCTAACTCGAGCCAACTGCACTTCTAAGTTCAGATTTGATGGCTTATCACAAACCCAGTTGCCTAGTGGTGTTATGTATGGGTTTAAAGTAAGAGATCCCAGTGCTAACTTAATTTGTTTATTTTTAATGAGAATAAACAAAAATTATAAAACAAATGTATTAGTTAAAATATTGAAATGATCGTGTTTTTTTTTGTTATATGAAGATCTATAAGTCCAATATTAGAAAAAATGGAGGATTGAGGCCACGTTCTGTGACCTTAAGTCCTTAAGGTATTTTAGAATAAAATTAACATATGGTCGAAAATATTGCATATGATTTTCTGAGAAGGACCTATCTAAATTATGACTATACCTATCTAAGTATTGTATGGTATCTAAAGGCTAAGTATTGACCTGTAAATTTATTATTTATAAAAAAAAATTAAACGGTATTTTAATCTGGCGTTAATGAATTCTACTAACATAAATACGATTATAAAAGTATGGATGGTTAATTTTTTATTCTAGGGTATATTTTTTTATATTGTCATCAAAATTATGGATTTATACTTACTCTTTGACCAAGTTGCTGTTTTCGTTTGCTATAATTATGTTCCATTTTTTAAAACTAGTATCCTCGTTTGTTTCTTGACAAGTTATAAATTATTGTGAAAAAAAGTGCTGTGTATTTTCGACCAGAAAGTTATGCTTTTAACATTACATTTGTTGAACCATCTAGGTCACTAATATCGTAGTCTTTAATATTAAATAACCGTAATACTGCCATCAAAACTTTAAAACTAACTTACGAGGAAGGAATTAAATACGTGTTTTGTATTGTTGGCCCCTATAACTTCATTTCTTAGAACGCAATATAAAAAAAGAGCAAAAAAAAATCGGAACTTTCTTCTGATTAGCTTCTAACAGAAGACTTGAATAACTTTTAGTCTAGATTAATTTTAGAAGTTCCCAAATAATTTATTCTATTGGCAATGGGATTTAATTAATAAGTATACAAACCCAAAAATAAAAATTATGTGTATGATTCCATTAATATATTACAGGACCTGTTAAAAGTGTAGTAATCCAAAAGGCTACTATATTAACCGACGTGTTAACTCGCTCCCAGAGAAAATACGAACTGATCTAACAAGAACTCACAATTTTATATTGTCTCCATGTCAAATTTAGTTTGTTTGAGTTGTAGCACTTTTATTGCGGGTGAGTGATATCCACAAAGTTTTACATTTATTGTATCATTTTTGATACCACTATCATAAAACATACACACAGACCAAATGTGATATCAGAATCAAAGGAGAGTCTTTCCTTTCGGGCCTGGCAATAACTATCAGACGGCTTACTTTCATTTTTCTAACGACTAGTAATTTAGTCCAGTCGGCAGTGATTTAGTAGAATGACAACTGAATATTTGCAGGGAGTTAGAAAACAATTGTGTGTCTGGTACAAATTGTTCAGGCTTGCGCAATTGACATAGCTTTTAGTACACTTACAATATTTGTGATGTTATACGCCTCTACTGAGCCGTAATACAACTAATATATGCCCAAAAGGGCTTAGGAAGGTAACCTTAAATGTAACTTCGTCGTAAATTGTGGCTGATGAGAGAATTCTTTAATCTGAAGTTAGTATTTTTCAAACTTTTTTTTAAATGGGAACCTTTATGTCTTCTCTAAATTTGAGTGTTATGGATCAGTTGTAGCTGTTTTTGTTATTCTTTTCCAACTTGTAAGTAAGGAGATATTTATTAGTTGGGTCCATAATTTGCTTTAGTTTAGAGGTGCTCTGGTGTCTAGGAACCTTATTTAATGTAACTTTGAAACAAAGTAAAGAACGTCTGGTGATTAAATAGACACGTTAAGTCCAGTGGGGTGGTAGTAGAGTGAGGTAGGATGGGGGATGCTGCTTGCATGTCTGATTTAGATCTTATTAGATTGAGCTCACTAAATAATTTTATTTAACTACTCGCCAAATATTTTTGTGCGTACATTCGAAGTTGATATATCACTAAACTACTAATCACGAAATTACTAACTTAGTGTGGAACAAACACTAGACTACTAGCTTAGTGTGAAACAGACCTGAAATCGGTCGCCTTGGCTACCTGGCTACAACATCCACGAGTTGTGACCTCCCCAACCCCACTCACTACCTTAGCACCACACTACCGGACATAGACTGCGAGAATTGGTGTCTCTCCTGTAAGACATCTATAGGAGCGTCTCTGCCCAGCTTTAGGTCCACACCGCACCACCAGTAAGTGTACACTTGAGTATTCCATTCAAGGGGGAGCTATCTTAACGGTTGAGGGGTGAGCTGGTGACTGGCCACATGGAATATTTACAGGGAACCACCCGCGCGGTCAGAAGTTATCCAACTGCTACTGTCAGGTTCGAGTCTCGTTGGTTTTACCGACTCTACAGATATTTGTTTTCAGTATCTATAATATGGTCTTCTGCAATCATCAACACATAGAAGAATCATCGTTAAAAGCACTTTCGGCAGCTCACATTGCCATTTTTTGAGTGTCAAAAAATTACACTAACATGACTGAACACAATATGGTACACAATATTTAAAAATAAATTGCAGATAGTACACAATAGAATCCATCAAATATTAAGTCAAATAATGTACTAAGTCTAAAAGCTAAAACAATTATCAAAAGAATGTTAAAATGTATATGTTTTTAAAAAATTATAAAAAATATGTAGGCCCAGAGTATAAATTAAATACAAAATAGTAAAAGCAACTGTTTATACCCTGTAGTAAAACATTTTTGATCGTTATTGGATTTTTTTAGCTGTGTGACCTTTTATCTATAAATAACACATTGATTTTTATTATTATATTAACGAAATTTCATAGACTTAAATATATATATATATATATATATTTTCTAAGCTCTCTAGTTAAAATTTTAGGATGAGGGAGAAATATAAAATATTTAGGGTGATCGGATCGTTGTACTAGCAAGACCTGCTTGAAGGTGGTGTGAGAGGAGTAAGGAGTGTGGGAATCCTCGGTGGAGGTTGATTGTTACGGTACAGAGGTGAGAGTCCACTGGTGGCTGGGCCTAGAGTCTCTCTAGGCATGTAGTGCAGTCGTAGTTAGTCTGATATCAGTGAGGGTGCCCCTTAGAGGCTTGTTGTTGGTGGGCCAAGCGCCGTAGTGTCAACCATTTCTTCTGTTTTACTCGATCTTGCGAGTTGCCATCGTGCCGGTAGCGGTGGTGGTGTCATGTCTCGGAAGAGAGGGTTTATTAGACTGTGCTTCATCGAGTCGAAGAACTTGATGTGACGTCGTCTGATGGCTTCGGTGATGGTGGGGAGCTCGAACTTTTCGTGCATGTCGGAAGCCTTCATTTCACTTAAATATTTGTTAGCACATTATTATTTATGATGTTTTGTAAGTAAAAACATGTTAGCGTTTGCGGGTAGACACCTAAAACCGTATTTTATTTTAACTATTTGATTTTAATGTTTTCACAGCACAAGGTTGTGGAGTGTGTGTGGGTTTTCCTGCAACAAACAAACAGCTGTTATTTTCTCTGTCTGTCGGTCTGTTTACTAGCTGCTTGAGCTAAATTTCGATTAAAAGGAGGCTATCCGTCACGGTTTGGATCCTAAAATGTTTCGCACGTGTACACGCGGTTCTTTCAATGGCCACTTTATTTGATTTTATTAAGAAATATCCGTATAAAGTTTTTTTTTCTCATAGAAAAATTGGCTCTGTCAAATTGACGAAATTGCAGTTGGTTGAGGTATTTTCTCTAGGTGGTGAATTTAAATTGTAGGAATTTATGCTTTAGAACAAAATTGCCAGAAAAAATATTGCCTACGAGCAGCTGGATAAAGCAGATTAAGTCAGGAGTACAAATTAGTCAGTGGGGAAGCCTTTTGAAACTGATAGACATTCTAACGACAAAAAAATCTATGTACTAATTAATCATTTAAAAAAAAACATTCAAATAGTGAGGCTCAACTTGAATGCAAGGATGAACTAGATATGGGAAGAGTTTATGAGTTATTAATAAGTGGGTTCAATTAATCTAAGAATATTGATTCTCCCATACATCCAAGGAGCCTTGCGGTGAAATCGGAAGCGATGAAAATGCCCCCTCTAAGAAGATGGCCCCACTCTAATTTGAACAGGACTGCGTTAAAGTTCCCTTCAAGGGTCCCTAAGTACCACCATTAATTCGTTTGTTCGCTAATGAATTTAATTACAATGCTTCAGCCGTTCTTTAAAACTTTTATAAGAAAAGAAGCGGTTATAAAAATATACATATATACGAGCTGCGTTAGTGGAAAACTGGAGAAGAAACGAACGTAAATTAATTCTGAGAACAAAGTTTTCAAAATAAATATACAATATAAATAGGGAGAGAGTATCCATTCTTTTAGCTGAGGCCGTCTCATTTTCGTTTTTAATTTTTTTTTTTTTTTTTTTTTTTTTAACAGACGCGTTAAAAAGCCCTATCTCGAGAGCAGGCCGGGAACGAGGAGTTAGAACCGCCGGGGTGCAGCAAGTTTTAACTGAAAACGCAAGTTTGTTACAGAGGCAAATCTGAAGTTATGGGATTCCGAGCTCGAGGAGGGAGAGCTCCGTTTGTTTTAATGGTGGCAGATGTAAGCTATCGGATCTGCTTTAACGGAACGAGAAATCCGACTCAGTCAAGGATTTTGTCAACTGGCCTCGCCAGCTTAAGCAATCTATGATTGTCAGGGTACTAACTTAACTCAAGTAAGAGACTCTTGCAAGAGAATATCAGTTTTATAGTCATTTTTTTTAGATTGCCTATGTAAAAGTTAATGAACTTCTGAACACTTCATTAGACTGAATCCTTCTTAGACTACATGATAGTCTGATGAACTTACCAAGATGATCCATTTTTATTAATTCAAGGTAGCATAAAAAAAAATACAGGACTTGGCTTAGTGAATTCCAGGGAAACGAGCAGTTGAGGTAAGCCCGAAAAACAAAAGTTCAGACTCTGCACTACCTTTTAATCCACTCAAGGACTACCTTTTGCTCTTTTCTACACCAGTCTCTCTGATGTATGCCGCTGTGGAATATACACTTATCGTTAAAGTATTTTATCTGTGTAATCATTTAATTGAACGTTGTTGTATTAGTGAATATTCAATCTCAGGTACGCTTCTAGAAAACCTCCCAAAGCGGGTAATTTTTTCCTTGACTCCAACCTGTCTTCAGTGAGCCAGGACTCTAGTAATGGACTTCTAAGTAATGGACCTTGGAAGACCTCACTTGGTTGGGAGGAACCAAGAGACTTCATAACGCCCTTAGATAAATGTGCAGTAAAATATTTCATCAGCTATCATTCGTTGCAATAATCAGATGTCAGATTATATTAGATATTTTATAATATATAGTGTAATTAATAAATTAATAATTACTTGACCAAAGATACATTATCAACCTTAAGCTCGTGATGTGTTGTGTTATTGTTATGGAATTTCATATTCCTACTATAAGATTTCGTCCAATGAAGCAATGAAGTACTGTATTCTTGATCAATATTTTTATCATAGCACATGAACAAAGACAATTTTCCAATGAGTATTATATATAATTTTTAGACTGGATATACTGGAAATTCAATTGGGTTTAAAATTGATGTAAGAAAATCCAAAACTCCAGGGAAACTGTAAAATTGTTTAGCTAAATTTGCTCGTTCAAATTCGTGATGAGGGTTATCGTCTGCTCGGAATGTTCAAGGCTGTGACTTAGTCGAACGAACTAAGTAGCCACTCGAGGAGCAGGGTCTTGATTTACTGGCCCGGGGCCTTATTACGAAGGCTAAAGCCGTTTGCGTTGGCGATTTGCTCCACGGCCGACTATAATTCAGGACAGGACCTTATTGTGAAAGGGTCCTCGAGGATTAGAAGCGACAGATCAAACAGATCCTGCGGTCTCCTGCGCAAACGGTCCCCGGGACGAATTAACATGTCCTGGGGATAAACCAGCTCAGTCCTTTATTTATGATTGGAGTAGATGGCCATTGGGATATTTATAGCTCATGGTAATTAAATGTTGGCGGTCCTGTAATCCTATGACATCTCATACTTAGTGCTGTTATCTCCTTAGCTAGGATGTGCGTGTCCTGAGCAAACAGCGGGGTCCTCCTACCACCACTTGTGTCCTGCCTCCGCACTTGAGCAGCTATCTAATCTACAGTTGTTTTTTTTTGGATAATAGGAGTTTTCTCAAACTTACTGAGGGTTTTTAATATTTTTTTCAGGAAATAATAACCTTTTGATTATTAACTTTTAATATATTTTGTAATCAATTGCTGCTAGATGTGTCATAATTTTTGAGGCCGACTGGAGTATCCTCTCTGACGTGGTCAATTACTTGATTATATGATACAATTATTTGGGGGTTTCAGGTAATGGATATTAAATGTATACATTGGGCTGGCGCTCGTTTTTATAACTTTCCAATGGTTTAGTTCTTCGCCTTATTTTGTTTCGATTAACAAATAGATAATTTATCCAAAATTATACTATAGATACAAAGTTCAGGCTTTTCCAGTAGTTTAGATCTAGTGTCTAATAACTACCTCCTCTAGTGGCTCCTACCGCCTCTTGCCTGATGGAGGAGCCTGGGGGACTTCCCGAAACTTTCTGAAGATTTGTTTTTTTTTTAAAATAACTACCAATTTCCAGCTTCACTACGATAGCTTTCATTGGAGGGAATCCTGGTCGGAATTTAAGCAATCTTTATGAAGTTAAAGAAAGATACCAAAAGTGAAGACAGAAAAGAAATGACAGACTGGCGCCTCCTAAGGTTTAGTTCAGCGCCACCTGCCGACTTTCGTTCGGATTATTATAGTATTGGTATTCTTCTACTATAATAGAATCAAGGATTCTTATATTATAAACTAGTCAGAAATTAATAGAATATTTATAATAGAGCTATATTTAATTATTCTTTTTATTAATATTTGGTTAGCTGGTTAAAATAAATCGTCAATAATACACTAAATGACATATATTAATTTTTATTTTTCAATTCAAAAAGCGATCAGGCTTCCATGATGAATTATTTTCCTTACACATAAATAGTAGTGCATAGTTCATTACCGTTCCACGTTGTAAGTTTAGTAATCAATTTTATTTATGAGAAAAACAAACAATAAACTGGAATCCTTTAATAAAAAGGTTTCTCATTAAACGCTGGTTTAAAAGATTTCCTTATGGTATCGTGTTTTTTTATTTCATATCTTCCCCTAAATTTCTCATTATCAATCGGATCCTTTTTTTACCACTATCTTATTACATATTGTCGGGTCGTCACGAGGGTGCCTTGTTACCCTAGCCCTGGTGACCAAGTGAGGGTTGATTAAGTTTATAACCTGGACAATCGTTTCATGACGGTCTTACTATCTGACTCCATTTTTGATAAGTGTATGCCCCGACAATGCACTATGTTCAGGAGAAGAGGAATAGGGTAGGTAGTATGGGTAGTTTGTGTGGTCTTGGAATGATGGAAAGAGAGATGCAGAGGTTTTCATAATGAAGAAGCCAAGTTTCAGAGTTTACATCAAAGCAACCACGAGCCAGTTAGTTGTCAGGAGAATGATATACAGGTCTTAAATACCCTGCTGGCTTCGTCAGTAGCCAATCAGCTCTGATTGTATAGTACCCAATGCCAGTTGAGTATGTGGTTTTCTTTGTCCTCTGACAAGGTGATGTGTCACCGATGCGTGACTTGGGTAAGGGTCTTCGGGCCTCTCGGCGGTTTGGGTCGCTTAGTACCTGCTACTGGTAGCTGGTGCTACAGCTCATATACTAATTGGCTGCATGTTTATTGTTTACCACATTTACAATGATTTATATTTTGGTAATGTTATTTACATTTGTCTACAATATATATACAATAGAGTATAGGGTGATTTATCTTATGTATCGGTCGCTACACATATTATAATTTGTTATTTTATATGCAAAATTGTTAAAGTGATTACCAGACGGATATTATTAAAACATCAGCCAAGTATGTCTTTCTATTATTATTGATGGTGGATGTGGTGACGGTTAGGAGTGTGTGTATTAAAAAATCAAACGCCTTCAGCTTTTCTAAAGATTATCTTTGATTTATACATGAGCGATTTCCTCTTGTCGAGACGCTTGATAAAAGTACTGTGGATAGCTTCTCAAGCTATAAAACATTAGGATGCCTGCTTAATCTGTCGAAAAAGTTCAGGTGTAAAGCAATAAAGCTGTTTTAAGGTAAAGTTTTTAAGTTAAGTTAATTTCAAGTCTTTCACACCTGGTAATTATTTCTTTACTTTCTATATTGTCTATTGCTTCATTTTTTGCTATTGCCATTCTCACGTCTACTCGTTCATGTTTTTTGTTCCAGTATTATGTTGTTAATTGATTGGAGTCACCACATACTTACACAGGCCACATTATTATTTATAGTGTAAATACATCAATGTAATTTATGGTAAATAGTTTTGTCTCACATTCATTCCTTTTTGTTTTTCTTAGGGGCCAATGTCTTAGAATAAAGTGTTTATTTTTCATTTTCTGTTAGTCAAATTCCATGCTGCGTTAAACGAAACCTCCACTGTTGATTTTTTTTCCACTAATAAGTTGGTAACTCTGGTAAGGAATAAGGAATATTCTAGATCGAATGCTGACTTTGATAAATCCTTGGGATATTGTATTAAAAAAAAACCGCCTTTCAAGGGAACACAAGGCCTATTACCAGGGGCTCCGGTGTTTCAGTAACAAAGTTACAGCCTCACAGTATTAACCATTCATTCAGCGTGAGCGCCTTATATATAATGAGCATTAGGGCAGAGAAGAGAGGCACGAGGTATAATCCCCAAAGGGGGGGAGGGGAAGGTAGACTGAGGGGGGGTGATTGTCCGGGGGCGGGAAACCGTTTGTGGAGGGAAAACCGTAAATTGGCGGGAAAGTAGGGGCGGGGGGATTGAAGCAAGCAAGCAATTTGAATGCATGCAGTCCGTCAGGGGAGCAGGAGCTGTTATCGTAAATTGTCATAAAAGTGTCTGCCCGAATATCGGCCCCTTTCTGGCAGCCCCCACCCCTCTTTATCTCTCTCTCTCCCTCTCTCTCTCTCTCCCTCTCTCCCTCTCTCTCTCTTCTGTGTGTTTCGATTAAAAGTAATCTCATCCTCTCCCTCCTCTCTTTCTCTTGCCTCGACTTATTCATACCTTCCACTCACTGTAGCTCAGCTCACTCCACTGCCAACTCTTATTCCAATTATAACAAGAGTCTGTTTTCATTGTCAGTATTTTTGAATGAAAAAATATGCAAAGATACATTTCTAAAAAGTGAATTTATTTTGTATGCTGATTCTTGAATACTGTTTAATTAAAGTTATTTGAATTTATTTACGAACATCACAACGGCACAACCCAACGAACTGACTTCACCTCTTGATTTCAGCTAATATTATTTTCGGACTCCTTTGAGGTGGTGTGAGTGAGGGGGTCGTGGGAGTGTTAAGAATTTGTAGCATGGGTCGAAACAGTAATTTTTATTGCAAACGGATTCAATTTATATGTTTTATAAAAAAAAAAACTTATCATTACATGAGGTATCGGCTGAAAATATTATTTCTTTACGATAGTCTCTGAGCGCCTAGCTGTATTTTGAATAATAATGATAAAAAAATAAATAAAAACAAATTAAAATAAAGGTAATATAAGCTCAAACGAAAATCAGTAAAGATATGTCAATCTAATAAGTAAACATGTTCAAACTAATACGAAATTGCAAGACAATATATATAAATTGAACTAAACGCATATTCTTAATATGAAATAATGATGAATAAATCGTATCGGGAAAGGTAAAGACATGTCAGAGATAAGGAATATTGTATTACATTTACAACAATTAGAAAGATGAGCCAACCAACTTTCTAATATCAAGTCAGGTAATCGTCAGGTTATCCAATATTCCCGATAGTTTAGTCTCATTATATAATTTAATTTTGAAAATTAAAATTAAAATAGCTGGTATAAGGTCCCACTTTTAATTTTAATTATTCGAGCTGTAAGGATCGGCGTCTGTTGGGACTGTTAGATTGTGAAAGGTGAATAACGAAACCAACAGACGACCGTTTGCCTTCAGGGCCTGGTGATGAAGCGGAATAGGAGACTGCACGTGCTAAGATGTTCTCGGAAGACAGCTGATAGTTAATAGCACTCTCCTATTTGTTCTACGAACTTAACCGTGGGAACATGGCCCGACCCTGAACAAACCTTGTTTATTGGCCCTTAGTCATCCCTACTTACGACGACCACGCCCTGGTCGCACGCGAGTAGGGTGATAGTAATAAAAAAACAGTCAGTCCGTGTTTCTGTGTGGTTGGAAGAGGTTACGGTAGTGATTGAGTGAGAGACAAACCATTCATATTGTAGGGGTAATGTGGATACCGGACTTGATCAAAAGTATGTGGACTTTTCTTTTCCGTCTGTAACATAGTTGCCAGCTAAATGGAGCATGTGGCTGACTGTCAAATCCCGACTTTACTCTTTAAATTTTGTAATGGAAAATAGAATTGAATGACATTTTATTTTAATTAGTAGTGGCTAAATAGTAGCTTTCGTAGTTGTGTGAGAGCTGGTAATCTTATATTTTTTGTTCATTAAATCACCCTTTAATTTTAAACTTGTTATTCCTTTTAAATGGTTACCCTTCCTACTTTCTCCTAAGATTCCTGAGATCCTAGTCGGGGCGGTTACAATTGGTGTCAGGTGTGGGGTGGATGCAAGAATACCACAGTCGAACCAGAGAGGATAGTAGGAGGGGAAGAGCCTGCCGGCGCGAGGGCAGAGTAAATTGCTGACGCTAATAGAATTGATGGGCCGTGCGGTTTTGGGCGAACGGTTGATCGGAGGGCGAAAATAGCCGAAATTTGTGATCATCTGGGTAGGGCATATATCTGATAACTTTAAAAAAAATTTTTTGAACCTTAATTGCCAAATTAAAAGGAATAGTTAAAATTAAGATGAACAGGGTAAATGAATCGGAATGGTGGAACCGTTCATAAGAACTGTAGAACCATTTCATGAACCGGTTTTCATTTCATTCATCATCATCATTTCATAACAGTTGAATCTGTTACGCGAAGGTACAGGTGTTTCTAATATATTATAATCCAGGCATAAAATGTCAGCAGACGAATTGAGGAAAAAGCTCGACGAGGCCACCGAGGCCAACCGTCGCTATAAGGAGAAAGAAGCAGAGCTGGAGAGGACGTTGAGGCAAGAGCGGGTGGCATCCCAGGCTATGAAGGAAGAGTTGGACGATACCAAACAGAGACTGAATATGAGTGCGGTAGAGGACCCACCCCGAACCAAGAGAGATATGTCCATGCAGGGGCTTCTTCGGGCATGGTCGGACCCGGAAAAAGATGGACCCATTGAAGAGTTTCTACGCAGGCTCGAACTAATAGCGCAGAGTGGTAATTGGACAGTGGCCGACCGATTGACGGTATTAGAGCTGAAACTCGCAGGTACGGCAGCAGTCTTTGTACAAGCCCACCCCGAGCTGCGAGAAGGGGGCAACGCTTACCAGGACCTGGTGACAAGGCTGAAAGAGAGGTTTGAAGATTCGGCCACCCAAGACTATTATCTGAGGGCGCTAGGACAGGCGAGACAGGTACCGGGGGAAACGGTGAAGGGATTCGCCGACCGTGTCTTGGCTCTGGGGCAGAAGACCATGCCGCCGGCTGCAGATGTGACAGAGAGAATGTGGAGGGCCAAGGAATTGGAAAAGAGAGTAGTAGCTACATTCGTAGCAGGGCTACGGGGTGACTCCAGCAAGCTAGTGGCGTATGCGTCTCCACGCAATTTGCAGAAAGCAGCGGCATTGGAACAGTACACGGAAAGGAAGCCAACGATAGCGTATGCGGTGTCCACAGAGGAACAAGATGAGACTATAACCATCGAGCATCAGAGGGTCTGCTATTGTGGGAAGCCAAGGAAGGAAGAAAACATGGGACACTTTGCCGCCGTTGTGGCAAGGACAAATGCCCCTGTGACTTGTTATCGCTGCGGTAAGGTGGGACATATCGCTAGAGAATGCCGCCCGACTCCAAATCAAGGTAACAGGGGGAGCGAGATAAGGCAAGTAAGCCCTCGGACGTGTTTTCGGTGCGGGAAGCCCGGCCACTATGCCAGCCACTGCCGAGGTAAGCCGATGGGGGATCAGGGAAATAGGCAACCCCATCAGAATTCGGGACACAAGGATGACCCAAATGCTTAAGACGCCGCGAGGACCCCGGCACGGTGTCAAAAAGTAAGGGGAAAGACGTACGGATGGTCCCGAGCGTGGGGAGTAGACAAGGAGGGGGCATACGGGTGAAGGTGGTGATAGGAGGGGAGCTGAAGGAATTGTTAGTGGACTCGGGCTCGGAGGTCACATTAATCACGAAACCCATACAGGGGGTGGAAATACGAGGTAGCAGGATCAGAGCAAAAGGGATTACCGGCCAGAGACTGCACCTAGCAGGGGACCAGATAGTCGAAGTCGAGTTCCAGGGCAGGAAGGTAAAACACCGTATGACCGTAGCCAACCTCTCAATGGACTGCGATGGAGTGCTAGGGTTGGATCTGATGAAAAGACTCGATACCGTGATCGACACCAAACGTGGAGTATTGTCAACAAGGATGACCGGCGCAGACGAGAAACCGGAGAAGAGGGTAGCGTCGGTAACAGACAAGAAAGCAGAGCCAAAGTGGCCTAGGAAGAGTACGCGAGGCCGACGACGCAGACCGAGGGGCAGGAGAAAGAGAGTGAACAACCAAGAAGCAGACATCCTTCCAAGCAACGACCCGGGAGAACCAACGCCCATCGGTTCTACGACGGTGAAGGTGTCTAGTAGATCGGTCATCCCGCCGTACAGCGAGGCCCTGCTAGAAGGTGACGTGGCGGGATGGGCATCGGGTCGAGACTTGTGGCTAGAACCCAAGCTGATAAGCCAACAAGGGGTGCGAGTGGGTCGGAGCTTGAACCGGATTCGAGACGGAAAAGTATGGGTTCGGATGGTGAATCTTACCGTGGGAGAGGTGACGTTGAGTCGGGGTCAAGAAATAGCAAACGCCGAGGAATGGAAGGATATTAGGGAAAAGGGAGAAAAGGTCGTGACTCTAAAAGAAGGCACGGACCAGGAATGGACATTAGACTGGACGGAGAAATTACACCACCTAGGGCCGACCGAACGGGACGTAATTGAGGCTGTGCTGAGGTCCTATGAGACTCTGTTCGAAGAGCCTGGGCCCAACGGTTGCAAACTGAAAGTAGAACATCGGATAGAGACCGGAGATGTAAGGCCAATCTGCAAACGACCGTATCGGGTCCCCTTCGCACAACGGGAGGTTGTCAAGAAACATCTGGGCGATATGTTGGCCAAAGAAATAATATCGCCATCCGACAGCCCTTGGGCGGCACCTGTTGTTCTGGTACAGAAGAAGAGCGAAGACGGAGAAATTAAATATCGGTTTTGTACGGACTTCAGAGGCCTGAACGAAGTGACCAGAGTAGATGCATACCCGTTACCGCTTATAAATGAGACGCTGGAACAACTGGGGAAGAGCCAGTATTTCTCGACCTTAGACCTAGCCAGTGGCTATCACCAGATTCAGATAGCACCCGAACACCGAGAGAAGACTGCCTTCACCACGGTCGGAGGGCATTTCGAGTATAACCGCATGGCGTTTGGGCTCGCCGGGGCACCGGCCACCTTCCAGCGGCTCATGGACGAGTTACTGATGCAGCTGAAAGGGGAAGTCTGCTTCGTGTACCTAGATGACGTGATCATCTTCAGCACGACCATCGAGGAACACGCCAAAAGACTGCGACTTGTACTGGACAAGCTAAGAGGAGCCGACTTGAAGATCAACTTGAAGAAGTGTAGATTCGCGGTGGAAGAAGTGGCCTACCTAGGACATGTCGTAACCCGGCAAGGGATACAACCAGACCCATCCAAAATTAAAGCCGTCAAGGAGTACCCGCGCCCGACGAATCGTAAGGAAGTAAGAGCCTTTCTCGGGTTGGCCGGGTATTACCGTCGGTTTGTGCCTTGCTTCGCCGAGAAAGCGAAACCGCTAACGGTGCTGACCTCGGAGACCACGAAATTTGACTGGGGCCCCGAGGCAGAAGGGGCTTTTGCGAAACTAAAAGGGGAACTGTGTTCTGAAAATATTCTCATCTACCCGGATTTCGCAGACCCGTTCCTGCTAGCAACGGACGCCTCCGGAACGTCGGTAGGGGCTGTCTTATCCCAACGTCGGAATGGAGGGGAACGACCTATCGCTTATGCAAGCAGACAGTTGTCCAAGGCCGAGAGGAACTATTCGGTCACGGAGAGAGAATTACTAGCGGTGGTCTGGGCAACTAAACAATTCCGTTGCTACTTACTAGGGAGACGGTTTGAACTTATTACTGATCATGCGGCTTTAAGGTGGATGCTCAGTCTCAGGGATCCTTCGTCAAGATTGACGAGGTGGGCCCTAAGATTAGAGGAATTTGAGTATGAGGTGACACACAAGCCTGGCCACCGGCACACGAATGCCGACGCGCTAAGTAGAGCAGTGGCCTTGGTGAGGCTGGAGACCCCCCGGGACTTTCGAGCAAGAGTAATGAAGGAGCAGAGCAACGATAGCTGGTGTGAAAAAATTGCCAAAAAGGAAGGAGAACGGGTTCGCAGAGATGAGGAAGGGGTGATGTACCTAGCTCCGGAGGGAGCATCACCAGAGGTATGGAGGTTGATGATTCCGACTTCAATGCGAGCGGAGATCCTACAAAGCTGCCACGATGCCCCGTGGGCAGGGCACCCGGGAGCTGAAAGAATGGAAATGCTGGTACGAAAGAACTACCATTGGGAAACCCTAGCAAAGGACGTCAAAGAACATGTGCGGACTTGCCTATCGTGTGCCCGAAGAAAGACACCCGTTAGCTTGAAGGCCCCATTACAAAAACCATACTTCCCAACGGAACCCTTTGAACAAATATCCTTGGACATCGTGGGACCATTCCCAAGGAGTGGACGTGGGAACAAGTATTTGCTGACCTTCATCGATCACCTTAGCCGTTATCCAGAGGCAGTAGCCATACGCGAAGAGACGGCTGAAGAAACCGCCAAGGCATATGTGGAGAGTATTGTTGCTCGACACGGAGTACCGGCACGGCTACTAACAGACCAAGGTCGAAACTTTGTTTCGAAACTCATGAAGGAAGTCTGTCGGATCCTGGGTAGCAAGAAGATACAAACCACTCCGTATCACCCAGAATGCAACGGAATGCTCGAGAGATTCCATAGGACGTTGAGTGACTCAGTGGCGCACTTCGCTCGCAGGGATGGCAGAGACTGGGACCGCTGGATCCCATACGCTCTCATGGCTTACAGAGCTATTCCCCACCCATCGACGGGATACTCCCCGAACTATTTGGTGTTTGGCCGTGAGTTGAACAACCCGGGGTGCTGGACGGCTCCGGTAATCGGCGATAGTTACGAAGAGACGTCGGAGATAGCCAGTGAGGTGGAGAACCGACTACGTGATGCTTACAAGGACGCTCGGGATCGAGCGGAGAAGGCATGGAAAGCCCGTAGTAAATGGTGCAATCGAAAACGCAAGCTACGCACCCTGGCAGTGGGCGATGAAGTGTTATTACACGTGTCGGCGATAAAGCCTGGAAACTTCAAGAAGTTTCACTGGCCCTGGACAGGACCACATAAGGTGCTGCAGAAGCTATCAGAGGTAAATTACCGGGTGCGATTATCTACGGGGCGCGAAGTGGTGGTGCATATAAATCGGTTAAAGCCGTCCCCGGTATTGACCACAGAGGCTAACAAGGAGGAACCGTCAAGCACAAGGGCGGACGAGGAGAGCGAGTATGGCACGGATTCGGAGGACGAACTTTGCTTAATCCCCACCATGGAGGAAGACGGCGATGATTATGACGCTCAACCGCGGCCAACTGCCACCAGGACCCAGGAAAAAGAACGGGTCGTAGAAAACGAACAACTCGAGCCCTCACAGGCCCAGGATGCCTCGACGGAGAGGACGGAGGGTTCGCCACCTGTGCAAGGTATGGTCGACCACGTCACCCCTTGGTGGATGAGAGAGGAATCGGTGGAGCCTGAAGAAACCGAAGACCCTCGGGACCCCACGTGGACTCCCGATGAGGATCCTCCTACCACCTGTCCACGTTCTCCGTATCCCTTACGATCAAGGAGAGACTAGGAGACTAATGAGAAAATGGTGCACTTAACGGAGGAGCACCTCACCATCACGCGACGTTTGGGGCAGAGGACGGAAGAGAATGCGCGTACGCTGGTGCAGGTAGCGAGAACGCTAAAGAACGAGATAACGTCCACTCACAAGAGGTTGGGTACATTAGAAAACCGCCTTGACTACCTGTCCCTCTACACTAACCTATCCCTGTCCCTTATGTCAAATTTGAGGAATATGGAGGTCACAGCCCTTAAAGCTGGTCTCGACTTGCGGGACTTGTACGCGGGGTTAGAACAGGTGTCCCTGGGTAAAGTAAGTCAGACTCTATTGTCCCCACAGTCATTAAGCGAGATACTCCAAACGGTGGCTGGTGTGTTGCCTGCGGAATTGAATCTGTTCACAGGTACTAGATCTGAAGAGGCCCATCGGTATTACCAAGCTGCCGAGGTTCACGGAGTAGCGACGTAAACTAACACGAGAGAGCCGCTGCTAGGAGAGGACGTGCAAGAAGCCTGGACGGCCCTGGAGCGAGACGGTGACCTGGAAGCGGGACGATGGGCGGTAGACGAGGCCCGGCTCACAGCTTTATCAAGGGCAATCCAAGATGTGGACGAAGACCGAGAGAGCAAGAGGAAGTGGTTTTGGAATTCACTAGCGGGCATGATGATAATACTCCTGGGCGCGCTAGGCGCCTGGGGATTGCGATTGTGGCTAGTTAGAAGAGGGAACGCAAACGCCCAAGTTAAAGAAGGTGTCGATCTACAGCAGGAGATGGACCAGGTGATCCACCAACCCAGGGAAATAGACCATGTGCAGTGCTAATTGGGTGTGTTAGGTGTAGTTGTAAATCCTAGGCTAAGTTGTTAAAATAGGTTAAGTATATTGGATTAAGAATAGTTTGTAGTTAATTTGTAGAATACCTTGTGGTTAAAAAGAGTGGTCCTCTAGGATCCACTCTTTTGTTAGCGGGAGGGTAATGTAAGGATCGGCGTCTGTTGGGACTGTTAGATTGTGAAAGGTGAATAACGAAACCAACAGACGACCGTTTGCCTTCAGGGCCTGGTGATGAAGCGGAATAGGAGACTGCACGTGCTAAGATGTTCTCGGAAGACAGCTGATAGTTAATAGCACTCTCCTATTTGTTCTACGAACTTAACCGTGGGAACATGGCCCGACCCTGAACAAACCTTGTTTATTGGCCCTTAGTCATCCCTACTTACGACGACCACGCCCTGGTCGCACGCGAGTAGGGTGATAGTAATAAAAAAACAGTCAGTCCGTGTTTCTGTGTGGTTGGAAGAGGTTACGGTAGTGATTGAGTGAGAGACAAACCATTCATATTGTAGGGGTAATGTGGATACCGGACTTGATCAAAAGTATGTGGACTTTTCTTTTCCGTCTGTAACATAGTTGCCAGCTAAATGGAGCATGTGGCTGACTGTCAAATCCCGACTTTACTCTTTAAATTTTGTAATGGAAAATAGAATTGAATGACATTTTATTTTAATTAGTAGTGGCTAAATAGTAGCTTTCGTAGTTGTGTGAGAGCTGGTAATCTTATATTTTTTGTTCATTAAATCACCCTTTAATTTTAAACTTGTTATTCCTTTTAAATGGTTACCCTTCCTACTTTCTCCTAAGATTCCTGAGATCCTAGTCGGGGCGGTTACAGAGCTAAATGTACCATTCGATCTTTAGATTAAATGAGTTATTTTCGTAGAAAGTAAAAAAAAATCTATTTTGTCCTTTAATCAATTTTTTTTTTTTTTAATTCCCTGCAGTTACAAAAGTAAGTTAGTCCGGGATTTGTGAGGTGGTTGTGAGTTAAGTTATTACTGCACAACAATTTCTGCCCACAAATCAATAATTCACTCCTATCTAGGTATTATTATAACTAAATAATTGGAGCGTTTATTATTGATTATTTAAATTAGTTATGTTGATCACAAAATCGTTACAGTTGGTAATATTAATTATTTCGTTTTATATTAAGAGAAAATAAAACCATTTTTTTTTTTTTTTTAACAGTTTTATATAAATATTACCCGAAATGTCTATTCCTGGCAATACCTTGAAGTAGTTTTTAAAATGATCACTTTTTTTTTCAGAGTAATGTAGTTCAAAAATTAAAGCTGCGCCCAGTTTTTCCATATACGACACAAGCCCCATACCTTTTTTTAATTTTTGGAATCTATTGATTAAATTTTATGGATTATCAATATCGGACTTGAATTGACTGCTTTCAATATGAGAAATATTAATTCAAGGGTATTTAAAAAAGTTTTTAGAATGCTTACAATTGTTTTTTTTTGTTTTTTTGTCCCTCCTTCCCTTCATTTATGAATTACTAGTTGTAATGCTTCTTCGCTTAATGGAAGCAATTGCTTTTATTGCTATTTTGTAAGCTTAGTTTGGATTAAAACTAGTTTATGGATCTCTGGAATTATGTGGTCCGCATGGTCGTCTCGAAGAGATGGCTACCTTGTTAGTAGACCTTGCTTCAAATCAGGTTTACACTTAAAGAGTTCCTCATATACCACACTGTATGGGACTGTCATCGTCAAATCACTCATTTTAACTGTATTATTTAAATTTTAAATTAAAATAAAATATAAATCAGCTTCGCGTTCCTTCTCTCTACCCAAGTACAGTGATGAACTAAATCATAAATTAACAAGTTGTTTCCCTGACACCACCTTCAAGTAGGTACTCCTAGTACAAGGATCCGCTCAACCCAAATATCCCTTTATTTTTCCCTCATCCTTAATCTTATAATTAGAAAGCTAAGAGGGAAAAAAAAAAAAAAAAAGTTCATCCGCCGGAGACACATCAAGTTTTTTTACTCGTTGCAGCACCTAACCTACCCAGTGTTTAATACTATGGCCCCATCACCCCTCCCGCATCGATGGCAACAGACTGTTGGGGAAAAATTAGGTTAAGAATTAGTACGTAAGTTAGTATTAAGTTGAATCAAAAAGGTGAGCTCCATCACCTTTATTAGTCAGTTTAGTCCAGTCACGTATAATGTATATCATTATACTTATTTATTCATTATATAATTTTTATAAAATAACAAAACCTGTATATAATGTAGCTGACTCTAGGCCTAGCCACCAGTGGACTCTCACCACTGTACCGTAACAATCAACCTCCACCGAGGATTCCCACACTCCTTACTCCTCTCACACCACCTTCAAGCAGGTCCTCCTAGTACAAGGATCCGATCACCCTAAATATTTGATATTTATCCCTCATCCGAAAATTCTAACTAGAGAGCTTAAAAAAAAAAAAAAAAAAAAAAACTTAAGTAACTTACCATCATAAATGAGCGAAATTATCAAATGGAAGGGATTCATTTATATAAAATAGAAATTTAGGTGCAACGTGTTTTATTACTTATATTTTACTATAAAATTATTTCATTGTTTTAATGAGAAATTACTGAATTTACTATCAATAAAAAAAAAACGAACAGATTACATAGATATTACTACCTTAACTAATAAACTTAAATCTTACTAGTGTACATCTATGACTTCTCTAAAGATGAGGAGTATGGGTTATGTGCTCAGTCGAAAGCTCTAGAGGTGACTAAGAGACGTGTAAGGTGCCCTTAAGACTAATCTGCCAAGCAAGTGTGATGCACTCCGGGTGGAAACTCACAACCCAGTCCTTGTGCGGCCTCCTCTTTAAGTATACTCTATGTATCTCGTACTTAGAAAGTATCGTACTCTAAGTATACTCTATGTATCTCGTACTTAGAGAGTATTGTACTCTAAGTATACTCTATGTATCTCGTACTTAGAGACTATCGTACTCTGAGTATACCATCCTATCTTGGACCGGATCTCCTTCTCTTAAACACAAGATTGTTTTCCTTTATGCCCCTTTGTTTTCTAGTATGCCTTTTCACACCTCCTAGCGAATGGGTTAATACGTGACTACTCTACACATACTATTCCTTCGGGCACTTACTTTCGTAATAACAAAAAAAGATGGGTTGTAAGCTCTAAAATCCTCCAGCCATTAAACGACTCTCCGCAACAGATGGAACCTTTGATTCCCGTCGGGGAAATCGGCCCAAACAAAAAAAACAAGGTATATTTCATACAGGCAGTCGTTTATGACAGTCGGAATTTACCCCACTTTTACAATCTCTATATCTTAACATTAGTTCATAATATTACACTACATCCTCCAAATCGGGAGTTGATCATATAACAAGATATAAAATTCTCAACTAATCCTTTACTCTCTACACCGTCACAACAAAAGCTGAATAAAAGTCCCAGTCGCCCACGGTCGGGTAAGATACCAGCACTGGTCCATTACTAGACCTGACTAAAAACATTAAGGAAAGACCGGATGGTGTTCGTAAAGGTTATGAAAAGTATCCAACTACTATCACGCATTTTTATGCGATTCAACAGGAGTATTATTTTACAGATTATCATCTATTAAAATATCTTTAATTATAAAATAATGTAATATACTACTGTTTAAGCCCGAGTATTTATGTTATTTTAATTTGATTTTTCATTTGAGTTATTTTAATTAATTTATTGGATTATTCTCGATCGTGAAATATTTGTTAAAACGAAAAAAAACACCAAAAATTCGTTATTAAAAACAATTGTATTTTTTTTAAATATTTTTGTTTTGTTCCCCTTTGTTCTAAGTATAGAACCATTAGCTATGTCTCAGAGATAGTTTTTTTTTTTAAATATATGAGGTTTTATAATTTTCATAGAGTGAAATATTGTTTTGTTATATACCCTCACCAATCGACAGTTTTACAACCACGATCCTCACCGGCTCATCACCCTATTGTTTATGCTGAGCATGACTGCCTTCTTAACATAAAGGTTGGACGTAGGTTTACCTCCCCGCAAAAGGTTTTCGTTATTTTTATATCTTTGCGTCATTTAGCGATTGATCATAACATCATATCGCTGAACCATTTTTTTATTAATTTAAGTAGTTATAGTTGTTTATTTTGGTTTTGTTATTATTTGAAATGTCGGTTTTTCTTTAGTTATTTTTTCATTTTCTTTCTCATTAATCAAAATTAAATCTTATTATAATCTAGAAAGGCCGTATTTTTTTACTTTTTTCCTACTTTATATTTATTTTAATTTTCAGAGCATAAATTATTTATTATTTGTAATATATTATTTATCATTTCAATATTAATTTTTTTATTAAAATTTTAAGGTTTATTTACATAAGACCACTACCCTATCTTTGTGGAGAAACTATCACTTCTCTGGGAAAGATATCAGCCTTCGATTGTGAAACGCTCCTCCCCCCAACAACTATATCATGATTTAAAACAAGTTATTTGAGTATGATTAATCAATTGAAATGTCCGTAGTTATTTCCGTAACTTAGCGGTTTACATCTTTTAAAATTTCGCCGTTGAAGGATAATGATGTCTTTTTACTGGAATAGAACATTTCTAAGAAGAAAATTGAATTCAACCAGGGTTTTATAGCTAACTATTGACAAAAAATGTTAGTTACATTTAATGAATTTTCACCTTCATGATTTGTACTTTTTTTACCTCGGTCACACTGTACGGCTTTGTTACATTGAAAAAACCTACAGAAACGTAAAAAAAAATAAAAAAGAGATCAAACCCAGGGTGGTTCAGGAGAGAAAAGAAAAGTATTGGTGCAGAAAAGGCGGGAAAGAGCTAATACAGCTGATGAACATGAAGGGGGTGGGGGTAGATAGAAATAAGTTAATTTGCATCGACCGGAGATGAGGAGTGACTGCTATCTTCGGCCATAAGAAGACTCTGAGGTCCTTTATTGCAACTGATGGCTTCAATAAGAGCCCACTAACAGCACCCCCCACCCCACTCCTCTAACTGATAACAAGCAAACTCAGTGTCTGTTGATCAGGATTTATTGAAACTGCCCCCCTCCCTCTGCTGTACGAATTTATAGTTATTATAAAATAGCCTTCGTTAACGGGGCACTCATTTGTGGCAAGATTACACTCACGGTCATATCTTCACTTTAGCCTCTAGATGGCGGATCTCGTACACCTAGGCTCCATCACGCTTCTATTATCTAACAGAGGAACTTTAGAGATAGGATCCGCTCCCTAATACATCAAAATTTATAGTTTAAATAAAACGATTAGTTATGCGTGAATCTTGAAACTATTATACAGAAACCACGAGCATTTCTAACTCTAAGACAGCCAATTTTCTTCTTACATACAGTTCCCTCCTATATCTCATATATAAATCAAAGTCTAATTTAAAAAAATAATTAAATGTTATATCAAAATACTAAAATAATAAAAATAAAAAAGCGAGTATACCGAATTCCTGCTCACACTGCCTCAATCGATTGTACGCAGGATCAATCTAAACCAGAGGAAAACCTTTTTTTAAAGAATAAATATTTTAAATTACTTTTTGCGGTCTTTTTGTCGATCTTATTGTTACTAATAAACGTAAAGGGAAACCATACCACAATTAATATTCAGTTTTGGGTTTATTTGACTGACTAATGCAACACATTATTAATGTTTTGGAATCTTGAGTAGGTTATTTACAAAATTGTTTTTCCTAGGGTAATCGTTCAGTCACCGTGATTTAAAAAAAAAATGATTATAATACTAATGGTGATCTAAAAGGATAAGGAATCTGGTATGAAATTTTAATATCTGTTCTTTTATTGCTGAGTTTAACATTTTGAAATGCTTCAGGAAATAACTGAGAACATATAACTTCTAAGTAATTTATTATAAATTGTAAAAATATGATCATTTGTTTATTTTATTAATGCATTCAAATTTGTTAGTTTAAAATATTCTGCAATAAGATAGTAAATACTTGTAATAATGGTGTGACTCTCAGGTTTCAGGAAATGTTTTACTTGTCTACTATATATATCATTTCATCTGTGTTAGTATCCTGAGTAACATTTTCCTCTACATCGTTCTCGAGGGAAGGTTGAGGAGTGCTGCTCTCCTTCGATTCATTTTCGGCTCCTCTCCCCAGCAACAAATGTACTGCTTCGGTGTGGCCGTTCTTCTGAGCCAGCATCAGAGGGGTCATGCCTTGGTAGTCTACTGCGTCAATGTCTGCACCATGGTCCAGAAGTAGCCGCGAAGCCTCCACCATGTTGTTCCAAGCGGCCTGGTGGAGCGGCGTCCTCCCGTAACTATTTGTAGCGTTCTTGTCTGCGCCGAAGTTCAAGAGGATCCGCATGGGGTCAAGGAAGCCCTTTGCTGCGGCCAGATGGAGAGGAGTCCACCCCTGGTCGTCCTTGGGGTCCACAAACGCCCCACGGTCCAGAAGTATCCTCAAGGTCTCTTGTTGATCGAACATCGCGGCCCAGTGCAGAGGCCGCTGGTGGTTGACGCTGTTTGTGGCCTCCAAGTCTGCCCCAAGGTTCAGCAACAGCCTTGTCACTCCTGCTCTTCCCCTGATCACTGATGCGAAGAGGGCGGTGAAGCCGTCTGAGCTCCGAACATCAACGGGCTCACCACGGTTGAGGATCAGCTTGACCATGTTCACATCCCCGTAACCCGCAGCCCAGTGCAAAAGAGGAGCGTCCTTCTCCTTCTTGGGGTGAATGTCCGCACCATGGTCCAACAGCACCTTTACCACGTCCGTATGCCCCTCCATAGTTGCAAAGTGCACGGCCTCCACATGGTGGTAGTTTCGCATGTTTACATCTGCTCCGTTGTCCAGCAACAACCGCACTGTCGCCATGTAGCCCCTCGAGGATGCCTTAGCTAGCGGAGTGTTCCCTGAAGAGTCCCTGGTGTTGACGAACGCCCCGTTCTCCAAGAGAGCCTTTACAACCTTGACGAACCCTTCCGCTCCAGCTAGGTCTAAGGGAGTCCTCTGACCCTTGTCCTTCATCTCTGGGTCCGCCCCTCGCTCCAGCAGCAGCTTCGTCGCCTCCAGCATGTTCTTCCCAGCTGCCCAATGTAGAGGTGTCCAGTACTCGCGCCTGTCTCTGCTGTTGACATCCACTCCAAGATCGAGCAGGTACTTCACCACGTCTGCTCTTCCTTCAGACGAAGCACGGTGGATGGGGTACAATCCGTCTTTCTCTTCCATTTCGGCCAACTTCATCAGTGACTCTCTATCAAGTGGGCCCGGCCAATTTAGGTATTTCTCTATCATAACAAGGTCACTGGAAGTTTCGCCATCCTGAAACAATGAGTTATAATTTAAAACGGACACCTACTTCAGTATGTTTTAATGGTCTGGATTTGATTAAACCATAATATAATCACAAACAGATTAGAAGGTGATGATGTTTTAACAGAGAAATCTGGAAAATATCAATATTTGTGTTGTTTTCTGAGAGTTCTAGAACCTTAATTAATAACCACCAAATGTTATAGGAGCATAAACGATTATGTAAAGGATTTAAGTAAATTTATTATTTTTTTCTATTTAAATAATACTAAAATTCACATAAACGCGATAATATACCACAACTACTAGTAGCCAAAACTGTCACTGCTGAGTTAATCTCTCAGCTTTTCATCAAATAAAAAAAAAAAGTAGTAGTAATTCTACTAAATGAGGTATTTTACCACGCAGATGCAATGTGAAATTTCATAATTATTAAAATGAGTTATTTAACTAGTTTTAAACTTCTAAAAAATATTGAACCTATTCATTCACCCCATAATTTAACCTAGTTACATAAAAATACTGCTTAAAGAAATATTTAAATGGTTTTTTGATTTAAATATCTTATTAACTTACTGCGATTATGAAGGAGAGCTGTGCCAATAAAGACAAAGATATGAGGAGTTTCCGCCCCATCTTGATCTCGCTCTAACTCAGGTGAGCTACGCAGTTACAATAACCTGAAATCAATATGCCCTCCCATTAAAAATCTCATAGGTACCTTTCATCAATAAAAATGATTAACCATAAGTATTGCATGGGGTCACTTTTTTATGGGTAGACTTTTTTGTCACAACGCTGTTTAGGATTATATTAAGAGGTAATGCTATATACAATCTATTTTAAATTTCAAAGGTATATTCCGCAACACCTCGGATTGAATATATATATGTCCCTCTTTATATAATTAAAAAACATTACAGAACATTAAAAAACAAAAACAATAAAACTGTAAACATGTTACTCTCATTTGGATAAAAATAAAGTGATTTGTTGTTTCAAATCAGGAACTATTAATTGCTTTGATTTTTTTATCCATAATTAAGACCAAACAGAACAGACTCATGAGAAAACAATTTTGAATATAACGTTTAAAAGAAAATGTTGAGAGCTAACGAAGAAATGTATAATTGATTGTTGATTACTATCGACAAAAGAAAGAATAGGACCATGGCGACTGAAGCCTGGGACTTTGGCAATATTCTGTCCTACTTACTGAGCTATATTTTTTTTAGTTTGGCTGATAATTATTAATAGCGGTGGGAACTAAACCAAAATAAAAATAAAATTTATTCTTAGAAAACATACATATTTGGACTTTTTGGTACCAATTAGTGATCAAAGATAACACTTTTCTTTACACGGGGTTGAGCCTCTAATAGAAATCTTTAGTACAAAGGTGGGAAAATGAACCTTTCAGTTGGCAAAGATGGCCATAAATATCCTTCTTTAAACATCTTCAGAACACAGGTCAGTTCGAAGAGTGCTCGAGGAGAAAAGAGATCAGTTTTCGGGAAGGAGGATGAAAGAGAGGTAGCTGATTAAGGAGTGGAGAGAAGAAGGGTGGGTTTGGGTCAGCTAGGCTCGATATCTCTGTCTTCAATAAAGACACCGATGTATTGTGAGACAATTATATTTATAGTGTAATATAAACATCCATCATTTCATGCATTCTATTTTATTTCATTTCACTTTTTACTTACGTTAATACAAAATTTATCTTATCGTAAATTCAATTGTTCTATCTAAATTCCATCCATTGATCAACAGGAAAGTTCCCTTTGGAAAAGAATTAATTTGGACCAAATCAAATCCATATTAATCAAATTTATTTTATTTACAACTTTACACCAATGCAGTACGCTAAGAGAAGAATATTGTAACCAAATCTGCTAGTTTGAATAATTAAATAGCATCCCCTATTCCATGAAAAAAAATCCACACACTCTAAATTCACAGGTAAGTATGAGCCCGTAGATGAATGTTTCCGATTTTGATTGGTTTTATTTTATTTAATGCGTTTTGCTATTTGTAATTTTTAATTGTGAAAAGATGATTTCCTATGAACAGGTTGTTTAAACTTGATAAAAACAAAGTAAGGCATTTTTCGTTGATAATACCTAATATTTTTTTTTCACTATTATTAAATCAAAAATTTTTTTTTGTTCAATTTCCACGTCAATTTTAGGGTTTCATAAACATAAAAAAATCGAAATCACACATTTGTTACCATAAGTGTCAATTAGTATTTGTCTCCTGTTCAAACTTGACCAAAGAAAATTTGTATAAAGACCCCTCTTGATATCAAAACGACGTGAAAAATATGACCATCTGCACAGTATACGAGTAAGCGTCATTAATTAAGTAATTAGTTAATAGTTAAAGAAAATATTTTTTTATAATTTTGAGTATGGCATATTGAAGACCTGATTAACAATATTTCATTTGAATTTGATTTGACAGTAATTACAAGGTTTCATTAAAGCTGTAATAAAAGTGCATTCGCTGTCGTTTTCTTCCAGTTCCAATTTTATATAGATGATATTTTGCCTAGAAGTATCACTTGATGGCCCACAGATGCTAAAAATGAAATATTTTTGAATAAGAGCGAACAGTCAATTATCAATCAACTGCTTGTAATTGTGTGGCTTTAGTGGACTATTTTTGGAATCAGTCATTAAAAATATCAATTATAACGATTTCACGAAGTAAATTTGTTAATTGTGTGATATATCACATGGCTTGTCTTTTTTCTAAAAAAAAACTAATGTCTAGATAATTAATAATTTTAAGAGGCTAATGATCCATATAAATTAAAATAAGTTAAAAACCTGAAGGGAGTTACTTACCTCTGTTGAAGCCTAGGCTGGAATAACCACTGAAGACGCAGAACAACTGCTGAGAGACCAACCTTGACTGACAATTCCGCCCATAGTCAGGGGCACTTCCCTCCTGTTTAATTCTTAACGTGGATTCTTCACTTGACTTGTTTACGTGCCTTGGTGATATGAATCTACCAGGCTGATAGAATCAACTAGTCCTAACCGCGGGCATAGTTATGCGCTCATCTGCACACACTTTCTGGTCAAGTGATTAACCAAAACTTCCTCGGTCTCATTGGATAGAGATGATGAATACTCTAAAGCCTTAAACGGTGACAGTTTACGATCAATACCATGCCAGTATGATACTGTCAAAACAACTGTCGTGGTGTAAAATGATTAACAGTTTCCGTCATGACAGCATTTATTGGCGTGATAGTACTGTCGCACTATTAGATTTGACCTGATAATTGACAGTAATTGTCGTGGCAGTAAATGCTCTCATGACGGCTAGCCACATGTATACCCCTAGACTGTGAGCTGTTGCACCTTATCTCCCATTTTACTGCCAATTTTACGCGGGGGAAAAGATAGTTTTGATTCAGGGGAGGTGGTGATTGTTTCGATACTGTACCCTTAGTGTTTTTTTGTTATGTCTGTACATGGAATGAAAATTGATTCGTTCTGCCGTTTTAATATTACTGAATTTTTGGACAAGTGTCAAAGGTTTTCCCATTTATGGAGGAAATGATATCAAGAGTTCAAAAACCGTGGAAAGCTAGAGATGCCTCCATCAACGCTTCATTCATATACGACGAAGAACATTCATATACAACGAAGAATACATTCATATACAACGAAGGACATTCATGTAAAACGAAGGAATTTCGGCAAAACTTTCTGACTTCTCAGAATCCAATTTCCAGTCCATATTATTTTTTTGTTTATTCTTATGCCGTTTAATTTTTATAATTTCGTAAACACAGGCAGCAACCGAGTCTACAACCGCCATTTTGCCAACTTGCTATCATCAGATTAGCTGTCATCGTGTAGACAAGGACACTGTGCCACTTACACACTGTCTAACAGTCGTGACCGCAGACAGATAACTGTCACAGTGTAACATACAGAATAACGTATTAGCCCAGCTGTAGGTGAGGTAATACGCACCGTGCTGCGTTTATAGGTTTCAATTCAACCGAATAATACATTAAAAAGAAGTATTGAGGAAATGTCCCAATGAGTAGGAAATTCTTTATGTGAATGCTTTTTTTTTTTTTTTTTTTTTTTTCCTTCTTAGCCTTTTTAAATTTAAAGATAATTATATATAATTATAGATCCTCAGGTGAATCCATTTACAAATTATTCTGTATTTCCTGTAGCATTGCTACATTATATACAGGTTTTGTTATTTTATAGAAATTATATAATCGAATAACAAGCATAATGATACACATTATACGTGACTAGACTAAACTGACTAATAAAGGTGATGGGACTCACCTTTTGTATCAACCTTAAAACTAACTTACATACTAATTCTTATCCTAATTTTTCCCCGACAGTCTGTTGCCATCGATGCGGGAGGGGTGGTGGGGCCATAGTGTTAAACACTGGGTTTGTCAGGCACTGCAACGAGTCAAAAAACTTAATGTGTCTCCAGCGGATGAACTCACCCACCGACGGCACACCAAGCAACGGGTGCCGGTCAGCGTTCTTCAACCTCTCGAAAGAGGTATGTCGGACCACTTTTCGCATGATTCCATTTTGGAAGTGTTGGAGACATTTCCAATGCAAAAACAAATCTGATTTATCTACACAGTTCAGGCAGTCAACTTTCCTGGGAATGAACTTTTACTTTGCTTGTGAAAAATTCCGAGGATTTGCTATTTGCTTAGATACATTACATGTTTGGAAACTGGTACGAAATGTGGAACAATATTTAATTAATTAAGTAGATTTTTCAATGCAAATGTAAGGGACATTTAGTAATGTCCTCTCGGTTTTTATTGAAGGTGCTCCGGCAGTAATAGTACGACTATCAGGCTATCTGGCATACTTGAAATAAAGTATACCAAATTTTATTATCTGTATACAGTGTCATTAGTAGACAACATTTTGACACTTAGAAATCTTAATGAACGCTTTAATGGTTCACCATATAAGAGAAAACAAAACAAAATGCCTTAAATGAGCAATGATTAGCTCAACTTTGTTTGGAAATGGTTCGATTTCATTCACTCTTTGATTCATTATTTGGATTCCTGGAAATTAAAAAAAGGCATAAATAACTTATTTGCTAAATTTAACGAAACCAATTTGGAGTGGAAAACTGATCAATTCAATTTAATCAAAAATAAAAGTACAATATATTCGTTAGCTACAAAACTTTCTATGTACAAACAAAACTCGGGTAGAGGAAATTGCAAACAGTTCAAAATCCCAGTTTCAAAAGCCAGATGAAGATTTGCTACCTTATCGTCAACCTTTCTTATTTTGGTAGTCCCCGATTGGGCGTTGGGCTCGATTTCAACTAGCCCATAAACTTAGATGAATTCATTCACCTTCAGTTTATTAGACTATGTATTAAAACATCCACAAATGAGGAGCCGAAACCAACGTTTGAGCATTACACAAATGTTTTCACAAATTCAAAAACTGATGCAAATTATTATATTCCGCACTTAGGGTCATTGAACTGAACCTGCTGATTGCTTCGCTGCTTTCCTATTTAGTATATGGTGGATTTAGTAATGAGCATCATCTTGAAAAAAAAGAAATTGACTGAAAATTAGTGCTGTCACTCACAAACATAGATCCGGACATCTCATATCAATCCAACATAATCCAAGTCATTAAAAAAAAAAAGTATTTATGTATTTAAAAAAAAAAGATATCGTGTCAATAAAGAAATGTTTTATTAAAGTTAAATTTGTTTATTTGTTTCACTTGGGGGTTTATGGTCAGCTTTATGAGATAAGAACAGGTCCATGGGCATAGTATGTTTGGAATCTCGTAAAATTAGACCCATTGGAAAGGAAATATCTTATTTCATTAGAAACAGTTATACCTTCAAGACTATGAGATGGTAAGGGGGATTTGTGAAGTGATGATACCACCTCGCGGTTCAATCTCTGGCTGAGTCGATTTTTTATTCATTGAAACAGTTATACCTCCAAAATATAATATTCTTCAAAAATCATGAGTGCTTTTAATAACATGCATACATCACTATCTTCAAGACTATGAGATGATAAGGGGGATTTTTGAAGTGATGATACCACCTCGCGTTTCAATCTGTGGCTGAGTCGATTTTTTATTCATTGAAACAAATTTCTAAAAATGAAAGATCGTTAAAGCCACCACTCCAAAATGAATGAATATATGACAATAGTTTTCCGTGTCTCCAGAAAACGTTGGTCGTTGGGGCTTAAGCTACCTAAAACTCAAAACGAGAGAAGTGAACATACTCGGTTTAGTAAGCTTTGGTTGCTTAAGAGGGAGAAATGGGTATTATTGGTTTTCGGAGCATAAGGTCCTCAACTCATTCTCCAAAACTACAGATACATAACCTACATCTACATTTTTTTTTTCTCAAACTATAAAGTTTTTTAAACATAAATAATACTTTGTTAGTTAGCTGAAACTACTCTCTTTGTGACGTGTCTCGTTAAATCTGATAATTTTGTTCAAATTGTTATTAATATTGACAATTTTAGAGATAATGGCATTATTGCTTTTTATATGAATAATAATTCTAATTCTAATTATTAATAAGTGATAATTAAATTAATTCTTATTTTTAATTATTATTTATTTCATTTAAGTTCAATTTTCAGCAAATTTTCTCACACAAATGTTTCTTAACAAGGTGAAATCTAGATGTCCTTATAAACCATCAATTATTCCAAAGTATGACTTACCTTACTACTAATATATGACCTAGCTACTCTAAAAAATCACTACTTAAAAATAAGTAAATTGGCTACCTTGAAATATAAAAGAGGTGAGAAAAATTGTATACTATCTTCTCAATATTTTAACTTAATTTGAATCTCAACTTCAATGACTTGTCTTTGGATATGTGAACCCTAATGGGTATAATTAATAGCGAAAAAGTATAAAACTAATTTATTATTGATTATGAAACTGATTATAAACAATAATAAATTAATATAATTATAGAATACACCAAACGGTTGCATTTATATCGAGTGCTATACTATCTCTTTTTTAACTTTCTTATTTATTTATCATAGGTTAATTTCTTTCCAAGACGTGTTTTTTACAACAAGCAATATATTATTAATACTTTCTTCCAATGAGTGAGGAATATTAAGCGCTTATGACCTAGTTACAAGGTTTTTGAATGAGGATATCTGAAATGTTGTTTTGGGGTATTTAGCATAATGAAGTCAGATATACTTTGAAATAATGTATTTAATAATAATTATATATAAAATATACAAATATAACGATATTATCTTTTACTTTATCTTTATAAAACATATTTTTTTTCTCTTAATATTACTGGATAGGATAGTTTTTAAATACTGTTCGTCATATATATGGGGATGATAAATCTCTTCAATACGTTTCTAATTACTATTAGTAAGTCTTAATTAGCGGTATAGCACAGAGTGGGCTCATGCTCAGGAGCTGATAATGTTAGACTTCATATTGGACTGCTCGTTGTGCTCCCGGATGGACTGGGGAGTACTTCCTTCCTTGTCCTTGGCGTTGATGTCCGCACCATGGCTCAGGAGGATATGGACCACTTCTTCGTTCTCCTTCAGGGCTGCTAGGTGGAGCGGAGTCCGGCCCAGGCTGTCTCGTACTCCTACTTCAGCACCACGCTGCATCAGCAACTCCACCGCTTCCGGCACAGCGATGGATGCAGCGATGTGCAAAGGTGTCAAGCCTTCGCTGTCCCTGGCCTCAGGGTCCGCGCCAAGCTCAAGTAGCAGTTTCATAGACCTTGTGTTGCCAAAGTGGGTTGCGACGTGCAGAGGTGTTTGTTCCTTATTGTCCCTGGCGTCAACAATGGCTCCGTTCTTCAGCAGGATCTCCATCACTTCCGGTTGGTCGAAGCGGGCACCCCAGTGCAGTGGTCGCTGCCTGTTCATTTGATCCATAGCCTCCATGTTTGCGCCATTGACCAGCAGCAGCTTCGTGGTCGCCACATTGCCCCGGGCGACCGCTGCGAACAGTGGGGTGTAGCCGTACCAGCCTCCGGTCTCCGCATTCGCTCCTCGCTCCAAGAACAACTTGACGATCTCGACGCTCTTGAAGCTCGCTGCCCAGATCATCAGAGGTACCTCGTTCTCTATATGTTCATCAATCGCCACTCCACTGTCCAGAAGCAGACGCACTATCTCCAGCTGACCCTCCTTCACGGCGATCTCGATCGGGCTGAAAGACACCTTGCTCCTCCCGTTGGGGTCGGCTCCACGTTTTAACAGGAATCTGACCACTTCCAAGTAGCCACCTTCAATGGCGTAGCAGAGGGCTGTCTCTCCGTTGGACTCTTTAGCGTCTATTTTGGCTCCTCGGTCTAATAGCAGCTCAACTACTTCTATCCACCCGTTAGCAGCGGCCAGGTGAAGAGGCGTTCGCTCAAATCTGTCCTTGACTTCCTTGTTCGCGCTCTTCTCCAGCAGTAGCTGGGCGACCTCCACGGAGCCGTTAGTGGCCGCCCAGTGAAGAGCGGTCCATCCTTCCCTGGCGTCCGGGCTGTTGACGTCCACTCCAAGGGATAAGAGGTAGTTGACGACGTCTGCTCTACCCTCGGATGCTGCTTGGTGGATCGGGTAGATGCCATCCTTCACATCGGTCGAGGCCAGTCTAGCGTGTTCAGAGTGATTGAGATGTTTTGGCCAATTCAGAAACGTTACTATTCCAGATACATCTGTTGTCTTCGCTGCGACCTAAAATGAAAGCGTTTCTCATGTTACAAATACAATTCAACACCATGTTTCTTTATTTATAACATAACCAGGTTTCAGCACTTACTAACCTCACCAATGGTCCATCAAGAATCAAGAATATAACATTAATTATGTAATTATTAAATTTCGCAATAAATAATTAAAGAATAGAAATTAAAGACGTTTCGCTAACCATTTTGACAGTTATCATGTTTGACTTTATTATTAAAATGGTCACATATATAAATGACAAGTGACAATGGTGATAAAGAAAAATATAAATCATCCCCGATAGTTTAGACCGGCTTTTCCGTTTTTAATGAGATATTGCTGTTCATAAATAATTTTACAAAAAACGTATGCGGACAGTTCTCGTTTAATATTAGCTTACAATAATCAAGGGTGTAAATAACTATCAACACTATAAGTAATTTCTGAAACCTAAGATTTATTCTCAATAAAATGAAGTAACCAGAAACATAGGAATAAAGAAACGAAAAGTTGAATGTAAATATGTCAGTTTATGCTATCTCCGAGCTTTACCGTGAACGCTTTGAACCTGTTCCAGATTTAAAATTTTCATTTTTTGAAAAAAACATGAAAGGTGGAAAAACGAAAAGAAATTTTAAGATAATACTAAAAAATAGATAAACGATTAATAACAAACGTTTGATTGATCAGTGTTTTTTCAAAAAATATTCCAAATAAATGGTTCTTTCTGATGAAAAATCCCAAATAGTTTATACATGAACATTTTATTAGAGGTAGTTTATTCAAATCATTGATCTACTAAAAATTATTATACCACCGATTGAGGGATCTACTCACCAGATATAGATCCACAGAGCACGCAAGCAGCACAACAAGGGTATGCACCATACTCTTCATGGTGACCTCTGCACCTAGACTTAGAACAGCTGAAGATAGACTTAGAACACAAGACAAAGTCAGTGGACTGGAGATAAGACAGCGCTGGACTGAAGGTACTCCCGTTCGGATCTGTAGCAAAGAGGATAATGACTAAAGGCACACCGCTTGATGAGGAAGCAGCAATCTTGGGCCAATTGCCATAATTCTGGCGATGGAATGATGCGACTTCTGCTTTAGCGGGCAGTGGGTGTTTCCGGAAGAGGTCGTTTTGGAAATATTCGTCTATTTTGGAGTGCCGAAGAATGGGTGGGGGGGGGGTAGTTTTTTTAAACATCTTCATGGGAGAAGCTGAACTAGCCAGAAACTCTTTGAACAAATAATAAAAAAAAACACCATACAAATTGGTTATAATTAAATTAACAACAATTTGAGGGTGATTCGGTTCGTTCATAGATGCACCGATTTTTTTAATGATTATAATTTATTCTTATATCCAAACCAGATAATGAACATGCCCCAGTCTTTCTACTTTATTCCAATTCGTTGTTGGGCCACATCTTGCTCTGGTGGCGATCATACTGAAGATACGGCCAGCCCATTTCCACTTCCTATCGCAGAGCATCTCGTCTACGTCAATCAGCTAGGTAGCGCTTCTTATCCAGAATTTAGATTTGTGTTATTTTCTGGAACTCTCAGTTATACACATTTGGAAATCTTCCAGCGGTTCTTAAATAGATTCATGTCAGGCTTGCCTTTGCAGAAAACCTTATGCCTACGTGGGTCTGCACCCTCACGAGATTCCTAATATTTCATTCAATCGCATGGAAGTGCTTATTTTGTGCAATGAATATCAGGCGATAAATCTATAGTTATCCGACCCGTAGGTATTAGTCACACATTTGTAAGGGGCCCTGCAAAAATTAAAACAATGCAGTTCATTTACTACGCTTCAGTTTTATGTTCTTTTTAGTTCGATTAAAACGCCCTTCATATAATAATAGCCCGAGTTCGCAAATATTGTAAAACGTCAATGAAAATGTATACCTCGTACTCGGATACTAGTATGTATGTATACCGTGTACTAGTTGGTAAGTCCACTTGTTCTATTCAATTATAATAAAAAAAATGAGTTAATTTAGTTCTTCTGAAAACTGCTCGGCATTTCGGGCCAAAGCAACTTCATTGGAATTGGTAAATCTTCTTGGTAACGGGAAATTTGTTTAAAAAATATACTATAACCGACTCAGGTAATATTGAAAGAGTTTTTTCTATTGCTCCCTCTTAAAATACTTGATATGTTTTGAATATCATTCACGTTATCTTTCTTAATTTTCCCTAATTCCCTATCTTTAATATATATTTTAAATTATTATTATTTTAAATGTGATACAGCTTTTGTCTTGTGACTTCAGAAAACTTAATATTCTTTTCTCCCGTAATTCTTGTTATCATACCCTTTACCTAAAGTAGTCTTCTACATGGTAATAATATATATAATGACATTATGGATTCAAGGTTATGAAGAACACCTGCCCTGTGGGGTAGGAGTGAGGGGTATGAATCGGTCGAGTTTTTGGATCGATCTGGACCAAATTTAGTATAAGTATTTTACCACAAGATTAGATAATTAGACGATCAAAAAGTGTAAGAATAGTCATTAAAAGTGGTTGGTTGGGACTTGGAAAATACACACTTTTTTTATGGCCATCTTACAAGGGTATCTGAGAAAAACAAAAAATATTTACTAACAGCATTACCTGGAAAATTTACAAGCTTGAATGTAAGCACTAGTTGAGTAAATTTAAAACTCAATGGAAGTATAACTTACTTGCGGGGTATATTTCATAGAAATCCCTATTGAAAACGAAGCATTTTAAAAAAAAAAAACCATCGCACTGGTTGTTCGAGACATCAGTAAAGTGTGTCAAGAAGGTCAAATATTAGCCAGAAATTTCCAATCATTATCCAAGAGTAATAAACTTTGATGAACATTCGAAAACTGACAGTAACCAGTTTCTTACAAATTGAGAAGATTAACGTACAATTATACGTAGTGATAATTGATTTTATATTTGTTTTTTCGGGGCGTATGAATTCCAAAAGAAATATAGTAAAGAGAGTTGTTACTTCAGCTAAAATTTAAGGTTGTTACTTAAAATTTGTAATTAACCAGTCACTGAATAAGAGTAATAAATTTGGGCAAACCTATGGGGCTACACCAGTTTGATAATACACCGAAACTAATAATTACTTATAATAATTAGAATTGTTTTGTATTGGTGGGATAGCATAGCCCACCTTTTAATTATAAATGGCTGAGGGATAATAAGAACACTACAATTATTTGAATTTTGTCAACACTGCTTTAGTAGCAATGGTCTTCTTTACCAATAGCACCTCATCTGTGTTTCTTTTAATAGAATATATAGCCTTTTCGTTTAATAGAAAATAATAAATAACAATTTTTGTTGGTACCCAACATATCAACAATATTAATCCCAAAAGTTAAGTTTTCCTTTTCTGTGTATTTAATTGTAATTTACATTTATATAATCTATCTAACGACAAGCACAACTCTTGAAATTATTATCATTTTTATTATAATATTGTTACAGAATTATACACTTAAATATATATACATATAGTGTAATACGCATTTTATTTTTTATTGTTTATATTTTATAGAAAAACATATAAAAATACAATTTTGTATTTTGATTCTTTCACATTTAATATTTACGATACCACATATTGAATGTAATATGACATTCTGCATTTAAAATAAGAATTTTTCTGATAAAAATTAAATAATTAAAATGTATCAAGACTAGATTTCAAAATAAATGGTGCTCGAAAAATTCCAAGAAAAAGAGTACAGCGAACAAAATTAGGAATTACAAATATGGCCTTAAAAATTTCAACTCTACGTTTATCATGAAAACCCATAAAGTATAATGTAATAATCAGTAGCATGTATCTTATTTACATTAAATTATATTTTTACATTCAAAAATTTTACATACTTTACATCTGCCAAACAAATAGAACTGATTATTTTTGGACATAATTGGTTTAGGAAATACAAACATTATTTTTTGTAACAAATGACATGCTTTTAAGAGTGCCTGTTACTCCTTGAGATCACCACTCTGGGCCACCATAGGTGCTGGGATGTTGCCTCCCTTGTCTTTCGCCACAGGATCAGCACCCCTTGACAGCAGCAGCTCTGCCGCTTCCCTGTGCTCCTTGGCGGCGGCGAGGTGGAGAGGAGTCTGCCCTTCGTTGTCTTTGGCCTCCAGGTTGACGCCGCTTGCCACCAGCAGCCTCATCGCCTCTAGGCGGTTGTGGTTGGCCGCTTGATGGAGTGGAGTCCATCCCTCGGTGTTGACCGCCTCCTTGGCCGCCCCCCGGTCCATTAGGGTCTTCATTGCTTCAAGACTACCCTCGGCCGCCGCCACGTACAGGGGAGTCTGTCCCTTGAGGTCCCTAGGCTCCAGCACCGCACCCGAGTCCAGCAACACCTCTGCCGCTTGAGGCTGATTGAACCTCGCGGCCCAGTGCAGCGGCCTTTGCCGATCGTCGTTCATAGCCTCCTTGTTTGCACCTCGTTCCAGCAGCAACTTCATCACGGCTGTGCGCCCTCTAGCAGTCGCAGAGAAAAGCGGGGTGATCCCATCAGACCCTTTGACGTCCACAGGCTCCCCACGGTCCAACAAGTACCTGACGATGTCCACTTGCCCATACGTCGCTGCCCAGTGAATTAGCTTTGCATCGTTCAGTGTCTTGACCTCCATGTTAGCACCACTGTCCAGCAGCATCTTTACGGTGTCCAGGTGGCCGTGAACAACGGCCAGATGGATCGGCTGGAAGTTGTCGTTGTTTCTCGCATTGATACTCGCCCCACGCTCTACCAGGAGCTGTGCGACAGCAGTGTGCCCGTTCGAGGCGGCCCAATGGAGCGGGGTGTTGTTGGAAAAGCTCTTGGACTCGATGATCGCCGCGCGGTCCAGGAGCAGCTTCACAATGTCAAAGTGGCCGTGGGCTGCGGCGATTGCCAAGGGTGACTCCCCGTGGATGTCCTTTGCTTCCATTTCCGCGCCACGCACCAGCAGTAGTTTGGTCACCTCGAAGCTTCCGTTGACCGCGGACTGGTGAAGAGCAGTCCTCTCCTTGGCGTCCTTCAGTTCGATGTCTGCCCCTTTCTCCAAGAGCACCCTCGCCACATTCAGTGTTCCGTTGGCTGCCGACCATTGGAGTGCACTCCAACCTTCCCTGTTGTCCTTACTGTTGATGTTAACGCCCAGTTGGAGCAGGTATTCAATAACGTCCACACGCCCCTCGGCCGCTGCCCGGTGTATAGGGAACAGCCCATCCTTCTCTTCAGTCTCCGCCAAGTTCTTCAGCTCAGACTGCCCCAAAGGACCTGGCCAATTCAAGTAGGTTTCCACCATGGAGACATCAACAGTTCTCCCAGTAACCTGCAAACATAAAATTTAATTGAATCGTATTTTATTTTTATTTTGTACACTATAGAACATCGCTGATTACCTATCAATTACTAATGGTGATGATACTCAGTCTTACGTGTCTATTGATAATGGTTGTATAATGTTCTGAGTAAACAACAAGTAAGACGGATTGAATTATTAACTTATGAATATTCTACTGACATATTTATAGATTGTTTATACAATGTTTTAAAACAGTAAGCTGTGCGTAGAGTAATCTCTGAACTAAACACTTAAATCTAAATTTTAAGATCTTCTGTATTCCGAAATTAAGGAATAGTTGGGTATATTTTTTTCAAACGAGCCAATTTTCAGAATAGATTTTTGAGTTTATTATTAATTGAAAATTTGGCGTAAAGACCATATTGACGAAATATTTAGGAAATTTGACTCAGTTCTTCTGAGACCTGCTGTTTCCTCGCTTTGAAAAGCAGTGTTTTCTTAAAATTTAATAAAATAATGTTATATTTTGGTAATGTTAGCACGTGATAAGGAATTTTATGTTATGATAGAATATTTTAGAGATCCTGTAAAATAAACTTTAAAAAACAAACGACCATTGGCAGCTCACTAATGAGCAACATCTGAGAGGTAAAGCTTACTGAAATTTCCACTAGTTCGCAGCACCAAGCAGTCAGAGGCCCTTCTTTCTTCCTAAGACGACCTATATTTTTTTTTTTGTTGTTTTTTTTTTTCTAAGCTACACCGTATTTATTTTTTATTAGGATACGGGATTAATGTTAATAACATTTTAATGGTAGGAGGAAATCAGAAATGTCCATAAAAAATTCCCGGTCGAAAATCCGACCATGGTTAAATCTGAATTAATAGTGAATATATTGTTGCATACCAAAGAAAATTTATTATTATACCAGAGTAGTATTAGCATGTTAACTCTAAATAAGTTTCTGTCGCTGAAATAAAAAATCAAATAAAAATTTTTGTTAGTTACAGCAAAGAAAAATAACAGGGCTTGCACCGTGGACTTCCCCGTTTTTTCCATTTGCTAAAAATTATTAAAAATATTGGGAATTCATAATATATATTTGATATTAAACATTTAATATTAAATACCACCATAGAACCGAAATCAACTCTCTAAAAATGTATGGAATCTTCCCATGGGTTGTTGTTTGGATATCTTGAAAAGTTACAAGAGTTAAAACATTGTGCTGGAAGACTAAACATGAAACGCCATGATTATATATATTTACTACAAATTAGTTTGCTGTATATTATTTGATGGCTGTGTTAAAAAGCTAAATAATCAATTATTTAATGCCATACAACCACATCCAAAATGCACTTCATGGAATTCAAAAACGAACAACTTCCTTGCAATCGCAATGATCCAATTAAAATGTGCAATAATTTCCTTCCTTAGTAGTACTATCTTTTACCTGCATTTACTTTCATCGTGCACATTACACGATGTTATCATTTGTATTCATAAAATGTCGTTTGCTACTAAACTGTGCACTAGTACTTTAAACTCCCTCGGGGGGGGGGGGGGGGAAATAACACTTCTTTATTACTATGTCATTAAAAAAAAAAAAAGTCAATGTTGAAATTTGAAGTAACGAGGGAGAAGCTAAAAAAAATATTTTATATCGACATAGTTAATGATCGAGTGTGAAGTAGAACCTCCGACCGAAGATCTGAGAATTCTACTAAGACTAATTCTGAGAGGACTAATAATAAAAAAAAAAAAACTAGCAACCAATTAAAATCAAACGAATAATTTCTATCTAATTTTAATGAGTTTCATATTTGTATTCCTTTATTAACAATGGAAAATAATACTTAAAAAAGATGTTTTCTCGCCCTGGAAACATATAAAAATCGGTAAAAGCATTTAATTGTATTTAATACTCCTAATATTTTATTCATTGGCCAATCGCTTGGGTATTTACTGTTTTCATTTTATCAATTTGGTTGCAGCAATTGTGCAATTGATTTCATTATTTCAAATATGTTTAAATGAGATAAACTGCATGCAGAATAAGGAAATAGTACTAAGAACATTCCGTTCATTTAATATTAGGGAAAACAATGTGCGGTCACTCAAAAATTAATTCGTGGAACAAAAAAAACAACAACCTCGTTCTGTTCTTCTATTAAATACTGTTTCTATAAACGAGCTTTGGGCTTTACACAATGCCATTGTCAGGTTTAAATTATGCTTCCTACTTAGGTGAAAATACAAAAAAGTTGATCAGCAGTAAAATAAAAAAAAATTCCCCTATGATGTCATTAAAAACTGTGAAAAAAAAAAAATCAAAACTGTATTATTACAATTTAATTATAATTTTGTAAAATTTCATACAAAGGAGTAGGGAGATGCTAAAAAAACCTACACTAAAAGTGTCAGTTTTCTCAACTGTAACTAAACTTTTTATTTCGTGAAACTTGACTTGATTTTTTTTTTGTTTTAAATATTGTCGCTTTAGCATTGAATGAGATACAGTTAGGTTTACACCCCGTGAACAGAAACAGTCAAGTCGCATTCTAACCAATAATTGCCGAATTCAACCATCTATAAAATAAAAGCTCCCTGGACTTACATCAATGATCTCTCGGCCAAAGAGCACAAAACAGCTGAACAGCAAAGCTGTCATCATCGCTATGTCTTCGGAAATCTCTCGAAAGTTTCTACTGACTCTGAAAGTAAACATTCAAATACTTCACTATTCCTGTAAGTTAAATCATGCAGTACTGTATGTTATATGAATGTCAGATACACGAAGCGATGTACTTACCCTGGGAGAGAACGCTGCTCGACTGAAGCGAGCCTTGGTCGGCAATTCCGTCCAATTGTCGCACTCAGTTGACTGCCGATGGTCCCTCCCAAAGCGAAGCGACTCGCTCAACCCTTTCTCAGAACTGAAAGGATCTGTGCTGAATCTTAATGTGATCTGCATTAGTCATGTTTACGTCGTTAATTCTCGGACATGGAAGAGGAGGGAATAAACGATTCCATTTATTGAAATGAGAAAGTTTGCAAACCACCTTCTTGAGACAATATATTTTTTTTTTTCTGACCCCAGAAGTATTGTGTTATTTAATTAACGATCTTACGATATTGTGATGACACTACGCTTGATTATTTTTTCTTTAGTATTGCTGCTTTACCATTCAATAAAATAAAATTAGGTTTTCACTTAAAGTCATTAAAACACATTAATAATAATAAAAAAAAACACAATACTAGCACAGTTTTAAGTAGGAACTTTTTAGAAGAAAAGTGACTGTAGAAAATGGGCAGACTAGGTGAGGTCATGTAAAATGAAACCTGCATTTTTTTTTTCTTAATATCCCCTTGTAATTATAAATTATCAGTATAGATTCTACATACATGAATCTATTTACTAGTCTATATACTTACTATCTATTATATCTTTGAATATAGTAGGTAATATATGTCTATATAGTATATAGCTACATTTTATACAATTTTTATTAAATTTACATTTCGATTTATGATTTTCCATTGATCGTCTAAACATGTTTAACTCTGCATAGCGCTCTACTTGATTTTGTAGACTTGTTTAATTTTATCTGAAGTACAGAATGAAGTTTCAAAGTAGTTTGTTAGTTGCTTAGTAGGGAGAAAAAGAATTTAGCTCCAACCATGGGACATAATACCCGGACAGAGGTGGTCAAGGCCTTCCAGGCTAGAACTCTTTGGTGTTTGCTCGGGTTGGCCTCTCTGGAATCTTTTCAAACACTCAAGATATGTCAGCTACGGTTAACTCAAGATACATGAATTTCCACAGCACAGGGAAATCAGGTACACGGCATTGATGATGACTTGTTACGCCTTTGACCTTTGATCGTGTGACGGTTTTTTTCATGACGGTTTTTCTCGCAAGGCTCTTCCTTTGCAACATGTTCTCCCTTAACTAATCATACAGTAGACCAATGGTAGTTTCAGGCGTATTAAACTTAAATTTTGGAGTTAGATTTAGTAAAGATAATTAACTTAAGGAAGACTAAATTGATAAATTTTCCTTTAGTTCTCCTATGCAGTTTCTTACGTACTTACTTAATACAATCTTGCTAACCAAAAGAAGGGCGAAGCTAGTGTAGGCCTGAAATAGACATAAGTTTATTATTGCAGCAATGCGTTTACTATGCATCAATCAATAATTATAGCTGTCCTTCGTCATGAACATAAATGTTTATTTTTTTTTGTTGGTTGCTATCCGTGTATTTATTTATGGTGAGGCTATCGTATCTATGCGCATCCATTCATAAAAATCCATCCAGTCTATAGAATACTTATAGGATCAGAATAATTCCTACAGAATACCCCCCCCCCTGATCCCTGGATTTACAGCTAAACTGCACCCTACAGATCGACTACAGCAAGTTGCACCTCCCTCCTGAGGTGGAGGCAGTAACGTTTATCAGGAGGAGATCCTGCCTCGGTGTAGAGATATCATTAGACTTAGCCTGGCCGGAGATAAGGGCACATTGCTGCTGCACCATTCCCTTACAGCCTGGATTACAGCACTGCAGTCTGCCCTACCTGCTGATTCAGGGCCTCTAGCTTGTCTCACCTTAGTTGCGTCCACTGACCCCTGGGTTCTCTCGCCGAGACTTGACAAGGGATCTGCTGGTAACAGAAACATTCGGCAACACCACGACCTATGTTCAATATGTGATGGTTAGAATTAACAGGAAGTATGAAAAATCATTTAATAGTTTCGTCAAGGTTTTAAAATCTGTATTGACTGTTGTAATGACTCAACGTAATTATAGTTAACTTAAGCCCCTGTGCAAAGTATCAAATAGGTTTAAAACCCACTCAGGATCAAAATTATCAATAAATATTAATTTTTTTTTAATTTGCAGGTTATATTTTCAACGTTATTGGAGCATCAATAACGTGCAATGAACTATGTTATGTTGTGAATACGTAATTAGCGACCGTTTTAATGAATTTATGTAAGTTATAGTTAGAATAAACCGAAGTTACATATTGTTAATGAAGACGCAGACATAGAAGTCAATCGCTGCCTCATTCCCCGCATAGTTGGAGTACTTACAGATCGAATGTTAATCCTTCAATAATTATCAATACCCGTGGAACCGAACGACCGGACAAAAGGCGATCTGTGATTGGTGACCGGGCGGCCAATAAACAGTGGCCGAATTGATTCGGAATAGATTACAGTTGGCCAACATAAGCAGCAGTGATTGCCTGCGTCAGCGCCACAATGCTTCCGTAGTTTCAATTACTTCTCAACAAAGGTTCCTATTTAACAGCGCTCGTTCCATGTCATAGTGCCTACCTGCATCTCGATCGGATCTTCAATAATTTACAATCTAGCTGCTCCACTCTCTTATCTGTAGAACTGACTGAAGAACGTACACTTCATCATATGTTTTAACAGATATTTCCAGAAAGTTTTAGAATCAGCTTCTTACCCAAGCTATGGTGGAAAAATGTATGAAGAGGAAGGACAGAGCCCTGGCTGATACACAGTGCTGAGGGAACCAAGGCTGATACCTTCATATCATACTTTTGATATCCTGACAAGAATTGGCTGCTTCATTATTCAAGTATGATAGTTACCCACTTATCCTCACAAGAATGCGTAAACCACGACCAGAACCACCGAGAGAAAACCTTTAGGGAAGCCGGTAATCGAAACGGGATCTAAGCCTCTGCTTCCTTTCTCATGTAGTATTCCTCCAGGATTCGGTCCCGATTTAGACATAATTTGACGATAAATTGACACTCAAATGTGTAAATTAGGAGAGAGAAGGAGAGGAATGTATGTTGAACAAAATCCATGATAAATTGGTTGTGAATATGTCTTGTCGTATAGTAGTAGACTTTGCGGTGTATACCCATGCATACATATTTCTTGTTATATTGCGGGTTATAAAATGTCCTTAAGGCGGTTTTACACTGAAAAAACATAAACCTGAACAAGTTGTACTAAATTAACTAAACTCCCCGGCCTTCAGTATTGCCTACAACTACAATCGCATAGTTTAGATTTTGATTGTGAAGTGTCTCAAGCTGATCATTTCCAATCATTTGGCCAACTCTGCTGACTAAAAGCAAACACTATTGAGTCAACACTTCCTGAATGGAGGATACTTCTGAAACGCAATGACATAAAACATTCTAGAATAGTAAGGGTATTGAGCTGCACAAGATGATTGAGATGCCTACGGTGGATGACTACATCCAGTCCAACATCATCGTACCCTTCCTTTATCGAAGAAAACATTTGGGTGGCAAGCGAACCTTACTTCAGTTTAATTTTCCACAGTTACAATATGAAGTTTAGGATCATCACCCAGCCCTGTTTAAAATTAAATAGATCAGTAGTTTAACATTTAAATCATAACATGTAGCTTGAAGGCAGAGCTTATATATGCCTCTGTATGTTTCTCATTTGAATGAAATCTTTTTATAGGTAATTAACAAAACAAGATTATACCAAAACAATAATATTCAATTCTTATTTTCTGGGGATTATAAAATAATTTCTTTGAGATTATAGTAAAACGGTTTAATCATACCCACCATACCTACAAAAACTGGTATAATTTATTTTTTAATTTAAAGTTTATATGTACATACACGAAAAACTTGTTTTATTGTGTTTTATATGGTTTTTCAAATCCATATTTTTGAGTTTATAAATTATTATGTTTTGCAATTGGTATGTAAATAACATGTCTGTGATTTGTAATTCTTCTTATGTACATTATCACAATTGGATCTCCAGAGTAAACACTGTACTCCTTGAATATTTTTGTAAGGAGATTCAAGGATTGTTTGTGAGTGCATTACTGTACGCTATATATAATACAACAGTGAAAAATTCTCAAGGAACGAGCCAAATCACAGTTAAGTTACGATCTGCTCCTATAGTCACAGTTATTCTCCCGGAGCCAGTTTTATTAAAAATTCCCCGCTGTAGAAATAAACCCTACATTTTATTCGTTAATAACCATCGTTCAACAAATCACGGTTGCCCCGGCTTAAGCACTTCCTTCCTATTTACACGACTGCTCTGTTTTAATACGCTCTGAAAATAGCTGCAGTAAACAATGGGCTGAGGTGCCACTATTGCTGTACGTATTACAGCCGGATTTTCTTTTCATGTTTCTTTTTTCTGTTTTTCTTTTCTTAAATGCCCCACCTGACGGGTTGCAGAGATTTGCATGCTTTATGTAAGAGTATAATTAATATTAATGCTAATTAGTGAAACGTTCCATTGAACGGCACAGCTAATTATTTGAAAATATGTTCAACAAGGAGTGATATAAAACTGCTTTATTATGATTACAATCTGCTTTATTGGGAACTAAGTGATTGTAATAAATGATCTCATTCATACCATATTTACAATTTTTCATTCATTCATACAGTATTTACAAACAGCCCAGAGACCTCCTAAATCCACTGAAGAAACTGCCCATTACCAGGACTCCCACTGTTACGCATTTATAGCAGGTCACGGGGCCACTGCCGTTTTAGTCTCCGAGGAGGATTATAGGGATGAGTGGTGCAGTGCAATGCCTGTGCTACGGGATTAGGGTGGTTAGATAGGTTACTATGAATTTCATGAACTGGGAAGGGATGAGTTCGAGAGTGTAAGGTATATTAAGATCGTTATGAAAGTTTTTGTTGCTAACATGATAAGGGGCATTTACTATTGTTCTCAGGACGTTTGATTGAAAGGATTGGATACGCTTGATGTTTGACTTTTTTGCTGTCCCCCATAGTTCTATTCCGTATGCCCAGATTGGCTTAATTATAACTTTGTAAATTAGTAAATTGTTTTCTATTGAGAGATGGGATGTCCTTTGAAGTAGTCTGTACAGCTGTCCAAAGCGTCTGTGTAGCCTCGTATGTGAGTTCCAGGTCATTCAGTTGTCGAGATGGAAGCCTAAGTACCGAACTAAATCGGATACAGGAGAGGAATGGAATTAAAAGAAACTAGTGGACAAGACTTGCGGTAGAGGGTGAAGGTAATGTGGGAGTATTTTGCTTCATTAACTTTAATCTGCCATTGGTTGCACCAATGCTCGATCTCATCAAGGTGTTTTTGAAGGTAATGGTATGCTATATCGGGGACTGAGTGGGATGACAAGACTGCAGTGTCACCTGCCAGTGTGGCCAAAAAGGTACACAGGTGGTCTGAAAAGTTTCCGACCTCAACATGAAGATGATAATAAAATAAATAAAAGCTTTGTTGGGTCGGAAACTTTTCAGACCACCCTCGTATTGGGTGTACAGGGGACATCGACGGAAACCAAACTGGTGTGTAGGAAAAAGGTTTTTGGATTTTACAATTCGTTCAACAAGGAAACATAAAGGTTGTGTCTATCAGGGAAGGGTTAAAAAGGGTTTACAATGAAGGACAATGAGTTTAGATTCAGTAATAATTTAAATATTGACTAAATGAAATTACAATACTTTAATACAATAAAATTATAAGTATTCTGTTTAAACTATGCAACTGGTTGCTGCTTGACATTGCTGTAGTAATTGTAGATTCAAAAATTGGTAACCTGTGAGATATACATTTAAATCAACTTACAAAACTACCCTTTCTCCTTATTCCGTATACATACTCCATAGTTTTGTACTGCTTGCTAATCTTATATTGATGGCAAGCAACAGAAATGAACTCGCTAAAGAAGTCACTCATGGTACAAGCATGGCCACAAGCATGGTACAAGCATGGTCACTCATGGTGCGAGCACAAACTTTTGATGCTCGCAAACTCTTTGCCACGAATAGAGCTACCCTGTAAATAAAATGTTGAAAAATGAATAAAAGGTTGGCTGTGGGAGGCGGGGACAAGAAGAGAAGGGTCCATACAAGCAGTAAACCCTCGTCCAGACCTGGATAAGGGTTGCAAATAAGAAGCTGGGATTTTCAAACAGTAAATAGTTATCCGAGAGAGTGAAGCCCCAAAAGGATTTGAGAGCCATAAGAAAGTGTTACTCCATATAACTCCCTACGCCTTAAAATTCAGAATATGAGTTGAAGCAGGGAGGAGGACTAGATGACTCTAGGTCCGGGGGTCTGAATGCTAGCGTTGGTTCGAGAAGACACATTGAGTTTGAATTCACCTTGTACCATAACGATGGCCAATTCTTTTCAAATACCATGCCATATTTGAGCCAAACATATTCAATTGTTAATACCATATGTTTTAATAAATATCCTTCAGTCTTACCATAAGTCTGTTGTACCTTTTGTTTGAGGAGGAAATAACATATGTTGTTCAGAGATATTCTAGGAAGAGGGGATAATTGATTAAGGGTATTATGTATTTGTGGTATTGTTGCTCTGTTCATTTATTTACTTTCATTTCCCTTATATTTAATAAAAACTGTATTGTTAAGGTTCTTTGTATGAGTTATTTGTCAAGCATAATTATTCAAATCCTAAAAGGTAAGATTACAGTTTTAATTATTAATTTTGGATATTTTATAAATATTTTTTTATGTATCTGACACGAATTACCATTGGCGAACGAAGGTGGACTAATTTATCGACCCCAATTAGACACTTTTGATTTAATCTTTCTATTTACTTCTAACATATAATCAAACTTTATTAAGGGCTGAATACATCATAATGCTGATCGCTAAGTAATGATCAGCCGGCAATATGAGGGCCTAAGGAGTATAGGTATCTTTACGACCGTAAAAGTCAATCCAGTACAACCATTCCTCCAAACCCCACTAGAACCACAGCAAAACAAATTTAAAAAACAACTTCACAAATCTCATTCATTCTCGGTCACGACACTCACCCAATTAGTTTACTCACATAGTTCAGTGGTCCAAAGATGACATAGAAAATGTCTGCTGCTTTGGGCTTCTCTGTGGCATACTACTATGCTGAAAGAATATGAAATTACTAAAACGCATCTACGAAAAAAAAAATCTAATCAAATGACGATTTGAACTTCTGAAATCATTTTGGGTCACTCTGGACTGTAGAGTCAGCATTGAAATCAAACATGCACAATAAATAAGCCACTCAGTTAATTATCCTAAGACATCTACTACCTAACGACACTACTAATAGTAGACACAAGGGAAATTATCTTGGAGTGCTAGTAAGACTCCCGCCGAAAACATCAGCACATGCTACACTCCTTAGTAAAGAGTTTAACTTGTAGTTAGCAGAGAGTCCAGCTGGGTGCTTTGTTCAATCTGAGTTCAGGTCAAGGCAGAATCGCCGCTTTTAAGTATGTGATTGAAAGGACATTACTCAGTACTTGATCGCTGAAAACTATATATAAATTCCACGGAAGCACTCATGGACAGGACACCCTATCCACCTACCACCTATATAAGGTACATCCTAAATGCCTCCAAAAATATCTATAACGGGTGGTAAATATTGTATATCGTTACTCAAAGTGCAATAGGCCTAAGAACTCCATTTTCCAGCAGAGCAATAAGCCTGATTTTTTTCTTACAATTCGATTCTATAATTATATAATTTCTGTTGTATTCTTAGGTAAGCACATTATTGAATGGAAAATTAAGTTTGCTAAATTTTGCCACCAGGCGGGAACCACATTTAGCAGTATTAAAAAAAAATATAGAATTTTTGACATATGGCATTTTGCACTTTGAAGACCATATGACTGTGTCGAAGAAAATGTTAAGAAACTTCTACTCACATATCTAAAATTGGTTCTGTATAGATTTTTGTACAGTCGCTCTACTATACTTATGTTTACCATACTAGAGACTTGGGCCGCACTAATTGACTTAGTCACAAGTGAGTGGCTGACTGCCACTTGGGCGGAGATGACTGCGACCCACAGTAAGTCGCCAGTGACTCAGGGGAGAAGAGGAAGAGAGCAATTCAGACCATTTGAGAGTCCCGGGCTGCTATTAAAAGAAAGATTGGAGGAAGTTCACTCATATGCCATTAGGGCTGTATTCGCTAATTCTAAAATCCACTTACCAATTATAGGATCATTGCATACTCTTATTTTAGTCAGCTAGATGTTCAAATAATAGCTAACATTAGGAGAAGTTCCTTGGTACAATCATGTGATAAATCAATTCAAATTGATCCACCTTACGAAATTGGTTCGTTACGGCTAAAAAAAATTTATTATTACTTTTTCTAATTACACTGAACTGAAGGCCTGATCCATGATACATATTATTATTAATCAGGATGTTATGATATCTATTTAATTTTATACTTAATTAAATAAGCTGCTTATTGCAGTAAAAATATATTTATTTATTTAAATAATTGACATCATAAAATGTGGATTTCGAAAAAATAGGGGATAGGACATTGATGACTGTTGTATTTAAAACTTGGCATAGTCCACTTAAGCCCCGTCACAATAAATCAACTGATTATTGCGACTGTTGAAATGGATTCTAATAATTATAAATAACCTAATAATTTAAATCACAGGGCCTTCCCTAATAAATGGTGTCCCAGAATTAACGCAAGATTTGATTTAAATAGAAAACACAGGTTTTAGTATTTTTGTCGTTATTTTTTTATTAAATTATAAAGTAAATAGGATAGGGTTATTTATGGAAAAACACATCGGGCAAATGGCCTCCACGACTTTACTGGCACATACGCACTCTTTTGTAAAAATTTTCCATTACTGTTTGGCATAAACGTGGTTGAATTTCCTCTTTTAATGCACGGGTGGATGTGGGCTTGTTGACATACACCTTTGACTTCAGATAACCCCATAAAAAGAAATCTAAAGGTGTTAAATCACACGATCTAGGGGGCCAATTCTGATCACCGAAACGAGAGAGTACACGACTTGGAAATGTCTCATGCAGTATTTGAATTGTTTCATGGGCTGTATGGCACCATCTTGTCAAAACCACATATTGGCCACATCAATATCATCCAATTTCGGCACAAAGAACTGTGTTATCATGTCGTGATATCGAGCACCAGTAACAGTCACTGATTGACCATCCTCATTTGACAATTGATTTGCAACGAAACTCTCACGCACTGCTTCGATATTGACATTTGAACGGCTTGTTTTTGGACGACCATTATGTTTAGTGTCTCCAACTGATCCAGTATCCCTAAATTTTTCAATTAATCTCTTCACAGTTGATGAAGTCAAAACACTATTCCGACTATATTTTGTATGAAATTTTCGAACTGCGGCCGCCAAACTTTCATTATTTTTGAGATAATGTTCAACAATAAAGACACGTTGTTCTATCGTGTAACGCTCCATTTTTACTAACCCTTAGCTGTCAGCTGTCAAATTGTTTTTTTTAGGGTTGCCAGCACTTTACTGCACAAATGGCGGCAAATTCAAATCTTGCGTTAATTCTGGGACACCCTTTATGTAGTCAGGGACTCTACTACCAACTGAGCTGCCAGAAGTGACGACCTTCCCAATATAAATTTTCTTCTGTCAAGATATCTTGGACTCCGTTTAATTCATTTAATTACTAATAAAATTCTCGATTTTAATCATTTTTCCTGATAATAGTCCAGTAAAGTGACATTTCAAAAAATATTATATATTATAAATCTAGACGTAAAGAACTTTATTTTTATAATAAATCTCCCTCCTCGTGTTTTATAGAAATGGCTACATTTTCCATTGCTGAAAACTTCTCGCTATGCGTACTTAAGCGTACCTCTCACTTCCTATTTATCTTTGTCAATGTGTGTTTATTTCAGGCCTTTCGTGCTGTAAGTTAGTCCCTTAAGGTATTAGAAGCATAAAAAATCTGTAAGTTGCCAGTCAACACTTTCCGCTTTGAATTAGTTCGTGTATTGATTAGCGTGCCGTCAATAACGTGTTCTCCATAGCTTCGATGTACGTGCCTTTCGGAATTCCAGCAGACTTTTCCGAAGGGTGTATGAAAGCGAAAGCGGAGCCGCTGTTAACACAAGATAGATAGAGAGAGAGAAAGAGAGAGAGAGAGAGAGAGAGAGAGAGAGAGAGAGAGTGTGAGTGAGAGAGCAATATATCATAGCAGAGGAGGGAACTTTTAATAAAAGGGGGGGACTCTCTCGTCTCCTCTCCCGGCTCACTTCAGATGACGAAATAAAAACAAATTTATTGACATGACTGTTGAAGGAAAAGTTTCCCCCCCCTTCCTCCGGGAGCTAATTTATAACGTTAATATACAAACGTGGCGGGGGTAGATTGTATCCTGATGATTTGTGTATTTCCATTTACCGTTGAGGGGAGGAGGATATCTCGGCGGGCACAAAAGGCATCTTCTTGGATACATGTATATCACTAAATTCTCCTCACTGGAGCCGGATACAATCTCTCCATAACAACTTTACTATCAGGGTCTGCTGGCCTTATGGACTTCATCACTAAATTCGCAAGATTGGACACGGAAAAAGAGCCATTCAATACAAGAATGTTTTTCTTTTTAATTATGGACTCATAACTATTTTATCCTACCAAATTTACTTCAAATCGTTATTTTAGTCCAAGTTCTCAAGCCACGTAGAACCCTAAGAAAAACATCGCCAGTTTGTGGCCAATTTTATGTCGCGATAGCTATAAAGTTATTGGGGGTCTATAATTTAACCTTTTTATTAGGATAAAATCAAAATCTGCTCTCTATTGGCCCTAAGTTATTGCGGCCATCTCATTCATTATTTACTCATTCATACGATATGTTCAAGTACAAACAGCCCAGAGATCACACTTAGTATTATGTATTATTTGAGCAGATCAATCTGAGCTGATGGTTTTATATCAGATAAATGTAGCCAGACAAAATTTAAATAGGAAAAATTGTGGAATGTTGCAGCTTTAGTAAATTGGATATGGATCCCAAAGTTATTCGACATGGAATCTGTGACGTGTTAAGAAAAAATCACTTAATGGACAAATATAAAACCAGGAAGAAAATCATTCCCACGTACAAAAGAAAGCTAAATTAATGTAACTAGCAATATATACACATAACGACATTCCATGATATTCAACTTAACGCGGGCAGCGAGTTATTTTGGTCTAATAAATATCTTTATTAGATTACATCATAACCTCATTTCAGTCTCCTATGTCCAGAATGTCACTCTGGAGAAGTTTTAAGACCAAGGACATTAGGGATTGGTAAGGGGTGGCCAAACTTAAGACGACCTAAGGAGCTCCCAGGTTTGAAGGTGGTTAAAGACCACATTTATCACAATTCCTATGTATTATATAGTTGATTTTTTGTTCTAGTACACACCAAAGAATGTTGGAAGAATGAGATTTCGAATTAGAATGTTGTCCTAGCGATTTTGTTTAGAGATTGTACGAAACTAGTTGAAGATGTTAGATATTAACTAGTTCAGCAGAGATAGCTCCGCTGGATAACGGTCTGATTACCTGAAATCTGTAGTTTTTTGAAGATCGTCCAGGCTCTAGTGGTCTCAAGGTAGGTTCAGGTCATATCAGTTTTTGTCTTTCTTCCAAGAGTTACTATGTCTACAGCGTATGTTCAATAATTTGTTCACATTTACACATATAAAAAAAATGGGCTTGAACCAATGTGAGTCATTAATAATATAAGCTTCAGGTTGACAGTTTCAAGACATTAGTTCCCTCCTGGCGAGGGAGTAGTAAGTAAGCATCAGGATTGGGATGCTAATCTTCAATTCGCTTCCTCCAGCCTAGTTATTCTATTTGAGCCAAAGTACCTCCTTATTAAGCCAGGCCATCAGCAAACTTGGTGTGATAGTATAGTGGCAGTGGAATGTGTTTATTGTAAATAATATCACATTCGCCACAGCTGTTTTGGACTGTTTTCGACGGACTAGAGTTCGGGCATATTGTACCTGTAGAACTTGGTGGGTTAGATAACAAACGCCAGCTGGCGGCTCTGAAGACGACAATGTACCATTTTCCTTGCAATCATAATGAAGAGATAGTACTAATTTTTAGAAGTTGTTTGATATCCGTCCCGGCCAGTACTTATGTTAACTGTAGCACGAAACCTTGACGATAGAGACCTAGTCCGTCGAAAACCTTCAATAAATCTGCAGAGAAGCTGTTTTATTTCATCATTCAGCATTCTTGTTGTGAAAAAATGTCCTGGCATCCACTACAATGCGAATTCCTGGTATTAGGTTTTCTAGATCACCTGCCTAGGAGCTAGGAGTCCTAGCTCCACTTCCATTATGCCCTCTAACTCCTGATGCAGCATTCAGGAGTAAAAAATACAATTCTTGACGTCAAGCATTGTCTAAAAACACACAAGCACCTCCCAAAGTATTGCTCTGCTAATAAGAAGCTCTTGGGTTCAAATCTCGGGCGAGATTAGGTTTTTTTCTAGCTAATAATCAGGCTTAGCAATTATTTAACTGGTTCATTCATCACAAAGAATATACATACATGAGTTAACACTAATTACGATACATTGGCCATGTAACATGACTTGTAAGTACTTAAGTTTTTATAAATTTAGGAATTTGAATCTTATTAAGGCATAGTATTTGCTGGAGTACTATTATTAGTTCTATTTGGCTCTCTTTTCTCCCGCTCTCCAAGTTTGATCGGCCGTAAAATGGTCAGTTCTTTTTTGACCTGCTGATTGGAAGCATCCCTGTTTTTGAGTAATGAGGACATTTACCTTGGATGCCCTCATACAGTAACAATAGTGGTTTGTTATGCAGTCTACACATTGGGCAGCCTCCTTTCTTATTCCTCATTTCATTCCAAAAGTGGATTTTAAACACTTTTATCCTCTTTAGGTAATCAAGGTAAGCCTTTTTTTTCCCCAAAAAATCTTTAAATTAATTTGGTTAATGACACTGGGATGAATGCATCGTATAAGTTATTGAGTTTTAAGACCTTAATTAGGGGACCCCACTCCTTAAAGCTGTGAATAAACAAGACAAAAAAAACTTTTAAAATTTCAGAGACCGCGCCCGGCTTGGGATTACTCATATCCCGACGGAGAGTAAAGAATGGAGCGCCTATTACATTCCATTACCGAAGGTGTAGGAGTTAGAAGGGGGAGGAACAATGGGCATAAATTGAATAAATATAACGGACTTATACCCGAGGCACTTTGCTACCATGAAAAATAAATTCGAATTTCCCAGCTCATGGAATATCCATGTAGCGGGTATATTTCTGCCGCAGCTCTGCTTTACGAGTGGCGGAGCCCGTGGATAAAAGGCGCATAAATAGCCGATGAGCCGGGGGAGCAGTTAGCCGCTTAATGAAAATACTGGCGGCCGCCTCGGGCACGGACGGTTCGTCTCGACTTTCATTCGGGGGAGGACGGGAGAAATTCAAGTCAAGATTGAGGCGTCGTCAAACAGTTATGGCTTACTGTCACGGCTGCGGAAGCGATTTTATTAACTTATCAAGTCCAACTCCCGTATTACGCATTATTTGATATTCTACATAATATGAGAGAGAGAACAACAATTTATTAAGATAAAATTACAATCTGTCTTTTATTAGGCAATGAGTAATTGAGATAAGTGTCATCATTCATACCATATTTACAGTTCATCATTCACTCGCTCATTCATACAATATTTACAAACAGCCCAGAGGCCCCCCAAGTCCACATGGTTGTCACCTTCCTCGCATGCGAAGGAGGAAGCGGAGTCTTGGGGAGTCCTCCACGCCCCTACTCCAGCCGCGTCACTGGATAAGAGCCAGCGGAGGCTGACCAAGAGCGCGAGAGCCACAGTCGCTCAGGACATGATTGGAGAAACTGGCCATTGCCAGGACTCCCACTGTCACTTATTTATAGCAGGTTACGAGGCCACTGCCGTTTAAGTCTCCGAGGAGGATTATAGGGATGAGTGGTGCAGTGCAATGACTGTGCTAGGGAATTAGGGTGGTTGGATAGGTTACCATGGAATTTAATGAACTTGGAAGGGATGAGTTCAAGAATATAGGGTATATTCTACATAATATGAAAGAACAAAATGTGTGCTCCTTAGTTATTGTTCTGTTATAGTTCAGCCAGCTATTAGGTTACTTACAATAGTAGTAATAATTATTGAAACTGCTTCCACCGCTAATAATTTATTTTCATAATTACTCCTTTTAAAACGTCTACTTCCAATTGTTGAATCCAAAAACCTTTTTCCTACTCACCAGTTTAGTTGCTTTCTTCGACATTCCACTGCTCAACAAGGCCTTCGCGTTGTTGATCACATATCCTCAGCCCTTGAAACCTAACAGTATTGCACTGCTGCCTTTCTTGATATAGCTCAAGCTTTTGACAGGGTCTGGCACGCAGGTTGGCTTTACAAGCTCTAAAGATATTTACCCTTTTCCTGATCCTACTTTTCATACCGCTTCTTCCAACTCCACATTACTTAGTACAACAATCTAGTGATGGTTAATAAAGGGTGTCCCAGAATTAACGTAAGCTTTGATTTTAATAGAAAACACAGTTTTTAGTATTTTTGTTGTTATTTTTTTATTGAATTATAAAGTAAATAGGATAGCTTTATTTATGGAATGACACATCGGGCAAATGGCCTCCAAGACTTTGCTGGCATAGACGCACTCTTTTGTCGAAATTTTCCATGACCATTTGGCATAAATGTGGTTGAATTTCGTTGATGCAGCGTTGAATTTCATCTTTTAATGCACGGGTGGATGTGGGCTTGTTGACATACACCTTTGACTTCAAATAACCCAATAAAAAGAAATCTAAAGGTGTTAAATCACACGATCTAGGGGGCCACGACTTGGAAATGTCTCATGCAGTATTTGAATTGTTTCATGGGCTGTATGGCATGTGGCACCATCTTTTTGAAACCACATATTGGCCACATAAATATCATCCAATTTCGGCACAAAGAACTGTATTTACGACATTTGAACGGCTTGTTTTTGGACGACCAGTATGTTTAGTGTCTCCAACTGATCCAGTATCCCTAAATTTTTCAATTAATCTCTTCACAGTTGATAAAGTCAAAACACTATTCCGACTATATTTTGTATGAAATTTTCGAACTGCGGCCGCCAAACTTTCATTATTTTTGAGATAATGTTCAACAATAAAGACACGTTGTTCTATCGTGTAACGCTCCATTTTTACTAACCCTTAGCTGTCAGCTGTCAAATTGTTTTTTTTAGGGTTGCCAGCACTTTACTGCACAAATGGCGGCAAATTCAAATTAATTCTGAGACACCCTTTATAATCAAAACTTAATTCAATACAAAATGTATTATACGAAACTAGTATTCGGTACTTTAATTATTGCTCATAGGGACATTTGAGTCGTGGGGTCGTTTGATGTTTCCTTTAGTCATTCATTTTTGAGTTTCCAGACTGAAACCTACTTATGCCTTTAATATTTCTTCTACACAGGTTCTGAAAAGTTTCCGACCTCAACATGAAGATGGTGATAAAATAAATAAAAGCTTTGTTAGGTTGGAAACTTTTCAGACCACCCTCGTTTAAAATCGAAATTTTATTGCCATCTGACTTTTACTGAACTTATAACTTTCTTATACTTAACAAATGAAATAATCGTTCAACTTGACACGGGTGCCAGCCTCCTTCGTTCGGGGAAAGACATGGGCTGACTGTGCAATTTTGCACATACTTCATGTCATTGGCAATCTTAGCAACTGAAAATCTGTGATTAGATAAAATAAGGGTGCATAGAGCATGCTTGGAAAGTATTGAATGCACGACTTTTGTTGCTTACTGCTCATTGTATTTATTTTTAGATTCATAAAATACTCCTATTGCTTGCACGAGATAAACTATAACCGCAGGCATGTTAGTATAAGCCGAAAAAATATTTGTGAGCCCGTGCAAATTAAAATTGAAGCTCATTTCGTTAACAAGTCAGATCCATTAATTAAAACGGAAAAAAAAATTATTAAAATCACGGAAAGTTTGCTTGCTGTTCGATGTTAAATTGGAATTTATAAATACACCCGTTGGTGCTTATTAATCACGGCGCTTGATTCAGCAAAGCAAACACACATCCAAATGAACTGTTTTTCACTGCTTATGCGGCAGTCCAATAGGTCGATCCCCGTGTCGTGGACTCCGGCCATAAAAAGTATTGTAAGCTAATATGCAATATGTCTTTTGACTTCACCGGATCTTTTGGCTGACGTTTCGATACTGCGCTTTCCAACCGGTGTCCTCTCTTTGCACTCCCAGACTGATGGTGTTGAACGGCATCGGGAGTGTCATTTTTCCTCACAGCAATCCAAAACCTATGAATTCGACTATTCCCTTCCTCGACGACGATAAGACAGAGCTGGGTATGCTCCAGGTATTCTGCAGTAGGCCTGGTGAATAAGCCAAATTTTTCCTGTAAGATTCTCTTCGAGTTTGATTCGTTTAACTTTAGATACTTAACGTTTGACTCTGTATGAATCGATACCTTTCTTCCCTCAGCCATAATTTTTGTAACCCAAATGCGTTAATATTCTTAATGAATCCGATAAGTTATCAGGGCGCAATGATTGGGCTCATTGCCTGGAAGTAAATCTTTCCTTTCTGTGGCTACGGGGGCGAACACCGTGCCCTGTTACAGAACTTGAACAATATGAAAATGCTCTCCGGGCAATTGGCCCCGAGCCTTTGTATAATTCCTTAAGGTGTAGCGCGATCGCTTCGGAGGCTGCAGTAAATAGCGCGGCAAACAACTCCTATCTAATAGCTCCCAGAAGGAAGGGCTTTTTGCCCCCCCCCCTCCCCCACTAAGCAGAAAAAGAGAATTATGAGTGTCAGCCAACAGTTAGTTCTTAAGTCCTCTGGGGCGGGGGGCCAGCCGCAACTTTTATGCGGGCATAAAGTCCGCTGTTTATGGCTGAATTAGGGATAGCCGCGATCCGATTTTCTGGGAATAATGTGCGATGAATTCTTTATCCTGCCACTTCGTGCTCTGGAGGTTGTCTCTCTCGAGGGGGAGCTATATCAATTCATGTTTAACACACAGTTATCTATGATTAACTAAATCACATCACTGATAGATCCAATGTTCAGATGAGTTACTTTACTATTTTCTTTAATGTCCCTTTTAGGGTTTCTTCGATTTTTCGAACCCTTTTGTATCCCTATCACTCTCATACCTCTTCTTCTGCATACCTCTTTTTTTGAAAGGGGTGGCAGAAATAGAACCAATTTAAGTTAATTAATGTCAATAAAATTTAAATTGCCATTTCTCTCAAGCTCAGTTGTATTTAGACGTTTGAACTTTTCAATAAACGTTTACTTGATATCCTGAAAATGCTAAAAATTGAGCAATCTTGCAGAATATAATTAATGGTGAATTTTATTATTATTAAAATTTATTATAATGAAAATTACATTCAGTCTTATTGGTCGATAAGTAATTGTGATCAATTTTCTCATCCATACAGTATTTACAAACAGCCAAGAGACCTCACAAATTTACATGGTTGTCACACCCTCGCATGCGAAAGAGGCAGCGTAGTCTTGGGACGTCCTTAATGCTGTTCATTCAGCCGCGTCACCGGATACGAGCCAGTGGAGGCTGATCAAGAGCTTGAGAGCCGCTGACGCTCAGGACACGAGAGAAGCTAACCATTGCAAGGAATCCCACCGTCACGTATTTATAGCAGATCACGAGGCCCCTGCCGCTTCAGTGTGTCCGAGGTGGATTATAGCGATGAGAGGTACAGAGCAATGACTGTGCCAGGGGATTAGGGTGCTTGGATAGGTCACTATAGAATTTCGTGAATTTGGAATGGTGAAGTAATAAAAAATTCAGACTTATTAATGAATGAGCACATTCCAGTCATATAAAGTAGGGTATCAAATTGAAGATCTTGACTTTCTCGTTAATAATAAGTGTAGGGACTTTTTTTTTTATTATAATTACACAATTTCATTAAAGCATTCACCAAAACCAAAGATGCAGTGGTTCCTTCTCTGCAGATACTTGTCTGTTTTTGTACCCATAGTAGGCAACACTCTCGCGCTCTTGGTCAGCCTCCACTGGCTAGTACCCGGTGACGCGGCTGACGGAGGAGCCTGGGGGACGTCCCAAGACTCCGCTTTCTCTTCGCATGTGGATTTGGGAGGTCTCTTAGCTGTCTGTAAGTATTGTATAAATGAGCGAGTGAATGATGAACAGTAAATATGTTATGAATGAGATCATTTATCTTAATTATTATTGCCTTATAAAAGGCAGATTGTAATTATTGCACAATAAAGGAAGTAGGCAACTGCCCAGTGGGGAATTTCGATAGTTTATAATTTTTGTTCACTTTGATTTCCAGATGCCTATTTGTTCTTTATCTATACTATATTGAAGATGAAACATACCGTAATCGCCAATCGCTTATGATAAGTGACTGAGAGGTGGATCGAAGATAGCCACCGATAAGGCAGTGAGCGCTTAAGCGGTTTCCTGTGCACAGTAATTTCATAGAGACACTCATTTAGCATCTCACTGCAGGTAATATTACATTTACTGATTTATGAAACATGTTACTTAACTGTTACGATCCAGTTACGTAACCGTGATAACTACCTCCTGCTTTACATTCGTCTACCATGCAAAGTATCTATTTTGCTGTTTTTTTCTTTAATTCTTTAGAGTCTCGTCAATTTCTTTTAAAAATCGTAAACACTTAAATCATAAAACCTCTCCGACTGTGTGTCTTCCTTGGCGATTATAAATGTCCCATTTGATGTCTCAGAGCATTCAAAGGTTATATCGAAATCCAATTTGATAAACCAACACCATGAAAAATATTTTCAACTCCATAACTAATTAGTAATTTGATTTGATGATAAAAGATAACAGTTTTTCCTATAATTTTTATTAAGATTTCGTCACACAGATTAATGCCTTTTTTTTGGTTCTTATTTTTGAAGTGCAATCTGAGAACAATTAAAAGGTGTTTTTTTTATCCATGACATTTTGCACTGCTTTTTATTAGATTGTAAAAATAACTATGATCCTATAAAAGATAAGTATCATTAATCAATCAAGTACTGTACTAAACTGCGCAAGCATTCAAATTAAATATTTCACCGTACGGTATGATCTTATCTATAATTTGTTGGAGTTTCTTTAATATATTTATAGAAAAATTAGGTTAAGAATTAGTATGTAAGTTAGTTTTAAGGTTGATCAAAAAGGCGAGCCCCATCACATTTATTTGTCAGTTTGGTCCAATCACGTATAATGTGTATCATTTTACTTGTTTATTCATTATATAATTTTTATAAAATAACAGAACCTGTATATAATGTAGCGATGCTACAGGAAATACAAGAATGGTTTGTAAATAGATTCGCCTGAGGATCTATAATTATATAGAATTATCTGTAAATTTGAAGGGGCTATGGAGGTAAAAAAAAAAATATATTTATGTAAGAGAGCTGTGAGTGGCCTTGACCTCAAATTTGAATGTACCACTTTTGAATGTTTTGGGTAGTAAAAAATATTGATCATAAGAAATGAATTAGAATCATTGAAACCTTTAATCATGCGTTGCTGCACACTTGAATAACATTTATTTTTCTCGGCTTTATTAGTGAGTTGGAATTTACCTTACCATATACGTACCATATTCAAGTTTATCTGCATTATTCAATCCAACTTAGACCACAAAGAATATGATGATTTAAAAAATTCTACACCCTTTTTTTCCTAACAAGGTTTTCTACCTGGAAAAACAGATGGATATTGACGTACGTAGTTATCGTCAGTATTTTAGAGACATTTCAGTAAATATTGAAAATTCCCATTCATTGTCAACTATCACTAGATATCACACGGGTCTTATGTAACAATGGGTATTTCTCTCTTCCAGAAATGGTTCGCCCTAAACCTCAGGGAAGATGCCCAGGAGTACAGCGCTGCTCCAAGATCCTCTACGAGATGCTGTCCCGAAAAATCGTTGCGGCCGTTCATAACTCCTGCTCTTCCTCGATCTATAGCAGGCAGACGACCCTCTCTGAGATGACGACCGCGCAGACCGTCGTGTTAGCCATGATGCAGTCACTGCTAGCGGAAGACTTCGAGGTGTGCGGTCTCCTGCTCAGGTTGTACTCCTCCGTCGAACAGCTGAGATCTTCCTACCTGGTCGTCTGGCTGAGGGATGACTTCGACTTCCCAGAAGAAGACGTCGTCCGAGTGTTGTCTGCTCTTGCGTCGGCCGTAAGTCAAAGACTCCTTGACGTCCCCTACCACCTGCAACGTGTGTTCTTAGGGCTGGTTACGAAGTACCCTGCGGTCCAAAAATGTTCAGTGATTGAGGACTTCAGGACGCTCCAGTTTGAAAGGGATAGTGAATCTCCAGGATTGGTGAGGATTACGTCTAATAAAACTATTAATATCGAAACATGCTCCAGCAATTATTTATAGTGTTACATTTTTATGCAGCCAATCTTAATGTTTTTACCAGTGTACCTGTCAGCCTGTTACCGAGATATGAAATGTACAAATCAATTAAATGATCCTAAAGTCATCAATTAAGTGAATACTTGCAAATAGAATTTGAAAACATTTTTATCATCATCAAGAGAATCAAAGTAAGGCCGCAAACTCTTGATGACTTGATCAGAATATTTATTGTTTTTTGTGGTTTCTCGTAATTTTTTGAAATGGCTCATCACGTGCTCCCAGTTTCCTCATAGCGCTATGACCATTAAATTCATAACTTGTGAATGCCAATACATTCAATGCCTTTCTGGTTTTCAGTTTCACGTTATTATCTATAACTTTAGTAGCGGACGAAAACGTAGGAAGAAAAAATGACAACACCGGAGAGAATTGCCAAGAAAAAGAAAATCACATTAAATGTTGTTAACGATAAATTTAGCAGTAAAAGCAAATTTTAGGGTTTTAATTTTTGAAATTTTCATATTTATATCTTTCAGTCCAGCGATGGTAAGTCATTAGAGAGGCATGATATGAAAATTTCATTTTGTGATCCCATGGCAAATTCTTCCATCTCCATTAAACCAATTTCCAAAATAAGTTAATTAAAAAATAAATATTTTTTGAATGAAATTGAGTTAGGTACTTTTGAGTTAAGTACAATGTTTGGTGGAGAGGTAATAAAATAAACACTAATAAAATTATTAATTTTTTATTAAGGTATCTTGATTTCGATATCCTGATTAATAATGCGTAATGCGTTTCAGTACTTTAAGAAATCAATATTACAAAAAGTATTTTTGTTTGATGAATAGGTTATCACACTTTACTATTCCCACACCCTCAACATGTATATAATTCTTCCAAAAAGTTTTTTCACCTTTCTTTTTTATATGTAATAACCATTAAAAGTGAACTTATCTTCATCAAAGCAAGTTTACCGTCCGGAGATGGTTGTAGAACATTAAAAAAATTGTTGAAGCTGATTTGATACTACCTCAATTAGACAGTGTTTGAATTAAAAAATATACATGGAAATACAACTATGTAAAATCATTGTAATATGTATGGTAGATTTCAGAGGAAAATGAGAAACTTGAAGCACACAATGTCAGAATTCACGATGACTCAAGAAACGAACCAATCTATGAAATAGTTAAGGCAACTCATGATTTAATTAACCATACTCTTTCTAACCAAAAATATTTTTTTAAATTGTTTATTGTATTTTAAAAAGGTGGAAACAGCTCAACGGTTCTGTGGAGGAATCAAATCAGGTTTGGGAGAAACTAAGAAAGTGAGTCTAGCGTTCTTTATCTGTATATATGCCTAATATTAGGCCTGGATTAATCTGTATAAAATTGCTACCGTATCTTGCTTTTAAGATAATTAAAATTATTTAATAAAATAAAAATTTTCTGTGACAGTACGTAATAAAGAACATCAATTTTAAGGGAACCACAACAGGTAGCTTCGGCATCTCCAAGAGCAGCTCTGACACCAACATCCACACACAGTCCGCACCAAGGAGACGAAAGGACACGCGATCCATGATCATAGATGAAAAGGGTTTAGAGGTAGGTAAGGTGTTTTTAATGTTCCTTTATGGGGAAAACTTGTCACTTTTTCTATTTAAAGATCAAAAAAGCATGGCCAAATTGACTCTTTTTTAAATCTGCTTTAAACGTCTCCCTGGAAAAGTGGAAGGCCAAGGTCTCTATATTTTTTATTTTGCTAATGTGTTTACAGTCCACAGCTAGTAATTATTAATAGGAAACAAACTAAGTAGTTCTTTTCGATTATATAACCAATATATTCAGAATAAAATAATATTGGTGCAGGAACCATTTGGCATAGTCAGGCATCAAGGAACGTTGCTTAAACACATTCAACATCAATCCTGGAAGATGATTCCTCGTGTCAAATTAAATTAAATTTTCAAAAAAAAAATATCCTGAACGCAGTAGTACCACATTCCAGTCGAATCGCCTTATTTCTATATGTCAATTTATTCTACACCAAATTACATTTAACTTTGACGGTTGACAATAGCACTGTCATAAGTACAAGTATTTTCTTGAAATATGGCCCCGTTAGTGGAAAATAAAATCTAACCTAAACAAAGAACCATTCCAGAGAATAATCTCACCGCATTACAAATCTAACTAGTCATATTATACCGACTTGCAGGCTACTTAGTCAAATAAAGTAAAGAATATCCAACAAAAATTATTATTATTATTATTATTTTGTATTAGTTATGTACAATTTTATGTATGTAATATAATCTAACAGTAAATGCCTAAATTCATGCCTGATCACGGTTAGGATAAACGAAAAATATCGGGTATTTTTTCCAGAACATGGAATACCTCGTATCAACAGATCCAACTAGATAAATTGATTGAATTTTTAATGATATTTATTGCATATTATTCCAACACTTAAACTCGTTGACGTATAGTTTTCTATGCACTCAGCTACTAGACCCCATACCCAAATACATTTAACTCAGTAGTTGACAGAAACATCATCATCAGTACAAATATATTTGTATTTTCTTGAAACATGGTCCCCCTAGTGGGAAATAATATTCAACCTGAACAAAGAACCATTTGAAAGAATGATCTCTCCGCATTGCAAATCTAACTTGTCATAATGCACCAACTTACAGACATAATTATTAATCCTTTATTGTGCTAAAATTACAATCTGCCTTATTAGGCAATAAGTAACTAAGATAAATGCTCTCATTCATACCATATTTATAATTCATCATTCACTGGCTCATTCATACAATATTTACAGACAGCCCAGAGGCCACCCAAAACCACATGTTTGTCACCTCCCTCACATACGAAAGAGAAAGCGAAGTCTTAGGAAGTTCCCCACACTCTTCGGTCAGCAGCGTCACTGGATACAAGCCAGTAGAGGCTGGCCAAGAGCGCGAGAGCCACAGACGCTCAGGACATGATTGGTGAAACTGGCTATTTAGCCTAGTCTAGAATTTAGTCAAGCACTAACACAGAATATTCCGCAAAAATTTGTATTAGTTTTCAATAATATCTATGTAATCTGATCTCACTGTAAATGGCACAATTCATGCCTGCATAAAACTGATAACGGTTAAAACAGCCGAAAAATATTGAGTACTTTTTCCAGAGTAAAGTTCATTAATTTATAGAACTAGTAAGTATAATTTAAAAATTGTACTTAACGTAATGTGCTTATAACAAAATTGTATGTTTTTGGTTCACCAACGAATATTTTAAAATTCCAAATGTTTTGCAATTCATATTCAAAAACAATAGCAGCGTTATTTGACAAAAAACGTCTAACGACTATGGAATTTTTGGTTACCGGAAACAGTGTTGGTGGACATCTTATCTTATCACTTTAGTTGTGAAGTGCAAAGAAGACTATACGTCAACGAATTTAAGTGTTGCAATGATATGCAATTAAGATCATTGAAAATTCAATCAATTTATCTAGTAGGATCTGTTGATGTGAGGTATCTATGTCCTGGAAAAAATACCCGATATTTTTCCTCTGTCCTAATGGTGATCTGCTATCACTGGTGCCATTTACTGTTAGATTACATTACATACATAGAATTTATCATAAGTAATACAAATTTTTGTTGGATATTCTTTACTTCTACTTGACTAAGTAGCCTTCATGTCGGTGCCAATATGACTAGTTAGATTTGTAATGCGGTGAGATTATTCTCTGGAATGTTTCTTTGTTCGAGTTGGATTTTATTGAAGTCACTTAAAACAACAATATTCAGCTTAAATTTAATGATAACAAGTTGTATGGACCAAAATAATCAAATCTCCTGTGATTTTTATGATGAATATTAATATCGTTATGATATTAGTGCTGACCAACCATTATAGTATTGCAGGTAGTATTGATCGGATTAAAAAAAAAAAGAAATGCCTTTTTAAATCAATTGTACTCACAAATTAAATATATTAACTTGAGAAATAGATGCATATTTTTTCAGGTTTCTACAATTCTAAGTGATTCGGCACATCATAATTATCGCCTGAGTGAATATTACGAAGAGGAACCAGTACGCTTCAGTGAAGCAAGGAATTGTCATTCAAAAGTACTCCAGAAACGTAATATGGCAGAACGTAGTAGCATTAGTAATGTTGTGACAGTATCTAACAATACTTCTGGCAAATTTGATGAATTTAGAAGTTCCCTATTTGACTGTGTTCGGTCGCTGATGATTAGAAGTATTATATTGAATTTTTCTTCGTTTATAAAAACGGTTTTTGATAGCGGTTTGTCAGGGTCACCGCAGCTGAAAACCAATGGACATTTTCAGCATGGAAGCTCTAATCAAATTGAAGCTCCCAATAAAAGTTTTAATAGTAAGACCGTCAATCCAAAAGCTGCTTACGATCCGATATATTATGAAAACGATAATTTGATAAGTATACACGAATTGGCTTGGTATGGAGACACGCACCGGTTAAATGAATTGTTAGATAAAGGAGTCGATATCGAGAGTTAAATAATCTTGTTCGAGGAGAGTATTTTAAAAAACTTTATTATGAATAACAATCAAAACACTGGTATATATACAAATATTAATGAATAATAGCACTAGGACATCCTTTGGCCAAGGCAAAAGGACAAGTGTTGGTTGCTAGAGGCAGGTAGCAAAAGGTTAGGAAGGGTTGTAAAAGACAAAGAAAGGGGGAAGGGTAGACCATATGTCTCAACTGAACTACACATTTTAGCTAAAAACGAATGTTATATAACTGAGTGCAAAGATTCTTTGAAACGGACGGCCTTACATGAAGAATCCTACAACGATCAAACGGAAACAATCGCATTACTTTTAGACCGTGGAGCAAAAACTTCGGCAAAGGATGTAAATCTTAAAACTCCCTTTCACTTGGCGTCCTGGAGTGGACAGGCAGGAGTATGCAAGACGCTTCTGGAACATTTTGCAGATATGGAATCCGAGGATAATCTTGGTCGGACACCTCTCCACCACGCCGTGGAAGGCGCTTCTGAAGAGGTAGTTTCACTGCTCATAGAGAGTGGAGCGAATGTTGAAGCTAGTGATCTCTGCGGCCGGACTCCCTTTCATAAAGCGTCTGAGAGTGGTTCTGTGGAAATAGCAGTATTTCTAGTGAACAGTCAAGCCGAAGTTACGTGTAAGGACAAATGGCTATTTTGTCCTATACACTGCACCTATCGGCCAGTAATCGCAAGTTAGAAATTGTGGAGTTGTTGCTTGACAAAAGAGCTGAAATCGCTGCGGAAGATCACTGGTCAAAAACTGCTCTACATCTCGCGGCGTCCAATGGCCATTGGAATGCTGTGGAATTGCTAAAGACAAGTTTGGACTAACTCCCTTGCAAGAAGCAGTAGATGGAGGACATCACAAGTCTGTGGAATATCTTATTGCAAGTGGAGCAGAAATGTTTACAGTGGACTACCAAGGTCGCACGATCCTCCATAGGAGTGTCGAAAGTGATCGGCTTGACATGGTCGAAGCTCTTCTGCAGAAAGGAGCCAGTGTCACTGTCAAAGACAACAATGGTCGAACTCCACTACACACAGCGGCTTGCCACGCCCGTTCTGCAGTCATAGCTCTTCTAGTTGACCACAGAGCTGACCTGGAGTCGACGGATAAATCGCTTAAGACAGCTCTTCATATCGCCTCAAAGAGTGGATATTGCGAATCTGTGCGGCAACGTTTAGTATATGGTGCTATGGTAGAATCGCGGGACGTGCTTGGAAGGACGCCCTCTCACGAAGCGGCATATTATGGCCATTTTGAGGTCCTCAAACTCCTTTTCTTTTACGGTGCATGCGTGAATGAATCACACAACTTGGGGAAGACACCACTTCATTTAGCTTCAGCCAAAGGCTACATGGATTGCGTGAAACTGCTTTTAGATAGTGGTGCATGCATCAATAGCATGTCACTCGACGGATCCACTCCACTTCAGCTAGCTATTTCCTCCGGCAATAAGAACTTGCGGAGTTTCTTCGTTCTGTCGGAACAGAAGTGTAGAGACATTGATGCTGTTCAGACTTTGAATAACTGAAATCATGTGATTCACGAAGAAGATCCCGAATTTTTCTTACCGTCCTTTACTTATAGGCCGTTAATCAGAATTACCTAATAACAACATTCAGCGAATTGTGCTGATCTCAATACAATCAAACGTTGTCCTACTCTTTAGTGATGAAAATCAACACTTGTTATTGGGCTTCCATATAGTCTGATGGTATCGTTTAGTTGACATTCAAGACATACCCGATAGATATAAAACAAATATAAAATAAAACAATTTCGAGATGCTGAAACACCTATAATTAACTGGATTTTTTTTTGTTCTGGTGCGTTGGGACACTAAAAATACATCTGCAGTTTTAATGATTGTCTAATGTCCTAAATTGCAGGCTCATATTATCAACCAACAGAAGAAAAAGGAGGTGTTTAAAAAGTGATAATCATCAGAAATGTCATCATCTCATCCTAAGGAAGGGATCTAAAATGGTGAGATAGCTGCTGGCCAGATGATTTGCTATGAAATATCCAAACAGTTGCAGACAATGTTCTAGACTCAGTGCCTGTGTTTCTGTTCTGTGGAACTCACACTCATCGGGGTGCTGTGAGGTTTGTAGCAGATTCTCGTCGACATCAATAATCGATCAGATCATTTGAGTTCCAGTTTTATAATTATATTGAAAAACATCTATTTTTATGCTTAAAAAAGCTATTTATTTTCAATAAGTGTTTTTATATTTTGTACAATAAACATTTCATGCATAGATTTTAATAAATGCATTGTTACAGATTCTTTTTTTTTTTTTTTTTTAAGCCTTTCATAAAAAAAATTATAATAACCTCCAATCCTACGTTATCCTTTCTATTTCATATCTAACATTTTGTCGATTATACTCACAATTAATAAAACTCAGTTGCATTATTTCCTTGAAACAAAATGCTTATTGAGCACGTTTTCAATAAACTACCAACCCAAGTGGAATTTACTGACGACAATACACATTTGAGTACACGTTCCTCATTATTTGGTGGCAAATGATACTTCCTATATATATATATATAGAATCCGTTTTTAATTATTTAACAATGGATTTTAATAAACCAAATGTTTTAATAATTATTAGTCAATTAACCCGGGTCCTTCTGATCACCGGGGCGCAATTCCAACTGAGATATTCCATATCGCACCAACAGCTACCGTATATGTTTATCGTATATTATGTGAAAACTTCAGATCATACCGTTGACAAGACTTAGTAATGAAATAAAGAATTGACACGGTGGCTAATAAAAGTGAGCTGAGTTGGAAATGCGCCTTCCTAGATATCAGAAACTCACGGGTTCAAGCAACACCTTATCACTATTTTTCCTTCTTTGGCTAATAATTACAAATAAATTCCAGATAAGCAAAGACAAGACAGCTGTTAGAAAGTACTTGAACACATCTCTGGACGTTACAGAAAACGAGCTAAAGAAAATATTATCCTCCGAGGACTCAGACAGAAGGACACCCCTGGAACGAGCGGCTTCTGAAGGACGATTCGACTTGGTCCAGCAGATGTTAATGCTGGGAGCGGACCCAAGCGCGAGGAAGGACCGGGCACCGGCGGTTCACCTGGCCGCGGAAGGAGGGCACGTCCAGGTTCTTCAACTTCTTCTAGAGGGGGGCGCAGACCTCGGCGTCTCCGACAGTCTCAAGAAGACGGCCATTCACTTAGCGGCACGGCAAGGACACGACTTCTGCGTCAGCTGGCTCCACTTCCACGGCGCGGACATCGAGAGTAAGGACGGCTTCTTGCGGACCCCATTACACGAGGCGGCAGCCGGAGGACACCTTGACACCGTGAGGATACTCCTCGGTAACAAGGCACAGCTATCGGCCAAGGATACGGAGGGTGCGGAGCCCCTGCACCTCGCTGCCGGCAGTGGCAACTTCGATACCGTACAGGTGCTCTTGTTCTGCGGCAGTGACCTCAATGCCAGGGATGTCAAAGGCCGCACTCCGATGTTGTATGCCGAACAGGGCAGCCACGTAGAAGTGGTGAAGCTTCTGCAATCAAGAGGAGGATCTGCGGACTGAATTATTTTTATTTAGGGTGATTTAAAAGATAGTAACAAACCCGATTATGAAATAGGACTAAGTAAAGAGATATTCACTATTGTAAAAACCAAATTTTTCATTTTGTTCTTTTTGGAGATAATTATCAAAATATTCAATCTTCTTCCTTAATGGCTGTAAAGCCTTCATTGGCACTATTTTTTACCATATATAAAGCCCTTAGACAATAGAATAGGTAATAAGTCAATAAAAGTTATTGGTTTATCCGGCGTATGTTGCCTTTGAATGCCCTTCATGAAAGTATTTGAGGTTTTCTTATTTTGATCTAAGCTCTCCATTTTTTTAATCATTTAAAATCATCTTAAAAGTAATAACCAAATTTATTCACATTCTATATGTTAATTATCTCTGTTTTGGCTATTACTAAAGTGAGAAGTTAAGTGGTTTTGGCTAATGAGCCTTCCTCCAAACCGAAAAAAAAAAGAAGCAATATAAGCAGAAGTTCTAGTCCCTTCTTAAAATACTACTGTATTGATTCCATGTAATCATAGATATATATATATATATATTGTAATATATGCTCCCAAAAGTAATAAATAAGATGTTTATTATTCGTTATTTATTTCCACACCTTACAATTACAAACCCACAATTCTCAAGAAATATAAATTTACTTTACACAGGACAGAACGTACTGTGACTTACCATCATTGGATATTTGTTATCAGACTGCATGTCATCATTGGATCGAAAGTTTAGGAACTTTATTTCTTATAAAGTGCATGTTTGATAGAATATTTGCTGCTTTTAAAGGCCATGTTTATTTTTTTCAGTGAAGACAATTTCGCTATGTCCCGATACAACTAATGTTGTATTATGGTTTAAATGCCACTTTTTTTTACATAATGCTGTGTGTTGTGTCAAACTCTTTATCACGAATAATTAGAAGTTCCCATTTTATTCTCAGCCCAGGAAATAAACACCTGTTTCCCTGTTTCAATAATAAAAACCTTAAAGCGTTAGTTGAGAGAGGGGGAAACTAGTGTACGAAACAGCCGGAGGCACTAGGGGGCGCGTCGGGGCAACCTCTACCTGCCTGTATAAGGGGCAAGGTTTGAGACATTCGCCAGGTTTTTCGACTCATTACAATATCTAACAAACCCGGTGTTTAACACTATAACCCCCGCTCCGTTCCCCCAACGATGGCAGGACGCTGTCGCGGCTGGAACACTCTAGTCCTAGGTTCTAGGTTGAGATTTAGTTTGTTTTGTTTTGTTCCTAGTGTTTAGTGTTTGGTGTCGGTGACAATAGAAGAACGTGTTTTGTTTGACACATACCTAGCGTGAGCCTTAACTGTGTACGCCAAACAACGTTATATTGCGAGGACTGGGACTACCTACTATCGTAGCTCGTCGCTCGCTGTTTCCCTAGTCAGAGACTAATACCACAACGAGCGCCGTCACCACAAGACCACTACGTCAACTCCAGGCAACCTCTGAAGGAGGATCCTGGTACCGCCTCGTGGTGCAGTGGCTTGCTGCACCACTTCCCGTAGTACCCATGGTCCTACGACCTGTGGGAGTTACCACCCGTTGCCAACGGCTCCCTGCACCTGGGTATAAGCATCGGGATAGCAAAGCGAAACCCCGGTAAAACGCAGGAGGGCCGCCTACTATCTATCCCTGGTGGTTCCCGACCACGAACTTAGAGAGGGGGGGGCTTACCTCTCAAAGCCGTGGGCGGGCTGGATCCACCTACCAGGTTCTTTTAACCTCCACCGTGAGGCATTCCTGAACAGGAACTCCCAGCCCGCAGGTAGGGACAGGTCCCAGACGTGGTGACCAGCCCGCGGCAACTGGGTCCCCCGGCTAGCCAACACGCAGAAACAGGTGTCGGTGACAAATAGAAGGTGAGCCTCATCACCTAGTGTTGTATAAGAACAATGAACTTTTAACGACAATAAAATTGTTATTATATTTAGGCACTCCGCCAAATGCATGTAAATGCAGAAAGAGGAGAAACATGTAATCCAAATATTTTGTTATTTTTCTTTTTTGTACATTGTATTGTTTTGTTGAGGTTTTGAAATTTAAAAAAAAAAAAAAAAAAAAAAAAAAAAAACATTCGCCAGACATTTGGTTCCAGGCACCTTAAGAACACGTTTCTCTCTCTGTATGCACTGGCGCTTGCTGCTCTTCTCGAAGCATGGCTTTCTTATTCAACTACCTCTCCATCTCTCTCTCCTAACCTCGCTATGTTTTAGTCCGACGTTGTCAGAACTCACATCTTCCTAGTGGGATTCTCTGCCTTCGTCTCGCTAAAACTAGTACCTCCTTGGGAGAGACCTCTTCCTCACGGACGACGGTCGCCGTGGCCCTACAAACTTTACCTAGTAGCGTCTCCAACGGCGATACAGTCTGCTTCTCTTCGGTTCACACTCGCCTTTGGGATCCGGACGGTTTTCGCCTACCATGAGATACCGAGTGTGAATTCGTGGTCATTCCAAGACCACATAAATTACCTACAATACCTATCTCTTTCTTGACGCTCGCCGCACCGCCGAATCGTAGCGTTCTCCCCGCTTGGGGACACACTTCCCGACACTGTGTATCGTGGGTCTGTTTGTCCAAATTAAAGAGTGACATCCATTGCATTTAGACAAAAAATCAGGACAATAATTGGTCGTGTTCATCAAAATCATTCTTATAAAGAGTATTTAAAGAGTTTTTCTCGGTTTTTCTGTTTGTAAAACTCGACATTTCCCTCGATAGTCTTCAATTCGTTATTCATTTATGACTCTACAAAAGTATAGCGAAAACCTTTTGCTGAGCCAAAAGGAGAAGTTTAACTCAGACTATTTGATAGTCACGTCTCAGCACAAGGTCACACCGCGCATACCTAAAATACAATAGTTGGGATAGTAGCTATTAACTCGTTTCCAAACGACAAATTATTATTAAAGAACTAATTTTTTATCAGGATTGTTTGACAAATAAATCAAAAAAATTATTGTTAAAAAACAAACTGTTTAAAAATGAACGTGTAAATCGATTGCAGCTTCTGAAGTAGTAATCATTATGCTACAAAACAAAAAAAAAAAACCGTATTCACAGTAAAAAAGGCTTAGCAATATTTAGCACAAATGTGCTCTGATGGTGTCAAATTTGTTTATAGTTATTGTACGAATCAAGACATCATTAAAAAAGGGAACAACAACTCTTGCAAGCCCTTTTTTAATGTCAAATAAATTGAAATAAATTGAAAGAGAAGAGTTATCAAAAATTGTATAAAAAATCTATTTTTTTAAACTCAAACCCGGGTAACTTACATGACACATCGATTCTATTTCCAATTTATTATCTATGGATAAACAAATCACTAAATAAATACTGTGTAAAGAAAGATAGAGTTAATCCAGGTTTTAGGATCAGTCGATGACGATAGATCTCACCTTGAAGATAATTTTTCGACTGAATCCCAGCGACTAACGCCACAAAAGTTATCTCCCCTAATTAGCGAGAACTCCCCATTAACGGCTTCTTATCTCAGCAGCTCGGCCGGAGATCCGGGAAAGAAGAAAATGGAAAACAGAGCAATAGCTCCGAAGGAATTAGTCAGGAAGGGTAATCCGCGCCCATTTGGTCCCGGGAATGGATTCCTTGAGGCCGATATTGGCCCTGTTCGTTACAGCCATTAGCCTAAGCCCTTAGGATAATCCCGCAGATATATGCCTGTGTATTTCTTCACTGCCGATAATCTAAGTACCGCAGTGCTTCACTTTTCAGCCAGGGCTTTAAATACCTACGATTTGGGATCGAAAGCACTGAAAAAAAAAAGAAGAACTTAAAGCTTATAATTCGCTAGATGCCGTTATAAAGTCTAACCTTTGTTTGTGCCCCTTAATATGAAACCTATTTACTTAACCATTTACAATGTCATCATCTCTAATGTATACTTCATCGCCGGGAAAAAAAATGAAGTTAAATCCTAAAATTAAGCTGAGTCAAGCCGAATCTAAAATAGTAATGGACCGAGATATTTTTTATTGTATTTTAACCAATTCGTAATTTGTACATCCCTTCAAAATCAACACTTTCTTCGTGTTTTAAATAGCGAACCGTTATTATCAAATAATAGGGGGCCGGAAAGTAATTTTGATTTTTACATTAAATTGAAACACGTACTTTTTTGGGTTTTTTTTCAATTATGTAATCACCCTCGTTATCAACAACCTTTTGCCATCTAGTGTGTAAATTTTCATTGCCGGATCGATAATAATCAATTGGCTCGGAGGCCCACTATACTCGTCCGATATTGTGCCATCGGATTTCCATTTATTTCGTTCGCTACAATACTTTTTAAGAGGCAAAAAAATTGAAAATTTTGTTAGTGTCTAAAATTAAAATGTCATCCCTAGATATTTTGCTCAAAACCAATTGATTTTTATAGATTGATTGGCATTGCAACTATGCGCACTAGATGCCAAAAGGTTGTCGATTACATCATTGATTAAAAACACAATCTTTTTAAATAAGTATCTGTTTGAAGTTATTGTAAAAAAAAATACAATACTTTCCAGTCCTCCAACACAAGTCAAATCCTGTCAAACTAGGACTGGATTTAAATAAATACGATTTTATTCACTCCCCTCCCCTCTCACTCGCTAAACTAGATAAAACGCAAAATATTTCAATATTTCCAGTGAAGACAGCCAGAAATACCTAGTCACTTTATTATTTTCAGAAAAGCTAAAGAAGAAAACAAAATTCTTTTAGTAGATTGTAACAATTTAAATATCCTTACAAGTCCAGAATGAAGGTATCTTCATTAGCACCTCAGAGTCGCGATCGCATTAACATGACTTTTCCTTAGTCACACCGATCACCTAATGACAACGGACGCCTGATTTCTACTGATGAGCAGCGCTATGGCGGCAGCTAATCCCAGCGGCCACTGATTTGAAATGCGAGCGCTGCTGCAAATGGTTAGCAGTTCGATCAAGCGAATTCAGATTGCCAATCCCTGGTCATAAATACTAGTTAGCTGTCTTTGATCTGCCTCGGTGATTACCCACTGCATCAGGCGGCCGCCATTAAATGGAGGTACAATGTTCCCGTTTGCTATTTGATGAGAAATTTTTACTTTCTCACCCCAAAGAGGGAGGTTCTACTATCAGACATTGGCGTAATTCTTTCTATAATCATTCACACTGCCATTCTGTCTATATAAGCCTATTCTGTCTATATAAGACGGCCCCGTATATACTAAGAAGTCAGGTCTCATTTATGGATTTTACAGGACCTATTAAATAAATTAAAAAATATTCAATAAAATAACGCCCTTAGAGCTAAAAAAAGAAACAATTCATTTAAACAAGGCAACGAAAAATAATTAAGAGTCAATAATCAATGAATTAGTACAGGTAATTAATATTTTTCTATCATATTAAATAGGGCAATAATGCCCTCTTGTTTTATAATATGTTGGAGCCTGCGTGGACTATATAATTACGTAAAGACACTAAAACTATTGTCAAAAGTTTATTCACATTTTTTTTCCAGCCCCATTTCTACATATAGGGATGATATGGTTGAAAGTTTTAATCGATCCACCAGAGACGCTAAAAGTAAAATCAACCCCACGAAAAACAATGAAGGATCAATTACTTGTAATTAAAAAATAAATAGTTCCCTGTCATATTGTCAACTGTATCAACTTGATGAGATGAGAGTTGATAAATCTTAAACGCTTTTTGAAACAGGCCCGATTTTCCGGATGATTTCCTTTCTTCTAATTTATCCTTTGAGCTAATCAGGATATTTTATGACCTGTAATGGAAGATTGAGGTAAATCATAAACACAGACAAGCAGACGAAAATCGGTAAGCATGCACCTGAATAAAAGTAGAGCCACTAAGTCCGGGATCGGCAACAACCTTGTGACGAGTGCATTCGCTTTGAGCAGGCTTCGAGCAGTCAGCTCATGAAATTTTCACTGGGCGAACTCGGAAATAAACAATACATCGCAGAAGTTACACGGCCGAGCGCTCTGGTTCATACAAGACCCAGATTATTTATACACGCATTATCCAATCTGACGTCATTAATGTTACATCGCGAACACGGCTTTGATAAAATGCGCTCGTCGCCGAACAAGACTTTTGTATGTCACTCTATAATTCCCATTTTTTTACATGGGATAATTTATGCATGAGTGTTCCACTCGACTCCAGTACAGATTACACTTAGTAGGGCTCCTTATAATCTGTAATGGATTTATTAAAATGACAAAATGCATTTAATGAATGGAGCTTGAAGTTCAACTTTGTGAGTTTCCAGGGTTGAAGAACTCTCAGTTCATGATCAACTGGATGATCAAAGCACTTCTATTTTCTTTCCCGAATGAAAATAAAGTGAGTAAAACTATTATTATTTTATTGGTAAGATAAGAATCAATATCGAGTGATATTGTTATTAGTTTCTTAAAATTTCTGGATAAAAACTTCTGATCTTTTACTCCTTAAAGCAATGAAAATTTATTTTCAAAAAATAACAAATATTCTACACTAATTCAGTTCAAGTGCGGGGAATTTCACAATTTACAAAGGGTTGTAGTTATGACTAGACCTTTTAGAACCTATTTAATATATATTAGTCTGACTTCGTGTTTAAGGACTTTAAGACAATAACGCTAAAAGAATCACAAGCATATTAAAAAGATAACCAATTTCGTACAAATTATTTAATCGAAAGCTCACTATTTCACTGCATACAAAATAACATTTTTACCAACGGTAAGCTGCGAGAATGTTATATGAAATTAACAACCAACGTTTGGATATATTTTCATAAGCATCATTCCTATGCATTCTTATACGAACTCCGGGGCTATTTTAAATTTTTCTACCCGAGGCCTGCATTCCCTGGGATAGGAAACTATAAAAGGGAATGAACTCTTCCTTCGGGAAAAAGCTTCGGGGGATATTGGCAAAGAGGGGCTAGAGATAGGAGCTGGATATAGTGAGTAAAGGAAGGGGCTAGAGGAAGATCCCTGCGGTACCCCAGCATTTCTCAGGATTATCTGAATGTTTATATGTGAGAAGGCCGGCGCTCGTTTCTCCTTATTTCATCAAGGCTTGCGGTCAGCACCTCTACCCCTCGCTTGGTGGGAATAGCTAATGCAGTGCCACTGTTTGGGGTGGGCGGCTTCCCGAACCTTTCATCCTTAGGGATGGAATCAATTTATTCTCATCTGCAGGGATTTAGTAACCCCAGGGATGATAGGTTATTCACATATTTCTATTTACCTTATTATTTGATGTATCTTAGGTAGCATTTATTTTATAAAATGTATTAATTATATATCTATTAATTTTTCTCAAACGACAAATTAAAACTTATTTGTTCATCAAGCTTCGGTCACTAAGATCAATATACACTGCAATCATTTTTTACTGTAAATGTCTCCAATGTCAGAAATTTAACAGTAGAAAAAAACGTACCAAAAATATACATTATAAAAGTGATATTAAAATAACATAATAAAGATATTAAAAAATAATAATAGTTAATAAATTCAGGCTACGTAGATGAACATTTAAATATCTTTCCAGCAATATCTTTTGCACGTGTATTTTTTAAGGGAATTCTTACTGTAGTTGCCTACTTCTCTTATTAATGAGTTTTCGGATATGGAAGTTAAAAAAAAAAAAAAAAAAAACTGCCTGGGTGTGAGGTAATACTACTGGATTTAGGTCTGTAAGCCTGGTGGTTATCTTGGTGTATTGGTTAATTATGCACAAGTTTATGTTCTATAAGACTTCATATTTCAAGTAATTTGAATTACAAGTATAACTCCAAACCGGTGGTGCAGGGTCATTGTGGGGTGGATTACTGCTTTGTGTAGTATTGATTTGTTTTCAGGTGTCAGTTTTGATTTTTTGTGGAAACTTAATGTGAAATTGAGAGAATGCTCTAAGGAAGATAGCATTTTATGATTAATCAGTAGAAGTACCTTTGTTACTCAATTAATCTTTATTACAACATTCCTAACATGAATAGTTAATCTACCTCAGATCTTCTGGTTCATAGGGGTGGACTATACAGGTAAAAATATAGTTCGGCAATTGAAAGATACAATTAGTTATTTATTTGACTAGTTCCAGTATCTATTTTAGGAAACTTTAAAATTAAATTAGTAGTTGATGAGAGGAGCAGTAGCTTTGCAAGTTTCTTCTCTGTAAATAGATTATTTTTTAGGCAAAAATATTTTACGGCAATTAATTACTAAATCTCATTTTTTGCAATACGTTTTTAACTTAAAGAAAAAATATCGAAAGATACTTTGAGATCTCAACGAGTTTGATATTGCGTAACCATTTTTTATCAAAAATACTAAATTTTTAAAAGAAGCTTAATAAATTTAAAATAATATTTAGTTGGCCGGTTTCTCATTCTAGTATTAGCTTGAGGTACATTTATTTGTATTTATTTATCAATAAAGTATTGGAGTCTAAAAATGGTTGTCAGAAGAGCTTTTAATAGCAGTTAATTGTTGTTTTTCTTCTACATTTCAACTATATTAATAATCCCCCCGAAAATAAATGCTATTACTCATGGCAGCCACAAATAATGTGGTGACAGGGCCCCTAGCGGAGGGCCAGACCCTGTTGAAGCCTCATCAACGACACAGAATCTGTTTTTCGTCATGTTCCCTGTCGAAGCACAGCGCTGGCAGGGTGGGGGGGGGGTGAGCTTTAATTCGCCCCCCCCCACCCCACTATTCACTGCTGCCAGCATCACTCAGAGATTTACGGCGGGAAAACAATAATGAAAAATGACCCGCATCAGAGCAGCAACTTTGAATAAATCACCAGGTCCAGGGTGGGCCATTGGCCATTTTTGTCATGTGTCGATAAATCGCGCCAGTTGAAAACAGCTCCCGCCAAAAAGGAGGTGATCATTTAGGCGGGAAACATCAACATCAGTTAGACGCCTCTTTTTTTTTTTTTCTTTTTTTCCCCTTCCTCTGTCCAACGAGCTAATTCCATTAAAAGTTCTTTGTCATCTGTCGACAGCTACGATTGACGCACTGACAAATCTCCCTCCCTCATCTGTTGATGCAATAAGCACTCAGCACGCGCTGTTTGTCTCTACATTCGTCGCAAGTACAATATTTCTGCGATAGCAGAATATTTGGCGCCCATATTAGTACATTTTCCTTCTGTGATAAATTTAAAAGGTGCACATTTCTATATTGTTAGCGTGTGTTCGTTTATCATAAAAGTACCTCCTCCCTCACCCATTTATCTGTTTCCTTTTTAACCTAAATACATGAAGTATACTGACATCCATAAAGTATAATGAACTGGCATTTTTTAATTAAGTATTCCATATTGAAAAATAATAATTTTCTCATCATCCTATCCTAATATTATTATGTTCGTTATGACATCCTGATATAAAATAAATGTTATAACTTTTTTTTAGATAATATATAAAATTTGTTAGGTATTGAATCATAAAAATGTCGTTAAAATCATGTTCACAACTTTTTTGGAATACGTGTTTGACATATTTCAATGAAGTTGCATATGATGATCCGATCATGCTAATAATATTAACTTGAATAATTGCAGCTTTTTATTTTTCTTAAATTAGTTGAGTTTGCAGGGAACCTTGGAATCATTTCAAAGCATACTCCATAGCTTAACTTAAAGACGTTAAATTTATAAATTGTTTCCTTTAGAAACGCTATTAGACTGTTAATAGCCCAACTGCGCTTCGAAGCACGGGACTTCGAATCATTCGTCTGCAGTATTGGCAATGAAAGTTTATTCTTATCTGTTTTATAGACATAACTATTAAAAAACAACTTCATTATGATAAAATTACAATCTGCCTCATTGGGCAATAAGTAATTGTGATAAATGATCTCATTCATGCCATATTTACAATTTTCATTCACTCGCTCGTTCGTACAGTATTTACAAACATCCCAGAGACCTCCCAAGTTTACATGATTGTCACCTCCCTCGCGTGCGGAAGAGGAAGCGGAGTCTTGGGAATTCCCCACGCTCCTCCGTCAGCCGCGTCACAGGATTTATAAACATAAGATGGAATGTTTTTCATCATCTTCATTTTACGATGTTTACAACATATATTTGATAGTCATATGGTTAAGGCAGTGTACCCTAAGTAAGGTCGGATTGGCATAAAGCGTACTTGATCTACGGGGATTTGTGTGCCTTGAGTTAACCGTATGCGATATATCTAAGTGGTTCAAAGAGATCAGGAAAGGCAAAGGCATGAGCAAACACCTCAAAGACCAAGTAAGTGCTAGGACTTTTCCACCATTGTCCAGGTATATCAGGTCCTACTGCCGAAGTTAAATGCTTATGCCGAATATCTATTAAGGAGCTAACGAAACACTTTAACCCTTTACCCTGTACTTCATGTAGCGCCAAGTAACTTTATATAAACACTACCTACTATTAACGTGCTCATTTCACAGCCCTTCACCAGGTATGGACCTTACACAGTCACCCCTCCTGTAATATTATTTTATCCCTCCTGTAGCTTATACCGTTATTGTAGATTTGTAATGATATAATAAGTGTTTTTTAACCTTTAATGTTGCAAGATCGGTTCGATAAATACAATTCCTCAAATACTCAAAAGTGAGGCGTTCACAAGAACCTCTTTAAAGGTTTAAAGAAGGAGAACGGAGATAGAGAGAGAGAGAGAGAGAGTAAAGGGCCAATAGGGTGGGAAGTGCTGAAGGGTCAAGTGTGCGAGGTGGCCAGATAAAGCATGATGGATAATGACGGATGGCTTATGGCATGATGGATCTCTGGCAGGGAGGATTTCCAAGTCGGCAGTCCATCAACATATATATATCAAGTCTCCAGTCACTTATGCCGGGGCAGTCTTCTACTTCCAGTCGATTCTCCACTCCTTTGTGCATGTCTGCTACTGCTTCCTCTAGCTAATGTTTCATGTAGTTGATACTCTGTGAGCTCAAGACATCAAAATTAGAACGTTCAGTGAACTCCATAGTTCTTCAGTTAAATTAATGTTTCTTACGTATAAATGTTTATCTATGTGCTATAAGCCAATGTGGATTAAATGATATTTAGACTTCGACGAATGACGATTGCTTACTTAAACATGAATATAGACCCCAAGGGTAATGTACATTCAAAGTATTTGATTTAAAATACACAAGGTAAACTACCATTGACACATTAGCTAACGAGATACAAGACATCGATCCCACCGAGCCAATTTTCTTAAGTTATTTTCTGTCTGTTCTAGTCTTATAGTCTTTTCTGTTCAAACTTGACACATGAAAATTTTCATTCAGTCCCATTTGATATAAGGAAGACATGGAAAACACGACTTCATTTGGACAATAAAAATTATTTTTCGATAGCTTTGAGTCAGGCATCAACATATAGACTCTACGTTTTTATTAACAATACGTAATATGTTTTATTCGTTTCTTCCAACACAATTATTACAATCATTTTCACACTCTCAAAAAATAAAAACCAGCCCAATAAAAATAGTGAAGGCTCATTTCAAAATTAATAATTTAGATATTACCAATTATTCACTAATAAATAAACCATTTTTATATCTTTTAGTATGGTGTAACCAACGGCGAATCAAAGTCAATGAAGCAAAGTGTTCCCACATAACCTTTACCCTTTACCGTCTTTTTAAATTCAATTCCTCTCCCTGTGACTGAGAAAGTACGGTATTTAGGCTTCCATCTCGACAAAAGACTGACATGGAACCCACACACGAGGCTAAAAAGTCAAGAACTAAACAGACGCTTTGGACAACTGTACAGACTACTTCGAAGGACATCTCATCTCTCAATAGAAAATAAACTACTTATTTACAAAGTTATACTTAACCCAATCTGGACCTACGGAATAGAGCTATGGGGGACAGCAAAAAAGTCGAACATCAAGCGCATCCAACCCTTTCAATCAAAATTCCTGAGAACAGTAGTAAATGCCCCTTATTACGTCATCAACAAAACCCTTCATAATGATCTGAATATACCATACATTCTTAAACTCATTCCTTCCAAGTACATACAATTCTATAGTAACCTATCCAACCACCCTAATTCCCTAGCACAGTCATTGCACTCCACCGCTCATCCCTATAACCTCCTCGGAGACTAAAACGGCAGTGGCCTCGTGACCTGCTATGAATATCTTTTAGGAAGGGTAAAAAAATAGTTCCCATCGAGTTATGGGTCTTGAGTGGGCTATAATAACGGAGCATTAATAAAACTCTTGATGTCCTGAAGAAATACAATGTTTAAGCTTTTATTTAATTAAATTAGGAATCACAAAAATAACTAAATATTGGCACATAAAGTTATATTTTGAGTCAATACAACAAAGATTAAATAATACCTTATACCATTTGATTTATTATTATGAAATAAAAAAATATATATAAGATATATCACCTTTTGTGGATGGGGTACGGGGACTGCAGGCTGCTAGACTGTACTGTACGGACTCTTGATATCGACTGATTCCCCAAAGCACTATGTAATAGGGCTGTATATTTATAATACTAATTTGTAATAGGGAGGGGGGTATATTTATTTATACACAAAATAAATACTACAATCTTGGAGATGCTTAACAATATAAATATACCCAGGAATAAAATAACCACAAACTGTAGATTAATAGTTTTCACAGGCGTAACTAAATTCTTGATTTCATTATTCATCACGCTTCACTTGAATATTATTCATATATATTTTAGCAGTTCATTGTATTCCGCTTGTGTATAATGCAATTTTCAGTGATTTGATTAAAAATAAATTATATTTTTCGAGAAAAATGGTAATTTTTTTTTTACATTCATTTAAAAATATTTAAAACTTATTTTTATAAAAACTCCGTCTAGTCCTTGGCAAATATATGTATATTGTTTTTCCACTGTCTCCTTCGTATCTCTTTTTATAATTATTTTTTTCATAAAGAATATATAATAGACTATAATTTATCAAACAGAATCCTAGATAAAATTTTGAGCTCATCCTAGTGCGGTAGTAATTTATTTAATTTTCACGGGTTTCTGTGTACATAAGTAATCAATGTCTGCTCACAAATTATTGTATTTATATTACCGCACTAGTGGTTTCAACAGCTCACGCTGCCATTTCCAAAGAATCAGAAATGCATGACGCATCAGAAATATTTTTCAAATTATTGAATATTCTCATCAAATTAAAACAGAGCGGGTTAACCAATAATTACAAGACTTTATTTATTCTCTCTTTCAATGTACAGCAACATATTTTTTTGGCCAAATCAAGTTGTATTTTAAAAATTAAAAACTGGTTATAGATGGAAAAGCAGGAATGTGTATTGTTTAGACCGCAGGTACAAAACCAGGACAACCAGTAAACCAGATCTCTGGGAATTGCCAATAAATAATATATTTTATGAAACATACGAGCCTTTTGTTCTTGTTATGATTTAAGTTGTACAGCAGTCATAAGACCTGGATGTTGGAGGGACACGAAGTGTTTGAGATACACTTGAGAACACTGACGAAACCAACCCATTCTCCAAAATATAAGAATGCACCATGTTATTATTATTTATATTAGTTAACTATTTATTTAATTTTAAAACTTCATGTAGCCAATTATGTAAATATGAGCCATTTTAAAAATATAAAATTATGCTCTAGACCTTGAGATAATAATAATTGCAAAGTCACAAAATAAACTATTAATCTTTATGATGGTAATCGTTACTATGTGTACATATGATAATTTTATTATAATCTTATGTGATCATTAGTACATTTTTGTGACTCTACTTCTGTTTGCTAAAGCACTTGAGAAAGCGTTAGTGCATATAAATAAATATAGTAATTTGTGGGCAGGCATTGCCGTTAGTTAACGCACAACCAGTACATGCATCCTGAAATGCCCAAGCGGCTTGGTTGCTGGACTGGTTATATATTCCTTTGCACAGTGGCTGGAGCCTCCAGTTCAGATATTGCCCAACTTCCAAGGGGCTATCACATGTGCCCCAGCTGTCCGCAGCAATTAGACAGGAGCCGCCTAATGCCCTGGCCCAGGCTAATCGTCGGGATTTAATCCTTCCTCCAGGTACCCAACTGAGCATTACCGTTTGTATCAGTTAGCCTTTGGCCTGATAGAGTTGTTATCGGAGTTGTAACTCGTCAGCCACTATATCACCGTTAGGGCCGCCCGGAGTTGTACAACTCAGGGACAGGGTTTGCCTCTTATCTCGGCTTAGGTGTGTATATCATCCTATAGTGGTTCAAACATCTTAAACACTGTTCAAACACCATTTGTCACCAAGGGGGGGATAATCTGGGGTAGGAGCCCCCCTCTGGACCCGTCCATTCCCAACTGTGTCTCCGATCTGCGGTTTCGCTCTTGTCCCTCCATTGATTAGGAAGGTAAGGTACAACTCTTGCACCCAAAAAGATAATTTCACAACTGCCTCATACGGCAATTAGTTTACAACGTGTTACTATTTACAATGTAGAAGAAATTATTTCAAAACAGTTTACCAAGATCTTAGGCCTTGCTTTCCAAAACAATTTAAACAAAAATAAAGTTAAAATGAAGACTTTTTCAAGGAATAGTCCGAATACGGGTTACTTGTGTAAAAAAAGTAATTTATAAATAAACACAATGTGTTAAAATGTGTCTAAAATGATCAAACATTTTTTTCTTAGCATGAATATATATATATATATTTTAAATTATACATAATATTCTTCTTCATAATATTTTGTATAGAGATAATACTGACTAGATGATATGGTTTATTTATATTTTATAATAATTATTATTATTGTTTTATTTTGGAACGACACGACATTTTTGTGAAGGTTGCCTGAAAATGGATTAATTAAGTCCAGAACGTCACAACACGGAATGAGGAGTGAATACAAAATTTCATAGAGAAGAATATTTTTTAAATTATTACAAATATTTTCTTTACATTTTACTTGCAGAACTCACCTGTCGGGTTAAGGTTATGATTTGTGAGGATCCCCAAGGTGGAGAGGACGCCCGCCGCGGGCTAGGGCCGCTACTATCTCTAGCCGCCGTCCGGCGAGCGCCTAGAAAGAGATAATATGAGGTGGACCTGTTGTCTTTCACCTCTGGTGGCGGCCTAGTCGGTGGGCAGCTAAATTTGTTTTAATCTGACTCCATAAGATCTTAGAAGGTGTGCCCCGACAATGCACTATGTTCAGGAGGAGAAAAACATGGTAGGTTTATAGGTAGTTTATGTGGTCGTGGAATGACCACGAACTCACACTCGGTATCTAAGGGTAGGCGAAAACCATCCAGATCCCAAAGGTAAGTGTGAACTGGAGAGAAGCAGACTAGATTGCCTTGGGAGAAGCTACTAGGTAAAGTTTGTAGGGCCACGGCAACCGTCGCCCGCGAGGGAGATGTCTCTCCCAAGAAGGTGCTAGTTTTAGCGAGACGAAGGCAGAGATTCCCACTAGGAAGGTGTGGAGTCTGACAACGCCGGACTAAAACATAGCGAGGCTAGGAGAGAGAGAGGGAGCGAGAGAGAGAGAGAGAGAGAGAGAGAGAGAGAGAGAGAGAGAGAGAGAGAGAGACAGACAGAGAGAGAGAGAGAGAGAGATGTAGAGGTAGTTGAATGAGAAGGCCATGGTTTGAGTAGAGCAGCATTCGCCAGTGCAGAGAGAGAGAGAGAGAGAGAGAGCTATGTTCCAAGTGCCGATTCTGTTCGTTCTGTCGTCCACCCTGGTGGGGATTGTTTCCCCACCTCCAGCTGTCTCCCCCACTAGCTTCTCCCCCCTATCTGACTGACGTCATAAGCTTTATTATTAAAATATGGAAACATAGATAGATATTTTCTTGGCCGAGAAGAGGGGAACTTCTAATTATTCGTAATTAGGAGGTTGCCACAATATTACCAGTTTTCCATTCCATATTAATTTAATTCATTCATTTTTTTCCGGCATTGTGACGAGTGGATGTCACAACGCTCTAGCTCGTTAGACCACCTAGTAGTTCAAGCTAATGGCCCTGGCAGCCATTACAAAACAATCGATTCGCTAAAAACAGATGCCTTGCTTCTTGTTCGATAAAGGCTAAACAATTGTGCCAACACCAATGCTCTGAGAGCATTAGGCAAGGGAGCTGCCTCATTGCTACTCTAATAATGAAGACTAGTTAAAAAGTATATAAGTAAAAAATCGTTGGAAAAAAAAAATTCAGTAATCATCTTGATAAAAAACGTGCCCTGCTGTATTAATGTTGATTAAACAATTATGATGACATACTTTACTGATACAGTATATATATTACCAGTAACATATGATGCCAAACCAAAGGGATTGCCCGATATGTTTTTATTCAATAATTCAAGCCGTTCAATAATTTATTCCGTCCGTAAAAACGTTTTCAAGACTTCAAAAAAACTTACCTCCTGAAATTTGTCACTTCTTGATAACGCTCCTGGGCACCCTAAAGAAGATGACCTACAATGCAAAGATACCAATTTTAAGTTGTGTACATTCTTATAAACTTGACACGACTCTTGCAGCCATATTGTAAAAATAAATGACCAAAAATTTCTTATTTGGCTCTAGCGAGGAAACTTTTCAACCCCTTTCTGTCGACGAATTCGTTCCACGGACTCGTGGAGCATTCAATGCACTTAATGTCTGCAAGAAATGAGCACATAAAAATGAAATTATGATAATGAATTAGTGCTAAATAGGTTGCAATATTACGTGTTTGATATAATGTTTAAAGCTGAGAAACAAAAAAAGTAATGACTATTCCTCATATACTTTTTTTCAGTTATTTTTATTAAATTATATAAACAAATTTTGTTTTATATGTACATACCTACATATAGATATTTGTTTCTTTCAGAATTATATACGTACATACAAATGTATAAAATTATTATTTTTTTTCTCCTGATAATCCGGAATGTTCCGATGAACCAATGAGTCGGGCTATCGAGATGTACTGAATTTACTGAAATATAATAAGTAAGTAACCGGTCACTTGACTTAGGCAAAAGCTCAGCTCTGCTGTGCCAAGGATTTCGCTTCTTTTTTTTTTTATTCTAATTTAATGCATTTGTAACAGTTAAACATATTCGCCACAGTAGGGCAGAGCCCATCAGCGCGATAGCAGGACCACTTACACAGAACTCGATCGTAGTGGCATTTGCGGGGGCACTAAACCACCAGGAAGGGCCTCGGTTTTTGCCGGAAGAACGGATAGCCACAATTACCCTACCGGGCTCACCTTCCTGAATTTTAATCCTTGCTCCCTCCCCCGCCCGTACAAGAAAAACAAACTTTACGATATTAAAGCCATGTATTGTATTAAAATTTGCCGCCGGCGGGAATTAGAAGCCCAGTTGCCGCTTTATTGCCAGACGCCAGCCTAAATATTTACCCCCGGCAGCTGCGGCCTTACTCCCTCCTAATACAATCCTCCTAATACAACTCTTCTCCTTTTTTCAATTCCATTTCTTCTCTTTTTTTTTCTTTTTTCCTTTTTCATCTCCGGCTCTCTTCCACCTCGGTCCAGCGTCAATCTTTTTAAATTCCGACCCTTGAAAGTTTTACACCCTCCAAGTATTCAGGAGGATAATTGGGTTTGCAGCAGGTTGCAGTCCTCGCTTTACTTTAAAAGGTTTTTGTTTTTCTTATAACAACTCGAGAGCATACCTACTAGAAAAGTTTTATCTCCGAAGGAAAAACATTTATCGATATAAAGCTAAAACATGACTTAAGTCCTCGAATTTAAAAGTCAACCCTTCCAGAAGGCCTTACTTAATTCTATATTTTACTCTACCATTTTTTAAACAATTAGATCCAAATATAATGTAGCGACCGCTAACTATATAAGATAAATCACCCTTTACTCTATTGTATATGTAAGACAATTATTGAAGGTGTGGTGAATAAACTGAAATCAGTTTCTCTGTAAACAAAGTTAGCAATTTTATTCACTATATATTATATTATAACAATTATTAATATTGATTTACACAATCTTACCTGTAAACAAAGAAACGACAATTACAGTTTATAACTATCACTTCTCTATTCACAAGTTTGGTTACCTAACATAACTGCTGCTCCATCTCGTAGGGGCCAGTAGAGCAGCGCGGCAAATTAAAAATTACAGAGAGAATACTTTCATTACATCTCCCCTCTCTAAGGTGAAAATTCTTTGAAAATTTTCAGTCTGGTAATATCGGAAGTAATTTTGTTATGTGAAAGAATCCAGTTTCTTTCTTTCCTCTTCCGGTTTTTATTTTATATATTGAATTTGATATCTTCTCTGTCATTTCAAAGGAACCAATTTTTAATTCATCTAGTTTTTTCCTGTTCAATTTGTTGCCATTCTCTTTATATACTGTATCTCCTGTGTTAAATTCCCAATGTTTTCTTGATATATCAAACATTTTCTTGTTATATTCATAAGACTTTTTTGTTCTTTCTAAGGCTAATTTCCTGTCATTTATCCAGTTTTCTTTATTGTATTCTTTTTTTAATCATCAGTTAAAATGCTTGTACCTGTGCCATCTAATAAATACTTGGGTGGAAAACCAGTTACTGTATGTTCTGTTTCATTATATTTATCCACACATTCTTTAGCAACTGATGTCCAGGCTCTTTTCTTCCTTTTTTCTTTCATTTTACATCTGATTTAATTGACTAGAGTTTGATTTAGTCTCTCATTTAAACCATTGGAAAAGGGTGCATTAACTGGTGTAAATATCAATCGAACATCCTTTTCTCTTAGGAAATCTTTGAATTCTCTTGAGTTGATTCCTGGGTATTGATCTGTAAGTATTATTCCTATTTTGTTTGTTTCCAGTACATTATTTACTAACTTGACGAAGTCAATGGCTCTCTGAGTTTTTGATGTTAAAATAAATGCATATCTCGTGAAGTGGTCGATAAGCAGGTGGAGGTATCTTTTTGTTGATCGTTGTCCTCCAAAACCTCCAATAGTGTCAATTGACATTATTTCGAATGGTTCCTTGGGGTGTTCGCTGGCAGTTGGTGTAGCTTTTTAAAAAAATAGATGTCAACTGTTTGAGGGTTACAGCTCCAGAATTCAGTATTTTTGAGCACCTGAGAATATGACGGTTCAAGCCGACGAAATCTGTTTTTTCTGTTACTTTTTTCCCGAATTTGGCAAACTTAAAGCTGTTTTTTATTTTTCGTTTATTAACTGAGCTATGAAGTACACTTTTTCAGTTCGATATGACTTAAGTCTATTCCTTTACGTGGTGGCTGCCTATCTAATAGTTTTCTGAGTCTTGATAACTTGCAGTAATTCTATTGGGATATCTTTTGAATATTAATTAAAATTAAGGTTAGGTCAACCAGGTCTTAATAATAATACATTATTATTATATATTAAATATGAGGGTTGTATGGTCCGTTATTTTCTTATATGCAAAGACCCATTATTCTGCTTGTCTTCAGCATATTATGTTCACTTTTTTTATTATTGATGATCTCCCTTTCTGTTCAAACCTTTAAGTTATGCATAATATCCTTCTGTACAAATTTTTTTATTTAATCGTCATTTTTGTCGTGACGTATTGGACTACATTAGTCCATTATCATGAAACATCTGAGCAACTATAAGAAGAAATCAGATTTAAAGTAAACATTTTTTTTACCTTTTTAAGTTTTTAAGAGTACATACTTCATCAAATATAAATCAAATTCTAAATTCTCACATTTAATGTATATTTGAATTAAAGCAATATTAAAAATGATAAATAAATTAATTCTGTCACCTTTATTTCCTGGCTAGGAAATCGTAAAGATATTCGGAATAGTTCATGTCAGTTAGTATGAATTATTTGGGAATAAGCTGTACATATAAGTTATTGTGTGTTCAAAATTCTGTTTCATGTGTCATTATATGTCAAATATTGCTATAGAAATATATTTGTTAATAATTATCTACTTTTAAATCCTTCAATTTAGAAAACATAACTTTTCTTCTAACGTCTTTAATGTTCTTTTATTTCATGAAACCATTGGGTAGGGTGTTTTTTCTTGTTTCATTTTTAAAACTTGCAATGGGTTTTCTTGTAATTAATTTATCTTCGTTAATGATTCATTGGTAGCAATGAATCCTATACCTAACAAAACTCTTACTAGACGTTTTGTATGCAAATATATTGTTTACATAACTACGAATGTAAACCTAAAAAACAACTCACAGATTCCTCAACCTCGACAAGCCGAAGACACGGCCGACACAAAGCTCTTGGACAGGACCGCTGACAGATCAGGATGTACCAGTGGCCTCCCACCCCCGATCCTGCAGGGGTGGCTTGGAACACATCTGCTTTAGGGGCAACCTGTTGCGCCACCCCTGCGCCACAATTTTTTATATTTGCACTTGTCTGGTCCGTTTATTCCTTCAATATCTATAGGTATGCTGTCTCAAGTAGCTAGTTTTTTTGTTTTTTTTTTATATTAAAACTTAAGATGGAAATTTTTGAAGGGGTGAAACATGCAATAATTCCCCATCAGTACCTACAGTGTTACCATAAGGATTTTTTTTTGTTATTTCTTTATTTGTCTTATTTTTTTTAATTATATTAAAATCGAAAATTAATAGTTCTGGAATTGCTAATGCCTTAAGTATTTTTCAAATAACTGTACACAAATTAGAGGTGAACAAATAATGTGTTCTGGTAGGCTCAGATGCGCAGAGCTTATGAATGAAAATAATGAATTAAAGTAAAAAGTATTTGTGGAATAGGAACGGAGGGATATGGACAGGCTACACACAAACCTCCATTATAATATGATTGGATACCCAAAGTAAGTTCAGGCATACAAATGTTTTATTCTTTTCTTTTAAAAATTGATATTTTCACAACAAAATTTCTAAGAATAACTGACCTTTCCTGTCTCACCCGGAGAGCGGGAGAAAATCTGGGGAAGTAGCCACCCAATTAGAAATAGTGCCACATATATTATAGATAGACAGGATCTTTGCCTCCCGGCATGAAACATATTAATTTTTGAATTCCCACAAAATAAAAATTCCAATAATTAGGTGAGTCACTGGAAAGGGCACTGCGGAGTAGCCAGGATACATGGAGACGAGGCTGCTAATTGTTGTTGTTTGCTGACTATCCTAAAGCAACTACAACTACAATGAGCCAAACTGTGTTGTGATCTGGGGGACAAATTAATATTGTCTCGCTGTAATTTCACGATCTAAATAATAATTCTAGATATCACACTTCAACGAAATTAACTGTTTTAATGTTTGTCGGGCTTGTCACTAGGGGAGTGCCTAATCACCCTACCCCTGGTGACAAGTGCGGATTGTTGTAGTTAATAACATGGACAATCGTTCCATGTTGGCGTTAATATCTGACTCCATTTTTGATAGGTGTGCGCCCCGAAAATGCACTATGTTCAAGAGAAAAGTTACGGAGGTTTCATAAAGAATAAGTGGAATTTTCAGAGTTCGAATAGAAGCAAAGTATCACTGAGTAACGGTCGCGAAAGACTGGTTTGCCCGGGCTAGGCGCCTCCGTTAAATATCAATCAGCCTCCAAGAAGAGGCTGAAAAGGTTTCTCAGTGCCTGCGAGATCCTAGCATGTGTTAAAGAGTACCCTGCCGGTCTTATGTAATCAGTCTGGCGGCTGACGGGATCACTTAGTACCTGCGGTATCTGCATGTGTTAAGGAGTACCCTGCCGGTCCTAAATAACCCCTGGAGGCTGTAAGGGTCTCTCAGATTTATGACTGACAGATGTAGACCCGTCTAGTGTTACTTTGCTTCTGCCTTTTTTTTTATTGCTAATACATTTATAATAATTTAGTTCATGTTATTTTACTTTGCTTACAATACATATGCAATAGAGTATAGGGTGATTTAACTTATGTAGTTAGAATCGCTACAATGTTCAATCTTTTTTTTCTGCATATAACATCCTACCACCCTTGTTTCAATTATAGTTATCGTAATATCAGTGATGAACCCCTCGTTGAAACGAGTAGGGAAGGGTTTCATTAGATTAGAAAGAACAGCTAAGGGACTTGGGACTTCACGTTCCAAATTGTTGCCTCGTTCCTCCACACGTGCTCCCCTCTGGCACACTAATTGTGTTCCAGCTCTCGATAGAGGACAAGGAGATGACCTCCGAAGACTGCACCCTACCAAGCAGCGGCCGACCCTGTCAATAATGCAGACAGAACAATCCTCTGCCTCCCTGGTTACGGCCTCGTTTCCAGTTCTCCAGTAATAGGATTTAAATATGAAATTTCACTCAGCGTCGCCGTTTTTGAATAGCCCCGGATCCGGGAATCACTTCTGCCTTCGGGGGGCGGTGTAGAGGTTTGGCACTTTTAGTATGGATGAACTTTAAATATGCGCGGGAACCGGAGGAGTCCCGCGGGTTGAGACTCTCCGATCCCTCTGAAATATTCAGGACTCCCTCAAGTTCGTCGGCGACCCCAGTACGGTTAGCCGTCGCATTTCTATGATAATCTGTCGAAATCTGTCACAATCATTTATAACTCTCTTTAGTGTAAGAAGACTCGACAACTGTCAAGTACAAAAGGAGAGGTCTCTGCTTTCAATAAGAAACAATTGGCATTTATATGGCTGTCTGTCGAAATTTTAAGCAGTTTTTTTTCTTTTGAAATTCGTATTTATATATACATCATGATTGAAATGATTATCATTATTCTATACAAAAGTATTTTGAGCAGTGTTTTTCTTATCTTATCATTTTTTGGAGGAAAAGGCTCATTAGCCAAAACCACTTCACTTATCACTTTTGGTGTCACCAAAGAGCTCACTTATAAGCAGAATGCTAGTTGCTTTAGAGGAAACCGAACCTACCTTTACTTTACATATTTACTATGGGTTACAGGGGATGAGATGAAAATATAAAGCATTGGATATGGTTTCGGATGCCTAGGTAAGCTTGATGGGACTCCCGGTATCGGTACACCATGTTAGTTCTTGAATGAATAGATCTGCGTAAAAGCTACGTTTGTTATTATTTGTTTTACATAATTTCTCTTAATGTCTCTAAAGACTTTTTTTTCATAAATCATTAGAACATCAATTATATCTATTCGTAAAATACCGATGTTTTTCCTCTTATAATGCGTTGATTGTGTTAAATCCTTGACATTTTAATTTGAAAACATCAGTTCGTCTTAAGTCATTAATGATCTTCCATTTAAAAAAAAAAATTTTCTCTTCAAGGATATATTCTATTTCAACAACAAATTTATTTTGATAATCTGCCTCATTGGGCAGTAAGTAATTGTGATAAATGTTTTCATCCATACCATATTTACAATTTTCATTCACTCGCTCATTCTTACAGTATTTACAAACAGCCCAGAGACCTCCCAAATCCACATGGCTGTCACCTACCTCGCATGCGACAGAGGAAGCGGAGTCTTGGGAAGTCCCCCACGCTCCTCCGTCAGCCGCGTCACCGGATATAAGCCAATGGAGGCTGACGCGAAAGCCACATACGCTCAGGACATGATTGGAGGAGCTGGCCATTGCCAGGATTCCCACTGTCACGTATTTATAGCAGGCCACGAGGCCACTGCCGTTTTAGTCTCCGAGGAGGTCGAGTGGTGCAGTGCAATGACTGTGATAGGGGATTAGTGTGGTTGTATAGGCTACTGTGGAATTTCATGAACTTGGGAGGGATGAGTTTGAGAATGTAAGGTATATTAAGGTCGTTATGAAGGGTTTTGTTGCTTACGTAATAAAGGGCATTTACCATTGCTTTCAGGAATTTTGATTGAAAGGATTGGATACTCTTGATGTTCGACTTTTTTTCTATACCCCTTAGCTCTATTCCGTATGTCCAGATTGGCTTAAGTATGACTTTGTAAATTAGTAATTTGTTTTCTATTGAGAGATGGGATGTCCTTTGAAGTAGTCTGTACAGTTGTCCAAAGCGTCTGTTTAGTTCTTGTCTTTTTAGCCTCGTATGTGGGTTCCAGGTAAGCCGTATTCTATTTCAGTAAAACAATAATCAATTCCCCAAAAAACGGATCCCCCCAAAAGTTAGTGTTTAGAAAACCAGCATGACTCATGAAAAACGCGTCGTTTTCCTTTCCTTGGGGGAAATAATGCTACATGTATAGTTCCTATGAATTATTTCGCTATATGTGCAAATATTTGAAAGATGGGCATGTCTAAACAATGTGTCTTCCTCATAACACTATATATCTCTCCACAGGGCAATAAAACAATCATATAATTGTTGATGTTGATTCCTCACAGGCCCTATAAATGATCTCATTCCTGACATTAGAGCCAGTTTGTGACAGTATGAGAGGATTCCTGGTTACTCTGTTCTCCGGCACGATCGCGGCCATCCTTTTGTCTCCAGAAGGCATCGACGGAGGCGATTACTGGTGGAGGAACAACACTGCACCGTGGACCTTTCCAAGAAACGCGACATTCGTACTTCCTCCATGGTTGGATTGGAAGAATCAGACCAAGATCCCCCCAAGGTACGGTCTTTGGTACATCAGTGGAGGTGGCTTAGGCAGTAACAACACTGCACCGTGGACCTTTCCAAGAAAGATTGATTGGTTCGCTTTAAGGAACAATAGTTCGGAGTACATCTCTAGTATTAAACCTGCTCAGAGAATTCCTGACTTGGTAGCTTTTTGGAACAAGACTGCTAATTACAGAATTCCTAGCCATGTACCTTTGAAGAACTTCAGTAGTCCATGGATCATTCCTAAATTTGGACCTTTGGGGAATTTTACTACCTATTAATAACAAAGAAAAGGCACGCATTTCAACAAATAAACCTTACAAGTGTATCAATCTTCACCTAGCTTCAGTACAGGTATTTAATTACATACAATATACACATATTTAATTCAGGTGTATCTCTGGTCCCATGGAATCCCAAATCAAAACTTTTTGTTTCTTCTTAAACGGCCGGGAAACACAGAAACGGGTTTTGTTTTCATCAATTTTTCATCTGAAGAATACCTATTTGCTTGCTAACGTAATGTTTGTGAATGTTATTTCTCCTCGTGCCTTAATTTCATTAATATTCATTACCAAGGCTCAGAGTGAACTCTTAAAAAGCTCTGCATATCTTTCTGAAGAAAACTTCAGCGTGTCGTTTGAAAGCAATGTGGTTTATATGATTTTATATTTATTAGTATTATTTCCTGCAATGAATAAAGGCGAATATTTTAAGATACGACAATATGCCTCATGTGTTATAAAAACATCCTGGAACCGACAATATGGTACAATTCCAAACGGCGTAAAAAATAATAACAAAATCAAATGAATTAATTACAAAAGATGAAAGTCGTTAATAGCTGATGAACTAACAATTGAAAATTCCCAGAAGCTCCAGGGAAACCCCAATCCCCAGATTCCATTTGAAGGGAATTACTTAACTTCAAAGAAACCTGAGATACATGGAGCCACCGAAAGGTCAGAAGTATACGTTGAAGTCCAAAAACTTTTTTAACAGTTTGTTGTTAACTATCAAGTTATCGGATTTCAAGTTTATTTTAACTGTGTAATTTGGAATATTTACGGTTAAATTTCAATTTAGAGTGCCCCTCTATACATCATGAAAACAATAAGTGGTTACGCATTTTGTCAAAAAAAAAAAATTGTATTGACCATGAACTAACTATGTACTTAATTAATAAACATACTTAACTACTCACTCAAATATTTAACTTACCAAAAAATCAACATAACAACAAAACTCATCAAACCCTTACCTACTAAGTGTTAATAAACACTTTTTAATTTTGGAAAATTAACTCACTATAAGATAATTTTAAGGGCACTTGGACGATTATCAGAAGGGCCCTGCTTTGAAATCAGCTGACTGTTTTAGTATTTAGATTTCTACATTATCTTTTTTATTTTCATAGAAAGTGTAATTAATATAATATATTAGGCCTCCCTGTTGAAGTAATATTAGTTAAAACATGTTTAAAAAAGAAAGTATAATGTAGAAATGTAAGTATAAAAGTAGCTTTAATGATTTGGGAAATGGAATTAGGCCACTTCCGTAGAAAATGACTCATATATATCATTGCCTAAACTATTTCATATATTTTCATCATTTATTTCATATATTCACGCTTAGTATTTAATCTCTATTCTTGTAACCAGGACTTGATCCAAACATACTGAGTGCATCGGAATTTTATGAACCATAAATTTGATGAAAATCTACCATCTTTCTTTCATCTTCTAAACAAAATACCACGACAAAAATTATAATTAATTAGAATTATGGCAGTGTGATGATAGAATGATGTTTAAAACCGTAAAAGAGGTTTATGCCCATTTTCTTCAAACAGAATCAAGCTAACTCTTTTAGTATTTTGATTTCTACATTATCTTTCTATTATTAAACAAAGTGTAACTAATATGGTATATTATGCCTAGCTGCTGAAGTAATATTAATTAAAATTTGTTTTAAATAAAATTATAACTAAGTAAGAAATGTAAATATGAAAGCAGTTAGAAAAATGTAATAATTACTAATTTCGTTAATGTTAAAATAATATATTTTCCTCTTTCTAATCACTTTAGAGTTTACAGATTTATCAGAATTTCGAAATTCCAACATCTGTCAATTGATTTATTATTATTTTTTTATAACTTTTACCTGATTATAAATTATGTTATAAATTATCTTTTTGTAAATAGTCAATGATCAATATATCTTTTTTTTCAGGCAGAACTCCATCAACTGAGTTGTCCATTTAATACCGAATACATAAATGTTAGTAAGTTTGTTTCAAGAACAAGATTAAATGTGCCAGACCAATTTCAAAACAACGAGATAACACTGAAAAATTGAAGTCGTCAAAGAGAAATGGTATACTTAAAGCAGCATCTAAAAGACGCACTTGAAAAGATTTTATGACAACCTTATTTGTAAAATATCCCCGTTTCAGTTTTTTTTTCGTTCTGAAAATATATAGACTATACATTTATTGTCTATAACACCTGTCAATTAACAGTTAACAACCAATATAGCCTTGATTTAATGTAGATTTTTAATAAACATTGAATATTTGTACACCATTGTTCTTTGTTGCGTTTGTTCCTTTTTAAAATTTCATCCCGAAAACAAGTTTCATCAAGAAAACAACAACTAAAATATTAAAAAAAACATTCTACGATTGTGGAAATATATTTCTTTTTTTTTAGAGGCTTTATTTCTAAATAAGGCTTATTGTTTTTGTTTTATTTATTTCAAATCCTCAAACAATAATACAAGTGGTAAAATATACAATAAAATGATCGAACTTACAAATGTCTCCTCTTCCAGCATTTAAATGCATTTGGAGGAGTGCATAATACAATAAATTGTGTTGTTGTTAAAAGTACTCAGTCTTATATTTAACACCAGGTGATGAGGTTCGCCTTCGACTTGTCACCGACACCAAACACTAAACACTAAAAACACTAAAATAAAACAAAACAAACTAAAACCTATACCTAGAACCTAAGGCTAAAGCGTTCCAGCCGCGACAGCGTCCTGCCATCGATGGGGGAACGGAGCGGGGGTTATAGTGTTAAACACCGGGTTTGTTAAATACTGTAAGGAGTCGAAAAATTTTATATGTCTACGCTGGATGAATTCATCCACCGTAGGCAGCTCAAATATCTCATGCAGCTCACTGTTTCTTCGCTGCTCGAATGAAGTACCTCTGACCACTTTCATCAGTATACCGTTTTGGAATTGTTGGAGTTTCTTAGCTGTCGTATACGTCAGATAACGAAATAGTGGTGCACCATACAGCAGAGTAGGCCTGAGTATGCTCTTGTATATCAGTAGCTTGAGACGCAGTGATAGATTGGGGGAAGTCAATAAGTGCGCAAGCCGGTAAGACTTCGTGCGTGTTAGCTTCAACTTTGTAAATTTGTAACTTCTTTGTAAAATGGTTACTAACATGGAGATGTCTGTCCATTTTAATTCCCAGATATACTAGGTCATTGGCTGGTGAATTTTCCTCCGTTCCCACTATGTAACTAGTAGGGAGCATATATTGAACATATATTTAGTGTTCTCGAGTATTCAAATAGGATATCGATGTTAAAAGATATCATTGTAGGTCAAACAGGGGACTCACTATTGCCAGGAAAGATATTCAAGTCACGCAGGTGAAAACATAATCCTAATTAAGTTCTTTCAAAGATTAAAAACTGAATATTTGATCAGACCATTTCCCGAGCTGGAAAGAAGAGTATTTATATTCCAAGGGTAAATCGCTAGCAATAATGATCCAATCGATTTGAAATTGTGAACTTCTTTCAAAACACCCATGACGTGTACGCTACAAAATCCTATATTGGTCACAATCACACGTTTATTGTGTTTTTCATAATTATAGTTAAGAAAAGTTAAGGAAAGCAAAATGTTTTAAATTATAAGCAAAATAATTATATTTTTTCATAACTTCCCAAATAATATGCGTGACCTCCTTGTAAAATTTCATGTATCTAACTTCAACTAATCATAACAATATGAGGACTTAGATGATCATAACAGATATAACCACTTGTTGACGTGTTTCTGAATTTAAAAAAGAAGCTCTGAAGATCAAGCATTCTGTGGGAATCGGCCATAAACCCTTGTGAACTCGTTTGTGAGACCACTGATCTGTTGTTTGACTTGTTGATTTATAAAAACTAGATAAAAACATTTAATAGCGTCTCAGAAGCGTTTTTTGTGTCATTGTTTGTTATCATTAAAATTAAACTCAACGTAACTGTTTTCCAGGAAGCATGAACTTATTGTAAACATTGACATGTGTGAACAGTTGAGTCGGAGCTGTACTGACAATAACATGACGCAACCAAGGTTGACTCATTCTCGTCAGGTGCTCTGTGAAGGATAAATAGGTGACCTGCTGTGAGACGATTCAGTATCCAATCTTACAGCGGAGCAACAACATGTTGTCTGTACTCTCTTCTATCGCCCTCCTGTGTTGTCTGGCCGGCGTTGAGAGCTCTGTGCCGTACGTATGGAGGAACGCTTCAGGTTATTACAACTACAGCTCTTGGGCACCTGCCCCGAGCTACCCGGGTTGGGTACCTCCACCGAACAACCAAGGAGCCTGGGTGCCTGCCCCGAGCAACCAAGGCGCTTGGGTACCTGTACCGAATCACCAGGGTCCCGTGGTACACCCTCCGAACAACCAAGGCGCTTGGGTGCCTGTTCCGAACAACCAAGGAACCTGGGTACCACCACCCAACCAAGGTAGTGTCCCTACATTAAACAACGGCAGGCATAACTTCTTCTGGGGTACAAACTCTACATACAGCAGGTAAACATCGTACTTTAGTTCCAAAAATTAAGAATAACATTTGTAAAAAAAATCTATAATATGCTTCAGGGAAATGATTTTCTAAAACAAGCTTATTAGGCTTATTAGATATAAACAAAAATGATGGAAAGTTCTCCTATTCTGTCATCTCATAGACTACATTTTGGTATGCCATACAAACAACAAAATTTATATTTACAAATAAAGTTTTGGTACTACAAATTCATTTTCATAAATATGTTAAATTTTAGTTCAGGAGTTGCATCGCCTGCTCAAATACAATTTATTATGAATAAAGTTTTAGGAAATGTCCTACTAAAAGCGTTCTTGCATTTTTTTAATTTTGCTCAAAGTCAGGAAAATAAAATGTTACTGCTGTTAATAAATACTGTTTTCTTCTCATTAAACCGAGTTTTTGCAACTATTTTAAAATTATTAAACATAATAATAATATGTAAGGAAGAACTGTAAATTATTTATCTTCTACCTTGTGGTTTTTTTTCATTTAAGTCAGTGTGAAGGAGATAGCAGTCGCGTTGAATGTTTACAACCTTTCCTTTTATCTCTGAAAACGTAACACTTCAGAACGGGGTTTTTAATGTCAGAATCGAATTCATTCACTCGCCCATTTTCATTCAATGATGTCATTAATATTTAAAATGGAAATTTTCAGCTTATTAAATATCGCGAAGTGTGAAAAATATTCCTCTATATCGATTTTTATTATCAAGGCATACTCATTATTTGCGACGTTTTGGGGTCATTCAATATCATCGTAAATAATAATGATAACAAAATACGTTCGATAAATATTGTCAATATAAAAATAAAATACTTTTAAGGAATGGTTTCATCCATCAGTCTGTCATTGAAAATATTTATTTTGGTCAACACGACATGGATTGCAGGATAATAGACTGAAAGAGTCCGAAACATCGCAAATAATTGTATGACTTAAAAAAAAATTGATGTAGAAGGACATTCTGCACACTTTCCCATATTTAATATTCCTAAACATCCTTCAGAATAACAAACATTGCAATTCTGCTTATTCATAATAAGGTCATTCAAGCCATCTTGGGAAAAAATAAATAAATAAGAAAAAAATAGAATACTGCTGGAATTCCTTGAGGCCTATGATCGTTTATGGCATTAATTAATAAATTTGGAAACAAATTTTGCTTTCAAGTCGGTGTGCCACCTAATTACTCAGCCTTTTCTACGAGATGAGCATTTTAATGACAGCATCGGAATTGCTTTCTTTACGGGCTAAGTAAGGTTAGGGTAAACCAGTGCGGTTTACTATGATTTGTCCCTAATGCATTTTGCGCGGTTGACATAACATTCACTAGTAATATTGCTCCGTTGGCATCTGCTACTGATTGTAAAATATATTTATGATTTTCTAAGAAATTTGCTGTCACCATTTGGACAAAGCTTGTTAATTACAATTCGATTTTAATTCTTCTTCTTTAAGACTAGAAGACTTTGTTGCCCCTCCCTCCTTCCTCCTTCAATAGAAAAATGTTTTTAGACCTTGTTGGCGAGAGACGTGTAGTTCCTTGACACTAGGCATGTATAATTTTCGAAGAAACATAATAGGTTATCATCTGTGGTGATTTGCCTTGACAACTGAGATATTTACATGAGCTAGACTGACAAAGAAGAGAATTACTGCCTCCTCTCTCGTTTTCCATAAATCATTACATGGAATTGTCGTCATCATGTTGCATAATGTTCGTTTCTGAAGAGGTACTGTAATATTTTCTGAGCAAGGTCACCAGTGATGGTTTCATAAAAATAACAATTGCAACCGTTATCTTTTCTCAGAAATCATGAAAATCTAAAAAAAAATCTTTTCTATGTAGACACCAGACAACATAAGAGTATTTAAGGGTTTCTTATTTTTTTATCATCGCATAATATGTTACGTAAATATTGTATACCCTATGGCCTATTTCTTGACTTTTTATTCTGTGAATGAATGAGATCAATTGCTTGCTTCTCTTCAATACTCTTCATATGCTAGCGTCTTCAACCCCACGTCAGTCGTCACCAGGTGCTGTATAATATCCTTCTTGGGCAATAAACAACTTCCTTAGTGATGTCCAGGACAAATTCTATACGGCATCTGAGGCAGCCCAAAGAGGTAACAAATCAAGAAAATTATTTTTAAAAATATCCAAGCACCATTTCTTTCCAAGTTCATTTCTACTTATACTACTTCGGAACAATTATTCTAAAAAGTTATCTACTTTGATTGTATTTGTTTATTATTTTCCTGTTGTTTTCATCTTGATGTACCGCATATGTGATGCGTAGTACTTTTAACAGATTATCACTTTTCGTTATTATTAGAATAAAGACCAAATCCCCTCACTAAAGATTTATTTTTCATTTTCAATAATGAGTCATGACTAAAGGTTAACCACTTATTTATACTATAAATTAAGTTACGAGTAAATCTACTTCATAACGTAAAACGACTTTCGTCCTAACTTGTAAGGCGCACTATGCCCAATGAAAGGTTTAGGTAACTTGCAATTCGTACTCCTCGATACCTGTACTGTACCCTTTTTTCTCTGTAATTTTATCGCCTTTTTGATAGCTATTTATAATGTGAGTTGAAATTGTTGTAGGCTGCTCTACAGCACCCGCGTGAAGAAAGAAAGCAGCTTCCTGAGGAAGGTGGTGGTGGACATCGACTTCCCAGCCAAGAAGCAGAGGCCTACCGGTACCATAAGTTACATCGAGGTCCTCGACCAGGAGCCGATCGGTGAAGGTGGTGAAGCCTCCATCCGCAGAGGAGGCATCGGCTACAAGAACGTCACGATCCACTTGAAGTCTCAGAGGAACAAACCGCTCGACTTCATCCTCAATGTATACGGCCAATGAGTCTTCGCCAAACAACACTTCGACAGAGTTCCTCGAATGATATGCGTTCGAATGTGAAAGATTTGAACATCATACATTTTTTATTATTATTATTCTTTTTAATAATTGTTTAATGAATTTATTTTAGTATTTTTATTTTCATTATTCTGTCACTAAAATAGGACAAAATTCCCTTCAGGGGAACATTGACATACCTATATATAAATTCAAATAAAAACACATGACATCCAATGTTCCTTAAGCATTAATTGCTTGGTAAATTATCGGTACGAAATAAATAAATAAAACAAGTTTTTCAATAATTTGTAAATATTTTCTAATATATTATACATTATACTGTTTGTTATAATTATAGGTTATACTATATATATAATATATTATACTAGTCCTATTTCCTTTTCATCATGCTTCCTAATTTAATTGATTCTTTTATAAACTCACCACGTTTAGTGGAAATAATCCGTACGTTACCAACGAATGTGTGATACAATAATCTTTAATTAACATTTATTGATATTGTTTATTGCTTCACCCTCAGTAGACTCTCACTACCTTCCCGATTCCACCCGCCTCCTTTAGGCATTCCACACCCTATATCCTTCTCATACATCCTTCAAATGGGGGACTCCCCTTAGTGAAAGGCACCCATCAGCCCAAAATAATTTTCCTTTATTTTTCCCACATCCTATTTTTATAAGTTTGAGAGATAATTATACTTTTAGATATAGTTCCTATTTCTAGTGAAATTAGAATTATCGGCGGCCGACATGAAGTAGTTTCGATCAAATGTTTCCCATAGTTTTTTGACAATCACTTAAGTTAAAGTTTTAATAATAAAATGAGTGTCTATAAGTTTAATAATCTTTGTAGAGGAGAGTCTTTTAAAAGAAAAGAAAAGCTTTATTATGAAGACACAATCATAAGACTGGTATATACAAATATTAAGAGATCAGAACATACAGGGTGGAATGTCTAAGCACAAGTGGGGCTAAAAGGTCATAAATATATGTATAAGAAAAAAATAAGATTCTGGGAAGAAGGAGGAAGGTCTTGGAAGGATGCGGTTGTTTACTTAAAAATAACAGGAACCATCTCTGGCTTCCATAAAGTCACGAGGCAGGTGTACAGTTCTGCTCAGGGCCCTTCTACTTTTAGCTTTATGTATAATATTAGCATTATAAAACTTATAGATATTGTATCTTCAATTTCTACGTTCTTTATTTCGATTTTATACATTTAAAGAATTATTAGTTCATAATCGAAATAAAACAATTGCAATAATTAAACATAAAGTATAACAATTCTGAATAATAATAATCACCCTCGGTAGACTCTCACTACCTTCCTGAATCCACCCGCCTCCTTTAGGCATTCCACACCCTATATCCTTCTCATACATCCTTCAAATGGGGGACTCCCCTTAGTGAAAGGCACTCATTAGCCCAAATTAATTTTCCTTCATTTTTCCCACATCCTATTTTTATAAGTTTGAGAGCTAAGGAAAAAAAATAAATAAAAAAATAATAATAAATTAGTGATGAACTGTTTATTAGGTTGAAAATTACGAAGTTGAAAAATTTAGCAATAAACTAAATAAAAAAAATACCAGCAAATTTGTTGTACTATGGTCCATAAATTATTTGGTATCGCCAAGAATTTTACGCCATTCCTTAATATTGCATCGCTCTCCAATTTCTTATTTAATTGAGTAGTCCTTATTTTCAACATCTTCCTGCCTTTAAAGTCCATAGATTGGACCAATAAAATCTTTACGAGTATTGGAAATTTCTTTTTTTATGTTATGGAATATAAAATCACCGATTGACTAGATTATTTTTACAGCCTCCGTCGTAGAACATACAGACAGACATACAAGCAATTCCCATTTTTCCCTAGGAGGCATCTCACTTCGGACTCGGCAACAAGTAAATAATATGACGTCTCAGTTGGACTTTTCTTAAATCTGATGTAATGGAGTTGGCCCTTTTTATTTCACTCCACAATATCTGTTTTCTCCGAGGAAGCTATCAGTTGTTGAGGTAATATTTATTTTTAAATTATCATTCTGAATAGGATCTTTCATTGTTTTCAAGAAATAATTACGAAACATCCCGTGTAGTTCACAGAAGGAAAACCAACTATTTCTTATTGAACATTTCTTTCCTCAATTTCAGCCAATATAGAAATTGATCTGATCTGAGAATGCGCTGTATTTGTTTTCAATGTGGATTGATTTATTTATTTTTTATTCGATTTATCATATATAAAGCGTGTAGATAAACATGCGAGCAAATTAAAGCCATATAATTTGATTTGATATACAAATTTTCCAATCAATCCTACAGAAGATGAGTTAGGTGATTTCCAAGATGATTGTTAATTACCTACATTGCAATATCCTTTTCTAAAGGCTTTTATATCTAATGTTCATATCCCATAGTCAACATCAGTGTCTCTAAAATCAGAAAACACTAATACTGATTTTTGGTAAAACGAATCAATGTTCACATGAACTGTTTATTTTATATTAAACATATCAATGTTTAGTTGTCAGTAAACCGTAGAGTATTGGTGAGTTTACAGTCGTTTTATAGCTGTACTGTATTAATTCATATTAACACAAATAGAACTGCCATGCAAAATATCATACCCCTAAAAAAATCAGTGGTTGAGTTAAAGTCATGTGGATTATATTGATGACTTTTGTAGTGTTAAGAGCCACAATAAATATCACAAATTTTCATGACGTTTTTATTTTTTAATTTGATACCCTACTTAAAATCTTTTTTTTTTCATGTGGTTTTTTTTTGGCCCTCTCATCTTTTGAGAGTTTTATTGGACATTTTATGCCTCTTGAACTGGAAATGAACTAAGACAAACACAGGCCGAGTGATGAAAATATTATGTTAACCTTAAAATTATGTCCTACTTTCACGCAGTAGAAGAGAACAAAGCAGGTTAATGTATGGTCTGTTCTCTGACCCCTGGTTGGTGAAGTGTTCGGAAAGTCCTCCAATGTAGGAACCGTTTTGAAATAAGGTGTTCAAATAAGACTGGGGTTTGCCATGAAAAAAAATATATGTTTATATGGATAGAAAAGACAGGTCCAGAGGTAATTAAATAAGAAAGCCATGGTTCAAGCAGAGCAGCAAGCGCCAGTGCAGAGAGTGAGAAAGAGGGCGAGAGAGAGAGAGAGAGAGAGAGAGAGAGAGAGAGAGAGAGAGAGAGAGAGAGAGAGAGAGAGAGAGAGAGAGAGAGAGAGAGAAAGCTGTGTTCACATTAAATGTCTGGTTCCGGATTTTTTTTTCCCCCATAACCCCTTTATTTATTATATAATATGTGAACAAAATCAGTGAACAAATATTTACAGATTTCTCTTCTTACTGCATGCGCAGATTCATTCAAAGGAGGCTAGGATTACAACACAAAATCTTTTTGAAGTTAAAAGGTCAAATAACATACATACAATACTAGGTGGCGGGGCTCACCTTTAGCTTACAATGTGGGAAACTAAAAACTAATACCTACAACTAGAACCTAAGACTAAGTGTTCCTGCCTCGACTGTGTCTTGCCATCGATGGGGGAACGGAGCGGGGGTTATCGTGTTAAACATCGGGTTTGTCAAGTACTGTAGTGTGTCAAAAAATTTTATATGTCTACGTTGAATGAATTCATCCACCGTAGGCAGCTCAATGATCCCGTGAAGCTCACTGTTGCTCCGCTGTTCGAATAAAGTATGTCTGACCACTTTCATCAGTATACCGTTTTGGAATTGTTGGAGTCGCCGAGCTGTCGTAAACGTCAGATGACGAAAAAGCGGTGCACCATACAGCAGAGCAGGTCTGAGTACACTCTTATATATCATGAGCTTTAGGCGCAGTGATAGATTGGGGGAAGTCAATAAATGCGTAAGCCGGTATGACTTCGTGCGAGTTTGCTTCAACTTCCACGCAAAATGGTTACTGAAATGGAGGTGTCTGTCTATTTTAATCCCCAGATATACTAGGTTGTTGGCTGGTGAATTTATCTGCATTCCTACTATGTAACTAGTAGGCAGCAGACTTTTTCCCTTTTGGAAAGAGAAAATTACGCAGTCAGTATTACCCGCGTTTACAGAGATATTGAGTATCCCCAATCTCTCACTGATCTGGTTACAAACTACTTCAGCCTGTCTTAGAGCTACCTTGACGCTCATGCTGCTACTGTACACCGCTATGTCATCTGCGAAAGCAGTAACTGTTGTGTTTTTATATCGGGCTCCTACAATTTCAGACGTGTATACGTTGAATAGTACAGGGGATAAGAACCGTCTTGGGGTACTCCACAGGTCAGTGGCACAGCTTCGGAGAAGCTATCACCCACCCGCACCCGCAACGATCTGTTTTTCAGGAAGCTAGCCAGGATTGAATAGAGTTTCTCCGGGCATTACCGGTCACAGAGCATTTGACACAGTGTCCCGTGAGACACCGAGTCGAATTCTTGAGTGCAGTCAAACGAAATCATATCCGGGGCTATGTTTCTATTCACGTTATGGCTAGCTTCTGACCGTACCTTCAGAAGGGGGTGCTCTGCGCTCATACTGGATTGGAATTCAGCCTGTTCTGGCGGAATGATGTCATTTTCCCTACAGTAATTTTTGAGATAATTTAATAAAAATTTCTCGAAAAGTTTCTTCATCTTCGGTACCAAGCTGATCGGGCGGTAGTGGGCTGGGTGATCTCTGCACTTTTCTGGCATGAGTAACAAGATGGCTTGTTTCCATGCGTCAGGAAAGTACCGCAATCTTATACAAGAGTTGTATAAGTTTGCTAATTGTACTATCCCTCTCCTCGGCATTTGTTTGAGCAGCACTGTTTTTATCCCGTCGTGCCCTGGTTCTCGGTTTCCCTGACACCGGCGAAGGATCGTCTTGAGCTGCTTCGGTGATACAAACATGTGGTTCTGTTCAGCATCTACCGGAGGAGACATATGGTAGATGCCCGTCTTCAACAGCTTCCAGAGTTGTGATTGCCATGAGTGCTGCAAAGTCGCTCATGCCACTTTGCTGTTTTCCATAGTTTCATCAAGCCTCGGATTTGCGTTGTGAGACTGTCTGAAAAAGCTACTCCGGACGTGTCCAGGCCCCTCACTCTATATGGACACGGAGGATTTCTTGATAAAATATGGAAAGGTAGACGGGTGTTTTCTGGTCCGAGAAGAGGGTAACTTCTATTTATTCGTGGTGATGTAGCTGGCCCTACAGTCTAGTCGGCATTGGTTTCAAGCTTTTACTGACTATGAACGACCTATGCCGAAACACTATATTGGTACATATGGTTCTGTAATTTATTAATTTACTTTGTAATCAGGATATGGAGTGTTGTTAAAGCAATGCCTCCGGTCGTCGAAAACGTCTTGGAACTTTATTACGATTTTTTTAATGTGCTTATGGCAAGGTAATGTCTACCAAGGCGGAGCACAAGGTATTGAGCTTGTCACCGTATGGGTGGGTACGTTTTAGGAGCATGGACGGATAATTTAAGGACAGATAATTTTGTTAGAGGTAAGATGAATTTCTTAAATTTTTGAACTGTGCTCCGTTAAGTGCATAACTAATGTCATATTTATCAAATTGTACCTCTGACGGAGATAGGTCTACATAGTAGGCATTTTTATCAGCTGCATACATTAAAAGATTATCTGCACTGAAGTATCTTTAGCTTCTTGTAGGTTCAAAAGATAGATAACAAAAATTGATCCGACTCACTTAACTGTGGTTTTAGAAAACTCGGTAATATCTGAAAACTAGTTGTTAAATATACATTTTGTTTTTCACTGATTTCCCTACATACCTTGAAATATGTAGATTATATTTGTATTAAATAAAAATAGCAGGAAGTATGGAAAAAATTATTAAATTTGAAAAAAAAGTTTGGATTTTTCCGTGTGGTTAAGGACACATTAGAAAATTAGGTTTAGAGGTTAGCAATAAAATAACTCGTATTTAAACTATTTGGTGTATTTTTTTTTGTATGTTTTAGTTACTTGATTTTGTTTTTATATGTCCAAAAGGTAATGATCATTCATAGAACCAAGATGGTTTAGCAAATGAAATGAAATATTTTTGAATAAAACTAGCGAGGAATATCTTCACAGTCACTTAGCAAGTTAGTTTTGTTTTTTCACTTTTCACGTACTTTATTTTGTATTGTATTTCCAAAAGTACGATCAAAATAATAAATTATTATTGATATAATCAAATGTATTTGATCTAATAAAAGTATAAATGGCGAGAGAACACATTATTGGGTCGACTTGATAATGACTAAAATTAGATGATTTACAACAGCACGTATGGAGTATTACACCATGTGAAAATATTTCGTTGAAATATGTCCTGCGAATTCTTAATTGACATAAAATTGGCAGACTGTAAATTCTGTTGGTTGTGCAATATTTATTCCTGCCTCAATCACTCTATCACGAGCAAATAACATTGTCGATAACAACTGTGTACACAATTATTCAGCTCCCGATAATAGATTAAGGCTGCAAAACTATTTACAACGGGCCTGACTCAGAAGAGGAGAGTTCGTTATCTGACTACTGCGAGGCAAGGTTAAATAAACAGAGCGGTGTACTGCAAGGTTCAGTCTTGAGTCGCTATCGACATGGGAAGGATATTGGTTGCTCTCTTTGTCGGGGTCTGTTTGGGTGTTTTGGGCGACCTCTGTCTGGGCAGCGCCCAGGTCGGTGGCTATGGATGGAGGGTCAACAACTCCAGCGTAGTGTACGGAAGGCCGGCCTACCAGCAACCGCAGAGAAACTATAATACCAGTTGGAACTACCAGAAGAACTACAATGCCAGTTGGAACCGCCCGACGAACTACAGCACCGGCTGGAACGGCCATAGGTATCCAAGAAGCATTCCATTATCAGGCATTACCAAGAACGGCACGCACAGTTTCTACTGGGGAACCTATTCACCCTACGACAGGTAAAACCTCAATTCTTCTATATGACTCTACTGTATGACTATGAAGGCTTTACAATTCCATTCAATCAAACTTTTTTTTTAACTACTTCCTACATTGAACGCTAACTAGTAAAACCTTGCCATTTTGGATACAATATTTAAAACATCTTCGATTTACCAACTAAAATTATTTATATCTAAGTAATGTAAGATGTGTGACTGAATAAGTAATGAAAGTAATGTGTGAAAATAATCTTAAAGCATTATTATTAAAAAATATTTCATTTTATTTATTAACCTTACCATTAACTAGATATTTTATACAGATAACTATAATTTCAAATAATTAAAACATTAATGTAAAAAAAAGGTTTTAAAATCAATTGGAACCCGGATTAAAAAGCCGATTTTTAAGGATGGCTCCGAAAATTGTATTTTATATTGTATCTTTAAAATTATTTGTATTCCTTCCAGTGTTGTATTTCAACCAAAAACTAGTCAGCATATCGTGGTACTGCGCAATAAACCATTCAATTCTTAGATATAATGATTAATATTTTATGAGAAGTTTAACTAGAGCTGTCAATGCTGGATAATTCTATCGAAACACAAACATTATCGACTATCAAAGGCTTCAATTATCAATTTATAGCAAACAGGAATTGAACCAAGGTAATTCGTGAATACCGAGCGGTAAACAGCTACGAACTAATTCATATTTGAAAAAAAAATTAACGTAGACAAAATTAATTTATTATTTCACTTCATTGTTTTAGCTTCAAGTCAGACAAAAATGCTGCCTGTATCTATATTATCATTTTATTATCTTATATATTACAATTGCAAAATTAAAACTACTTTCTGCAGTAAAAAACAGTAAACAACATTATAAAAAAAGGCTGTAACTGTTTTCTTTTGATTTATGGAGTTAATTACGTTATAGCAAAGTTCATAATGGTTATTTTTAACGGAATGAATTAAGGAAATATCAGCTGCAGAATACCACGAATCCCTCCTAGAAATAACTAGCGAAATTGGATTTCTCATAAGTGCGTAAAATGGTAATAATTAGTTCACAAGGAAGATATGGAGGAGATGAGATACCTTTGTGGATTATGAGGTTGTATTGCATTGTGTGTTGCATTATGATGTTTTACAACGATTTTTTACTTTTAAGAAGAAGAATTTTTCTTACAATAAAATTTTCCAGGATGAAGAACAACATCAATCGGGGAATTCAGCCCAGTTTTTTTTTCTCGATAAATAAGATCACATTACATAATAAGATAAACCGCCCATATCAAATAGGATTTTCCAAACATAAAATCCACGTTGATAAGATAAAATACTGCTAACGCTATGTACACACCGCAAATCCATTTATATATTTCTTTATTATAAAGTATGCTTGTCTAGTAGGACACATAACTCATTTGTACTCCACCGGCTTAAGCCAGAAACATGGGCCTTTATACAACATACAACCCATTTCCTTCCTGAGAGACAGGCAAGGTTTGAAATTGAAAGAAACGTGGGCTAGCTCTCAAGATTTATGCGCAATGCGAAAGATGCATAAATGTAACAAGAAAACCATATTATGATATTTTTATAGCGGTTATAGGTTTATAGATAGGTGCAATATCGGAAGGTATGACGAAATAAACTGAACATTGAAAAAGTTCGACCTTTTCTCTGAATCTTATGACTTCTCAAGTATGCATGTGTGTTCATGTATTATGTGTTCAAGTGTCTACATTTTAGCTATTAACGATTATGTATAACCTATTTCAGTGACCAAGATTTACAATTTTTTTATATTTTCCGGTTTACGGTATTTCATCGGTTTACCGATTGGGGATTCCACATTCATTAGATTACACAGACAAACAGATGTTTTGGTACCGGAGTATTTGGATTTGAATTTGATTTGAAGGATATGAATTTGATGCCCTGAATTCAAGTATGGCATCTGTTTTTGCCTAGGAACTCATATTTCTATGATATAACATTCTAGTGAAATATATCTTGCACTATTTCAACTTAAATCCACTGATCAATAAAACCACTAACAACCGGAATTTTTATTATTATATTACACAAATATTATTATATGCGAAGTCATCAATGAAACCAACTAGTCACTGAACACTTCAGAAACTACTTTTCCGTGACATTCTTGAATGTATTTTGGAACAGTCCCTTTTCAAAGTGCAGCAGTAATCAGCCATCGTGTTCGTGTCCCATCTTCCCTGGTAACGGGCCTCCATACTTTTAATATCCTGGTAAAATCTTACACCTTGTTCCTCACTGGTGTCTTATACGTGTTCAGGAAAACGGTGTATGTGGCTGTGTAAATAGTGAACCTTAATACTCATGTTACACCGAAGGTATTTGAAATAGTTAAGCATCTCATTTACCGGTTCAACTCAGTTCAGCTTTGCATTCACCCAGAAAATCTCATGCAACTTCAACAAAAGAAGTCTAGGTTTTTTTCTCAGCTTTATTAATTGACTTTACGAAGGCAGGATCCGTAATAAATTGTTTCATTTGGGGGACGTCAAATATTCCTTCATTCTAAACTGAGGCAATTTCAATGGTGTTTAAGCCCCGCTCGTATGTACATTTTTTCTTTTTTGTTCTTGAAGTAACTGGGAGTGTTGTTTACCTGTGTGACTAATGACTCGTTATTCGTACTATGCTTGCCCCTCTTCCAGGCTCGCTTAAGAAATTTAATAAATGGTTATTGTGATATTAGAAGTTAGAAGTAAGTATTTCTTTTTGCTTTCATAGCCCCTTTAAATTTACAGATAATTATATATAATTATAGATCCTCAGGTGAATCTATTTACAAATTATTTTGTATTTCCTGTAGCATCGCTACATTATATACAGGTTTTGTTATTTTATAGAAATTATATAATGAATAAACAAGTATAATGATATACATTACACGTGACTGGACTAAACTGACTAATAAAGGTGATGGGGCTCACATTTTTGATCAACCTTAAAACTAACTTACATATTAATTCTTATCTTAATTTTTCCCCGACAATCTGTTGCCATCGATGTGGGAGGGGTGGTGGGGTCATAGTGTTACACACTGGGTTTGTCAGGTGCTGCAACGAGTCAAAAAACTTAATGTGTCTCCGGCGGATGAATGTGTCCCCTATATATGCAAAGCATGATCCGTTCTTATCAAGATCCGTTAACTTAGCTTTATGTCCAATGGAGAAAAGATGATTTACTGTCGTTCAAATAAGGGGTCGTTAATGACGTTCTTTTCCCCAACGTCCATGTTTTGTCTCTTGGCCCACTCTTTTCTAACCCAGTGGTGTGTTTTGTCTCTGGATTCCCAAAGTCACAAGAAGCAAGGATATTTGGTGTGGCCTCTTTGTTTGACTGAAGGTGAAACTTTACCATTTGAAAGTCCACACAAACCACCCATTGATTTTCATGATTCTTTATCAGCCCCAATACATCTGGTCGATATATCTGGAGCTAACTAGACAGCAGACTGACAATATGGCAAATATACTGGAACCAATCCTTGTATATGTGATTTACAACCTCACAAAATGGAGTTGTAAAAAAACTAGAGATCTAAAAAAGTAGAAAAGATAAACTGATTTCATATTTAGATAGAGCACCCCAAATATATCTAAAATTAGTTCTAAAATCCCAGGTATCAAAAAACAATTTTTTTTATGGCGGGCCTATGCTATCAAATGAAAAAAAGGGAAAGACCCTTGTCCATGGCATGATCCCTTTAATTTTGTTTATTTGTATTAATAAAATTTATAATTGGTAATAAAAATTTCATTCTAGTACATCTTCCGTCCAACGCCATCCAATTTTTTGTTGCTTGGCTCACATAAGTCATAAGTGAAATTATGAGTTTTCTTGGGCCAGCATTCTTCACCTTTTTGGTTTCTATATCATACCCAATAGCTGTATGAACACCTTTCTAAGTTACCATGGGTGCATTGGGGATTAAATGTCTCTTCGATATCCCTCAATTCTAAATTCCATTGCAAGCAGTTTCTTTTCTACTCTTGTAAAATTTTCTGATACAATCACACATCCCTTAAAGTAGTAATGTATCTTTTCTTTCTGGACACTCTCATCTATTACTTAGAGGGTCAAAATCATGGTTTAATCGTCATTCAGTCATTCTAAAAGTTGTGCTATTAATTATATATAAATTAAATAAAAGTGTTATTTTTAATAGTAGTATGGTAAATACACTACATTTAATAGTTAATTACGAAAATTTGAATCTTTCATGTCTATAGGATCTGATTCGATGTCCTTAAATCAAAAAATATCATAACCGAATTTCAAATATTGCCTGAGAAAATCACTTGACTCGCCTTGCTATTATTGCCGTCACTTTCTTGAAAGCAAACAACTCATTAGGTGCCCAAGGTGACTCTGCTATTGACGTTCTCGTTATGATGGTAATCAGAAACGGTGTTCAAACTATTGACAGATCTTGATAACTTGTCAACAGACCCGTGCGGGGAATTTAATTATTTGTAGCCGATTTCGAACCTTTACCGAGTATCACGTTCGCACATACCACCACAGTGTAGGAGAATACAACTAATGTGTTTTACTTAATATAATGATATCATAAAAAACTCAATAAATCTGGCATATGTCTCTTGGTGTGTGCCGGGCCTCAATAAGTGTGTGGTGGATTAGGAAAGATGTTTAATAAAGCAATAATCAAACAAGCCATAGTGTGTTGCACCTGTTTTATTCAAGGGATGATAACGGAAATACGGCAAAAAATAAATAAATATACGTGAATAATGTAACTCCGTATTGCTTAACCACAGCTTAGATAGCCAAGATTCAAAGGTGTAAAGCACACATTACATATATTTGAAAATAATACGTTTTCACATCCGATAATAAAATTCACTTCAATAACGTTTTACTTGTTCAATGTATTTCTCAATTTGTCAAAATACAATTTTGAACAAGTGAACAAGTGACCGTGGAGTTCATACAAATACTATCCATCATCCATCATAAAGATTTATTCACCACGCTTCAATAAACAAAATTCTGTAAGCGTTTTCTACTATAACTGCCAGTACAAAGCACGTCGTTGAGCAGATAAACGTTAATTTGACTTGATTCTTTCTCATGCTAATGGCAGAACTTCTGCTGTTGCATGTCTGTACATTAATAAATGAATAATTAGTCATGACTAATTCAGCTAACTAATGCTAATAGTTAGCAAAATAAAATGATACAAGCAGAATTAAAAGTTTCGTTACGATTTTGACAACTTTTTGTAATTTTTATAATAAAGTACAATATACTTCGGGACGAAAAGGTCAGTGAACCATCGTTATTATTCATAGGGTTTCTTTCATTTTCAGCATTATCAGGACTTCTAAAGCTTTTTATAAAAATATTTTTTTTTTAAATAAGGCAACTCCCTATCCTCTCTAAAATATTTGAGAAACTTCTACGAAAACGTCTACTTCCAATTATTGAATCCAAAAACCTTTTTCCTACACACCAGTTTGGTTTCCGCCAACGGCATTCCACTGCTCAACAAGGCCTTCGCGTTGTTGATCACATCTCCTCAGCCCTTGAAACCAAACAGTATTGCACTGCTGCTTTTCTTGATATAGCTCAAGCTTTTGACAGGGTTTGGCACGCAGGTTTACTCTACAAGCTCAAAAGATATTTACCACAGACCCTTTTTCTAATCCTACAGTCCTACCTTTCAAACCGCTTCTTCCAAGTCCGCTGTGGTTTAGAATATTCAAACTACTATCCTATAAATGCAGGAGTTCCACAGGGCAGTGTCCTGGGCCCCATCCTCTACAACCTATACACCGCTGATGTCCCCTCTACTCCCAATACCTTCTTGGCCACATTTGCAGATGACACTGCAGTCTTGTCATCTAACCCAGACCCCGACATAGCATCCCATAACCTTCAAAAACACCTTGACGAGATTGAGTATTGGTGGAACCAATGGCGGATCAAAGTTAATGAAGCAAAATGTTCCCACATTACCTTCACCCTTTGTCGCAAGTCTTGTCCACTAGTTTATTTTAATTCTATTCCTCTCCCTGTATCCGAGACAGTACGGTATTTAGGCTTCCATCTCGATAAACGACTGACCTGGAACCCACATACGAGACTAAAAAGACAAGAACTAAACAGACGCTTTGGACAACTATACAGACTACTTCAAAGGACATCCCATCTCTCAATAGAAAATAAACTACTAATCTACAAAGTTATACTTAAACCAATCTGGACATACGGAATAGAGCTATGGGGGACAGCAAAAAAGTCGAACATCAAGCGTATCCAATCCTTTCAATCAAAAGTCCTGAGAACAGTAGTGTACCCGCCCCGACTAGGATCTCAGGAATCTTAGGAGAAAGTAGGAAGGGTAACCATTTAAAAGGAATAACAAGTTTAAAATTAAAGGGTGCTTTAATGAACAAAATATAAGATTACCAGCTCTCACACAACTACGAAAGCTACTAATTAAAATAAAATAAAATAAAATAAATAAAATGTCATTCAATTCTATTTTCCATTACAAAATTTAAAGAGTAAAGTCGGGATTTGACAGTCAGCCACATGCTCCATTTAGCTGGCAACTATGTTACAGACGGAAAAGAAAAGTCCACATACCTTTGATCAAGTCCGGTATCCACATTACCCCTACAATATGAATGGTTTGTCTCTCACTCAACCTCTTCCAACCACACAGAAACACGGACTGACTGCTTTTTATTACTATCGCCCTACTCGCGTGCGACCAGGGCGTGGTCGTCGTAAGTAGGGATGACTAAGGGCCAATAAAAAAGGTTTGTTCAGGGTCGGGCCATGTTCCCACGGTTAAGTTCGTAGAACAAATAGGAGAGTGCTATTAACTATCAGTTGTCTTCTGAGAACATCTTAGCACGTGCAGTCTCCTATTCCGCTTCATCACCAGGCCCTGAAGGCAAACGGTCGTCTGTTGGTTTCGTTATTCACCTTTCACAATCTAACAGTCCCAACAGACGCCGATCCTTACATTACCCTCCCGCTAACAAAAGAGTGGATCCTAGAGGACCACTCTTTTTAACCACAAGGTATTCTACAAATTAACTACAAACTATTCTTAATCCAATATACTTAACCTATTTTAACAACTTAGCCTAGGATTTACAACTACACCTAACACACCCAATTAGCACTGCACATGGTCTATTTCCCTGGGTTGGTGGATCACCTGGTCCATCTCCTGCTGTAGATCGACACCTTCTTTAACTTGGGCGTTTGCGTTCCCTCTTCTAACTAGCCACAACCGCAATCCCCAGGCGCCTAGCGCGCCCAGGAGTATTATCATCATGCCCGCTAGTGAATTCCAAAACCACTTCCTCTTGCTCTCTCGGTCTTCATCCACATCTTGGATTGCCCTTGATAAAGCTGTGAGCCGGGCCTCGTCTACCGCCCATCGTCCCGCTTCCAGGTCACCGTCTCGCTCCAGGGCCGTCCAGGCTTCTTGCACGTCCTCTCCTAGCAGCGGCTCTCTCGTGTTAGTTTACGTCGCTACTCCGTGAACCTCGGCCGCTTGGTAATACCGATGGGCCTCTTCAGATCTAGTACCTGTGAACAGATTCAATTCCGCAGGCAACACACCTGCCACCGTTTGGAGTATCTCGCTTAATGACTGTGGGGACAATAGAGTCTGACTTACTTTACCCAGGGACACCTCTTCTAACCCCGCGTACAAGTCCCGCAAGTCGAGACCAGCTTTAAGGGCTGTGACCTCCATGTTCCTCAAATTTGACATAAGGGACAGGGAAAGGTTAGTGTAGAGGGACAGGTAGTCAAGGCGGTTTTCTAATGTACCCAACCTCTTGTGAGTGGACGTTATCTCGTTCTTTAGCGTTCTCGCTACCTGCACCAGCGTACGCGCATTCTCTTCCGTCCTCTGCCCCAAACGTCGCGTGATGGTGAGGTGCTCCTCCGTTAAGTGCACCATTTTCTCATTAGTCTCCTAGTCTCTCCTTGATCGTAAGGGATAAGGAGAACGTGGACAGGTGGTAGGAGGATCCTCATCGGGAGTCCACGTGGGGTCCCGAGGGTCTTCGGTTTCTTCAGGCTCCACCGATTCCTCTCTCATCCACCAAGGGGTGACGTGGTCGACCATACCTTGCACAGGTGGCGAACCCTCCGTCCTCTCCGTCGAGGCATCCTGGGCCTGTGAGGGCTCAAGTTGTTCGTTTTCTACGACCCGTTCTTTTTCCTGGGTCCTGGTGGCAGTTGGCCGCGGTTGAGCGTCATAATCATCGCCGTCTTCCTCCATGGTGGGGATTAAGCAAAGTTCGTCCTCCGAATCCGTGCCATACTCGCTTTCCTCGTCCGCCCTTGTGCTTGACGGTTCCTCCTTGTTAGCCTCTGTGGTCAATACCGGGGACGGCTTTAACCGATTTATATGCACCACCACTTCGCGCCCCGTAGATAATCGCACCCGGTAATTTACCTCTGATAGCTTCTGCAGCACCTTATGTGGTCCTGTCCAGGGCCAGTGAAACTTCTTGAAGTTTCCAGGCTTTATCGCCGACACGTGTAATAACACTTCATCGCCCACTGCCAGGGTGCGTAGCTTGCGTTTTCGATTGCACCATTTACTACGGGCTTTCCATGCCTTCTCCGCTCGATCCCGAGCGTCCTTGTAAGCATCACGTAGTCGGTTCTCCACCTCACTGGCTATCTCCGACGTCTCTTCGTAACTATCGCCGATTACCGGAGCCGTCCAGCACCCCGGGTTGTTCAACTCACGGCCAAACACCAAATAGTTCGGGGAGTATCCCGTCGATGGGTGGGGAATAGCTCTGTAAGCCATGAGAGCGTATGGGATCCAGCGGTCCCAGTCTCTGCCATCCCTGCGAGCGAAGTGCGCCACTGAGTCACTCAACGTCCTATGGAATCTCTCGAGCATTCCGTTGCATTCTGGGTGATACGGAGTGGTTTGTATCTTCTTGCTACCCAGGATCCGACAGACTTCCTTCATGAGTTTTGAAACAAAGTTTCGACCTTGGTCTGTTAGTAGCCGTGCCGGTACTCCGTGTCGAGCAACAATACTCTCCACATATGCCTTGGCGGTTTCTTCAGCCGTCTCTTCGCGTATGGCTACTGCCTCTGGATAACGGCTAAGGTGATCGATGAAGGTCAGCAAATACTTGTTCCCACGTCCACTCCTTGGGAATGGTCCCACGATGTCCAAGGATATTTGTTCAAAGGGTTCCGTTGGGAAGTATGGTTTTTGTAATGGGGCCTTCAAGCTAACGGGTGTCTTTCTTCGGGCACACGATAGGCAAGTCCGCACATGTTCTTTGACGTCCTTTGCTAGGGTTTCCCAATGGTAGTTCTTTCGTACCAGCATTTCCATTCTTTCAGCTCCCGGGTGCCCTGCCCACGGGGCATCGTGGCAGCTTTGTAGGATCTCCGCTCGCATTGAAGTCGGAATCATCAACCTCCATACCTCTGGTGATGCTCCCTCCGGAGCTAGGTACATCACCCCTTCCTCATCTCTGCGAACCCGTTCTCCTTCCTTTTTGGCAATTTTTTCACACCAGCTATCGTTGCTCTGCTCCTTCATTACTCTTGCTCGAAAGTCCCGGGGGGTCTCCAGCCTCACCAAGGCCACTGCTCTACTTAGCGCGTCGGCATTCGTGTGCCGGTGGCCAGGCTTGTGTGTCACCTCATACTCAAATTCCTCTAATCTTAGGGCCCACCTCGTCAATCTTGACGAAGGCTCCCTGAGACTGAGCATCCACCTTAAAGCCGCATGATCAGTAATAAGTTCAAACCGTCTCCCTAGTAAGTAGCAACGGAATTGTTTAGTTGCCCAGACCACCGCTAGTAATTCTCTCTCCGTGACCGAATAGTTCCTCTCGGCCTTGGACAACTGTCTGCTTGCATAAGCGATAGGTCGTTCCCCTCCATTCCGACGTTGGGATAAGACAGCCCCTACCGACGTTCCGGAGGCGTCCGTTGCTAGCAGGAACGGGTCTGCGAAATCCGGGTAGATGAGAATATTTTCAGAACACAGTTCCCCTTTTAGTTTCGCAAAAGCCCCTTCTGCCTCGGGGCCCCAGTCAAATTTCGTGGTCTCCGAGGTCAGCACCGTTAGCGGTTTCGCTTTCTCGGCGAAGCAAGGCACAAACCGACGGTAATACCCGGCCAACCCGAGAAAGGCTCTTACTTCCTTACGATTCGTCGGGCGCGGGTAATCCTTGACGGCTTTAATTTTGGATGGGTCTGGTTGTATCCCTTGCCGGGTTACGACATGTCCTAGGTAGGCCACTTCTTCCACCGCGAATCTACACTTCTTCAAGTTGATCTTCAAGTCGGCTCCTCTTAGCTTGTCCAGTACAAGTCCCAGTCTTTTGGCGTGTTCCTCGATGGTCGTGCTGAAGATGATCACGTCATCTAGGTACACGAAGCAGACTTCCCCTTTCAGCTGCATCAGTAACTCGTCCATGAGCCGCTGGAAGGTTGCCGGTGCCCCGGCGAGCCCAAACGCCATGCGGTTATACTCGAAATGCCCTCCGACCGTGGTGAAGGCAGTCTTCTCTCGGTGTTCGGGTGCTATCTGAATCTGGTGATAGCCACTGGCTAGGTCTAAGGTCGAGAAATACTGGCTCTTCCCCAGTTGTTCCAGCGTCTCATTTACAAGCGGTAACGGGTATGCATCTACTCTGGTCACTTCGTTCAGGCCTCTGAAGTCCGTACAAAACCGATATTTAATTTCTCCGTCTTCGCTCTTCTTCTGTACCAGAACAACAGGCGCCGCCCAAGGGCTGTCGGATGGCGATATTATTTCTTTGGCCAACATATCGCCCAGATGTTTCTTGACAACCTCCCGTTGTGCGAAGGGGACCCGATACGGTCGTTTGCAGATTGGCCTTACATCTCCGGTCTCTATCCGATGTTCTACTTTCAGTTTGCAACCGTTGGGCCCAGGCTCTTCGAACAGAGTCTCATAGGACCTCAGCACAGCCTCAATTACGTCCCGTTCGGTCGGCCCTAGGTGGTGTAATTTCTCCGTCCAGTCTAATGTCCAGTCCTGGTCCGTGCCTTCTTTTAGAGCCACGACCTTTTCTCCCTTTTCCCTAATATCCTTCCATTCCTCGGCGTTTGCTATTTCTTGACCCCGACTCAACGTCACCTCTCCCGCGGTAAGATTCACCATCCGAACCCATACTTTTCCGTCTCGAATCCGGTTCAAGCTCCGACCCACTCGCACCCCTTGTTGGCTTATCAGCTTGGGTTCTAGCCACAAGTCTCGACCCGATGCCCATCCCGCCACGTCACCTTCTAGCAGGGCCTCGCTGTACGGCGGGATGACCGATCTACTAGACACCTTCACCGTCGTAGAACCGATGGGCGTTGGTTCTCCCGGGTCGTTGCTTGGAAGGATGTCTGCTTCTTGGTTGTTCACTCTCTTTCTCCTGCCCCTCGGTCTGCGTCGTCGGCCTTGCGTACTCTTCCTAGGCCACTTTGGCTCTGCTTTCTTGTCTGTTACCGACGCTACCCTCTTCTCCGGTTTCTCGTCTGCGCCGGTCATCCTTGTTGACAATACTCCACGTTTGGTGTCGATCACGGTATCGAGTCTTTTCATCAGATCCAACCCTAGCACTCCATCGCAGTCCATTGAGAGGTTGGCTATGGTCATACGGTGTTTTACCTTCCTGCCCTGGAACTCGACTTCGACTATCTGGTCCCCTGCTAGGTGCAGTCTCTGGCCGGTAATCCCTTTTGCTCTGATCCTGCTCCCTCGTATTTCCACCCCCTGTATGGGTTTCGTGATTAATGTGACCTCCGAGCCCGAGTCCACTAACAATTCCTTCAGCTCCCCTCCTATCACCACCTTCACCCGTATGCCCCCTCCTTGTCTACTCCCCACGCTCGGGACCATCCGTACGTCTTTCCCCTTACTTTTTGACACCGTGCCGGGGTCCTCGCGGCGTCTTAAGCATTTGGGTCATCCTTGTGTCCCGAATTCTGATCGGGTTGCTTATTTCCCTGATCCCCCATCGGCTTACCTCGGCAGTGGCTGGCATAGTGGCCGGGCTTCCCGCACCGAAAACACGTCCGAGGGCTTACTTGCCTTATCTCGCTCCCCCTGTTACCTGGATTTGGAGTCGGGCGGCATTCTCTAGCGATATGTCCCACCTTACCGCAGCGATAACAAGTCACAGGGGCATTTGTCCTTGCCACAACGGCGGCAAAGTGTCCCATCTTTTCTTCCTTCCTTGGCTTCCCACAATAGCAGACTCTCTGATGCTCGATGGTTATAGTCTCATCTTGTTCCTCTGTGGACACCGCATACGCTATCGTTGGCTTCCTTTCCGTGTACTGTTCCAATGCCGCTGCTTTCTGTAAGGCTTCCTGCAAATTGCGTGGAGACGCATACGCCACTAGCTTGCTGGAGTCACCCCGTAGCCCTGCTACGAATGTAGCTACTACTCTCTTTTCCAATTCCTTGGCCCTCCACATTCTCTCTGTCACATCTGCAGCCGGCGGCATGGTCTTCTGCCCCAGAGCCAAGACACGGTCGGCGAATCCCTTCACCGTTTCCCCCGGTACCTGTCTCGCCTGTCCTAGCGCCCTCAGATAATAGTCTTGGGTGGCCGAATCTTCAAACCTCTCTTTCAACCTTGTCACCAGGTCCTGGTAAGCGTTGCCTCCTTCTCGCAGCTCGGGGTGGGCTTGTACAAAGACTGCTGCCGTACCTGCGAGTTTCAGCTCTAATACCGTCAATCGGTCGGCCACTGTCCAATTACCACTCTGCGCTATTAGTTCGAGCCTGCGTAGAAACTCTTCAATGGGTCCATCTTTTTCCGGGTCCGACCATGCCCGAAGAAGCCCCTGCATGGACATATCTCTCTTGGTTCGGGGTGGGTCCTCTACCGCACTCATATTCAGTCTCTGTTTGGTATCGTCCAACTCTTCCTTCATAGCCTGGGATGCCACCCGCTCTTGCCTCAACGTCCTCTCCAGCTCTGCTTCTTTCTCCTTATAGCGACGGTTGGCCTCGGTGGCCTCGTCGAGCTTTTTCCTCAATTCGTCTGCTGACATTTTATGCCTGGATTATAATATATTAGAAACACCTGTACCTTCGCGTAACAGATTCCACTGTTATGAAATGATGATGATGAATGAAATGAAAACCGGTTCATGAAATGGTTCTACAGTTCTTATGAACGGTTTCACCATTCCGATTCATTTACCCTGTTCATCTTAATTTTAACTATTCCTTTTAATTTGGCAATTAAGGTTCAAAAAATTTTTTTTAAAGTTATAAGATATATGCCCTACCCAGATGATCACAAATTTCGGCTATTTTCGCCCTCCGATCAACCGTTCGCCCAAAACCGCACGGCCCATCAATTCTATTAGCGTCAGCAATTTACTCTGCCCTCGCGCCGGCAGGCTCTTCCCCTCCTACTATCCTCTCTGGTTCGACTGTGGTATTCTTGCATCCACCCCACACCTGACACCAATTTGTACCCGCCCCGACTAGGATCTCAGGAATCTTAGGAGAAAGTAGGAAGGGTAACCATTTAAAAGGAATAACAAGTTTAAAATTAAAGGGTGCTTTAATGAACAAAATATAAGATTACCAGCTCTCACACAACTACGAAAGCTACTAATTAAAATAAAATAAAATAAAATAAATAAAATGTCATTCAATTCTATTTTCCATTACAAAATTTAAAGAGTAAAGTCGGGATTTGACAGTCAGCCACATGCTCCATTTAGCTGGCAACTATGTTACAGACGGAAAAGAAAAGTCCACATACCTTTGATCAAGTCCGGTATCCACATTACCCCTACAATATGAATGGTTTGTCTCTCACTCAACCTCTTCCAACCACACAGAAACACGGACTGACTGCTTTTTATTACTATCGCCCTACTCGCGTGCGACCAGGGCGTGGTCGTCGTAAGTAGGGATGACTAAGGGCCAATAAAAAAGGTTTGTTCAGGGTCGGGCCATGTTCCCACGGTTAAGTTCGTAGAACAAATAGGAGAGTGCTATTAACTATCAGTTGTCTTCTGAGAACATCTTAGCACGTGCAGTCTCCTATTCCGCTTCATCACCAGGCCCTGAAGGCAAACGGTCGTCTGTTGGTTTCGTTATTCACCTTTCACAATCTAACAGTCCCAACAGACGCCGATCCTTACAGTAGTAAATGCCCCTTATTATGACAGCAACAAAACCCTTCATAACGACCTTAATATACCCTACATTCTAGAACTCATCCCTTCCAAGTTTACGAAATTCCACAGTAGCCTTTCCAACCACCCTAATCCTGTAGCACAGTCACTGCACTGCGTCACTCATCCCTATAATCCTCCTCGGAGACTGAAACGGCAGTGGCCTCGTGACCTGCTATAATCAAGTGACAGTGGGAGTCCTGGCAATGGCCAGTTTCTCCAATCATGTCCTGAATGAATGAGCGAGTGAATGATGAAATGTAAATATGGTATGAATGATCGTATATCTTAATTACTTATTGCCTAGCAAGGCAGATTGTAATTTTAGCACAATAAAGGAATTTTATTATTATAATAATAAATAAGGCAAAAAAATAAACTAAAAATAAATTACATATTGTTACCGACACTAAGCTCAATATAATAGGGCAATACTAAGATGGTGGAACGTGGTGGAATATGATGGAAGAATTATGGCTGGATGTAGAAGTGGAATTTTTTCTTCGAACTGTAAACAATTAAGTTTTTCAAGGTTTCATACCTACAGTTACAACAAACACCACACAAGTTGAAGATGCTAAAAACCTTTGTGCATAAAAATGAGTTTATGTTATGACTGTCGACCTTAACAACTGACTATATTGTTTATTCATTTATTCCTACTTATAGGAAAATATCACTCCTTTAATAACAAGTAAATAATCTATTAATAACTTAATAATGGTACTTAATGGTGTGTGTTTTTTTTGGAAATAAATACAATTTTCGTCGCTTCCCAATATTAAATCTCGGTCGGGCGTGGCATTTGAGCTCTTAGGAAGTGTACATAGTTTGCTATTCGACTATGAGTCACGTCCTTCCACGTATTCTCAAGTACTCCCCCCCTCTATAAACAGGTACATCCTCGACCAATCCTCACCAACTTAGTATGTGTCAATATAAGGTCAAGTGAAGAAAGTCAAAAGATACCTAACTACCGGTCGGACCTTCTGGATAAATAAAAAATAATATTATTAATAATAAATAATAAATAACATGCAAGAATTGCAACAGTAATACATATAAAATCACAGTGGTTACTTTTTAGAAAAATGATGAAGTAGAAGAAATGTAAATCATACGCATTACCATCTGCATTGTCATCGTTTATTTGCGCTTAGCTCTCCGATAAATGCCTACTGAATTAATAGTGTAGCAATAAAGTTTGTTTTATGATTCAATAGATCTGTCAATAGAATTTAATGTTTGGGCTAAATTTCCATATTGTTACTTATTAAGAGGTTTTGATCCTTGGTGGCTATAGAAACCCCATTTGCAAAGACCAAAACAAGCACTCCTTCATCGAACCTTCAAATAGATTTGTTCAATAAAAAAGGGTCCCATCGCCTAATTATTCCAGTTTCCTCCTCCCTTTATTTTAAATAAGAGAGCTAAAAATAGAATCAGAGACGCGGATGAAAACATATTGGTTTCTATTTTTTATAAACCGAAAATAACCCTAACTAAGGCATCAATTATACTTTACTAATGACAGTTTAAAATAACATTTTCACGTCCTACCCAGTCACTTAAAATTTGAACTGATACATCCATTTACATATTCTACTACTGAGAAGTCTCACTTATCGCACGCTTATACGACCCAGGAAGAGAAGTTATATGCTAGTTATCTGTCCTTAACGTAAATAGTCCACCAGTTGTAGCCTAATAGCTTGTAGTTAACTACAGATAATTTAGTCTGAGGTCCAAGATAACTACAAAGAGCAACAGCTCTCCTTTCAAGCAGGGGTCTCACTGTCTGTATGTTCTCCTAAAGTGCCCAAAAAAATTGTACAATTTTGAAGTTCACTTATACTCAGTGTCTCCGGTTCTTCTTACAATCGTATTTACTAATGCCGAAACTCACATCAGCATAATGTAAAAGTATTTGAATTATGTATAGAGTAGTTTAAAAATGATAACATCCATATACATTATCAACTGCAGATTCATTGTATATTCTCTGCTTACAGACTCCTATACTCCAGCCGAGTGGCAAAGGACAGAAGCTTTTTGAGGAAAGTTACTATGGACGTTGACTTTCCGACCAATTACCAGCAAGCCACCGGTAACATCAGCTACATCCAGGTAATCGACCACGAGCCTGCAGGAGTAGGAGGGTCCGCGACTATCCTCGGCGGAGGCGTCGGCTATCGGAGCGTCACGATTCACTTCAAATCGCAGAGGAACCAACCTTTTGACTTCACTGTCAACGTATACGGCCGTTAGCCTTCTAGGGTAATTGTGATATATTTATTTATTAAGTTCAATAAAGTATTTTTTTTTATATAAATTCATACGAATTGTTTTTTAAATCCCTTTTCCCTCTATAATTTGTGCACTATTTGTAATTTAATTGCACTCTGTTCAAATATTTTGGAATGAAACCAAATTTGTTAGAATCAGGTTGATTTAGCTTTCTGGTGACGTTCTCCGGATAATTGCGTTTGTTGCTTCCAAAGATTTGGGTCACCCTAAGATCAGTAAGTGGAGTTCGCTTTATGCACTTTTTTTTAGCTCTAGCTAAGATGGTAGTTGCCCAGGCAACAAATGTGTTCTCTTAGTACTAGTTGGACATTACTGTTTAGTTTCAGAGTGGTGAACGTCCTTATATCCAATCATTGCCACAGAATACTCTAGATCCTTAAATTAATATTAGGCAAATTCATTTCAAATTGTCTAATTTTTTGTATTGTTGTGTCGTTAATTAAATATTGCAAAATGATTCTAGTGTGAGTAATGTCGAAAACAGAAATACGTTAACCGAGCGAGATCGAACCGGGAGCGTTTGGTACTGGTAGGTTACCAACTGACCCATCCGTGCTAACCCATAAGTCAATTTATAATTTCATTGCCTGTACTGATTATAACCTTCCAATTATCAGACACCAGAGTGCAATCATTCAGAACCAATTTTATTATAATAGCGCTATTTATATATACATAATTAAATCAGGATAACCCATTTATCAGCATAAATAATTATAAAATAAACACTTTTTTGTTTTCTCAAAGGATATCATTGGGAGTACGAGTCCTTTTGTCATACTTGTACCCTTTGTATGATTTTACCTGGTGCTGTAGATACTTTGTAAGATGACGTGGATATTTTCAATCGTGTCTTAAGGTCTAATAAAATATTGTGGTCTGAAAATGAATTAGTATTTTATCAATCTATAATCCACATGTTCTTATGCTGCCAAGATAATTTTATCCCTGTGTCTATCAGCGTGCCAATTACCTGGTTTCAAATAACTCTGTAGTTACAGAATAAAACTATAAAAGTCACTCTTACAAAGCTAGCTTACTTTTCCATCAGCTGATGGAATTATTTCTATCGCTCTTAGAAAGAAGAAGTGCAAAACTGTGAACCGCCTGGAGGAGAATGGTTACTAGAAGACCTCTGCTCTACCGAAAGATACTGAAAATCAACGTCAACTTCCTGTGAGCAGTTTTTGTAGGATTAACTGCTCAAGGAATCTAAGTTACAGTATAAGACCCTCAGTTAATAAAGTGTAACAAAGTGATTTTCATTGGAAGCAATGTTTTAGCAATACCTTTATAAACCGGACAACAAAGGAAAATTAGGTGAAAAAAACTAACGTAGTAGAAAGCTATTCCATAATAACTAACATACTATAAGTCGTGGAGGGCTAATAGTAGTTTAACATTTCTGTCTGTATAACTTGAAAACAATAAGTATAAGTAAAATAATAACTAAAAAGTACTTATATAAAAAATTTAATATCTTCGAATTCTATACAATAGTATTCCTAATCACTTTTTTTGTATCATTATTTGTTTCCGAGAAAATCAACAGCCGAAATTAACTTCTTTTTACCAGATCCGCTAAGTGACTCCAGAGAACTAACAGAGAAAAAAATATTCTATTGATACCTAATTATAAGGGGATTTCTCAATTTTTATAGATGAGTCGTTATTTTTTTTTCTTTCATAACCCCTTTAAATTTCCAGATAATTATAAACAAGTATAGATCCTCAGGCGAATCTATTTACAAATTATTTTTGTATTTCCTGTAGCATCACTACATTATATACAGGTTTTGTTATTTTATAAAATTTATATAATGAAGAAGCAAGTATAATGAATGAATGAATGAATATAACCTTTTTGATCCAACTTAAAACTAACTTACATACTAATTCTTAACCTAATTTTTCCCCGACAGTCTGTTGTGATGCTGGAGGGGTGGTGGGGTCATATAAATACTGGGTTGGTTAGGTGCTGCAACGAGTCAAAAAACTTGATGTGTCTCCGGCGGATGAACTCACCCACCGACGGCATACCTTGCGACGAGTGCAGGTCATCGTTCTTTAACTTCTCGAGAGAGGTATGTCGGACCACTTTTCGCATGATCCCATTCTGGAAATGTTGGAGACATTTGGCTATATTGTCAGTCAAGTGGGTAAATAGCGGGGCACAGGACAGCAGAGCTGGCCGGAGGACACATTTGTAGATCATCAGTTTAAGACGAAGCGACAGGTTGGGTGAAGTTAGCAAGTGCAACAGCCGGTAAGACCTGTGTCGTACTTTTCTATTTTATTGCTAAAATGAGTAGAGAAATGGAGATGCCTATCCATTTTTATACCGAGATAGTACATTGAGAAAGCTGGTGAGTTCTCTTGCCCGCCTATTCTATATGATATTGGCAAAGCTTTTTTGCCCTTTTGGTAAGAAAAAAATGCGCAGTCGGTCTTGCCGGCGTTCACACTAATGTTTAACTTGCCCACCCTGCCACTGATTACGTTGCAAACGGACTCAGCTTGTGTGAGTGCTCATTGTGCACTCGTGCTGCTTCTGTAATCCGTAATGTCGTCGGTGAAAGCGATTAAAGTGCCTTTCTTATAGTTTGTCCCAACAATATCAGATGTGTACATGCTGAAAAGAATCGGAGACAGAACCACTCCTTGAGGAGCTCCACAAGTCAGGAGGAATGGGTTAAAGCGACAATTACCCACCCGTACCCTAACTGATCTGTTCTTCAAGAAGGAAACCAACATAGCTCTGGGCATTCCCAGTCGCAAAGCTGTCGGCACAGCATCCCGTGGGACACTGAGTCGAAAGTCTGCGTGCAGTCCAACGAGATCATTGCAGTTGCTGTATTCTTGTTGATACCGAGGGTGGCTTCCGTCTGTACCTTCTCAAGCGAATGTTCTGTACTCAGATGAGCCTGAAAACCTGCCTGCTCGTAGGGAATGATATCATTTTCCGAACAGAACTCCTTCAGGTAGTTCAGTATTATCTTTTCGAGAATTTTCCCCATTTAAGGGAGGAGCCTTATCGGGCGATAGTGGGCTGGGTGGTCACCCCTCTTTGTGGGCTTGCGCAGCGGGAACAAGATAGCTTGTTTCCACGCTGTCAGGAAGTATCGCAACCTGATACATGTATTTTACAGGTTAACGAGTTGGCCAATCCCCCTCCTCGGCAGCTGTTACAGCAATACCGTTTGCACCCCGTCACCCCTTGGTGCTCGGTTTCCCTGACACCGGTGAACAATCGCCTTGAGCTGCTTCGGGGAGACAAACGTATAGCTCTGACCTGTCTCCAGCTGCTGAGGATCGTGGTAGTTACCTCGCCTAGCGGAGTTGTCTTCGGTATAGTGATGACTCGTTATTTTATTATTTACCACCTTTTTAATGATCTCCGGCTTTTTTTCATGACATTCAACAGCTTGATGAGAATGACCAGTGTTTACGCAGCTCTTGTACAAGCAATGACCTCTGACAGGTTTGCTAAATGCATGCTCCACTCATATTTTGCCCACTGAATGTGGTGCAAAAACAGTGCGTAACATGTCTTTTACCCCACTTCCTGAAATCGTGTGGCCAATACATCCCATAACGACATTAGGGTTAGGAATCCCCCGCACCTAAGTCTTACTACTACTGTTCTCAGCAAATTATCATCTGGACTAGATGCAACAATTTCTTGACGTTTTATGGAAAATTATTGGTCGATGGTCACAAAGCAAATTTCGGAGCCTTTTACCGTCTTCGATATTTCGCGTATTTCAGAACTGTGTGTATCGTTTCGAGTCGTCATGAGGGGGGGGGTGTCTAGTTACCCCAGCTCTGGGGACGAAGTAAGGGTTGATTATGCTACGACCTGAACAATCGTTTTATGACGGTCTTACTATCTGACTCCATATTTGGTAGGTATGTGCCTAGACAATGCACTATGTTCAGGAGAAGGGGAATAGGGTAGGTAGTATGGGTAGTTTTTGTGGTCTTGGAATGACCACGAATTCACACTTGGTATCTGAGGGTAGGCGAGGTCCAGATGGTTTCATAAATGAGAAGCCCAAATTTATGAACATAAGTTCAGCCACAAAGTCATCAGTTAGAGAGTCGTCGGGAGAATGGATTACAGCCAAAGACCCCGGTCTATTTAAAGCAGGCTTCCTTCATTAGTGCCCAATCATGGGACTCGTTGTTGTGGCCAATGACAGCATGTAGTTATCGGTAGTTATGTAATCTTATATAGTTAGCGGTCGCTACATATGGTGTTATAGACATTGGTTGGTGAATTAATAAACGCCAAAGGTTAGTGACTCCTGATAACTCATAAAAATATTCTCTTGATATCTAATTACTTTTAAAATCAAGGGCTGAAAAGTGTTGAAATTTGTGAAAATGATGTGTGCCTTGCCATTGAAAAAGGGATAACAACGATAATTGATGCCAGTATGATAAGAATTATGAATTGTGCAAAGGATTTGAATAAAGCTCAATACCCTGTAATAACCTTCGATATCAGCTTACAATCCCTGTTTAAGATTGTCACAATCGATTCTTTTTTATACCGTGTTAAGACAGTTAGAGGAAAAAAAAGGTCTCCCTGAGGATAAGACAGGTTCTAAAGCAATGAAGGGAATTTATGGATTCCTCGACATAAAATATGACTGCCAATATTCAATAAAGTAATTGATGGAACACGTTTCAGGTTAAAAACCGACACTAGCTACCTTTAAAATAAAACTGTTGCAAAAGTATGGTGAACACATAATCTTCAGCAGCATTAGTACTCGAAAAACAGTTCTTTCGCAATATTGGTGGCAAATTTATCAACCATTCTTCGAGATGTCAGCATTGCAAATAAGAGCAGCTAAAGTCTTGTAGACTTCTGTTGTCATCATACACTCGCAGGCTTATTATTATGTATGAACTTTTACACACCATTTGATAATGAGATTGAGAAAACGGTTACTAAAACCATCAAAGTCTTCATGGAATTGCTGTAGCCTGAAAAAAGGAGTGAAACTCAAAGTTATATCAATATCCTATGCTATTCGTTCTCCAGGTTTTATGTATTCTATTTTCCACAGTCTGGTTATGCACAGAAAATTTGTATGAATGAGATTTGTCCCCTCGTGGTGGCTTTTAGTATGTGGTTCAGGACCTTCTCGTCTAAAAAAAACTGTACTATTTCAGAACTACACCATTTTTCTTTTTTCAATAGTCGTTTTTTGGCCTTCGTTGCCTGGTCTATAGTTCCAACAGAGTCTAGTGATTTTAGGTTGGCATCTGTAAGTATGAATATTGTAGTAAGCCATCTCTATCATGCTAATAGTAAAATTTCAAAAACCTAATCCGTATCTATTCCAACAAGGTCGGCTTGGCACAAAACTGGTAAAGGAAGGGCCACAAACGCCTCGACATATAGATTTTTCTTCTTCTAAATTTCTCCTGTAAGTTCTTACTTACATAGATTTGGGTGTCCAATAGACGGAGGCATTAACATGAAGCGTGGTATAACTTCGTATACACAAGTACAAAGCTAAGAAGTGTAAATAAAAGAGGGGAAAAGTGAACTTTCAAAATTATTCACCAGCCGTAGATATATTAAATTCTTGATTCCCTGAATTTCCTAACTAATCAGCTGTTAAATGTGATATCCTTACCCATTCAAAACATTCAAACCAGGTTTTCGAAAAGAGAACCATTTTGGTCTCAGTTAGTTTGTTGTACGAATGTGGGGCCCCTTATCCTTAGCGCGTATATATTTAAGAGTATACCGATTATATTACTTTTGTGTATATCCTCACATGGATATATTTGTTTCAAACAAAAAAAAACGATAGCCTTATGAAAAAAAAAAAGGGGTTGGGGGACCTGTCAGTAGCTTTTAATAAGTCTCTCAGTCAGTCATGCACCGTTGATAGTTTTCCCTGAAGTCATCTAGAGAATGAACAGAATTGGCTCATGGGAAAACACAGCAGATATAAAATACATCATAGTTTGAGCTAAAGTGTATAAGAATAAATAATAATAAGAATAAAGTACCAAATATTAATTATCTTTCATTTTGTTATAAAATAAAATTAATTTTGAAGAAAATAAATTACTAATTTAATTGGCTTAATATTGAATATCCAGGTTTTCCTTTGCTCTTAAATTTTTAAGATTATGGATAAGGGAAAAATAAAGGAATTTATTTGGGGTGAGCGGATCCTTTTACTAGGAGTACCTGTTTGAAGGTGGAGTGAGAGAATTAAGGAGTGTGGGAAGACTCGGTAGAGGTGGAAATGTTGCGGTGCAGTGGTGAGAGTCCACTTAAGGCTGAGCCTAGAGTCTCTCTAGGCATGTAGTGGAAGCTTCATTCAGTTGGATAGCAGTGATGGGTGCCCGTCAGAGGCTTGTTGTTGGTTGGCCAAGGGCCGTAATGTCCACCATTTGCTCAGCTTTCCCAGATCTAGAGAGTTGCCATCTTTCCGGTAGCGGTGGGGGTATCAGGTCTTGGAATAGGGGGTTTTCGCAATGTTTCATCGAGTCGAAGAATTTGATGTGTCTTCTTCTGATGGCTTCGGTAATGGTGGGGACCTCGAACTTTTCGTGGATGTCAGGAGCCTTCATGTCATGAAAAAGGGTATGCTATAGTGCCGTACGCAGGATGTTGTTCTGGTAGCTGTGAAGTCTAGTTATGGTGCTGGTGTAGAGAAAACAGTTAAAAGCGGAGTTCCAAACAGCAGTGCTGGTCTCAGGACGCTCTGATATAAGAGCAGTTTCAGCCTCAGGGATATAGCCGGGCTTGTGATGAGATGCTGGAGAGAGTAGTAAGTCATACGTACTCTTTTCAGCTTCTTCTGCAGGTGTGTGCCGAACGTCATGGTCTGCCTAGGTTGATGCCTAGTGGCAAGTTTGCAATCAGTCCCGTCTATGTTGGGTGGACGCTTTCTTTTCCCGTGCTGGAACGAGAAATCGATCCCTTGCGTCTTAGCTGGGTTTACCTGAATGTGGACAGCCTGTCGGTGATTAACTGAGTGGCGCCCTCTGCAGCCTTTGGAGCTTTCGTTGGGTTGAGGCTGGTACTGTAGACTCCTATTTTGTCAGGATACGCCACTACCTCACAGTTGGAGTATGGTGCTCCCACTATGTGCGCGGTGTAGATGTTGAAGAGGAGGGGGTCCCAGCATTGACCCTTGGGGAACTCCGACGATGAGATTTCTTCTAGTGGTTGATATGGCTCCTATTCGCACAGAAAAGGTTCTTCCTGCGAGATAGGAATCCATTATGTTCTGTAGTTGCGCAGGAAATTCATGCTCGTTCAGGCGTCGTAGGAGTGTGTGATGAAGTCGAATGCTTTCGAGCAATCAAGGGAGATCATCGCAGTGACTCTGTTGTTTTGCATGCTCGCTGTTACGTGCTGCTGTAGTTTCACCAGATTGCAGTCCGAACTGAGTCCTTTACTGAAGCCGGTCTGTTGAGGTGGGATAATGTCTTGTGAGTCACAGTGTTTGGTGAGAAGGTTGTACAGAATCCTCTCGTAGATCTTTGACAATTGTGCCAGCAGACTGATGGGCCTGTAGAGAGCTGGCTCATATCCACTTTTGGCCGGCTTCAGAAGTGGGACGACGACGGCGTGCTTCCCCGTCTGGGGAAAATAGTGTAGTCTCAGAGAAGAGTTGACGATGTTCACTATGTGAGATATCCCCTTCCGTGGCAGCTGCTTCAGAAGGATGTTTTGGATGTCATCATCCTCTGGTGCTTTGTTGCCTCTGGTGCGACGAATTGCTGTAACCTGGTGGTAGGAGGTATGTATAGTGGTGATAGTGGGGGTCTGCCGGTCGGGTGCTGTGATTGGCTTGCTGTCACTATCCCCTCTCAAGTGGTCGGCTAGTATGTCAGCCTGCCCTGCAACCGAGATGAACTGCCCGTTGTCTACCAGCCTTACTGCATTTTTCTTGGTTATATTGGTTTTTACCAACCGCCAGAATGCTTTGTAGTCACTATGCAAACTGCGGAGACGGTCACCCCATATAGAGCTCTTCCGCTGGATCATCAGAGATGTAATCTGGGTAGTTAGAGCGTTTAGCACAGGCCTCAGGTCTTTGTTTTTCGTCCGGAACCTCCTGTTTTTGATATTATTACGTTGCCATATCAGTTGCATGATGTGTTCCGCTAGCTTCCTCAGGGAAGTCGGTACCGGGGCAAACTTCGGTATGGAGGCATCAGCTACTCGGACTGTGGAGGCCTGCAACTGATAGAAGCGCTGTCAATATCCCAAGTATTTCTCAGAGGCGCAATTGGGGGCAATCGGCACTAATGAGATGCTTATATTGGACCCAATTGGCTTCTCGGTAGTCATATCTTGTTCGTATGGTGGCTCCTAAATATGCCCTTCTAGCTCGTAGAGAATAGGCCGATGATCCAAAGATTCAAAGTCGAGCGCCGAGCAGCCGGTGACCTGATGAGGTTGTTGGGTTAGAAATAAATCCGGTGTGGAGGTTCTATCTGGGTTTCTATATTGTCTAAATGTCGGTAAGCCTGGGTGGATCACTGTGAACGGTGTCTTGATAATATGTCTACCTAGGGCATTAGCTTTTGTTCCACTCTACCAGCTGACGAAAGCTGGCAGAGGCAGTGGCAGCTGTGATTGGCATTAAGGTCTCCAATAATGACGTTCCTTTTGTCTTTGCTGATCTGGGTGATTAGGAGCCTGGCTGTCGTCAGATTTGTTCTTGGCCTTCTGTAAATCCCAGTTACAACGATATTGCTACTCAATCGGAGTTGGAGGGTGCAGTGGTGTAGTGGTTCCCGTCAGGCGGCACCACTGGGTCTAAACGTTTGCATGGCACTCCCTGCCTGACTAGAATAGCCACACCCCCTGAGATTGTTTCTGTGTCCTGCTGGTTGGTAGAGTAGTCTGGGAAACGACAGTAGCAGTCCTTGTTCAGTCTGGTATCTGTTAGAACTGCTACATCCGGGTTATGACAACGTAAGATAGCTTCGACATCGCCTTGTTTGGGCCTAAGACCGCAAACGTTATAATTGAGAATATTGTACCCAATCATGGAGTTGGTGCTCTTTCGAGTCTAGCCAGAACTCTTTCAATGAGACGAGTCAGCTGTGACGTCAGCTGGTTCATGAATGTGATCATGGTGCCTAAAATGTTGAACATGGCGTCCATGTTTGAATTGGGTGAAGTCAAGGGCGCGAAAAACCTTTCCGTTATTAGGTGCTTCCCAGAGGTCACCTGAGAATTTGAAGGTTTGTCTTGGAGGTGTGGATGCCGGAGCGTATCTAGCGTCCCTAGGTGATGCAATTGTTTTTTGCTGGGCCAGCCGTTTGCCATTTTGGTAACTTTTTCTGAGCCTGTAGACCGATATTATACCACCTGCAGGAATAATGTGGTTTTTTATTTCTTCGATAGGATGAGTTAAATCGAATCCGTGTAATAGAAACTTTAAAAGTTTCCAGTAAGAGTTTAAGAGTCCAGTAAGGGGCTCATCGGCTCTCCAGCCTCACGTAGGCACGCATCCGGCCAACATCAGCGTTGGACTCGAAGTGTACGGTGGCATAGTCGAAGCCCAGGCCGCCCCTAGTGATGGACACTTCGCCATCCAGGTCTGATCGGGGATCGAACCGCACGTCCACGTGGGTGATGTTCCTAGACATGGCGTAGGGCGGCAGAAGGACATCCACATCGAAGCTCACCTTTCCCAAGAGACCTTTTTTGTCGAAGGAGAACGAAAACTCAGACTGGCTCCTCCGGGCTGGCCTCAACCTGGCAAAGTGAACGTTACGATTTAATATCAGTTAATCAACAACACAAATATTATTAACGTCAAAGCCTAACATTTATTACATGTTTTTCATAAATGTGGACTGAAGGACGCGCTAGCGAATAAAGAAAAGTTTTGATGAAAAACAAACATTCGGTGTCATTTAAACCAAATCTAGCCTTTCATTTAATATGAATTAGTTGTGTTTTAAATATTAACAATTTCTCAATCAACCAATAAAAATATTTAAAGTCAAGAGCAATTCATGTATCCCATTAAAAAATACTACCCAAGTACAGTTGATAGTCTAAAGAACATGTGTAAATTTATATTTTAATTTGTGTTAACTTGCTTATTTAAAAAAAATAAAAATAATGCTTGAAGTGTAAAATATAATATCTTTTATCATTGATATTACATAAAGAATACAATTAAGACAAGCAACAATATTTGTTTTTCTTCTAAACTATGCAAATAATGTTTTCCATTCTAAATTATTCAAATAAGTTTTTCTCACATACAAAGGTGTGTAATTGGTTTTTGTACTAATAGAGGCGCTTAGCGTAATATTTACCTTTTTTTTGGTTTCCGATTTGGAGTACAACAACCAATAAATGATATAATAAATGGAGTTCAATGATACTATTACTAACCTGTGTTGTTTTTATTGCCGATCTGATTAAATTAATTGTTTTCTATGCAATTTTATGAATGCGTGTAAATATGTGTTTCTTGTCTAAATTGTAGTCCTGAGGATCCGTGGATAGGTGAAACGTCGAATGTTATTGCAATAAAAATAATAGAATATATTTTAGGGAGAGATTTCAATTTTTTTTTGAACAAATAATTTAACACATTATAAATATATACTGACTAAACTTTTCTATATCTATCTGGGTTTCTATATTGTCTAAATGTCGGTAAGCCTGGGTGGATCACTGTGAACGGTGTCTTGATAATATGTCTACCTAGGGCATTAGCTTTTGTTCCACTCTACCAGCTGACGAAAGCTGGCAGAGGCAGTGGCAGCTGTGATTGGCATTAAGGTCTCCAATAATGACGTTCCTTTTGTCTTTGCTGATCTGGGTGATTAGGAGCCTGGCTGTCGTCAGATTTGTTCTTGGCCTTCTGTAAATCCCAGTTACAACGATATTGCTACTCAATCGGAGTTGGAGGGTGCAGTGGTGTAGTGGTTCCCGTCAGGCGGCACCACTGGGTCTAAACGTTTGCATGGCACTCCCTGCCTGACTAGAATAGCCACACCCCCTGAGATTGTTTCTGTGTCCTGCTGGTTGGTAGAGTAGTCTGGGAAACGACAGTAGCAGTCCTTGTTCAGTCTGGTATCTGTTAGAACTGCTACATCCGGGTTATGACAACGTAAGATAGCTTCGACATCGCCTTGTTTGGGCCTAAGACCGCAAACGTTATAATTGAGAATATTGTACCCAATCATGGAGTTGGTGCTCTTTCGAGTCTAGCCAGAACTCTTTCAATGAGACGAGTCAGCTGTGACGTCAGCTGGTTCATGAATGTGATCATGGTGCCTAAAATGTTGAACATGGCGTCCATGTTTGAATTGGGTGAAGTCAAGGGCGCGAAAAACCTTTCCGTTATTAGGTGCTTCCCAGAGGTCACCTGAGAATTTGAAGGTTTGTCTTGGAGGTGTGGATGCCGGAGCGTATCTAGCGTCCCTAGGTGATGCAATTGTTTTTTGCTGGGCCAGCCGTTTGCCATTTTGGTAACTTTTTCTGAGCCTGTAGACCGATATTATACCACCTGCAGGAATAATGTGGTTTTTTATTTCTTCGATAGGATGAGTTAAATCGAATCCGTGTAATAGAAACTTTAAAAGTTTCGGTTTTGTTCCCCTAAGGGCGTAGGTGTGGAAAGGTATTTTAGCTGCTTTAAGAGCGTGGACTGTTGATATTAGGCCTTGCTTTGTGCCACAAAACACTTAAGTATCCTGTTGCCCTTGTACTACTTGAATATCCAGGTGTTCTCTCCAGGCATTAAAAATACAGCATTATTATTTTTCTTTGTGGGTATACAGGAAACATGGATGTTATGGAATTAGTGTACTATAATATTTATAAATATTTTGGTTTTGTGTAAGGTTTTGGTAAGTAATGATACATTTTTGTAACTAACAAATTTTTATTTTCAGGCTTCTCCTCAAATTTAGGACGTCTCTCTAAATAGCATAACCATATCATTCCCTCTACATCTTCCCGTTCAAAAGATCTTCCTCTTCAACAGTTTTCATCAAGAAATCGCCCACACTCTCCTATTCCATCTTTGGTTAAATTACGTTTGGTACAAGAAATAATAAATATAAAAGCAATATCCAGTCGTGTCCAGTAAGGGGCTCATCGGCTCTCCAGCCTCACGTAGGCACGCATCCGGCCAACATCAGCGTTGGACTCGAAGTGTACGGTGGCATAGTCGAAGCCCAGGCCGCCCCTAGTGATGGACACTTCGCCATCCAGGTCTGATCGGGGATCGAACCGCACGTCCACGTGGGTGATGTTCCTAGACATGGCGTAGGGCGGCAGAAGGACATCCACATCGAAGCTCACCTTTCCCAAGAGACCTTTTTTGTCGAAGGAGAACGAAAACTCAGACTGGCTCCTCCGGGCTGGCCTCAACCTGGCAAAGTGAACGTTACGATTTAATATCAGTTAATCAACAACACAAATATTATTAACGTCAAAGCCTAACATTTATTACATGTTTTTCATAAATGTGGACTGAAGGACGCGCTAGCGAATAAAGAAAAGTTTTGATGAAAAACAAACATTCGGTGTCATTTAAACCAAATCTAGCCTTTCATTTAATATGAATTAGTTGTGTTTTAAATATTAACAATTTCTCAATCAACCAATAAAAATATTTAAAGTCAAGAGCAATTCATGTATCCCATTAAAAAATACTACCCAAGTACAGTTGATAGTCTAAAGAACATGTGTAAATTTATATTTTAATTTGTGTTAACTTGCTTATTTAAAAAAAATAAAAATAATGCTTGAAGTGTAAAATATAATATCTTTTATCATTGATATTACATAAAGAATACAATTAAGACAAGCAACAATATTTGTTTTTCTTCTAAACTATGCAAATAATGTTTTCCATTCTAAATTATTCAAATAAGTTTTTCTCACATACAAAGGTGTGTAATTGGTTTTTGTACTAATAGAGGCGCTTAGCGTAATATTTACCTTTTTTTTGGTTTCCGATTTGGAGTACAACAACCAATAAATGATATAATAAATGGAGTTCAATGATACTATTACTAACCTGTGTTGTTTTTATTGCCGATCTGATTAAATTAATTGTTTTCTATGCAATTTTATGAATGCGTGTAAATATGTGTTTCTTGTCTAAATTGTAGTCCTGAGGATCCGTGGATAGGTGAAACGTCGAATGTTATTGCAATAAAAATAATAGAATATATTTTAGGGAGAGATTTCAATTTTTTTTTGAACAAATAATTTAACACATTATAAATATATACTGACTAAACTTTTCGAATATTGTTTATTATAATTACGTTATAATTAAATTTGATTTATTAAAATAGGCATAAAATGTGAATAAACAATGTTGTAAGATACAAGAGCACCCGACAGTTTCGTAATGATAAAACTACAAAGTATTTTTGTCCAAAAACGCTGCATTTTATTAGCTAAATCACATTGGTGGGCAAACAATAAAAAGCAAATTTTCTACTCTTGGGTTTCAGAACTTTGCTTGTCTTTATAAACTCTTTTTGCTTAACACTATTTAATATATCCTTAGAAATAAAATAAATCAATTCTTAGTAAATAAACTAGGTGCCTAAGAAATGTGTCAATGAAGATAACACGAAAGATTCATCATTATCTATAGATAATTTGTATTCAGTCAGTTTTATTGTTTCTGTTTTCGTGCATATAAATAAGTAGATATCTAAGTTTTACGTATTAATTGTACTTTCTGTTTTGTTTAGAGGCGCTCTAACGTCTGGGAACTACAATATATAACGAGCCGATGTAACATAAAATGATATACAGCCATTCTATCTCTATCTCTAATTGTATTCATTTGGTTGTTTAGCTAAACATCGATATCAACAGACTTTCCGGGAAAATTATGTTACAATGTTTTTGTTTGATGTAAGTTAGTTTTAAGTCTATAATTCATAAGGTGGGCCCCATACCTGCATAGAAAATGTACAATCCGCATTATACTTTTTGTAACAATCACAAATCGCAATGTAAAATTATTAAAAATTGTAATAATGTAGCCAAGCTACAGGACATATCATTGGCCTACTTTTAATAGATTAATTGATGCAAAATCCATACTGATTTCCACAATTTATGATAAGAAGGGCCTATGCAGAAAATATAGATATATTCTGCTGTTGATATCTGGATTGACTCATCTCGTTTCTACAATAAATTTTCCAAACATAATTCTTTTAACTCATACCTGTCATGTTGTGGGATCCTCCTCCACGGTTCTATTTCGACGAGTGCATCGGGTGTTCTATCATAGCTCCTCCGGAATCCTTCGACACCCCACAAGACGGAGAGGACGACCAGTGCAAGAAGTAGATGGCCCATGCTGACTGCTGCCATGGAAGTGTCCCCGGCGCTTTTAAACAAAAACCTTATCTTGATTATGACTCATTGTGTCACCTGTAAATACATAGTACATCGGCGTGATTCACATTACATTTTACTCTGAAAAAATTCATATGTATATATATATTATCGAAATAATTAATTTATAACTCACACTTCCTATTTATTCACACTACTTCAGAGAACGTGTGTACTTAAGATATCACTATCAACAAAAATGAAATTTTCCTTAATTACATTACTAAATAACAGCGCCAGGCATATTGTTTTTCCTTGGGCCATAATAAATAAAGATATTTTATGCTGAAGTTCAAGTCACGTCTCCTCTTCTGGCTAGGGTTCTGATCTCACTCGTAGTATGTTTAAATATAAATCCAATCTTTGAGGCGTACAGTATTAATTACCCAAGCACTAGCAGTCAACAAAGAAACCGATGCTACTTTACTTTAGGGTACGGAATATATATTAGCGAAGACCCTTTTCTAGCCTGAGCGCGTAAGCTTAGTTTCATTTTAGAAGTAAGAGATAAGAATGTCCAAATGGCGGGAATTCAAAAAGGGCTTAATGTTTAATCTCACTTTATTTCATGGATAATGAAGGAAAGGCAATTCAAGACTTGGTCACTGAAAAACTTTTTTTCCTATTCTGGTAGAATGCATAGTTAACATTAACAAAATAGAATACTTAGGTATGTGAGACTATGATGTAGTAATAAATATGAATATATTCAACAGATAAATAAGCTATATTTATATACATAATTAATGATCACAAACTAGATTGAATCTAATAATTAAAATATTAATTCTGCTAGGTATTCTTGGGAGATTCTCTAGAAATAGGTCACAATAAAAGTGGTCATGGAAGGAACTAATGCATTACTGACAAAGGGAAAGTAAAATAAGAATATGTCTCACATTAGAACTAGTAGCACAAGTCATAGAAAATTCCTAGTGTGCTGGTATTCTCTCACGGTAACATCTGTCTGGAGTCACCTAGTATTCCCCTAGCACGGTACAGATGCCCGGATTTAACAATTTTATCGGCTACATGGGGGATGTATTAAAACATGAAAAAGAATTTATTTCAATTCCATAAATAGAGGAGGGTACGTTTCCTTAAGTGTACCTTTCATTAAACAGAATTGAAAAAAAAAGAAATTAGACAAAGGACTGTTCACACAGTTGAACACGGCTAAGACTTATAATCAAATAAACAACGTAATATCGTTTAAACAATTTTATTTAACTTAATTTTAAAGGGCTAATATACTTTGGTCGAATACTATAAACATTGTTAAACACATAAATAAAATCTTTGCAATCGGTGAATAATGCAAATTTTCTTATACCGAAATATTATCGAAGATTTTTTATGGAAATATTAATCTAATTTCATAAATATTGCTCTCATTATAAGAGCATGACATACACGAATCAAAGCATGGCGTCGAGGCGGACCCTACCTGGTTCAAGATGAAGGGTTAAAAATCTCAATGCAAAGATTACTAACATGCATTTGGTATTAAGGCTTAAGTGGACGATCGCTATTAAAAATATAATAAATAAAATCGATTTCGCAACTTTAAATATACACGTTCAAGTGCATGATGCATCCACCTCGATGACACTCGACATGTCCGAACCTGCCCTTAATGAATAACCTGCAACAGCAATGTAATATGCATAAGGAAGTGGAAGAGGATAAGCAGAAATGACTCACATACCATCCATTTATCAGAAAATACTGATTCAATGAAATCACTCCCACATGAATGTTCATTTTGACAAACCATGTTTTTTTTTAACCCATGAATCTGTATTTTTAACTTTCTGCATCTCCTAGTCGTTGCCCTTGTTCAAGCTGGAGACGCGGCATATTTCATTACCTTCCATTTGATGTAAAAAAAACATGATACATTTATTTATTCCCTTTATAGCCCATTCAAATTCATAGATAATTATAGATCCTCAGTCGAATCTATTGACAAATTATTATTGTATTTCCTGTAGCATCGCTACATTATATACAGGTTTTGTTATTTTATAAAAATTATATAATGAATAAACAAGTATAATGATATACATTATACGTGACTGGACTAAACTGACTATTAAAGGTGATGGGGCTCACCTGTTTGATCAACCTTCAAACTAACTTACATTCTAATTCTTAACCTAATTTTTCCCCGACAGTCTGTTGCCATCGATGCGGGAGGGGTGGTTGGGTCATAGTGTTAAACACTGGGTTTGTCAGGTGATGCATCGAGTCAAAAAACTTAATGTGTCTCCGGCGGATGAACTCACCCACCGACGGCACACCAAGCAACGGGTGCAGGTCAGCGTTCTTCAACCTCTCGAAAGAGGTATGTCGGACCACATTTTGCATGATCCCATTCTGGAAATGTTGGAGGCATTTGGCTGTATTACCAGTCAAGTGGGTAAATAGTGGGGCACTGTACAGCAGAGCTGGCCGGAGGACACATTTATATATCATCAATCTGAGACGAAGCGACAGGTTAGGTGAAGTTAGCAAGTGCGATAGCCCCGTTAAGACCTGTGCCGTAAGTTTTATATTTTATTACTAAAATGAGTAGAGAAATGGAGATGCCTACCAATTTTTATACCCAAAAAATGCATTGAGAAAACTGGTGAGTTCTCTTGCATATATGCTATACGATTTTGGCAATGATTTTTTCCCCTTTTGGAGGGAGAAGATTCGCAGTCGGTCTTCCCGGCGTTTACACTGATGTTTAACATGCCCAGTCTGTAACTAATAACATAAGTCCCATGAATAATAATGAAGGGTAGTATATAATATGAATTTATATTTAAGTTACCTATAATAACATAAAGTCATACTTGATGCCTGAAATATGCTAAAAACAATAATTAGCAGTCTGGGGAAAAATAATGAAGGGTCAATAATGAATTAATTCATTGTAATATAACATTAATATTTGGTAGGGCAATCACATAGTTTCCAAAAGCTTAACGAAACTCTTTGGATCACACACACATTCCAATTAATTATATTTTTAAAGACTTTTCGACTCCGAAGCCATATACTTTCCTGCATTGCTGGTCCAGCTTCTTTTTGTAGTGACTTCCCTGTATTCTACAACTTGTCGCTATTTTTTTCGGTTTAGTCGAAATTATATAGGGTACGTTTCTTTTTAAATATTTATTGCCATACTACTTTTTAGAAAGCGTTTCATACGTCACATTTCTGGGTTCCTTGCAACTAAGACCAAAAAAGAAATTGTCGGTAAAAACGCTGAATTTGTATTTCCGATCTCTATTTTCATTTCCTATTCAGATTGGTTCGGACGTGAGTAAAGCGGTCTCATCCATTGCACATTGAAATACAAACAAATTTGTCACCTCATAGCAGCGATAAATATACATGCATTACGATAACGCTCATTTGCAAATAATGCGTCAGGTCTCATTGATATAAAGCAGGTCTGGACAGTGGATAAGCACATTCGAAACCCTGCACTCGCAACAAGATCTCAAGATGTTGGCTGTAATCTTGATGGTGTGTGTATTCACAGTCCTCATCAACGGCGTCCAGAACTACCAGGTGGCCGACCAGGGCTTTTACAGCGGCGATGTGCTCTGGGGGCAGCGCCGATCAGGCGACAGGTAAGGTTTAGTGATACCTAGGCTTAAATTGAATGTATCAAATTATTGAAGAGTATTATTTACATATATTGCTTTTGTTTCAGTTTACTCTATGAATCTCGTGCTAAGCATTCATTTGATATCATCAGGTAAGCAGCCTTACAAACTACTTACGAAAAACTTTAATGCTTTCCTTGCACTATTTCTATTCCTACATGCTATACTACAGTTATATGTATTGTCTTCAAAATGATATTTCTCTTGTCAGTTTCTACATTATTTAGGCCAAGAATTCAATTCCTTTTAATGCTGAATGAAATTTTAGTTTAATAAATTTTAGGAACCCGTACCTCATCTATCATTTAGTATCATGATTATGAACCTGCTGTATACGGGATTCCAACGAATCAAAATGTTTCCTCCCAGTGCCATTTTATCATTAGTTATTAAATACAGATGTTTCTAGCTTTTAAAACCTTCAGTCGTGATAGAGTTAATGAATTTTAATGTTCCATTTTTTCTTATTGTATCTTTAGTTGCGATGAGCTAAAGAAAATCTTAACTCCTTCGTTATTATCTGTAATAACTAATATGTACGGAACATACTCACATTCAATCAAGGGATAGATCATAAACAGAAGGAGTGACCAATAGACCATTTTAGAGTCCCTCAAGTGCAACTTGTACTAGCATATAATTTTTTTATTTTTCCCGCTACATCTGGTCAGGGTTAGGATTTGGCTATTAGGAAGAGAGATATTGGCTAGGATGACCTGGTCAGATGTTTTGGTGAGAGTATTTGCCAGACATATCATCAGTTGAAGTTAATTTAACCTGACATAAGTACGTTTATTTTAATTATATGTTAGTGTTGAATAAGAAAACGTTTACCAGTCCTATTTTCCAGGAGTGTAAACATGATTTTTAACATTTTCTCTTATTTCATTGATTGAGCCACCTGAACTCCATTTTTATGACTTCGAACCTCTTGAACTTTTCTCAAATGATTCATGTTTCCAATTAATTAAAATTAAAATACCTGTATGATTATACCTGTGATACCGTTTCCTTACAGAGACACCTTCAGGTATCCAGCGCAGAAGTACGGAGGAAGGGTGGTCCTGGACATCGACCTTCCTTCGGCCCAAGTCCGGCCCATCGGCAACATCACCTACGTCGAGGCCTGGGACTTGTCATGGAACCACAAGGGTGGCAACGTCTGCATAACCCGGGGTGGGGTGGATCAGCCCACACTTACCCTCCACTTCCAGTCTACCTTCAACGGGATCATCAACTACTTCGTCAGGGTCTACGGTTACGCAAGACCCGACTGCTGATCTCAGTCTCTTAGACATGTGAACAATTTATTTATTTATTTATATGCTGCTCAATAGTAGGTTTATTTATTGTATTGATCTGATCGTTTATCTTTAATAAATTTATAAATATAATTTAATTTAATATATACAAATTCCTTTTCTCTTATTAGTTCATAAGCTCGGATATTGCTTATATTTAATACACTATAATAAAAGTCATATATCATGTATTATTCTGTAATCAGTAAGAGTCCGAAAAAGTGAATGTATATGAAATTACGTACAAATTAAAGTATCTATTAACTGTTATTAATTCTTTATCAGATCAATATATTACAATTTTTATTGTTCTCTCGATATTTTTGTACCCATACAATAGCTGAATATCGATTCTTAAACAAATTCATCTATATAGGTGATACGACTGTTAAGCGATGATTGACAATCCCCAAGTCTTCGTGTTACATACTTTAACATATTAATGGAATGAAATTCAATAGTTCAATTGAGTCGGTAAAATGGTTTCATGAGAGTTAGAAAAGATCAACAAAATTAAAATTTGAGTAACTGAAAAAAAAAAGTATATAAATATTAAATTATATATTTCTATCTACTTACCTTATCTGGTGAACCCAACCCTATGATACAAGTCCAATGAATGAAATATTGAGTTATACTAACGGAAATTTAAAAATATAAATCTATATATATAAAATACTGGGTTGGTCACTATCAAGCTTTAATTGGCATTAAATTTCTGAATACAACAACTTTATTATGATAAAATTACAATCTGCCTGATTGGGCTATAAGTAATTGTGATAAGCGATCTCATTCATACCAATTCACATCGCTCATTCATACTATATATACAAACAGCCCAGAGGCTCCCAAGTCCACATGGTTGACACCGTCCTAGCGTGCGAAGGAAAAAGCGGAGTCTTGGGAAGTCCCCTACGCTCCTACGTCAGCCGTAGATAAACGCCAGTGGAGGCTGACCAAGAGAGTGAGAGCCACAGACGCTCAGGACATGATTAGAGAAACTGGCCATTGCCAGGGCTCCCACTGTCCCTTATTTATAGCAGGTCCTGAGGCCACTGCCGTTTTAGTCTCCGAGGAGTACTATAGGGATGGGTGGTGCAGTTCAATGACTGTGCTAGGGAATTAGGGTATATATGTTGTCACCTTCCTGGCGTGCGAAGGAAAAAGTGGAGTCTTGGGAAGTCCCCTACGCTCCTACGTCAGTCGTAGATAAACGCCAGTGGAGGCTGACCAAGAGAGTGAAAGCCACAGACGCTCAGGACATGATTAGAGAAACTGGTCATTGCCAGGACTCCCACTGTCACTATTATTTATATTATAGCATATATAGTTATTTATAGCAGGTCACGAGGCCACTCCCGTTTTAGTCTCCGAGGAGGACTATAGGGATGGGTGGTGCAGTTCAATGAATGTGATAGGGAATTAGGGTGGTTGAATAGGTTACTATGGAATTTCATGAACTTATGAAGGGATGATTTCAAGAATGTATGGTATATGCAGATCATTATGAAGGATTTTGTTTCTGACGTAATAAGGGGCATTTACAATTGTTTTTAGGAGATTGAAAGGATTTGATGCGCTTGATGTTCAACTTTTTTGCTGTACCCCATAGCTCTATTCCGTATGTCCAGATTGGCTTAAGTATAACTTTGTAAATAAATAGTTTATTTTCTATTGAGAGATGGGATGTCCTTTGAAGTAGTCTGTACAGTTGTCCAAAGCGTCTGTTTAGTTCTTGTCTTTTTAGCCTCGTGTGCGGGTTCCAGGTCAGCCGTTACTGAGAGTTGAGCCAGCCGTACTCACGATTCTGACCGGTATCTAACTTGTATGTGTGATTATGATGAAGTAATAAATATGAATAGATTTAACAGATAAATAAGCTATATTTAGATACATAATAATGATCATAAACTAGATTAGATATAATAATCAAAATATTAATTCATTATAATAAGGATTAATTAATCCTCTAGAAAAAGGTCACGCTAAAAGTGGTCTTGGAAGGAACTAATGCATTACTGATAAAGGGGAAGTAAAATAAGAAAATGTCTGACATTAGAACTATTAGCACAAGTCATGCCAAATTCTTAGTGTGCTGGTATTCTCTCACGATAACATCTGTCTGGAGTCACCTAGTATTCCCCTAGCACGGTACAGATGCCCGGATTTAACAATGTTATCAGCTACATGGGGGATGTATTAAAACATTAAATGTTGGAACAAATACCTTTTTGAGGTCTCTCATATATGAGGTCGTATGATTCATTATGATAATTACGGTAGTTAGTGGAACATCTGCATGATGTTTTGCTACGTTCGGTGAATGCGGGCTTTTCTTTTTAGTTTTATATATTTTTATTTATGGATACGGATACAATATATCTATATAAAGGATGTATATTTTCTAAGGATACATACATCTGTTTATCTATATACCTGATTTACTCACTAACACCACGCTGTAACGCTCTTGTTAAATAATTTAATTATTAGGGATGTCATCTAACTGTTCAACTACTCACAGATTTTATTCCTCAAATCTTGAGCGTATTTTAGTAGCGTAAAGTTGTACAAAATTATACCTTACTTAAATATTTATTTCACTTACTGTTTGTCCCAATTGATCCTAAACCCAACGTAATTTACCTTAATAAATTAATGTAGTGGCAAAAAGGTAATGAATTCATTGGAAAACTGAATTTTACTTCTTAAATATTAATATTAAATTGTTTTTACTTGGGATAACTGATTTTATTTTTAATCAAAATGATGAACAGATTACATATATTTTACAAGCTGCAAGTAAAGCTTAAATCTTACTATTATACATCGATGTCTTCAATGTGATGTAGAAGCAGCCTCAAAGTAACGAGCTGCTAAGCCAGGGATATCTCTAGCAGAGACTCACCACCAAAGTCCTCCTCCCCCCATCAGAGCGACTAAGCGAGTCTGGGCCAATTCTCGTCCCGGCTTGAATATGTTCTGGTCTTGGACCGTATCTTATCTCTCTTCGACAGATTCTTTTGCTTTATCGCCTTCTGTGATTGTGGATGCCTTTTCACACCATCTTGCGAGTGGGTTACTTAGCACTTAAGACCACCCTAGCTGATGAGACCCATTTCCCCACAGACGGGGTAGGTGCATCGGTCAGCCTACATTAAAAGAGGAGTTTATGCCATGCCGACAGTCGGCCTACTACACTCCCCATGTCTGGGGTTGAACATGTAACAGTGTATTAGATTCAAATCCGCAGATGAAAAGTGAATGTATTTCACTTCTTAAATAGAGAATGGTACTTTTCCCGATTGAATGGTCCATCTTTCAACCCTAAACGTGAGAGTCAAAAGAGGGCTAGAAAAAACGTTACCAACGATGTTGAATACTGCAAATAATGGCCGGAAAATTTCCTCATTATTTGCAATAAAATGGTGTCCTAATTCAGTTTATTTATTGCTGTGATGAGATGACTGAGTTGCTTATGTATCAATATGCAACATGAGTAACTTACTGTATCAAACGAATAAGTAGGATCGGAAATGGAAGCAAATGTTGGGTATCCTTATCGACAATTCTTGGGTTTTGACTCAACTACGACGAACCCCTAGAAGTGAAGAACGAAACGCTTGCTCACAGTTGTCTTGAGGCAAACTCTTGGTTCCTATAAATATTTTTATCAGGAATTCGTGAAAAAAAAAGATGTATAACCAAAATAATAAAAAAATCACCAAAGTGAGAAATTGTACAAAGCAAATAATATAATTATTTCCCAGAGGAAAAAAAGCTATTACATGATGAACTCGTGTCTTATTAATTGTGAAACCAGCTAATGTCAATATTTATTTCAAATTTACTCCAATGTAGTCCAACTGAAGTAGGAGGGTTCTGACAATTATTAATTAATGTTCTGAAGGAAACACACCTAGTATTACAAGGGATTATTAGTAGAAGAGAACCCTACATGTGACCAATGCTTGTGCACTCATGCTGAATGGATATTCGGGATGAGCACCGTTCCCCCTACCTTCCAGGAGATTGGCAGCACTGCAGGAAGCAATAACCATTGCGGAGGCTGATGAAGGCAAAAATGAAGACAGGCCTACCAACATAACTTGCTCCCCGCTTGGGGATTTGTTGTGGGCCAATTCGGAGCCGGGTCGCGTACTCCTCGTAAACCTGCCCTACAATTAATACTTCCTTATCTTGCCGCTAGGTGCGCACCTGCTCTTCTGTATGCGCGTCCGCTCCTCAAGTGTCACTCAAAATGGCCGCCGTTCGATACCCCCTCCCTCCAGCTCTTCTCCAGGCTCTCCAGCAGAAGGGTAGCAATTACAATTAGGCCCCCTCCCACCCTCACCTCTCCAAGTGCCCGGACTTATTATAGATAACGTGTTAAATGGTGTCATAAACTTATCTGTGTTATGGCTTTGATGCTGGGAAATTGCGGCAGTATTTCAAGGGTCTCTCCCTCACTAAAAATCCCTCCTCAACCCCATTTCCCTCCTCCGCTGCCATCCCTATCTCCCTTTACAACCCCTTCTCTATTTAAATATACTAATTACCTAATCTCTTAACTCTTCTGTTTTATAATTCAAACAAGCTTAGCAACACAGTGTCGAGAAACTGCAAATAACATTTAAAACCACTATATTATTGTAGATTACCCGTAGTGGGTTTATTTCATAAGTAATAAAATTTATTTTACAGGCCCAGCCGGTGCTTGTTACTGAAGTCCTGTTCAAAAGGCATACTAAATGCAATAATTATTTTTTGATAGTGACAAATTTACATAGGAATCGATCATTTTCATCTCTTTCCTTAACAGGTATGAAAGAAACTAGGATTCAACTATCACCAGGGAAAAGAAAGCATCCTAGCCGGCAACAAAGATGGCAAGTTATGAAGATAAATGTATCGATTTAGGCGACCCCTATGACTGGGGTATTACCGCACCATTTACTTTGTTGAACTTTTTTTCTATCTAAATTAGACAAATGTGAACCCAGCAAGGTATGATGTTAATAGGTAGTTTATACACGTCAATGGCAATGTGTGCCCACAAATCAGTACATTTATTGACACACGCCAGAACTTTAAACAGCTCACGCTGACATTTTGAAGCGCTAATGATGCTGTGATGTACATAATTAAATTCATTCACTTAGCCTTGAATATCCCTGACAGTTCTAACAGATAAATTTGACTATAAAATAGCCGACCATGAACCTTTTCTCCCTGATGAAGTGGCAGTAATCCACGGATCCACAGATGAATAGGCAGGGATCATAACATCATGATATCCTGTTAACCTCCCCCTCCCCAGAAGTGATTGGCTGGGCTTCGCTCGCTCAGTGAGAGAGTGAGTGACGAAGATGGGACGAACACCTGTTGCAGGTGAGGCAGTGAATTAGCCAAAACATGGCTTGATTGAGAGCTTTCCCCGGGTTAGCTATCCACTTTGTAGGCACTGCTCCGGGGGCAATCATCCCCTGTCGGCGCTTTGTCTGCCTGATTGCTCTGTAACAGGCAGGAATCGACTCACGGACTCATCGCCACAGTGCACTGGTGCATTTATTATCCGTTGTTTTATTTATATTTATGTATAAGCGATTTCATTCCAGCTATGGAATCGACAGAAACCAATAGTAATAAAAAAAATAATAACTAAGATTTTTGAGGTAGAATTTCTTTATTTTATTTTATGTAAATGAGATCATCACTTATAGTTTCCAGATGCCATAGCGCCCCTGAACTAAACCTAAAAATTTAATTTCCACTAATTTATGAGTAGGGAAACATAAACCCACAATTAAAAGACATATCTCTACAAGTCCTCAAAGATAAAATAAACGTCTTTATCTTCTTCCTAGTTTAAAAAGTATACACACTTATTACTAAATTATTGCAGCTCTTACAACTTTCAAGAAACCTTTGAGTGCTTTCTACGTACGTTACAAAGAAAGTTAATGCCTAAATCGTGAGATGGTGGTAAACCTTGGTGAATTGGTTATTATTATTTAATATATAGAGTTTTCAACAATCTTTATAGCTATAAAATTACAAACTGCCATTTATTGGGTAATAAGTATTTGTGATCAATGTTCTCATAAAGGGTGTCCCAGAATTAACGCAAGATTCAATTTAAATAGAAAACACAGTTTTAAGTATTTTTGTTGTTATTTTTTATTGAACTATAAAGTAAAGGATAGGAATAGGATATAGGATAAGGATAGGATGGGGTTATTTATGGAATAACACATCGGGCAAATGGCCTCCATAACGTTGCTGGCACATACACACTCTTTTGTCGAAATTTTACATGACCATTTGGCATAAATGTAGTTGAATTTCGTTTATGCAGCGTTGAATTTCCACTTTTAATGCACGGGTGGATGTGGACTTGTTGACATACACCTTTGACATCAAATAACCCTATAAAAAGAAATCTAAAGGTGTTAAATCACATGATGTAGGGGGCCAATTCTGATCACCGAAACGAGAGAGTACACGACATGGAAATGTCTCATGCAGTATTTGAATTGTTTCATGGGATGTATGGCATGTGGCACCATCTTGTTGAAACCACATATTCGCCACATCAATATCATCCAATTTCGGCACGATGGCCGCCAAACTTTCATTATTTTTGAGATAATGTTCAACAATAAAGACACGTTTTTCTATCGTGTAACACTCTATTCATACTAACCCTAAACTGTCAGCTGTCAAATTGGTTTTTTTTAGCACAAATGGCGGCAAATTCAAATCTTGCGTTAATTCTGGGACATCCTTTATTTACAATTTACATTCACTCGCTCAGTATTTACAAACAGCCCAGAGACTTCCTAAATCCACATAAGTGTGCCCCCCCCCTCTCGCATGCGAAAGAGGAAGCGGAGACTTGTCCGTCGCCCAACGCTCCGGATACGAGACAGTGGAGGCTGGCCAAGGGCGCGAGAGCTTCAAACGATTAGGGCCTGATCGGAGAATCTGGACATTGCTAGGACTCCCACTCATAGCAGGTCACGAGGCCATTGCGGCTTTAGTTTCCGAGGAGGATTATAGGAATGTGTGGTGCAGTATGCTAGGGGATTAGGGTGGTTGGATAGGTTTGGATGGAACTTCATGAAGTTGGAAAGAATGAGCTCCATAATGTAGGGTATATTACGACTGTCGTGAGGGGTTTTGTTGCTGATGTAATAAGAGGCATTAACTATTGTTCTCAGGACTTTTGATTTTTGAAAGTATAGGATGGTTATTATTACTAGACATTCATTCTGTATTCTCTGCAGTTTGAGAAAGTTACTAGCACAGATCATACTTCCGGAAGCACAGATTCTGTCGTAGTGGAAATTGGAGTATTTGTAATAATGGAAATATATTTGATATTTGTAAATAGGACATTGAACGGACAAGCTAAATTACTTAGACATATCTTTAACGAGAGAAACTTTAATATGTACATGTAGGATAAAGGTAGATATACAATAGTACAATAAGGCTAATAAATTTTGTTGGTGAATTTAGATAATTATAACCAAAGGATGGTATTACAATGAAATTAAACTCTTCTTTCACTTTAGTTATTGGGAAAATGGTATTGTCTATTCTTGGATGGCATTGCTTTCTCTTTTATTCATGTCAGTAATCACTGGTGGTCCACTCGATCACATGACACTCAAAGGTGCTAAAGAACCCAACGTATAATGAAAAAAACATGAAGGAATCGTTCCTTCAAGACGTACACTGAAGCTGCTAGTTAGTGAGTGGGTGGTCATCGATTAAAGATGTATTCAGAGGAATGTCTCAAAAATAATGCGTTTCGGCACTTACTCGCATTTCTCACGTATGTTGTGAGATCCTTCTTCCTCGTTCGGGATATCTCCCATCACCTTTCTTCCACATTCACACATGGTGAGCGAGATCACAGTTGTATAGTTGAAACACGAGGTAATGTCTCAACCTCGACCAACTGCTAACGTGGCCCGATTGGTGCTTCTTCCGCGACTCAAAACATACTGACCGAGGTTCGTGTTCGTGGCTCCTGATGTTGTTCTTGGTTGCAGATGGTGCTGAAGTCACCTCGACAGTGTAGCCTCTTGCATGGTTCCCAGTGAGCCTGAGCAGATGAGCATCCAGGTTTAACTTTTCTGCTGATAAATCCATAGATGCCATCTTAAAAGAGTAATCACTAATATTTATTTATTTTGTAGTGAAACGATCTATAAAATAATGACTTTGAACGCATTAAAAACTCGATTGTTATGACTGTCCCTTTTAATATACATATTTGGAATATCTTTTTGAAATTCGGTTTAAGTGACTGTCTTTAATGCGACCTCTACCTAACATCTTGAATGTACTCTGAGCCGGTAATACAAAATCTTCCAATAAATCTTTATATCTTTCTACTCTCCATTTCCAGGGTTAGTAGTCTAAAACCTTCTTCTATGAAATTATTTCTATTTATATACAATATCATGATGATTTTCTTTTGCTTTTTCATTATAATTAGACGTTTCCATCAACAGGACAATCCAAATTATTACATACCCTCCTTGTTGACCAGAAGACTGACTGCTTTAATTACACTTTGGTAAATTAAGGCGGAGGAGGATTGATAAGGAAGTATCCTGAAGGATTTATTTATTCCCCGATGGCGATTATGCAGGACTAAAATGCTACCCACTCCACTATATCAACCTTTCTGATTTATTGTTATGTCCTCAACCCCCGCCGTCCCGCCATCATGCTCTCTTTTTACCGTTATCGCTTTAATGCTCAAATTCATTTTGATGGCCCTCGCTCCTCTCCAACGTTGAGCAATTGATTGAACAGTGAATCATCTTTATAACCTCCCATAATATTATTCAATAACCTACCCAGGTAGGTGGGTGGCGCTATCTTGACGTAGTCCCAGTCCTTTATCTTATTTATGGCCGCCTTCGAGTCTTCCCGGTTCCCTCTTCTAATGTCCTCTCCCACTCTCTCTCTCCCTCACTCTCTCTCTCTCTCTCTCTTTCTCTTGGTTACCCTCCTTCGGCATTCGAAACTGGATAAGCTAGCTGACAGGAAGATCATACACTTAGAAAAGAATGCCGATAAAGAAACACGTTCCTGTGGAGCTGCTTCCAGAATTCCATCCAACAGTAAGTAAACCTTCTTGTCCCTTGTTTGATAGCGAAAAGAAATTTTTATAAAAAGAAATTTGACATATCTTGGGAATTAGCCGATAGATATAAAATTAAAAATGAGCAATTGGAGAAGCCAAAGCCTTTTTCGAAAATTCTGTTTTTTCACATAGTGTCTCTTTCTTAAGGTGTCAGCTCATCAGATTATTTTTGTTCAGAAAATCATTTTACTTTATTAAGTGAGCATTTGACATTTTGCGTGTGTTCAGTTGGCATTATGATAATTAATCGCAGATTCCGAAAACTTCCTCTAAGATTTATCATTTATATTGTACATGAAATCTCGGCCTCCGAAGGGAAGAACAAATCGCCAACTCATTTATTGACGAAATCATTTGTTTGTTTGTTTTTCTAGGTTTAAGGCACGTCTTTATTTTTTTGTGGCTTTAAATTGCAAAAGTTTGATCGCATTGAGCATTAAGCTGCATCAGGAATATATTTTTGATATGATATTCCCACCCAGACATACCATCCAGTGCAGTCAACTATCACACCTCAGAACTAAGAAAACCACCAACGTATAGATTAATATTATACCATTGTCAACCATTCCTTAAAAAAAAATTTCTGACAGGTTAACTGACTTATATAATAATATAATTATGAAATATAAAGCTAAAAAAAACTCTAATACCTACTCTTAACGCACGAATTACATCGAATGGTGATATCTAGGTTGTCTAGATTTATGCAATATGGCGGCAGAATGTGAACAATGTTCAAAGGAATAAAGTATATTATGCGGAATTACCTTTTCAGTTGGTCACACTGTTCATTGTGTGAGAATATTAGTTTGATCAGTATATGCAGTAGCAGTTAGCCCTGGGTACAAAACATACAATTACCGTGGTCTTGGCAGATCTACTGAAGTCACGGACGAAAATAGTGCCCAACATAGCACACCAGAAGATCAGAGATCATTAAGGGTTTCTTCACGGCTCCAATAACAATTTTGATTACTTTTTGTTTCTGCAGCCCATTTAAGATCAACACATAATCCATATTATTTGGTCATTAATTGAACAACCTACTCAGCATGGTAGGAAATCATTTGTTTCTAATAAATAATAAATAATTTTATTAATTACTTTACCCCTTTTTTATTTTGGAAGTGGTTGCTGTTTTCAGCATCATCGGGTCATAACCCATTACCATTACCAAGAAATTAACATTAAAATTCCCCTGTCACGTTAAGTACACGGCTTTAAATGCAGTTTTTGTAATTATCATTTTAAAAAAACAACTGCACATTGTTAATGAGTACATCAGTATCTTTAATTTGATAGAAAAAACTTTGTTGGAATTATCTAACGAATTAATGACACTTAAGATTGTTTTGTAGAGATTAATCTATTTTTAAAACTCAAATTCTACGCCGGACAGGGACTTCACAAATATCAGAACATTCTGACATACTGTGAAATCATGATTTTGGGAAAAAAAACAAATTTCAGCCCTTTCACTATTTTCTTTTTTATACTCTCGTATTAGAACAGATGGATTACTGACTACCACTGGTAATTACGAATAAATTAATATAGATTAGATCATCTATATTTTATAAGTTTGAGAGCTAAGAAAAAAATAAATAAATTAATATACTGTAATAATTAATAAACTCAATGTGTTGCACCCCATTTTATATCATTGCAGAAACAACTTCGGTTCAATACACTTAAGCATATTGAAACTACATTATTTATTATGTTATTGGGTTTCACTGGTTTCAAAACCAAAAGCATGTTCACCCGTAAATAGAACATATATTAAATTAAAAAAAATATTTTACACCATCATGCTCAAGTGAAAAACACAGATAATCATATCTGGCTATTGATAAAATAAGAGAAGATACATCAATCTAATCCATGTATCATACAACATTATTTTCGAACGTTCGTTAAAAAAAGAGAAATATCATAAATTACTCAGGTCCTTTTACTTCTTTAAGTTCATTTCAAAATCTAATTTCGATCGTTCACTTACACAATAATAAATGAGTGAATATCTAACTAATTTAACTAATTAAACTTAGAAAAATTTTAATAAAGTTTTAAAAACTTTTCGAATAGATAATTTTTTTAGAAATCTGGAAATTTTACAAAGGAAAGTTTCGGGGCCTTTAGATCAATGCTCTGCTCTCTGTGGCCCACTGGCTGAACTAACACGCCTAAGCATACAGTCGGCTCTTGATAATTCGAATATCTTAATAATTCGACCTCCTCAGCTGGCCACTTTGGTTAACCTAAAAAATTTATTTTACACTGGGTAATATGAAGTGATTTTCAAAGGGGAGCATTCTAAAATTCAAAACGGATATACCTTATTTATAAATCAAAATTTTCCTCGAAATGTTTAATCTCAATTCCCGTGTAATGGTTAGATGTCCTCACAACGCATATTTATAATATAATACTCTTCAAATGTGGATTTGGGAGGTCTCTGGGCTGTCTGTAAGTATTGTATGAATGAGCGAGTGAATGATGAACTGTAAATATGGTATGAATGAGATCATTTATCTGTATTATTATTGCCTTATAAAAGGCATATTGTAATTATTGCACAATAAAGGAATATTGTAAACAAACTAATATAATCATTCAAAATCTCGATCACAATTGTTAAAAATGGAAAGTATAAACTCTGAGTAACTCGACTTCGACTTAATTTATTAATTAAACTCTCAATATTTCGCCATTTTTCTGGGATCCTTTGGTTGTTCAATTTATCAACAAACGGCTGTATGCTAACTTTCAAACAAACTATCATCACACAAGCGTCACCCCAACCCTGTGGTGTGGTTGGTCAGAATAACTCCCCAGGTCATTGGCTACTGACAGCTATAAATAAGGCCTCGTTTTGGCCTGTAAATGATGTAAATGAAAGGGAAAACGCCCGCTGCCTACTAGTTACATAGTGGGAACGGGGAAGAATTCACCAGCCAACCACCTAGTATATCTGGGGATTAAAATAGACAGACACCTCCATTTCAGTAACTATTTTACGAAGAAGTTGAAGCAAACACGCACGACGTCATGCTGGCTTACGCATTTATTGACTTCCCCCAATCTATAACTGCGTCTCAAGCTACTGAACCACAAGAGCGTACTCAGCCCTACTCTGCTGTATGGTGCACCGCTTTTCCGTTATCTGAGGTATACGACAGCTCGGCGACTCCAACAATTCCAAAACGGTATACTGATGAAAGTGGTCAGGGGTACTTCATTCGAGCAGCGGATCAACAGTGAGCTTCACGAGATCTTTGAGCTGCCTACGGGGAATGAGTTCATCCAACGTAGACATATCAAATTTTTCGACTCCCTGCCATACTTGACAAACCCGGTGTTTAGCACGATAACACCCGCTCCGTTCCCCCATCGATGGCAGGACGCTGTCGTGGCTGGAACGCTTTAGTCTTAGGTTCTAGGTTTAGGCTTGAGTTTTTTAGTGTTTTCACGGTTATAAGCAGATGGTGAGTTTCTCTCCATAGTGTTGTAGATGTGTTTTTGACTTTTTTACTACAAATTTAAATGTATCATATTTATGCACTCCTTCGAGTGCATCAGCGAATGCAGTACGAGGAGCTAATTGTAATCCAATAATTTTTTTTTTACATTATAAATAATAAAGAGGTTTTGAAAATAAAAAAAAAAAACCTGTAAATGATTCTAACTTCGGCACTCTCTCTGGCTGGTGGACCTGCAGCTGCACTGATGTTTCACGATTTGGCCGCTACCCTCAGATACCGATTGTGAATTCGTGGTCATTCCAAGACCACATAAACTACCTACAATACCTACCCTATACCTCTTCTCCAGAACATAGTACATTGTCGGGGCACATACCTATCAAATATGGAGTCAGATAGTACGGTAGTAAGACCCGTCCTGAAGCAATTGTACAGGCCATAGCCTAATCAACCCTCACTTCGTCACCAGGGCTAGGGTAACCAGGCACCCCCCTCGTGACGACCCGGCACTGATCGTTTTTGAAATTTGGACCAATTGATTGAATGCTATATTTATTTTTCAATCTTAATTAAAAAGTAACATCAAATAGTTTGTTTTGAGATTTGCTTGTCTAGATAGCTGACAAAACTGACAGCAAAATAAACCATTTTGCATAAATTCTAGCTTATAATGCAACACATGCAATGACATACAACACGTTGGAACTAACCGTTTGACGCACTTCTTGCTAGACTGAGGAACGTCTTAACTAACTCGTTTTTTAACGAACAGGAAGACATCGCAAACTTTGCAGCTTTGACGCCTGCATGGGTTCATTCCTGTCAAACAAATTTAGCTTCAATGTGAACAATTTTTAAAATTATATACAATATAAATTATCCACGGAGATTTCCGAAGTGATGATTTATGATGATGAGGAAATTAAGAAGGTGGTGAAGTTTCTAAAAGGCTTAAAGATGATTGTTGTATTGTAAAATGTTTGAACCAATACTTGATTTAAATTGTTTTATCTTGTGACAGTTTCCACGAATAGAAAGACAAGGAAAGAAAATAATTAGGAAAGGGTAGCCATTTATCATTATTGACAGATTTTATTGTCTTATTAACAACGGTTAAAAAAGAAGACCGGCGGGAAAATATGGAAAATTAAAGAAGGGAAGTGAAATAGGAATAAAAGAATAAAGAAAACTCTATAAATTAAATGATGACTGTTTTGAGCCACCCATGACCAAGTAGATTGGTTGAAGAGATGTCAAATAAGAATTATGTTTATTAACAATTAATAGTTTTGGCCTGTAAGACCACTGATTAATAATTATAAATCTATAATATTAATAAATATACTATAAATAAATAATCAAATACAAGGTCGGGATTCGAATCAGTAACCTCCCGACCTCTTATCAGGCAGCCTTCTTAACTAAGTGATTTCAGTAGAAAAGCTATCTTATCCCATATCTAATCTTTTTTTTTGCTATTTCAAGGAAATTTTCTGAGAGCTAGTTGGCTTTATACGGCATAGTATGTTTCAAATACCTATCATTTATAAACTAATTCAGTAGATTAAGGAAGATTTCAGAAACAAAGAAAATATGCGAGCATAGATTTCAAAACTCATTACTTATTACCTACAGCAGACCACGCTGGCCACCTCCAGCAAGAGTCGGGTCATCCTTCGGTAACCACATCACCTCAAAGAGTCAAACAACGTTGAAGTAATCTGAGCTCTATACATTAATGTACACTGCAGTAAACTACTCCATTCATAATTTCATTAACATTTATTTTATATGTTAATAAATAATTCCGCTACTCACATTAGTGTGTCGCTTATTTAACCAGGCGACCCTCCACAGATCTAAAATTACAATACAGCCAAATGTCTCCAACACTTCCAGAAAGGAATCATGCGAAAAGTGGTCCGACATACCTCTTTCGAGTGGTTGAAGAACGCTGACCTGCACCCCTTGGTGTTCCGTCGGTGGGTGAGTTCATCCGCCGGAGACACATTAAGTTTTTTGACTCGTTGCAGCACCTGACAAACCCAGTTTTTAACACTATGACCCCACCACCCCTCCCGCATCGATGGCAACAGACTGTCGGGGAAAAATTAGGATAAGAATTAGTATGTAAGTTAGTTTTAAGGTTGAGCCCCATCACCTTTATTAGTCAGTTTAGTTCAGTCACGTATAATGTATATCATTATACTTGTTTATTCATTATATAATTTCTATAAAATAACAAAACCTGTGTATAATGTAGTGATGCTACAGGAAATACAAAATAATTTGTAAATAGATTCACCTGAGGATCTATAATTATATATAATTATCTAGAAATTTAAAGGGGCTTTGGAAAAAAAGGGAAAAAAAAAATCTAAAATATTATTAATTATTAAAAAAATATAGTTGGTGTAAGCACGCCTGAATATATTTGTGTGTATATTGAGACGTTCTGCATTTTTGGTTTTCCATAATCCACCATCTGATATTTTTTATTTTGATTAACTTTAATTACCAAACATGTGATCCCTACTTTGGCCAATGAGCGTGAGCCAGGTTGAGGAGAAAAAGTTTAGTTTACGCCTACCACCATGTTCGGGTCACTATCATATATCTGTACAATGCTGAGAGATATTTGCTTTGTTTTGAAGTAGAGTTGGCTGCCTAGTGCATAGAAGTGTGTCTATTGTGGAAACACAAAACGAAGTTTCTTTCATTTCATAATTATTATTAGTCAAATATAAAGTGCGGTAACAGGGACTTGATCCCTTTGTGTGACTACTATCGTGTTCGTAAGTCATTGGGCCTAGGGACAGACAGTTTTACATGAAAGTCCTATTTTATGTCAACATGACGATCTTACATTACTGTAATTACATAATATGTAATGTATGTTCACACTAAAGTGAGCTTCAATTGCAAAATTTTCATTGGCTACTGCAGGTAAAGGTGCTGTGAATCCATTAGAAACACTTAGCTGATTCAAATATAAATTAATCGTTGACTACGTCAATAGGTCAGGTCTCAGGATTCCAGAAGGATCAGTATGGAGGCATGTGGATTTCTATATTGGTGTGGAAAAGGGCCCTAAACCCTTCCATTTGTCTTTGGGCTTAAGTTAACCATAATCACAAAGTGTCTAAAAATCCGTTTTAGAACTACGTTACAAAGCACAGGACTTAAATTATTTCCGGTATTAGTGACTTTTCCATTCATCTGTTTGAGTCTTAGGCCCACAGGCCATCATGGCTTTGTCTGCCTGAAACACGAACTTGTATTTGACTCTAAGATGATACTTACACTTTTGATGATACTTTTAAACATGTTTAGAAATTGAATGTATTATACTTTTGTAACAATCACAAATTGCAATGTGAAATTATCAAAAATTGTATAAAATGAAGCCAAACTAAAGGACTATACTGATTTCCATAATTTATAATAACAAGGGGATATGAAGGGAGTGAATAACTCTCTAAGCATCCACTCTATAGTAATCATCATCCTGTAGTAACCTCCTAGTTTTGTAAGTGGATAGTCGAATAATCCAAAATGGCAAATGAGTGATCTTCCATTATTCCTGAGTCTTACCTTTTTGTGGATTCTACTCGATTGAATACTCTTTCAGGGGTCGGTTTTACCTTTGAAACTGTGCATCGGGCGTTGGACTATACACTGTGAGGAGCTATAACCTACTCCCCGCAATAACTTACATGATAATCTAATGAGCCGGTGATCCAAGGGTTGAGGGTTGAGGGGGGGCGGTGTGATAACCAGACAGACACCCCCCTCCCTGCCCGTAGGAGATGATTTACAGTAATAATTGCTCCTTTGTTACTGACTGAGTGTATAAAGTAATTAACAATAAATCAGCCGAGGAGACAGCTGCTATCGGCTCAACTTGAGACTGTATATTTCAGGACGAAGAGATATTGGATAAACTATAGAGTCCTCCGCCGGGAGAGATTATTCCCAGATAATCCTCGTGATCTATGCGTTGCGGATTAATGGCTCCTCTCTCTATATCTCCTCCTGCTCAAGTATTTCCGGTCTTGGCCACTTCCGGAAAGTGTGTGTGTGTGTTAAGTGTCTGAGGCCGGGCACAGTCAGCTGCGAGGCTCCACTTCCTAGCCACGGAATTTACAGCAATACGATTCTTATAGGTGTAAATATAACCGATATTAACAGTGTTATCGCTAAAAAGTACAAAATAAATTACAATGAAGAGCGTGGGACCCAAGAATGTAAGTGCTGACCCGAAACTTGAGAGCCTAACGCTAAGAGGTTGTCATTGTTTTCCAAGTTGGATTAAGACCTATAATTTTCTCGTTCAAAATAATTTGGCCATAATTTACGTCTTCTTCGAAGTATTGAACTATAAAAATATTTATAATAGTAACAAAAATTACAATGGTGACAAAAATTAGTATGCATTATATAAACATATAATATTTATAAAATAATAATAGTGCATGAAAATAAAAAGGAAATCTGCTGTGATTTATCTGCTTGAGATCAAATGTTAGACCTCTGAAGTTCAAGTGTTTAAAGTAATTTATTAAAATATAAACCATGTTATTAATTTATTTTTCTAGAAATGAAATGAAAATTATTTCTTAAAAAAGTAACTATATAATTTTAGAAATAAATAATTTTATTGTTTTGTAGAGTAATTTTTTTTTAAAAAGTTGCATTTTAGTTTTGTTATTACTGAGACATGTTGATATTTCCTATAAGAGATGTCGATTAGTGTCCTAGAAAATTATGTTTTATTCTATAATAACTACCTAAATGAAAATTCTAATCAACTAAAAAAATATATTGATCAAGTCCGAGCCCTAAAAATAGTATCGAAATGAAAATTAATTTCAATTGTTAATTAAAAAAAAAAGTAACACAATTCCCTATTACAGCTAAAACACTAGCAGTCAAAAATCAATAAGTGCCAAGTGAACAGAGTGACGTTATAGTTGAAGTTACCTATCGTTCAAGTTATTGGGAAACTCCCAAATCCACATGGTTGTCACCTCCCTCGCACGCGGCAGAGGAAGAGGAGTCTTGGGGAGTCCCCCACGCTACTCCGTCAGCCACTTCACTGGATACGAGCCAGTGGAGGCTGGTCAAGAGCGGAGAGCCACAAACGTTCACGACACGATCGGAAAATCTGGCCGTTGCCAGGATTCCCACTGTCACGTATTTGTAGCAGAGCACGTGGTCACTGGCGCTTTAGTCCCCGAGGAGGATTATAGGAACGAGTGGCTCAGTGTAATGACTGTGCAAGGGGATTAGGGTGGTTAGAAAAGTTAATAATAAGGGGAATTAACTATTGTTTTTAGGACTTTTGATTGAAAGGATTGGATACGCTTGATGTTCGTATTTTTTCCTGTTGGTCCGTGTGTTAATTGTTATATATATAGAACTTTATTGTGCAATAATTACAATCTGCCTTTTATAGGCAATTGTTAAAGGTATTTTTTAGCTAGCTAACATGTCTTTAAGTGTCAAAAATTAAACTGAAAATTTGTGTGTGTTATCCCTAACACGTGTGCCCATTTAATACACTGGGGCATGTTTTTGTACAAAAAAATAATTCTGTACTCTCCTTATTTAGTAACTGACATGTGGATCTCAACACATGTTTGTTTTTTTCTATTTAAAATTTCCACTTTAAATCAACGCCTATTCGCCACCGCGGATCCAAGTAGTGTAAAAATTCCTCACGACCGCCATGGCCCAGTGCAGAGTGAGAACGATAAACCTGGCCCTGATGTCAATGGACAAAGTTAAGAAGATGAAAAAGGTGCCGAAAGCCCGCAATAAGATGTCCGATCCGAGTTCTTGTCAGAAGCAGGAGACCATCCCTACTCCTCCAGTCCCTTTGTCCACCAGGAAGATATTGGTAAGGGACAATTAGCACTGGTCTGTTTCCTGCACGCAAGTAGGCTATGCTTAGGTTACCTGCTATCTTCATACTGTTGTTAGCCCAAGTTCAATTCAAATGTGTAACAGCGCCCAGTTCTAGGCATGAAGGTTCACTTTTAGAGACAACTTAGTTGCATCAATTTAATAGAAAATTTCACACCCGAATAGTTATGAATGTTCGCATAATCAGTAATATATGTTTAAAAAAAATCATTTGAGTTTATCAATATATTTCTGCTTGCATGTTTATTGCTTTTCTCGAAGAATAGAGTAATCAGCGATGTAATTAAACAAAACTCTAAATAGCGTCTATAATATCCCATAACCTTCTACAGAGAGTGTCCTATATGGCCTTTACAATTTCTTTTATAAAGAAACGACAAGTAGGCGTAGTTTAGTCAGCCTTTACACGGGCTTTTAAAGTACAGGTTCTCTCCTAGGTACCTTCAATTATACTATTAGAATTAAAGTAATATTTAAAGCTATCCATCTTGTTTTAAACATTGTCTTCGTAAAGATTCAATCATTACTATATTAAAAAAGTTTATGCTACCATTGATATGACCTGAAACTTGTGTATAGTCTACACCAGTGTCCTAACTACTACTGATTGGTCAGATGATTAAATAAACGTAGATTTTACGTTCCAAATTACTACTTTTGAGTAATTTCGGAGAAAAATCCTGGACCTAGTTTAATTAAAAGAGTTTATTGCGTCAAAACAGTTTTTGCTTTATTTGTCTTCATTTCATTAATGGCGTTTAAATATAAAGTAGTATTTGTCTAAATCAGTTCTATTTAATGACAGGTGTGCACTATCAAGCCTGTCAAGTTCCAATCACCACCAGTGCCCTGCGTGTGCCCACCGTGCTCGCCATGCAAGACCTACGCCCAGCGGAGTGTGGAGCTTCTCAAGACGGGCTTCAAGCTCTTCGTTGTATACGTCGCCCTGAAATGGACAACCGACAACAAACTTTGGGGCAGCCACAAAGATACATCGGAACTAATACTTGGCTTCATCCAGTCCAACTTCCCAACTGAAGGCGTCGAAGCGACTGTAAGGACAAATTAACATTACATGTATAAGCAATTAATTACAACGGGTAATTTACTAATTGAAAATACTTTTACAAACAGTGGGTTTTTTGAAGACCTTTTCGTGGTGTATTGAAGAGCTCCCAAGAGTAAGAGGATCTCTTTCAGTCCGATAGCGGTTGTAATAATAATTTAATCCATTTGAAATTTTAAAGATATATTCTAAAATGCCTAAAAATAATTTTTTTTTTATTATCATAACCATTTGATTATTTTTAATAACCCCATTAACAGCAGGTTAACAATATCAACTCAAAGTTGTTGTTTTTTTATTGAAATCAATATTTTACATAGTACTTAATTATATTTAATGGCCTGGTTATGCAAAAAATAAAAGCTGGCCTGTGAAAAATAATGAAAAGTTACTTATAAATTAATTAGTTTTTAAAAAAAGAAATTGAGGATAACAAATCAATGGTGTAATTACGTTAACTGTCATCGAACGTGAATTCGCCATTATTTGTTATTATTTGAAGGGATGATACTTTGCATTAAAGTTGTACTTGATACTAAAAAAATAGCAATGTTATAAAGGTTCAATTACATTGCAATAAAGTCATAAATATATAAAATATTTTACCAACGAATCACTTTGATGGTATGACCAAGGGTGGTTATTTCCAAAATGTCTGCTCTTTCACATTTTTGACGTAATTATTAATTAAATTATAATAATATAAACGTTATTAATAATAAATTCAAGGTTTCTTTATAATTTTATTATCATACTTATGCATTTCACACTTCCTCGGAATACTCCGGGAATATTCACTTACCCGGCATACATTAAGGGCTGGGCTTAAATTATTTTATGTTGCTGAATTTTTTTAACTATGCTGGTAGTTCCCAAAAGGGTATTTTCTTCGACAGCTCTAGCACCCGGAGAGATTCCAGCGCGGTGTCCTCCGGGATCAAGCCATTGCAGGAAATGATGATCAGGAAAATCCCACAACTCTCCAATCTATACATTCGCCTTAATTCTTCAGCTAAATCCTGGCATCTCACTTCTTTTCAGCTACTACCTTTCGCAAATTTTCATCCACAGGGGATCCTATCTCAATAATCTGCACCAGTTTTCTTTTATTATCAATAAGATGTCTGGCCTATTATTTAAAACCGTGTGGTCAGTACTGATAAGACTATCCCAGTAAATAGGGATATTATTCCCTGATATAATTAGTGCTGGGTAGTATTGATAGCAGGGTGATTGGCTGCTTGACAAGTTCATCCTCGTGGCTATAGCTTGATATTATGTTATTATGTCTTTGTACATATTCCCTCGCTGCTAGAACCTGACATCCTGAAGTCCCATGCTTTAGATTCTACCTTAGTCCTACACAAGCTAGGCAAATCGCTCATATTTTGCCCACAGGCGGGCTTTTTGTGGACTCTTGTGGCGGTGACTTGTACTTGTATAGCAAGAAGAAATAGTTCAGTTTCCTGGAAGATATCGCCATTCCTCATCCAGGATATCGATGCCTGAGAAATCATTCCCCAGGGAATAGTAGAATGTTCCGTGGAGTGCTTTCTTTTTCCATACCTCTGTGATGCTGGCAAATGTAACAGATTCTCGATTTTCATTTCTTGCTAGGTTGAGGGCCGTGTAGTTATAGCCCAACCATGCCCCAACTGAGAAAAGGTTACAGTCATTGTTCAGAAGGAAGTTTCGAAGACTATTTTCTTCTTCGAGGCTTTAGCGACCGCTAACTACATAATATAAATCACCCTATACTCTATTGTATATATATTGTAAATTGGTTATAATATGTTGTAAATTAATTTAAACAAATGTAAATAATATTACCAAACCATAAGTCATATCAGTGTAAATATAGTAAACAATGAAAGACGCAGCTGCAAAAAACTATTTAGTTCAGAGGCCCCTGCAGAGGGAGTCAGGTAGCTCCTGGGGCTGGGTGGGTCCTGGTCTAGAACATTCACACGTCATCCAACCCTGCAATGTGGTTGGTCAGAATAAAGCCTGGCCCTAATGGCTGGACGCGATTGGCCAGAATAAAATCCCAGGCCATTGACTACTTGGGGCTATATATACCCCCTAGTTTTAGCCGATAAGTCATTCTAACTATGGCTCTCTGGACTGGTACTAGCAGCTGCACTGATGTTTCTAGATTTGGCCTTCTCATTTATGAAAACCTCTGCATCTCTCTTTCCTAACCTCGCTATGTTTTAGTCCGGCCTTGTCAGACCCCACACTCTCCTAGTGGGATTCTCTGCCTTCATTTCGCTAAAACTACCACCTCTTTGGAAGAGATTTCCACTTCCTTGGGGACGACGGTCACCTTGGAATCTACGAACTTTACCTAGTAGTGTCTCCCCCAGTGATCCAGACTGCCTCTCTCCGGTTCACACTTGCCTTTGGGATCCGGACGGTTTTCGCCTAACCTCAGATACCGAGTGTGAATTCGTGGTCATTCCAAGACCATATAAACTACCTACAATACCTACCCTATACCTCTTCTCCTGAACATAGTGTACTGTTGGGGCACATACCTATCAGATATGGAGTTAGATAGTACAGTAGGTAAGACCCGTCAAGACCAATTCAGCTTTTTCAATGAAGTGTCCATGGGCACAAGGGTTTCATTCATTCGTGATCCCCACGATATCTTCCGTCACTGAACCTGGTGTAACGGTCTCTGGCTTTTAAAAAGCCCAACAAAACCCTAAAAACTAGGACTGAATGTTTCTGAAGAAAAACATTTATTTCGGTTGTAAAATTTAAGTAACAAAAAAAATTTCAACTCAGTTCCTAATTCATGTAAACAATTCTAATCAGTAAACATATAAAAGACAATGTTTAAATAATGATAAAAAAGATTTTAGTGCATTGCATCACACAATTGATTAAAGGTTTCAGTTTTGTTCATAGTTTGTTAATTTTATACATCATACTTAAAATAATTCAATAATGCATGTTTTTTAATTACTGCAGTATTTTTCACTATTTAGTGTATCTAAGCCATCAGGCAAAACCTGTATTTAATTATCATCCATCTATAGGACACTGCTGCAAAAGTATTCCGATGCACATTTTAACACAGAATTAATCATTTCACATAATTAATGTGTATTTAAGCCCCAATGAATGTTAGATACTACCAATTGGAAATCTTTAAATTAATACCCTGCGCAAAATTATAGACCATTATGTTTTATTAATACTAACTAATTAATTACTGATACCAACGACTTTAGGAGATAGCTTTATTTTTCATGTCTTCCCAATATCAAGTAGGACATTCGTATATAATATTTTATGTCTCAAGATTGACTTTGGAACTCACAAATACCAGGACAGACAGACACAAGATAGATAACACATGGATTTCTGATTTTCTGATTGAAAAATTAAGGGAACTCTAAAAATTAATAGAGCAGTAGTCTCACTTTCTATGAATAAGATTGACGACTTTCTACAGTTGCCGGACATGCAGAGGCTGAGGTACAAGATCCTCCAAGGATGGAACACACTTGCTGGCAACTTCTTCTACTACACCTTCGGGGTCCCGGTGAAGATGTTTGCTCAGCTCAGAGACTCGATAATGATTCCTGAAGAGATACTCAAAGAGGGCGATGACGAATATTGTCCACATGTCACACGTGATAATAAATAAATGTTTTCCTAATTAGTCAGAGATTACATTAAACATTACAGTAACAGAAATTTATATTTTTTATTTCTAATAGAATAGTACTAAGAGGCATCAAGGGATATATTATAATATATTACTATAATAGTAAGTAAAATCTCAAGAGCTTTGATACCCTGCTGAATATAAGAAAAATATGAGAAAAAAATATAAAAAATAAAATATTTATTTTATATTTTCAAATAATTAACAACCCTTAATCTCATTTTATTGAACTGAAAATATTTTCTGTGCCATTGAGTAATCAAATGATATCCATTTCATGTTTAAAGATCAAACAGGGGACTCACAATCTCCAAGAAAGGTAGCTTAAGACATTCAAGAAGGTGAAAAAGTTAGTTTCTGATTTTGGAAAAAATCAATGAAACCCTGATAGGTTGGAGAAATATTTTCATCAAACTATTCATACTGCATTTTGGTGCACAAGTGACCGCTTGTCATGCTTGAGTGAATATCTGAGGATTGTAACATAAAGAATTTACCCTGAATAAAAGACAAGTGTTTCAGGCAACAACAACAATTCAGCTGAGAATATTTGACATTGGATTTGCTAGAAATGCAATATTTGACTTATAGCAAACTAATCCGATGTGCAGTTAGTTCTTCACTACATTGAGTCCCTCTGCACCAAATACACCAAGAATAAGCACTCAGATAAAACATAACGATTTCATACAGGACGAGACTAATATTATCCGAATCTCTAGCCCCTGCAGGGGGGGTCCTCAAATTGCTAACTGAAGGGGTAGGGGTTAAGGGAGATTATCGACTTCCGTTCAGATAGCGGTAATGCATAAATAATTTAATCAATTAGAAATGTGAAAGGTGTGTTTAACATTGCCTTCAAATATTCTCATTGGTTTTTGGTTAAAATACAATAACAGGAAGAGAAAAAATATTCAAAAAAAGTAAGATTTTCCAAGTCCTAATTCAGAATATATTTATAGTGTACAAACATATGAAGTGGAGAGACTAGTTTAGAGAAAACTTTATTATTTAATGGAACAATGAAAGATTTATAATTTAATTTAAACATATATTTGTTGTCATTTGGTCTGGTTCAGATAGAAAAATATTTAGAAAATAAAGTGTTGAAAGCAAGCAATTGTTTTTGTTTCAACCAAAAACTAATCAGAGCATTTCTAGGTGATGGAGGATTACATTTAAAAAATTCAATTACTTTGATCTCGATTATTATATTGAGAAAAAAAGCTCCTCTTAGCATAAGAAAATAGAACTTCCCTATGGATATCGCCATTATAATCTAAGCATCACTTTCTCTTTGAAATGATGAAGGGATATAACGTAAAATTTTATGAATGAGCTTTTTTTGTCTAGTATATTTACCTGAGACCAAGCTAAATGAGCTCGGAGGATCACTATTGCTTTGCTATGTTAGTATGTTCATTCCTTTAACCTTTGAATGTCGCTTATTAAATTGCATATTTATGCATTTTGTACCACCAGCTTTTATTAAGTTATTTTATTCAAAACATTTAGTTATTTATTTTTTATATTTTTTTTTTAAAAGACAACTTTTAGAGACTGAGATGGTTTAACTAAAAAATGAAGTATTTTTGATTCAAGATACCAAATGTTTTTCTCTCAATAAATTAAGTGTTTAATAAGTCACAACATATTAATCATTTGTGAACTTATTAATTTGCTTTTGGATTGTGTTTGCTCATTGATTTTTCAAATCATTGCTTATGTTTATATAGATTACTTTCAGGTTATATAATATTTTTAACCTTAGACTATAATTAATTTAAAATATATTTCCAACAATCGTGAAATAAAAGTGAACAAGGGATAATTGATGTTCAGATTAAAAAGATGGAGTGGCTGAGAAGCAAACACTTGACTGGAGCACACAGCATGCTGTCCAGCAAGACATGTGAGGGTAGTGAAATGTCTAGAAACTGATCGAGACCATTGATGAGAACTTTGATTTGACTCCCTTTGCTTCATTGGCAGTAGAAAATAGACAAACATAAAATAGAATGCCTTATGTTAAAATATGAAGCATTCTTAAAGTGGTTTCAAAAGAAACTACGACCACAGATTCAGATCACAAATCCTAAAGAATGAGCATTGCATGGTAGATAGAAACTTGTCCGTGAAATATGGACTATGAACAAAGGTGGTACGAGTATCATTCACAAAGCACATATGATGATTTTTCACCAGTTTATTTATGAAAATGATAAAATAGTTACAAAAATATGTTATCACAAATTCAAAAACTAAAACACACATCCTTACAAAGGTAAATAGATTTACTGGTAACATTTAAGTAATCTAAAATAACACAGTACAAGTGGCATTTTTATATTTGCTATCAGTTTTACAGCTGGTGAAAAATAATTGTTTCAGATTGTGTATTTCTAAATGAATAATTTTCATAAGACCGCATCCTCTTGAAGAATATAATCTCATGAAATTTTAATAGAATTTTTGATGCACTGTTCATTAGTATGATGGCTCCCCATGATTTATGGTTTACTAGTGTTCAATAATATCATTCAAAACCCACACACAGTTTAAATGTCAAAAAAAACAATTCATTCAGCTAACCTTAAAAGTAATCAATTAATTATACATCAAATTTATCTCAGAAGTTTAACACTTTCTAAATACAAATTATAAGGCAAGTACACTTTAAAAAAAAACCCTATGCAAAGTTTAAATTTCAATTTTCATGCCGTAATTAATGATCATTGTTGAAATTTAAATATCCTAATTATTTAGATCTCAGTGTAGATTTACTAAAATAAGATATAAAAATACTTTGGCAATTTTGCATGATATCTTGTATCCATGGTAGATACTCTAATATGAACATTAGTAAGTTTAGGTATGATATGTCAAATTTTCATGAAGAAACAGAATATTTTTGTAGAAAAAGCAATGATGATTAATTTTATCATATTTTCATCGTTAATGCATTGTGGCATGGCTTGGGTCTGTTGAAATTTCTATGTTAAAACATAGGAATACAAGAAATTCTCTATTTTTCTGCCAAAAAAGTTGATAATAAAACCAAATTACATGTCATTTTGTTCATGAATCATCCAGTAAAATTAAGCCGAAAGAATCAATATTTTTTAATTAATCCTTATGAATGTTTTACATTTATTTATGAGCCATTCACTGTAAATAAGATTAATTTATCTATAGTCTACTTAATCTTTTATTGAAAACAATTAGACCTTGGATGACAAATATGATTTCTTATCATCTGTTTTTGTAGTTATTTCTGGATTAAGAAATTATCCCTGTTATATGTATAAGATAAAAAAGACTGAACATATAATCAAGGTGAAATGTCTACTTAAAATATCAGTAACAATTTTTTTTTTGAGATATCATTTCAAGATTTAAAAACATGGAGATATATGATCACTCCAATTTTAAATTTCTACACTGAGCACATCATAAATAGGAGTGCAGGCATAAACCTGTGCGACATTTATAAGCAACTACATCTGTCTGCGGGGCACTGCGAAGGGTAAATGATGCATTTATCCTGGCAGTAAACATCAGCTCCTGCTCTTCCTCTCAGCTCACCAACAGCAGTACATTCTTGGCTGTAATAAGGAAAAACTATCAATTATAGATATATAAATATAAATCACTGGTTCTCCGAACTTTTCAGATCTAACAACTATTATTTACATGCATCTTTATATTACAGCGTGTATAACAAATAACAGCCATAAAATCATATGTATATTATTATTCTAGTATAAGAATACTAAAAGTAGAAAATTCAAAAATACAAAAAAAGCATGACTAAGGGTCCCTGGAAGCCAGATTTAGTGAAACAAGACCTCATGAGAAAAGAAGAATATGTGTGATACAACACTCTAAGTGTTATAGCCGTCCGTGCCGTGGAACGGAATTTCCAAGCTGACTTGGAATCATGCTTAAAAAGTTGTCCAACCAAAAAACATGGCAGCTCATCTGCAATTCATGGCACCAGTTGCTACAAGGGAAATATGAAAAGAAGAAATAAAAAAATATAAGTAGTTCAAGATGTATTATGGAAAAAAAAATAAAAGAGAAAAAAGTGGTAATTATTTTAAATGTCTTTTAGACCTTGCTAAATTAAATTTGAAGTTAAACTGCTTTATTTAAACAATTACTCTGTAATTTAGTGTTTTTTCAATACATATAGTTAACTTGATAAGTTCACTATTCAGAACGTTTGTGACTACCTCTATTGTTTTTATCCAAACGATTGAAGCCTGAATCGGGTAAATGGACATGTGAAATAATGGAATATCTTTCTGAGGTATTGATATTGCACAGTTAACAGTTTGATAGTTTGATATTTATTTATACATGGTTCAAAATTCAAATTTAGCACTTTTCCACTAGCTTTGAACATTAGCCTAATGGTTGACGTGTAAGGTAGATTATTTAAATAAGCGCTAGTAACACAATTTAGTTTTTCGTAATTTTTATAATATTTAGCATTGCTTGCTATCATTTCAAATTCTTTCCGATAAAAAAAATATTACAGTAAGTAGTAATCCCAGTTTCTAAGTACTTAGTTGTCATACAAAGTTCATTTTTGCAAAGATACAATTATGTTGCTAAACTATCCCAGTGAACTATCAATTAAAATTATAGATAATTAGAAGCTAATTCTATTTGAAACAGATTCTTGAAATGCACCAAAATCTGTATTTAATTATTCAACTCAAAACAAAGTATGTAGTAATACTTAATCTATGTCCTGAACATTTGTGTACATATGTACGTATAAGTGTTCGCCTGATCATTATGTATAGGAATTCAATGAGCATGAAATATAAATATGATTTGAGATTCAAAAGAAAGGGTAAACCTATTGAAAAATAAATATTTTCGCTACTCATGGAGTAGCTGGAAATCAGTGAGTTGTACTACTATTGTTTATATACTATTTATATAATAGTATTAATAATATAGCGACTAATAATATAGCAGAATAGATATATTGATGATTGATTGAATTCTTATCCCTTGTGAGATAATTATATCTCATAATTAAATGTTATTATCTTACAGTTAAAACAAATTCAGCATCAGATAATTTAAATAAACTGGATATAAAATTCAATAACATTAAGACAATGGATAATATAATATACATAAATAGCGATCATTAATAATAACAAAATGTACCTAGTATACAATAATAAAACATGGCAATTCAAACATCAATAATAATTTTACGCTAAAACGATGGCTAACAAAGTTGTACACTTTTTTGTACATAATTCTAATGATTAATTCGATAAAAATTTGTTAATTTTGCTGATCTCGGTATCACTGTCTTCACTTTACTTGTACTTAAAAAACAATCCGATCCCGGATTGACGACTGACCACAAAGCAATGCAGTAAATTATGGACCAAATCATCCCTATCTTTATTATACAAAGTACATTGTTTATCTAAGTCAAATGAAATGGTATTGATCCAACCAAACATACCTACCTGGGCAATCATTCTAAACTTTGATATGTACACGCAAACAAATAATGTTAATTTAGACCAAATAAGTAGTAGTATGCATTTTCTATTTATTCAATGACTCTGAAAGTATCAATAAAAATGGTAAATTCCACTAAAAAAAATCCAGAAGAAACACTGCACCAAGCAAAATGTTCATTATATTTTCATTCTTCTTACATAAATATAGATAGTTATAGTGCATTTACCAGCACACAAGGCTAAAAATGGGAGAGGTCTTTGAAAAGCTCCTATGTAAATCTGTGTATATGTTAGTTCTGTGTACGGACTATGAAGTTCATCGACCTGAAGTGTAGTACTTCATACTTACGGGCATGCACAGATTTCTTCAGGACAGTTTGGTGGGTACCGAAGACAGTTCTCTTGGCACCACTGGTCCATGCCAGGTAGGAACCTGTACCGATTTTGAGGAACACACACCTGAGATCTGAAAGTGGACAAAAATATGTTATGTACAAAATAAATTGTATGTTAAGACTATTATTAAGTTAGTAAATCTTTTATACCCAAAAATACAGGTAATTTTTATACCGGGTTTTGATTCATTTTTCTAAGCAGATTATATTTAATACTTTGTTTATTATTAGTTTATATGCACTTTAAAATTATGGTGTAATTTTATATAATAGTAATTAGGAACAAATAATTTATTTATTTAATGTAAGATAAATTTTGGTTCTTAAGGGACATAACCGTATATATATAATAAATATTTTCCACTTACCTAATGACAAGAGGAGCAACAAGTTTGGGATTGATGAGGTCCCTGAAGTAGAGAAGGAACGGGTTATGGAAGTTGATGAATGTCGGAGGCAGACCACTGGTACTGGTCACTATTGAAATGTCAGCACAGTTCCTGAACGTTTCCGGCTGCCCGCAGCCTACTGCTTCTGTTCCATTGGCACATGTACCCCACATATTTCCTAGACACAGAAGCTTAATTATTATTTAGTTTTATTTTAGAAACTTAAGTAATGATTATTTTCAAAACATTTGTTATGCAATGTAACAATCATCATTAAGTTAAGGCAGCTTGATAAAGCTAGATTCTTTTAGTGCAAATGATGTAAATAAAATAGGATAAATTATTAATACAATGATTAGAGACAAATCCTCTCTATTCCTCCAAGATAGACCCAGAAAACAATTGAAATAACAAATCACTACTTTGACAAATATTAAATTGATAACTTTTATGTTTTGACAATTTAATTAATAGATATGTAGCCATCAGATTTATGATTGTTATGAATCTAGTTGAGCTAATAAAATTTGATCGAGCCATAAAATGTTTTTTTAAAGTTCTTCTTTTTTATTGTTTATTTCTATGGTTTCATTAAATGTTTGGTACTTATAGATTGTAGTAAATTAATATATCATTTAAGGTTGAATCACGTTCAATATTTTTTTTAATGTTTTAATGGATACGCTGCCCATATTTTTGGTAAATTTTAGCTAATTGATTAGTTATTTATATGATTTAAATTATGCTAGCTAAAGCATCTACATATAATATTTCATTATGTTTGTAAATTTTATTTATTATGAAATATCTATTGGCCATAATGATTTCTTTATTAACAATTAAAAGTACATATAATAATTAGATGTACATAGTATATATGGATATATAGAAGTACATATAAGAATTATTAGATGATTTTTTTTATAGAAAGGAGTATTCTGCTCAAATAATTTGTCAAGAGGTAGTTTTTTGGACCTTTCCAAGACCCAGGTATCCATGATGGTAGCTGATCTCTGGGTTTTTTCAGAGGTTGCCATAAATAGCAGAGCAAGCAGGCAGAAAGGTATTTGTCTTTTTCTTATCATTGGGGCAGTTCAGATAGTCAGTTAGTTAGGAGTCAGCAGCCATGAGACCAGGTATTGAAGAAAGGACCTCACAGACCGAGACCCGAGGATAGACCAATAAGGCAGGAAGAAGATCATCCACCAACCATGCAGAATATTCATATGACTATTTGTATTAGGTAATTATTAATTTATGTATAAACTCTAGAAAATTGTAATATTATGAAAATAATGCTCAGTAGCCACATTGAACCTTGAGATGAACTTGACTTGTTATTCTTTATGAATGTTCTTTTACCTTATATAATTAGAAAGTAAAAACATATTTTAAAACAAAGCGGAATCCCTATAATATATTAGGCATATTTTTTTTATTACTAAGATTTTATTATTTTGGGGAAAGGCTGAGTGCTAGAGACTTGTTCCACCTCTGTCAGGGGTTGACCTGGTATTGAAGTTCCTCCAAGAATGGTTATATGGGCCGTTATATGTGGCAAACCACACTCAACATTCACCAGCATCTAGCACATAAAACCTAACACATAACATCAATATTATTAATATTAAATTTTATTTATTAATCATTCATTTATAATTTGAAACCCTACTCAATACATTTTTTTAAATTACTAAGTAATAAAATTAATGGCCCTTCAGCCCTTTAATTGGGGTTACTTTCATTATTAGAATATTTGAAGTATAAAATTAAATGATCATTCAAAATTGTATTCTTTTGAATCAAATTCGGTTTGAGTAAAATTAAATAATATACATGTTATTAATCAATTAATGGCATCATGAATAGACATATAGACAAACAGACAGACACAGGAATCAAAACATAAGTGTTTCTGGTTTTGAAAAAAAAGCTAAATTAAACTTTACTGCATTGTTTGGATCATGAAACTCTATAGTTAGCTAACATGTTATTTTTTTTTAAAGATATGAGAGAAAAATTTACACCTCATATTACTATGTTGACTCATTAAATGGCAGATAATGTATTGTACCCTATTATTTTTTAAAGGTTCCAATACCTGTGTAGTAGGTCCATTGAAGAACACATTGGGAGCAAGTTAAATACGGAGGCAGTCTAACTTTGTATCTAAATATGGCTTTCTTCTTCGCTTCTCCTGGAATAAGAAACCTCACATCTCTTGTTCCAGATATGAACAATGGAAACCTTAAAAATATTCAGAGATTGTATTCGATCATAAAAAATAATGATATATTCTTCAACCAAAAATATTTAAATTTAAGTATGTCGCATCACACAATTAAGTGTTTTTTAACAGCAGCAATAGCAGTTTTGATGGATTTTATGTAAATATATGCCACTATCCTCAAATCTCCAAATCCTAACACACGTCATTATATTCTAATACTTAAGACAACAGAAAGTTTGTTTAGGTTTTAAGTGCTTAACGTCGATGTTTTTACCTATTCAAATGGTACATAGCTGATACGTAAATTAAATAATACCCTATCTGCCAATCTAAAACCTCATTGTACACTACAAAAAAACATTTATTTTTTGGTTACTAAGTAATTGATTAATTAATCGCCCTTCAACATTTTGGTTGGGTTACTTTTATTGTTAGCATTTTTTGAGCACCAAAAATGGAACTAACATGCGAAATAGCATGAGTCATAAAAAAATGGTTTTAGAAAATTTATATTTGTTTAATTATTGAGCATTAATAAATTCATAGCAATATGGAGATTTAAGTATTTTAAGGCCAGATAGTCAGAAATCTAACATAGGGGTGAAAAGGTTTCTGCTTTTAAAATTAAAATAAAAATTTTAAAAAACATTTCTTTGCATCAGTTTTTCAAATTCTCTATAAATATTGGAACATTGCTAATTGTACATATTACTTAGTAATATAATTGGTGTTACTGTTGGTTTGATTTAAACATACGTCAAGTTTTTTGGAAAGTAAAATTGTGGGAGCAGGTTCTATTAAGAGAATTATTGCCTAACAAAGTACTTTAGCTTTATTAAATAATCAAGCTGAGATTCAAGCAGTACTGGATTTGATAAGATCAACAAAGTTCTAATTTAATACAAATTATGATAATTTTTATATTCTTATGGGTGTGTTTAAATAAATAAACTACTGAATCCAGCATACTTTATACATATTTAAGTAAGTCAAACCTGTCGAAGCATGTCTGGGTCGCCTCATATTTGGGATTGTTATTTGGGCAGATGAACATTTCGAACCTTCCCCAATGATTAGCAGTCAGTTCTACCTCCACATCTATTTCCTAAAAATCCATAAAATATACAAATTATTCACCTATTGCAAAAAAAAAATTAAATCTGATTTTATATTTTTATTTTAATAAAACAAATATACCTGGCCAACGCTGTACCTCCTTCCGATAACACCTTTAGCAAACTGACCTCCCGCTTCGTGTGGCCTAGGCGTCTGCAGGCTGTAAGCATCTCCGCAAACACCACACTTGCCTTTATTCTGTGTCCACTGCACTGCAACCAATCATATGGATATCAAATATCGGTTGTTAATGATAAATCCTCTAAAATCTCCTTAAAACAAGAATGATTTTAATGGAGAAACTTTATGCAGACAAATAAATATTAAAAAGATATATCAAGTAACAGAATGAATATGAAGGAACCTGAGTATCCCCCGCAGTAGAGTTCATTGTCGTTGTAGTTGACCGGAGTCGGGAAGCCAAACCTCCACATGCTGTTCCTAGCCGGGGGGTCCATTAGTCTACCATGGCCATCTGTTTCTTGCACCACCTATAAAAGAGTTTTTATAGTTTTTTTATGTTGGATGGAGGGCAAGAGAACTCACCAGCTTTCTCAATGCACTATCTGGGTATAAAAATGGATAGGCATCTCCATTTCTCTACTCATTTTAGTAATACAATTGAAAAAGTACGACACAGGTCTTACTGGCTTGCTAACTTCACCCAACTTGTCGCTTTGTCTCAAACTGATGATCTATAAATGTGTCCTCCGGCCAGCTCTGCTAAGGTGCCCCGCTATTTACCCAGTTGACTGATAATACAGCCAAATGTCTCCCACATTTCCAGAATGGGATCATGCGAAAAGCGGTCCAACATAGGACATTTTGGAAATAACATAGATGAGGCTGACAGAAGACATAAATGTACAACTAGCAGCACAAAACCAACACTAACTAATTCATTCTGTTCAGTGCCACCATCAATGATAAATTTCACCATCAACACCCAAAGAAAGTGAACTGAACAACTATATTCTAGACATACACAAAAGACAAATGTTAAAACTTTATCTAAATCACAAAAGCCTTAGGTCTTTCCTATGTAAATATTTATGTTGTCAATGTGTGGCCTGTGTGGCCAAAATTCAGGCATTATCAGGACCTAACAAGAGTCAAAATTTCTTCAGCAAAAGCATGCAACATGAATTACAAATTGATCATTGTAAATTGGTAACTGTGGGAGGGGGGGAGCACCTCTAAAGTGACAGGTTGTGCAGTGACAGTAATTTGTTTTGATTGAAAAAAAAACCATATAAATTATTTCATCAATTTATATTATTGCTGATATTATGTTCAATATCTAGCATGACATGTTCTGTGTAATAGATCTGATAACCTAATGTAACCTCTCGCTTACCCAGCACATGTTTTATTACATCTATGGAATTATTTTTACAATTAGTTCATTAAAAAATAATTAGTTGACACAGTGCGGTTGATATTTAATTATTGTCACACCTTACTCTCATGATGCGGTTTGGTGTGTAGTGAGTAACATTGTTAAAAGTTAATAAACGATGTAACATAACTGTTAATACATAATTCCCATGGTATATTTTTTTATCCTGAGGTACTCCGTATTATTTGTAGCATTTTTGTTCATGTCTAATAGTACACGATCTATTGGTGTTTTATCGCCATTAAGCAACTAATAATAACAATAAGAAGATTAGAAGAGATTTTATGTTTACATTTTTCTCTTTGGAGCAAAGTCCTTCAGATCCTGATATTATTGCCTTAATAGGATTCAACGGGCTAATGGAATTATTTTGTATAGAATTTTAATGAAACTCTAAAGCCCTCAGGATAAATAATATAGATGATTATTGGAAAGAAATATACATATATAACGAATTTTGAATGATTTAATGGGAATATATGTCTTTTAAGTGGCGATTAACCGATTTTCAGAAGCCCACGTATTGTAAATGCCAAGGACGGGATCTGGGCTCGTATGGCCACTTGGGTATTGCACGTCTTCGTATGGAGATTTATATGCTCCATTACAGCAGGTAAATAACAGATAAAATTAATGGGCATGGCAGCAAGCAGGGGTCAGAAATGTGGAAGAATTTCTAATACTAATAAGAAACTTTGTGCAACCGCTATGGTGCCGGTCGGTGGTCGGAGGTGTCTTTGTCGGTGAGAGGTCACAATGACTTAGTTCTATTAGGTGCAAGAAAAGAGTGTGCACTCATTTTTGTTCTTCAAGAAGGCGATATCAACGAAATGGGTTTAGGGCGCGGAGAAAGGGATAGAAGGAAAAATAAATATGCCAGGACAAAATTTCGTACACGACATATAAATAGCTATGCATTTTTCTTCAGCCCTGCTGATCTTAAGTAAACAAATTAGGCTAAGTGAAGTTTTTTTTCTGATATTTAAAAAAAAATTGCGATACATTAAGCGAACATGCCTTAATGCAAATTCGATCAATTATCCCCGCCCCCGTTTTTGAAACATTTGCATTTTACCTGAGAGGAGATAGGATCATATATGCCAGCGAGAGCTAAGGTCAAAAACCATGTTATGTGTCCTTCAAAAAGTTTTGAAAAAGTGGTTTTCCATGTCCCGCGCCTGATGTGCGTGTGTTCCAGCGGACATTTCAAATTTGATATGTCTTATTAGGTTACAAGTGGCTGTGTATATCTTATGTAATACTGGCAATTCTCGACCGAATTAAATCGATTGCAGATGGACTGCTTTCCGAAAATGTCTTGCAGGCTCTAACAGTCAGGGGCCATTTACGTTTTTCATTATATTAAAACATAATTTTTAGGCTGTAGGAGAACTTCATCGGTTATAAGTATCAACTGAGGATGACAGGCGTGGGCTGTTGAAAGCGGTTACCAATTAAAGAAAATCCAATAAAGAGAAACGAACATTGGTGTTTTATAAAACCCAAATTATACCATCTCTTTCAATCTAATACCTCATTGTACATAAACTTATATACATTGAAATTTAAATAATATAATTGAGTTTCCATTAGCCTCTTGAATCCTATTATGGCAATTAATCTTATATTAATAACATTGAAAATAATAACCAGTTAAATTTATTGGTCCATGTATTTCTACACATTCTGAATTGGATGAGTAAAATAGCCTATCCCATAAAAGAATTTCTACTAAAGGGCAACTAATTTTGTATGTTGCCCCCCCCCCGTCAGTTTGCAGCGAACAAATTTCTTTGGTGGCTGCCTTTCCACTCAACAAATGAAATACTCGATTCACAAAGTTTTCTTTGGACATTCCCTTTGCGATATATGATCATAAATTACGTCACAAATTAGAAAAAATGTAAACTGGAGTAAGGAAACTTATTACGCTATTTTAAAGTTAATATTGTTTTCAAGCACAGGGTTTTTATTAAGATCCTAGTTGTTAGAAAACATTTTTCCTTCTAAGACCTGCACACACTGATTGGGATGGTGGGAGTTAACATGTAAAGGGATAGAGTCTGTTTTGTTTAGTATGTTGCGTTTGATAATCCTTCTTGATGAAAAAGTTTAACAGTGTTAATTCTTTTTCTTAGAATATGTGTCTACGTTTCGATTTTCTTATGCTAATTGTTTAAAATATGACTATTAGTGGTCGTTTTTTTCTCTGGACATTCTATCACACATCCCCATCTTGTCTGATATTTAATGGAATACATAAAACTAATAAGAATAATCAATTTAGTCTGCCGTTCCAAGCAAATATCAAATAGGATTTCATCCAATCGGCCCAGCGCATTATTTCTCCATGATTGTCATCTCTAATGATATATCCTTAGCATTTTCCAGAAGGATAACTCCTTCAGAAGAGCGTCCTTCGACTTCCATCCTTATCGCCTTGTCAGTCCAGACGAAGAGCTAAGAGGGTCATTTGTTAGTTCGTGACTGGTCCGCTCCTGTTTGAGCCAGAGGAAGGTCTCCTTGCCTTTTGATTCCTTTTTAAAGACTGCATTGCGTGACTACTGCAATCACGAGGGTGTGGCGGACTCCGCCGAAAAACAGTTACAGTGGTTCAAAGTTCAAACCGCTTAATAACTTCTGTAGGTCAATCTGCCCTAAACGATCTGTAAATATAACGATTCGCTCATGGCCGGCGTTGAATTCGATTTAAAAAAAAACGATTCATTCTAATCACCACAAAAATAAGCCAATTCACTAAACACAAAAAAACTTCACGTCTCCATAAACGTGAATTATGCTGCTGTTTTTTTCTGCTTCCAGTCCTTAACGTACCCATTTCACTAATTGAAGTCAGCGAGAACGTGTTTTCGGTTGTTGCCCAATTAAAGTTTACCGCCTTCTTTTCTGATAAAGAGTTGAACATTAACATATTAGTTATGCTTTCGTTTTTTAGGGTTCCGTTGTTGTTTGTTTTTTCAAAACCACAAGCCCTTGTGGTTTCACCCATGAGTCTGACAGTATGTTCCCTTAGTAAATGTTCAAGCTAGAAGTATGAAGTCTCGCATATAGCTCTAGTTTAATAATGAAAATACATGAAAAATATAACCTTTTTAATTTTATAAAGTAGCCATTATTGATTAATCGTTTTTTATGTTTTATTATTCAAAATCAATATGAAAATATGTCGGTATTATCATACATGCAGTATTTTATAGACAGAGCATGCAGTTGTAGTAAAATTATTAAGAAAAAAATAAATAAAATAGTAGTTATAAATATAAATAAAGGTGTGCCCTAAAGCGGACCTTACAAGATCAGTTCTAATGTCATTATCTTCATAAGTCTTTCATCATTACTCCTTTACCAACTGATGAAACGTAATGTTATTTCAAATGACCCTGTAAGGTTGAAAAGTAATGATGAAAGACTTATTAAGGTAATGAAATTACAGATAATGACATTAGCACTGATCGTGTAAGGTCAGTTTTAGGGCGCAATTTTATTTATATTATTAATTATAATTATTTTTATTGTTTTCCTAATACCTTTACTACAAAAACATGGACTATCTATAAAATACTGCATCCATAATACCGACATATTTTCATATTAATTTTATATATTACATATATATATATAATTCCTTTATTGTGCTAAAATTACAATCTGCCTTGCTAGGCAATATTAATTTTAAATAATAATAAAACATAAAAAGCGATAATTACTGAATTAACATTACTGATTGTGTAAGGTCCGAGTAAAGTACGTGACGTAATCTGGCCAGACTCGTTTGGTCACCAACCTGGCAAGCAATATAATTACCACCAGCTCGAACCTTTGAGGAAGATGGGTATAGTTCGTCGAAAAGGTTCTGGTATACATACATCAATAAAGCTGAGGAGAGACAAAAGGTGTTTTATTTTTTAATATACACTCTCATCACCAACAAGTGACTATTTTTTCCTTGTCTGTTAATTGAATGCTCTTTCGTGATAGATATATTTGTATGAGGACTTAAGTCAAGCAGTTGTAATATTTATCATCGGCCAGCCACCCTTCCTTATGAGCTACCCTGTACAGAAGTACACAGTCAGTGAGGTCTTACAAGGATTCGATCTTAGGCGCATTTCTTTCTGTTTATAGATAACTGAGAGATAACTCTGTAAAAATTAGAATGTGAAAAATTACAATCTGCCTTATTTGACAATAAGTAATTGTGATAAATGTTCTCATTCAAACCATATTTACAATTTTCATTCACACATTATTTACAAACAGCCCAGAGACCTCCAAGTCCACATGGTTGTCACCTCCTTCGCATGCGAAAGAGGAAGTGGAGTCTTGGGAAGTCCCCCACCGTCTCTCCCCGTCCCCGTGAACCCTCCATCACATAGGTATTCTATATGATAATAACTTTTATAAGATATAAATAAGGTATCTGGTAGGCTCAGAAGAAGAAGAATGAACGTAGAAGAAAGAAGAGTAAATGAATGTAGGATTCTTTTTTACTAACAGATACAAAAAGAAGAATGGATAGTAATAAGATATTAGGAAAGAAGTAGGCTCCATACAAATCGCTCTGTGAGCTGTTGGCCACATCAAAAAATTACACGAAGCCAATAATAGAGAACTGTAAAAAAGATCGACGCTTCGTCCACACGAGACGTGGTAATAACTGCGCGGGAGCAGCCAGCCAATCAAAAAATTAGGATATTTAATCTGTCTACTATTTGTGCATTATATTATACATGGAATGCGGATGTATACAAATAAATAAAATAATAATAATAATAATAAATGAAATAAAAATAACCAGCTATGTTACATGGCAGACACGATCTTCTATAGCTCCAATCGTAATTGATTTTTTTTTTCTCGATTCCGACCCAGATGTGATCTATTTTTTCGATTGATCAATTATCGTATGTGACTTATAGAAAGAAAGTATCGCAGATCATCTAAGGGGTCTGGAACCTTTACGAATCATATCCAGCAATCATTGACCACCCATTGAGCATTGTCTTCAGCCATCACATTCAATTATCAATAATATCAATAGTGGGGCAATAATAGTCCGCTTTAATGATTATTTCCCCGCAGATGTTGCATTGATGGCATCACGGCTACATTGCCCACGCGCGTGCGATCATCTGTTGCCCACGTCAGAGGTCATTACCGATTCATCAGTGGTGGATGGTAGGGTAATATTTATTGATTTTTTGGAAGAAATTTCGGAATTATGGACATCTTACAGGAAAAGACCTGATCTAGACACACATTATACGGCGAAACGTTATCCATTAATCAACTTGATGAAAGTCTAACATCTCCATATCATCATACTATCTAGAGAAAACATATTCTTTCAAGCAAACTAAAAGCAATTACAAATGACAGTTTTATATAGAATTATTTAGTTGTTTTATTTCTGAAAAGTTTTTGAAGAGAAATGAAATGTTGGTTTTACTTAAAACATAATTTATCGTTTTATTTGCGGTCATAATTGGAACAGATTTAAAGTAGTAAATATAATTATGAATCCGTACTCACCTGCAATACTATCACTGCTATCACTGTTAGGAAACCATTGTGACTGTACTTCGTGGGACCTGCAACATGAAATTCATAATTGTTTATCTGTAACAGCAAACCGCATACATGATATCAAATAGGTGTGGTGGTTCATGATACGAAAGTTCTGGACACATATCCTTAGATGGACAGTGAATTTATTTCAGTTGTCCAGAACTGGGTCGCTCAGATTTTTTTGCCTTTTTTACGTGTAAAAAATGACTATTAATAAGATTTTAAATCGATCTTGAATTAGTACAGAAAATGATAGATTGCCAATATTTTCTATAAATAAATAACTATGATGACTGCCCAATAGTATTTTTGTTGGTTTTTTCAGTGAAACTGCCTTTTAAAAAACGTATTTTTTGAATAAACTTTTTCAAGACTCTTTTTTTATCCTTCCTATTATTCTAAGGTTAACCTTATATTTTGACTCGTGTACTATTAAATACTTACCAGTTTTTGATCAGTTGTTTCTTGTGCGTCTGTTTTTTTTATTATTCTTTTCTATTCCTCAGCTTCAATGAGATAAATTAGTAGCTACTTGAATAAAGAAGTAAATAATTTGGCTAAAAAATTAAATTTTGTGAATTAAATTTTAAAAAATTAAGTTTGTGATATGTTGGGTAGCACTGCCTACCAACTTTTGATTTATTTGACTATTGCTAAGCCCTTGTTTTTTTTTTACTGACAACTGAAAAGTACAGTAAACTATAACAAAAAATAAATTTTTCTCTATGCATATACACTTACTCAAGTATGTATGTAATTATACTTAAGAAATTGAGTATACTATAATATCTATCCAATTCAAATAAAAGTAGACACCTCTATCGATGGCGATGAGTAATGTTTGAGCAGGCCGTTGATCCGCGGAGGTTCAAGTATATTTGAGTACCCATTCACCGCCATGCAAATGACAGGACCAACAAAGACTTGTGCAGAACAAGCGTGACAAAGCAGATATTAGTTGAGCACAAACACTGCCTCAGATGATTCGTCTTTAATCTGGACATGGGGAGGAATCTGGGATGTTGTCGTTTTACAGCCGCTACAAGGCTATGGTGAGTATATGGTTCGGATGAACAGCTAATGTCATTTGATGGCGAATCTTTGACGAGGAAAGGAGCAGTTTAAAATCATTAATTATTAATTCTAATTTTTGATTTAGCATTATTAATACATCATTTTAGCAGTAGACATTTGTTTCAGAGTTTAAAGTATTCAATTAACCACGCTACAGGATCACAAATGATAATATTGATTAATAATGAACAGCCAAAGAAAGGAATATAGTAGCGAGATCGAGAATAGAATCAACAAATTGGAAAAAGAGTATATAGTGTTTTTATTTATTGAACTATTTATGTGGAATCATTCTTTCCTAAAAGTAATCATGTTTATGTATGTAATCATTTTAAACATAATTTTAATCTAGGCTAATGAGTTCTTATTAGTTTTTTTAATTATGAAACTTCTTTATTGTGATAAAATTACAATCTGCCTTATCAGGTAGACATTGTGATAAATGTTCTCATACATACCATATTTACAATTTTCATTCACTCGGTCATTCATACAGTATTTACAAACAGCCCAGAGATCTCCCAAATCCATATGGTACATGGTTGTCACCTCCCTTGCATGCGAAAGAGGAAGTGGAGTCTTGGGAAGTCCCCCACGCTCCTCCGTCAGCCGCGTAACTATTTATAGCAGGTCACGAGGCCTTATCAGCAAAGAACTCAACCAAATGCGATTTGAGTCATGTTAATACTAAAATTTTTACCATTTAAGGAGTTTTGTAAACTTCGAAATAAATGAGAATCCGATGGTGCAAGGTTGGGGTTGTATGGGGGAGGCAACAACACTTCCTAACCAAGGTCCAATAGTTTCGTACGTGTTGCTAAAGATGTGTGAGGCCTCGCTTAAGTCGTCGCGGAACCCAAATATCGCGCTTCTTAACAAGTCCAAGACATCTTATATGATATTCAATTGTTGTGTGCGATACATTTAACTGTTTTTCAATCTCTCGCACAGTTATATGACGATTCGATTCAATTATAGCTTTCATTTTGTCATCATCAACTTCAAACGGTCGATCAGAACGTTGGTCATCTTTCAGTGAAAAATCTCTAGAACGAATTTTTTTAAACCAATTCTGACACGTGCGTTCTGTTAAACAATCAACAACATAAACTTCACATGTCTCTTTGTGAGCCTCAGCCGCTTTCTTGCCTTTATAAAAATAAAAAGTAAAATGTGTCGAAAATGGTTATTTTTTCACTCCATATTAAAACTGACCGTAAACTGACAGTTGTAAACAAAATTTCTTTCTAAAGGAACCTAAAGGTATTGACTACTAAATCTCAAAAGAAAAAAATTGTAACATTGACAAAAGAATAATGAAACAAACATAACGCTATCTACTGGTGCAAACCGATATCATTTTCTTGCCAACCCAATATTTTGTTTTTATTAATTATATTGTATCGTTTTCTCAATACTGTTTAGAATTTTCTTTTCAATCTTTTCATTGGAATTTTTAGTTATAAATACGATTATTCTTTTTTAAATTCCCGTTTATTTTAAGGTTATACTAACATGTTGTAGCTTAAAATAACGTTTTGATGTTTCCGAAATGTTCGATTCTTAATGGAGTCTGCATACTCAATTGTGTGGTACTAGACAGTGAAACATTTACAAATCTATAGACCTTTTTAAGCATCAATTTTTCTAGCGCTTAAACCTCGTACAAATATTTTTCTACCCGGTAGTAGTGCATTTCATAACTTGATGTAAAAGGATGTTGACATGCCACTCTGAAATTTACTGTACATGGTGCTTTAGTAAGCGGTATAAAAAAAACAAAAAATAGAGGATTATTTGTACATCGACAAATTGTAAAACTTAAACTAACCAACGTAAAAAACTTGGTGTCCCAGAAACACGATTCAATTTTTTTTTTTTTCTCCCTCCCCGAAGCCCCTTTTTAAATCAACATTATTTACAAATAGGTGAACAAAATTCAATGTACAAGATTTACAAATTTCTCCTCTTGCTGCATACGCAGATGCATTCCAAGGAGAGTACAATTACAATAAGAATATTCTTGAAGTTAAAAGGTCAAAATACAATACACAGGACTAGGTGATGGGGCTCACCTTCGATTTACAATGTGGGACGATTCAATCATTAACTTAATTTTAACAAGAAATTTTATTTTAAGGTTTAAAGATCCGTCCGGGGTAATTTTATTATTTTTAATTGCTGAGTGTAAATTACTTCCTGTTGGTTTTGATCCGTCACATCCTACCGCACCTGATTTTAAAGTTGTTGATTATCAAAGCTCTTATGTTAAATAAATTCAAACTATATCAATTACAAATTTCACATATACAAGTGACAAATTTTTAAAGCAAACAAACAACCTCTTTCGTAGACGTCGAGTATCGTAGACGAAAAAATGTCACTAGTAGTCATTTATCTTCTTATTTACTAAAAATGGAACTTAATTAAATACTAGCCAAAAAATATATATACTGGTTGGATCGGAACTCGAATCCGGAACCTCTACAACATGCAGTCGGGTGCTAAACCAACTGAGCTACCCTGCGAATAAATATGAATTTGACTATTTACAGTTTATTATGAGTACACACCGTTACAACACACCGTGCCGCTTGTCCTGTACACTGTTGGGCCTTGCCAGTTGCTTGCTAATCCGAACCAGGTGATTGGCGTTGGGACTATACCAAAACGAAGTTTCTTTGTTTTTTTCATATCCCCTTGTTACAAAATTATTTATAGAATATACTATAGATTCTACGAACGGATCTATTTATGATTGATTCATTACATTTCCTGTTGCTTGGCTGCATTTTATACAAATTCTGTTTTCTACACATCTGCATTGTACATTAATGCACTGAAATTATTAAAAGTGATGGAGCTCACCTTATTTATCATAAACTTAAAACTAACTTACATCTAACAATAAAAACATGAATAAATCTCAACCTAATTTTCCCCGGCTGTTGCCATCGCTACAAGAATGGTGGTGGGGTCATAGTGTTAAACACTTGCTTTGTTAGGTGCGGCAACGAGTCAAAAAACTGGGTGCGTTTTTTAACCTCTCGAGAGAATTGATGTCGGACCATTTTTCTCATGATCCCATTCTGAAATTGTTGCAGACTTTCAGCTTTAGCGTCAGCCAAGTGAGTATATAGCGGAACACCGTACAGCAGAGCTGGCTGGAGGATAGATTTACATATCATCTGTTTGAGACGCAGCGACAAGTTGGGTGAAATTAGGAAGTGGTGAGGCCGGCAATACCTGTGTTGTAGTTTATCTATTTTATTACTAAAATTGGTAGAGAAATGGAGATGTTCTTAAAAATAGGCCCCCAACCGACAATACTGTCTGTGCCCGGTCGGCCTCCGGGATGCTTGGGGCTCCGTTCTCTCTGTATTACTCGGAGTCTCGACATTATGTCGCTGTTTTTAACAGTATAAAACCCCCAAAAATTTTGGGTTATAAAATAATATCAAAAATATTATAAAATCACTAAAATAATTTGTTCGTAATCCTGTACTTAATGCCGTTCCATTAATCGTGTCACAGCAGGAAGCAGTACTCCGCTTTCCCACTACAGTTCTCTGCCATATCGCACGCTTCCCGAATCTTCTTCATTTCAGACCGTTTATGAATGATTTCCACGAATCGTTAGTTATATAATGCTAAGAATATTGTAATGCTAATATTATATATAATGCTAAAAGTAGAAGAGGGGGTTGAGCAGAACTGTATACCTACCTCGTGACTTCTGATATTTTTCGTGAAAGTCACTGATATTTTTAAGTAAGCAACCGCATTCCTTCCAAGGCCTGCATCCCAATTCCCGGAACTACCCTTCTCTTATACACATATGTCTCAGGTTTAGCCCCAGCCCCCAGTTGTTCCCGAACACTTGTTCCCCAACGTCCGACCCGGTATGTAGTAACATAACTCTTAACCAGTGTTCTGCTTGCACTTCATAATTAAGCTTTTCTTTCATTTTAAAATACTCTCCTCTACAAAGATTATTTAACTGTTGATTATTAGAACATGATTTTTGTTTCAAGCCATCAGCTTAATATTCAGCGCGTGGGAATCTTTCATCATTGCTTCATAGCTGCAATTTAAGAACCTTATAACTGGGAACGTATCCTTTCTTCGTAGATTTTTTTTATACTTCCATTAGGTGTATAACTAATCGCCATAATTCCAGGTTGTGGACAATTTATTTTACGACTGCTACCATAGTACGTAAATATATACATCTAAACAGATCCTCTCAATTTGGACTAACTTGCTAACCACATTGCGTAAAACTATGTTGACAAAGTATTTATGAATGAATTTTCAGATTTCAACACAAATTTTCCAGGATCGATTTAACATTAGACTCCATTACTGTTTCTTGTCGATTGCATGAAAGATATTGAATCTAATGAAAGCAATCTCAAACCAATTAACATTACAGAGAATGCCATTATTCATCAGTTAGAAAATTAACTCATACCGACTGAAAACACTTCAGAATTGGTAACCTAACAACCTTTCTGGTATAGTGGACGGGTTCGGATATGTTTTGCTAAGGCGATCAATCAAATTCTACATGTTTATGTGTTTTTTAGAAAACGATAAATCACTTATGCTGTTTTGTTTTTTCATAACCATAATAAATTAAGAAACAACTTGTCAAAAATCTGCAAATGATTCAATGTCGACAAAACTATAATCAGATCTGTGCTCAACACAAATCCTTCTTTGGGATTCCGGTTTTCGGGTGACCATGGAGTCTGATCGCTTCAACATAAATATGTTAATAGCTTACGTTCTTCGATCATTGGACTAGTCTAACATTTTTCTATTAACATTAAAAATTGTTTGTATTTAATGTTTTCGTACAGTAAACATTTGTAAATAAAGGCCATAGTACAAAATGAATATGTTATGCGCCAGCTATACCTGTTATAATACCTGGACGGTGGTTTAGCTATAAAACAGTTAAATACAAAATAATAGAGGTGCGTTACGTTAGCAAGGCGCAGAAATAGTATATCAATAACTAAGAGGGCTCTAAATACATCGAAGAATAGGTTTCTGGTCATATTTTCGTGGTTCACGAAACTAGTAAATGCCAATTTTTGTTAACTCCATAACAAACGAGTAACGATCGGAATCCGGAATCAAAACGGTCGCCCGAAAACCGGAATCCCAAAGAAGGATTTGTGTTGAGCGCAGATCTGATTATAGTTTTGACGACACTGAATCATTTGCAGATTTGAAGTTTTTTCTTAATTTATTATGGTTATGAAAAAAAATCAACGTAAGTGGTTTATTGTTTTCTTAAAAACACAAAACTTATAGTATTTAAGCGTATATATGTTTTCTTTGTCATTTTGTATAAAAAAATAACTACTATAATTTATCACTTACATAAATAAATAATTTTGTAGTTTTTATTAGAATAGTTGACCTTATATTTTTATTTTATGTTTTGTAATATTTATTTATTCATAACTGTACACAGAAAATACAATAGATAGAGCACTGTAGAGTACAATATAGATAGTAGATACAACCTGTGAATGTGATGATACATAGTAACATAAGGGCTTGAAATACATACGACAAAGAACATCCAGTAATGCCTCCCCGTATGAAGGATTATGTTTATGACAGTTTATTTAAATAAATAAATCCCTACTCCAGTTCCTCCGGAGTCATGGCGACCCAGGTCTAAGTATGTGAGGTTTTAGATGGAGTTGTCTGCACAGTCTTGCTGTAGGTATGTCTGTGTGTATGGTCGTATTTCTGACATGAGGTGTACCAGTGATAAGTCTAAGCAATTTTTATTGAAATCTACTATCTTTGAAATATATACTACGTTTGATTTTTTGGTTGTTCATACATCCATGATCCATTTGCCCAAATGAGTCATAGTAATTTTTTTTTTTTTTTTTATATATATATAATCCTTTATTGTGCTAAAATTACAATCTGCCTTTTATAAGGCAATAAGTAATTAAGATAAATGCTTTCATTCATACCATATCAATTTATGTCAGCAACAAAACCCTTCATAACGACCTTAACATACCCTACATTCTAGAACTCATCCCTTCCAAGTTTATGAAATTCCACAGTAGCCTTTCCAACCACCCTAATCCTGCCACTCATCCCTATAATCCTCCTCGGAGACTGAAACGGCAGTGGCTTCGTGACCTGCTATAAACGCGTGACAGTGGGAGTCCTGGCAATGGCCAGTTTCTCCAATCATGTCCTGAGCGTCTGTGGCTCTCGCGCTCTTAGTCAGCCTCCACTGGCTAGTATCCGGTGACGCGGCTGACGGAGGAGCGTGGGGGACTTCCCAAGACTCCGCTTTCTCTTCGAATGTGGATTTGGCAGGTCTCTGGGCTGTCTGTCATAGTAATTAAGTTCACATTTTCAGTAACTTTTTTTTTTTTTCATTATAAAGGTACTGCAATGTAAATAAAGGATGTCCCAGAATTAACGCAAGATTTGAATTTGCCGCCATTTGTGCAGTAAAGTGCTGGCAACCCTAAAAAAAAAAAACAATTTGACAGCTGACAGTAAAAATGGAGCGTATTTTCTGATATTTACGATAGAACAACGTGTCTTTACTGTTGAACATTATCTCAAAAATAATGAAAGTTTGGCGGCCGTAGTTCGAAAATTTCATACAAAATATGGTCGGAATAGTGTTTTGACTTCATCAACTGTGAAGAGATTAATTGAAAAATTTAGGGAGACTGGATCAGTTGGAGACACTAAACACACTGGTCGTCCAAAAACAAGCCAATGTCAATGTCAAAGCAGTGCGTGAGAGTGTAATTGAAAATCCAGGAACATCAATTCCGTCGTAAACACAGTTCTTTGTGCCGAAATTGGATGATATTAATGTGGCCTATATCTGGTTTCAACAAGATGGTGCCACATGCCATACAGCCATGAAACAATTCACATACTGCATGAGACATTTCCAGGTCGTGTACTCTCTCGTTTCGGTGATCAGAATTGGCCCCCTAGATCGTGTGATTTAACACCTTTAGATTTATTTTTATGGGGTTATTTGAAGTCAAAGGTGTATGTCAACAAGCCTACATCCACCCGTGCATTAAAAAAGGAAATTCAACGCTGCATCAACGAAAATCAAATGTGGCTGAATGGTCATGGCAAATTTCGACAAAAGAGTGCCATCAAAGTCGTGGAGGCCATTTGCCCGATGTGTTATTCCATAAATAACCCTATCCTCTTTACTTTATAATTCAATAAAAAAATAACAACAAAAATACTAAAAACTTAGTTTTCTATTTAAATCAAATCTTGCGTTAATTCTGGGACACCCTTTATTACTTCGTTTATGATCAGAAAAAAATGTATTGAATCGTGATTCAATTCGAGGAATTCAATTCAAGTTATAAAAATAGCAATCTACAATCCTCTTTTTTCCTCTAGATCGAGTCAAACCTGAAAGCAACCGGTGGTACCATCAAGACTTGTTCCCACTCATGATTTACTAACTGCCATTTATTTTTTTCCGGATCGAATTTAAAAACAGACCATTATTTCCTCAGAAGGCTTCTCACTTGAGGCTGCGAATCGGGACCACGCCCGCATTCCTTAGACCTTTTCTTTCAAAAATAAAAGCGAATAACTCCACGACATGAGCATTTCTTTTTTATTTCTTGGGCCGGGCGAATGTCAACTTTGATAATCTTCCGAAAAACCTTATTTTCTTTGAATGAGACGTTCAATGTTTGGCACTGGTAGACATCATTGCTTCTCGTTGTAACTATTTGCATTGTTTGTGTGTGCGACCTCTCCGAAATCAAAGAACTCTTATATAAAAATGGATAGGCATCTCCATTTCTCTACTCATTTTAGTAATCGAAGTGCAACACAGGTCTTACCGGCTATCGCTCTTGTCAACTTCACCCAACCTGTCGCTTCGTCTCAAATTGATGATATATAAATGTGTCTTCCGGCCAGCTCTGCTGTACGGTTCCCCGCTATTTACCCACTTGACTGACAATACAGCCAAATGCCTCCAACATTTCCAGAATGGGATCATGTGAAAAGTGGTCCGACATACCTCTCTCGAGAGGTTGAAGAACGCTGACCTGCACCCGTTGCTTGGTGTGCCGTCAGTGTGTGAGTTCATCCGCCGGAGACACATCAAGTTTTTTGACTCGTTGCAGCACCTAACCAACCCAGTGTTTAACACTATGACTTCACCACCCCTCCCACATCGATGGCAACAGACTGTCGGGGAAAATTAGGTTAAGAATTAGTTTTAAGGTTGATCAAAAAGGTGAGCCCTGTCACCTTTATTAGTCAGTTTAGTCCAGTCACGTACAATGTATATCATTATACTTGTTTATTCATTATATAATTTTTATAAAATAACAAAACCTGTATATAATTTAGCTACAGGAAATACAAAAATAATTTGTAAATAGATTCACCTGAGGATCTATAATTATATATAATTATCTGTAAATTTAAAGTGGCTGTGAAAGGGGGGGGACTCTTATAATAAATTAATCTTACCAATTCACTTTAAGCTAGCTGTAACCTAAGCTCCAAAATGGTTGACCTCCATGTTTCAAGAATTTTTTACGCCATGACATTAGTGTAGGCTCTACGATCAAAAATGTACGGGCGATCATTTTTCCTTTGCTTGTATGTATGTTCTGCAGCAGCTGTCTTTAAAATGGTCCATTCTATCCAAAATTATATAGGTACATTCCGCAATACCTCAAAAATTTTTAACGTTTAAGGCCCCTCAAATCCAAACTCAGAACCTTTTAGGGATTTTATGTTTTTTCGGCATATCGAGTAGAAACCGCCTATTAAATACGCCCGAAGCTAGTTTTGTCTATATCTTTGCTTGTTCCGATTGGTTCAAATGGTGACTTTCAGGGACTGATACTATTTAAGAAAGGGAGCTAATCGGTGTTTTGGACAAAAATCATTTAAGGTTTTAAGAAACTGACTGAAGAATCTCAATACGGTTCCATTGATCTGTGACTTTATTTTCGTTTAACTTTTTTTCACACGTTTCATAATTTTTCAGTTAAAACAAAACATGTATGCTATATGCATTGTAGCCAGTGTAGCTGTAGAATAGCCCTTTAATGTTTATGGAAGACGGAATCATCTGATATCTTATCACAAAGACGTCAACTGATATATATTATAAAATGAGGATCAAGACCCGTACCTGTTCGAAAGTATAGCCTCTCTTTTGGGACCGATGGTTAAGAGCGAGTATTCAATTCAGTATTTAATCAGGGACATATTAAATCCCGCAATGCAAACACAAGCGTACATTGTAATCCCCTTATTTATAGAGACAGATCGCCTGTTAAATTTTCGAAAGGCCGATAAAACAGGATGAGCGATTAGGACCAGATGTGAGGAGCCAGATACATTAGTGCGTCCTTGGACCAGCGAAAATCTGGTTTGGAGGATTATACATTTGGATTAAGCAAGATCCTTCGAGTATGCGCACCTTCGACCTCCAGAAAAGAGATTATGTATCAACACGCCCCCATAAAATTAATACGAAGCCACCCTCACAGCCTAGCTTTTTACGCGCTTAAATAATAGCTACAGGGTTCGATTCGTTGATTCCTCTATAAGGATGTCAACATAGAATACGTTTTATTGTAGGGGTTAAAGGAAGAAACCGTGAAACGACTGTAGTAAAAATGTTCGTTTGTAAATGTGTGCCCTGACCGTTAAATTGATCGGGGGGAACATTGATTAATCAGCACTCAATTAGCAGATTGGAAGATTTTAGGAGTGGACTGGAAATTTTTTTTTTTTCACAAAGTTCTCAAATTTGAAAATTATGGAATAAGGGGGAAAAAAACTGGAATTTATCTGGGATAAGTGGACCCTTTTGTTATGAAGTAACCTAAGGGACTGGGAATTGGTGGATCTATGGCTAATATGATTTGGACGACATGAGAGATCTGAGTTTACGGGATGGAGTAATTGGAATTTAAGAAGGGTATATAAATAAGGATTTTTATGGTGAATATGGTGGTGTGAAGGGACCCCTAGGAAGTATTGCCGTTGGATAGGAGGGCACACCAGCTCAACTTGGTGCGATGAAGCGACTTGCAATCGTCTGCAAGTCGTGGTACATTAGTTTCGTTTTTTGTGCATCATTTTGTCAGTCTGTCGAAGATTCAAACATACTTTGGCATGTTATCGAGTCAAAACCTATAAAAATATACAAATGTTCTCATTATTATCATCAATAAATAGTCAGTCTACCACAATAACGTGTTCTTATCTGGACTTTTCGTCTAATTTACACCTACCTGTAAAACCCTGGTAGCTAGTGTTTCAAGTTCCCAGATTTGGAATTTTTTTTTTAGAAATTCCAAGCTGAATATTTTAAGCTCTGTCAGCAAACAAAAAAAAATCTTGTTCAGATGATTCGTTCATGACATTTCGATCATGTTTATCTTACTAGTACTGCATATAATATATACCCTGCGATAACAGATTTTAAGATACATAAAACATCGTGGATTTTCAAATCGATTAGTCGCCTTCATCACACCTCAAGAAGGGATCATAATTTAATTTGAACTAATTTCCTATGTAATAGCTGCTGCATTTCTTGCCAAGGAGAATAATGTGCAGTACTGTTAACATATACAAGACGTATTGATTGTTTAATCGTACATGGGACAAGGTGCAAAAAACGCAACTGTTGTCCTAGGTCGTGTTCTGCTGCTCATAACTCGTCTACCCGGGCTACTGTATATGAGCTGCTCCGTCCTCGTACATATGATTTAATGTAGTACATTATATTTTATGTATCGGGTCGAATTCCCATGTGGGCGGTGTGCATGTTGATGTAAGGAACCTGTTAGATTTAAATGCATCATCGTAAGGCGTCTTAATTTCCTTATGAATTATTTTTCTTCCTACGCAATGGGCATAAAAAATCTTCTAATTTATTGGTATTTAACATCCCATTTATTGTTATATTAACGATTTAAATGGAGTGATTCTTTTCGTTTTGTAATCAGAGTCGAGATAATTTTGTAATTGCAGATAATTCTGTTCACATCGAACTTGAATAGACAAATTTGAACGATAAACCTATACAAAATTATAGGTAATTTTTTTACTGTTTTTAGTTGTTACTTAGGGCCATCGCTTTGTCCAAAGTATTCTTTTGGATGTAAGTTACTTCAAGTCAATTGATGGGGCAATCAATATATTAACAACATATTATGTGGTTAATTTACCGCAAAAACAGAACGGATCCAAACGTTTATAAAATAATTAGACCTATAAGCATTACATTACAGCATTAGTATACATAAACATGCCTAAAAGAATTTAAATTCTGTCTATCTGCAATAATTTCTGATGTATTAACACACCTAAGACACATAAACCATGTTTACCTTGGTCAATTAAAATTATATATTTTGTCCCATATAAAAAGGTTATTTTTGACTGGAAATTATCTGAAGAAATAAAATATACGACTTAATATTTTTTCTAAAGGTTAAGTAAAATTTTATTCGATTTTGAAGCAGACGTTTATTGGGAGGCTCTGTGACTTTTCATGATGAACCCTTTGATATAAGATACATTCACTAAAAATACAAATTTATGTTTATTCAGAAATATATGTTTCCTTGATCAAATTATGGTTAAATAAAATTATATTGTTTTTTGCTACAGTTCTAGATCAATTTAAATCAACATCAAATGATTTAAATATTTAATTAAAAAAAAAAACATAATCGCAGGATGCCTTGTATTCTTTGGAGAATCCAATGTTTATTAGTGATTGCTTATTTTCCCAATGATTTACTTCTTGTTTTTGGATTCATCCACTATCTCTATTGCCAGATTTTCTGTAGAGCTCTACTGTCCTAAAATAGTGATGCTTAAATTTAATTTGGAAAATTTGGATTAATTTCATAATGGTGATCTTAACATTTATTAATATAAACCAACTTCGCAATCTGTGGATTCATGCTGGTCATAGCCTAGTAGGGCTCTCCAGGTGAAGTTAATTTTGTTACCTTCCTTTAAAGCTTTCGTGACCTTTAATATTTTCCTCGGCGGTTTTATCAGAGAACATTCAACTTCTCATGTAATTCGTTTAAATAAAAGTGTTAATAATAATAATAATAAACAGGCTTATCAGTACGCCTCAAGCTGCTGATTTACCAGAGCGGCCTGAGACCTGCTTTGATGTACGGGACCCCACTATTCAAGTATCTAACTCCTAACACTCTAAAAACGCTCCAGCAATTTCAGAACAGAGTTCTCCGTGCCTCCCTCACACATACCCCGTTCCACCAAATGAAGGCAAACGACATCCACGAAAAATTTGAAGTCCTCACCATTCAAGATTTCATCAAGAGACGACACATCAAATTTTTCGACTCGTTGCAACACTGCCACAACCCACTCTTCTCCAACCTTCGACCTAGTACCCCTAGGCTCCACCATAGGTAGACTCTCACTGCCTTCCCGAATCCACCCGCCTCTTTTAGGCATCCCACACCCCATATCCTTCCCATACTTCCTTCAAATGGGACTCCCCTTAGTCAAAGGCACCCATAATCCCAAATAGTTCATATATCGATAAATTCATCATTCATCGATAGACCGCATCGAACTGTCTACGTCACAATAAATAATATTTGATGATTTTTCTCAGACAATTTCGAGCTTGGCCGACTCGTCGTTGGAGACTTTAATGCCGCACAGATAGCCTGGAGCACTGGACACGGTTTCGGAATCCGGATCGGAGTTATTTTTTATTTTCGCTTCCTTTCTTCGACTTGCGTCCGCTGTCGCCGTTATAATTATCGCTCCATACGAATGTCAAGGTCCTCGTACGACCTCAGGTTCCTGAAGTGGTCACACCCTGGGCAGGCGCGTGAAGTCTTTGTTTTGGCGCGACAATACCCCGTGTGGGCCGGCCAAGCCGTTTGATGGACATCTGTCAGCCTTAACAAGGTCGAAAGAGTCGAAATGCTCTAGATCAAAGAACTTGAAACGTCTCAGATTCAATCGATTGTCATCCTACCTTTGGCAATGAAATCAGCCAGAAGCATATACATTACTCCTAAGCTAAAATGTAAATATCCATTCAATGGTATGTATATAAACAGCAACAACAAAAAAAAATCTGCAACTAAAAGACTACACATAATAAAATAAATGTCTTCGTGTATCTTCTTTCTTGTTTAATCATTATGCATTACACTTTTTATGTTCTAATGAAAATCAATGTCAGTGGTATCACGTAGTCGGGAGATGGAAGTATGCCTAAGGGAATTACTTATTATTCTTAGGAATATATTTTGTATTCTCTGCAGTTTAAGGAAGTTACTAGCACAAGTCTCCAGGAAGTCGATGCATAGGTAAATAGTGAGTGGTCTGAAAATCATTTTATCAACTATAGCTTCATATTTTTACCGGCAGTTTAAATAATATAATTACTAATGAAAATAGCAATGAGTTGGAAACGTTGCCATCAGAGTTGATGTGTGATGTAAAAATTATACCCTGAATAATAAACAGTCTGGTTCCCATTTACGTTTAGTATTTCCTGTATTAATTTGCGCCAACGTTTAATGAATAGAATTTTGTATATTTCATGATTTATTAACTTTACAGTTTAGTTCTAACCAAATACATTATTTCCGTAAATGGATACATTGAACAACTGTAAGGAAATAATAGATTTCAATAATTTTTAAATTAGCTGAAATTACTACTTTTCCTTTCTAACGTCACTGCTATAATCGATGTATATTTTGCTGCATATATATATATATATATATATATATATATATATATATATATATATATATATTTTATTGTGATTAAATTACAATCTGCCTTATTGAGCCATAAGTAATTGAGATCAATGTTCTCATTCATAGTATATTTTACAGTATTTACGAGCAGCCGAGAGATCGCCCAAATATACAAGGTTGTCTCCTCCCTCGCAAGCGAAAGAGGAAGCGGAGTCATAAGAGGTTCCCGACGCTCTTCCATCAGCCATGTCACCGGATACGAGCCAGTGGAGGCTGACATAGAGCGTGAGACCCACAGACGCTCAGGACAGGATTGGAGAAACTGGTCATTGCCATAACTCCCGCTGGCACGTATTTATAGCAGGTCACGAATATTTAGTTGTCGCTCCAAATAAAAAAAAATGGTAGTATATTCCAAGTTATTTCAAAGACCAATCAAACCTTAGCCTTTGGCGACTGGTTACCAGAGACATCTCCTTTTTATTGTCGTATAGTATTTTATTGTTTTTAAAATTCCGAGAAGGGTTTCAATTCCACGAATCAACCTCATCCGAGATTATAACCTTTTCCGTAACCTTACCTGCTTGAATTTCTTCAGCTCCAGTCTAGGTATGATTGTTCTTTTAAGTACTTCCTTTCTAACTTCCTCAAAACACACGCCACCAAGTAATTAAAGAACATGAATTGCTTTTATTGTTATGGATAGTTTTAAATGGATTGTAAGTAATCTAAATACACTCTGACGTATAAGTCATTTTTTGTAGTGTTATGATTTGTTGATGATTAAAACATATTCGATAAACGCTATTTACCTCTTCTAGAGCTGTGTTCGTCGTCCATGGAGCTGGTATATGTCCACAAACCTGAAACATAAAAAAACTTTTAAAAATCGATCAATTATATTATAAAACTGTTGGTAAGTGTAGTGGCTTGTGTACCAACTAGTGACAACTTTAATAACTATTCTTTAGTAAGAAAACTAGTGGCACAGGTGGGGAAATGCTCGGGTTCTGATCCCGCCTATGTTAGATATATTTTCTCTTTGAATAATAACTATTAATATATAATAAACAGGTTATTAAAAATATTGCTCGAAGGTATCCAAATAAGAACGTGATATTTTCGGTCGGAATTACAAGGGGATTTGAAACCCTCACAATTCTGATTTTCGTTCAAGCATTCTACCGATCATTTGTCGGTCCCAATTGTTAATGGTACTCTCTGAAACCAACATTAACATTTACAACTGGTATTAATAAAATTTAAACCAGTTGAAAACTAATTGAACGATTGTCAAAAAACTACTCACTATTTTTTACCAAAATACTTGTCATTTCTTAAGCTAAACCTTCTTGATAAATGAAAATTACATTTTCAAAAATTGAACAAATATTGGGAATAACTAAAATATGGAACTTAGAAAATACGTAATATATATGCGGTACTTTCTATGCGTGCATAACCATGGAGAAACCTCCTGGTAGTCATCCAGGAACATCGCTGTTTTTTTTTATCTAATTTTATTTTTGTCTACTATTATTTATTTTTAATAGTAAATTTTTGTATGTTTATTTTTTTGCTATTTATTTATTATCAATCTCTTCTTCCTTATTAAAAACGTGTAGGGTCGTAGTAAAATTAAAAAGTGTCAATTCCGTAAGTACAGGTGTATAATTTCAATTGAGGCACATTTGGAGTTGGAGGACTCCAACAAGGAAATTCTCAATACTTTCTGAGCTGGAAGTTAGGGAACCTTTTAAGTTTTAAGTCTGTTGAGTTGGAATCTTTGTTTGGTAATTTTAATTTGAATGTAAAAATGATTCGATAAATTTAACTAGTAAAGTCGTGCAGCATACATGCATACAGGCAGAAATTGAATGTAAATCCTCTCCCTTAGGTCTCGGCAGAAGAAAAAAACTCTGATTAGTCTTCATAAACAATAATTATTCATTTCGAAATTCATTTTATCCTGCCTACTCGACACTACAATGGATTATGCAAAAATAATGCCCCGCGTTTGGATCACTTAGCTAGGAGATGGATTGCCATTTTATGCAAATCCGTTCCCAAGACTATGATGTATGGTGATTATCCAGACAGACTCGGCAAGAACAAAACAAACAACTTCCCAGACGAACATCATCAGCGCTGATGTTTGCCCGGTAGGCACGGCCGAAAAGTCCTCAACAGCAGCACTGCGCCGGCTCTGACAAAGGTAGTTTGCTGTTCTGGTCTGTAATTATCTGCAATCATATACCCACTGCTCGAGTGTCCACCTCAATCACCCCGTTGGCCTAATAGCACCTTATTGCATTAGCTATGGTCGCAATTAGCCTGTCAATTATACCAGGCACCAGTTGATGGATTAACGTTGAATATTTATCAGTAACATCTTCACAGAAAAAAACAACAACAAACAAACAAAAATACATCGTTACTTTTAAAGAACAGTAGCTTGTACCGTCATAACTGTATGCCGTTTGTTAATAGGAATTTATTTTCTAAGGCTGGAATTTTTGTGTAATTAAAAAGCAAAATATGTAGTTTTATATATATATATATATAAATAATATATATGGGCGTGGCAGCCTAGACCAATAAGAAGAGCCTGATATGCAAGAACACGCTACCAGCAGCGTCATTTGGACGGCCGCACCCTCAAAAACTAGATGCTCTGTTGGAATGCCCAGTGGACCCACTCTGTGGTGGTTACTTTCTTGCTATCTTACACTACTGTTTACAGTTTGAGGGTTTGCTGGTGTGGGATAAACCTTGATAATTTATTATAACAACTTTTGTCTGCCCACAGATTTTATATATATTGTAACATTCATGATATTTGAGAATATCATGACCAGGAACCCTCCCATCTGGTAAGCATCTTCCCTTATGCTCTTAGGAGTGGGGATAAGATAAACGGGCAGTCTTAGCATAAACGCCGAGAAGAGCGGACTTAGCAAGCTTCCGAATTGGCGGTACCATACAGGAAGAGAGGAGAAGAGCCAACAGCAGAAAGTAACGTTGATTGGATTACAGGAAGATCATCGATTGGGTGATATTAATATTGTTTTTATTATGGATCCATTAAAAGAAATCGAGCTCAAATTTCATGTTTTTGTAATTAGTAGTAAATATCCTAATTTAAAAGGAATTAATATTTTTTTTTATAGTTTTTGTCAGCATTCTATATAATTATAATTATTTGTTATAACCATTTTATTTGAATATATTTCACACTTCCTAGTTTCTCAATTTATTAATAACTACAACATTAGCCTTGAGATCGGGCGATTCAATCGGGATAAATTGCTATGTCAAATACATAAAACAATTTGAATTAAAGATCTCATGACGGACCTGCCAAATTAGTTAAGGTAAATTGATCAAATAAAGTAGAAAGAGAAATGGTAAAAAATGAGGTAGGTTTCATTATATATAATCCAACCGCTTTCAATGGTTTAAACCATCATCTTCAACTGCTTAAAAGAGATGCAACCTCCACGGCCGTTTTACTGCGACTTAACGGTCAAAAGTCTATATATGTAAGGGACACGTCCCGAGTATCGTTTATCTTAATTTTAAAACACGCTGATGACCTGCGTGTCGTGACTATATAGAGAGAACGGTGAAGTGTATAAGTGAAATTTTGTGTTGAGTAACGTTAAACTGGGGAATTAAATATTTATGCGGAGAAAGAACAATATTTGAAATATAGGCTTTAAATGTTATTTCTATCGTCTACAGATACTCGCAACTGAGTCTTTGTTGAGAGGAAACAACATTACCTACATCAACTGATTATCAAGATAGATAAAATCATATTATAAAGATATGTATATTTTTTGTTTACATTTTCCCAGAAATGAGCAACACCGTAAATGCAATTACTTAAGTCGTGTGGTCGAAATTTTATTAAAACATCACATATTTTCTTTATATATTTTATAATTAGCTTTTTCCTTAAAATGCATTGATCAGGAGTTTTCCGCCTGTATGCATTTTAAAGAAATCTTTGAAACGAGATTTAATTTTTTGACGATGAATATTAACCTAAGTAAAACACGGCACAAGTGTGAAATAAAAGTTGACTCACATGATGTGAAAACACTTAAAAATGCAATTAGACACATTTGTTAAAACCTCGACTTTCTTCCAATGTTTTTTTCTCTACCAATATACTGAGCACCCTGGAAATATCCGGCAGTCGAAACTAGTTTATCCCAGCACAAACACTATGAAATTTCTCCATCACTAATAAATGTTTCATCAGGAAACTCCAAGAGGGTTTAGCGACTAGCTATCTTCTTTTTCACGTTTTCTATACAAAATCAAAACTTTCACTGAACAGATACATATATAAAAATAATTAGCTTGAAGGTATGAGAGTAAGGTACTCCTTGAATTTAGAAAACTAAATAATTTTCAGTCTAATTATCAACAATAAAAAATAACTAGAATCCGACTTTTTCTATGAGCTCGTCAGGCATTTTATTGTTTCACCAAAACTGTATTTTTCAAAGTAGTCAATTCTGAATGTCTCCAAATTAATAAGGCCGAAAATACAACACGATTCAAATAAAAACGACAAATTAATTTAAATTTTTAAAATTATAGGTAACTCCCCGAAGAAATATGCAACAAAATATGAAAAAATACATAAGAAATATTCAAAATATATATATATTACTTTTGTTGTTCTTAAGATTTAATTTAAGCCTATTGCTACTCATTTGAATTTATTTATTCTAGTCTACCTGAGGATCTCTATTTTTCCTCATTAAGTTTTTTTTCTAAATTCACTTACATTATTAAGTCAAATTTTCTGAATTAGGACGAAAGAAACTAAGGACAAATGAAGAAAAATATTATCAACACTTGTAAACAACATGTATTCGTTATGGAACATTTCCCCCCCCCCTTCATATCCCCTTGTTATTAAAAATTATGTTATTCAATATAGATTCTATATAAATGAATATATTTACAATAGCTCAATATTATATGTCCTGTAGCTTGGCTACATTTTATACAATTTTTTTGTATATATTACCCCTAATGAAAACTATGTATCAAATTGCAGATTTTATAGGAGGGGGAGTACACAATAACTGCCCAAGTAAGACTAAGATCCTTGTTTCAGAACTTCTTAGCTTACTTACGCTGTGTCAATTATTAATGTTAATTAATTAATAATAATAAATATAGAAAATGCAAGGTATCTAAGAATATATATTGTATATTAAAACCCACGTGGAAGAGGTAATGTGAACGTTACAACCACATGTGTCCTCATAAATTCCACGATTTTACATCCTTCATCAAAACAAATTGCTCCATGCAAACTATGATTTGTCTACCTGCGAATTATCTTTATCTTGATAACTATCCTGATCGTTTTCAATCACGGCCAGGTAAACCATTCCATCCACCGATAAAAGAAAACCCGCAGCAGGTATATGACAGAAAAATCTTAATCTAATTCTTAATTAATCTTTATGAATTTTTGCAAATGATGAATTGTCACATGAGGTAAAGTAAAGGTATACAGATTTATTAACGAACCCGCATACACCCATCGTAGGGGTTGCCCTTCCATTAGTGTAGTATATCCAAAAATATATTTACGGAAGTGTGATTCGGAGTTAATAGTGGATTTTAATCAAAAACCTTCGCATGAGCAAGCAGTTATGCGAGCCACTGAACAACATAGAGAGTCTCTTATTAATATACGTGTGATTAATCAAGGGGGAAAAAACTGAATTTGGCAGCTATTTTGCATATTTATAAATCAGGAAGAGGAAAATATGAAGGCAGATAACGATCGACGCAATTAATATTGTTGATTGAACTATTGGAAACAGTTTGGACAGATATGTCTTTTAAATTGTTATTTTGGATAATTATAACGCTAATGATGTATTTGGCTGTTATTTTTTATTAAATGTTTATATAATCAATCATCATCGTTGATATATCTAAAAACATTACTTATCAACGTAGAAAAAATTAAGTGTCCCGTAAGGGATCATTTTTAGTAAAATGTGGAAATTGAAAAGGTATTAGAATTCAAATCATAGAAATATTCTTCCACCTGCCTAACTGACTGTATGTTCTACGATAGCAGTAATAAACATTTCAATCAATCTTAAATTTTAATAAAAGTGTATTAAATTAAATAAAAGAATATTTCAACACATTAGTTTTTCGTTAAAATACAACAGTTTGCTCTGGAGTTCTTCAAATTATGATTTTTAAATCACACATACAGATGACAATAATGCAAATAGTATCACAAAATTTTGAGAGCCAAAAAAAACTTGCTTAAGACGTACCAAGCCGATTTAAAAGGTGTTTCTTTTTTTTTAAGTACATGTTTTATTTATTTATATTTTTTTTTTATCAAAAACAAAATGTCCTGTTACATAGATTGTATTTTGATCAATGATACCAAGTTATGTTTTTTTTTGTGTTAAATGATCTCTCAATTTCTTTTCCTTTTAATGTTCTACGTTCTTGGTTTTGTTTATATCATTAAAAAAAAAGGGATATATTCCAAGGCATCTTATCCACGGATTAACTAATTTAATATCTAACATAAATATAAATGTATCAACTCACTGTTACAATTGACTAGATGTGGCCGGCCTCTGCAAACTACTGACCACACGTATTTAAACCTGTGGGGTGGTGGGGGAGTGAGGAAGGGTGGTTTCATTTATAACATTTCCTGACTCCGCCTAATGTCATAGGTTACAGAATGAAATAAATAAATCAAAAAGTTTCTGTGCTGTTAAAAAATAAACACAAAACTGTTTCATACGGACAATGATGGGCTATGACAACGAATTATTTCTTAACCAAAACCTATGGAAAGATTATATGATCTGTACCACTGTGAAGGGTCAGTCAGCCATTTTATATTTGGTTAGCGATTCCCAACATGGTTTTTCGATTATGAAATTCATTGAAATCTAGACATTATCTCAAAAAATGTAATAATGTTTTGGATTGGAGTTTGGATCCAAACTGAAAATGTAGTTTATCGATCTTACATGAAAATAAAAGTATCATAATGAATCCACTATACTTAACGCAGACTTTCAAATATTATCATCTTTCTTTTCTTTCACGGAGTGTTAATAAAAATTAATAAATTTATCTACAATTTTATTGGTACATTGCAAGCCTTGCATTAGGTTAAATATAGGTAGCATTGAGTTAAAATATAATAACCATAACTCAAAAAGAGTTTCAAAGAGGACAAATACAGAAGTGAATTTTTTAATGTAGTCAAGCAGGCTACCTTACGATATTTGTTGGTAATACAATAGGAATTGCTCGTATTGTTTTCTCTTTATTGTAGCTATTCACTTTTTTTTTATACTTCAAAAAGATCATTTTCGATGGCCAAGATGATTTTTAAAAAAAATTATGTTATAAAAATAAGTATTTTCGTAGTAAATATAATGTGTATTTTCCCCAACAGTTAATAAAGTTGTGTAGAGTATCACTTGGTGGTGCTACACCCATTTTCATGTCGTTTAATTTTTTAGGATGTGTAAAAATACATATATTTCAAAATCTACATACATTCAAGTAGTTAACAGCGAATAGTACAATTTCTGTTGGTAAACTTTAAGGAAAAAAATTAGTTTTAATTAAAGTTCCCAGGATAATAATTTTTTTTTTTATCCCGGGATAAATTAGTACTTTTTGATGTATTTGCAATTTTATATTATTCCTAAAAGTAAAAAAAAGTGGTATTGATATAATTATTTATTTTAGGACTATAAGGAGGTTTAAAAATATCTAAGTTCTGTCTATTTATTTATAAAATCCAATAAATTACGACGTATTGGATATTGTAATAATTACCTAATTAGAACAAATCGCTCCCATATCGTTTTGTCATAACCGAATTCCCAACTTCTAAATCATTAAATATAAAAAAAATTTCAAAATCTTACAAAACAATAGTTTTAAAATCCACCACATCGGAAATATTATTAAAATGTTGATAGTACCCAAATTGATAAATAAATTGAATCAGTGTAACGAGATTATCATAAATAAAGCTGTAAACATTGAGAGAGTTTTGGTCTTATTGGACACGTATTACCTTCTGTGAATAATGACAATTTCTTCTTTTTTTTTAAATTCACAGAAAAATACATCTTAACATGAAGGAAGACATAAGAAAGACGATACTCGTAGCTGTTCAAAACCTCCCCCTTCGTGCTTGGCCATCAATACAAGAACTCGATGACTGTACAGCCTCCCATGACGACAAGAATTTCCGGCCTGGAGGCCAGTTCTTGGAAGGGCCATCACTGATTGTGAAGGCACTGACTCTTCGCTAATGGGCGGTTTCTTTATTTCCTTTTTCATCGCTTCATCAATATGCCTCAGCTAGCCCACTGACTAATGTCCTCTGGGATTTACTTGTTGGGAAAACACATAACTCATCCATGAGTTGTTAACTTTAGTCAATGTAGAATTTATAAAACGAATAGCATGCTTTTAACAGTATTCATTCAACTATTCAATAATTTAAATAATAAGTTGACCAAGATGCGGCATTCCCATGTTTCCTGGGTTAACAATAGGTGATTTATTTTGGACACCCGAAGGGCTAATTGAACTACTGACCCAAGCAAACGCACCTCGACTATCTTGACCAAGTCTTACAACCAATTAGGGGAAAACAAGAAATAACATTCCCTAAGCGTGCGCAGTCTCTGAAGTCCATTCGTCAACCTCTCATCTACAGTCTATACCACACTCTATCCCTATCACCCAGTTCCCTCTCCTGTATAATGCCTGTATATCATCTAACCTATCCCGTTATTGTCGGGCCTGACCATCATTGCGCTGTTTGATGGACAAAGGAGAAGTGACGATACTGTCAGCGGTCGAGGTGTATTTCAGTATGAGCTTGTAGAGAACAATTTGGCAAGCTTCGAATCTCCCATCAGAAACGGCTCGTTTGTTCTTCTTATTCACTACGTCACCACGAAGGTGTGGAGTGGCTTTATTATAGCAGGACGATATCACAACATCAGATGAAGAATACGAAGGCCAGCAACCAACAGCCCATCTCACCGATAACCGTAGCTAAGGTTGAAATGGTTCAGTTAATGTTTAATGTCTTCCCTTTTTTTCTGTAAACATAATTTCTGTATCAGGTCCATAACTTTTATTTCAAGCTTATATAGCTAATAATCTTCATAATCTTTCTGTGGATGGGTTACATTAGCTGTGGTTCCAACCCTTTGCTATCTTACTGCAATGTTAGGATCAAATAGAGTCGATTTCACAAATAAAATATTACAATCTTTACTGTTGCGAGAACTGGCAGAAATGTGGTCTGATGTGTGAACACTTTGAAATTATTAACTCAAAACCTGAGACAAAGTTGCGGATTGGATGCCTTTGTTGGTATGAAAGCGAGTGTCTTCCACTCGCCCTCCTCGAAGTGCTCCTGGAAGAATGCACCCTGTCCCAGATAAGCGAGCTGCCAACAATTGCAGGTGACATTGCACGCTAAGTGACTGCAGCTATGCACCACTGACCCCTCCAGGTCCTTTGTCCAGCCAATTAGAGCCTGCCTTTGCTATCTTAACGGCCCGGAGCTCTCATCTTTTTGCAGTGCACTCTTCGCCAAGACCGGACGGTAAGTAACTATAGCTAGGCTGGCAGTAAATCAGTACTGTTACGTCTCTTCAATATCGTAAAGCTATCTTCCAAACGACACGTTTGCTTTTTTCTTGTTGCTGAGAACTATCTTTAGTCTGTCTGCTGTACGGCAGTGCTCGTAAAAGTAATCCAATCGATATGTAAATATTAATTTTTTTTTTTTTTTTTCTAAGCTCTCAAACTTATAAAAAATAGGAATGTGGGAAAAATAAGGAAAACCATTTTTGGCTGGAAAGTGCCTTTCACTAAGGGGAGACCCCTATTTGAAGGATGTATGAGAAGGATATGGGGTGTGGAATGCCTAGAAAGGCATGAAATATTAATATTTATAGAAAAGCCTTTTATACAATACCAAAGTGTTTAAGTTACTAAGGGAGCCAGTATGGGAAAAAAAAAGTTAAAAGAAACAAATTATAGATTTCTATCATTCCACCTCAGAAGCTATTTAAGTTTCTCCATGGCTTTTAAAGACCGTTATGCAAATAAAAAAAAAAGAACTTTTGGGTAATAACTTTCCATGGCGTTCGAAGAGATTTAAATAGGATTTTTTTCTACATTTTTCGGACTACTAATAATTATTTAAGAATCTCTCATAGCCATCGTCTGGACCAGCTCTTGATAGTTTAGAATACTCTTGTAATTTAAAATACAATTTAAATCATAATTGATGTAACGAAAAAAAAATGGGGGGTGTCAGTAGGACTAAAAGATAAGACCGGGGAGTTCTCAGGCGCTCCGAGGCAATCCCCCACTACACAGATCTTGTATGGGTATTCCTTTAAATTTAATCCAAACGAACAATTGTGACGTTGACATGGGAAAGGTACTAACCAAAAAAAAATGAGTTTTAGATTATTTATAGTAATGGTAGTAAAAAAAAATCCAATTGAATGGAAATAAATAATTACTAATCTACTTCCGACTGTAACTTACTCATCTTTCCATGCTACTTATTGCTACCTTTTCTATAAAAAACCTTAACACTATTTTTTTTTACGTACTACCTTTTGCATGTCCAATTTATATCTAAACAAAAATAAGTTTATTTATTTAGTTTTATTGCACGTGGAAACCACCACTGTTCTTATAAATGTATAAACGAGCGTTTGATGTATTATTTGATGCATGCGCAAAAAACGCTTATAAATTCGCGGATAGGGTCTTGTATTATACGTTTTTCATTTTCGCACTGACCCCATTGAAGTTTAACTGTCATATCCATTCAGACAGATGGCAGATTGTTCCGGATCATCAAAATAAGACTCAGGTGAAATGAAATTAGAAAAAAAAATCTGAAGTATTACACGAGTTCCATTACAGCGGCTAAAACAAATTTAAAGATAGTTCCAATTACTCTACTCTACAAAGCATGTTACTCATGCTTAGATTTAATTCTCCCCCCGTTAGCAGCATGCTACCTGTGGTTGTCTATTCGCCTTCGCATTGGAATTTGGCACCCACGTGAACAATTCGGTACTTGTTCCCAGCATAGCCAAAAAAATTACACGCCTTGTTCACCGACGCTACCAAACAACAGTGCAAACAAGACGTGGACAAAGCACGGACAAGTACTCAGGCATTCTTCGGCGAAGGACAACCGCCTCTTGTCGGAAAATAAAAATCCATTTCGGCCCCAACCTGTTTTATGTAACCCTACCAAGGGCGGCTCTTAAGTCTCCGCAAGCCGTCAAGATAACATCTCAGGAGTTTATTACAATAATAATAAAAATAAATTACAATAACACTTATTGGCGAATTTCCTTAATTAGGGGACCACGGGGACAATGGTGAGAGAGTAATTTACGTTTGGAGATATCAACACTCAAAAATTCCTTTCTTTACTATCTCATTTATCAATTTTGAGCAAATAGTAAACGTGTAATAAAAATTTTATAACACTGGGTATTGTGTTCCGTATTAACACCCTTTTTCTCGTTTTAGATTGGTCTTTACATCTGCAACTGTTTTTCGGTTGGCTTTTCTTTGCAAAAAGGGTAAGGTTAGAAGTTTAGTATAAAAAGGGAGCGTGTCTAATCTGGAACCTGCCCAGAAGTTCTTCCTGCCTTGAGCATCTCCTGCATGGGGACGAGGTCCCAAGTTTGTCCTATTTACCATACGGTCTTTCGAGTATCCGTATCGTGAGGGATGAAAGCAAGCCTTCCTTTGATAGGATAAATTGTATATCCTTGTTCCTAGCCTCGTTTACGAGACGGTCTGCGTTGTAGTTTACAGAGACGCCTCATTGAGAAGAATCCCACAATAAGGTCAACCATAGTCACCTTTGAGAAGTTATTATTTTCTCTGCTGCACGTTCGAACCTAAAGCAAGAGACTGAACAGTGAATGGTACTAAGGTGATTCGGACAATAATCCTCACATATGACACTACAATGCTCAAATAGCTTTATTATGGATGATATTGCAATCAGAAGAACAAAAACGAGATATAGACGTCAGGCTGCTTGCGTAGGTTTGGGACTTCAGGGAGGAGAATATAAAGTGGATATTTTAATACTGGAACAAAATGAGATTGTCAAAGAGTTTTTGAAATAGAATACCAGAGGTTGGATACTCGAAGAAACGTTCAGCGAAACAAGAAGGATCCCGTTGGGATTGAAAGATATGACATAGGGTGGGATATCGGTTGATACGGCCAACGATACAGCCAATCTTGTATTGGCGTTGTTTGCGAAAAAGGCGACACAACACTGAGGTACAGATGAAATCATAAAAACAGAAACGGTTCACTAAGGAGAGTATTGTGGGAGAATAATTCTTGATCAGGAGACCGAATAGGGGGGAAATACCAGATGAAGACACTAAAGTCTTAAATGAAAATCATTTACTGAGCTCTGATGTGACCAGAAAAACGAAATAAAGTCATGGGTAGTCAGCATAAATTTGATTTTATTATTTCTCAAGTTTAAGCTCAGATGCTGCATACAATTTGAATTTAATCGTAGTTAATGACACATTAAAGACGCTAAAAGAAAAAAAAGTTATTTATAAAAAATAATCAGTTTTTATTTGGTATTTTATTTAGAAATGGCAGACTCAAAATTATGGCTTCTCAATAAATAAAAATGTCATTCATTATATTGGCGACTTTTCCTAGCAAATAAATAATGAGGACCTAACCTATTCCCATATACAACTTTATTTAAAGAATATTGTATTGTAATTATAATATTTACGCAAGTAATGCCTCGTAAGAATTGATAGTGGTTTGTTGGGTGGAGAATTCTTGAACTTTCGCCAATATATCAACACAAAATTTTAGTCAGAAGCACTGCACAGAAAAATATATTAATGCAATCAAAAATTTGAAATTATATCTTCAGTGAAATTTTTTTTTTTTATAATTAACAATCTTTATTGTGCAATAATTACAATCTGCCTTTTATAAGGCAATAATAATACAGATAAATGATCTCATTCATACCATATTTACAGCATCATTCACTCGCTCATTCATACAATAGGACATGATTGCAGAAACTGGCCATTGCCAGGACAGTGCACGGGGGTATGAAACCTTAATTATAAAAATAAATTAAAATAGTTCAATAATCAATTGCATTGATAATGTTAGGTAATTTCCTGAAATAACTGTTCAATTCTTGTTTCTATTACATTATTAAATTGTATACAACATAATCAATCTTTTACTGAGTATAAATTGCTCTATTTAAAGCTGTTTTATTTTTACAAATCAACAGTTAAATTAGCAAAACTCATTTGTAGAATGTAATAAAAATATGACATCACCGCAGCTACACGTCTCTCCGATCTCCTCTAACCTATTATTAATCAAATGAATTGGCCTGCAATTTTCCTGTCTCTTTTTCGGTAGCGGTGTATATTAAAAAATTTATTAAAAAACAAAATCCGTTAATAATAACTTTTATTTATAATTTCAAGGCCGAAGATTTGTGTTTATTTTTTAATTTATTTTTAAAAGTAATTTACTTCAGGAGGGGGAGATCGGTTCGCTCTTCTTCCATAAAAAAAATACAAACAAAAATCAAACAGGATTCCACTTCTGCCGTTTCAAGAAAATAAATAAACAAACCTGAACGGAGGGTTCTACTTTCAGGCAAGTTCGGGGCAATCTTCTTATATCTGTCTGCATTTACTTATAATCCACATTGTTTTCCAATGGTGAGTTATAGTAAAAATCGACGCTATCACTGCTACTTAAAGTATTATTAGGAGCAAACTATTAGCGATTAATAGCCAAAAAAAAACTATACTGAAAGGTTGAGACTCGAACCACCGGACATCAAGTCATAGGCTCTGCCAGCTGAGCTATCCTGCACAAGTAAGATAAATAGCACAGCGGAATGTGGGAACATGCGGAAGCAGTTGACTTATTTATGAACCAGCGATAGTATTTGTTATTGATATGTTTTGTTTTAAATTTTTTGTAGAAAACATTGTCTTTAGTGGTCGAGACGGTTTCATGAATAATATAAAATGTTTATGATAATAAGTACTCATTAATTTTATCACTAACTTGAGTGAAGAATCCAGTAAGCATGTCTAAATATTGTTTCATCAAATTATAGGTATTTTATTTCGTTCATATAAATTAAAAAAAATAAATACTATCCCCTGTAGGGATGTCTTGTTTCATTTGCGATTCACCCAGGATTTTTTCTTTGGACAATAGGTCTGCTCAGGGTTGACTCGGTGTCATAAGGACAAATGAGTTACTACTTGTATAAAGATCCGTTTAAGAAAATAGAATTTTAGTTTAAGAGAAAATGCATAGTTTTAACCACACTAGCACCTGATTGGATTAAATCCAATCAATATTTAGCAATGTTTATTTACCAAATTTTACCTAGTAGTTTGAATAACTATTAGGCAACACTAAGATAATTAAATAAAATATTTTTATTATTCGACTTGAGCGTAGAGGGATAGAGGGTAGAGATATGTATCGATAGATAGATACCTTGGATATATTTCCCTATAATTTATATATGTAGCATACAATATGTACATATTGGTTTGAATAAATGTTTGCAAATATTAAAATAAATAGCTCCCGACTGTACGTAGCAGTTACTTTTCCCCGTTCTAACCATCGTTCCTTTATTTATTACGTCTTACTTACGTTCTGAGTACCACGCAATAAGAGGCATAAGTATTTATATGTGCATCGTGCAAAAATTAGTTTTTAAAAAAATTAAAATCTTCCCCAAGATATTTTTTAATATAAAAATAATCGATAAAATATCAGATATTTCGTGCAAGACTCCAATAAAAAACTAGTCTTAAGGCAATATAAATATATATATATTATTATGGTATGGTATCTTTGAAATCGAACTGTAAATATGAATTAGTCAAGGGATGATTAAAACAATCTCATAATAAAAAAATTTCAATTATCATACGGTCTTTTACCAATTATAATAAATATTTAATGTTATTTAACGTTGGTTAAATGTAAAATTATGTGATGTGAATTATATTGAGAAAAGTTGACTAAAGGGTAAGTGAGATTTGTTTCATGTTAGAATTTGTGTCCTCAACAGACAGGATTCGACAGGTCGCATAAAAAATGTCCAAATCTCACATCCAATAGCAGAAGCGACCAAGTCAACTTAATTATTTTCACCCACACTATACGGAGGCAAAAGGAAACACCGATAAAATTTGAGAAAAGAAGGCGAGAAAGGGTTGACTTCCATCTCCGGTCGGAGCCGAATCAACGTTTTTCTACTCTCCCACGTCTCCACACTAGAGGACGCTTTCAAGAGATGCAACCTCCTCTGGCCAAGACATACAAATGAGTAAGCTAGGATAAAGTTATATTGATAAATTTCATGTGACATAATTTTTGTTTATAGTATTAATTTAGATCTTTCATTCATTTAATGTATATTTCAAATTTATAAATAGCTATAATTAATGAAGTTCTTAATAAATATTTCCTAAAATCCTATTTACTATTGCATCCTCTTACGTAATAATTACCCCTAATTGAAAGTAAATTCAAATCAACTCTTCTATCTAGGGACATAATCCTAGACAAAACCAATGACCAAGATAGTTAGTAAAGTAATTAACAAAAGTTAATAATGTATATATATACATACCTACATATACAATAGTTCATAATTAATGTATCAAATTCTGTTTGGTAAAAAAATATGTAATGATAAAAAAAAAAAAAAGTGAAGTAACCGGTTAAATGTATAATGCACTGAGGCGATGGCATACTTTGCACAATAAGTCCCAGAAGACCTGTCGACATTACCATTCGAACATTATTTATGTATTTATTCATGCCCAAGCCAGCTCATACATTCTAACAAGGACAGTGTATACGAGTATGTCCATGATATATCAACTCCGCAAACACACGTCGTATATATGGGCCAATTATAATTTCGGGTAACACGTAAGTACGTAATGTCACATGTGAACGCTGTAATCTCGAATCCTTAAATCAAACCCAAGTTAAAGTTGTTTAACCTTAAAGATCCTCCTCTCATGCAATATGCATCGCCTTGCATAATCATCCGATCCAAAGTGAAATAAATCCACTTGATTCGGAAAGTATTGGTCAATCTTGATATAGGGGTGCCATTTGCGTTGATAAGGGCAAACCCCGAAAATTAACAGGTATAATATTCAGTAAAGGTGCGCCAATACTCAAGAGTTCACGTGCCTCTGATTTTGAAAGAGGACGATGTAGTTGCTGTATCCGTGGCGGTTAAACAAGTCAAACTGGGAGTCATAGTTCACAGATTACGATTCTGTGGGAAAATAAATGAGGGGATCCCTGGGATATTCATACCGTATATTTTAAATGCGGTATGAATGAAAGAGTACATATAATATTGTATATATGGTATGAATTCGTTGATATATAGACCGCACAGTGACACTTGCCTGTAGTCATCCAATTGTAGGCAAAGTGACGCAATGTTTGTTTTGAGTTATTTCATTTTTTACAAACAGACTTACAAGTGCTTACTTCACTATCAGTACAAGTAGTAAATACTTGCTAGTAAGTGTTTTTGAAAAAAGGAAATTACTCAAAGCAAACCTCGCGTCACTTGGCCTACCATTGTATGACTACAGGCAATTGTCTAAACCCCTTCTAGAGCAAATTGTAATTTTCTTCAAATAAAAATTTATTATTGAAAAAAAATCTGTGAGAGTGGATTGTTTTTCGGGATATTTACTTAGGTTAATGAATGAAATATGATTTCCCACCAAATTTATTAATGGACAACGACATCGTTTCGATAAACGGTTTATTACGGACGAATACATGAAGATATGAATACCCAATTGCGAATTAGTTTGTTTGTATAGTTATATAAATATTATTGTTTTATTTTTCTAGCAAGTTTTTGTTGCTGTTCTCTTCTTATCGAATTTTTTTTACATTCATTTCAGTTTTTATTTTTTGTGTGTATTTTATTTGTGTGGATATTTTTTTTATTTTATCTTTTCTAATTTAGTTTTATTATATATATATATGTAGGCTCCTAATTTTAAATAAATATTTGTTCCCCAAAACATAAAGATATAATTATTATTCGAGAACGGATATGTCTTTTATCAACCAAAGCCATCGTCCCTACAAAAAATCTACAAATCTGTATCAATTTCAGAACTCATACATTTAATAAAAGAAAAAATACTTCTTACTATAGCTGACTACAGTATTGCAGTAGCTCGTGAAGAGAGGTAAGGCTGATAGTTGCCACCTTTTTAAATATTCCATTTCCCAAAGTGTGCACTGTTATGCTTCCAATGTTGCATATATGGCTATTAAGGCAAGCACATTAAGAAATGTTAAAAAAAAATATTGAATGAGGAACTTTCTGCAAAAGTCATAATGGTTATTTCCCTGCTTAAACATATCCCTCAAACACCCGGACGCACCACTTTGAATTTTTTGGGCTCGGTAGTGAAAAATACAAGAGATAAATATATACATAGCTATAATTTAGTTGTCCTAAACCGAAGAATATTATCTCCGTTGTAATGGCAGAACTGTAATTTGCTGAGCAGTGAAAAGATCACGGCCATCTCTCTCTTATCCAATATCCTCGAAGTGGGCTGATGTATGGACGCGAGGTCTTCGGCTACACCCCTCGGCTCATGGGCGGGTCCGACTGACATTTCAGAGGCAGCACCTACCACTTCATCAGCAGTTCTGGGATGGGCAATGTCTCGGCTTCCTCCACGTCCCGGGTTCGATGGCGCGGATAGCAGTCTTTTGCTCGAGGCGATTGATTCTTATACGTCCGACAAGAGGGCGGTATAAATTGCCCTGGTCTTCGTCAAACGGCGGTGAGGGTCGACCTCGGCTTAACGAGTTGTTTGCTAAAAGCAAACATGATTAATTCATATATACAGACTCTAGATTATATGTAATCAAACGCAACATTTACTTGATAAGGCGATAACAACTTCGAATCAATTTAAATTTAAATCTTCGTCGAACTATCATAATTATCATATTTTTACTGCTTCGAGAGTGGATAGAGCTCCTACACATAGATTCTATTTCCATCCCCGAGTGACTTCTCCTTAATTATTTCCAAATAAAAATTATTAAGATAACTGTCTTAGCTTGGTGAAAGGTGATTGGGAAGATTTCAGCCTTGATATTAATAATGAATTAAAGTTAATCAAGAATTAACATATAGCTATAAACTTACATAAAATACGGATGACTTCATTACTCATGCTGGGTGGTGTCCAGATTACCAGTGACTATTTTGCGGACTTTCGGTTTGGAAGTTATTGATTTTTCTAACTTTTTTCACGTACGTAATAAAATCGTATGCAATATACATGATTTTATAAACCCATTTTAAAAATGCATCTCTGGTTTATAGGTAGTTTTTTTTTGGTTTTTTTCTTTCTAAACCCCTTGAAGTTATACAATGAAAATATTAATAAGATACTTTGCGAATTTCTCCTCATTCTGCTAAGCGCAGATGCATTTGAAGGAGTTCGTGTTACTCAACAATACAGATTGTGGTTAAAATATAATAACTGGTTTATAGGTAGCATATGTTTATCAATAGTTATATATAATTTACGGAGATTCTCATTTCACATCATTACTCAGAATGTTAGGTTAGTGCAAGTTTTCTATTATTTTGAAAAATTGGAAACAAATATTTAACTTTTGAAAGTCTAATTTTTCGTCACTTTTTTTTGTTTAGATTCTTGGATTATTAATTAAACTCACTTAAACAATATTATATCATCATAATAAAAAATCTGTATTGGAAATTTGTATGTATCTGTGTATGTTATTTTCGACAATTTTGGTTTGTGTAAGTTTCCAGCGTAGATCAAAATAATCAATGAGAAAATCATATTTATCAAAAAGATCGAAGCATCTCTGGGAACGGATTGCAAAGGATTGTTAGTGAGATTTCAGCCTTGTATCTAATGGGTCTGCTCTGTTAGCTCCAATAAGTTGTGTATTTGTGTACAGTATCGATCGACTAACACGAGGCAACTGATCCTCTGATCTACCTACAAGAACTGTTAGTAAATAATGACGGAATAGCCCGCTCTGAGACACACAGATGAAACTGCTGAATCAGCAGCCGGGGTGGGAATGCCACATGCACAATACACAATGGACAATGGCGCCCACATGTCCGAGATGTTGTGTTTGGACAGATCCAGTCATAACTACACCTTCTCATGGGTCTGCCCTCAGTGCTTGGAGTTGTTGAACCCTATGAGAGGAAGCTAATGAAAGGAATCTGTCATCAATCAGAACTCGTTAACAGACGACATGACTTAAGCTATCGTTAAAAAACCTACGTTGCCAAAATAATGTTTTAATATTATTGTTCAGAGCGGTAGTACTAAAACAGAGACTCTGGGATGTTGGCATTTTTACATTAAAAAAAAAATGTTTTTTGAATTATCAAATAAACTTTTATTGAAAAGATTTTGTTTTAACAAAGTTACTTTTTCATCCAGTATTGATTTCCTATCTTAAAACTGTAATTTATATTTACGTTAAGGTTAAAAATTCATATAAAACAATGGATTAATAAAAAATCGAAAGATAATATTTTTATTCAAAATATTTTAAAAACATATTAAATAATTGTCTAAAACTGAGAAAAATGACTTAATTTAATTTTTTTAAACATCGCGGTCACTGGAATTTTCAACAAATAAAAATCTTATGGAAATATGCGAATTTTATTAATGGGTGTCAAAACGACATTGTCAGAAACAAAAATTTTTTCTGTTACCTTCATCAGCGTTAATTAAGTTTGAATTTGAGACTTTTTTGTTCTATATTTTCTTGAATTACATTTCAGCCAAAGGCTATAATATACTCGTTGAAAAACACTTATTCTCGGACATTGTTTTCTAAGAATAACAAAAAGGACATATTCATTTGGTATGTATAACTGACAAAAAAATGCAATATACATACCATACATTACACTATGATCAGATTATAAATAATGAAGAATGTACATATGTGGTGACTTTAATGAACGAACAGCGTAATTTTGAAATAAAAAACATGTGTATTGAGGAAAGACATTTGTTTGCAAATGTAGCTAAGGATGTAAAGTAAATATATGAAACGGGAAAAAGAACGTGAAAGGTTACTGCAATGTGTGAAAAAAGGAATAAATAAGAAATAGTAATAATAAAGACAAATTCTGAACTGTTAGATTGGTGAGAAATAAGAAACTACAAACTAAGAATGTTAATGGGAATATAGTTCCAAAGGTTTATGGCAAGGATAATTTCGAGGTATTGTGGAATATAACTTGGACATCTTTATAAAACCAACGTAAGCTACATGATTGTGATAATCTGTAGAATCAGATGATTCCATGTCTAGACATTAAATCAGAGATCCAGTCACGAACTATGCAATAAATAGATCTTTCTGTTTTACGAAAACGATTTACTAATTTTTTTTTCTCTTACCTTATAGGACAATATATTAATAATTGTTCCATTATTTAACACACTCGTTTATAAGTAACACCTGAGTGTTCACAAAAATATATTCCGTTGAGTGTGCACCACATGACTGGGAATACGCACACTCAAATGTGGGGTTCGGTGCCACACATACTAACAACAACAATGGACAATGCTCGATGCGTTCCTAACGGTACGGGGTCCAACAGGGCGTTTAGTTTAGTCCTCTATTATATCACTCATTTCTTCTGTCCATTGTATGCTGGCTGCCCACTGGTCATTGCTTCTTCTTTCTTAATTAACAGTGGCTCTGGCTCCTTTATAAAGTAATGTGATCAAAATACCTGATAGAGTCCTGTCCTGGAGATGACAGGGCTAGTTCAGGTGACTAGCAGGTCGTGTAGGTTTGCTGGATATTTTATTTTTATTTCTCTTTTAGTTTTAGTTTCTTCATTTTTACACAGTTTACGGTCATTTCAGTTTATAATTTTTATTCCTGATAAATATTTCACTTGTACAATGTACATTTTAGCGAGGACTGATGCCTGAACTGATTGATCAAAGAATCAATTTTATGCTAAATACACGTTTGTTCTTGTGGGACATAGTCCTAGGATAATAGAAGTATTATTATTATCATCCTAACTCTCAGGTGTACTTAAATTGTGATGCAAGTTGCTGTTTTAAGAGGTAGCCTTCCAGGAGCGGGTTTCTACGTTTTGCAAGGGTCTTATGTTTTGTTAATAGGGCCTAGACCTAGATAAAACTCGGTTACACACAATGAAATCACCGCAACTATTTAAATTCCACATGCTGTACATTTAATTCTGTGCCACCTGAATAATAAAACGGTCCAGTATATGCGTGGGATGGCGGACATAACAGTACGACCCTGTGAAGGATGCAAAAGGACGACCAAAAAAAATAAAATAAAGAAATGAAATCCTTTGATCAGCTGTTCGATTGTCCAATGCCGCATTTTTCTACGGCTCAAGGCGAGATCGCGTCTTTGAGACAGGGAGGAATCCGATCTAGAACTGATTGTCTTCAAGCGTCTGTCTAGCATATGTCAGCTTATTAGCTCAATGATTCTGCCTGTTTCTTGAAGCACATAAATATTGCCGAACCTTTAATTTCAAAATATTCAGAGAAAACAAACAAACATAAAAGCGGAGTGGTATAGTAAGGTACTTAATAGTATAGTAAATAGTAATAAAGGTAGTTATGTAATATATATATACTCATATAGACCCTTTTAAACAAATTTATAACCGAATCAACAAACTGGCCAACAAAACTGGACTCCAACATTACCAACAACTGAAACGATAGCTGACCACTAAAACAAAGCGACCTTGATTAGATCCCTGGCACCAGAGGATCTTTCTCTTAGGGAAGGAATGTCTGGTATAGGTTCATTCAGCCTCGTGAAGAGCTATGAGTAGCTAAATGTAAAGATAAATAGTGTTTCCTGTCTAGAAAATGACACCAGCTGACCACCTCAGCTACCCCAGCTCGAGGCAAGAACTTAATGGTTCTTATCCGTTGTTGAGAGTTCATTAAAAAGGTTAAGCATGTCAAGTGAGAGGATAACATCACTAAATTATGTCACAGAACTAAACTAACTACTTTTCTTCAATAAGCCAATGTATGATGAAAATCTAATCTGACCATTTTTTGTCCAGGTGCTGAAAAACTCTGAACAAAGTCACAAAAAATCAATGGTAAAGATTAAGAAAAAACGTGTTGTCTTGTTTTTATGACTTAGCGATTGAGTGATTGAGAGAAAACTTACTTAGTATTGATAATCATATTCGTAAATGCCTCATTATTATATTTAATATCGTTCATTAGAAATTGATTTGAAAACACAAATTAAACCGGTTTGAAAAAATATAGTATTGTAATATAGTAATAGTAATACCCGAATTTTATCGTTTGTTCTCGCGGGCTTATTTCCTAGATCATTTCTGAAATCAATTTTGCATTATCTTTATGTGCCTTGAACCATGTTGAAAAATTGAGTACGTTAAATCTTACTAGCGCGGATAAAAGCAGGTCATTCAAGTTAAAGACTTAAACTGATTATTTTTGTAACATATCTCGCTATTATACGTTCCAGAGATGTACAGGAGATTTCTTGGTGTGCTTAAACAGAAGGTCGATTTCAGATCCAACAGATGAATTCTACGGCCACTAGTGTTAATATCATGCAGACAGTTGAATGATGATCGCCCATACTTTTGGAATAAGCAGCTATTACAGACGAAGTGCAAGAGGTGGCCAAAACTCTACCACAATCGCACACTCCTCCAGTTACAAATTGGCGCCTGGGAAGTCCTCCGGCCAAACTGGGCAGGTGCTTCACAGGATCGCAACCGCAATATAAATCTGGTCCTGTTTGTGATTATCTTTTTGTGGGCGCGGCCGAGCATCCTTGAGCCTGCATCCTGCGAAGGACCTTTATCGGTTCGGTGTCCTTTCCGCCGCAGCGGCTACCAGGTCGTAAACTCCCCGATGAGGGTGTTAGTGTTGTTTTTTGTTGGAAGTTTGCTTTATTGCTTGAAATATCCACACTAGTATTAATAATATATGATTTAATAACTGCAATGGAATTTGTTTGGCCCCATCATTTCGATTGTCAAACAGCATATCGTGCAAGCTGTTTACAATGTAATGGATAATATTTGCTGAGCCGAAATCTGAGATTATATATTCATTTAGGTACAAAGAGTTCATATTTTATAAATTTTGGGGGACTAGTTTAGTTTTAAATATAAATACTAACCCAAATATTCCTTGGTTTCTACACAACATTGCTTATTATTTAGAACCGTTTTCAACAGCTTAGGACAGCCTTAGCACAGCCAATTTCGTAGATTGATGTAATACCTAATTCGTAACAACCCGTTTTACCCGTCCTGTTTTTTATATAAATTAGATATTTTTTAAAACATTTAAACCATTAATTGCAGATTAGGATGACAGCTTATTGCTGTTACATTCTTCAGAATAATAAACTGTATTGTGGAGGGTCCAACAAATATTTATTTAAATATATCCATTCAAAACCAGCTCTAACCGAATAGTTGTAAATCCTATTTATTCAATTGTCAGTCCTTCGGCCTCCACTTCCCCTATATATCAGGGATGAGCCTGCTGGAGAAGCTCGGGGGATAATATCGATCCCATCCTTCTTTTCCACAATCAGAAAGGGGATAATTCTATTGAGGAGTTTATGGCCAAGTCCGAAGCAGGAGATTTTTATTAAGATTCGTGGCCTTTAAAGTATATTCAACAATAGTTCGAAATATGCTGGAGTATTTTTTGTAGAAATGCAAGCAAGGAATCAGTAATCATACTCAAGAAATGGTCCAAATCGTGAAGAAATGATTGCGTGGTCAAATTACGGAAGTCTTGACGGAATGTTAATAAAAAAGAATGGTGTATGTAGTCTTCCAAGTGCAATATCATCTCTGATCGCATTTTTGTCAGTTTTAGACACTGTATGTGTTCCATTGTTTTATTTGAGTCCTATTACCAACTCTTTCCGCTCCAATTTATTATTACTGCGATAATTACTTCATAAAAATCTCAGGTATCTTACTTATTTTAGTTTCTATTATATTTGCACTTTATTATTTCCTTAAGGGATGGTTTTTACAGGAATATTTCAGTTATTGCTTTGTATCTGTTACTACTGAATTCGTGACCTGAGATCCGCGAACATACTAACTCTGATGGGACTTCCAATGGTGATTTTGTAAGCACAATGGGTGTACGAGTTAAGTCAGAGTACAAAACTAATACGTTTTGATTGAAAATTGTCGTAACGCTGTCTATTTATTCTGTAGCGATTGCGGGTTTAAATGCCTTTGTTTGAACTGGAAGAGCGGTACCGTTGGGGAAATGCAGCGATGCCCGGTGACAATGGCCGAGAAAATTAGCCGTTGGAATATTCAAGGAAGGCGTCGACCCCGGACATCTGAAAGGAACTCGAACTGGAGTACTCATTAGTGATGCTACCTGCGGCCCGTGGATAGCGGATGGAGTCGCTGTCGTGTCTTCGTCATTCTGTATCCGAGCAAGATCTCTAGCGGCTGATGGCATTCTAGGGTCTATCAGCCATACTAGTAGTCTTCGCCAATGTTCCCGTTTATTCACTTATTAGGCAAAACAGCTATTTTTTGCCCCCGAAAAAAAATTTATTCGATGAATAAAATTATAATCTACCACAGGTGGGCCATGAGTAGTTGTTATAAATGATCTTGTACATTATTTTAAATTGTAAACAGCCATGGAGCCTTTTCCGGTTCAGCCATACTTGCTCCCGAGGATCACGCTAGGCCAGTCTGGGGCCAATCAGCACTCGATGCCGAGCGCGGACAAATAGTCCCTATACTGATAGTTCCACAGATTGCCTCGCTTCGTAGTTCCCATTTTTACTGGTTGTCAGCACACCCCTCTTCATCCACAAAAATAACTGCTCAAGATATCCCAGGAGGCACAGGAGACTTCACCGGGTCACTTAAGTACATTTCTGGTATTTATTTGTGATCCTGAGAACAATAGTAAATGCCCCCTATTACGTCACCAACAAAACCCTTCATAATGATCTTAATATACCCTACATTCTTGAACTCATCCCTTCCAAATTCATGAAATTCCATAGTAACCTATCCAACCACCCTAATCCCGTAGCACAGTCATTGCACAGCTCCACTCATCCCTATAATCCTCCTCGGAGACTGAAACGGCAGTGGCCTCGTGACCGACTATAAATGCGCAACAGTGGGAGTCCTGGCAATGGCCAGTTTCTCCAATCATGTCCTGAGCGTATGTGGCTCTCGCGCTCTTTGTCAGCCTCCACTGGCTCGTATCCGGTGACGTGGCTGGTGGGGGAGCGTGGGGGACTTCCCAAGACTCCACTTCCTCTTTCGCTTGCGAGGGAGGCAACAACCGTGTGGACTTGGGGGGCCCCTGGGCTGTTTTTAAATGTTTGTAAATATAATATGAATGTGCGAGCGAATGATGAATGGTAAATATAGTATGAATGAAAAAACTTATCTCAATTATTTATTGCCTATTTAGTAAAGGCAGATTGTAATTTCATCATAATAAAGTTGTTATCATCATCATCATTTGTGAGGACTAATAAGAAGGTAAGTAACCACACGTAACCTACCGTAAATCAATCGGAGCCCAAACCAGAGAGGTATGAGCTACGATCGGTACCAACCGTCATTATAAACAAGAAACTTTCATCAGAAGCTCATTAGACAGCTATTTCTTCAACTGAAGATGTACATTTTACTTTATTAATTGTTAATGAAAAATTTATTAATTCGAGGCTATTACGAGGAATTTGTTTGTTCTTCCTAACGGTGATCGTTCTTATTGGTGGAGAGCATCAACTGCTTTGATATCATTTTATACTTCTCAACAATCTCATTCATACCACCCATACTTGAAAGTTGACAGATTCTCAATTTGTAGTTCATTTTTCAATAGCCATTTAGATTTTTACAAATTGTGTCAATACAATTGACAGCTAATAAGTCAAACAAGAGATACTTGAGTAAAATGAGGCAATATTTGGGTTTGAACAAGAACGTTCAGGAACATTTGCACAAAGAAGCCGTAGTTTGAACAGGAGTACAAATAAAAAAAAAAAAAAAGCTACCAACTCGGGAGAAAATTTGAATCTTTTAATCCCCTAGGGTAATTTGATACGTGTGAATTGCTAACTATAAATAAAAGAATTTGTATACAGTGCTCCACCCAGCAGCCGAAAATTCGTCCCTGAGATAATCTGGAAAATTTTATTTTTATTTTTCGAACATTTTGTGGCCGGCCAGCCTTGGTAAATACCAGCGTTTGATAAATGGTGATAATTCTCAACACGTCAAGATGTCAAAGCTGAAACTGCCGTACAAATTTTAAAACAAACATGTAAATTTTTTAGTCAATTCGCATGATCTTGGTTTTAGTTGCAAATTAACTTTTTGAAAAAAAAATTCTGCTGCGGGTGAGAGGAACTTGCGAAACGTTCGTTTTGACTTAAAAAACGTCCTTCTCTTACGTTCATTTTGTTTTTTCCTATATATAATATTATTAGTAGTTGATCTTGATATATGTTTGACCCCCGTCATGCAATGTAAAATTAGAAGTAATGTTAGAAATTGCCGACTGTCACGAATGACTGGAAATCGACATGCAATAAATCCTTTTGGGCGTGGGCCGATTTCCCCGACGGGAATCAATGGTTCCATCCGTTGCGGATTGTCGTTTAATGTCTAGTGGATTTGAGTTAATAACCTTTATTTTTACGTCACAAAAGGAAGTGCCCGAAGGTATGTGGGACTCAGCAGCCAGGTTGGCCCGTCTAATAACGTCTTACGGTAGTCACGTACTAACTAATTCGCAAGGGGTGTGCAAAAATGCATCCAGGATCACAAAGGAACATAAAGATTAACCTACTTCTTAAGAGAGAAAGAGACTCGGAACAAGCGGGGAGTACTTGGGGACAAGACTGCAAGGGAACGTCAGTTGTGATCATCTGCCCGGAGCGTGTCCCACTTCCTTAGCAGTTCTCCTGCAGACTTAATTTTGGGCATCTGTCTGAAACGGATCTGGTGTTCTCTGAGACGCTGAGGTCTTGATTAGGACTACCATTTTGATCTGGAAGCTATCGACATCTTCAGTATGAGATACGTTTTTATAGTTAAGCCAGCAAGATTTTTCACTTTATCCATATGAAGTAATCATTTGACAGTAAAACATTAGTAATAAAATGACAGTAAAACCAGTGCATATAAATCTCAAATTTATATTAATTAATCACCATGGTCATTTACTATAATTTGGTATAACTTCAAGCGAATGCAATACGGTCAGGATTTGATAGAGGAATAAAATCTGTTGGTAGTTAGATAGCATTTCTGTAATACAAATATTCTAATTATTCGACTAGAGTGTAACTGCGTGGCGTCTTTGCGGGTTAGTCAGGTAAATATATAAACGGATATATGTATAGTTATTGGGTTTGGATGCGCAGTAAGTATCGGTCTATTTAAATAAAAACCCGCATTTCTATTAACATAGCAATCTCTTTTGTTGAGGGTCGTGTTGTCACCCAATATACTGCATCGTACACAGGCTAAAAGATCCTTATGGATCGAAAATTTTGGCCAATTAATGTGTACTCCAAATAGGGACGGCTGAAGAACACTACTTAAGAAGGAGTTTTGGTAATAATTAGTACAGATGTTGAACAAGAAATGTCATCGACAGGGTTAAGAGCTGGTTTATAAAAAGTTGTTATTAATCATTGTGATATTTTAAAAACAAAGATTAATACAATATAAAAAAAACAAGGGGTATATCTCTGTGGCAGTGGTGAATACATCGAGTTATCGGAAAAATTAGTTAACCAGGTTGTAGCGTAGCACTAAATATATGTAAATCACCCTACCCTCGGGTTAGTAATGTATTATAATATAATGTAAACCTTTGTAAGCTTCTTGGAATAAATCAGGGTCGCGGCACGTGGTAGGAAGCAGGCAGACATATGGGCACCGACAGACGGCAATAAACCTTAGAGAATTAGCCACCTGACTGCCATATAACCTAGGGCAAGGACACTTACCTCTATTAGAATAGACCTTCAGTCCCTTCTAGCAGCCATAAAAAACACACCCTTTTATCCCAACGGCCATATAACTAAGTGGTCACCTGCGTATCGTAAAACATACCCCTGTCAGCAACTGCACCTCTCACGAGGTAAGGGAATATGGTATAAAAAGGCCAGGGAATAAAGGGCTGACCCTACTCTCTCTCTGCTGTCCTATGAGTCGCCACGCTGTCTCACAGTCTTGAGACTACCTGACGCCTCAGCCTACCAGACTGCCGTGCCCCGTTTGAACTCTGAACCGGTATTATCCTTTATGCAACCTCTGTACCTTTTTCTTTTGAACATAGTGTATTGTCGGGACACATACCTAGCATACATGGAGTCAGATATGTTATTAACTAGAACAATCCGCACTTGTCGCCAAGGTTAGGTGAACAGGCACCTCCTAGTGACACGCCCCCGACACAGGTCTCGTTTTATGGCGCGTTAAATTGGTTAGGTCTGGTTCCATTGAAGGAGGAAGAATTTTCAATGTGAAGTTTAATTTCAGTGGCTTGATTTGTCCAATTCTTATGTCAATGATTTTGGCTTGTCTGCTTTGGTGGTCGTGAACATCGAAGATATAGAAGGGAGTTGATTTAATCCCCAGTGCATTATCATTAAGCTATATGTACAATAAAACAAAGTTCCAAAAATCAGAACAAGAATACTCTTGCTAAATCATCAGGCCAGGGACACTTGGAACAAAAAAAGTTCAAATAACTAATCTCCCCTCTCCGCAATTGAATATATTCAACAAAAACGATTTCGACAGCTCTAAGCTGTCATCTTCAGTTGCCAATTGGTGGAATGATAATTTTTTTCAAAATATCCTAATCTTTTTCTGTAGTAAACTAAAGAGTGGTGCTATTTCCTTTGACTTTCCTCTACGAGCGATAAACAAATTGTGGAGAGAAGAAATCTTATTTATATCCACTGACACCCGGCACTAGCCGTACAGAAAAAAAGGTTTTTGGAATGGGAGATGTGACATAATTTGTAATAGTGTAATTTGTAATTACATAAATCATTGTCATATGCGTCTCATCATACGGGCATCGCTTTACCTTCATGAATGAGGTACATTATTGCCTCATACTATTTCAGTATACGATTTTATTCACTTGTTTTTAAGTCCTTTAAATATAATGGCTAAAATCGTTGAAATAATCAGACTTAATATTACCAAATGTACTGCTAACCAGTAACAGCTGTCACATTACAGACTGTTTTCATCATTTAAAGTTGTTTATTCGGATCTTCTTATATAGTATTATATTATTACTGTCCATAGCCGGTTCTGGTCATGTATGATTTAATGCGTCTATTATAAATAATAACACGATGACAGACAACACGCATATATGTGCCATTTAATATTTTTTATTGGCATTTTGTATGTTTTTTATGTTATTAATAAAAGCGTGCGGCACACCTTGGCGGATTTTATTAATTAAAATATCCGCAAATTGAACAGTAAAATTTTAAGAGGCTGGCCAAAAAACCAGTTCGAGGCCCTCAAAATTTTAACGGTTTTTTTATAGCCGTCGAGAACCAGTCTCATCGCCGGTTTGAAGAGATCTTCAAGATGAGATTCGGTCAAGTATTTATTAATGCCGGTTTATTGGAAAAACACGAATATAGACCATCTTAAGGAAGAGCCTGCCATATTTGCATATGTTGAAATAAGCATTAGTGACGCAGATTTATTTTCCAAATATGTACTTCTACATTGTAGGATCCAAATATATTTCAGCGATTAAAAATATACTGAAAATTTAAAAAGTATTTCTTGTTTTGAATACGAATAGATCATTATATCTAAAATATATTTGACTCGACGATAAATGATAAAATTCAATAAGATATTCCAGCTGAGATAAAGTCACAAATTTAAGTGTCCATCTGACCAAGTTGGAAGAATTATCTGCCTCTGTAAACCCAGCCCAACCTAAGTGGTCACTCTGATCTTCAGTCAGTCTTAGTTACGTAGCTTCGAAATGAATTCTGAATTCAGCACCTATCCGCTGATACCACCTTGTACCATAATTTCCAAAAATACCGGATCTTCACAGGTCTACCAAACTAAATAGCAGACGCCCGACATACTCTCAACACGCGGTTGGCAAAGTGGTTTCTCAAGTAATGGAGAATGTTCTGTAGTATCTAACCACTGTTTGTTTAGCTAATGGCACAATAAATAGAGGCATGTAAAATGACAAACAAATATTATTTACTAAATTCAATCTTTAATCAGCTTCAGGGTCTCTTCTTTTATCCATAAGCTGCATATTCACTCATACATTAAAGCGTAGGACTCTGACTTCTAAAGTACAATCAGCTATAGGCTCCTTCTCTTCATAATTTACTAAGTAATAATTAATTTTACTATGACGCATGTTCTTCACCTTGAGAACTATATTCCGTTCAATTTTCACGTTGAAGGCAATTAGTACGTACGAAATCAGATATGACGAAGCTCCGGCTAATAATCTAGGACTTCCTAATACCGAAAGGATTGTGTTTATTTACTTAAGTTCATCAAACTAAAATATTTAAGAATCGCCCCTAGAAATTTATTTTCCCATACGAGGGCGTGCCCAAATGAAACCAAACTGATGTATGTGGCGGTGTTTTTGAAGTACCGTGTTTCGTCGGCAACTTTTCTGCTAGTGTTTGGGACATTGTTTTGCGCGCTCGTCGTTTTTATGATAACTGATTTTCACGGACAGCTCGTGGCCGTGAAGTTTTGCTTCCTGTTCGGGAAATGTGGCACATAAACTCTTGAAATGTTAATGCTTACAAAGATGATTCTGTGGAGAGACTACTGATGTGTTTGTGTGGTTTTTCCGTTTTAAAAGTGGGAAAATGTCAATTAATAATCAACCTCTGGACGTTCTTCGACAGCCCGAACTAATGAGAATGTCGAAAACATTCGCGAAATCGTCTTGGAAGATCGACGGTGGACCATCGAAGAGGTTGTTGAGAAATCTGGAGTGACTTGGAGTTCAGTACATCGAATTTTAAATGAAGATTTGTGGAGGGTGAACACAACAGCGATCCCAATCACACATCCCTATCTGTTCGCCTATTTTTGACCAAAAATGGTATGACCACAGTGCCCCTTCCTTCCTATTCTCCCAATATATTCCCGTTCGACTTAGTTTTACTCCCCCGAATGGACATGGAAAGGGACATGAAAGGAAAGCGTTTTGAGGACGTTGAAGAAGTGAGAAAAAAACGACAGAGGTACTGTCTGTCATCACAAAATAGCAAAAATGTTTCGAACAGTGGAATGAAAGATTTCACAAGTGTATTGACACCAATGGAGAGTGATCTGAGGATATTAAATGTTTTTTAAATCACTTTGTACAAAAATAGTTAGTTCTCGTTTGGGTTCTCGTATACTTGCCTTGTTACTGATTCAATGCGTTCCCATTTGGTTTATTGCGATTCACAAAAACAATAGACACAAATTGACCGAGCACATAAATAAATACGTTTGCTAGTGCGTTGCTGCTCACAGTTTTCACCGGTAGGAGATATAAATTGTATTTCACTACAGCCAAATTAATCGACCCTAAACAATAATAGTCTACATAGCTACATTACGATTTCAAAGTTTAATATCATCGAATCAATGGGCACACTTTTTATTAATCTTTTTATTTGACAAGTAAATGTAACCGACATAGCAGAGTTTGTTTAAGTAAGGACAGAAGAGCTGGAGCTACAAAGTTTGTGCCTTCGGAACGACATTATCCTAAAATCCAATGTGAATTATTGTTTTTCAACAATGAATATTATAAAATACTTATGTACAGATTTCAATTTCTTATGAGCAGGATTTATCATCATACTGTGCTAAAGATGATATTGACTTTGATATATATATTTTTTATATTATGTAAATAATTATTTATTTTACGTAAGATTATGAACAATAATTTTTTTTTATATTATTACAGATTTACTACAAAAAAATAAATGGTACCTACCACTCGACAGAAATCGCAAATTGTGTTCTAAGAAACGGAAGCTTTGTGGACTCCTGGCACAGCCTTTACTTCGCCAAATCGGCTTGCTATATTTCCGTGCCTTACAGTACCAAGTACATAAAGTCCTAATCGACACTCCCAAATACTGACAGCTATGCCAGCTCGTTAGCAGTTTTGGACGGCACCATGACTGGCAAGGACTTGTGTCTGCTCTTGACTTCCTACCTGCCGTGGGAGGACGACTCACGCTGACTGTTGTCCTCACATATCTAGTAACTACCTCATATATATTACTAACATTGGAGGAGTAAATCAGATAATGAGTATTTTTAACTGTAGCTTGGCTACACTTTATACACTTATTAATAATTTTACATTGCGATTTGCGATTGTTTCAAAGGTATAATGTGCATTACACGTTCATTTTCTAAAAACATTTAAAAGTGATAGGGCTCACCTTATGGAATCATAGACTTAAAACTGACTTGCATCTAACTAAAAAATCTTAATCTAATTTTCCCTGACAGTCTGTTGCTATCGAAGCGGGGTGGTCATAGTGATAAACACTGGGGTTGTTAGGTGCTGAAACGAGTTAAAAACTGTTGTTGAACTCACCCACCAACGAGACACCAAGCAACGGGTGCAAGTCGGCGTTGTTTAACCTCTCGAGAGACCACCGGATATTACTACTCCTCTTTAAATACACCGGACAGCTACCAGTCTTGGACATATCCAAGGCCATAATATCAAGAACATGATCGATCCCATTATTATTTTATCAAATTAATTGCCTGGTAATGTAAATTCGTATAATAGAAATATTGTTTTATGGTTCCAAAAGAAATTTTTAATAAAATTTCAGAAAAAATTACTATTAGATACGCTAGAGAAAGTTACGAAATGCCATTGCGTCGCTGACTGGAAACGAGCCAAAACTTTCAAGCGAATGAACCAGCGAGGTATGTCTTCTGTTCTCCACTATTGAGACGGGTGGTTGCCACTACGATTGGGCAACTTTCCGGGTAATCCGATCATCTAGTGGTCCCATATGGGAGACCTCACTAAGATTCTCGGAAAACTGGAAGACCTAACCACTCATAATCAAGAAGAAAACTCGAAATTAGAATTATTAGATGGCTCGATATAGATTTAGTTTAACCGAGAACGGAAAAAATGGCCGATAATTCAGGAGAGAGCAATCGCCTTACATGCAGAAATAAGCGAGCAAGCAGATTTCTTCTTCAGAAGGGTGGCTTCATCGATAAAAAAAATTGCCATGGATTTCGACAATTTTTGAAAAGCTTTTGTCTGAATTTGCTTGGACACAACTATTCATCGAGAAGTTTAAATGACTTGCTTCCGTAGAAAGTTTATAAGATTGACGAAACCTGCCTAAATTAAAAACGGCTCCCTAATAAAATATTTGCAAAACATAGAAAAAAGAAAAAAATCAGGATTTAAACCATAGAAAGAACGCGCCTGACCATAGTTGTGTGTAGCAATGCGAGAGAATATCACTAGACAAATTGTTAAAACTATTGAAACTTCTTTATTGTACTAAAATTACAATCTGCCTTATTAAGCAATAAGTAATTGTGATCAATGTTCTCGTTCGTACTGTATTTTTGCCATATTTAACTAGATAAATAAAATAAAATGTTTAGCTCACCACTGTGCCGTAACAATCAACCTCCACCGAGGATTCCCACACTCCTTACTCCTCTCACACCACCTTCAAGCAGGTCCTCCTAGTACAAGGATCCGATCACCCTAAATATTTTATATTTATCCCTCATCCGAAAATTCTAACTGGAGAGCTTAGAAAAAAAAAAAAAAAAAAAAATGTTTAGCCGACTCCCCTAACGTTATCTCCAAGACCACGTAGTTATTTAAGATATTATATATTATTTAGTTTAATTCAATTGCATATTATCCTGTTAAGCAAGATACATAAGTAATAGAGTTATATAAATAAAAAGATTATACCGTTAGCGTAATCCCAAAATCGTCCATATGCAATGTCCATTTTTAGTTGTTTACCGATATTCTTAAATGAGAAATGTTTATTATGAAATTGGTCCCACTATTATTTATAATTATTAATAATTAACAGCCTCCCATATATCTAGTCAAGGGCTTTAATAACTGATCTAACCAGCCACGTGTGATGACCTTCCTATAATGAAGGTTCCAGTCCAATAAAAATTCTATTATCGATATTTTTGATCCCGTCACTAGTACCCTCTTTTTGTTGACAATCAATTTTCAAACCTATGTACTCCAATTTGAGCTGTTAGGCGGGCTACCCTTTTGAGAACAGCTCTCTTTTATTTATGGAGTATGAGTAAATTAACTTTCCATCCAGGGGCTGGAACCTTCATACCATGAAGCAGTTACGCTCGTACCTTGTATCTTGTTTTATTGTGATCATTAACAGTGGCGATAATATAAACACTAAAAAATAATATAATAAGATTTTCAGAGCATGCTCAAAATTGAAAAGTATAATGAATAAATTAAGACAGTCCTTTGGCGCCCACCGGACACAGACTTTCTGACGAAGTCACAGCCGCTCTAGAATGTTAACTAGCCGCGGATCTCTTTCGTAAGAACCAGTCGGTCAAGGAACTTCTTCTGTCCACGGTGTGTAGGTCAAGGTTCGAGTCTACACCAAGTTTCTGCAGATCCACGCATCAACCTCGTCAGTGGAGGTGTAAGAGCTATAATAGGCCTAAGGAATGATCGTGGAAGAGACAGGATTTGAGTCGGTCCGTTGCGCGCAAGGTCCGCTAAATGTCACGGTAACTAAAACTAAAATATTACTACCTTCGTTGAATAATTATCATATTATTTATTTTGTATAAGCGTCGCGATAGGGGCGGTTCAGTACAGCCTGAGACAATCAACTTCCACAAACCAACTCTGGCATAAGGTTAGTAACCACCCTTCGTACATACCCTAGGATACCTAAAATATGTCATTATATAGCATGCGGGAATACATGGAACTCGAAAAATCCAATAAAACAGCTAAAATATTCAAGTTGCCAACTTAGAAAGAAATTGGAGGATGAGATTCAAAAATTAAACCAAAATTATTTCAAATTTAGTTCTATTTTATTCATAATAAATTATAATGTGAGGTATTTTTTGTTTAATATACCTTTAAAATTTCAGATCGGTTGAATCATAACGGCCACTAATATTGAACATACTTTCATCTCTATGAAAGGTGGTTGTCATGTGCTTGTTTGAAAGTAGAGAGCATTTCGTTTCAGGGTTGGCAAAATAAAATAAATTGTATGCATCATCTAGCCTTTCTATGCAGATCTTCACTGTTTATTTTTTAACAAGCGTTCTATGTCCCTCGCGATTTTATAAACTGAACTACATTTGTTAATATAAGAACGGTTTGTTAGTTCGGCAATAAAACACCAATTTTTGTATATTATGCTTAAACTGACTATTTTTTAACAACAAAATTTGGTTTTCCTGTCACCTTAGGAAATAAGGTCTTTTATTATTTTGCTACAATAATCAAAATGTTAAGATCGAATGTTATATTTTGTACTGCAAATTTCGCTCAAGTTTACTGCTAAATCTCTATATATTTTTCTGATTGTTTGAGATATGCGGCAAAAGATATTACTAGTCCTTGTACTTTTTCGTTATTGTTAGGAATCTTTGAACTCATTTATTTTCTTATTTTAAAAAAATTAACACTAATGTCCTCTGGCTAAAAAAAAATTGATTATTTTCCAGTGGATTTATTTTATTACTTTTTATATTATGTTCAGAAAACATTTCTGAAAAGAACGCAGATTAAAGCTAGGGGTAACATCTTCTGGTTAAAAATATAAAGGAGTTTTAGCTGATTTGAGTTACTGAGGTAAGCTCTGATAACGAATGGTTATTTTTTATGAGAAACATTTTGATGGGATGAGAAACATCATTTTTGCAGATCTTTTGAGAGAAAGTTTTGCTATTACAAATAATAAGTAATTAAAAATAAAAAAGTTATTACAATAGCTATGTGTCAATCATGTGAGTGGATCAAAAAATAAGTTGCCTTTCAGTATCCCTCAAGAACAGATGGGACTCAAAATTCTTGATCTGCTCACAAGACGGTCACTAATTTATTGTAATAATTTATTTATTATACCAGTAGCTCAAATAAACAATTTCTGCTACTTTGAATTGGTGGACCTTTGACCTTGGTAATGCCAGATATGATGCCGAAACGTCGGTCCGTATGAAATATATGATTTTATTTTTTATGGATGATATGGTAACTATTTGGGCTTATTTGAAAGTGTCTGAAATTAAGTAGTGTAAAAGCCGTCTGTGTATATGGTACGCATGTCGTTATAATGTTACGAAAATGCCCTCTATCCGATTCCGAAACCATTAAAGGATGCCAAGAAGAAACATTGACCCTAATCCAGTGGGCACTCGACCTGAATTCTAGTCAGTACCTAATCGCCTAATCTGAAGAGTTGAGGACCTTCCGATTTGCATTAAAGTCTCCGGAACCGGTACTTGCAGGTAATCTTGTAGAGAGCAGGTAATCTTATGTTTTATTAGCAACCAATATTTCACCCAATTATGCCTGATGGAACTTCTGGTAGCAGCCCTCGGTGCGGATGTGGCAGAAGTAAAAGGGACGGTTTCCTGCTGGGCAGCCTGAGGGCCTTGGACTCTCGCCTGAATGTCACAGCAGATATTCCGGCAGCTCTGACAGCCGTGCTATATTTAGCTCAGGAAAACTTGCCCAATACCAGATATATTTTATTGTTCGTAGTTCTGGAGTGAAACCATTTTGTACGATAGAGGCCGTCGACTAATACGCCAGGGATACAAACACTTGTAATAGCCCCCATAGATTGTCATTATTAATTATAACATTAATACTGTCCATACCTTCCGATCAGCTATTCTTTCTTTTCAATCTAAGCTCACCAAAGAATTTATCAAAATTTATCAAGTTTTCAGTGTGTGCGTTAATTACAAGAATAGTTTCGTGCTAAAATATATACTCTATACGTTCACACTTTATGCCAATATTATGCATGCAATCGGACAAACAATCTAAAAACTTGAAAATTAATAATTCTAATTAATACTATTCAAAATTTATAACCATGAAAATTTATTACAAAAGAGGTTGTCTTTTTTGTACTCCAATCAACATTAACATTATCGTTAAAATATAAATATTTTCTAATTTAATATCGAACTTAAGTATACAATGTATGCATTGTCAAAGAAATCTCGATGTAAAAGTTCCTATTCTATTTATCTATGTCAGGCAATTTATTATCATCCGCACCATAAAATCAGCCATTGTATTATCTTTCGACATTCCCAAGGCATTTGATACCGTAGGCCGATATTTCGAATATTTTCTGTTTGTGAACAAATTATAGGAATGTTTTTTTTAATTTCGTGCGTTCAAAAAATCAATTTCGGGGATTGGTTACAATGTCATCTTGTACGTTTCGTTTCGTCGGGCATCCATGTACTGGTGATAACTTTTTATTAAACATCTCATTTCTTGAAGATATCTTAACTATCATGTATGTAAGAACATGTAACAGCTCTAAGGTTTCTAAGACTAAGGTTTCCGTTTAACAATTGTAATTTCTCAGTAATTTCTTTTACACTGTTCACCGAACTACCACACGTTGAATGTATGTGTTTCAATTATCGGGATCCTATGGTTAACAATTGTGATGCTTCGGCATTATTCATTATCATGACTCACTAATTTTGATGAGAAAAAGTATTTACATCCTAATTCAATTGATCCAGCGTAAACCTAAATAGTCGGATCCCCTTAAACTAACCACCGGGCCTACCGGAATTAAAGATATTACGAATAAGACACTTATTGGAAAAATAATCCTATATAGCCGCCCGTTAAAGTCTCTCCTCGTAACTATACCAGAGGAAGATATGACAAAAGGAGACAGAACAGGTTATGAGCGGTGGTAGCTACTTCACAAGTCCTACCAACATATGCAGATGTGATACTGGCTTCGTATCTCTGACAGTGTCAAGGCTACTGTTTCAAAAGGTCCTCCAGAAAGATGACCAAGCAGCTCGTAAGTTTCGTGACATATTTGTGTACATTCCGTTTGGTAGGATCATTTACTGTTTTATTGTGTTAATGATAATTATAATTCAATTCAATTATGATCTATGATTTTAACGACGAAAAAAAATGTCTATTTTCTAAGATCAAAGCTTTAGGCAGTAAAATAAATCACATTATTTGTTCTGTAATTTTGACAAACAGGCTCGTCCGCTAATTTACGTAAGAACCCTGCTCAATTCTACGGAAGAAACACAAAAAGGTTATTTCAGTCGGTCTGAACGGTAGTAATAATGAACAATATCGATATTTTAAAACATTATGATAATTAATCCACACACATAAAACGTCAAATGCTTAATGGATATCGAAAGAAAATTGAAAGGGTGCGGATGGTAATATTATGAACTATTCTTGATCGAAACTTTTGGAAGATTTTTTTATATTTCTTCACCCTTTTCGCTACACAAAAGTAACTTAGCAAAAAATATATTTCAAAAAAGAAACTTATTGACCGATAGACTACATTAATATGTTGTGTACCTCTGCCCGTGTCAACCTTGAATATAGCTTTCGAAACCATTAACTTTGGGCTTACTTTACAGTGGCCGACCATTGAATGATACTAATTGTAGCACATTAACGAAAGATGCGAAACTGAAAACAGACTCTCTAAACCCATAATTTTATCCCAGGTATAATTCAACGTTCTAAGTTTCATTTGAGTTGAGATTTCCCCGTTCGAGTACTTGAGAACCATTGCGTAATTCAGGGATAGTTAAATTTATTTCAGATAATGACATACACCACTCCCACATCAATGGTGTTCATGAAAAAAATCCATCAGGATAATATACTTGCAATGAAGGCGTGTACGAACGTAAGTACACATTACATCTATATGTTTGAAAAAAAAATTACATGTATTTGATTATTGTAGAAATCTTTTCTAGCTAATAGAAACCATTTCGTTGAAAGGTTCGGTCATTGGTGGAAAAATAATCAAAGATTTTGAAATTATAAACCAATGGTGTTCATAGAACTCTGGACACATAACTATGTTTTCCGAGATATACACTCTAAGATCAGAGATGAAAAAGTTTCGGATATAACGAAAATTGATATTATTGTACCCGCTCATGTGATGAGAGTCTTCATTGACTTACATTTTTACGCTCAAATGTCATTCAAAAATCATGACTCGTTATCTTATAAAAATCTTTATAGTTTTTACTCAGTTATAATTTTTAACTGTAACCAACGTAGCAAGATTAATTCACGTCAAATTTTACAAAAAAAAAATTAATCAAATTTGATTTTGTTACTTAATTTAGAAGTTGCGAGTGTTTTTTTTCCGGGGCTGTCCTGTTTCCGTTATGCGAACGTGCATTTTCTACGTGTTCAATTGTTTTCCAACAACATGCATTTGTCAACAATTGTTTTTAATGCAACGACATGATTTTTTTTTTTTCGTTTTAGGAAAATCGATCAGAATAATTTTCAGAGCAATATGTGGTCAAATATATTTATATCACATCTCCGGCTGTGTAATCGGCACTGAATACACTTAGTATACATGACGCTACATACCTGAGTACGCTATGAACGTAAATCCCAGACTAGGTACGTCGTCAGCTGAACTGTTACTGACTGAGGGCAGTTGTCGATATGCGCATGCGCCCTCAGAGCTCCCCCCTCAACTGAGATCCTTTTGTTTTCGGGAGGGCGGATTTTCATCCATTTCCCGAGACCGGTTTTATTTTTAGCTAATCCGCTCGTCTAGTGTTGCTGTTTTTTTATATTTTGTTTCGTTTTATGTTTTAGATCTGTGATAGGGCACCTTCTAGTCTAAACGGCATATTTTGTATCCGAATTATAAAAAAAATTCATTGATTCTGAAACTCTTCGCTGTGAAACTATGTCACGTGACCTGTTTGTTTGTTTTTCCTCTCTTGAGCAACCCTAGAAAGATGGGTTTTCTTTTTGTTTATCACCTGCTTCCATTGCATGATTACATGCGTTTTCCAATATAAAGCCATTATTAATAACATACATCACTGTTTTTAAGCCATATGTAATTAGCCTACTACGTTCGGCGAATGAGATATATTTAATTCTCAACGGATACTTACTGTGTATCGATACACTATATCTGATATTCAACTGTATCCGAATACATAAAACTGTAAGGCAACAAATAAATGATGTATCTCTTCTAAGAATACACATATCTGTTTATATATTTACCTGAATTTTCCGCAAACCCCACGCAGCTACGCTCTAGTTGAATAATTAGAATATTTGAATTGTAGAGATGCCATCTGACTCAACTACTGACAGATCAAATCCTGAGCGTATTTCATTCCCGTGAATTATACTCAAATAATTTTCTCTTGCCCCAATTGAAATCTAAACCCAATTAACGTGGTGATCAAAAATGTAAGGGATTCATTTATATAAAATATAAATTATATTCAATGTATTTCATTACTAATGTTTAAGAATGTTCTGCTATAAAATGGTTAAATTTTTTTAATGAGAAAATTATTAAATTTAATACGAAAAAATGATGAATAGATTTCATAAATCTTACTTGCTGACAATAAACTTAATTCCTACAAGGGGTACATCGATGAATGAGGAGGCTGGTGCAAGTACTCAGTCAAATGCTCCAAAGCCGTGTGAAGCGCCCTCCAAACAAGCTCTCAAGCAAGTGAGCTTCAGGAAAGCTACAAAGCTAGTTCCAATGCTCCGGGAAGAATCCCAAAACCAAATCCTAAGGAAGTCCCCCTCACGACGTACTTCGACTCTCTATATTTTCTCACGACGAACTCTCTATATAACTCCTGAGTCAGACTTCCATTAGTGCTCGTGATTCTCCGTTTTGATATTCAGTTTTTCCAAGAATCCTACTTCACACCAATATGACTCAAAACATTCTCTAAGGATCACTTCAACTGCTGAAATCCATATCTTTTATGCCACTCTCTCACTCACAGGTTGTAAACTGTCAAATCCTCCAGCCCTTACACGACACCCCGCAACAGATGGGGCACCCTTGCCTTCCGACGGGAAATCGGCACATACCCTTCAAAAACAATGGTTATTGCATCTCCCACTTTTACAATATCTATATCTTAACATTACTTCATAATTTTACACTGCATTAATTATATCGGAGGTTGAACATACAACAAGCCATTGCATATCTATAAACAATAAATGCCAACAGTAGGTTGAACTGAAGAAGATCCTTTCTGGATTTTTATTCCTTAACGTTTCTATCCTGAATTGTCATTAGTTCTGCCTTATGTTTTTCTACCATAACAGGATATTTCTCTGAGGCGTCTATACTCTTGTAATAGCCACTGAAGAAAAAAACCGAAGAAAAGAAAACAAATTGTTATTGCTTAGACAATGCGGGTCCAAAAACCTTCAGAAGAAACCTATCAGTCATACTATAATAACGGTTGTGGTACGAGTATGTTGTAATAATGCGATGAAATAATATGATGTATTAGAATGTGAGGTAAAATAACACAAACTGGCGTGAGTTCACAATGAGAATGACTAGTGGCATAGTTTGAATGCCTCTTGAGTCTATAATTATAAATACGCCGTATTCAAATGATGTGAACATGAATATTCTGCAATTTTCTTGCTTCTTGATACATTAACCTTAGATGTATTATTTGCGTTTAGGTACATATTACGTTAAAAGATATTTAGTAAGTTCAGCCCTACCGCAGCTTAAGTTGCCAAGTTTGTGCTCGAAAGCGTTTGGTGTCGTGGAGAGGTAATAATAGGATATAGTTATAGCCAACATATAGCGCTTGGTTCGAGACTACAGGATGTCCTTATTTTAGCCAAAATTTCTATTCTTACGTAAAAATGCAACTTTTTAATGATATTTTTTCTAGTTTGGATAAGGAGAAAAGAAAGCAACAGGAGCTCCCTATTTCAGCCAAAATTGTTATTATTTAACCTTTACTTAAAATATCGTAAATAATTAGTTAAATATGATTGCAGGTTATTTGTCGATTCTATAAATCGTTAGAATTATTTTGGAAAACAGACAACTCAACAGACAGTTTCTTTTGTCAAGATATGTTTTTCATAATACGTGTATATTTAAGAGGATAAACGATAGGGGCAGGATCCTGGGGTTTACTGATCTCTGGTCAGTTTCTTTTCCATTTGAGTTATCCCGTGTTGACACGAGCCGTTTCTAAACTAACTGAAAATTAAAAGACTTTGAGGTCCGAAGCGAGCACAGCATGTATTTGATATTGGCAAGGCTCAAACGGAAGAGGACCAGACCGGAGATTAGGAAGACTCGGATTTGATTCACGGTACTGTTAACATATGTTTATATGTATTATGTAATTTCTTTTGTTTCGTTCTTGTTTTATTTTTGTAAATGGAAATAAAACCACTACGAACCATAGTACGAAGGGTACTTCATAACCCATACACACATAGGAATACATATTGCAGAATATTAAAAAAATAAAATAATATTAATAAGACAGGTATGATAATAAATATATTGGATGAGAAATGTCAATATCTTGCCGGAAACAGAAGGATTCTTTATGGCTATACAAGAACAAGTCATTGTCACAAGAGCTAAGAGAAAAAACATCTGTGGGGAAGAGATCAGCAACTTGTGTCGCTTGTGTAGGAGTAAGGTGGAATCTGAAGCATGGCACTTCAGGCTGTCAGGTTCTGAGGGTAAGGGAGTCTCTGCAATCATCAAGCTATAGCAACCAATCCCATAACTATCAAATCCCACCCGGCAACAATCGTCTCAGAGAATAATATCACTATCACTAGGATCATCCTATCAGAACTGACTACATGATTTTAAATTGATAGATAACAAGAGAAAACTGGTGAAGATTATTGAGCTAGGTGTGATAATTTGCTAAAAGTAGTAACTGAAAAGAAGCGGAAATACCAAAACTTAGCTGAATAATTAAGGCAAATCTATAGATTGGAAATTTGCAGGATTTTCTCGATCATAATTTCTGCGATGGCTTGATCCCGGAGGACGCGCTGGGATCTTTTTGGATGCTAGAGCTGCCTTAGAAAATATTTGACATGGTCCAGCAAACATAACTCATTGAGGAACTACCTGCACAGTTCGAAAATTCAGGACATAAAATAATTTAAGCCTAACCCTTGAGCTGGTGGTAGGTGAATATTCCCGGGTAATTTCCGAAGAAGTGTGAAATGCGTAAACAATAATAATAAACACGGAATGAAAATTATTGTCCATAAATCTAGTTAATTGTGATCTCTTAGAAATTGATAATATTTTATTGTGCTATTAAACGCACCTAATTCCGTAGTTTGTTTTGATATAATACTTCTTGAGCAAAGGCGTCCCGATTTTATTTTCTTGGGAATCTGAAGAACCTTTCCTGTTCTAAACCCACTCACTCGTCTTGTTAAGTATCACACGACTCAAACCGAATTGTGGGATCAATAATCAGAAGCTTTTTGGGAAGGGCACTTTATCAGCAAATACGCTAGAGCAATTTGTAATCGTGAAACTTGGAAAAGCCTTTTTTCGTACAAACTAATTTGATTTGTTTATTTATATACTATGTTATTACATATAATTTTATTAAAGCTCCCTCTTGAACGTTACGAATCTTTGTTGAAAGTTAATCGATTTACGGATTCTCTTATTTGTCAAAAAGATGACAGACGCATTTTGTCCTATATAGTCGAGAAACGTATGTTATTAAAAAAACATTAATTCTCCCTACTTATGTATAATAAGGATCACATTTAACGAAATCGATGTGAGGATAATCACAGCATTTAATAACATGATTAGAGCAATTATGACACCATTAAGGCTATATTAATATCGCAGGTGGAAATACGAAATGCCAAAAACAGCTTGTTATTCTAGGTCACACAGGACCGACCAACAAACGGTCTATTACCTGACCTCACCTGGCTCCTCAAAACCGGGCTAATGCCTATTTCATTTTAATTAATAAAATGCTAATATACAGTCAATACATATAACTTCTGTGGTTTGCATATTGACTATTTTAGGGAGTTTTGATTAGGTTATATAGGAAACGTTGTTAATTCAAGGATTACTAGCTTCGCCATATTTAGTCCGTTGGTGTCTTCAAATTCAGAAACACTTATTAGTTTACACGTGTGTTCTGTTTGATTCCTCCGTTCGACCTGTAACGTAGAGTTTGACTCTAAACTCACGCTTATACTCACGTCAGAAATGCTACTATGAGATGGTTCTCATTTGGTTTTGGTAAACCCTCCCACCGAAGTCACTTCTTGAACATGAAAAATTGCTGATTCCAGGGGTCGTGTCACTGCGTGTAGTTTGACACCTTTTAGAGCATACTTGTAATTATTAGAATCATTTAACAATCATTAGTCATTTCGAATCGCATTAAATCAAACGTTACTCTACGCGATGTATTATATAGCATCAGCTTCTTGTTACCTGACTCAAAACGTGTATTTTTTTAGAACTTGCGAAGAAGGGTTAAACGAGGATCAGACTGGACTTTTTCAATCCCTCGATATACTTCTTTTCAGCTCCTTTATGTCCACATTTCACAGATTCTGCAATTGATAAGAAAGATTTGGTACAATTTTCGCTATAGAGACCTGTGACCCGTCACTCTGCGTCTGTTGACATTCTCCTGATATTTGACGACAAGGAAAGGTAATTATTACCAAAGAAGAGCTGGATGGCATGAGCATGTTAATCTAAGTAAATATTATCAATAAATATAGTTAAAATAATAATGATAAAAGCTAAAGGATATTATTTCGTTATTAATCACACTGATGTAAGTGAAGAAATAGAAAGAGGTAAAATACTGCACAATATCTTGGGTCCCATCTTAATGAAACAATTCAACAACAACTCATTAAGAACTTCGTTCATCGAGAAATATCCAAACACATCATGAAAATCACCTACCGAAACTAATTCGTCCTTACTTAAACGTTTGCAAGCTAATCTTGGAGCCAACCACGAGCAATCATAGGTTACATTTTGCAATTTAACGAGATGTGATATTTGAGTAGTATGGAGAGAAAAATATGGCTTTGATGCAATGAAAAAGAAATGTTACCATCAGAACCAACGTAAAAGTAAAAACCCGTGGAAACACTCATCAACACAGAACTACACACTGGAGACAAATAATATTTATTACATATGAAAGGAAAAATCCTTTTCATTCATGTTAATGAAATGGATTAAGAAGAAAGCAATAGGATAGTTTATTGCAGCCATGTGATGAAAATACTGTCGGATAAGAGAGTAACAAGTCGTGAAAAGCTAGCCTACAAGGTGCCGATGAAACAGCCCTCTATAATCATATATATTCACTAATCCAACAACAGATAGTTTCTAGGAATCATGCGACTATAGTTGTCAATATTACAGGAATTGTGCTTTAATTGCTGCTGAACCTGGAAGGAACAACTTTACTCTCATACAGGATTGAATTGGACTGATTGGGTTGATTTCGGCGTAAACGGCTCTGGCCATCGAAGCTGTTTTTTGTACATTTAAACCCATTTGGACAGCCCGCCCCAAGAGAGTACATACGCTGGGAACAGGCCGATGCCCAGGAGGTGCCCCTGTCCCAGATGCCAGACGGTGGTTTTAGATAGTGCTTTAAAGGGCACGAGGTATGATGAGAAGATGTAGATATAAAGCATGCAAAAGAAAATTTAGACACATCAGTACAACTCACCGATGTTTACATTTTCATACACGTGAAATTGTCCAAATCCCAGCACCTTGGAGCACATGATGTGAGACGAGCAATACCAAAACACGTCCGGATGCCCGTATGAAACGGACTGTCTTAATGTTTTCCCACCAACATTATTAGGTATTCTTGAATTTTCTGGCCAAAACTAGTCCCTAGAGTGCACTGGGGAGTATACTGTGGTAAAATGCCATTTACAAACAAGGTGTCAATACCCTTTCGTCAGTATGTCTCTATGTTTTGGAGGATAGAGTTCGTAAACATAATCCAACCTGTCTGAAATCGTATTGATATATTTTTATTTTCTGCCAGCTATTTATTGTTTATGGTGCAATTACGGGTAGTTTGCAACACAAATTAAATCCGAAAAAAAGTCATCATCGTTTCTTCAAAATTTCTGCTCACTGCACAGAAGCTATCCAAGATTAAAATAAAAAAAGAACTTGAAAGTTCTGATATTTTCCGTACGAATTAACACGCTTGACCACAAAAATACCTTAAGTTATTGGGTTACTGAGAGCCAACTAATAGAAATCGCGTATTTTACATCGCCTAACCTAATTTTAATAGGTTAAATTTTTTTGTTATTTGTCCAATTTTTTTCAATGACAAAAGATGGTTTAGCAAATAAAAAGAAGTATTTTTGCCAAAAATAGCAAGTAGTTTTTCAAATTGTTTATTAAGTATTTAAGAAACACGCCCAATATTCTTCCTTCACTTCCAAAAACGGCGAAACCAGTGGTAAACTTTTAACTCAGTTTTACTCATTTAAAAAAACTCAGTTTCTTTAGAACCTTCGTTATTTTTCCTTGATCTGAAAATTTAAAAACAAACTCATTTTCCGTAATTTTGTGTTTGTCACTGGAATAATAGTCAACTGAAAGACACCTACAAAACAATTCTTCTTCAAGGCTTTCAATTTGGTTAAAATTATATAAATTTAGACACATTATGTTTTATTTAATGTTCCCATTGTTTGTGTATTTACCTTGAGCTGTGGAAAAAGTGTGCCCAAGCAACTAGTTTTTCTTCGGACAGAATAGTCCACAGTCAAAGGCACAATATTTAATTTGGTATTAGGCCTTAGTGTCTCTCCTGTGTTGTATTCAGTCATAATCATTATGGAATCATGTAAGAAGCCATAAATAGACTTTTAAGAGGTTTTTATTTTCAAACTGAAATTGGGTTGCCAAAAATATTCCAGGTGATGAATACATGGTACTTGAGGAAAGTGATGGGGAAAACAAAGAGAAGAATAGGAGATCTTTATTAGAAAATTACAATTCGCTTATCCAGCATTATTTACTGGAATGTAAGATTTCATTCATACAATATATACAGATAATTCTGCCCAGGCACCCCCCCCCCACCTCACTTAAAAAGATCATCCCCTCAGGAAGCTGGTGGAAGGGTGGGAGCTTCCCCCCACACCCATTTAAAGCCATGATGTGAAGACCAAAGAGATGGAAAGAGAGCTGCATACGCTCAGGATGTTTTAGGTGGCGAGGAGACTTGTAAGAATCACTGTTACAGGATAAGGAGACGTTGTTAGGTTTTGGAAGTTGGAAAATTATGATGATATAAGAGGATACATGGAGATTTCTTTGAAGTATGTAAAAGGGAGAGTTGGTCACAGTTCAGACTTTGAATTGAAATGTTTGCACTCGTTTGAGGTTCGACGGAGGCTGTCCCTAGTAGTTCTATTCCTTACATCCAAATTGGTTTTAGCAACTATTTGAATATGTGAAGTTTGTTTTCTAGAGTGATGTTAAAGTTTCTGTGTTAAGTAGTTTGTAAGTAGTCGATGTTGTCTTTTAAGTCTAGTGAGGGTTTCAAGTCAGTCTTTTGTCTAGACTTACTTAATTGGTTATGACACAATAAGAAAATTTTGAAAAATAGTTTAATTAAACTTAATTGAAAATAGAAATTTAATTTCTAAATTGTAGTGATAATGCATGAATAGACCTTGACTGAGTGGATGATGAACATTACATCAATGAAAAGATTAATTTGATAAGCTTGAAGCTCATTATCTAAAACATAAAAATAAATGAGTATAATCCTGAAGCATTATGAAATATTTAATATTGAAATATGAAACCTGAAAAACATTCTATAAAATTAAAATATAGGTTCGAAACTTATCTTCCTAAACCTAAGGTTGGATTAGAGGCGGTCTCTCTTCATGATATGTTGTACCATGGATTTAATTAATTTTAATATCCTGGAAAGAGCAAATTTAATTGAAAATTGAAAAGAAAAATGCCAGAGAAACATGATGAAGAGGTTGATCTATTGAATTAACATAACTAATACGCATCTGTAGTTGAAGATCCAGATATTCCAGTAGTAATAATTCCATGTAGAACAGTAAACCAATTGGCAATCCAGAAATTAATATAATCTTCTTCTAAGTTTCTCTCCTTATGTACTCTATTTAAAACTAAGAAACTTATTTTGTTTATTTAATCACTCCATTTAGTATTTAGTTATTAAATTAGACTTTAAAAATCCCTTTCCTTTTTCCTTTTATTTTGTCATTAGATTTAGTAGTTTAATTAAAACTTGATTGTATTCATTTATATGTTGGTATAGTTGGTACATATTGAACATACATTGTTTTTATTCCATTAAAACTATAATTTGTGTACCTAAACGACTTTGCCCCAGAACAATAAATAAATTATTGTATTCTTGATTTTAAATAATTAACTCAAAAGAGTTAATACTATTTACTCATTTATAAAAACCAAAATGCTGTGATAAGTATGAGAGCTATTTAGTCTATCTGAATAAATATTATGAAAATTAATATAAATTTGATCGGTTTTTTTTATAATAACTATCATAGTTAACACATAATAACAATTATAATTATAGATTAAGAATATTTTCACCTTGATGAGGGAATTTTATCAGATAAGTCACAATACTTAATAAACTACAAAAGTATTACACCACCATGTATGTCTTGCACAATAAAAAAACATATTTCCTACAATTGCTAATAAAAAACCATTTCACTTAAATATTATTAATAGAAAAGCTATTAAATTTTTAGAAGCTCAAATTATATAGAAATCTTTGCAAACCCCTCTCATGTTAAAAATAACATAAAATATATAGCAATGCCATTTTAGGGATAGTACCAAAACATCAATAGATAAATAGTACTACAAAAAAAAACTAATATTAGAAATATTAAATTGACAAATAGAATGCAAGCCTATTGACCATTGACGGGGAATTTTAATTCTGTACAACTCATTGAGTACTTGGCACATAGAAATCACAGTCACATTTTCAAAATAATTTAAAAATCAATGTTAATGATGTTACAAAAAATAAATTTAGTCTTTCTGTCATTTGATTTATTATGAAATAAGTAAGATGGTTACCAAAAAGAACCCAATCAATAATAATTATCAAGGAAAAAAAATTTGTTGGTTCTACCAGAGCCATTCCACTCAAAAAAAAAACTAACTCAGCCGTGGAATTAAATCAGCTACCAGCAATACCTTATATACATAGCAGATCCCCACACAATTTGAACTGAAGTTAATTATAATTAAAAATTTGTTATTGTATTTAACTTTATTTGAAAAAGTGGCGACAATTGACAAGGGATGTTTTTGTTATAAACCGCTAGGCTAAAGACATTAAATGATTTTTATTTATACAATGAAAAAAGTTCATTCTTATTTAAAAGAGTATTAATTTAAATAATAATTATTAATTTGAATCCAAGGGAAAATCGTTTTTCATATCTGTATTTAAAATAAGAAGAGTAAATTTAGAAGATGAGAGAATGAATATGTCAGAAAAATTTTAACTGATACACCTAGACTTTTGAAAAAAAACAAAAAAAAAACCGGGACCAAAGAGTCGGCTGCTTGTTATTCATAATTGAGGGAGGAGAGAGGGCAGCGCATTTTAGATGTTGCAGAGTTAGATCACATGTTCAATAATTAAGCATTTAAGAGTTTACTTTTTAAATAATCATGATTTTAAAAGAACTGTACTTGATGAAACAAGCAAATACCATTTCCAAATCTTTTTTTTCCATTATTGATGTTTTCTTATAATTAAAGAGAATTATCTATTTATCTACATTAACCAGCTAATTAATTTTTTTTTAATTTTGAAAAGGTTATTCATACTAAGGTTTAACAAATAAAATGTTAGTTGGTAAGATAAATATGTTTGATCAAAAATACAAAGTAGTTTTTCCACATCATTTAAGAAGTATTTAAGAAACACATACACGAGGGGCACTTTTCGGCAGTGTTCCTTTACTTTCTGTGTCATTTATTTATTTTTTTATACATACTTTACAAATAAGGATTATCTACTAAAATGTGGATCATAACTACATAAAAGTTGCAATAAGAAAAAATATCACTTCTGGCTGATTTCAGGGCAGTTGAACTAGATAAATGAAATCTGCGCTCAAATGGAAAAATGGTTATGTAACCATCCCGAGCATAAAGCATAAGTTATCGGGACTTTCTTAAAGATCCTCCCAGATTTAGGTGTAAGTATTAAAAAATAATTGAAAAATTGGACTGTAATTCTCTGATATTTTAAGTCTCTGACCATTCACCTTATAAAGGGAAACAAAAATTTATCATTGTAATTGGGTCAGATAGAGTACAAAAATCAAACCCAATGGATATATTATATATTGTTATAAAATACAATAGCAAACTACAGATCTAGAGATATTAAAAGTTTTTTAATATAAATTTGGTCAACCCATTGGAAAGGATAATGACATAGCTCCTAATGAGTGTTTATCTGGTAGGTTATTTTATTTAACAATAGAATTAATTCGCAACGTCATCTCTATTTTTATGAGTGTTAGAGACAGTAATAACCAGAAAATATCAATCTTCGGTTCTGGCGCTACAGAACTTGAAAAGCCCAAAAACCAAGAATATGTCAAAAGTTGAATGGGTTTAAATACACTTGAAATATTTACACCACAAAATATTGCACAACACAACCCACAGAGCCAACTATGAAGTGGTTTATGATAGACCATACAAATCATTTTAACCATCTTGTGTGTTATTAGTTTAACATTAGTAACTATGATGAAAACCGATCCACGGTGAGTGGAACAGTATCTATTTAACAAAAAATACACTAGATGCATTGGGCCTCATCTGAGCCAACAATCACAAAAAGAATTAGAATTATACCGTTTATTTTTATACATTTTAAATAAAAAAACATTAATCATGAATGTTAAATATCATTACAATTTAAAGTAGATAACTGTATATGTGTATATTTACATCAAATTTAACAGCACCAATAAATAGTTCCACAACTTGTCCCAAAAATGTGATCTCTATATTTCACCCCTCTTCCTTATTTTTAAACTCAATACTCCGTTTAATTTCAAACTATTATCCCATTCGTACAAAATATGACACGAATACTGTTTATTGCCTTATGAAAATTTGTATGGGTACCCAACATTGTCAATTAAGAAAAATTTAGCTTTTACATCAAAGTAACTGATTTTTATATATAAAACTGATCAATAAATAGTAAAACTTTTACAGATAATTTAATACAAGTATACCATCGCCTTACCAATCTAAGTATACTTATTATCATAAGCAGTTAAACTGTGCTGCAATTATATATTTAATACTTGCCAAATTTAATAAAGAAATTAAATTTATTAAAAAGAATTAATGTCAGTTTTACACATCCACATATAGCCTACATATAAGTAGGAAGGGTAAACATTTCTAATTCAAGGAGCTGACTATTATAAGGTTCAAACTCAGGTAAATGATCAATTACTTAAAATATGAAGGTTAAGTTAATTAGTCATTATATACAATATTATTTGATTCATATTTTGATAATAATTACAAGGTAAGATCAACTTCCAAGAATTATGGTTTAAATCGCATAATGGATCAATAAACACAAAAGTACATCGATATTTGAATTTATAATACTCCATTATACATACTAAAAACCTATTCCATAAACCACATTTAATTTTAAAACAAAATAGTTATTTACCGATTAAGTGATACATTTTATTTTGCTGATATTAAATTTTGCTGTCATAAGCAATGTTAAAGGAGTAGAGAAGAAGAAAGAGAGACTATTTTATGTAAATAATTGGAATGCAGAGCGATCTATTAGTTAAAAGTCAAAATTAACTTAAAAAATGAGCAAATTAAGTGCATTTGAGTGCCATCTGTTGAGAGAATAAGGAACTAGCTCCTGTAATCACCGGCGAGAGAGAGACAGAGATATTAGGATGAACAGTGAAGTATTTCATTAAAAAAAATGACATCCAATGCTATCTATTGGCCAATAGTAGGAACTAAACATCAATATTTGGCACATTTAATGCACCGTGGCGCATTCTTCTGAGCAATAGAGGAACTAACTACCCCAGCTGGACCGATGTTTTACGTCAGAAAATTTGCCTTTATTACCAGGTCTTCAGGATTCCGCAGGAGCTAACTAAAGTACTTCCAGTCAGTAGTGATAAGTATTACCTAGTTCTTCCGCCACTCAACAGACAGCGCCACGGCGCAATAAAAAAACTGCACATATTGCTTACTGCTGTTTAGTTCCTACTATCTGCCAACAAATAGCGCTACATGTCATTTGTTATATTAAATACTCCCCCTCTCTCTTCTCTCTTCACCACCATTTGTCAATTCACAAACTTCCAGTGCAAACCTTTCAACTATTTTCCTTTGATATTTAGTTGTAAGGTTTTGAAACAATTCTCAATTATATTATTACTATAGATGAGTGACACGGCTTTTCGATAGACTGCACTCAAGCATTCGAATCGGTGTCCAACGGGACGCTTTGTCAAATGCTCTGCGACCGGGAATGTCCGGAGCAACTCTATTAAATTCTGGCTAGCTTCGATAGCTGACAGATCGATGTGTGTGCGGGTGGGTGATAGTTTCTCCAAACTGACCCGTGGAGTACCCCAAGGAGCGCCAAGGTAGTTCTTAGACAGGCTGAAGTAGCCTGTAACCAGATCAGGGAGAGATTGGTGAGACTCAATATTTCTGTAAACACGGGTAAGACTGACTGCGTAATTTTCTCTTTCCAAAAGGGAAAAAGTCTGCTGCCTACTACTTACACAGTAGGAACGCAGCAAAACTCACCAGCCAACAACCTAGTATATCTGGGCATTAAAATGGACAGACACCTCCGTTTTAGTAACCATTTTGCGAGGAAGTTGAAGCAAACTCGCACGATGTGTTACCGGGTTACGCATTTACTGACTACGCATTTGAAGAAATTTTGTAAATATTGTTCATTATATTGTACATATGTTGTAAAAATGTTAAATAAAAAGGGGTTTGGAAACCCCCCCTCAAGAAAAAAAACCAATAACTCACTCTAACTACGGCTCTCTGGACTAGTACTTGCAGCTGCACTGATGTTTCTGGATATGGCCTTCTCATTTCTGCTCCGGCCTTGTCAGAGCCCACACCTTCCTGGTGGGATTCTCTGCCTTCGTTTCGTTGACACTAGCATCTCCTTGGAAGAGATTTCTTCCTCTCTTCTCCTTCCTTCTTCGTCCAGAGGACGACGGTCATCTGTGGCCCTACGAACTTTACCTAGTAGTGTCTCCCCCAGTGATCCAGACTCCCTCTCTCAAGTTCACACTCGCCTTCGGGATGGGGACTGTTTTCGCCTACCCTTAGATACCGAGTGAGAATTCGTGGTCATTCCAAGACCACATAAACTACCTATAATACCTACCCTATACCTCTTCACCTGAACATAGTGCACTGTCGGGGCACATACTTATCAGACATGGAGTCAGATCGTGCAGTAGTAAGACCCGTCGTCACTAGGAGGTGCCTGATCACCCTAGCCCTGTGACAAGTGTGTTTTGTTCGAGTTCATAACCTGGACAATCTTTCCATGACGGCGTTACTATCTGACTCCATTTTATGATAGGTATGTGCCCCGACAATGCACTATGTTCAAGAGAAGAGGTACAGAGGTTTCATAAAGAATAAGTCAAGTTTTCAGAGTTCGAGCGATGTACGAAATGACATGCAATGTAATAACCTCTGTAGTACCAAACAATTTAATTCTGTACAATATACAAGAAACCTTTGTTGTAACATGTAATTATATAAAATCTAACTCATTTTGTATTTTAACATTAACAATATTAGCAATGATTGGATATCTAACGCATTACATAAAAACTTAGATAAACGTATCACCACAACTATTGTAACTCCTACTCCTTTCATTGAGTATTACGATTTTATAGATGTATATTTAACTTTTAATTTATCATATGTACTCATTGTAAGCAATAGTACCTTACCTATACACTTACCCTTCCACTCTATAATTAAGTTAGATTCCAAGGAAATCATTTATAACCCAAATTGAGAAATTTGTATTTAGAAACTAATGTATCGTCTATAAAACATGTTATTTCTTAATATGACCATCCTGCCCAGGAGTTCAGGAATTAAAAACGGGATAAGTTATATAATGCTAAGAATATTGTAATCCTAATATTATATATAATGCTAAAAGTAGAAGCAAGCCCCTTCTAGTGTATGCCTGCCTCGTGACTTCATGGAAGTCACTGGTGTTTCCTGTTATTTTTTAAGTAAGCGACCGCATCTCTCCCAATTCTTGGAACCACCTTTCTCTTATACATGTGTCTCAGCTTTAGTCCCAGTCCACTCGTCCCTAAACATCCCAACTAGAATGTAGTACTCTCCTCTACAAGATTATCTAACTATCGATCGCCTAACCTTCTTAAAGTTTTAAATTTTGTTGTAGAAGCTTTATCATCTTATACAACTAGAGCTGAACCATCCAATTTTTTGTGGTCTGCTCCCGTGATTTTGTCATTTGTTCCTTAAGAAAATGAGGGTTATATCCAGTACTGAGTGCAGATTATACATATTATCTGTAATTATTCGAGATTATAATTAGAACTCATAAAATAATCGATCTATAGAGTGAACAAAACCCTATTGTGAATATCATTTCTCTGGAATTAGATGAGAATTATAAAATCAAAGACTGTAGGCTGCAGAAAAACGAAACAAAATTCCGCCTTGTTTCCGAACGAGGAAGTCCCTTTCAATATTTCAGACCGATTGGAACTTAGTCGGGACTACTGTGGTAAAACAGGCCAGGCCAAAATACAGACGAAAGAATGCCACGTTTCTGTTTAATGATAACAGTATCTTCCTTCCGGCTCAGCAATAAATTGTATTAGGCATCTCTAATCTGCAGACCATTACGGAAAAATAATTATTTCTTCCAAATATAACCTCATTAGAATTAGTTTTTTACTGGATAGTGAACTAAACACTAAATATCAATTTTGATAGAAATGTAACCACAAAATGTATGTAAATAATGTTACAATAAAGATTTCGTAACAGGCGTGCTATGAAATTAATCACTAGCCAAGTCTTCATTCATGTCACAGTAGCAATCAACGTTGAAAATTGCAATCCGTCTAAATGAAATTAATTTACGTTCTCTAGTGATTTGGTCAATGTCACGGTGATTAAAATTTTGTTTTCTATCAAATATTTATTTTAATGGATGCTCAGTCAGTGGTGTTATAAGTTAGGTTTGTCTGCCTGCAGAATATTTTATATTCCAACATAAAACTAAGTGAGCACGCCATTGAATATATCAAGACTCAAGCAGTGTCTACTTTCGAACGCGTTTGTTTTTACGGAGAGGAATTAAGCGAGGCACGCCAATTTTTACTTATTTTTAAAGTTCCTTTTTAAATTCTGGATTTGATTCAGGTAAAAAACCAAATTTTTGAAAGTCAACTCCCTGTCATAGATACGGTTCTGTGAGGTGACTCACGACGGATTGTAAAGAAAAAAACAATTTTGTTTCTACACTTCATTAAATCAATTATAATTTATTGAAAAAAAATCTTTCTAATTTGGTGTCCAATAAATTTTCAAAACGCCTGTAATGAATTCTCACCGACAACTGAAACCTTGAACGAAACTACTTCACGTCATGCGTCTAATAGACCAAATTGAAGTCTGAAGTATGGCCCTTAATACTTTGCACTCCATTTTGTCCTTAGTTTTATAATGCTAAGAACAATTAGAGAGGGCTTAAGCAGAACTTTTTTTTTTTTTTTTTTTTTTTTTTTTTTTTTTTTTTTTTCCCCCGCCCTTCCTGAGGCTGAGCCTCAAACGGGCTTTGGCTTGAGCAGAACTGTATACCTGCCTCGTGACTTCATATAAGTCACTGATGGTTCCCTGTTATTTTTAAGTAAGCATCCGCACCCCTCCAAGACTTCCCATAATCTTATCTTTTTCTTATACATATATTTCTCAGCTTTAGCCCCAGACCCTTAAACCCAGAACTCTAAAAAGAACACCGCCTACACAAAACACAGCATTAATACGCGTGTGCGGGATAGAATAGAAAATAGTAACTAAAATGAATGAATCTAAGAAGCATCTAAAGAGAATAGAACATTCTCAAATTAAAAGCGTCATTGAAAACTACGCAAAAACCATTAACAGAACAACAAATCCCCAAAAATGTCCTGTTGCAGATGACGATCTTGTTGTTCATCTGGCACTTCCACAAGCCGTTAAAATAACCAACCATTCCAATGGCCCCGGCGTAAAACCAATTAGATTAAATTCACCATACCTTATAAAATATTATAATCTTTATATTTTATAAGAATAATAATTATTATACTTATTTCCATCTTCAAAATCTATCTAATGAAGAATTTAAGGCGTTATGTGAAAAAACATATTCGTTACAACGAGAAGTTCCAAACGTACCCAGTAACTGAGTGTAGTGAAGAAGGTCGTTTTTTCAGTGTACCACGACCATCAGTGTCACTTAAGTAGTGACAGTTTTGTGTTTCATTTTTATGTTTTGTCTAACTCATTCCGTGCTTTTTTGGGAGAATTTTTCGTTAGCGTATTTCCTCGTATTAACAGATTTTTTTTTAATGTTCCAAGATGAGCAAGTATAGTCCATTGACAAGAAACCCTAATTTCCTTAACCCCACCCCAACAAAAAATATTGTTAATCAAGCCGACCTATCGCAAATTTGAATGAAAAGGTTTTTCGAGCAATTAAGATCTCTTATTTATATAGATTTACTGGATGTGACACCATATCAGCTTCATAATGGTAAAATCAAGTCTGTTAATTTGTTCAGAAAACATACTGCTTTGTTGCTAAGTATTGCCGATGTTTTCAACAATCCAACCTCTTCTCGTGGCACTGTTTGGATACAAGAGCGAGGAAATAAAATGTTCCTGAAATTGTACGGAGTGCCTGCTGAACAAACATCGCTCAACTTGTATTTGTATAACTAGTTCACCCAGTCGGCAGCTAATGTGGGCCTTTTTAAGCTTCCGTTGACTATTATACTATTAGACTGTTTTAACACGATTGTTAGAATTGAGCTGTTATTTTTGAAAGTGGTATAAGTCCATTTTTTCATGTATCGAGATATTTAAGGGTTTGCATTTGAGTTAATTTAAAAATATTGGCAAACGTTAATCTATTCGAGTGATGTTTTTAACACTATACGCCTTTTAAATTTTATTATGAAATAATAATTATTAAAATTATTTAAAAAAATAAACGATTTTTTTTAGCTCCAAATGGACTTATTCCACTTTCAAGAATAACATATAAGAAATAAAAACAAGAGTAAATTAAAGTCCATATTTTTATAGACATTAGCTTTACTCAAGTAGATTTTCAATTTAAAAAAATAATAATTAAAATAAAGAAATTGAAATACACGAGTAAACAAGTTTATTAAGAATTAACTTCAGTTATATTAAAAAGGCGATATAAATAAACAAGTGTCAAATGTATACTACTTCGTTAATATAACAAAAAATAAATTATATTTTAAACTTAATTCTCATTTACAGTTAGAATAGAGAAGTATTCATGGTAAATAGGTGGAATGTAAGGCAGTAAACTCATCATATCGCTGTATTTCTCTTTTGTTATAGGTCTTGAAGTTTTATACAGTGGCAACAGTAATTTCGCTGAGATTTTTAGGTCTTCCATTTTTTCCTAACAAAAAATTATTTTAAATGGAGCATTTTCTTTCATACTAGTTTTGTAAAAAATTTGTGCGGTTCATCCCTTTTAAACCTCATCCAACATATTTTCAGCCACTTTACAAATTCTCCGTCCCTATTTTTTTTCCTGTTTGATATTGCCTCTTCTAGAGATTTGGTCGGGATACAATCTTCTCTTTTCATTTCATACAAAATGAAGCTATTTTTTTTGGCAAGTTATTATTGCATTATAATTGTCTTGAGCAATATATAACTGATCCTTTTTCTTTAATGCTGTTTCCACAATTCCAAAATCTCTGTCGTTTGGAAGAAATTAATGACCCAAAAATAAAAATGTGTGGTCAATGACGTTTATGTTATTATCAGCTGATTGAACAATCGTTAACCACATCAGTGCGAGCTTAATATTTCGGTTTTGTCCGGTACACATGTCACTGTATGCTACAATATGATCTTGGGTTGTAAAATTCTGAATGTGCTTCAGGCAGCAAGACGCTATTTCTTCCGCACATCTTAGATATCAGTTTCCTCCCATGCATTCATATGAATTCTGTTATCATGAAAATTACGGAAACCTTCATTAAGAACATACATATTTCGCTTATAGTATGCAACAGGAACTGATAATTTGGGATATGGAAGTGCCTTTTGTAGATCAAAGGAAAGTGCGAAATATTTATCTGGGTTCGTTGATGCTATGTTTTGATCTTCTTTTAAAGCTTTTCGAGCCAGTTCTGCATTGCTTAAATGTACGCTATGTTCTTCTAAAAGGCTGCTTTTTTCATTAAGGTCTTCGGTAGCTTTAATTTTCATATTTGCGGGTGATGAAAACAAATTAAAATTATTCTTAAAAATTGTTGTATTGTTCTCTTCGCAACTTTTTGACATACAAGTTGTACATTTTTCTTAAGTTCAAATCTGAACTCAGGTATTTTCTGTTTGGATTTTTAGAACGCGTGTAATGGCTTTCATAGTGTGGAAAATTTTTATATCATCTTTTACGGCATCCACTAGTTTCCCATCACTCATTCTGCAAGATCCTTTCATTTTTCCACCAAGTCTTTTCCTATTACCTGTTTCTATAAAGAACTGTTCACATACCGCAATGCTTTCTTTTCCTATATTAAAAAAGTATTAATAACTACAATCTCTGGCTGATCCCTTATAATTCCTGCCTTGTCTTTTTTTTATTGGTGTACACTGAGTAGATGCACACAAGAATGTATTTTGTTTGTTAAAATCCCCTGATTTTCCAAAATAAATTAAAAAAGGATATTCGATCACTCTCTGTAATACGATTCTTGCACACTTTCTTACATTTGCAATCCTTATTTTCGAATTTCTTAGCAGGAATAATATTTCCAGTTTTTGTATAATATTTTTAATCTTTATTTCTTTTACTTTTCCTAATCTTCTGATCATTATTTTCAGATTGTGATCGAAAATTAGTAACATTGTCTTCGTCAGTCGTTGAATCAGTTAATTCCTAAATTCTAATTCTCTTCTTGGTATTTAGCAATCTTGAATTAATACTGCTTTCCTCGTCCGATTCATAAATTCGTCTTCTTTTTCTAATAATCATGGGTCTTATTTCTATAACAAAAAAAATTCAATATCCCCGGGAAAAAATTTAACTCTTACTTACCAACGTCACTATCAGAACAAATAGACATCATTATCATCTTTTATATAGGTATGTAACAACGGTATGAAATAATATTTATGTAAAATTTTGATTTTCAGCTTCAATAACAATCATATTTAAATACTCACGCTGCAATCTATTAGTATAAAAAACACAAACCAAAGAGTAGGACTTGCAAAAGAAAACTTAACAAAATTAGTGAAATTAATTCTTACTATTTCATCAGAACAATAATACTGTTATATTGTAAGCAAAGTCACTTTTAATACGCTAGCACTAGCTAAGTAATATCTGGTAAAGCGCAGTGTTCACTGAAGTTGTAATAATCAATAATAAAGTTGTTTTAATTACAATAATTAGGAATGGACTTATTTCACTTTCAAAAAAAACCCTTTTGTGATAACATTTTATAGCCAAAATTCTTTTGTTAATTTTATGAGAAAAACAACAATTGTTAATTCAATGGAGAATGTATGATTATAAATATGGAGAGAAGATGTCTATATCTTACTAAAATTACCGTTAACTCGTTTTTTTTTAAAATTGGACTTATACCACTTTCAAAAATAACAGCTCAATTAGTGATGTTAGTGGTCACCCACCGGGGGAAGGTCTCGTCGACCCGGCACTCCTCGGCGGGTGACAAGAAAGAGGTAAATGGGTAAACCTGTGGTCTTTGACCTGGCGGCCTAGTTGTCGGGCAGTTTAATTCATATTTGTTTATTCATCTGACTCCATCTTAGCTTAGACAGTGCACTATGTTCTGGAGAGGAGGTACAGGCTAAATATTATAGGTATAATAGCGTGGTATTGGAATGGCCACGAGTTCACACTGAGTATCTGAGGGTAGGCGAAAACCGTCCGGATCCCAAAGGTGACTGTGAACCGGAGAAAGGCAGACTGGACCGCTGTTTCGATCATCCCATCTGTACCGACTACTCATTGGCAGAAATGCCGTATTAAATTGTTTTTTTAATTTTAATGTTTAATTTAAAGGTTACATATACTTGTATCATATCACTATCCATTCGTATTTACATTTTATCAATTGTTACATACTAATATCAATATAATAGCTGTCCCCTATGGGCTAGAAACCATCTCCTTTTTGTTTAGTATTATTTTGCATCTGACTATTACAATCATGTTAAACACCTACACTCTTTTTTTATTACCATGAGATGATGAAGAAATACATAATATATTGACACGCGGTACATGAATAAACTTGGTGAAAACATAACAACTCTCTTATATCAACCAAAGCCGATTGCCCAATAACATACTTTCAACTCATGGTTCAGCTAGCCATGAACTAACAGTTTAAATCGAAGTTTTTTTTGGACTTTGGGTTTTTGGAGACAGACTTCGTAGTGCTGATCCAAGGTAGAGAAACTATACATACTTTAATGCCTGTTTGTATGTTTGACGATAGATGTCGCAAAAGTATTCCAATTGATTTAAATCTTAATCGCTTACTCATGGAGCTGGGTTGTTCTTTTTTTGATTATTTCTAGTAGCAGTATCTTCGAACGCCAACTAACGATCTCGGAAACTGACTTATCAGTTTGGTTTTCCAGGAAACCCTCACTCCACCCTAAAGAGGCAGCTTCACATTTCAGTTGCTTCTGATCTGCATCTCTGGTCGTGTCTCAGCAGTAAGTGTTAACTTTTAACGTATTATGTCAAACAAACTTGTTAAATACATATCAACTCTGTATCAACCTAAGCTGATTTCCCAGTATAAACACCCAACTCACAGTGTAGTTTAAAAGTTGAAAACAATGCTTTTTATATTTGGACTTTTCATAAACTTTTTCCTTCCATAATAGCCCTATGAAAATACATTCATTCACAAATTGGACTCTTAATAATACATAAATAACAATATGGTTACTTACATTTGACAACTCTTGTTTTACAGATAGGGTTGAAGAACTATTATCACATTACCGACAAAAAATAAATTTAAGTTTATATGATACTACTTAAATAAGTCTAATTATTTGAAGATTAATTAGTTAAAATTCATTAGTTCTTATAGGCTCTTGTTAACAGTTTTTTATATCTTAATTGTTTGTCTTTCTTTACTAAAGTTCAGTTATTTACTCGTCCCCCTTCCATTCGACGTGCTATTTTCTGAAATGTGTTAAAATAAAGATTATTTAGTTATTTACAATCGCAAACGAGTGAGTGCTTGCATTTAGGCTCACTAATGAAAAAGTGTTGCTTAACCTTCCTTTATTCTACTTAACCTTACCGTTAGTCGCATGTGGTTTTTGGATACCGGAAGTAGCATGCCTCTCGCAGATTCGTACACAGGGTTTTGGCCTTTTTCCAGGTGTTTTACTTTAGTGGAAATGTTTTTCTAATAAATAACAATGTGGACTTAATAGTCAACATCGAATATCATTTTTAAGATCGTTCCTAAATAATTTATTACTTATTGTACACGAAGTATTTACGAACCTCTTTACATTATGTGTTATTACGTCTTTGGTCTGTTACAGTTTCACTATTGATCGAAAATAATCGTAAATAAGTTAGTGTCCCAGTCCGTTCAAGTTGGATGGTATTGTTTATTGTGATAGAGCTCGTTTTCGGTAAAAAAAAATAAATTTGGTGAAGTCTGTATTAAATTATAATTTATTATAATTTTTCCTGCTATGTATTATTTGTTATTGCGTGTCATGTTTAAAAAAATTTACCTGCATAGCCAATCGATGTTTATTCGGGCTGTCGTTTTGTTAGTTTTAAGGCAAGTCAACCACAAGGGTTATTGACGATGGGTGTAGTTTACTGTCAAATATTGTCATTCTATAGTGTAGGAGCTAAGTGTGAACTCTTGTGTTGTTCGAACAGATATATGTTTTGTTTAACTATTATACATTTGTCACTAGTATAATTCTGTTCTCAGATGGCAAAATGTTATGTTTTTTTTCCTAACAGTAAGATTTGTTTGCACATTCAAGAATCTGTAAGTACTGTAGTGCTAAGAAAATTCACAGTTGTTTTCCACGAGGGAACGTATAATCAATGATAGTTGACTTAACACAGATAGTATCATTATATAGTATACTGGATTATAGTGCTTATAGACTATAAACCCTTGTTACGAAATGTGACATAACGTTTATCATCTGAGCTTAGTAGTCCAATATGAAAACAATGTCAATAGTTCACATCCTTGCTGTGGATGGTGCAATATCCTTCGACTTAAATCTTCAAACGTCCGACAAAGGAGTTCCCAGAGCTTTCCTTTTTTTTTTTTTTTTTTTTTTTTTTTTTTTTTTTTTTTTTTTTTTTTTTTTTTTCCCCTTAGCTCTCAAACTTATAAAATGTAATCCCAGAGCTTTCCAAGCCACACTCCGCAGAAGTGGCTGGTTGACAATCTACTTATTTCGGGAAAGAGCCAGTCAAGAATCCGATCTGTGAACCACAGAAAAATAGTTTTGATCCTATGTTAATCACATCAAAATTTTCTGTAAGATGGATACTTTCTTATGTGTTTAATATAGATGTAGGCGGCGGAATTGTGGGATGTCGATTCCGGAAAAAAAAACGGAAAATATTTTTTGGCATATCCCCTTGTTACAAAATTTTTCAGAATTCAATATAGATTCTACAAATGAATCTATTTACAATTGGTCATTATATTTCCTGTAGCTTGGCTACGTTTTATACAATTTCTGATTATCCTTCATTGGGATTTGCCTTTGTACAAAAGTATAATGTTCATCTAATTCTAATGATCAACTAACCCTTTCAAATGAACGCTCCTTCAAAAATAAACAAATAACAAGAGTAATTATATTTACAAGATCTAATTGTGCAAACAGACGCAGGCAGACGTTGCTGCAATCTGTTTTTATGTTTTATTAGGAGTCTTGTCTTAAGGGAAAAAAATAGATGTCGGCTGCGTTGGGAAGATATCTTCAAATTAAATATTTTTTTATTGTATTTTTTGGTACTTATTCGGGATTGGCTTAAATTAAACGGAAACATGTTTTTTACTATAGAAAGCTTTTTTTGATTACAAAGGAAAATCGCACAGAGAAAAAAAAAATGCGAGTGGCAATACTAATAATGTCGAAATTTTTTTCTTAAAAAAACAAAGATTATTGGAATTAAATGGCTACATAAAAATTATTTATTTTTTTCCGATTACTAAAATATTTTAGGTAACTAATCCACTTTATCAATAGTGAAAACAGAATTATTTTTCTAATAACTTGAAAAAATTGTTTGTTTTTTTTTCCCGCCTTTCAAAGACTTAGCGACATAGGAACAAGCCTTGATATCTGCAGTTCCAATCGATTCTCATTCAAAAAAACCAACGATGACTACGCGAGTTATATATAGGTAGTTTGATAATGGCTTATATTAAGTAGCCAAATAAATAAGCAAAAACAATTTATAGGGAAAACAAATTAATTATTCCAGAAGTGGGCATGTGGGGTAAGCCCTGTTACAATAATACATACATTCTCTCTAAGACCATAAGGAAAAAAAAAAAAAAAAAAAGATGTACATGTACAAATTAATGATATTGAAATCGTAATCAAAGGTCTTAAACTGTATTATTATTATTATTCACGTCATTTTAAATATTTCATTTAATGTAAAAGAGATTAATGTTATTAGGTATTGCCATTTGGAATTATCACTAAAAGATTTTGTCAACAGAATTAATAACAGTCTTTCATGGTTGACCATGATGGCATTATTTTTATCATGACGTTTTGAGGGTACTTGGAACAACTGTAAATTTAGTGGGGGATGGAGGAGAGGGAAAAGCTCTTTTAAAAAAATACCAAGAATCAAAATACTCAGAATTTTCAAGTAAGGATGCATTCCAAAAATAGGACATAGGCACCCTCCTAGTGCCCGCCTATAGCTCAGAAATAGTTTTCAATCTAGAAATTAGATCTTAAATAATTAAATAAATAAGTTAATAGTAAGTTACAACAATCATCACTACTGCTAATAGCAGATAATGTCTGCTGTCTTACTTTTTGTGTAGAAATAAAAAAAGTTTCCATTCTATGACATTGTCCCCGAATAATAGCAAAAATGTACAAATAGATATGTCTGGCTGTAAAAAATAATTAATTACTGCGCTATGGCAGTTTATGAATGGACCATAATATTGCAGAAAAAAAACTTAATACAATTGCTAACGGTTGTAACTAAGATCCCAAGGCAAAGTTTAGTAATTATTACACTATGAAAGTGAGGGGAACGGTTACCAGGATAAATTAAATGAAGAAAATAAATTATTGAAGGTAAAATTTAGATTTAAAGACTAAGAGATGACTGTGAATACTGATACTGTTCTAAATGGTTGTGGCAAGGTTAAGAAATGAACTATCAACGAAGGGAAATATGCAGGTCAGATGGTCAGGATCTAGGAATCTTAGTAAGAAATATTTTCTATAAAAATACAAAAGGATTGTGTTTTAAGAAAACATTAACAGTATTAAAATCGGCCCTTAACTGTGTTAAGCAATTGATGCAATAATCGGTTAAATATTAAAACATTGGCTGTGTGCTTAAGGGTGCAGTTTTATTGAATTATCCAGGTCTTTCAATGGTTTGCTGTATTGAAAACATTACGGATGTTTAGATAGGTTTAGGATGGAAGATAATTTATTACAGATTTATTTTTATACTGTGATCAATTTTTTATATTAAATTTCAGAAGTAAATAAACTAGATCATTAATCAGAAGATGTCCTTACTGCATCATAGGATATCATTATGGAGGGACTCAAAAGGGTTTTAGACATGCTAAAGGAAGATGCTGCCAAGCGAATAAAGCAGCTGGGACCAATCCATGGTGCAGTTGTCGATAGAGATCTAACTGTACTCTAAGAACTGTTGCGATGTGGAAGTGATCCAGACGAAGAGGATAACACTCCTTACGGCTTTACTGCTGCACACTAGGCAGCAACGTTGATGTGTTGGAATTTCTTGACAAATTTGAAACAAATATGTCAGCAATTTTTGAAACAAATATGTCAGCAATTGAGGAAACAGACATGACACCACTTCATATCGGAGCCTTAGCTAGGAATTGTGATACCATAACATAGCTGGTAGAAAACACTTATGATATGGAATCTAAAGAACAACATAAACTTTGTTGAACCAAGCAGCATTTAATGGGTGGCTTGAAGCAGCGAGAATCTTGTTGAATCATGGAGCTTGGATAAGTTTTATAATGCTAAAAGTAAAAGGTGCCTGAGCAGAACTGTATACCTGTCTCGTGTCACTGATGGTTCCTGTTATTTTTAAGTAAGCAACCCTCCTTACTCCCATTTCCCAGAATATTACCCTTTTCTTATACATATATGTCTCGGCTTTAGCCCCAGACCACAATCATTCCTAGACCTTCCACCCAATATGTAGTAAGGTAATTCTTAATACTTGTATATACCAGTGTTTTGCTTGTTCTTCACAATAAAGCTTTTCTTTCTTTTCTTTTACAAAACTCAAAACTTTTACAAAGATTATTTAACTGATAGACCCAGTTGAAATGTTCAGAATGACACCCATATGCTTGGCATTGGTCCGTGGGTTCACTGATGTTGTAAATTTCTTGCTAGAACACAAAGTGAATCCAGATGTGCTAACAACAAAACCCTTCTACATGCTGCCGCAGCCAATGATGATACCTTCGCAATGTCAATGCTATTGACGATTCAAATTGTACGCCATTATATCATGCAGCTAAGAATGGCAGTAGTCAATCTGTCAGCCTTCTTTTGGGTAATGGTGCCTACATGGACGCTAAAGACTGCCAGGGCCACACCCCCTTATTCATGGCAACAGGAGCTGGTCATATGGATTGTGTGAGGTTGCTGTTACAGTGCAGATATTTTCAAGCTCCTGTCCCAGAAGACGTGCAAGACAATCTCGCACCCGTAAAGATGTTGATTGCTTCAAGATGGAAGTAGATTGTGCAATCGCGGAATGTTTCAGTCATATTAAAGAAGCAGCTACTCATCAAAACACTAGTAGTAACAAAGCATTTTATCTTGTGGACAGTGCTGGGGCCTTCCCTCCTCACTCATGCTAGAAGGATTTAATTACATGGAGGCCGAAATGCTACTCCCCACTGGTGTAATTGCATAACTGGAATATGGGTTAACTAATCCCCCTCCCTAAGAAGTTGGCGTTGATTGTATTGCTGGTTGGTGTGGAGTCTTGTAAATATAGAATAAGATAGGACTTAAAAGGATGTAGTTATGATATAAGTTTATTTGTTAAGAGAGAAGAGGATGCACACCCCTTGTATATATTATTAAAATTTGTTGAGCTTGTGGATAAACAATTTTTCATTCCACTTTACTTTTGATTTCACTATTCACTTTTTTTTTTTAGCACTTTATCAGTTAGCATTTTCTTATAATTAAATGACAGTATCCGATTATGTGTCACCAAAATTTTTTTTTCAACCATTTACATTACAAATATAATTGTACCTTACAGACATCTTAACTTTTAACTATAGTACCATAAATTTATAATTTCCAAGTTTTTACATTGCTGGGTTGACAATATCTTCATAATAAAGTAATAATTAATTTTAAATTTCAAACTTTTATATAGCTCTTAACATTTACCAACTTGATTGTACAAAATAAACATACTAACATTTTAATACGTTAGAATAAAATTCAATGTCATAGTTTTTACTTGTGTCCGATTGACATTATTTTCATAATAAGGTTCCAATTAATTTTAAATTTCAACCTTTTATATAGCTTTTAACATTTACCAACTTGATTGTACAAAATAAACATATTAACATTTTAATACATTAGAATAAAATTCATTTTTTAAGTTTTTACATGTGTCCGATTGACACTATTTTCATATAAGGTTTTAATGAATTTTAAAATTTCAATTTTTTCTATAGATGTTAACATATTTTATTTTCCAAATAAACATTATACCATTTTAATACAATACAATAAATTTCAATTCACTTTTCAAGTTTTTACATTTGCCTGATTGCCATTATTTTACAATAGGTTTTTCAATTAATTTTAATTTTCAAGTTTTTAGATAGATTTTAACATATTGACAATTGATTTTACAAATAAACATACTAACATTTAAACATTACAATAAACTTCATTTTTCAAGTTTTTACTTTTGTCCGATTGACATTTTTTTATTTTTTTTTTTAATAATAGGTTTTTTCAATTGATTTTAACTTTATATTGTTTATATAGTTCAAGTTTTATATGTCATCCGATTATCATTATTTTATAATAATAAATATAACATTTTTCTTCTTTTTTTTATAATTATACTCTATAGTATTAAAAACATCCCTGAAATTTTAAAGTCTTTCCTTTTATTTATTTTCATGTTGTTCCAACTAAACTCGCAAAAGGGGATTTCACTAAAATTTTAAATTTGAATTTATCCCAATCCAAAATTTTACCTATTGTATTTTTAAATTTACTTAAGGTTATCATTGGGTCAGATTTTTTAAATTGTTGAATCTCTAACTTATCATGATTATTAATTACTTGTATTATATCACGATTAATTACTGATTCAGGTTCACTAGAGTTACTTGTTATTTTAATTGTATTTTGTTCCTTTATACTTTTTATATCCTCCAATTTCTTCTCCTTTTTATTTACTTTTATCATTATTTTCTTTTTTATTTGTATCTAAATCATTTTTAATTAAATTTTGTTCATGATCCAGGGGTTTATTTTCGATTTCTAAGTTAACTTCTTTAAAATCATTTTTCTTATTTTTCAGTTCTGGTTTTAAATCCGTTTCTAAAGGATGTGTTTTTTCATTACGTTCTTCCACCAATTTATTGAATTTATCACTTACATTTTTAAACTTTTCTTCAACATTCCGTTTATTTTCTTCCACATTTTCTTAATACATTAATTTAGTTCTTTCTAACATTAATTTAGTCTGTTCTAACATTAATTCTAACATCCTCTCTATCCTACTCTCTCCCGGGCTTGACTCACTTACGCTTTCCATGACTGAACTTTAACAATATGAATCTTAACCACAATACAATTTTTACTCTAGACCTAACCTTTATCAATTTTACAACAATTTTCGTGACACTATCTAAACAATCCTTTAGCTAGATTACTTCGTTATCAGTCCTTACGTTGCTCGCCAAATATTACGTTCTTCTAAAGATATCGTAATTTTTTTTTTATTATTATATTATTAGGTTCTATTAACAAAAATAATTCTGGCAAAAAGATGAATTTAATTTTACAAACATAAAAAATTAAACTTATATTAATTATATAAATACTTGTCTATAAATTCGATTCCTTTTCTTCTTTAATTCTCTTCATTCTTTAAACAAAATTAATACTTCTTCTCTTTGTGCTATTTCTCTTCCGTTCTGCTTTAAGTCAATAACCACTAACCAACAAAGTTTTTCTTACACACAATCTCAAGCTAATAACATGTTTTACGGGCTGATCCCAAAACTAGATGAGTATAATGCTCTGTGTTTTCATTATCACAACCACAACTATACTACCTTTTGTTTTTTCCTCCACTCTCAATTGTTTTTGTTTGCCTTCTTGATTCAAGGTTGGATTAAATATTTATATACAAACTCCACATATCTAATATCACAACAATATATTATTAAAATATTTATTTATCATATATTTTAATTATATATTTTTTATATAATTTATATCATATTTTTAATCTTTATATTTAACTTTTACTTTATCTTAAGGTTCTGTTATTAAAAATAGGATAATTCTGGCAAAAGGAATAATTGTTTATTTACACAAATTGATTTAAAAATTAAATAAAATAACATTATTAAAACTAAAGTTAAATTTGTACCTTATAACTATCGCGATTGACTGGCCAGTGTTTCTTTGTGTTGCTTTCTTGTCTGGTGCGTAGCGTGGTCTGGATCGTCTTCTTGAGCGTCCTTTGTTCTCGCGCTGGGTGAAAGTGAAATGGGAGCCTCTTCTTTCGTCTTCTTAGTGGGGCCGTCCGTGAAAAAGTGCCTTAGCATGGGTTGCTACCTAGGTCTCGTCTGCTCAGTCTCCGATGGAATAGTGATACCTCTGTGCTGGGTCGGATGCAAGTGAATGGGTCTCTTTGTTCCTCGAGGCAGTACACGTACCTGGGCTACCATCCCTCCTGGTGCTTCCTCGTCTCCTGCCGTGTCAAAGACGAATGAGACCGAGTCCGTGGCGATCCCAGTCTTTACACCTTTCCGCTGCCTTATTTAAATTAAATATTAATAAGAATTAAATATTAATAATTTAATAGTGGATTCGTTAACTTTACAACAAGAAAAGTTAATAATATATGGGACAACGGGCATGGGAAAACCAAAGAAGTTGGTCCAGAGGGTATAAAACGAGAGAGAGGGAGGTTCCGAGAGACGCAAGCCCAGGGACGTGTACTGCCTCGTGGTACACTAAGCACATCGAGGGACCACGCTTGACTATCAAGAACAAAGAAACCAGGCAGCCACGCTTGAGACATAGACGACGAAGCACAAAGAAAAACCACGCGTAGAACACAACTAGGTAAAACTGGCCAGTAAATATTATAGTAAGGTTCATTTTAACTTTGTGGTTTTTTAACATTGGTATTTATCACGTACGTGGTTATTTGTATATTAACCAAATGAATCAGTTTGTAATCAAACAATTTTCCTTTTGCCAGAATTTTTTTTTTATATTAACAGAACCTTTATAAAACGTCAGGTTAAATTTAAATATAAACAATTAAAATATAAAAAACGTAATATTTAGCACCTGTAAAACAGGTACGTGTTATTGAGGAAATCTGATTAAAGGATTGTTTAGATAAGTGTGTCATGAAAATCGTTGTTTAATTTTGATATAAAGGTTAGGTCTAAAGTTTAAAATTTGTATTTGTGGTTAAGATTTATATTGTTAAAGTTCAGTCATGGAAAGCGTAAGTGAGTCAAGCCAGGAGGAGAGTAGGATAGAGAGGATGTTAAAATTAATATTAGAACAAACTAAATTAATATCTGAAGGAAATTAATTAATGTTTAAAGGAAATAAATTAAATTGTGAAGAAAATATAATTAAGATTAAAAACGTAATAATATATATCAAGGTTTTTAGGATTAAGCACTTTGTAAATAGTAGATAAGGTCAATTGTAAATATGTTAAGTTAGTTTTACTAGTTATATATTATATTTAACTTTAATCTTAATCTGAGGTTCTGTTAATATAAAAAGGAAACTTCTGGCAAAAGGAAAAATTGTTTATTAACACATTGATTTAATGATTGAATAAGCATCTAAGTGCGTATGTAATAAAATAACACTATTGAAAAACTAAAGTTAGATTGTACCTTGTTACTATCACGACTGGCCAGTTTTTCTTTGTTGTGTTCTATATGTGGTGCTTCTTTGTGCGTCCTTTAGTGCATTCTTCTTTGTCTTCTGGTCTCGTTGCGTCTCTGTGCCGTAGCGTGGGTTGCTACCTCGTGCTGAGCGTGGTCCTGGTGCGTCTTCTCGTTCTCGTTCTCAAAGTGAATGAGGATGATTCCGGGGTGATCCTAGCTTTTATGCGCTCTGTCACCATATTGGAACTTATAACCTCTTTGGTTTTCCAATCCTCATTGTATCGTATAGTGTTAACTTTTCTTGTTTTAAAGTTAACAAGTCCAATATTAAATTATTTATATTTATTTCTTGATATTCTTTATTTGATAACTATTAATATTAGACATAACGCAACGAATAGTGTTCAAAACATAAATGAACTGTGATCCATGGGTCGTATACCATTCATTTATGCCCGCTAAATTTGAGTTTATATAAAAAACACCATCAAAAATCACCACATCAAAATATCACAACAATATATATTTAAAAAAAAAAAAATAGTAAGGGAAATGTATAAAGTAGTTAATAAGTTTAAAGTTTGTTTTCGTAGAATTTTTTTTTTTGTGTTTTTGTTTTGAATATAAATCAAGGAAAAAAACAGAATAACGTATGGTGTGCTGACTGGTGTAACAATCCCATTCCATCCGAATAAGGCACAGGCAATATAACCCTATGAGCACCCCTCATGTACTTGTGGGTGACCCCGTTTAATGTTTTTACCTCTGGAAGGGGAGGAGGGAAAGTTGGGGTTGATTGTGCCATTGGAAAAAATAGTGGTTATCTTACTGCATTTTGTACTCAAATACAGGATACAGCTATCCATATATACTTTGTAACTAGTTCAATTCATGATGAAACCGATGTTAGTCAAAATGAAGGAAATTATTTATCTTATGAAAATGGTGGTAGTAGCACTGATGCTAGGCAGTTGACTTAATTTTTGATGGCACTAAAAAAAATGTATTTTAATTGTTACCATAGAAATTTGTTACCAATAAGCTACTATGTAATTGTTACATGGTTTTCGTTTCCGATGGTTGTAAATATCTAATTTTAATATTAATTTACTTCTTTTAAATGTATCTTTCTTATAAATTTATCCACATGGCCTGTCTACCTATTGTCAATTTAACCTACTTTTAATGATTTTGATATTTTTACATGAATCTATATTGAAAAGTGAGCTGTTAAAAGTTTTTTGTTGATTAAAATTTGAAGAACAATATTAAAATATAGTATTTGCATATGGAAAATTGTAGTTTGTAAACATTCTAACTGTTTTATATGTAAAGTATTTAAACTACCATCAGATAATAATACCACCTTCAAACAAAAATGATTGAGAATAAATCTCGCCCTGAAATTACCGCTATTGCAAAAGATATCCTTTTAGAAATTCAGTTTATTTCAAAAAAAGGTATTACGTAAGTAGACTGGTTGAAATATTGTACTTAAGTGATTATATAATTGTAGAAGTTTTGTCTTGTTTTATGTTCAAATGTGGTTTTAATTTTTTGCTTTTTTTTAAACGCTTATTTTTCAAATTGTTTCTTAATACTTCATACAAAATATTTGTGATATAATCTGTTAAGTAATATTTACCACAATTGCTGTAGAATAAATAGATTTTTTGTAGAATTACTGCAGTATATAATCCAAAAATTTTCCTTCTTTTATCATTTTACTTTTTCTTTTTATATATTTCAACTTAAAATATTCATATTAAAAAAAAAAATATGTTATTAAGGATTCACTAGTTGGAAAAGAAGCAGAAGCGGTTATAATAAAGGTATTCAAAATTAAATAACAACTAGTTAAACTTTTAAATTATTAAAACAATTTTTATTAAGATAAAATTACAATCTCCTTTCAACTTGAAATATTCATTTATCAACTTAAAAAAAAAATGTTATTAAGGATTCACTAGATGGAAAAAAAGAAGCGGTTATAATAACGGTATTCAAAATTTTAAAAAATAGTATAACAACTAATTAAACTAACAATTATATATCATTTAATCATCAATTTATATATAAACAGAATAATTCCTAGCCGTTTAATTACTTATTCAATTGGCGATAATTGTGTATTTAGTGTGTAAAGACATTTTATTGTTTATTTTGAACATAGGAGTGTGACAAGCCGACCAATATTCTTTGCAGATAATCCCTGCAATCTATTCTTCTCCGAAAGATCGCCAATGCTACCTTCTATGTCAACACCGTATCCTCGACATCCCATTCATTCATGATCTAGTTAACTCTCACTATCATCAGAACTTCCGTTTCCGCATCCCTGGCCATCCTAATCCGTATACCTCCTCTAAATTATCTACCAATTTGTTTCTTGTGAGCACAGTGTGAATAAGTGTCAAGTCAAGTGATTTGGGCTAAATACCCACTTCCCCCCAAAGAAACAAGACTGAAGTCCTAAGCACTGCTTAAAATACTTTTTGTATTAATAGCATGTAAATATTTTGATTGAATGACCCTTACTTTAACCGGTGCATTATGATAAAATCTTTTTTTCCTGAGTCTCATATACAACGTTCATTCCTGTTTTACTTCCTAAATTCAGTTTGTTTTTTGTCTACAAAAGTTTGAAGAATGTTATTAAACATTCTCTCGTCTCCATTCTGTGTGGAACAAAAGTTATTTAATAGTTAACAAGTTTTTATCATTTTCTAGTCAATTTAAGTTAAAAACACACATTTATTGTTACATACATTGAGGGTCAGTCCATTTGTGTGACTCAAGTTAAATTAGTTCTCTAGGCAAATGTAATTAAGTTGCTGTTCCTATAATCTATTCATTAGATTATTAAATGATTCTTTTGCCAGCTGAAAATTTATATCACTACTCGAAATGTTGCCATTGAGAACATTAGCGTCTTGAGGGCTGGATCCGTCACTGATTGGTTTTGTAGCTGAGTGAGTGAGCGAGCGAGTGAGTGAATGAGTGAGTGAGTGACTGATGCTCTATTTCTGACTACATTTCCTTCAATAAATATTCAATAGTAAATCTAATATTATTTAATATCATATTGCAGGGACCTGGACGAGATAAAACGGAAGGATAATACTTTGATATAACAATGTCAGCTGAAGAGCTAACATTTGATCGAAATCTTTACCATCAGGTCATCATCGGCAATGTTGATGGTGTGGTTGAGCTATGTAACAGAGGTGCCAGTCCGAATGCGAAGGTCGGTGAAGAAGGCAACAGCTTGGTGCACTGGGCAGTCATTGGCGATAGCGTTCCTATACTCGAGAAGTTTAAATATCATGGGGCCACTTTTTCGCAAGTCAATTGCAGATTTAGAACCCCGCTCCATACCGCTGCAGAATCAGGATGTGATGAAGCACTACTTTGGCTGATAAATCACGGCGCCGTTATAGAAGCCAAAGACAATGAAGGACTAACAGCATTAGCACTGGCAGCTCACAACGGTCACCTAGGCTCAGTGATGATATTGGTCGATAAGGGAGCGACTGTGGACTCGGAGGATGCTCTCAAAAGAACTCCTCTGTTTGCTGCAGCTAGCGATGGCCGATGTGAAATAATGAAATACCTTCTTAAAAATGGAGCGGATCCGACTGTTCTCGATGTTTATCGCAAAACGATCTTGCACGCAGCGGTCCATAGCAAAGATTTAGCAATAGTCTGCTTGGCACTGAATCTGGGGATGGAGGTCAATGCCAAAGATGATAGGGATCGTACTGTTCTGTATGATGCCGTCCTGTGTTCTAGCAAAGAAGTAGTGGGTTTGCTGCTAGATAGAGGAGTAGATATAAATGCAAAAGATTATCGGGACTGTACAGCTCTCCATTGTGCTGTCGAGAAATCTAACAAAGAAGTGGCAAGTTTTCTCCTAGATAAAGGAGCAGAAGTAAATGCAAAAGATAATTATGGCCATACTCCTCTCCATGTTGCCGTCGAGGGGTCTAACAAAGAAGTTGCTATTTTTCTCATAGATAGAGGAGCAGAAATAAATGCAAGAAATGATTGGGGCCGTACTCCTCTGCATGATGCCGCCAAAGCACAGGACAAAGATGTTGCAAGTTTGCTCCTAGATAGAGGAGCAGAAATAAATGCAAAAGATGATAACGGCTGTACTCCTCTGCATGGTGCCGTCAAGGCACAGAACAAAGAAGTTGCAAGTTTGTTCCTAGATAGAGGAGCAGAAATAAATTCAAAAGATAAGTTGTCCCGTACTCCTCTGCATTATGCCGTAAAGGGACCTAACACAGATATGGCAAGTTTGCTCCTAGATAAAGGAGCAGATATAGACGCAGAAGATGATGATGAACGTACTCCTCTCCATGGTGCTGTCAAGGCACAGAACAAAGAAGTTGCAAGTTTGCTCCTAGATAGAGGAGCAGAAATAAATGCAAAAGATAATTTTGTTCGTACTCCTCTGCATTATGCCGTAAAGGGACTTACCAAAGAAGTTGCAAGATTGCTCCTAGACAAAGGAGCAGATATAAATGCAAAAGATTCTTGGGGCCGTACTCCTCTGCATGATGCCATCATAATACAGAACAAAGAGGTTGCAAGTTTGCTCCTAGATAGAGGAGCAGAAATAAATGCCATAGACATATTTCGTTTTACTGCATTGCGCTTATCAACCGATGCCGGGTATAGAGAGTTTGTTAGATTGCTGCTAGATAAAGGACCAGACAGAAATGCCTAACACTTAAGAGTACTTTGCAGTCAAAGCCATGCATGCATTTTTTTTTAATCAAATTATTTTATAGTTAATCTATATAGTTATTTCAAAAATTTTTAAAGAATATAAATAAGTGATTTTATCTCTATTTGTTCAATTATAATATCTAACTTCAATTGTGTTATTTGTATCAGCACTATCCCATTATCTAGATTATTAACAAACAAATCACCTTTTTGTTGATAAATAAATATTTTTTTTAATTGATTTTTTTTCTTTATTTATTGATTCACAACCTGTAAGTGTGATCAAAAAATTGCATGCCTGACAGGAAGGCAGAGGACATCCAGTGATGATACCACCCCTATTCTGCTGATCCCAAGTTAGTAATATTTTATATATATTGAAACTTCTTTATTGGGCAAAAATTACAATCTGCCTATTAGGCAATAAGTAATTGTGATAAATGTTCTTATTCATACCATATTTACAGTTTTCATTCACTTGCTCATTCATACAGTATTTACAAACAGCCCAGAAACCTCCCAAATCCATATGGCTGTCACCTCCCTAGCATGCGAAAGAAAAAGCGGAGTCTTGGGATGTCAATCAAACCCCTCCATCACAACACAAGCCCCCCCCCCCGCGTTACTGGATATGAGCCAGTGGAGGCTGACTAAGAGAGCCATACGCTCAGGACATGATTGGAGAAACTTGCCATTGCCAGGACTCCCACTGTTACGCATTTATAGCAGGTCACGAGGCCACTGCCGTTTCCGTCTGTATGGAGGATTATAGGGATGAGTGGTGCAGTGACTGTGCAAGGAGATTAGGGTGGTTGTATTGGTTACTATGGGATTTCAACAACTTAGAAGGGATGAGTTCAAGAATGTAAGGTATATTAAGATCGTTATGAAGGGTTTGGTTGTTGCTGATGTAATAAGGGGCATTTACTATTGTTCTTAGGACTTCTGATTGAAAGGATTTCATACACTTGATGTTTGACTTTTTTGCTGTCCCACATAGCCCTATTCCGTAGTTCCAGATTGGCTTAAGTATAACTTTTTATTTTTATTAATTTAGAAGGTCTCTATTCCAACGTTGCCTCTGTCGTCGTGTTACCAGGTTACTCAGGTGTAGACAGCCATTGTGCCGGTGTGTGGTGTGTTCGGATGTCTGTAGTTTGTTTATGAAGCTTTCTGTATAATGTTGAAATGCCTGACGCAAACGTTAGGAATTTTGAGGTCAGTGTGAAGAGTTTGATTTTGCACGTAAAACGGTGCACCTGTGATAATTCTTAGAGCCTCTGATTAATGATCTGTACGGTTCTGTTTTTAGTCTTCTTTGCGCAACCATAAATTTGGGGCCCATATGCCCAAATTGGCTTCCGTAAAAGATTGTTGTTTTAGGGACAAGGGGACTTTAGAACGACCAAGTGTTGAAAAACTAAGTACCTTATTAGGAATTATTCTCTTTTATTTTTTAAAAATTTATATCAGGTCAAGGTTTAGTTGTATTAGGGTTGAGATGGGCTACATTTATTTTATTATTGAATCTTTTTCTGAACCTTATTTAATGCAATTCCTTAGAATTTAACTATGTCAGTTTCTGTCAACGGTTGGTTGCCAAAAGATTGACAACATTGAAGTTAACCCTTCAACATGTGTAAGAATTTAGCAGTAGGTCGTACGCCATAACTTAACCGTTGAGCCAAGTAATTTTTTAGTGTCAAAAAAGCTTGAGATGGGTCTTAACATGTTATATATGTCTTGAAGTTGATGTATTTATAGCAGGAGTTGTCAGAGGTAAAACTATTGTAAAGTAATAGATCAAGTATTTATTGAGCCTTGAAGGGCTCCTTTGGCAAGCATTAATAATAATGATATTAAGCCTTAGAGGTCACTGAATTTTCATTTACTGGAAAAAAATGGTTATCCAGGTAAGATTTCAGTATCAAGAATTAAGTGTGTGGAAGTAACGGTCGTAGTTACTGATAATTCCTTCATGCCAAACTGTTTCAAAAGCCTGTTCTACATCAGGAAATGATCGGGTCACTACTTAGCCAACTACTCTGTGCAGTTAGGGGATGGTTGAGTGAATTGGACGGATTCTGAATTGATTGTCTGTCTGGAAGTGAATTTTGTTGTTAAAAATTAGGGTTAATATATTTATACACTGACAGGCAAAAAATTCCACCCAACTGATTTTTTCATGTTTTCATCTCAAAATATTTCTGCTTTATATTGGTCAATTTTTTTTATGAATAAATATGTATTTATTTTATTTGTTTTCAATTAGAAATGTCAATATAGAGGATAATAACCCCTAATCCGTAATTCAATTAAAGGACTGTCATCCCAAAGTTTACTTTCCATGGAATTAAAAATGTTTATTCAGTGTCATTTGCGTTCTGGTGCAGCAAATTTCTTAGTTTTTTGTCTTAATTTTAAGTTTAAAAATGCCTCTTTGTGCGAGGATGTTGCACGTGGTGTGGCACTTATTGATGATGGACGTTCTGTTAGATATGCTGCTAATGCCATCGGAGTTCCCTATGAAACTCTACAAGACGCCGTCAGGCGTTTTCGAGAATCTGGGTCTCGCCATAGAAGGGCCGGTTTTGGACGGCCTAGGGCAACAGAACCACAGGATGACCGGTTTCTTACTTTAAGAATTTTACGAAACTGGCACCTTACTGTTGTTCAAGCGATTTATCAGCTCCAAGAAGTTTGAGGTGTGCAAATTTCTGAACGTACTGCTCGGAGAAGATTAAATGAGTATGGACACGGCTGGCTATAGACGAATGGTGTGCTGTACTTTTTACAGATGAATCTAGATTTGCCCTACGATCACCAGACAGGCGTGAAAGGGTATGGAGAAGAAGAAATAAAAGGCATGCAGCCTGTAATTTCACCCAGAGCCAACCTTTTCAACACGGTTCCTTAATAGTGTGGGCTGGGATATCAATGGAGTGCCGCACAGAATTGGTTGTTGTTCGTGGAGGGTCTTTGATGGCTACTCCCTATGTAGATGAGATTTTGGAACCTCATGTGTTGCCTATCCTCATCGAAATCAGCGAACATTCATTTCTAATGCACGTCCACATGTTGCTCGCATAGTATAGACGTTCCTTCATGAGCACAACATTGAGGTCTTAGCCTGGCCAGCACGTTCTCCAGATTTGAACCCTGTTGAGAATTTATGGGATAACCTCGGGAGATGAATTAGAGCGTGTTCAGCACTTTCTAATACACTACAGGACCTTAAAAGGGCTCTTCGAGAAGAATGGGCTAACCTCCAGCAAATGGACATTTCCCAAATGGTGGAAAGTATGCTGAGGCATCTTCAAGAAGTAATGAAGGCAACTGATCCTGTCATTAATTTCTTTTAGGATAAAAATGGTTATTTTTCAATTATTTTTTTATGTTTCTTAGCAGTTCACATTTTGATTTAAAATTTTTAAACAAAGACTCATTTAATAAATGTTAAAAACCTTATTAAAGGTAAAAAAGATTTTATAAATAATAAGTATTATATTGTTGTGATATTTTATGTTGTCAAATTAATTTATCAAGACATTTGAATTTGAAAAAGAGCAGCAAATGGCCAGTGGAAAGTGGGGGTGCAGCTGGTAAGAGAGAGAGATGAGTCATCAGTTGTGCCATAGTTCTTAGCCTGTGCTGGGAGAAGAATGTTCAGCATTTTTTTTCAGTTAGTGAAAGCCTGAGACAAAATATTAAGGTTTGAAGAAAATGAACAATTGTTGTTTGGCAGCGAACAGGAACGTGGAAGAACAGTATTAAGAAGAAGAATTTTATTCAGAGAAGAAAGATTGAGTAGATAGAAGTGATAATTACTGAGAGCATGGCAAGCCAAGTTAGACAATTAAACAAGAATAATAATGTATACAAATAGTAAATCTGGCCATTGTAGAGTTAAATTATTAAATTAAGCTAAATTATAAAATTGGTAGAAAATTGAAATTATTGTAGTGTATTCAAATAAAATTAGTGTAAATTTTGTAAAATCTTGTATTTTTCTTTTCCTATATTATTAACAAGAACCATTGAAACCTCAGATAAATAAATAAAAAACAATATACAATTACCATATATTATATACAAATACAATTTTTTTACAAGTGGGTGGAATTTTTTGCCTGTCAGTGTATATGAGTTTTTCCAAAAGTTAAGGAAGAGTGTAAAGAAGGTTCATAGGTCCACGTGAGGGAGCTCAGTGTGGAGGTTTACTAAGTTTTTGAAAGATTGTGATAATAAAAAATTTCAATTGAATAGGAAAGGTTGTTGCACTTAACACAGATTTATTAAGTGAAGTTAACTACCCAAGAGGTTTCCATGGAAGTATTTCAGACAGAACCAAATCACAAACAGGTGATTTCCGTTCGGGCAGCCGTTTGGTTTCACGAAGAACTGTAAGCTTTTGGAGGAATCAACACTGGTAGAAGAATGCCAAGTAATGTTAATACTTCGCTATCATGTTGAGAGTTGGACAGGTGAGAGTAAGTTTTGAAAAAGGAAGAGGTGGTCAGCGAATCGTTCTGTCTGCATGGTCTTGTGTCGTAGGAGTTTTCATGTTTTTTCCATACGCTACCGTCTTCAGTATTAACAGGATGATAAATAATTGTCAAATGTGCAAATTTTGTAAGGGTTGATTTCTGTTATTAGTTTGTTTAGGTGACTATAGATCCGTTAATCAGCCAAACGTATTGTCCTGCGTCATAATTGTTTTGTCTTTCATTTGTCCGTTATCAGTTGCCTTTGTACGCTCATAGCTGGCAGAGGAATCAAGAGATGCAGTCTGCCTTTTAAAGAAGAATTGGTAAAGGAGTTCACTGCTTCTTCTAATTCTAACTTTAATAGTTATTTATATGCCTACTGTTTTCTAACTACCATAGCTCTGTTGCTAGTAACAATTTATGGAAGCATAAAGGAAAATTCATAAAATAAGAAGCTATTTAATTATGTGTAAAGGATATTAATTATTCATTTTAATGATATTAAAAAAAATTCCATTCAAGTTGTCACTACTTTTTTTTTATTGTTGTGAAATATATTGGTAACTATAATTAAGAAATATATATTGTATTTATATTATCAAAAAGAAAAAATGCTACTAATGATTAGTTTTATTAATTTGAAATTAACAAAATAGGATGTGTTTCCACCTCTTGCGTTTTATAGACCTAAAAGTGAATAAGTACATTTCTCGGGTAGCGGAACACAACAAAATTCAGGTAAGCGTCCTTTACAAACCTAAAATGTACTATTAAATATAAACAAGTAACTAATACGAATATATTTTCTATTAATAGAAAAGTTTAAGATATGAATTAATAGAAACAAACATTTTTTATTATTCCTAAGTAAACTAAACCCCTTGGTAGTAATCTTGGATGTACTCATTTGTACAATATAATATTATGCTGGAAAGAAAAAGAAAATTTAAAAATGAAATTTGTAATTAAATTCCTTCTAAAGTTTCTTTAGGTATAAAATTCTTACTACTAACTAGGTAAAAAAATGTAAATTGAAAGATCTATGTTTAAATTCCAATAAATGGTGCAAAGAACATTAACTCTAGTCCAAACATAAAAATAAAGAATATTCTATAAACATAGTAATAAAATGTGAGTACTGTAATAAAAATAAAATAGAAAACGATCATTTAGATTAAATGAAACATTTAGGAGAAGATAATTATTATAATTTGAACCTTTCAGCAAACAGTATTTGTTATTAAAACAATCAGCACACAACTGCTCATTTTTAAGGATCAATAGCATGAGGATAAAATACATTAATGCCGGCCGGCTGTAAACATGGCCCGAGTCGCTGTTTATCATCAGTGAGTCCACGCCCATCGGCTCTCTTAATATCTTTCTTATAAATTAACATTAAACTCAACGTAATATTTCCTTTTGTTTAATTTCCTTTTAATTTATAAACTATCGGCAATAGATGATTTCGTTATTAATTCCAATGAAAATAAAGCTATTAATTAATTATAATCTATCTTGGAGCTTTCCTTTCCTCCATATCCCAGCTGCCAAATATTAGTGACTAGGTTGATATGGTTTAGGTCCAGATGTCCTTAATGTTCTAAAGAAACAAAAATCCTTAAGACCCAAAAGTCAATAAGTATATTCTCTTCTTGTGTGAGCAAACAGAGAAGTTACTGATCTGCGTCAGCTTAACACCAACTAAAAATAATTATGAACTAATTAGTCTTGAAAAAAAAAAAAATTTAACAGTATTAGCACACTTGGGATGCTTACCACCGATTCCAAAAAAAACAAAGCAAATGTCACACTTGCCTTCTTCTTTGCCAACCAAACAAATTTTCAAGGAGCTCCCATTTAAAACAAAAAAAAAATCATTCAGTAGGGGAGAGCTCACAAATGGGTTTATCAGACATTTTGCTTATTCCTCCTGACTAAAGGAGATAATTTAATGATAACGCTCTGGCTTTATTTATCTACAGCTCCTTTTGGTGCCTGAATTATAAAATATACTGCTCCTGTCAGTGCCTGTTATTAAATGTTCAGAATATATTTTACATCCATTTGGGGTCGATATAATTTTTCAATGATATGTTTTGGTCTGATAGTCAAGGAATAGGTGTAGGTTTTTGGCTAAGTTTAATGAATATGTGAGGGTTTCACATTTTGACATAAGTCTAAAAAATTATCAAGTTTTTTTTCAGTTAGAATTTCTACTATTTCTTTTAACTGTTTTATTTTATCCAATTCTACATGTTATTGTGAATTGTGTTTATTTTTTTGTTGGAAGTTAGGGTGGTAATTAATTCCATTGTCATAAGTGTATTGCTCCCTTGGTGGGTTCTATATAGTTTGTTCGTTGCGATGATTGCACATAATTAACATTTTTATAAAGGGTATAAGTCTTTCCAGTGTATCATCATATTTGGTAGTAGGTTAACTGATCTTTGACTTGGTAGGACTGATTTTCTGTCGTTGTTAAGTTTGTGTTAAAACTGTGACTCTTAATTCTTTCAGTAAGTGAGTTCATGCATAATAAATAAGTTTATATTACCTCTGATGTCTTTTTGATGTTCTTCAAGTGAAAGAGCCTTATTTCTGTTGTTGATGAGTATAACAAAGTATGGGTTGGTTCTCTGACAGGTAGATCTTTGAACCGGTCCAGTGCTCAGATACTCCAGAAACTGTTGCTGTGAGCTATTTCTAAACTTCTTCTTGAGATATGAAAGCTTTCTCGCTGTCAACAAGGTTGACTGCCACGAATTTACTTAAACATTGTCAGAGTCCGCTTGCTCGAACGCCAGTTAAATTCTTTAGTCAACAATTAGATTTTTTAAGAAGCAATTTATGTACTAGAGTGTACAAAACAGTACGCCAGTGATATATAAACCCAAGCAGGCATAGTAGCAGTAATAGTCTAAAAACTTTGTCCATGTCCTACTCCATGAGATGTATATGTATGTATAATATTGATAACAATTATGGTGGGGGGGAGTCTATGCTATATATTATAGTCTATGGTTAGGGTGGAAGGCTTTGACTTAACTGGCAGTATATACTGTACAATTTAAGATAACACGAATGATATAATCTAAGGATAACTATGGTTAAATAGTCCAGTGAGAAATTTCGACTCATAATGTGTAGTCTTCTCATATTCTGTACAGTTAAGAATCATGTTCTAATTATTATTATTATTATTATTGGATAATCAGTTATTTGACTAAGAGAAATTTGGTGTTTGTAGGCATCAAGTATAGAACTGACATTTTCTTTTTTAATATTTTTTCCATACATACAAAGAGAAACAATAGTTTCAGTAGAAATATAGAACCACACGGTGGGCAGCACAATTTAATGTGACGGGTCGTATGCTGGTCAGGTCGCTTTTAGTCGTTCATTTAAAAAAAAAACATTGGCTGAATTAAAGTTGTGAACAGGATGATTAATCATATGGCTTAACTGATGTTTATAAACTTAAAAAAAAAAAAGGACATATTGCTATAAAGTACATGATGATTTTTAACAAATGGAACTTGAAAAATGAGAATGATTCCATGCCTCCGGCTCAAATGAAGGATTCATAAACACCTGGAGAGGCAGACAGAGCTACAGGGGGTTGAGAAAATGTGAGGGTTATACATGGGAACACTGTACTGTCCATTGGTGTAGCTGATTTGAAGAAAATACTGAGAGACAGAAGCCATATCAGTTTGTTATTAATTTATCATCAGTTTAGTATTGGTAGATATTTAATCCATCGTTAGAAGTGGAGGGGATACTGCGAGTGACCAAGAAGGCATGCACACCCTTGCCATCCTCCCATTTCAAGGTATAGCTTATTCATCCTTTATATTTATTGAGTTTCATTGCCACGAATGGAGAGGCCGTACTTCGTCAGCTTGTACGCTATATGGTAGCTGTCTTAAAAATGAATGAATCAAACCGAATTTTCAACAGCAATTTGTAATATGCTGGTTTTTTGTTTTTGGAATTTATTTTGGCGTAAAAGCCCCATGTCATCAACGCCTTGTTTGTATATTAAAATTAAGTTAGGGAACCCAGCAATGGCCGCTCGAGATATTGTGCTAGGATGAGCTAGTTGGGTCTTATTCGATTTTGATTACAATACAATAAGAGGAAGTAATATTATATATAATTGAATAAAATAGAGTATTTTTAAATTTAAGACAACTCAAGCTGACACTCAAAAGCTTTATGTTATTTACTGTTCTGTTTTCTCTATGTGTCGTACCATTAATGCGAAAAGCATTTCAAAGATATTACAACAAATTTTGGGAGCTGGCAATACAAATCTTGTCTTTAATTAGTTAAATCTGTATTATTTTAGCTATTTTAAGTTTTATTATTTGCTTAGAAGGTGTATAATTTAACAATTTAAAAAAAACTTTATACCTTATATTTCTCATTTACTTACATGTAAAACTTTCTAGGCAATTCATATAAAAATTAAAATATAATACAGTTCTAAATTAATGTATACAAATCTAATTGGGTAAAAGCAAACGAAAAATCAAATGCTAGTTTATCCAAAACAACTATCCTAGAAATTTTTGGGGTTACTTTGATTCTTTTTTTATATTGGAAATTCTTATTTTTGATTAGATGGGACAGGTTGTATTCCTGTCTTGTATGTATTGATATTTTTAAATCTCTTGTTAGCTGAAGACTTGAAATTTTACTGGAAGAGGATGTGGTTTTATTTTATGTGGCGTTTTCATCTGATTCAGTTTCATTGACTAGATAGTCCTTAAAATAACAAAACTCCTGAAAAATAAAAAAATAATTATTAACAAAAAATAAATATTTCTGCTACTTGCTTATCCTAAATAGGGACTGTGGAAGGTTATATGAGCTGTGTTTGATATGACAGCTCAATAATAGGTTGAACCGAGAAGAGCAATATTTTCTCATATGTGGGGGTACTAATTACCTAATTCAAGATGGTAATTTATTTAATTCCCTTAATTATTTTTCATGGTATTATTTTCATGTGAAGCATCATGGTTAATCATCCAAATGTAACTGGTTGGCGAAAAGTGTCAGTTTTAATGAATGTTAACTGTAGTATGTTGAATGAAGTCTCAACATATGATTCATATTATTATTATCAAAGAAGTTACAATCTTTTTTTTAATATCCTACTTGCTATGATAAGAAAGTGTTTATGTACTAATCGCTTTTAAATAGTAAAATCCACATAATTCATCTAGATATTTAGCACGATCATAATATAATAAAGTATTATGCCATTAAAAAAACAGATGTTAGTTAAAATTTACAAACACATTACTTAATTATGCTTAAGACAAAATAAATAAAAACATTAGATTACAGAATATTAATTTTAAGAAAAGAACCAAATTTACATCATTTATATGAACCAACAACGAAGATTTTATACAACCTCCATCAACAATACACTAATTAATGCTTTATTTACTAAACGACTATTCAACTTTGATAAGTTAATAGATTAATAGGATTATTGTTGGGATTAACCCTTGAGGATTTAATACATGTCCTACCTATTCTAATAGATCACAATGAAAATTAGATTTCTCAATCCTAATTGTTACTCCGGTTTCGTTGAATTTCTTAAATAACTTTTCCAATATCTGTCCTAGTGTAATTCAATTGTAGGGGTCTTAATTAAGGTATCATCAACATAAAATTCCATGTAATCTTCCAATCCTGTTATTATCGGTGCGATGTCTCTTTTTAATGACGCCGATCTAATTTTGAGGCCAAATGGTACCCTCTTAAATCGATATGTTTTACTTTTATACATAAAAGCAGTATATTGTGGTATATTGACAGGTGTATATTGGTGGCTCTCTTTACTCAATGCTACTTGATAAAAACTTATCGTAATATCTAATGTTGTAATAAATGCAGTGTTGTGGCAATGTGCAAGAATATTATCAATGTATAAGTTTTGCTCGTGATCGTATTTGATCTTCAGTTATATAATGCTAAGAATATTGTAATCATAACATTTTATACATAATGCTAAAAGTAGAAGCAAGCCCCTTCTAGTGTATACCTGCCTCGTGATTTCATGGAAGTCACTGATGTTTCTTGTTATTTTTTAAGTAAGCAACCGCATCCCTCCCTATTCTCGGAACTACCCATCTCTTATACACATATGCCTCAGCTTTAGCCCTAGTCCCCACTTGTTCTCCAACACTCGTCCCTAAACCCTCCACCCAATATGTAGTAACATAACTCTTAATATTTGTATATGCCAATGTTTTGCTTGTACTTCATAATAAAGGTTGTCGGGTCGTCACGAGGGGGGTGCCTAGTTACCCTAGTCTTGGTGTCGAAGTGAAGGTTGATTAGGCTATAACCTGGACAATCGTTTCATGACAGTCTTACTGTCTGATTCCATATTTGACAGGCATGTGCCCCGACAATGCACTATGTTCAGGAGAAGAGGTATAGGGTAGGTAGTTTATGTGGTCTTGGAATGACCACGAATTCACACTCGGTATCAGAGGGTATGCGAAATCCGTCCAGATCCCAAAGACGAGTGTGAACCGGAGAGAGGCAGACTGGATTGTGGTGGGAGATACTACTCGGTAAATTTGCAGGGCCAAGACAATCATCGTCCGCGAGGGAGAGGTCTCTCCCAAGGAGCTGCTAGTTTTAGCGAGGCGAAGTTAGAGAACCCCACTAGGAGAGTGTGGGGTCTGGCAAGGCCAGACTAAAATATAGCTAGGTTAGGAAGAGAGATGCAGAGGTTTTCATAAATGAGAAGGCCAAGTCTTGAACATGTGCAGCCGCAAGTCATCAGTTAGCGAGTCGTCAGGAGAATGAATTACAGCCCGAGAGTGCCCCTATTTATAGTTAGTGGTGGGTTGTTAGGCCCAATCATCTGCCTCGTTATTGTACCCAATGAGACCCCAGTATGCGGTGGGGCTTTGTTCTCGGGAGCCCTAGGCCTGGCCAGGTTTGGGTCGTTTTACTAACTGATGTGGGTAGCGGGTTCCCAGCTCCTATAACTAATTGACTTGCAGCTGTGCTTTTTATTGTTTACAAAATTTACAATGACTTATTTATGTTATTTACAAAATGTAAATAACATAAATAAGTCATTGTAAATTTTGTAATATATATATATAATAGAGTATAGGGTGATTATCTTATGTAGTTAGCGGTCGCTACAAAGCTTTTCTTTTTTTTCTTTTAAAATACTCTCCTCTACAAAGATTATTTAACTTTCGAATTTAAATGTCTTCCATCGGTGTATATAGTCTAATGCTATTATCTTTCTTATTTACACAAATGATGGAAGAAACCTACTGCCTCTTAGTTGGTTTTATAATATCGTCAGCCACTAACGCGTCTTTTTCTAACTGGAATATTTTTTGTTTATGGTATAGAATTGGAGAATTGGATAATTCTTACAGTAAAATGGGTTCTTGTCTTCAACTTCTAAATTATACTGAAATTTTTTGATTAAGCCTGGTTTACCGCTAAATATTTGTTGATATTTACATAACATGTTTTTGAATTGGGTTTTATTAAATGGATGTCTACTTTCAAAATCCTTCACGACTTCTTCAGTTTTATTAATAATACCTGCTTCCATTTTGGTAACCATACTTGTGATACTAGTATCCGTCCTATCCGATAATATCCTGTTATTAGTTTATTTTCTTTTTTGTTTGTAGATGTTATAATAGACATACTCTGAATCTGTATTATATTTAATTATTGTTGTGGAATTAAATGCCGTATTCTTTCAAAATAATCCTCTTGCGTACCAGTAATCTCGGACCCTCTATCTACAAGTGTTTGGCACTCCAGTTTATCAATCCTTATTTTGATTTCTGGGCAGCGGATTAGCTTCTCTGTTACGTCATAGTTATCTACCAATAATAATTTTTCAAACTCCTTCATTAATGAGTTTTCCTAATGTCCTTATCTGGATTGATATATTGTGTGACATCAGGATGAGACAAAAGGTTATTATGGTTTGAAATTGTTGTTATTTTATTTTGATAAGGCAGGATTGGATTAATCTAGCATTCGAAATATGGGGTTTTGCTCATAAATCGAGTTTACTGGCGGACTTCCCCTCCCACCTAGAATTTAGTTTTTTGGCCCTGCGTCATGATCGTCAGGTTCACCCCAGGCTGGTTTCCCTGATTCAATGGCGTTACTTATATAATCCCTCATGCATTGTGTGCGCTCCTGAAAACTATCTGAAGTATTTTGGGAGGGTTTTCTGCTCCCGTTTCGGCTATTATATTCCCTAGGTTGCTCCCGTTTCGCCTATTATATTCCCTAGGTTGCGATGGGTCTGAAAAACTATAATTGAACTTCCGATTCTCCCTCCTGTACACTTGGTCGTGCTGGGGTTGATTTTGAAATTTACGGGGTTGGTAATTCCGTTGATGATGTGGTTCATTATGGCCATACTTCATAATATTTCGAGGGTTATTTTTTTTAACAACCCGTCGGTTCGACTAAGCATCTGAATTATCGTTCCTTCTCAATAAAATTCTCCCCTAGCCGGTTCAACAAATGAAAAAAGTCTTTCACCTTACAGATATTTTGTATTTTTATACTATATTAAACGTTTGGTCCGAAATGATATGCCATTCTCTCGCATAAATATCCTTCCTCGTAAGGTCTTATACGTTCCTGTGCTCGCGATACTATCTTATCTAGATAAGCGCCTGGGTGAATATTTAAATGGTTCACATAACGACTGGTGTCTTTCTCGTGGGCAATTAAATCATCGAAGCTCCAACCATGAAATTGTTCCTTAAACGCTTTTGTAAAATCGGCCATATTGGTAATTTGATGACATTCTATTCTAAACCAACTTTCAGGTTCACCCTTTAAATGCTTACGAATAATGTTTTAAAAATTCATATATTTTCCCTAATTTGAAATAATTTAGTTAAATTATGAATAAAATATACAGGCCTATCTTGACGGCTATTTCTAAAATAAAAGTCGCCATCTATATACTTTATACTGCTGTGGTGTAGATCTGACTCGGTTAATCCTACATGAAACGGTTCCGGACCCTGCCGATACTTGGTTACATCAATACATGACGAATTGTTTGTACCTCCACCCCGAGCTTTAGCTGGCTTTCTGAAAACATTATCAACTCTCCTTAGATATTATTTAACTCGGTCATGAGATCAGCACAAAACTGTTGGTTTTTTGTGATTCGACCAATCTCCGCATTTAATTTCTCATCGAGATACCTTAACCTTTCCTCATTCCCGTTAACCCTCGAATCATCATAAGCCCGGCTATATCCCTTCGGCTGAAAGTGTTAATTTGTAAGAGCGTCCTGAGGCCAGCTCTCTTGTTTGGGACATCACTCTTCCGATTCCTACACACCAGCACAATAACTCGACTCCAAAGCTTCCAGAACAACATCCTGCGCACGGCACTATGGCATACCCCTTTTCGTGATATGAAGGCTCCCGACATCCACGAAAAGTTCGAGATCCCCACCATCACCGAAGCCATCCAAAGAAAACACATCGAGTTCTTTGACTCGATGAAACATAGCCAAAACCCTCTATTCCGAGACATGAAACCCCCACCGCTACCGGGAAGATGGCAACTCTCAAGATCTAGTAATGCAGGCCAAATGGTGGACATCACGGCGCTTGGTCCACCAACAACAAGCCTCTAACGGGAGGCTAACTAAACAAGACTGGACTACATGCCTAGAGAGACTCTAGGCCCAGCCACCAGTGGACTCCAACCAATGTACCGCAACAATCAACCTCTACCGAGGCTTCCGACACTCCTTAATTCCCTCACACCACCTTCAAGCAGCTCAACCCAAATATTTCTTTATTTTTCCCTCATCCTTAATCTTATAATTAGAGAGCTAAGAAAAAAACAACAAAACAAAATGATCAGTTTTAAAGTCATTCCCTACTTCATCTAACAATTCTCAACGGCAATAGAATTTCGTTTTCACCCCTTATTAACTTCCTCTTTCACCCTGTCTATTCGAGCCGTACATATATATATATATATAAGTTAAGGCCCGGGCACTGTCGGTACACAGTCTTAATACCAAATCATCGGGATGTAATGTATGTATTCCGATTGTATACGTCGGGTCGTCACGAGGGGGGTGCCTAGTTACCCTAGCCCTGGTTTATATTTTATTATTATATTTATGCACTCCTTTAAATGAATCTGTGTACGCAGCAAGAGGAGAAAGATGTAAATTAAAATTTATTTTATTGTTTTTGTTCATTGTATACTTATCAATAAAGAGGATTAGAAAAAAAAAAGGCAAACAAACACCAAAAAAGAGGCAACAGAACACGAGGGGATGATGACATCCAAAACATCCTTCTGAAGCAGCTACCACGGAAGGGGATATCTCATATAGTGAACATCCTCAACTCTTCACTGAGACTACACTACTTTCCCCAGACGTGGAAGCATGCCGTCGTCGTCCCACTGTTGAAACCGGCCAAGAATGAATATGAGCCAGCTCACTACAGGCCCATCAGTCTGCTGACCCAGTTGTCAAAAATCTACGAGAGGATTCTCTACGACCATCTCACCAGACACTGTGACTCTCAAGACATTATACCACCTCAACGGACCGGCTTCACTAAAGGACTCAGCTCGGACTGCAATCTAGTGAAACTGCAGCGGCACATTGCAACGAACATGCGAAACAACAGAGTCACTGCGATGATCTCCCTTGACTGTGCGAAAGCATTCGACTCCGTAGATAATCGTACACTCCTACGACGCCTGAACGAGCACGAATTTCCTGCGCAACCCCAGAACATAATGGCTTCTTATCTCGCAGGCAGAACCTTTGCTGTGCGAATAGGAGCCATATCAACCACCAGAAGAGATTTCGTCGTCGGAGTTCCCCAAGGGTCGGTGCTGGGACCCCTACTCTTCAACATCTACACCACGCACATAATAGGAGCATCATACTCCAATTCCGAAGTAGGGGCATATGCGGACGATATACGAGGGTGGTCTGAAAAGTTTCCGACCTCAACATGAAGATAGGAGCAGTCGTAAATAAAAGCTAGTGAATTTCGTTGTTCATCTGTTGACAGTTACTCACCAAAGTTTCAGCCATTTTGGACGCGCAGTTGTTGTGTAACAGTCGTTTAGTGAGTCGATGTGAGTGTTTTTATAAAAATGGACAAAATCGAGTATCGAGCTGTCATTAATTTTTTTTTTTTTGAAAGGCAATACGCCTACGCAAATCAAAGATGAGTTAGATTCTGTGTATGGGGACTCTGCACCATCATTTACCACAGTTAAATTTTGGGCAGCTGAATTTAAACGTGGTCGTAAGAGCTTGGGAGACGATGAACGTTCGGGACGTCCAAAACTGCAACTACCGAAAGTTCAACTGCAGCATCGCCAAAGTTCACCAAATGGTGCTAGACGACCGCCGAATTAAAGTGAGAGAGATAGCAGAGGTTATGAACATGTCAAAAGAACGTGTTTGTCACATATTAAATCAACATTTAGAGATGAGAAAGCTGTCCGAGCGTTGGGTGCCGCGTTAGCTCTAGTTAGACTAAAAACGTGCTCGAATGAACATTTCCAACGCTCTGTTTGCGCAGTTTAGGCGCAATAAATCCGAGTTTTGGCACCGATTAATTACTGTGGATGAAACTTGGATACACCATTATACGCCCGAAACAAAAATACAGTCCAAACAGTGGACTGCAAAGGGGGAACCGGCTCCAAATAAGCAAAAACTGTTTTTCGGGTGGGAAAGTGATGGCGACTGTTTTTTGGGGTAGTCATGGAGTTATTTTAATCGATTATCTTCAAAAAGGAAAAACCATTACAGGATCATACTACGCATCATTACTTGAGAAGCTGAAGGCAGAACTTGCGGAAAAACGGCCACATTTGCAGAAAAAGAAAATCCTGTTTCACCAAGACAACGCATCGTCTCACACCTCAGCGGTTGCCATCGCGAAAATCCATGAATTACGGTTTGAACTACTTGACCATCCGCCTTACTCACCAGATCTAGCCCCAAGCGACTTCTTTTTGTTCCCTCATCTAAAAATTGCGCTCGGAGGACAGAGATTTTCGTCAAATAAAGAGGCAATCACCTTCGTGAACGATTATTTTGCAGAGAAAAACGCCGAGTACTATTTGGACGGGTTACAGAGATGGGAGCATCGCTGGGAGAAGTGTGTAGAGTTACAAGGAGACTATGTTGAAAAATAAAAAAAAATTTCTGAAAAAACGTCTTGTATCTTTGTTAGGTCGGAAACTTTCAGACCACCCTCGTACCTTTCATCAAGTATGTAGTAACGTAACGCTTAATATTTGTATATACCAGTGTTTTGCTTGTACTTAATAATAAAGCTTTTCTTTCTTTTGCTTTAAAAGACTCTCCTCTACAAAGATTATTTAACTTTAGAAGGTGTTCCCCGACAGTGCACAATATTCAGGAGAAGAGGTACAGGCTAGATGTTATAGGTAGTTTACGTGGTCTTTGAATGACCACGAGTTTATACTCGGTATCTGAGGGTAGGCGAAAACCGTCCGGATCCCAAAGGTGACTGTGAACCGGAGAGAGGTAGATTGAACCGCTGTTTCGATTATCCCATCTGTACCGACTACTCATTGGCAGAAATACCGTATTGAATTGTTTTTTTAATTTAAATGTTTAATTTAAAGGTCACGTATACTTGTTTCATATAGCATCCAGTCGTATTTATATGTTATCAACTGTTACATACTAATATCAATATCTGCGTCCTATGGGCTAAAATCCATCTCCTATTTGTTTAGTATTCTTTTGCATCTGACTATTACAATCATGTTTAACGCCTACACTCTTTTTTTATTACTATGTGAAGAAATACATATTATATTGACACGTGGTCCATGAATAAACTTGGTGAAAACATAACAACTCTCTTATATCAACCAAAGCCGATTGCCCAATAACATAACTTTAACTCATGGTTCAGCTAGCCATGAACTAACAGTTTAAATCGAAGTTTTTTTTGGACTTTAGGTTTTTGGAGACAGACTTCGTAGTGCTGATCCAAGGTAGAGAAACTATACATACTTGAATGCCTGTTTGTATGTTTGACGATAGATGTCGCAAAAGTATTCCAATTGATTTAAATCTTAATCGCTTACTCAGGGAACTGGGTTGTTCTTTTTTTAGATTATTTCTAGTAGCAGTGTCTTCGAACGCCAACTAACAATCTCGGAAACTGACTTATCTCATCCCCCTTTCCGTGGAACGGTTTGGTTTTCCAGGAAACCCTCACTCCACCCCAAAGCGGCCGGCAGCTTCACATTTCAGTTGCTTATGGTCTGCCTCTCTGAACGTCTCTCAGTGGTAAGTGTCAACTTTTAACGTATTATGTCATTAAAACTTGATGAAAACATATCAACTCTCTTTGCATCAACCTTTCCCAATAATTTCTAATTGCTGATTTCCCAATAAAAACACCCAAATCACAGTGTAGTTTTTAAATTGAAAGCTATGTTTTTTATTTTTGAACTTTTCATAATTTTTTCCTTCCATAATAGCCCTATGAAAAGACATTTATTCACAAACTGTACTCTTACTAATACATTAATCAATGTTGTTACTTGCATTTGACAACTCTTTGTTTTACAGATAGGGTTGAGGTACAATTATCACATTAGCGAAAAAAAAGATTTAGGTTAAAATGAGACTACATGAATAAGTCAAATTATTTAGGTTATATTCATTAGATCTTATAGGTTCTCAATGTGACATACGTTTATCATCTGAGCTTAATAGTCCAATATGAAAACAATCTCAATAGTTCACATCCTTGCTGTGGATGGTGCAATACCCTTCGACTTAACTCTTCAAATTTCCGACAAAGGAGCTCCCAGAGCATTCCAAGCCACAAGCCTCAGAAGTGGCTGGTTGACTATCTACCCATTTCGGGAAAGAACCAGTCAAGAATCCGATCTGTGAACCACAGAAAAATAGTTTTAATGCTATCTTAATCACAACGAAATTTTGTTACCATTTATTATTATTCATTATTTTATTTTTATTTTAAGAAAGATACTTTATTAAGTGTTAAACATAAATGTAGGCGGAGAAATTGTGAGATGTCTATTCCGGAAATTATTTTTTTTACATATCCCCTTGTTACAAAATTACTACAGAATTCAAAATAGATTCTACAAATGAATTTCTTTAGAATAGGTCATTATATTTCCTGTAGCTTGGCTACTTTTTATACAATATCTGATTATCCTTCATTTGGATTTGCGCTTTTACAAAACTGTAATGTTAATCTAATTCTAATGATCAACTAACCCTTACATTTTAAATGATCGCTTCTTCAAAAATAAACAAATAACAAGAATAATTCAATTTACAAGATCAAATTGTGCAACAGACGCAGGTGGACGTTGCTGCAATCTGTTTTAATGTTTTATTAGGAGTATTGTCTTGGGGGGAAAAAATAGAAGTCGGCTGCGTTCGGAAGATATCTTCAAATAAAATATTTTTTTATTGTATTTTTTTGTACTTATTGGGGATATGCTTAAAAAACAAAAGAAAACATATTTTTAGCTATCTTTGATTACATAGGAAAATCGCACAGAGAAAAAAATGTGAGTGGCAATAATAATAATATTGTCGAAAATGTTTTCCTTAAAAAAACAAACATTATTGGAATTGAACGACTACTTAAAAATAATTTTTTTTTCCGATTACTAAAATATTTTAGGTAACTAATCTACTTTATCAATAGTGAAAACAGAATTATTTCTCTAATACCTTAAAAAATAGTTGGTTGCAATATTTCCTACAGTAATTCGTTTATTTTTTCAATGTCGTTAATGTGTAAAGTGTAACGGTTTTTTCAAATATTTTTTCATAGGTGACTATTTGCTCCGCGTTTAACAATTATTTGATTTTTTTCGACGTTGATACATTTGTATTTTTCACTAATATTACTTGTCCAGTATTACTGTCTTGTGTGTGTTGCGTTTTTAGGCTTTCTAAGTCTTCGTTAGTTAGTATTGGTAATTCCTCTATTGTTTCTAAGTTATCATCCGAAGTTTTGTCATTATCTAATTCTGCACTGTCAGTTATATCTAATAATTGGTCTATAAAGGCCTTAATAAATTAAATGGGTTTAAAGAATTTAAGGAATATTCACGATCTGCGAATGGATTAAGTGATAATGAAATCACAAAGTTTCACTTGGATAGAATTTAGGTAGAATTATCTTGATGATAGTTCCATAGGCTTTACTAGGTTTACTAATTATAATAATAGTCTTTTTGTGTAAACTTTCTACAGTTTATATTTCATCTTAACAGTATTATTAAATGAGAATAATAAAAGAAATTAATTCATTATTGAATGAGAATGATAAAAGAAAATAATTTATTATTGAATGAGAATAATAAAAGAAAGAAAGAAACTTTTTTTTTCTTTTTATAATCTATAAATAGAGTATTTTCACCAAAAATATCCCTAAAGTTATTTTTAAAATCTATTATGTACGGTAAATCATTTGTATAATGCAGTTCTTCGCATTGTTTATTTACCGTATTTTGTTTATTATTATTTCCTAATTTATTTTCCGAGTATGTTTGGTCTCATTTATTTTTATTTTCTAATTTCGAGTATGTTTGGTCTCTTTTATTCTTATTATTTAATTCCGAGTATGTTTGGTCTCTTTTTTTCGAGTATGTTTGGTCTCTTTTTTCTTATTAACTAAGATTGGTCCTGCTCCTATAAGGGAGGTGGATTGTTTTATTATTTAAATTATTATTATTAGCTAAGATTGGTCCTGCTCCTATAAGGGAGGTGGATTATTTTATTATTTAAATTATTATTATCTAAAATTGTTCCTTTTCCTCTAAGGGAGGTGGATCGGTTTGTATTTGTCCCGAGTCTAAAAAATGGTTTTCCACGCGGTCTTGTCTCTCTTGGAATTCTTGGATTATTTTGTCTTTGTCGTCTTCAATGTGATGTGCTCTGATTTTTTGGTGTTTGTCTCGTATTTCATTGTCTGTGTATATTCTAGAGTACAAGTCGCATCGTTTTATTTGTAAGCGTTCTATGTATTCGATTGGGTTTTCATTGTGTTGGAGTTTTGTGTTGGAGATTTCTCGAGCTAATTCGCAAATTGATCGATTATCCTGGTAGTGTCATCTAAGAAATTCGAGTAGGTCTATTACCGAGTTAAACTGTTTGTCGAATGTCGCGATTTTAGCGTTCCCTTCTAATTTGGTTTTTGCACACATAAGAATAAGTTCTTCATTCCTTACTCGATTTGGGTTTTCAGCTTGACAAAATCTAGATAATAAATAAGTTACATTTTCTGTCTTCCCATTGTAAACTGGAATGAATGTGCAATCGCTATTCTTTATTTTCTCGTGTTCCATTTCTACGTTTGAATTTATATTTCTGATAGAATTAAGTCTATCGACTAAAGACATATATGATAAAAATAAAAAATAAAATTTAGAAATAAAAATTTAGTACAATGTTGTTTTCATACCCTGGTGTAGTGTTTGTTGTCTTAAGATGTCCCTTCTAAGGCTTCTTATAGCTCTGCTAGTTGCTAATGTTTGTTGACCTGAGCGTCGGATAATTGCAAATATCGGCAGTTCCTCTTCTGAAGTCGGTTTGTTGAGCCCTTGCCCCATAGTGACGTCCTTCTTTTAGAGTGAAGACTGTTGAGTTTTATTGGATCGTCTATGATCAAAATAAAAATCTCTGTTGTCTAAAATTCCCTCAGGTCCCTGTTCGGGTGCCAACTAAAGCAAGTGCAACGCTATTGAACTTTTTAAAAATGACTTTATTAATTTACACTACAAAAAAGTTTCAATAAAAGATTTAAATGGCTTAAGCAGCTAAATGAACGTACATGTATGAATCACAAAAGGGGATTACCTATCTCTTAAGCGAGGAGGCTCATATTATAGGATAGCAAAAGGACAGTTGTCAGCATTATGATAAGGAGCTGAGTCATCATTTAATTATATATTAAAAAAAAAAAACTCGTTTTTTGTTTTCGAATTTTTTTTTTTTGCTTTGAATATAAATGAAGGAAAAAACAGAATAACTTAAGGTGCGCTGGCCAGTGCAATAATCCCATTGCATCGGAAAACGTGCACCACAGGCGATATAACCCCATGAGCTCGCCTCATGTGCTTGTGGGGAACCCCATTTAAGGTTTTTACCTCTGGAAGGGGGGGGGAGAGTCCGCGTTGATTGTGAAATAATCTGTTTGGTAATATTTACCAGAATTGCTCTAGAATAAATAGATTGTTTGTAGGATTACTGGAGGATACAACCCAAAAAGTATTTACCTTCTTTTATCATTTTACTTTTTCTTTTTATATATTTCAACTTAAAATATTCATATATCAACAAAACAAAAATTATTTTATGAAGGATTCACTAGATGGAAAAGAAACAGAATCGGTTATCATAAAGGTATTCAAAATTAAAAAAAATAGAATAACAACTAGTTAAAATAACAATTATATATCGTTTAATATAATAATAATATAAACGAAATAATTCCTAGCTGTTTAGTTACTTATTCAATTGGTGATCAGTGTGTATTTAGTGTGTAAAGACATTCTAATTTTTATTGTTTATTTTGAACATAGGAGTGTGACAAGCCGTCCAATATTCTTTGCAGACAATCCCTGCAATCTATTCTTCTCCGAAAGATCGCCAATGCTACCTTCTATGTCAACACCGTACCCTCCACATCCCATTCATTCATGATCTAGTTAACTCTCACTATCAGAACTTCCGTTTCCGCATCCCTGGCCATCCTAATCCGTATACCTCCTCTAAATTACCTACCAATTTGTTTCTTGTGAGCACAGTGTGAATAAGTGTCAAGTCAAGTGATTCGGGCTAAATACCCACTTCCCCCCAAAGAAACAAGACTGAAGTCCTAACCACTGCTTAAAATACTTTTTGTATTGATAGCACGTAAATATTTTGATTGAATGACCCTTACTTTAACCGGTGCATTATGATAAAATCTTTTTTTCCTGAGTCTCATATACAACGTTCATTCCTGTTTTACTTCCTAAATTCAGTTTGATTTTGTCTACAAAAGTTTGAAGAATGTATTAAAAATTCTCTCCTCTCCATTCTGTGTGGAACAAGAGTTATTTAATAGTTAACAAGTTTTTATCATTTTCTAGTCAATGTAAGTTAAAAACACACACTTCTAGTTACATACATTGAGGGTCAGTCCATTTATGTGACTCGAGTTACATTAGTTCTCTAGGTAAATTATTTAAAGTTTCTGTTCTTATAATCTATTTAATAGATTATTAAATGATTCTTTTGCCAGCTGAAAATTTTTATCACTACTCGAAATGTTGCCATTGAGAGCATTAGCGTCTTGAAGGCTGGATCCGTCACTGATTGGTTTTGTAGCTGAGTGAGCTGGTTTTGTAGTTGAGTGAGCAAGCGAGTGAATGACTGATGCTCTATTTCCGACTACATTTCCCTTAATAAATCTTCAATAGTAAATCTAATATTATTTAATATCTTATTGCAGGGACCTGGACGAGATAAAACGGAAGGATAATACTTTGATTTAACAATGTCAGCCGAAGAGCTACCATTTACCCGAAATCTTTACCATGAGGTCATCGCCGGCAATCTTGATGGTGTGGTTGAGCTATGTAACAGAGGTGCCAGTCCGAATGCGAAGGTCGGTGAAGAAGGGAACAGCTCGGTGCACTGGGCAGTCATCGCCGATAGCGTTCCTATACTCCAGGAGTTTAAAAATCGCGGCATCAAATTTTCTCAAGTAAATCACAGATTTAGAACCCCACTCCATACCGCTGCAGAATCGGGATGTGATAAAGCGCTGCTTTGGCTGATAGATCATGGCGCCATTAACTTAGACGCCAAAGACAATGAAGGTCTGACAGCATTAGCACTAGCAACTGAGAATGGTCACTTAGGCTCGATGAGGATATTGGTCAGCAGGGGAGCGGCTTTTATGATAAATGATAATCTCAACAGAACTCTGTTTGCATCAGCTAGTGCTGGCCGTTGCGAAGTAGCGAAATACCTACTTGAACGCGGAGCGGATCCGACTTTTTGCGATGCTTATTGCAAAACTTTCTTGCACGCAGCGGTCCATAGCAAAGATTTAGCAACAGTCTGCTGGGCACTGAAGCTGGGGATAGAGGTCAATGCAAAAGATGATAAGGGCCGTTCTCCTCTCCATGATGCCGCCATGTGTTCTAGCAAAGAAGTAGTGGGTTTGCTACTAGAAAACGGAGCAGAAATAAATGCAAAAGATTATTTGGGCTGTACTCCTCTGCATGATGCCGCCAAGGCACAGAACAAAGAAGTTGTAAGTTTGCTCCTAGATAAAGGAGCACAAATAAATGCAATAGATAATTCTTTACGTACTCCTCTGAATGATGCCGTCAATGGACCTAACAAAGATGTGGCAAGTTTGCTCCTAGTTAAAGGAGCAGAAATAAATGCAAAAGATAATTCGGGCTGTACTCCTCTCCTAATTGCCACTCAATTTTCTAGCCAAGAAGTAGTGGGTTTGCTCCTAGATAGAGGAGCACATATAAATGCAAAAGATATTGAGGGCCGTACTCCTCTGCATGATGCCCTCGAGGCACAGAACAAAGAAGTTGTAAGTTTGCTCCTAGATAAAGGAGCACAAATAAATGCAAAAGATATTTCGGGCCGTACTCCTCTGCATGATGCCCTCGAGGCACAGAACAAAGAAGTTGTAAGTTTGCTCCTAGATAAAGGAGCACAAATAAATACAATAGATAAGCGTCTCCGTACTCCTCTGCATGATGCCGTCAATGGACCTAACAAAGATATGGCAGGTTTGCTCCTAGATAAAGGAGCACATATAAATATAAGAGATGATTATGACCGAACTCCTCTCCATGATGCCGTCAAGGCACAGAACAAAGAAGTTGTAAGTTTGCTCCTAGATAAAGGAGCACAAATAAATACAATAGATAAGCGTCTCCGTACTCCTCTGCATGATGCCGTCAATGGACCTAACAAAGATATAGCAGGTTTGCTCCTAGTTAAAGGAGCACATATAAATGCAAAAGATATTGAGGGCCGTACTCCTCTGCATGATGCCCTCGAGGCACAGAACAAAGAAGTTGTAAGTTTGCTCCTAGATAAAGGAGCACAAATAAATGCAAAAGATATTTCGGGCCGTACTCCTCTACATGATGCCCTCGAGGCACAGAACAAAGAAGTTGTAAGTTTGCTCCTAGATAAAGGAGCACAAATAAATACAATAGATAAGCGTCTCCGTACTCCTCTGCATGATGCCGTCAATGGACCTAACAAAGATATGGCAGGTTTGCTCCTAGATAAAGGAGCACATATAAATATAAGAGATGATTATGACCGAACTCCTCTCCATGATGCCATCAAGGCACAGAACAAAGAAGTTGTAAGTTTGCTCCTAGATAAAGGAGCACAAATAAATACAATAGATAAGCGTCTCCGTACTCCTCTGCATGATGCCGTCAATGGACCTAACAAAGATATAGCAGGTTTGCTCCTAGTTAAAGGAGCACATATAAATGCAAAAGATATTGAGGGCCGTACTCCTCTGCATGATGCCCTCGAGGCACAGAACAAAGAAGTTGTAAGTTTGCTCCTAGATAAAGGAGCACAAATAAATACAATAGATAAGCGTCTCCGTACTCCTCTGCATGATGCCGTCAATGGACCTAACAAAGATATGGCAGGTTTGCTCCTAGATAAAGGAGCACAAATAAATACAATAGATAAGCGTCTCCGTACTCCTCTGCATGATGCCGTTAATGGACCTAACAAAGATATGGCAGGTTTGCTCCTAGATAAAGGAGCACATATAAATATAAGAGATGATTATGACCGAACTCCTCTCCATGATGCCGTCAAGGCACAGAACAAAGAAGTTGTAAGTTTGCTCCTGGATAAAGGAGCACAAATAAATACAATAGATAAGCGTCTCCGTACTCCTCTGCATGATGCCGTCAATGGACCTAACAAAGATATAGCAGGTTTGCTCCTAGTTAAAGGAGCACATATAAATGCAAAAGATATTGAGGGCCGTACTCCTCTGCATGATGCCCTCGAGGCACAGAACAAAGAAGTTGTAAGTTTGCTCCTAGATAAAGGAGCACAAATAAATACAATAGATAAGGGTCTCCGTACTCCTCTGCATGATGCCGTCAATGGACCTAACAAAGATATGGCAGGTTTGCTCCTAGATAAAGGAGCACATATAAATATAAGAGATGATTATGACCGAACTCCTCTCCATGATGCCGTCAAGGCACAGAACAAAGAAGTTGTAAGTTTGCTCCTAGATAAAGGAGCACAAATAAATACAATAGATAAGCGTCTCCGTACTCCTCTGCATGATGCCGTCAATGGACCTAACAAAGATATAGCAGGTTTGCTCCTAGTTAAAGGAGCACATATAAATGCAAAAGATATTGAGGGCCGTACTCCTCTGCATGATGCCCTCGAGGCACAGAACAAAGAAGTTGTAAGTTTGCTCCTAGATAAAGGAGCACAAATAAATACAATAGATAAGCGTCTCCGTACTCCTCTGCATGATGCCGTCAATGGACCTAACAAAGATATGGCAGGTTTGCTCCTAGATAAAGGAGCACAAATAAATACAATAGATAAGCGTCTCCGTACTCCTCTGCATGATGCCGTTAATGGACCTAACAAAGATATGGCAGGTTTGCTCCTAGATAAAGGAGCACATATAAATATAAGAGATGATTATGACCGAACTCCTCTCCATGATGCCGTCAAGGCACAGAACAAAGAAGTTGTAAGTTTGCTCCTGGATAAAGGAGCACAAATAAATACAATAGATAAGCGTCTCCGTACTCCTCTGCATGATGCCGTCAATGGACCTAACAAAGATATTGCAGGTTTGCTCCTATATAAAGGATCAGAAATAAATGCAAAAGATATTTCGGGCCGTACTCCTCTGCATGATGCCCTCGAGGCACAGAACAAAGAAGTTGTAAGTTTGCTCCTAGATAAAGGAGCACAAATAAATACAATAGATAAGCGTCTCCGTACTCCTCTGCATGATGCCGTCAATGGACCTAACAAAGATATGGCAGGTTTGCTCCTAGATAAAGGAGCACATATAAATATAAGAGATGATTATGACCGAACTCCTCTCCATGATGCCGTCAAGGCACAGAACAAAGAAGTTGTAAGTTTGCTCCTAGATAAAGGAGCAGAAATAAATACAATAGATAAGCGTCTCCGTACTCCTCTGCATGATGCCGTCAATGGACCTAACAAAGATATGGCAGGTTTGCTCCTAGATAAAGGAGCACATATAAATATAAGAGATGATTATGACCGAACTCCTCTCCATGATGCCGTCAAGGCACAGAACAAAGAAGTTGTAAGTTTGCTCCTAGATAAAGGAGCACAAATAAATACAATAGATAAGCGTCTCCGTACTCCTCTGCATGATGCCGTCAATGGACCTAACAAAGATATAGCAGGTTTGCTCCTAGTTAAAGGAGCACATATAAATGCAAAAGATATTGAGGGCCGTACTCCTCTGCATGATGCCGTCTATGGACCTAACAAAGATAAGGCAAGTATGCTTCTAGATAAAGGAGCAGACATAAATGCAAAAAATAGTAGCGGCCGTACTCCTCTGCACTTACTTCATTGCGATTAGCCATCCATGCCAGAAATAGAGTTTTCGTTAAATTGCTTCTAGATAAAGGAGCAGAAATAAATACAATTGTCGAGGCGGTACTCTTTTGCATATGGCTGTCATAGAGTGTTAGTTAGATTGCTGCTAGGTAGAGGAGCAGACAGAAATGCCTAACACTTGAGAGTACTAAAAGTTACTTAGAGTACTTGGCAGTCTAAGCGAGGTTGCCATTTTTTTTTCTGATCGAATCATTTTATAGTTTATCTTTGTAGTTATTTTAAAATTTTTTAAAGATTATAAGTAAGTGATTTTGTCACCATTTGTTCAATTATAATATCTGACTTTAATTGTGTTATTTGTATCAGCACTATCCCATTATCAAGATTATTAACAAACAAATCACCTTTTTGTTGATTAATAAATAATTTTTTAATTGTTTTTTTTTTTACTTTATTTATTGATTCGCAACCTGTAAGTATGATGAAAAAATTGCATGTCTGAGAGGAAGGCAGAGCACATCCAGTGATGATACCACCCCTATTCTGCTGATCCCAAGTTAGTAATATTTTATATATATTGAAACTTCTTTATTAGGCAAAAATTACAATCTGCCTATTAGGCAATAAGTAATTGTGATAAATGTTCTTATTCATACCATATTCACAATTTTCATTCACTCAATCATTCATACAGTATTTACAAACAGCCCAGAGACCTCCTAAATCCATATCGAGCCCCTCCGTCAGCCGCGTCACCGGATACGAGCCAGTAGAGGCTGACGAAGAGCGCGAGAGCCACCTACGCGCAGTACATGATTCGAGAACCATTGCAAGCAATCCCACTTTTACGCATTTATAGCAGGTAACGAGGCCACTGCCGTTTCCGTCTCCCAGGAGGATTAAAGGGTTGAGTGGTGCAGTGCAATCACTGTGCTAGGGGATTAGGGTGGTTAGATAGGTTACTATGGGATTTCATGAACTTGGAAGGGATGATTTCAAGAATGTAAGGTATATTAAGATCGTTATGAAGGGTTTTGTTTCTGACGCAGTAAGGGACATTGACTATTGTTCTTAGGACTTTTGATTGAAAGGATATCATACATTTGATGTTTGACTTTTTTGCTGTCCCTCATAGCTCAATCCCGTATGTCCAGATTGGCTTAAGTATAACTTTTTATTTTTATTAATTTAGAAGGTCTCTATTCCAACATTGCCTCTGTCGTCGTGTTACCAGGTTACTCAGGTGTAGACAGCCATTGTGCCGGTGTGTGGTGTGTTCGGATTTCTGTAGTTTGTTTATGAAGCTTTCTGTACAATGTACAAATGCCTAACGTGAACGTTAGGAATTTTGAGGTCAGTGTGAAGAGTTATATTTTGCACGTAAAACGGTGCACCTGTGATAATTCTTAGAGCCTCTGATTAATGATCTGTACGGTTCTGTTTTTAGTCTTCTTAGCGCAACCATAAATTTGGGTCCCATATGCCTAAATTGGCTTCTGTAAAAGATTGTTGTTTTAGGGACAAGGGGACTTTGGAACGACCGAGTGTTAAACTAAGTCACTCCCTTATCTAATGCAATTCCTAGGTATATAACTATGTCAGTTTGTGTCAACGGTTGGTTGTCTAAAGATTGACGACATCGAAGTTCACCCTTCATCATGTGTCGTAGGAGTTTTCATGTTTTTATCCATACGCTACCGTCTTCGGTATTAACAGGATGATAAATAATTGTCAAATGTGCAAGTTTTGTAAGGGTTGATTTCTGTTATTAGTTTGTTGTTTAGGTGACTATAGATCCGTTTATCAGCCAAACGTATGGTCCTACGTCATCGTTTTTTTGTCTTTCGTTAGTCCGTTATCAGTTGCCTTTTATAAGAAGGGTATTGGGGAAGTAAGTGTACGCTCATAGCTGGCAGAGTAATCATGAGATGCAGTCTGCCATTTGAAGATAACTGGTAAAGGAGTCCACTGCTTCTTCTAATTCTAAATTTAATGGTTATTTATATAGAATGGTTATTTAAATGCCTGCTGTTTTCTAACTACCATAGCTCTATTGCTAGTAACCATTTATGGAAGCATAAAGGAACATTCATAAAATAAGAACCTATTTAATTATGTACAAAGGATATTAAAAAAAAAATTCATTCTAAGTTGTCACTACTTTTTTTTATTGTTTTGAAATAAAGTGGTAACTATAATTAAAAAATATATATTATATTAATATTATTAAAAAGAGAACGGCTACAGAGAAGCATGGAGGGGATACATGGAAGAATAGACTAAGAGAATCAACACATTAAGGGTAAGGTGCATGAAATATGAACTATTTGATTGATATACACTGAGAGGCACAAAAGTGGCTACCCTGCAGTATTTGTACTGATTTCTAATCAATTTTGTTATTTACGTCTCCACATAGACTTAAAAATAAAACAGGCCATATGGAACATATTAAAATTATAAATTAAATAAAAAATATAGTTTTATTAATTTGAAATTAACAAAATAAAATGTGTTTCCACCTCTTGCGATTAAAAGACCTATAAGTGAATAAGTACATTTCTCGGGTAGCGGAACACAACAGAATTCAGGTAAGCGTCCTTTACTAACCCGAAATGTACTATTACAAATAAAAAAGTAGACAATAGGAAGAATTTTTCTATTAATTAAAAAATTTAAGATATGAATTAATAGAAACAAACATTTTTTTTTTATTATTTCTTAGTAAACTAAACCTCTTGGTAGTAATCTTGGATATACTCATTTGTACAAATAGTATTATGCTGGAAAGAAAAAGAAAATAACATTGACAAAATCAATTTTGAAATGAAATTGAAAATTAAATTCCTTCTTCAAGTTATCTATAGGTATAAAATTCTTACTACTAACTAGATATAAAAATGTAAATTAAAAGATCTATGTTTACTTTACAATAAATGGTGCAAAGAACATCAACTCAGGTCGGAACATAAAAATGTAGAATATTCTATAAACGTTGTAATAAAATGTGAGTACTGTAATAAAAATGATACAGAACAAAATCATTAGATTGAATGAAACATTTAGGAGAAGATAATTATTATAATTTGAACCTTTCAGTAGACAGTATTTGTTATTAAAACAATCAGCACACAACTGTTCATTTTTAAGGATCAATAGCATGAGGATAAAATACATTAATGCCGGCCGGCTGTAAACATGGCCCGAGTCGCTGTTTATCATCAGTGAGTCCACGCCCATCGGCTCTCTTAATATCTTTCTTATAAATTAACATTAAACTCAACGTAATATTTCCTTTTAATTTACAAACTATCGGCAATAGATGATTTCGTTATTAATTCCAATGAATATAAAGCTATTAATTAATTATAATCTATCTTCCTATCTATAATCCTAAGACCTATCTTGGAGCTTTCCTTTCTTTCATATCCCAGGTGCCAAATATTTGTGACTAGGTTGATATGGTTTAGGTCCAGAGGTCCTTAAGGTTCTAAAGAAACCAAAATCCATAAGACCCAAAGTATATTGTCTTTTTGTGTGAGCAAACAGAAAGATTTTACAGAGAAGTAACTGATCAGCGTCAGCTTAACACCAACTAAAAATAATTATGAACTAATTACTCTTAAAAAAAAAATATTTAACAGTATTAACACTTGGGATGCTTACCACCGATTCCAAAAAAAACAAAACAAATGTCACACTTGCCTTCTTTGCCAACCAAACAAATTTTCAAGGAGCTCCCATTTAAAACAAAAAAAAAAATCAATCATTCAGTAGGGGAGAGCTCACAAATGGGTTTATCAGACATTTTGCTTATTCCTCCTGTGTAAAGGAGATAATTTAATGATAACGCTCTGGCTTCATTTGTCTACAGCTCCTTTTGGTGCCTGAATTATAAAATGTTCAGAATATATTTTACATCCATCTGGTATAGATTTAGGGTCGATATAATTTTTCGATGAATGTTTTGGTCTGAGAGGTTTCACGTTTTGACATAAGTCTAAAAAATTATCAAGTTTTTTTTTTAGTTAGCATGTCTACTTTTTCTTTTAACCGTTTTACTTTATCTGATTCTACATGTTATTGTGAATTGTGTTTATTTCTTTGTTGGAAGTAAGGGTCATAATTAATTGGTGGGTTCTATATAGTTTGTTCGTTGCGATGATTGCACATAATTAACATTTTTAAAAAGGGTATAAGTCTTTCCAGTGTACCCTCGTATTTGGTTATTAGGTTAACTGATATTTGACTTGGTTGGACTGATTTTCTTCCGTTGTTTAGTTTGTGTTAAAACTTTGACTCTTAATTCTATCAATAAGGGAATTCAGGCAAAATAAATAAGTTTATGTTGCCTCCAGTGGCGTAACTACAACCCTGTTGTAACTACAACCACCCGGCAGGGCTGGCAAAATGCCACGGGCCCCCCGACCCAAGAGGGCCCCGGCCCAAGTGGCCGTGAGCTCAGAAATATTGTTTTAATATTGTACCTATTTATAAAAATATTAAAATATATATACCATAATACAAATTATTGGTTGTCGGTAACTAAACTACTCGTAAGTATAATAAAGCTTAATGATAGGGCCCCCATTAAAGGAATTTGCCACGGGCCCCAGATGATATAGTTACGCCACTGGTTGCCTCTGATGTCTTTTTGATGTTCTTCAAGTGAAAGAGCCTTATTTCTGTTGTTGATGAGTGTAACGAAGTATGGGTTGGTTCTCTGACAGGTAGATCGTTGAACCGGTCCAGTGCTCAGATACTCCAGAAACTGTTGCTGTGAGCTATTTCTAAACTTCTTCTTGAGATATGAATGCTTTCTCGCTGTCAATAAGATGACTGCCACGAATTTTCTTAAACATTGTCAGAGTCCGCTTGCTCGAACGCCAGTTAAATTCTTTAGTCAACAATTAGATTTTTTAAGAAGCAATTTATGTACTAGAGTGTACAAAACAGTGCACCAGCAATATATAAACCCAAGCAGGCATAGTAGCAGTAATAGTCTAGAAACTTTGTCCATGTCCTACTCCATGAGATGTATATGTATGTTTAATATTGATAACAATTATAGTGGGGGGAGTGAATGCTATATATTATAATCTATGGTTAGGGTGGAAGGCTTTGACTTAAATGGCAGTATTATCATACACTGTACAATTTAAGATGATAACACGAATGATATAATCTAAGGATAGCTATGGTTAAGTATGTGAGGGTTATACATGGGAACACTGTACTGTCCATTGGGGTAGCTGATTCGAAGGAAATTCTGAGAAACAAAAGCCATATCAGTTTGTTATTATTTTGTCGTCAGTTTAGTATTGTTAGATATTTAATCCATCGTTAGAAGTGGAGGGGATACCAAGGGAGGAGGGATACTGCGAGTGACCAAGAAGGCGTGCACACACTTGCCATCCTCCCATTTCAAGGTATAGCTTGTTCATCCTTTATATTTATTGTGTTTCATTGCCACGAAGGGAGAGGCCGTACTTCGTCAGCTTGTACGCTATATGGTAGCTGTCTTAAAAATGAATGAATCAAACCGAATTTTCAACAGCAATTTGTAATATGCTGGTTTTTTGTTTTTGGAATTTATTTTGGCGTAAAAGCCCCATGTCATCAACGCCTTGTTTGTATATTAAAATTAAGTTAGGGAACCCAGCAATGGCCGCTCGAGATATTGTGCTAGGATGAGCTAGTTGGGTCTTATTCGATTTTGATTACAATACAATAAGAGGAAGTAATATTATATATAATTGAATAAAATAGAGTATTTTTAAATTTAAGACAACTCAAGCTGACACTCAAAAGCTTTATGTAATTTACTGTTCTGTTTTCTCTATGTGTCGTACCATTAATGCGAAAAGCATTTCAAAGATATTACAACAAATTTTGGGAGCTGACAATACAAATCTTGTCTTTAATTAGTTAAATCTGTATTATTTTAGCTATTTTAAGTTTTATTATTTGCTTAGAAGGTGTATAATTTAACAATTTAAAAAAAACTTTATACCTTACATTTCTCATTTACTTACATGTAAAACTTTCTAGGTAATTCATATAAAAATTAAAATATAATACAGTTCTAAATTAATGTATACAAATCTAATTGGGTCAAAGCAAACGAAAAATCAAATGCTAGTTTATCCAAAATAACTATCCTAGAAATTTTCGGGGTTACTTTGATTCTTTTTTTATATTGGAAATTCTTATTTTTGATTAGATGGGACAGGTTGTATTCCTGTCTTGTATGTATTGATATTTTTAAATCTCTTGTTAGCTGAAGACTTGAAATTTTACTGGAAGAGGATGTGGTTTTATTTTATGCGGAGTTTTCATCTGATTCAGTTTCAATGACCAGACAGTCCTAAAAATGACGAAACTCCTGAAAAATAAAAAAAATAATTATTAACAAAAAAATAAATATTTCTGCTACTTCCTTATCCTAAATAGCGACCGTGCAAGGTTATATGAGCTGTGTTTGATATGACAGCTCAATAATAGGTTGAACCGAGAAGAGCAATATTTTCTCATATGTGGGGGTACTAATTACCTAATTCAAGATGGTAATTTATTTAATTCCCTTAATTATTTTTCATGGTATTATTTTCATGTGAGGCATCATGTAAGGTTAATCATCCAAATGTAACTGGTTGGCGAAAAGTGTCAGTTTTAATGAATGTTAACTGTAGTATGTTGAATGAAGTGAACATATGATACATTTATTATTATCAAAGAAGTTACAATCTTTTTATTAATATCCTACTTGCTATGATAAGAAATTGTTTATGTACTAAGTGCTTTTAATTAGTAAAATCCACATAATTCATCTAGATATTTAGCACGATCATAATATAATAAAGTATTATGCCATTAAAAAAACAGATGTTAGTTAAAATTTACAAACACATTACTTAATTATGCTTAAGACAAAATAAATAAAAACATTAGATTACAGAATATTAATTTTAAGAAAAGAACCAAATTTACATCATTTATATGAACCAACAACAAAGATTTTATACAACCTCCATCAACAATACACTAATTAATGCTTTATTTACTAAACGACTATTCAACTTGGATAAGTTAATAGATTAATAGGATTATTGTAGGGATTAACCCTTGAGGATTTAATACATGTCCTACCTATTCTAATAGACCACAATGAAAATTAGATTTCTCAATCCTAATTGTTACTCCCGTTTCGTTGAATTTTTTTAATAACTTTTCCAATATCTGTCCTAGTGTAATTCAATTGTAGGGGTCTTAATTAAGGTATCATCAACATAAACTTCCATGTAATCTTCCAATCCTGTTATTATCGGTGCGATGGCTCTTTTTAATGCCGCCGATCTAATTTTGAGGCCAAATGGTACCCTCTTAAATCGATATGTTTTACTTTTATACATAAAAGCAGTATATTGGCGGCTCTCTTTACTCAATGCTACTTGATAAAAACTTATCGTAATATCTAATGTTGTAATAAATGCAGTTTTGTGACAATGTGCAAGAATATTATCAATGTATAAGTTTTGCTGGTGATCGTATTTGATCTTCAGTCATATAATGCTAAGAATATTTTAATCCTAACATTTTATATATAATGGTAAAAGTAGATGCAAGCCCCTTCTAGTTATTTTTTAAGTAAGCAACCGCATCCCTCCCTATTCTCGGAACTACCCATCTCTTATACACATATGCCTCAGCTTTAGCCCTAGTCCCCACTTGTTCTCCAACACTCTTCCCTAAACCCTCCACCCAATATGTAGTAACATAACTCTTAATATTTGTATATGCCAATGTTTTGCTTGTACTTCATAATAAAGGTTGTTGTCATGAGGGGGGTGCCTAGTTACCCTAGTCTTGGTGACGAAGTGAGGGTTGATTAGGCTATAACCTGGGCAATCGTTTCATGACAGTCTTACTGTCTGATTACATATTTGACAGGCATGTGCCCCGACAATGCACTATGTTCAGGAGAAGAGGTATAGGGTAGGTAGTTTATGTGGTCTTGGAATGACCACGAATTCACACTCGGTATCAGAGGGTATGCGAAATCCGTCCAGATCCCAAAGACGAGAGAGGCAGACTGGAATGTGGTGGGAGACACTACTCGGTAAATTTGCAGGGCCAAGACAATCATCGTCCGCGAGGGAGAGGTCTCTCCCAAGGAGCTGCTAGTTTTAGCGAGGCGAAGTTAGAGAACCCCACTAGGAGAGTGTGGGGTCTGGCAAGGCTAGACTAAAACATAGCTAGGTTAGGAAGAGAGATGCAGAGGTTTTCATAAATGAGAAGGCCAAGTCTTGAACATGTGCAGCCGCAAGTCATCAGTTAGCGAGTCGTCAAGAGAATGAATTACAGCCCGAGAGTGCCCCTATTTATAGTTAGTGGTGGGTTGTTAGGCCCAATCATCTGCCTCGTTATTGTACCCAATGAGACCCCAGTATGCGGTGGGGCTTTGTTCTCGGGAGCCCTAGGCCTGGCCAGGTTTGGGTCGTTTTACTAACTGATGTGGGTAGCGGGTTCCCAGCTCCTATAACTAATTGACTTGCAGCTGTGCTTTTTATTGTTTACAAAATTTACAATGACTTATTTATGTTATTTACATTTTGTTTAAATTAATTTACAATATATATATATATATATATATATATATATATATATATATATATATATATATATATATATAATAGAGTATAGGGTGATTTATCTTATGTAGTTAGCGGTCGCTACAAAGCTTTTCTTTCTTTTCTTTTAAAATACTCTCCTCTACAAAGATTATTTAACTTTCAAATTTAAATGTCTTATTTATGTTATTTACATTTTGTTTAAATTAATTTACAATATATATATATTAGAGTATAGGGTGATTTATCTTATGTAGTTAGTGGTCGCTACAAAGCTTTTCTTTCTTTTCTTTTAAAATACTCTCCTCTACAAAGATTATTTAACTTTCGAATTTAAATGTCTTCCATCGGTGTATATAGTCTAATGCTATTATCTTTCTTATTTACACAAATGATGGAAGAAACCTACTGCCTCTTAGTTGGTTTTTTAATATCGTCAGCCACTAACGCGTCTTTTTCTAACTGGAATATTTTTTGTTTATGGTATAGAATTGGAGAATTGGATAATTCTTACAGTAAAATGGGTTCTTATCTTCAACTTCTAAATTATACTGAAATTTTTTGATTAAGCCTGGTTTACCGCTAAATATTTGTTGATATTCACATAACATGTTTTTGAATTGGGTTTTATTAAATGGATGTCTACTTTCAAAATCCTTCAGGACTTCTTCAGTTTTATTAATAATACCTGCTTCCCTTTTGGTAACCATACTTATCTTCTAACAGACTAATTAAAGTTTGTTTTCTTTTTTGTTTGTAGATGTTATAATAGACATACTCTGAATCGGTAGTATATTTAATTATTGTTGTGGAATTAAATGCCGTATTCTTTCAAAATAATCCTCTTGCGTACCAGTAATCTCGTACCCTCTATCTACAAGTGTTTGGCACTCCAGTTTATCAATCCTTATTTCGATTTCTGGGCAGCGGATTAGCTTCTCTGTTACGTCATAGTTATCTACCAATAATAATTTTTCAAACTCCTTCATTAATGACTTTTCCTAATGTCCTTATCTGGATTGAGATATTGTGTGACATCAGGATGAGACAAAAGGTTATTATGGTTTGAAATTGTTGTTATTTTATTTTGATAAGGCAGGATTGGATTAATCTAGCATTCGAAATATGGGGGTTTGCTCATAAATCGAGTTTACTGGCGGACTTCCCCTCCCACCTAGAATTTAGTTTTTTGGCCCTGCGTTATGATCATTTTGTATTTTTATACTATATTAAACGTTTGGTCCGAAATGATATGCCATTCTCTCGCATAAATATCCTTCCTCGTAAGGTCTTATACGTTCCTGTGCTCGCGATACTAACTTGCTAGATAAGCGCCTGGGTGAATATTTAAATGGTTCCCATAACGACTGGTGTCTTTCTCGTGGGCAATTAAATCATCGAAGCTCCAACCATGAAATTGTTCCTTAAACGCTTTTGTAAAATCGGCCATATTGGTAATTTGATGACATTCTATTCTAAACCAACTTTCAGGTTCACCCTTTAAATGCTTACGAATAAAGTTATAAAAATATATTTTCCCTAAGTTGAAATAATTTAGTTAAATTATGAATAAAATATACAGGCCTATCTTGACGGCTATTTCTAAAATAAAAGTCGCCATCTATATACTTTATACTGCGGTGGTGTAGATCTGACCCGGTTAATCCTACATGAAACGGTTCCGGACCCTGCCGATACTTGGTTACATCAATACAGGACGAATTGTCTTCCGGCGGTACCTCCACCCCGAGCTTTAGCTGGCTTTCTGAAAACATTATCAACTCTCCTTAGATATTATTTAACTCGGTCATGAGATCAGCACAAAACTGTTGGTTTTTTGTGATTCGACCAATCTCCGCATTTAATTTCTCATCAAGATACCTTAACCTTTCCTCATTCCCGTTAACCCTCGAATCATCATAAGCCCGGCTATATCCCTTCGGCTGAAACTGTTTATTTGTAAGAGCGTCCAGAGGCCAGCTCTACTGTTTGGGACATCACTCTTCCGATTCCTACACACCAGCACAATAACTCGACTCCAAAGCTTCCAGAACAACATCCTGCGCACGGCACTATGGCATACCCCTTTTCGTGATATGAAGGCTCCCGACATCCACGAAAAGTTCGAGATCCCCACCATCACCGAAGCCATCCAAAGAAAACACATCTAGTTCTTTGACTCAATGAAACATAGCCAAAACCCTCTATTCTGAGACATGACACCCCCACCGCTACCGGCAAGATGGCAACTCTCAAGATCGAGTAAAGCAGACCAAATGGTGGACATCACGGCGCTTGGTCCACCAACAGCAAGCATCTAACGGGAGGCTAACTAAACAAGACTGCACTGCATGCCTAGAGAGACTCTAGGCCCAGCCACCAGTGGACTCTCACCACTGTACCGCAACAATCAACCTCTACCGAGGCTTCCCACACTCCTTAATTCCCTCACACCACCTTCAAGCAGCTCAACCCAAATATTCCTTTATTTTTCCCTCATCCTTAATCTTATAATTAGAGAGCTAAGAAAAAAACAACAAAACAAAATGATCAGTTTTAAAGTCATTCCCTACTTCATCTAACAACTCTCAACGGCAAAAGAATATCGTTTTCACCCCTTATTAACTTCCTCTTTCACCCTGTCTATTCGAGCCGTACATATATATATATATATAAGTTAAGGCCCGGGCACTGTCAGTACACAGTCTTAATACCAAATCATCGGGATGTAATGTATGTATTCCGATTGTATACGTCGGGTCGTCACGAGGGGGGTGCCTAGTTACCCTAGCCCTGGTTTATATTTTATTATTATATTTATGCACTCCTTCAAATGCCTCTGTGTACGCAACATGAGAAGAAAGATGTAAATTAAAAATTTTTTTTTTGTTCATTGTATATTTATCAAAAAGAGGATTAGTAAAAAAAAAAAAAAATAAAATAAATTGCAGCAATCATTCGTCGCACCAGAGGCAACAGAACACCAGGGGATGATAACATCCTTCTGAAGCAGCTACCACGGAAGGGGATATCTCACATAGTGAACATCCTCAACTCTTCGGTCGGTGCTGGGACCCCTACTCTTCAACATCTACACCACGCACATAATAGGAGCATCATACTCCAATTGCGAAGTAGGGGCATATGCGGACGATATACGAGGGTGGTCTGAAAAGTTTCCAACCTCAACATGAAGATAGCAGCAGTCGTAAATAAAAGCTAGAGAATTTCGTTGTTTATCTGTTGACAGTTACTCACCAAAGTTTCAGCCATTTTGGACGCGCAGTTGTTGTGTAACAGTCGTTTGAGTGCGTCGATGTGAGTGTTTTTATAAAAATGGACAAAATCAAGTATCGAGCTGTCATTGATTTTTTTTTTTTGAAAAGCAATACGCCTGCGCAAATCAAAGATGAGTTGGATTCTGTGTATGGGGACTCTGCACCATCATTTACCACAGTGAAATTTTGGGCAGCTGAATTTAAACGTGGTCGTAAGAGCTTGGGAGACGATGAACGTTCGGGACGTCCAAAACTGCAACTACCGTCGAAAACATCGCCAAAATTCACCAAATGGTGCTAGACGACCGCCGAATTAAAGTGAGAGAGATAGCAGAGGTTATGAACATGTCAAAAGAACGTGTTTGTCACATATTAAATCAACATTTAGAGATGCGAAATCTGTCCGCGCGTTGGGTGCCGCGTTTGCTCACGTTACACCAAAAACGTGTTCGGATGAAAATTTCCAACGCTCTGTTGGCGCAGTTTAGGCACAATAAATCCAAGTTTTGGTGCCGATTAATTACTGTGGATGAAACTTGGATACACCATTACACGCCCGAAACAAAAATACAGTCCAAAAAGTGGACTGCAAAGGGGGAACCGGCTCCAAAAAAAGCAAAAACTGTTTTTTCGACTGGGAAAGTGATGGCGACTGTTTTTTGGGATAGTCATGGAGTTATTTTAATCGATTATCTTCAAAAAGGAAAAACCATTACAGGAGCATACTACGCATCATTACTTGACAAGCTGAAGGCAGAACTTGCGAAAAAACGGCCACATTTGCAGAAAAAAAAAATTCTGTTTCACCAAGACAACGCACCGTCTCTCACCTCAGCGGTTGCCAGGGCGAAAATCCATGAATTATGGTTTGAACTGCTTGACCATTCACCTTACTCACCAGATCTAGCCCCAAGCGACTTCTTTTGGTTCCCTCGTCTAAAAATTGCGCTCGGAGGACAGAGATTTTGGTCAAATGAAGAGGCAATCACCTTCGTGAACGATTATTTTGCAGAGAAAAACGCCGAGTACTATTTGGACGGGTTACAGAGATGGGAGCATCGCTGGGAGAAGTGTGTAGAGTTACAAGGAGACTATGTTGAAAAATAAAAAAAAATTTCTGAAAAAACGTCTTGTATCTTTGTTAGGTCGGAAACTTTTCAGACCACCCTCGTACCTTTCATCAAGTATGTAGTAACGCAACGCTTAATATTTGTATATACCAGTGTTTTGCTTGTACTTAATAATAAAGCTTTTCTTTCTTTTGTTTTAAAAGACTCTCCTCTACAAAGATTATTTAACTTTAGAAGGTGTTCCCCGACAGTGCACAATATTCAGGAGAAGAGGTACAGGCTGATGTTATAGGTAGTTTACGTGATCTTTGAATGGCCACGAGTTCATACTCGGTATCTGAGGGTAGGCGAAAACCGTCCGGATCCCAAAGGTGACTGTGAACCGGAGAGAGGCAGACTGGACCGCTGTTTCGATCATCCCCCTCGATGATTCGATCGCTGTACCGACTACTCATTGGCAGAAATACCGTATTGAATTGTTTTTTTAATTTAAATGTTTAATTTAAAGGTTACGTATACTTGTTTCATATAGCATCCAGTCGTATTTATATGTTATCAACTGTTACATTCTAATATCAATATCCGCCTCCTATGGGCTAAAATCCATCTCCTATTTGTTTAGTATTCTTTTGCATCTGACTATTACAATCATGTTTAACGCCTACACTCTTTTTTTATTACCATGTGAAGAAATACATAATATGACACGTGGTCCATGAATAAACTTGGTGAAAACATAACAACTCTCTTATATCAACCAAAGCCGATTGCCCAATAACATACCTTTAACTCATGGTTCAGCTAGCCATGAACTAACAGTTTAAATCGAAGTTTTTTTTGGACTTTGGGTTTTTGGAGACAGACTTCGTAGTGCTGATCCAAGGTAGAGAAACTATACATACTTGAATGCCTGTTTGTATGTTTGACGATAGATGTCGCAAAAGTATTCCAATTGATTTAAGTCTTAATCGCTTACTCAGGGAACTGGGTTGTCCTTTTTTAGATTATTTCTAGTAGCAGTATCTTCGAACGCCAACTAACAATCTCGGAAACTGACTTATCAGTTTGGTTTTCCAGGAAACCCTCACTCCACCCCAAAGAGGCAGCTTCACATATCAGTTGCTTATGGTCTGCCTCTCTGAACGTCTCTCAGAGGTAAGTGTTAACTTTTAACGTATTATGTCATTAAAACTTGATGAAAACATATCAACTCTCTTTGCATCAACCTAAGCTGATTTCTCAATAAAAACACCCAAATCGCAGTGTAGTTTTTAAATTGAAAGCTATGCTTTTTTTTTTGAACTTTTCATAATTTTTTCCTTCCATAATAGCCCTATGAAAAGACATTTATTCACAAACTGTACTCTTACTAATACATTAATCAATGTTGTTACTTGCATTTGACAACTCTTTGTTTTACAGATAGGGTTGAGGTACAATTATCACATTAGCGAAAAAAAAAGATTTAGGTTAAAATGAGACTACATAAATAAGTCTAATTATTTAGGTTATATTCATTAGATCTTATAGGTTCTTGTTTACAGTTTTTATATCTTAGTGGTTTGTCTTTCTTCAATAAAGTTCAGTTATTTACTCTTCCCCCTTCCATTCGACGTGCTATTTTCTTTAATGTGTTAAAATCAAGATTACTTAGTTATTTACAATCACAAACAAATGAGTACTTGCATATAGGGCTTACTGATGAAAGAGCATTGATTAATCTTCCTTTATTCTACTTTACCTTCCCGTTAGTCGCATGTGGTTTTTGGTTACCGGATAGGCATTCCTCTCGCAGATTCGTACACAGGGTTTTGGTCTTTTTCCAAGTGTTTTACTTTAGTGGAAATGTTTTTCGAATAAATAACTATGTGGACTTAATAGTCAACATCGAATATCATTTTAAAGATCGTTCCTAAATAATTTATTACTTATTGTACACGAAGTATTTACGAACCTCTTTACATTGTGTTATTACGTCTTTGGTCTGTTACAGTTTTATTATTGATCGAAAATAATCGTAAATAAGTTAGTGTCCCAGTCCGTTCGAGATGGATGGTATTATTAATTGTGATAAAGCTCGTTTTCGGTAAAATAAAATAAATTTGGTGAAGTCTGTGTTAAATTATAATTTATTATAGTTTGTACTGTTATGTAATATTTGTTATTGCGTGTAATGTTTAAAAGATTTTACCTGCTTAGCCAATTGATGTTCATTCAGGCTGTAGTTTTGTTTGTTTTAAGGCAAGTCAACCACAAGGGTCATTAACGACGGGTGTAGTTTACTGTCAAGTATTGTCATTCTATAGTGAAGGAGCTAAGTGTGAACTCTGTGTTGTTCGAACAAATATATGTTTTGTTTAACTATTATACATTTGTCACTAGTATAATTCTGTTCACAGATGGCAAAATGTTATGTCATTTTTCCTTACAGAAAGATTTTTTTTCACATTCCAGAATCTGTTAGTACAAGTACTGTAGTGCTAAGAAAAATCACTTCGTTGTTTTCCACGAGGGAACGTATAACCAATGATAGTTGACTAATACTTATAGTATCGTTTTATAGCATACTGGATTATAGTGCTTATAGACTATAAACCCTTGTTACGAAATGTGACATAACGTTTATCATCTGAGCTTAGTAGTCCAATATGAAAACAATGTCAATAGTTCACATCCTTGCTGTGGATGGTGCAATATCCTTCGACTTAAATCTTCAAACGTCCGACAAAGGAGTTCCCAGAGCTTTCCAAGCCACACGCCGCAGAAGTGGTTGACTATCTACTTATTTCGGGAGAGAACCAGTCAAGAATCCGACCTGTGAACAACAGAAAAATAGTTTTAATGCTATCTTAATCACAACGAAATTTTGTTACCATTTATTATTATTCATTATTTTATTTTTATTTTAAGAAAGATACTTTATTAAGTGTTAAACATAAATGTAGGCGGAGAAATTGTGAGATGTCTATTCCGGAAATTATTTTTTTTACATATCCCCTTGTTACTAAATTACTACAGAATTCAAAATAGATTCTACAAATGAATTTCTTTAGAATAGGTCATTATATTTCCTGTAGCTTGGCTACTTTTTATACAATATCTGATTATCCTTCATTTGGATTTGCGCTTTTACAAAACTGTAATGTTCATCTAATTCTAATGATCAACTAACCCTTACATTTTAAATGATCGCTTCTTCAAAAATAAACAAATAACAAGAATAATTCAATTTACAAGATCAAATTGTGCAACAGACGCAGGTGGACGTTGCTGCAATCTGTTTTAATGTTTAACTAGGAGTATTGTCTTGGGGGGAAAAAATAGATGTCGGCTGCGTTCGGAAGATATCTTCAAATAAAATATTTTTTTATGTTATTTTTTTGTACTTATTGGGGATATGCTTAAAAAACAAAAGAAAACATATTTTTAGCTATCTTTGATTACATAGGAAAATCGCACAGAGAAAAAAATGTGAGTGGCAATAATAATAATGTAGAAAATGTTTTCTTTAAAAAAACAAACATTATTGGAATTGAACAACTTAAAAATAATTTTTTTTTCCGATTACTAAAATATTTTAGGTAGCTAATTGACTTTATCAATAGTGAAAACAGAAATATTTTTCTAATAACATAAAAAATAGTTGGTTGCAATATTTCTAACAGTAATTCGTTTATATTTTCAATGTCATTAACGTGTAAAATGTAACGGTTTTTTTCAAATATTTTCATAGGTGACTATTTGCTTCGCGTTTAACAATTATTTGATTTTTTTCGACGTTAATACATTTGGATTTTTCCACTAATAATACTTGTCCGTTATTACTGTCTTGTAAGTGTTGCATTATTAGGCTTTCTAAGTCTTCGTTAGTTAGTATTGGTAATTCCTCTATTGTTTCTAAGTTATCATCCGAAGTTTCGTCATTATCTAATTCTGCACTGTCAGTTATATCTAATAATTGGTCTATAAAGGCCTTAATAAATTAAATGGGTTTAAAGAATTTAAGGAATATTCACGATCTGCGAATGGATTAAGTGATAATGAAATCACAAAGTTTCACTTGGATAGAATTTAGGTAGAATTATCTTGACGATAGTTCCATAGGCTTTACTAGGTTTACTAATTCTAATAATAGTCTTTTTGTATAAACTTTCTACAGTTTATATGTCATCTTAACAGTATTATTAAATGAGAATAATAAAAGAAATTAATTCATTATTGAATGAGAATGATAAAAGAAAATAATTTATTATTGAATGAGAATGATAAAAGAAAATAATTTATTATTGAATGAGAATAATAAAAGAAAATAATTTATTATTGAATGAGAATAATAAAAGAAAGAAAGAAACTTTTTTTTTCTTTTTATAATCTATAAATAGAGTATTTTCACCAAAAATATCCCTAAAGTTATTTTTAAAATCTATTATGTACGGTAAATCATTTGTATAATGCAGTTCTTCGCATTGTTTATTCACCGTATTTTGTTTATTATTATTTCCTAATTTATTTTCCGAGTATGTTTGGTCTCATTTATTTTTATTTTCTAATTTCGAGTTTGTTTGGTCTCTTTTATTTTTATTATTTAATTCCGAGTATGTTTGGTCTCTTTTTTCCGAGTATGTTTGGTCTCTTTTATTTTTAGTTTCTAATTTCGAGTATGTTTGGTCTCTTTTATTCTTATTATTTAATTCCGAGTATGTTTGGTCTCTTTTTTTCCGAGTATGTTTATTCTCTTTTTTCCGAGTACGTTTGGTCTCTTTTTTTCGAGTATGTTTGGTCTCTTTTTTTCTTATTAGCTAAGATTGGTCCTGCTCCTATAAGGGAGGTGGATTGTTTTAATATTTAAATTATTATTATCTAAAATTGTTCCTTTTCCTCTAAGGGAGGTGGATCGGTTTGTATTTGTCCCGAGTCTAAAAAATGGTTTTCCACGCGGTCTAGTCTCTCTTGTATGTAATTCTTGGATTATTTTGTCTTTGTCGTCTTCAATGTGATGTGCTCTGTCACTAACTGTACGCATGGAAACTGTCTGTGGATAAGATTGATTTTGTTGATTATTTATTGGTTGGTTCTGTACTTGGTTTTGTCGCGGTTGATTGAAATAATTATGTTGTGCTTGTGGATTCCACTGTTGTTGCTAATTATATCGTTGTTTTTGGGGTTGTTGCGCGTCGTTATTGTTATAATTATTATTATAACGCGGTTGGTAATGTTGTCTTCGGAAATTAGGGTTAAAGTTATTACCTTTATATCCCTGGTAATTATTATGTGGTCTTTGTTGGTATTGTTGTTGCGGTTTTTTAAATTGTCTGTAATTATTATATTGTTGTCTAGATTTTTCTTCGGTCGCGTCTTTATTGAATAGTTGGTTCCCGTGTACATGTTCTACCACAAATGAAGCTTCCTTTCTTAAAATATTGTAAACGTCATTTAAAGTTCGGTAACGTATGTTTTGTAAAAATATTGCTATAGTCGGATGTAAGATTTTGACGGCTTTTTGACTAATGTCATTGTCGTAGCGCGCGATTTTTTGGTCTTTGTCTCGTGTTTCATTGTCTGTGTATATTCTCGAGTATAAATCACATCGTTTTATTTGTAAGCGTTCTATGTATTCGATTGGGTTTTCATTGTGTCTGGGTTTTGTGTTGGAGATTTCTCGAGCTAATTCGCAAATTGATCGATTATCCTGGTAGTGTCATCTAAGAAATTCGAGTAGGTCTATTACCAAGTAAAACTGTTTGTCGAATGTCGCGATTTTAGCGTTCCCTTCTAATTTGGTTTTAGCAAACATAAAAATAAGTTCTTCGTTCCTTACTCGATTTGGGTTTTCAGCTTGACAAAATCTAGATAATAAATAAGTTACAATTTCTGTCTTCCCATTGTAAACCGGAATGAATGTGCAATCGCTATTCTTTATTTTCTCGTGTTCCATTTCTACGTTTGAATTTATATTTCTGATAGAATTAAGTCTTAAGACATATATGATAAAAATAAAAAATAAAATTTAGAAATAAAAATTTAGTACAATGTTGTTTTTATACCCTGGTGTAGTGTACGTTGTCTTAAGAGGTCCCTTCTAACGCTTCTTACAGCTCTGCTGGTTGCTAATATTTGTTGACCTGAGCGTCGAATATTTGCAAATATCGGCAGTTCCTCTTCTGAAGTCGGTTTGTTAAGCCCTTGCCCCACAGTGACGTCCTTCTTGTAGAGTGAAGACTGTTGAGTTTTATTGGATCGTCTATGATCAAAATAAAAATCTCTGTTGTCTAAAATTCCCTCAGGTCCCTGTTCGGGTGCCAATTAAAGCAAGTGCAACGCTATTGAACTTTTTAAAAATGACTTTATTAATTTACACTACAAAAAAGTTTCAATAAAAGATTTAAATGGCTTAATCAGCTAAATGAACGTACATGTGTGAATCACAGAAGGGGATTACCTATCTCTAAGCGAGGAGGCTCATATTATAGGATAGCAAAAGGACAGTTGTCAGCATTATGATAAGGAGCTGAGTCACCATTTAATTATATATTAAAAAAAAAAAAAACTCGTAAGGAAAATGTATGTAGTAGTTAATAAGTTCAAAGTTTGTTTTCGAATTTTTCTTTTTTGCTTTATGTAACCAAACAGCGTTGAGTATGTACCATTCCGAGAGATTAGAGTACCGGCACCGACTGGTATCGGCACTTCCTAGACGGCTGGAAGAGGATAAACGCGTGCCTTTGAGATCAGCATGGAAAGAATAAGAACACATGTTGTAAAAAAAACGAGGAAGGTTATCTCGTATGTGTGTAAGCTTGGATTGAATATACGGAGATACCTGTGAGAAATAGTGAGTGTTCTAAAGGAGGAAAGATAGACGGATCTTAGGAAAGGACTATTAAAGGTAACTCAAGCAAATTCACTTGGTGTGGGGGACATTAATCCCCGTGGGAGCTTAGGACATTCAATTATTATATCAATATACAATAAGCATTATGTGTTACAGAAATTGTTTAAAATGAGTTATTAACTTTAATAAACCAGTAGTTTTGGCGTAGAAAAAGGATCGTTTTTATTTGTATCTTTCCCAACCAATTCACCCGGTTATAAATTGGTGCAGGCTAGCTGATAAGTCTTCCATAATTCTTTCCAGGTTCCTAACTTCCCGTTCCCTGATTTCTCAACCTCTTCCAAAGGAAAATTTCCTATTTCCCGGTAGGTACGGGGCTGTTACAGTGGTGTCAGGTGTGGGGTGGTTGCAATAAAACCACAAATTAAATTTACGCTCCAAAATGGCTACAGAATAGTTAAAAAGGAAGCTGGAAGAGACGCTGGTTAGGAATGACGAATTTAAATTAAAAGAGACCGAGCTTCAACAAAAGATTGAAGAGCTGCAGGCTCAGCTGGCGAGTGAAACGAAACCGGTCATTAAACCGAATCGAAAGGACCTATCCTTGCAGTCATTAGTTAAGCCTTGGGGGGGCGAGGCCACTGCCAGGCCGGTGGAGGAGTTTTTAGAATACCTGGCGGAAGTAGCGGATTGCGGGTCATGGGATGATGTAGACAGAGTACGGATATGCCGGTTAAAGCTACAGGGCCAAGCGGCTACGTTCGTCCGAGGGACGGAGGAACTAAAAGGGGGGGTGACGTTCGGGGATCTCTGCAAATCCTTAAAAGAGCGATTTGGTGACCCCAACACGTTCGAGTATTATGAAAGGGTGCTGCAAGACATAAGCCAACATTCTAAGGAGAAAATACAGGAGTTCGCAGACAGATGCATTGTGGTGGGCGGAAAGCAGACCGGCCCTGAGTGTGGAAGAGAAGGTATGGTGGACAAATGAGGTGAACCGAAAGGTGTTAGAGACGTTCAAACGGGGTCTGCTGGGGGAAGTTGGCAAACAAGTCCTGTTCGGCCGGCCAAGGACGTTAAAGGAAGCTGTGCGAATGGCTTTAGAGTTAGAACAAGCTCTGCAAGAGCATCAGGGAGGGAAGCAGGTATATGCGGTACGGGAACCAGAGGTGGATTCAGCCGGAAAGCAACGAGAAGCGCAAAGCCCGGCGTGTGTATGCGCGGCGTACCGACAGCCAAATAACCGAGGAAGAGAAGGCGAGACCCAACCGACATTGGCAGAAATACAATGCTATCGTTGTGCCAAAAAGGGGCACATAGCAAGGAATTGTCCTGGCCAACGAAGCCTGCCTCCAAAGACTGTCAGGTGAGTAAGGGCCAGAGGAGTGACCGGTCAGTCCCTACAGATATTGGGCGAACAACAGCTAACGTGCCGGGTAGAGTATCAGGAAATAGAGCATACCTTCACAATCGCTGCCTTGGACACATCCTTCGATGGGCTACTAGGGCTAGACTTGATGAAGAAACTAGCGGTACAATTAAATACAGAGACTGGGGCGGTACGGATCGGTGAACGAGCGAAAATTAGGTGCGTAGGCCACGAGCGAAAGAAGGCGCATGGGGTTACGCAGAAAGCAGGCCCTCAGGCAGAGATCATAATCTCAAGGGAGAACGCTGAAAGTATAAATAGGGAAGAAGAAGGCGACGAAGAAGGGCGAAGCACTCCCAAGCGACGAAAGGGGAGACCGAACCGAAGGAAAGAGTACCGGAGGGACCAAGGAATTACGGAGCGAGAGCCGGATCCGGGAGAGCCAGGGGAATGCCGAGTAAAAGCCGCGAAAAGATATGTGATTCCAAAGTACGCGGAAGCAATTGTAGCAGGGGTAGTGGACTTGGTAGATGATGAAGAAGTGATCATAGAACCCGAGGTTCAACCACAAAAGGGACTGAGAACCGGCAGAGTAGTGGACAGAGTGAGCGACGGAAGAGTGAAAATTAGAGTAGTGAATCTAGCAGGGGAGCGAATTGTAATCGACCGGGGGCAAACGCTAGGAATAGCAACGAGGGCTCAGGTAAACGACCAGGTTGGGACGGTGGTAGGAGCGGTAAAGCAACAGCAGGGGGAAGCCTATGAGAAGCGTAATTGGGACAAGGAACTCGGTCACTTGCAGCCATGCGACCGAGAGATGATCGAGGAAGTGCTTAACCAGTATGGGACACTGTTCGATCCGCCGGACGAGAGAGGATGCACCCTGGGAGTGGAACACACGATCGAGACAGGCGAGGCAGTGCCGGTGGCAAAAAGACCATACCCGGTACCCTTCCACCAGAGGCCAGTTGTGAAACAGCATATACAGGAAATGCTGGACAACGGCGTGATCCAACCGTCGTCCAGCCCGTGGTCGGCACCCATTGGTGGTCAAGAAGAAATCAGAAAACGGGGAAACCAAGTTTCGGTTTTGCACTGATTTTCGGGGTCTTAACGCGGTCACCAAGGTGGAAGTGTACCCGCTACCACTAATCCAGGAGACGTTGGAACAGTTGGGAAGGAGTCGTTATTTCACGACTATCGACTTAGCCAGTGGGTACCACCAGATATCCGTAGCAGAGAAAGACCGGGAAAAAACGGCATTCACTACTAGCGACGGCCATTATGAATATAGAAGGATGGCCTTTGGACTGGCGGGGGCGCCCGCGACCTTTCAGAAGCTGATGGATTGCCTGTTAAGCAGGATAAAGGGAGTGGAATGCTATGTGTATCTCGACGATGTAATCGTGTACAGCGCGACAATCGAGGAGCAGGCACAGAGGATCGGGAACGTGTTAAGGAAATTACAAGAGGCAAACTTGAAAATTAACCGAGAAAAGTGTCGATTCGTGCGAAAGGAAGTTGCCTACCTGGGCCACGTAGTAAGCGAGGACGGAGTAAGGACGGACCCGGCAAAGGTAGAGGCCGTGAAGAGTTATCCCAGACCAAGCAATGTGAAGGAGGTAAGATCGTTCCTTGGGCTGGCGGGGTATTACCGACGGTTTGTGGATAAGTTCGCAGAGATTGCGCAACCAATTACGGTACTCACTAAAAAGAATGCCATATACAAGTGGACGCAAGAAGCGGAAGATGCGTTCAACGAATTGAAGACGAACTTAATGTCAGATCGTGTCCTGATATACCCGGACTTTCGGGATCCGTTCATCTTAGCAACCGACGCTTCCTCGATCGCCCTTGGAGCAGTGCTGTCGCAGGTCCGCGACGGGGTAGAAAGACCGATATGTTACGCCAGCCGGCAGTTGAGAGGACCGGAAAGGAACTACTCAGCCACGGAACTGGAGTTATTGGCGGTGATATGGGCCACCCGACAGTTCAGGTGTTATCTACTGGGACGAGAGTTCAAGTTAATAACAGATCACTCGGCCCTGAGATGGATGTTGAGCTTAAGAGAACCCTCATCTAGGTTGATGCGGTGGACCTTGAGACTCCAAGAGTTTAACTACGAGGTAGAACATAAGGCGGGTAAAAAGCATACCAATGCAGATGCCTTGAGTAGGGCGGTACGAGGTGTAAGGATGAAGACCCCGAGTTTCAGCGAGGTACGATTGCGGGCAGCGCAACAAAAGGACGCCTGGTGCAAGGCCATTGCACAACAGCCAGACCAGGGCACCAAAGATGTGAGGGGGGTGTTATACTGGACCAACGGCAGCCCCGACGTGGGAACTTGGAAGTTGGCTGTACCGGAGGAGTTAAGGGAAGCCGTAATGCGGCAGTGTCATGAGGCCCGGTGGGCTGGACATCCGGGTATTGAGAGAACGACGTTGTTGGTAAAGGAGGGATTTTACTGGCCAAACATAAATACGGATATAAAAGAGTTCGTAACCCAGTGTGACAGCTGCCAGCGAAGGAAGTCTCCAACAGGCTTGAAAGTTCCACTGGAAGCTCCTTTCTTCCCTACCCGACCATTCGAGCAAATCTCGATGGATATTGTTGGTCCCCTACCAAGAAGCGGACGCGGGTATAAATACATGTTAACCATGATCGATAATTTCACTAGGTATGCCGAGGCCATTCCCCTGAAAGAGATTACGGCAGAAGAAACGGCCAGGGCTTTCGTGGAAGGAGTAGTGACTCGGCATGGAGCCCCGGAGAGGCTGGTAACGGATCAAGGAAGGAATTTCAGATCTTCCTTGATGAAGAACACGTGTAGGTTGCTGGGAACCAACAAGATACAGACCACTCCATACCACCCGGAAGGCAATGGAATGGTGGAGAGGTTGCACCGGACGCTAGCGGAGGCGGTTGCTCATTACGTGCGACAAGATGGACGGGATTGGGATCGTTGGCTACCTTACGCGTTGATGGCCTATCGGGCTATTCCTCACTCGTCAACAGGATACTCGCCGAATTACCTCTTGTATGGGCGAGAAGTACAGACACCGATGGAATGTAAAATCACGCCAGTGGATGGGGAAGCCCCAGTAGAAGAGTCGGTAATACGGCTTCAAGAAAGGCTGAATCAGGCCTATGAGGAGGCATCCGAAAGGATGGAGAAGGCCTGGGCCCGTCGGACAGCGCAATGCAACAAGGCGCGGAAACCCAGGGAATTGAAGGTGGGAGAGTATACTTTTCTGCATGTGCCGGTGATCAAACCAGGACATTGCAAGAAGTTCCATCGGCCATGGACCGGACCATATGAGGTGATCAAAAAGATTTCTCCGGTCACGTACAAGCTGCAATTACAATTTGGACGGCAGTTGGTTGTCCACATCAACCGTCTGAAACCGGCGGTAGGTAATTACCTAGAGGAAGAGGAGAGCGACGAGGAGAGTGAACGGGAAGAACGATGGACTCCAGAAATGGAGGAGGTCAGTGAGGAAGAGACGGAGCCTTGGGAGGAATATAGCTACGAAGACGGGGACGACGAAGTGGAGGAAAGGGAGGAAGGTGCCGAAGTAGAGGCGTTACCCGGACCCAGTCAGGAAAGGGTGACCGCAACGCCACCCTCGCTAAGAAGATCACCGGGTATCCCCGACTGGGTTACTCCCCCGTGGATGCGGGAAAATACCGACGATCCCAGTAGCCTAGAGCCAATAGGAAGGGCTGAGGAAATGACTCCCAGAACCAGTTCAGGAGAAGATGGAGAGGACGACTCGGGAGGTAGCGAAGTGGACAACCCACGAGACGCCACTTGGGCCCCCGAAGGGGGTGAACCCTTGGTAGCTCCACGTTCCCCTATATTCTTGAGACCCAGGTAGACTGGTGGTTTCTTTACACTAACCTGTCTTTATCCTTAACGTCCAAGCTCTACGGTGCGACGGGTGAAAGAGTGTCCCCTATGGTCCACTCTTTTTGTAAGGGGGAGGTGGTGTAACCAAACAGCGTTGAGTATGTACCATTCCGAGAGATTAGAGTACCGGCACCGACTGGTATCGGCACTTCCTAGACGGCTGGAAGAGGATAAACGCGTGCCTTTGAGATCAGCATGGAAAGAATAAGAACACATGTTGTAAAAAAAACGAGGAAGGTTATCTCGTATGTGTGTAAGCTTGGATTGAATATACGGAGATACCTGTGAGAAATAGTGAGTGTTCTAAAGGAGGAAAGATAGACGGATCTTAGGAAAGGACTATTAAAGGTAACTCAAGCAAATTCACTTGGTGTGGGGGACATTAATCCCCGTGGGAGCTTAGGACATTCAATTATTATATCAATATACAATAAGCATTATGTGTTACAGAAATTGTTTAAAATGAGTTATTAACTTTAATAAACCAGTAGTTTTGGCGTAGAAAAAGGATCGTTTTTATTTGTATCTTTCCCAACCAATTCACCCGGTTATAAATTGGTGCAGGCTAGCTGATAAGTCTTCCATAATTCTTTCCAGGTTCCTAACTTCCCGTTCCCTGATTTCTCAACCTCTTCCAAAGGAAAATTTCCTATTTCCCGGTAGGTACGGGGCTGTTACACTTTAAATATAAATGAAGGAAAAAACAGAATAACTTAAGGTGCGCTGGCCAGTGCAACAATCCCATTGCATCGGAATACGTGCACCACAGGCGATATAACCCCATGAGCTCGCCTCATGTGCTTGTGGGAACCCCATTTAAGGTTTTTACCTCTGGAAGGGGGGGGGGGAGAGTCCACGTTGATTGTGCCATTGCACAAGATAGTAGTTGTCTTACTGCATTTTGTACTCAAATACAGGATACAGCTATCCATACAGACTTTGTAACTGGTTCAATTTATGATGAAACCGATGTTAGTCAAAATGAAGGAAGTTCTTTGTCTTGTGAAAATGATGGTTGCACTGATGCTGGACGGTTGACTTAACTTTTGATGACTCTAAAAAAAATTTATTGTGATTATTACCATAGAAAATCGTTACCAATAAGCTACTATGTAATTGTTACATGGTTTTCGTTTCTGATGGTTGTAAATATCTAATTTTAATATTAATTTACTTCTTTTAAATGTATCATTGGTATAAATTTATCCAAATAGCTTATCTACCTATTGTAAATTTAACCTACCTTCAATGATTTTGATATTTTTACCTGAATCTATATTGAAAAGTGAGCTGTGTAATTTGTTTTGTCGATTACAATTTGAAGAACATATATTAAAATATAGTACTTGCATATGGAAAATTGTAGTTTGTAAACATTGTAACTGTTTTATAAGAACCAAGTTTTATAAGAAAAGTATTCAAACTACCATCAGATAATAATACCACCTTTAAACAAAAATGATTGAGAATAAATCTCGTCCTGAAATTACTGCTATAGCAAAAGATATTCTTTTAGAAATTCAGTTTATTTAGAAAAAAGGTATTACGTAAGTAGACTGGTTTAAATATTGTACTTGAGTGATAATATAATTGTAAAATTTTTATGTTCAAATGTGGTTTTAATTTTTTTTTTTTTTTTAATGATTATTTTTCAAATTGTTTCTTAATATTTCATACAAAATATTTGTGAAATAATCTGTTTGGTAATATTTACCAGAATTGCTCTAGAATAAATAGATTGTTTGTAGGATTACTGCAGGATACAACCCAAAAAGTATTTACCTTCTTTTATCATTTTACTTTTTCTTTTTATATATTTCAACTTAAAATATTCATATATCAACAAAACAAAAATTATTTTATGAAGGATTCACTAGATGGAAAAGAAACAGATTCGGTTATCATAAAGGTATTCAAAATTTAAAAAAATAGAATAACAACTAGTTAAACTAACAATTATATATCGTTTAATATAATAATAATATAAACGAAATAATTCCTAGCTGTTTAGTTACTTATTCAATTGGTGATCAGTGTGTATTTAGTATTGTAAAGACATTTTAACTTTTATTGTTTATTTTGAACATAGGAGTGTGACAAGCTATCCAATATTCTTTGCAGATAATCCCTGCAATCTATACTTCTCCGAAAGATCGCCACCTTACTTAACCACATACCTTCGATGTCAACACCCATACCCTCCACATCCCATTCATTCAATATCTAACTAACTCTCTCTATCAGAACTTCCGTTTCCGCATCCCTGGCCATCCTAATCCGTATACCTCCTCTAAATTATCTACCAATTTGTTTCTTGTGAGCACAGTGTGAATAAGTGTCAAGTCGAGTGATTCGGGCTAAATACCCACTTCCCCCCAAAGAAACAAGACTGAAGTCCTAACCACTGCTTAAAATACTTTTTGTATTGATAGCACGTAAATATTTTGATTGAATCTCCCTTACTTTAACCGGTGCATTATGATAAAATCTTTTTTTCCTGAGTCTCATATACAACGTTCATTCCTGTTTTACTTCCTAAATTCAGTTTGTTTTTTGTCTACAAAAGTTTGAAGAATGTATTAAACATTCTCTCCTCTCCACACTGTGTGGAACAAAAGTTATTTAATAGTTAACAAGTTTTTATCATTTTCTAGTCAATTTAAGTTAAAAACACACACTTCTAGTTACATACTTTGAGGGTCAGTCCATTTGTGTGACTCAAGTTACATTAGTTCTCTAGGTAAATTATTTGAAGTTGCGGTTCATATAATCTATTTAATAGATTATTAATTGATTCTTTTGCCAGCTGAAAATTTATATCACTACTCGAAATGTTGCCATTGAGAACATTAGCGTCTTGAGGGCTGGATCCGTCACTGATTGGTATTGTAGCTGAGTGAATGAGTGAGTGACTGATGCTCTATTTCTGACAACGACATTTCCACCAATAAATATTCAATAGTAAATCTAATATTATTTAATATCATATTGCAGGGACCTGGACAAGATAAAACGGAAGGATAATACTTTGATTTAACAATGTCAGCTGAAGAGCTAACATTTACCCGAAATCTTTACCATGAGGTCATCGCCGGCAATCTTGATGGTGTGTATGAGCTATGTAACAGAGGTGCCAGTCCGAATGGGAAGGTTGGTGAAGAAGGCAACAGCTTGGTGCACTGGGCAGTCATCGGCGATAGCGTTCCTATACTCGAGGAGTTTAAATATCGCGGTGCCACTTTTTCTCAAGTCAATTACAGATTTAGAACCCCACTCCATACCGCTGCAGAATCGGGATGTAATAAAGCGCTACTTTGGCTGATAGATCACGGAGCCGTTGACATAAATGCCAGAGACAAAGAAGGTCTGACAGCATTAGCACTAGCAGCTCAGAATGGTCACTTAGGCTCGATGAGGATATTGGTCAGCAGGGGAGCGGCTTTTATGATAAATGATAATCTTCACAGAACTCTGTTTTCATCAGCTAGTGCTGGCCGTCACGAAGTAGCGAAATACCTACTTGAACGCGGAGCGGATCCGACTTTTCGCGATGTTCATCGCAAAACTTTATTGCACGCAGCGGTCCATAGCAAAGATTTAGCAACAGACTGCTGGGCACTGAAGCTGGGGATAGAGGTCAATGCAAAAGATGATAAGGGCCGTTCTCCTCTCCATGATGCCGCCATGTGTTCTAGCAAAGAAGTAGTGGGTTTGCTGCTAGAAAGCGGAGCAGAAATAAATACAAAAGATAATTGGGGCCGTACTCCTCTGCATTATGCCGTCAAGGCACAGAACAAAGAAGTTGCAAGTCTGCTCCTAGATAGAGGAGCAGAAATAAATAGAATAGATAAGGATCTCCGTACTCCTCTGCATGATGCTGTCAATGGACCTAACCAAGATATGGCAGGTTTGCTCCTAGTTAAAGGAGCACATATAAATATAAAAGATGATTATCACCGTACTCCTCTCCATGATGCCGTCAAGGCACAGAACAAAGAAGTTGTAAGTTTGCTCCTAGATAAAGGAGCACAAATAAATGTAAAAGATAATTCGGGCTGTACTCCTCTGCATGATGCCACTCAATTGTCTAGCCAAGAAGTAGTTGGTTTGCTGCTAGATAGAGGAGCTGAAATAAATGCAATAGATAATTGGGACCGTACTCCTCTGCATTATGCCGTCAAGGCACAGAACAAAGAAGTTGCAAGTCTGCTCCTAGATAGAGGAGCAGAAATAAATAGAATAGATAAGGATCTCCGTACTCCACTGCATGATGCTGTCAATGGACCTAACCAAGATATGGCAGGTTTGCTCCTAGTTAAAGGAGCACATATAAATATAAGAGATAATTATCACCGTACTCCTCTCCATGATGCTGTCAAGGCACAGAACAAAGAAGTTGTAAGTTTGCTCCTAGATAAAGGAGCACAAATAAATGTAAAAGATAATTCGGGCTGTACTCCTCTGCATGATGCCACTCAATTTTCTAGACAAGAAGTAGTTGGTTTGCTGCTAGATAGAGGAGCACTAATAAATGCAATAGATAATTGGGGCCGTACTCCTCTGCATTATGCCGCCAAGGCACAGAACAAAGAAGTTGCAAGTCTGCTCCTAGATAGAGGAGCAGAAATAAATAGAATAGATCAGGGTCTCCGTACTCCTCTGCATGATGCTGTCAATGGACCTAACCAAGATATGGCAGGTTTGCTCCTAGTTAAAGGAGCACATATAAATATAAGAGATGATTATGACCGTACTCCTCTCCATGATGCCGTCAAGGCACAGAACAAAGAAGTTGTAAGTTTGCTCCTAGATAAAGGAGCAGAAATAAATACAATAGATAAGCATCTCCGTACTCCTCTGCATGATGCCGTCAATGGACCTAACAAAGATATAGCAGGTTTGCTCCTAGTTAAAGGAGCACATATAAATACAAAAGATATTGAGGGCCGAACTCCTCTCTTCGATGGCATTCGGTGTTCTAGCCAAGAAGTATTTGGTTTGCTGCTAGATAACGCAGCTGAAATAAATGCAAAAGATTTTGAGGGCCGTACTCCTCTGCATTGTGTCGTCTATGGACCTAACAAATATAAGGCAAGTATGCTTCTAGATAAAGGAGCAGATATAAATGCAAAAAATAATAGCGGTCGTACTCCTCTGCATGATGCCGTCATAAAAGAGGACAAAGAAACTGCATGTTGGCTCATAGATAAAGGAGCAGATATGAATGCAAAAGACAAGTGTGGTCTTACTGCATTGCGATTAGCAATCCATGCCAGAAATAGAGTGTTAGTTAGATTGCTTCTAGATAAAGGAGCAGAAATAAATACAACAAATCGTAGAGGCCATACTCTTCTGCATATTGCCGCCATGTATGGGAATACAGATGTGGTGAGTTTGCTCCTAGATAAAGGAGCAGATATAAATGCCAAAGACAACAATGGTCTAACTGCATTGAGCTTAGCAACCGATGCCGAAAATAGAGTGTTAGTTAGATTGCTGCTAGGTAGAGGAGCAGACAGAAATGCCTAACACTTGAGAGTACTAAAAGTTACTTGGCAGTCGAAGCGAGGCAGCCATTTTTTTTCTGATCGAATCATTTTATAGTTTATCTATTTAGTTATTTTAAAATTTTTTAAAGATTATAAGTAAGTTATTTTGTTACCATTTTTCAATTATAATATCTAACTTTAATTGTGCTATTTGTATCAGCACTATCCCATTATCAAGATTATTAACAAACAAATCACCTTTTTGTTGATTAATAAATAATTTTTTAATTGTTTTTTTACTTTATTTATTGATTCACGACCTGTAAGTGTGATAAAAAAATTGAATGTCTGACAGGAAGGCAGATGACATCCAGTGATGATACCACCCCTATTCTGCTGATCCCAAGTTGGTAATATTTTATTTATTTTGAGACTTCTTTATTGTGCTAAAATTACAATCTGCCTATTAGGCAATAAGTGATTGCGATAAATGTTCTCATTCATACCATATTTACAATTTTCATTCACTCAATCATTCATACAGTATTTACAAACACCCCAGAGACCTCCTAAATCCATATCGAGCCCCTTCGTCAGCCGCGTCATCGGATAGGAGCCAGTAGAGGCTGACGAAGAGCGCGAGAGCCACAAACACTTAGGACATGATTGGAGAACCATTGCAAGGAATCCCATTTTTACGCATTTATAGCAGGTAACGAGGCCACTGCCGTTTCCGTCTCCGAGGAGGATTAAAGGGTTGAGTGGTGCAGTGCAATCACTGTGCTAGGGGATTAGGGTGGTTAGATAGGTTACTATGGGATTTCATGAACTTGGAAGGGATGAGTTCAAGAATGTAAGGTATATTAAGATCGTTATGAAGGGTTTGGTTTCTGACGCAGTAAGGGACATTGACTATTGTTCTTAGGACTTTTGATTGAAAGGATATCATACACTTGATGTTTGACTTTTTTGCTGTCCCTCATAGCTCAATCCCGTATGTCCAGATTGGCTTAAGTATAACTTTTTATTTTTATTAATTTAGAAGGTCTCTATTCCAACGTTGCCTCTGTGGTCGTGTTACCAGGTTACTCAGGTGTAGACATCCATTGTACCGGTGTGTTCGGATTTCTGTAGTTTGTTTATGAAGCTTTCTGTATAATGTTCAAATGCCTGACGTGAACGTTAGGAATTTTGAGGTCAGTGTGAAGAGTTTGATTTTGCACGTAAAACGGTGTACCTGTGATAATTCTTAGAGCCTCTGATTAATGATCTGTACGGTTCTGTTTTTAGTCTTCTTAGCGCAACTATAAATTTGGGTTCCATATGCCTAAATTGGCTTCTGTAAAAGATTGTTGTTTTAGGGACAAGGGGACTTTGGAACGACCGAGTGTTAAACTAAGTCACTCCCTTATCTAATGCGATTCCTAGGTATTTAACTGTCAGTTTATGTCAACGGTTGGTTGTCTAAAGATTGACATCGAAGTTCACCCTTCATCATGTGTCGTAGGAGTTTTCATGTTTTTCTCCATACGCTACCGTCTTCGGTATTAACAGGATGATAAATAATTGTCAAATGTGCAAGTTTTGTAAGGGTTGATTTCTGTTATTAGTTTGTTGTTTAGGTGACTATAGATCCGTTTATCAGCCAAACGTATGGTCCTGCGTCATCGTTTTTTTGTCTTTCGTTAGTCCGTTATCAGTTGCCTTTTATAAAAAGGGTATTGGGGAAGTAAGTGTACGCTCATAGCTGGCAGAGGAATCATGAGATGCAGTCTGCCTTTTAAAGATAACTGGTAAAGGAGTCCACTGCTTCTTCTAATTCTAAATTTAATGGTTATTTATATAGAATGGTTATTTAAATGCCTGCTGTTTTCCAACTACCATAGCTCTATTGCTAGTAACCATTTATGGAAGCATAAAGGAACATTCATAAAATAAGAACCTATTTAATTATGTATAAAGGATATTTAAAAAAAAAATTCATTCTAAGTTGTCACTACTTTTTTTTATTGTTTTGAAATAAAGTGGTAACTATAATTAAAAAATATGTATTATATTAATATTATTAAAAAGAGAACGGCTACAGAGAAGCATGGAGGGGATATATGGAAGAAGAGACTAAGAGAATCAACACATTAAGGGTAAGGTGCATGAAATATGAACTATTTGATTGATATACACTGAGAGACACAAAAGTGGCCACCCTGCAGTATTTGTACTGATATATAATCAATTTTGTTATTTACGTCTCCACATACACTTAAAAATAAAACAGGCCATATGGGACATAATAAATATATAAATTTAATAAAAACCAGTGGTATTAAAAAAAAAAATAGTTTTATTGATTTGGAATTAACAAAATAGAATGTGTTTCCACCTCTTGCGATTAAAAGACCTAAAAGTGAATAAGTACATTTCTCGGGTAGCGGAACACAACAGAATTCAGGTAAGCGTCCTTTACAAACCCAAAATGTACTATTACAAATAAAAAAGTAGATAATAGGAAGAATTTTTCTATTAATTGAAAAATTTAAGATATGAATTAATAGAAACAAACTTTTTTTCTCTATTATTTCTATGTAAACTAAACCTCTTGGTAGTAATCTTGGATATACTCATTTGTACAAATAGTATTATGCTGGAAAGAAAAAGAAAATAACATTGACAAAATCAATTTTGAAATGAAATTGAAAATTAAATTCCTTCTTCAAGTTTCTTTAGGTATAAAATTCTTACTACTAACTAGATATAAAAATGTAAATTAAAAGATCTATGTTTACTTTCCAATAAATGGTGCAAAGAACATCAACTCAGGTCGGAACATAAAAATGTAGAATATTCTATAAACATAGTAATAAAATGTGAGTACTGTAATAAAAATGATACAGAACAAAATCATTAGATTGAATGAAACATTTAGGAGAAGATAATTATTATAATTTAAACCTTTAAGCAGACGGTATTTGTTATTAAAACAATCAGCACACAACTGCTCATTTTTAAGGATCAATAGCACGAGGATAAAATGCATTAATGCCGGCCGGCTGTAAACATGGCCCGAGTCGCTGTTTATCATCAGTGAGTGCTCGCCCATCGGCTCTCTTAATATCTTCCTTACAAATTAACATTAAACTCAACGTAATATTTCCTTTTGTTTAATGTACTTTTAATTTATAAACTATCGGTAATAGATGATATCCATGAAAATAAAGCTATTAATTAGTTATAATCTATCATCCAGACTTTTCTTAGAGCTTTCCTTTCTTCCATATCCCGGGTGCCAAATATTTGTGACTAGGTTGATATGGTTTAAGTCCAGAGGTCCTTAAGGTTCAAAAGAAACGAAAATCCTAAGACCCAAAAGTGAATAAGTATATTGTCTTCTTGTGCGAGCAAACATAGAGATTTTACAGAGAAGTAACTGATCAGCGTCAGCTTAACGCCAACTAAAAATAATTATGTACTAATTAATCTTAAAAAAAAAAAAAATTTAACAGTATTAGCACACTTGGGATGCTTACCACCGATTCCAAAAAAAACAAAGCAAATGTCACACTTGCCTTCTTCTTTGCCAACCAAACAAATTTTCAAGGAGCTCCCATTTAAAACAAAAAAAAAATCATTCAGTAGGGGAGAGCTCACAAATGGGTTTATCAGACATTTTGCTTATTCCTCCTGACTAAAGGAGATAATTTAATGATAACGCTCTGGCTTTATTTATCTACAGCTCCTTTTGGTGCCTGAATTATAAAATGTTCAGAATATATTTTACATCCATCTGGTATAGATTTAGGGTCGATATAATTTTTCGATGAATGTTTTCGTCTGAGAGTCAGCGAATTGGGGTAGCTTTTCGGCTAAGTTTAAAGAATATTCGGGGGTTTCACGTTTTGACATAAGTCTAAAAAATTATCAAGTTTTTTTTTTAGTTAGCATGTCTACTTTTTCTTTTAACCGTTTTACTTTATCTGATTCTACATGCTATTGTGAATTGTGTTTATTTCTTTGTTGGAAGTTAGGGTTGTAATTAATTGGTGGGTTCTATATAGTTTGTTTGTTGCGATGATTGCACATAATTAACATTTTTAAAAAGGGTATAAGTCTTCCAGTGTACTGTCGTATTTGGTTAACTGATATTTGACTTGGTTGGACTGATTTTCTTCCGTTGTTTAGTTTGTGTTAAAACTTTGACTCTTAATTCTATCAATAAGGGAATTCAGGCATAATAAATAAGTTTATGTTGCCTCTGATGTCTTTTTGATGTTCTTCAAGTGAAAGAGCCTTATTTCTGTTGTTTATGAGTATAACGAAGTATAGGTTGGTTCTCTGACAGGTAGATCAGTTAACATAAATCAATTTATAATTCTGTTCATCTTGAGCCACTTCATACTATGATACTTTCCATAGTATTAGAAATAAACATCTAATGTAACATTTAGAAAATATAGAGCACAAGTAAATTAATATCACCCACTCAAAATCGGTCTACAAGAGGAATCCTTTACTTGGGGTTCCTCCCCAAACTACTTTCATTGACTAAAAGAGATATAACGCCACATATTTTTGGGTTAGTAATGTAAGGCTTAACTCCCAGGCGTTTTAGATCAAATATATAATTTATTTGTACTTTTGACATCAATTTTCCCTTAAGCAATTTTTTGCTTAAACTTTGACTGCAATAATTTCATTAGCTCAAACTCGATAATATTTCAATATAATAGTTCTACAATAATTAGTTAAGTGTCTTTACTACATATATATGAATTTCTTAAACTTTTGTTCTTTGATTTTGAGTTGATAATGGAAACGTGAGTTGGCAAAAGGGGTTGTGATAATAAATACTGTGATACTAAACTTATTTGTGGGGATACAAAGAGTAACTTATCATTTATAAGTTGCTGTATTTTATTGTTTTTTTACTCCCATGATTATTAGACCAGATATTCTAAAATTAAAAAGTAAATAACAACTCACTAGTTAAAGTATTTTATAGCTTAGATAGAAATATAGATAGCTGGTCGGACAAATAGACCCATTTATTAGACTCCTGTGTTATACCCATCATCCAATTCCTCCTGGAATCTCCCTGACCTCTGGACAAACTCAATTAATAGAACTAGAGAAGAAGAGATGACTTAATTAAAATAAAATCTGGGCTCTCTGCAATTTGCCTCCTAATAAAAGAGCTATTCCTTCAAATTGGGTTTTCACCAAGAAATATAAACCTTATGGAAGAACGGTACAAAGCTAGGCTAGTGGTAAAAGGATTTGCACAGAAGAAAAGCGAAGATTTTGGAAAAACCTTCAGTCCAGTTGCTCGTTAAACCACTGTCATAACAGAAATTAGTATGGCTCCCAATGAAGAGATGTCTTCATCAGTTTGACTGACAGATGTATTGACTGTTTTTTTGAATGAAATGAAACTGTCTTTTCTTCGGCAAGAAAATTATTATAAAACCAATAGGATCACATAATTCAACTAGTAATTAAAATATATGTATGTCCAGGACCAAATAACTTATCTATTTACCTTTATGTCAAATTTCACTAATGTGCCATGCTTTTCTATATTTTTTTTATTATAGGTTAATTGGATTAGTCTTGCTGAGATCCGATCCAAGACTTTTTTTGGCAACCCTTACAAATTATGTAATGCTTATAAAAATTATTTAAATGATATAAATTCATAAACATTCCTTATTGAGAAAAATATCTGCTTGTGTGTGATGTAGGTATCATGGGTCTACAGCTGTATACTGCTGCCACAGTATTGTTCGATGTCAGAGAAATAGGCTCAGAATAGTGCCCTAGATTATAATCCTTGTTCCAGCTAATTTTTGTCCTTCAACCTGGAAGCCATTCAGCAATTCAGAAGCTTCTTTTGACAGGTTGAGATCACTGGTGAGGTCATTTAACTCATTCTGGTTGAAAAGTTGAGGAATTGATGACATCCTCTCATAATCACTGTCATCTTCATTAGTATCATAAGAGGGATAACACTCATCCTCACAGAGCTCTGGTAGCTGGTGAAACATTGGGATCCCCAGTTCCTCTAAGTGAGGGAGTAGGGTTCTAGCAGAGGCTAAATCAGGATAAGTCCACTTGCTATGGTTGTTTCAATTAATATAAATAATTGTAACAACAATAAATTAAATAGTAAATAGTAATATTTACTAGGCAGAAATAGCAGTCACCCAAGTGGTTTTTGGGTTCTCTCCAAATCATCGGTATGCCGAATTTCAAACTTTTTCTTTTCCTAGAAGTCCACTGCCGCAAATATCTGTACAAGTTTTACAGACCTGATGTGGTATCCACACATCATGGTAACACCAAAGTATCCAAGATAAGCTCTCTTTACAAAGTCACTAACAGTTTTTCTGTTTTCTTTTAACGTGTATGTAGCAAAACATATCGGGATGTTTTACACAACTTTGACTGTAACTCATTTAATTTCCTTTCAACAACACAGAGTGTTTTAGTTTAACTTTATAACAACTCTTTCCTAACCACAAATATATCATGCGAGGCCTGTTCAGGTAAAATATTATTAATAAAATAAGACCAACACTTTAAGAACTGATTGACTCATATAATTCAAATGAACAAGACACATAAATTGACTGCATATCCTGCATAAACATGCAACCTCTAGATAAGGACATTACAAAGTATCGACAGGAGTAACGTCGATTTTACAATAACTGATGTCTTTACTTCAACACCTTCCTTCATCATTTACTTGTTGAACAATCAAAGCCGACAAATAAACAAAAAAACTAAATAAATAAAACATTAAAATAGTCCAAAATCTTGATTTGGCTTATTTAGTCTTGGACTCTCCAGTGGCTTCCTTAATCCGTCAGTAAGTTGATTTTGGGTATACACTTTCCGGATATGTGATTCTCCCTCTTGAACCTTTTTCTGACGAAGAAGTGGCAAATCAATATACGGTTTGTGCCACACAGAGTTCTCTGCTAATTTAATAGCAGCTCTTTGAAGGTACTCATTTCTTGAAGAAGCCTTATGAGCCAAATCGTCTCTCTCATCCCCTCATTGCAGCAATGACTTCTGCTTCTGTGGTAGAAATGGAGACAGAACTCTGCCTTTTACCGAACCATGAGATGGCACTGCCTGAATACATGCATGTGATGCTAGCAGAAGACCTTCTAGTTACCTTTTCGCCTCTAAGATCTGCATCAGAGAAGCATTGAAGCATTGATCTTCTATAGTTCTTGTACAGTATTCCAAGTTCAGAAGTCCCCTTTAAATAATGGAATATTCGTTTGACACTAACTAGCTAAGGTAGCACTCATGAAGCTATCTTGATAGGATAAGTGATGTCCGGTCTTGTATAAACCATCAAATACATAAGGGAGCCCACTGCTTCTTGATACTGAAAATTCGTTATCATGACTTTTCCGTTTTGTTGTCCAAATCATCCTTCCAAATTGGAATACTCACAGGTCGACTCTCATCCACCTAGAATGCTTGGAGAAGCCTTTTAATATAAGAAGTTTGCCTTACTTTGATACCTTCCTTGATCCTGTTAATCTCCAAACCAAGATAAGAAAAATCAGCTAGTTTAGTGTTGATTTTGAACTCCTGTTTTAATTTTCCTTAGAGCTCCATTGCTTCTCTTTCTTCTGAAGCAGCGATTAATCCTTCATCAATATACAGACATAACAAGACCTTGTTACCATTTACATCTTTGATAAATAGACAAGGACCTGCTGAGGTAATTTTAAAACAAATACTTAGTAAGTATTGTTTTGTTTTCTCGTTCCAACAACTTATCAGCCCATATAGGCTTTTGTGTAATCTGCAGACCTTTTTGGAGCTATCATTTAAACCCTCTGGTTGGAAAATATATATTTCTTCCTTAAGTTGTGCATTTAAAAATGCAGTCGATATGTCAAACTGATAAAGACACATGAAGAACAACTTCATTACCCTTAACGATGTTGACATAATCACTCAGAAATTTAGGTTTATTAATTTTATCCTGATCCGTCAGATATACTCCTCTCTTCCAATGCTAACCAGGGTAAGGTGCCCTAGCCGGTTACAAATCAGGGTTACAACAATCTCACTGACATTTTACCATTCTTATACTTGGAGTTGATAATTGTATTGATGAAAAGTTTATTGCATGGAACAAATTACAAAATGTATAGCTAAACCTTGTATTACTAAAATCACTTTATTATTAATATTATTCTTATTTATAATGTTGATAATTATATAGCACTTTCTCAGTCATTATATTTTCCTTACAGAATTATCTAATATTAAATTGTTCACACATTTTATGGCTCTTCATCATAATAACAGATGAAAAATTAATAAAGTATTTATTTTTTATTAGAGTTAATAGATATGTAAATATTCTAAGGGTTTAAAGACATACACTAATGATAATGCATACTCTTTATCTGCCACTATTGAAAAAATATCTCAAAAATTAAATATTTATTATTTATATTAATTGACATTATCTTATTTTATTATTCTACCAGAAGAGTTATACATATTACTGTATATTCTATCACAAATTAGGGGGATGAAAAATCCTGAAACTCTAAGATGGTAGCTGGAGTATATGTGACTAGTGTAATAGTCAGGAACAGACCCATCCTCTCGACATCTACCTGCCATAAAACAATTCAACCATTTCACCTTGAAAGGCGGTCAGCAAGCAACTGAACATGGCTTCTTCTTCCAGTCCATTATAAATAGGAAGAAGAACTCGCATAGCTCACTGCAATTTTGGCGAATGCATCACAGAATCCCATAGATATTGTACTGCATTTACTAGTAACAGGCTGCTTTAGGTCTTTTACTAGTAAATGCAAATGAGGTTCTAGCCTCAATATATGATAATAATAATAATAAATAATATTTATTACAGAAAATTAAGTAAAATAAAAGGGAATATTCATTAAATCATTTTATTTTATTTTTTAAAAAGATCATACTTTTATTCAACGTTAACCATAAACCATACATGAAGTATCTATATCACTTCATGAATTAATTATATTTATTTTTTGTTTTAGGGTTTTAAAGTCTGAAATGTGTGCTTTGAAAATTTCTTTTAAATTACTAAATCATATAATTAACTTATATAAATCCATCAAAATAAGGGTAACTTACATAAAGTAGTGGCAGTGTTATACCTCGAATGTTCGAAAGACATGTCTTCCACTATAACAACCCAAATTGCATGGGTTTCTACCACTACAAAATTAAGGAAATGACTAAAAGTGTGAACAACCTTGCACCTGGAAGAAAAATATGTAAATCAGCAGAAGCCCAACACTGCCTTTTCTAATTTACACCGTTTCTGTTTTACCTCCTGGTTTAAACAGAAACTCCAATCCCGAAGGTGCGTTTAACCTTTACACAGCAAATGAAACTAAGATTAAAAGCTATGGAGAGAATCACCTAAACCTAAGGCTCAAACTGGGCTTAAGACCTTTCATGGATGTTGATACAGGCAGATGTCCCATTTTGTTCCACTGTGTGAAGCTGCTCCATTTTTTTTTTTTCAGTTATCTTTTCCTCTTCATAAAAAAAACTGTCCTCACAACTTAACATGCCAAGTTAGATATTTACAATAATAAATTAATTAGCTCCATAGCTTTAGTATTAATTATTAAGAAATGTTTATTTTCTCAAATCATTTTCATTTATTATGGTTGTAGGGCGTTATCTACACTCAACTTAAATGTACCCATGTTATTATTTTCATTTTTAAGTACTTTTAGTAAGTCATGTCAACACAGATTCATGGTTATAAATATGTGTTCTTGTTTCCCATGTGATAAATGATCTGTAATAGCTATTATTTGTTTTGTTTGTAATAAATAATATGCGAGGAACTTGTCATTATAAAGGAATGCCTGGACGACGAAAAGGCTAAACTGAGAATTGATGCTAAACAAATAGAAAACGAGCTGCAGCTGAGATCAGTCGAAATTTTAATATTAAAAACAATTTTCTAGTTGAAATTGAAAATGATTTGCAGCTAAAGCCCATCAAGATGATCATACAAAGAATAATTGGGGTATGTTTACAGTCCATGGCATAGGGTTTTTTCATTTAACGCCGGATCTGGGCCATATTAGGAGAGTATACTCTGTGATTACAGAAGTGGTCACAGGAAACGATTAGATTACCTTAGCTCTAACTAAATGTCTCAAAAATGCCACGTCCCTTGGCTCCCATCATTAAAAGGCTCATTGGCCTTATCGGATAGACAGTAGTTTTTCCATTTATTGAATAGGGCCTTTAGCCGTCTGGTTATCCTTCCTGGCTTTGAACCCTGTAGAGTAACTTGCTGCCTCTTTCAACCATTCAAGATCGTAGAAACTGGCAAATGCACCTGTTCTACTTCACGTGCGATTGCTTGAACCTTTTTACCAGCTTCATATTCATTGATGATCTCATTATCATCTTTGATTCTTGGCGCTTCCTCCTGATGACACTGTCCTCTTCCTTTTCGCCGAAATCTAATGCGACGAAAAATATAGATAGCTCTAGAGGAAGCAAACACTTATTATTGTTAAATGTATGTGGCTTACAGATCTAAACATGGAAAGACGAGAGATCTAAGAATGGAAGTTCTCCGAGAGAGATTGTCGTTAAGCTGCTGAGTCGCTGTGTCGGTCGGAGTGACCGGTGCTGCTTCTTTACTTACTATTTGGTACTACCAGTACCATGTGTACTCGAAACACATGGTGTGTGTCGTACAATGTGTACGACAATTGTTTCTCTTCTACCCTTTCCTCCACAGTTTTTTAATTTATTAGTTGTTATCTATAGATTTTAACTTCCTTATTTGTTCATTCATTTTATTAACCTGAAATATACTTAGTGTATGTAACCATTATTTACTTGAACAATTATAGTATATACTGTTTTATTTATTTATTTTTTTTAATAGTTGTTTTATTTTTTAACTCCAAGTAAAATATTTATGAAGAATCGAATAAAAAATAAATAGAAGCATGAGAAATTCACCCTTGTACCACAGCTGAACTGCATTTTAAAGAGGGTGGGAACTTAAAGCTAACAAAGGACTAAAGTTAAAATCATACAAAGGTTGACATCACTGGGAAATGGGGTTTATCCTTCAGGTGTTACATGCCTTACATGAAGGGTAGGAATGGTGGGCTAGCTTAGCACAGGAGCCCACCCACTTCTGATTACAGAGAAGGGGAAAAGAGAAAAAAAATCATTTGAACTCATAAACATTGTAACTTCATATGTAAAGAGTGTCCCAGAATTAACGCAAGATTTGAATTTGCCGCCATTAGTGCAGTAAAGTGCTGGCAAACCTTAAAAAAAAACAATTTGACAGCTGACAGTTTAGAGTTAGTAAAAATGGAGCGTTACACGGTAGAACAACGTGTCTTTATTGTTGAACATTATCTCAAAAAAGAATGAAAGTTTGGCGGCCGTAGTTCGAAAATTTCATACAAAATATGGCCGGAATAGTGTTTTAACTTCATCAACTGTGAAGAGATTAATTGAAAAAATGAGGGATACTGGATCAGTTGGAGACACTAAACACACTGGTTGTCCAAAAACAAGCCGTTCAAATGTCAATATCGAAGCAGTGCGTGAGAGTGTCCAATGAGGCTGGTCAAGCAGTGACTGCTACTGGGGCTCGATATCGCGACATGATAACACAGTTCTTTGAGCCGAAATTGGATGATATTGATGTGGCCAATATGTGGTTTCAACAAGATGGTGCCACATGCCATACAGCCTATGAAACAATTCAAATATTGCATGAGACATTTCCAGGTCGTGTACTCTCTTGTTTCGGTGATCAGAATTGGCCCCCTAGATCGCGTGATTTAACACCTTTAGATTTCTTTTTATGGGGTTTTTTGAAGTCAAAGGTGTATGTCAACAAGCCTACATCCACCCGTGCATTAAAAGAGGAAATTCAACGCTGCATCAACGAAATTCAACCACATTTATGCCAAATGGTCATGGAAAATTTCGACAAAAGAGTGTATGTGCCAGCAAAGTCGTGGAGGCCATTTGCCCGATTTGTTATTCCATAAATAACCTTATCCTATTTACTTTATAATTTAATAAAAAAATATCAACAAAAATACTAAAAACTGTGTTTTGTATTTAAATCAAATCTTGCGTTAATTCTGGGACATCCATTATAAAGTAGTTGAAAATATAAAATAAAATAAAGAAGTAAAAGATAAGAATAAATATTGATTCCTATCAATAATCATGTTTTATTTTTATGATGTAATAAATATTTTTATTTGCCAGACATGATCGATTAAACAAAATCATTATATAAGTAGTAGTATAATAGTATAATGTAATAGCTGCTATTAGTATGAGTAAGATAGCTGGACAATGGTAATATAAAGAAGATTTTGCAATCTTGGAATAAATAGATTGGTTATTTCAATTAATAAATAATATTAATATTTTATATTTATTGGGAGTCTTCGTTAAATATATTAATTTCTGTATATAATACTATGATATGGTACTACATATGTGGTCAGACCCTTATACCTATTATGAATCAGACCCTTTGCCTGTTTGGTTACTGTCAGCGATATGATGCATTGTTTTAGAATAGCTACTGTCTTTCCTGGCTCACTTGTGAGTCTGTATCATAACTTGCCTGAAACAAGTAAAAGAGAGAAAAGTTAAATAAGAGCTTGAAATAAAATCACAACTAAACAATCATTGGACCAAGGCAAAGAGCCTCAATGATAGCTTCTTTATGAGTCTTCATTACATTCAAGTTTAACACATTGAATGGAACTGCCAATTAATTAAAATGCTGATACCAATCAGGATGATGAACTCAAATCTGCAATCCCCTTTGCAGCACCTTTGCTCTCAAACAAATAAATTCATGTTAAATGTTAACAAATTATGTGTTTTAGGTTAAATTATAATCACTTCACGTAATGAAAAATAATTAAACATGGAAATCAGTATAGATTCTACATAAGTGAATGTATTTACATTAGGTCATTATATGTCCTGTGGCTTGGTTACATTTTATACAAATTTTAATTTTAATTAAATTTTACATTGCGATTTGTTACACACACACACATATATTATATATATATAAGTTAATGATCGTCAACGAAAACCTTGAAGAAAAAGAAAAGTGGTTGAATGAAATCACAAATCAAAAGTTGTCACAAGACCTCTCTATATACATTCGGGATGTTTACCTCCCGATGACTTGAGGATTAGGCTGGCTGCCTACGACGTCCGAACCTTAACCCCCCCTGCCAGTTTACGCATATCTCTTCGTAAACTCCAAGGTCCGCGCACCAGCACCCAGCCTGTAATCCCTTACATCACGCTTACGGTCTAATGTACTCGTAGTCTACAGAGCTCTCTGGCTCGACAATAAATAATCATACGACAGAACACAAAGAAAAAGAGATAATAAAGAAATAAAATAAGACTAATAATAAAATATAATACATTCGTCCGTGACCCGGTGGCTGCCAGGTGAAAAAAAAACAATGGAAATTATCCACAATATAAAGTATGAAAATAAAAACTCTCTCTGAGCTTCACATGTGCAGTATATGATTCCGGATTAGTTGCTCCGTATCGGATCGAGGGCGCACCATCTTACGCACATTCAACACCCTTCTTTAGGGAGGTCATGCTCTCGATGGTCACGAGATTATGTTCCCGAATTATGATGACCTTAAAGGGCCTCTCATACCGAACCAGTTCCTTACTACGATTTGATACGACAGTTATGTATACAACGGTCCCAATCGATATTGCCCCTATGCGATCCCGCACCTTCAAATTTGCCCGCGCCACGCGCCTGGATTTCTTGCGCATAATCCTATCACGTACCTTGTGCCACATCTTCCCGAGCTGTATGTGGTTATTTTGGAACTGTGCCGCCATCCCCTCATCCGCCACCATCTCTGGCCAGTTCCTCGGTCTCACTTGTAATCCGAACAAAATTTCAAAGGGTGCGAACCCCGTCGTGGCATGTATCGAGTGGTTGTATGCCGCCACCGCCATGGGCATCGCTACGTTCGCCGACAGGCATTTACCCACCTTATACATGCGTAAGTGGTCGCTGAGGGTGCTGTGAAACCTTTCGATGGTTTTCCTGCTCTTGGGATGCCCGGGGGTATTAAAATGCCATACCACATACGGACGGAAGTGCCCAATATCCCATACTACCCGGAGGAGTTCTCGTTCCAGAGGTCTGTACCGTGCCTCATTTTCCGTCAGGAGTCTGCTCTCGTAAGCCACTGGTCTTTCCCTGTCCCCACCTTCCTGTGACAATACCGCCCCCAAGGCATAATCGCTTGAGTCGGTGGTGATCGTGAACTCCTTCTCGAAGTAGGAGAAAGCCAAAATTGGCGCCTCTTGCAAAGGCGCCAAGTATTTGCGGATGTTCTGGTCTATCAGCGGTGTGATCATTATCCGCGCTCCTTTCCGTAATAAGTTGTTAATAGGTACCATATATTCTGGCATGTCTGGCACGAAACGGCGGTAGTAATTGAGCGTGCCCAGTAATCTCCGAATCCCTTTTACGTCTTCTGGCAACTCCATTTTCTGGATCAATTCTACATTCGTCGAGTCTGGTTGAACCCCTTCCTGAAAGATTGTGTGCCCTAAAAAATTAATCTGCTCATGCCCCAGTGACGATTTGTCTATTGACAATTTCAACCCTAAATCGCTAAATCTCCTAAATACGTTCGGCTGAAGATCAGCATGTCATCCATGTAAATTTGGCACATATTTTCGTCCATTCCTCTCAGAAGTTTGTCCATGAGACGCTGAGCTAACTTGATCTCATGGTACCCTGCTTTGAGGTTTAAAGTGCTAAAAATTTTCGGACCGTTGAGACTGTCTAGGATGTCTTCGAACCGTGGGATCGGATATTTTTCGTTCAGGGTATAGTCGTTAAGTTTCCGAACATCCACTACGATTCGTTACTTTTCCTCTTCTTTTTCACTGCCCACAAAGGGCTATTATACGGAGACGTGCTATCTCTGATGGTCCCTTGGCGCTTGAGATCCTTGATCTCCTTCCTAATGTGTTTGAGCGCTTGCGGATACCGCCTCTCCTTCACATATGTCACCCGCTCTACTTTTAATGGGATCTCATGTAGCGTTTTCCCCGTTGCTCCTAGCATGTCCCCTTCAGCAAAAAAAATATCCCGAAACTCGTTCCGCAGACTCTACCTCCAATCCTCCACTCTCTTAACCTCTCCTATTTGCCTTCCCTAGTTTGATCCTCCAGTTCTTACCCTCGTTTTCTATGTACGCGCCTACCTTTCCCAGTAAATCACATCCCGCTATTATCTGGTATTCCCGCGGCATGTCTTCCACGACGGTACCTTTACGTCACCCATTACCTTTGCCCATTTGTCCAGCCCCACGACCGCTTCTCCCATTACTTCACAGGGTCCCCCCAGAGTAAGTAATTTACACTTACATACCTTGATCTGGTGAGGCCACTTTCCTCCACGCAACCTCTCTAACGCACCACGAGATATTATTGTATTTGTGCTGCCAATATCAATTAGGCACCTCTCCCCCTTCCCGAACTCAACAATTGGCAACCCGCACATCCTTTCCCACACTGTATTGCACCATAGGATGCGATCACCTCTCTGCTGCCACTCTCCACACTAGGTCTGCCTTTAATAACTTAGCATCACCTGGGTCGAGTAGCCCTTCGTCCATCTTGGCTTTTATCCTCTCCATAATTCTATAACCACCTTTGAGAAAATGATTCAACTCACCCAGTTCTCCAGAAAATTGTCCGAGGTCTGAGATCATTTTCCTCTTGTCCTGTGACGTCACTGCCCGCACCTTCATCCATGCCAGCGAGTTCGCATGGGCTTCAGCCATGGTTTCGTGAGGTAACTGCGAAACGTCAAACGCTGCCGGCCGCAACTCCACCATTTCGCTTACCTACTTTAAATAAAACATTGGCATGATCCCATTCTGGAAATGTTGGAGACTTGTGGCTGTAGCGTCAGTCAAGTGGGTAAATAGCGGGGCACCGTACAGCAGAGCTGGCCGGAGGATACATTTATAGGTTATCAGTGTGTACATTTCAGATGTGTACATGCTGAAAAGAAGGGGAGACAAAACCGCTCCTTAAGAAACTCCACAAGTTAGAGGGAATGGGTCAGAGAGGCAATTGTAGGAAACCCCACTTGAAGTCGTAACGTCGCTAAAATTAGAGATAGCTACAGGTATAACTAAAATACCAATACTATTGGAAAAGTAAACAATGAAATGTGCATTAAGTTTGCATTGGGTTCATCGCTATCTTCTAATGCGGAAAATCCGTTAAATAAAAAACGGTCCCGCTTTGAAGTGCTTTTTATGTGATTCATAACGGGAAACGCTGAATTGCTCTGTTTATCACAGAAGATAAGATATAAATATAGCGCTCAAGGTCGGAGACGACGATAGTGCACCCATAATCATTCATCATGTGCATCAAACTTGTGATGAGCGCGGGCCTTGCACTTGTTTTACTGGCGTCAGGTACCAACGCGGATGACCTGGACTACGCAAAGGTCTTCCTGCACTACCTTAACGAACTCGGGGTGCCCATTATGAATTTCGACTACGACTTCGGCAGTACCTTCCCTCCCTACCTCATTGGAAAACAGCAGGTAACTACCACGTCTTAGTTTGATGTTCCAAAAATTCTTGTGCAGAAAACTAATTTATTTCCTCACCTTCTCCAGTCAATCCTCGTGTGATCACATATCAGAAAATAAGTTTATTTGGTAAATTGAGTCTATTGAACCGTAAAAAAATCTTTGTTGACGATTGTTTCAGGTGGCATTTTGGGAAGGGTTCGAGCTGATGGCCGGAGGTTCATTGACACATCCGGACCCAGCGACCTCAATCTTCAAAGCTAGCGTTAAACATTTGGACAAAATTGGAGTAATGGCCAATTACCGGTAAAGTACTAATTGTTTTTATTTTTACCAACCACTAAACATCTAATGATAACACAACAAAAAACAACTTTTGGAAATTTGATTTGGTAATATCTGCTGATCTTCATTCTTTTTGGTGTGCCGAAATCGGAAAGTGACTCCTTTTTCATTACGTACAGATTGTGTTCAATCTCCAGATCTGGAATAGGAATAGTTATAAAAATTATGATCAAGGAAAAAAGAATCACCCAATCGTTTTTATTCGTTACATAAATATTTAACATAAATCTGTATAAGTATATAAATCTGTATGCCAGAGTAAAAAGTTATATTTATTTATTTTTATGAAAAAGTTTTTTCTACTCTTGGAAACTTCTTCGTGTGCGCTTCCGGGTTTGTTACTCTTTAGGTGATTTACGCTGTAGAATCCAGCAAAAGTCCACGATCATACTCACGTTCCACTTCCCCTGATACCTTCGTTCAGTCACCTTGATGTCCTTGGTTCTACCTTTCCCTTTGTTCTTCACCAACGTTCCACAAGTTTTCCGGAAAATTGTAATAGAGAGTAAGAAGTGAACCTTCAAACTCATGTTGCAACATTGTGTTTGAAAAGTCTTCAACATGAGTTCTACGATACTCAACTGGTTGGGATCATTCATATTACCAAAGAACTTCAAAACAACCTCTTGGAAAGAATTCCAGGCTGTCCTCGGTTATGGTCTGGGTGAAAGGTGTCTATGAAAAATGTTTTCTGATGTCTGGGCCAGCACAGATTCCTTCTTTTAGTTTAGCATCAATTAAACCAGGAATTTTGGAGCATAAATACTTGAAACATTCGCCTTCTTTATTGAGAGATTTTACAAACTGCTTTATCAGCCCTAGCTCTACGTATAGAGGAGGTAGTAAGAGTTTGTCAGAAAGAATCAAGCTTTCCCTAATAACATCTCTTTCTCCTGGGAGGAGAGGTTTTTGCTATGAACAGTCTCTTTTGTTCCAGTAGGCAACATGTGGTCAACAAGACCGCAATAAGTTCCAAACATACTAGTTCGTCCCAACTTATCGCTCCAACTCAATATTGGGGCCAGTTCTGCAGAGTATACTCTATCGTTTTAATAAAACTACACTCTTAAGACTCCAATCTCTTTAGAATATTGCATTTAAAAAATTGGACCGAAGTATTTCCTTCTATAAAATATAAATAGTTAGTTATAGGACGTAACTTGAGATTTTTAAGGTAGATGGCTTCATCCAGAGACTTGTAAGCGAATTTCAATTCTGTGGTTTAGAAACATTCCCCCATCACCCGTCCCTCAGAGCTCGCAAAAGAGGTCTTTGAAACCAAGTTTTATGCCAGTTTTAGGTTTCCTTGTCACTTATCCAGATATATTCAATATACAAGTAATTAATCGACGCCAAAACTCTGATTTATTGCGCCTAAACTGCGCCAACAGAGCGTTGGAAATTTTTATTAAAACACGTTTTTGGTCTAACGTGAGCAAACGCGGCACCCAACGCGCGGACAGCTTTCTCATCTCTAAATGTTGATTTAATATGTGACAAACACGTTCTTTTGACATGTTTATAACCTCTCTCTCACTTTAATTCGGCGGTCGTCTAGCACCATTTGGTGAACTTGGGCGATGCTTTCGTCGGTAGTTGTAGTTTTTGGACGTCCCGCACGTTCATCGTCTCCCAAGCTCTTACGACCACGTTTAAATTCAGCTGCCCAAAATTCCACTTTGGTAAATGATGGTGCAGAGTCCCTATACACAGAATCCAACTCATCTTTGATTTGCGTAGGCGTATTGCCTTTCAAAAACAAATATTTAATGACAGCTCGATACTCGATTTTCATCCATTTTCATAATGAGTGACTCACTCAAACGTCTGTTACACAACAACTGCGCGTCCAAAATGGCTGAAACTTTGGTGAGTAACTGTCAACAGATGAACAACGAAATTCACTAGCTTTTATTTACGACTGCTGCTATCTTCATGTTGAGGTCGGAAACTTTTCAGCCCACCCTCGTATATATATTCCTATATTCCAAGCAGCCATTAACTGCTTAGAAATCTCAAACCATTATTGCATTATGTTTCATGCTACACAAACAATTTAGCCCCGTTAAAGACATTTATTTTGATTATGTTATCTCCTTAACTAGGGTAAAATACAGGTATATAAAGCAGATCAGGTCACGCGTCTGTGACATTAAAAAGTCATTTTTTGTACCTGAAAACTATTCTATGCTACTTTTATATGTTTGGTTTAAATCGACCTTAAGAGGTCAAGGAATAATAAACTCAAGAAATAGATCAGATGAGGTATGGAAGATATAAGGCTTTCTTTTATTATTATTCACCACATTCGCTTCCACACATCAGAGCGGTCGAAACGGGTACTGGATCTTTGATTTTATGGAGCTTATGCTGGTATAAGACAGATGTATGTTAGGTTGATAAAAATAATATTAACATATTAAAATATTACTAATTAAATGTTCACGGCCGTCATTTCCTTTCCACTATTTCTGAAAGGGCAAACATTTGCTATCCATACCAGCAGGCTTGCTCATCTGTGCTTTGTGTTTTCAGGGGTGAGAGGACATACATGAACGGCTGTCGGATCACGCTTGAGTACAAGGTGACCAAAGACTCCCAGAAGGTGAGCATGGAGCCTACCGAGCTCACCGTCACCTCTTGCCAAAGCGTAGTCTTTAACAACGGCACCGGAGACCGCCCGATGCCATACGTCCAACAGGCACCCTTTCTAAAAGCGGTGTCCAAGGTGTTCCTGGAACGGGCGAGGCTGTACTTTTCCTTTGTGGGCACAGCTGACGAGCTCAAGCCCAACATCCTCGACGTCCAGAGACTCCTCAGGGTTACCATGTTCAAGACTGCACGCCTTCTTTGAATATCATTATCTGCTCGAATACTGGACCCTCTTCAAAGCCAGTAAACAACTTATTTTAGAAAATGATTTTATTGCAAAACTGACATATATATATTGTTATTGGGTGTTAAATCTTTTGGATTGTACTTTAAATCATCATTTTGTTTGTTTTATTTATATATTTGTACAATCTATTACTATATACAAATCTTTGTATGATAATTGGTATTCTCAATTTTCGTTGTGATAAAAATCCCACTATTATTATTAAATAAATAAATATAAAGGCAAGATTGGGACTCGAACCTGGGGTTCCCCTAACATCAAGTTGGCGTCAATTCACTGTGAGAGCTCAGCAATAGAACATTTCTATTAAGAAAATAGTCCACTCGTGCAGGTTAGCTTGGTTGGTAGAGCTCCCGATTATATATTGGGGAGATCCCGGTTCCGGAGATCTTAGTATATACTTTCTTTTGCAGTTATTTTTAATCATATTTATAATCTATATGAATAATTAAATAATTAGTAGAAATAAGGGTTTATTATATATAATTAATAACTCTCTATTCAGCTAAATCACAGTTATGGAGTATATAAGCGTAATTCGAATTTGAAGCAGGTTAGATTCGGGGGAAAAGTGAAAACAGCAGGTTTTTAAACTGACTCCCTCAATTGTCTTTATTTTGTATTCATTACTAGACAAGTGTTGTTAATCACCATCGAATAAAATTATGATGAATAATGCGAAAAGGAGAGATGGGGAAACTAAGCGAAATTCCAGCTAATAGGCACTTTTGTCCTACCCCAAGGGAAGGTTATAAATCCTGGGGAAGGTAGCCCTAGGGGGCGCAATATTACGTTATGTCAGTTTTGTGTGTCTATGTAAACTGTTTCGCTGATTATGGTGAACACACTAGAATAATGGAGGATAAACTAAAACCATATAGCTATGCATATTAGTGATTTCCAAGAAAGCTGTTGTTAATGTAATATTAAACAGGTTTTAGTCCATCAGAACTGTGTCAATAAAACATTGTAAATTACCAGCTCGTGACAATACTCAAATCTCATTCCATGTGAGGCACATTACCAAGCCCAACAATACAAAACAATATCGAAGGAAAGTGTTTGTTGTCGAGGCTCCCTCTTGTTCATACAATGAGGAAGGCCCAATCGCGAACGAGCCAATCAGCAGTCGATCTAACAAGTCCTTAGCGATCGTCACAAAGGCTACTCAAGCCAGGTGCCAACTCGGTGTATTGTTATTTCATCGGTGAACTCATTGAAATGTCATCGTCTGCTATAGCTTCAACAGCTGCAGGGTATAAACTGCAAGTTCGTATCCACGGCCTTTTTCAGTCAGCCAGTTTATTAGTCCACAAAATAGTCTCTAGATGATCACAAGCACAACTGGTGGTTCTGTAACAGCTTCTTGAGTGAACGAACAAATTTTTTTGTAAAATCAATGAGAACTTTTGGTGATACATGAACCATGAAAATGATTTAGACAATCTATTTTGGTGCAGTGGTTCGTTTTAAAAGCCGGAAAGGCTCTCGGTTGAAATCCTAGACGAGCAATGATTTTTATTTCATTTCCGTAAGTAGAAGTGGGTGGGTCTCAACAGTCGTTGAAAAAAATAGCCTGTAAAATTTTTTTTTTATTCTAAAGGGAAAAGGGCGAGGTAACTTATCATGGGATAAACTACTAAATTTATTTTTTAGTTTTAAAGTTATTCGACTTTTGTATAAAATTTAAGGTGTTTATCTTTCGGTTAACTGGAACCTCAAAGTTGGCCACTTTCGAAATTTCTGCAGTCCAAATTTGACGAGAAATGCACCCGCTTTGAACAGCATGACTTGACGATCTTAGTTATACCCAGTGAGGACCATCGATTAAGGATATCAATAACTTTACTTTCACCCATTGAATAAATGTGTCAAAGGTTCCTACTAAACCATTATAAAGTTTTCCTAGTAAGCCCTTCCTCATATTATCAATATTACAATGCAATGTACAAGCCGATCCTCACAAAAATCTGCATAGAACGTTCTAATAGTTCTATCTATTATTACATTGTCTATTATACACTAAATACAAACAGAAGACATTGTAAAAATGGTTTATAGCACGTGATGTAAAGAAATATTCCACAATATCCTGGAAGCAAGAGCAGCTCCAGGCAAGAAGGTTCACTAATGGAAGCGATATTTCACATCGGTAAGAAATGTTAAGCAGGCATTAGTAATCTAAATATCTAAGTACTTGCTGCTCAGTTCTAAGGATTAAGGACGAAAGTAAAGGACACTTCAAAGGACCTGGTTATCTATTGGGTTGTTTGCTCGGCATTAAGGGGGCAAAGAGTGCTTTGACAGCATATATTCCTGTTAATGGATATCAGAACTACATTCTGGGAATCCATCAAGAAAATACATTCTTATATAGAAGAATAAAAAGCTTCAGGATTCATTAATTCCACTCAAGTTTTATTTGACATGACTGAATTTCCACGTGGTTTATATACTGATGGACAAAATTAATGCCCCTATTTTTTTAAAGGTTTCAAATTTGTACAAATTTTCGACTTCAAAAACATTTTTGATTGAAAAAATAAGTCATCAGAAAACGAAATTGTATCTTACACAGATGATCCAAGGTACATAATGCGTAAAAGAAAATATATTGTAAAAAAAAAGATAAACTTGGAAAAAATTTTTTAAAGAAAACGTACTCAATATAACATAAGGGTATTTCCACCTCTGGAACGAATCATGTGTCTCAGACATAGGCATTGATTGGAAGAGATGTTCAATAAAGTCCTGAGGATTATTCTTCAACAACAGCCCTTTTCAATTCTTCAAGGGTGCTAGAACATGGATTCCGGCGTCATAAGTTTCACGTCAGTTGGTCCCAGATATGTTGAACAGGATTTAAGTCTGGACTCCGTGGTTGCCGGCCACACATCCAAACATCAATCATTTGTGCTTTGTGGGGTCTTGCATTATTATTCATTAACAAGTATCACTCGCCGATCTAGGGAGCAAACGACACTGAATAATTTTCGATTATGTCTCCTAAGTACCTCTGAGACGTAACAACCAATTCAGTCCGAGCATCGATGCTCCACCCCAGGATATCCGCGAGCCACCATGAAATACTATCTGGGGAACCTCGGAGCATGGGGCGTACCTTACTTCTGGCCGTCTCCATGTAAAATTATGGACATCTGAAGACATGATCTCATCTGCAAAGAGAACTCTCTTCCAGTTTTCCCAAGTTCAATTCGCATATTCACGTGCAAACCTGGCCATTTGGGAGATGAAGTAAGGAACGGTTCACAAGCAGGTGTCGAGGCCTGGGTTTAAGCCTTCTTCTTACATTATTGCTGAAAGTGAAAACTTTTTGGACTTTTTATCGGACTTATGAGACTTTTTATCTCATTTCCTGTGTTTTTTTCCTTTCTTTTTTTTCATACTTTTTCTCATGCTCCGGTTTCGCAAAGCATCTATCGTCTCTTTCTGCTGTACATCTAGGCCGACCCTGGCCCTGTCTTCTTGAATGACTCTCCTAAATCGCTTTAGAGCCCTGCCTAATTTATGGTGGCTGTCTTCTTCTTCTATCAATGTCACAGCCCTAACGCAATCGTATTCACTTCAATGCTTTATTTGGGCCATTGAACAAAATTTAAACGTTTACAAAGAGTTTATAAAGCGAATGAATGAGCGAGAACTATTTTTTTAATGTGTAGATCGGATGGGTCAAATGCTACTGTTTGTGAAAAAGGGATTTAAGAGTAAACAAAGCATTATTCACGGTTTATTTTACACTGATATCACCATTAAAGCTTAATCAAAATTAAAGCAGGAGATAATACATTTAATTTTAAGTAAAAACAAATTGAGTGTTTGAATATTAATGTATTTGATTATAACATAGTTTCTCTAGCCACTATTAAACTTTATGTAGATTTTCACAAAATTTTTTTATAAATATTTTTCCAAGAGAAATGTGGAGAAGGGAGAAGATGGTTCACAATAGAGGTTTATTAGGAGGGGATCTAGACTGTGGGTAGGGTTAAGTGGTTTAGTTTAAGAATGTAATCAGAAGTTTAAGTGGGGAATCGCAATTTATATCAATATAAATGAAGAGATGAGATGCGTGCACTGGTGAGGATGAAGAGTTTAATTAGAGGCATACAAAAGGTCACGGGTCATTTTTTGAAGGGTTTCGGATTGAAAGTATTGAAATGTTCGAATGGAATTATTTATAAGAAACTTTGTCTTATGCGGTCCATATATCTCTTGTTACCAGTTAAGAGTTGATGTTTAGGAAGCGGATATATAAAAATCCACAAAAACCATTAAACATTTACATTTTAAATTTGCGTAATTTATGCGTAAGACTTAACACGATATTACTTTGTTCTCGCCAAATAGATTTAAATTTAAATGTAGGCCATAATATATAAGGTGAACCCCATCTCTTTTAAAGATATTCAATAAATTAATGTATAACGTGCATCATTATACTTTCGTACAAGCTCAAATCACTACGTAGGATAATCAGAAATTGTACAAAATGTAGCCAAGCTACAGGAAATATAATGACATATTGTAAATATATTCATTTGCTGAATCGATATTGAATTCTGTAATAATTTTGTAACAAGGGCACAGAGTGGGGGGGGGGGCTCACAGCGGGGGCGGTTGAATCCTGGGTCCCACCAGTATCCGGATTGATGGAGTCGGCAGGAGCTACTGAAACAAATTTCGCTTCTACTGTCCTCGTGTCAAGGGAAGTAGCATCAATGGTCTTAGATGTAGTACATATAATTCACCATAAATACAGATATAGGCAGGATAAAAACGTCAATTACCACACTAAACCAAGAAATATGACTATAATGACCATCTGACTCAACTTGAACAAATAATATACAAGACAGCGCATCGAACAAATTACATATGCATACGTAAATTATGATGAGCAATGGTAACGATAAAAAATGGGGCGTGAGTATAATACAATGCTTCTTATTCCATAATCGCGTTCAGCAAATATATGTAAATGTAACAAGATAGAAAAAAATACTGAGGTGAGAGTTGTAAGTGGTTTGTTACTTGACATTTTTCCAACAAATGAGTGTTCATGACAAAGCTAAACCAAATTTGGAGACCAGCAGCATGTACAAGGGCAGAGACTCCTCGACCACGGGTTGTATAAACAACTAGTATACATCGATAGAAACGATGCACTCAACCTATACTTTTAGAACTAAAATAACTAGAGTATATTATCATGCAGCCTCTAATAGAACTTAATGTACAAACTGATAACCTCTGAAAAATATCGTATATTATTGACTATTTCTTTTTATGGCACGCTTCAATTAACAAAATATTTCAGAAGTTGTCAGCATCAAAGTGGCAATTGAAAACTGCTACCACTCTAAATGGTATAAAGGTTGATCAAATCCAACGTGCATTAGCTAGTGAGCGTGGGCAGAAAGTGTCACTGGAGTGTTATCCTGGTTGCTGCAAGGCAGTTATAGATCTGTCAACTAGATTCAACTAAGATTTTATCCAAGTAGCAACTCATCTATCCCCACAAGACTGCGTGAGTCCCGTCCAAACTTTATTTCTAAGGGAAGGCGGGAATGGGACCTCGGTGCGCAAAATATCAAGTTTCTTCGTATATTCATCCGATAGTCTACCATTCTTTACACAAACAGAAGGAGGATAACGAAGCAGTAGAAGTAATTTATAAATATAAAAGTAAAAACAAAAATCAAACGAATTTTACCAAAAATTTAACATAAAAAAGAATGATTAGTTTAAATTAACTCCAATAATTTAATCAGCGTTCAGGCCATTCTAGGAATGCGAATTAAATTGACATTGTCTAAATTCTTTTTATTGTTATATCGCTAATTTAAGATAGTGGATACTCCTCAAACTAGTGCGTGCATTAGTATTTATGTGATAATAATTTCGGTAGAAGTATTCATTATAATTTGATTGTTTTCTAACATGCTATTTGAGATTTAATGCTTTAAGACCAATAAAGAAACTATATGTATTTTTCTGTCCAGCTGTTCTTCAAGTTTTGTGACTGACAATCAATTCCTTATGATTGGTAATTCCTCAATTTATTTTAAGTGTCCTTTAGATGATGGAGCGTGATGACGCTCATTAATGTTCTTAATTTCTTATTTATCTAAACGTCTATGCTAGAAACCTTGGTTCCATGCACGTGCTGAATTCTTCAATGGTTTATTTTCAAGTTTATTTTTATTTTTACTGCAGTGTATCTTTTAAGGGACAAAAACATTTTTGTTTTTACCTTCTACAATCATGCTGATAATATTCAACAATATGGACAATTTTATGTCCATCTGAAATCGCTCCGACTTCATTCATGGGATAGTCAACTTCGAGCCTCAGTCAGGGCTGATTCTAGCCAAAAGAAGGGAGTTTGTTCGCTCATAAGGTAACAAGGAAGGAGGCATAAATAAGTAAAAGTTGATTCATTAACGCTGGAGAAAAAGAGAGAGAAAGAAAGAGAGAGAGAGAGAGAGAGAGAGAGAGAGAGAGAGAGAGAGAGAGAGAGAGAGAGAGAGAGAGAGAGAGAGAGAGAGAGAGAGAGAGAGAGAGAGAGAGAGAGAGAGAGAGAGAGAGAGAGAGAGAGAGAGAGAGAGAGAGAGAGAGAGAGAGAGAGAGAGAGAGAGAGAGAGAGGGAGAGCAGTCAAAGATTCCAAGATATGTAAATAATTTAATTAAAGTTTGAGTTTGATAAGCCTCTTGTAGGATAATGGGGCATTATATCCCAACTCCTCTCCCAGTCCCCATTTTAATTCCATCGCCGCCTCTCGGCGATAAATGTAACTGATGAGTAATTAATTAATATTACTCACTTCTCGAAGATTAGTTTGTTGGAGATCTCCTTCGCTAATGGCTTGAGTCGGAATCCTAATCTTAGTGTTCATATCAGCTGATCGTTTGCAATAAGATCCAGATCGAGTCATAGCCATGACTCTTAGAACTCACAGGGGATGGAAGTAAAGATGATAAGATGTTGACTTGCTTCCATGTTTCCCTGAACGTCCCTGGACTAGTAAATTTATTGAAAATTTAACATCTTCATTTCATCAACCTAAGCCAGTATCCCATCAAACAATCCCCTCATAACTGATGCGAGCCTCGTATTCAATCATATTAATTAAATAGAGCAACGATTCAGTAAACTTTCTGTTAGAAAAAGGTTAACAGCATGTTTTAAAATATAACTTTTGTCTAGGTGGAATCCAAGGTATCGCACAGTGTCTGTTATGGGAAGAAGCGTCAATTTCTGAAAGGTAGTTTTGGAGGTTATAAAATCCCTTTTCTAACTCGGGGGAGATGAAAGGTAATCAGGAAATGTGGCGAAGAAGTGGTCAGCATTACTAAGATTAGAAGAGGGCCCAAAACACTGCCACGAAGAACCCCGGTTTCGTCTGAAAAGAGGATCGAGCATCCTGAGTGCAGCGGACTTGGACGTATAAGATAGGTAGGTAAATAGGAAAGCTAAGGAAACTTGTTTGGAGTATAATGGATCTGAGTTTAAAGAGCAGGCCCAGTCAAATACCTGAATGGATGCTTGTCCTGGAGTGCTGAGGAATGTGGCAGACTAAGTGGGCTTGCGAAATAATATATCGGGAAACATAAAGAAGAGGAAAAGTATGGCTATCCTATCTAAGGATAGAGATGAAGATATGTGTGTGAAAGACGATAAGAAATTTTAAAGCCAAGATATATTTTATGAAAATAAATATAACGTTTGATATTAATACTTGCAATTAATGATTACCAACATTTAAAAAAAAATCTCCGTTATGTGATTAATTATGTAAAGATGCTTTTGACGGAATAGGGCTCGAAACACACTTCAATTTGTTTTTCCTTCATTTTTGCATGGACGCCCCACAAAAGAGATTGCTGTGAGTAAATGCCCTGCCATCCATCCTTAAATGAAGGAACGGAAGTGACAAAAGGAATACTTCGCCCCCCTTCCCAATTTTTTTTTGTGAATAAACTTTTTTTTTATCCTGCATTAGAATTGTGCATAAGTGCAAAGAAAGCATCGAAATATGAGGCACAATGGACCAATGACCAATCTTTATCGAGTAGGTGCCTTCATTACCACCTGTACATTCTTTTTTTTCACTATATTGTTAATTATTAAAATATTTAGTCGAAAAAAGTATCAGTTTGTTTTTACTGATTATTGCTTTTGGATTGAAACTGAGTTGTAAGTTTCAATCCATAAAATGTACTCAATTGTATTAATTCAGTATATATTAACATTATTCTGAACATTTTTATGTTAGGTTTGAACTCGTGTATAGACTAAATACAAAAGTGAATTGTCTGTATTTCGTTTCGTAGCAAATAAGGATAACAAATTTTTGTTCTCAGATATCAAACTATTAAACCTTAACCTAATAATTACAAATTGATTACAATAGATAATATGGCACATGTGAGGACAACTTACAACTGGATTATCGGAAACACTAGTTCAAGTAAGCGTCAATGGAAGGACCAATTTAGATTTATGTGGGTACATTTTGTGGTGGATTTGTTTTGACTAACTTTTCTGGCAACTTCCGGATTATCGGGGTAATACTGTATACACCAATTTACATATACCCATATCGATCTTAACAGCAGTTAATGCACTCTTTTCCAATGGTTTAAATGAGAGATTAAATCAAACTCTAGTCAATAAAATCAGATGTAAAATGAACGAAAAAGGGAAGAAAAGAGCCTGGACAACAGTTGCTAAAGAATGTGTGGATAAATATAATGAACCAGAACATACAGTAACTGGTTTTCTACCCAAGTATTTATTAGATGGCACAGATACAAGCATTTTACCTGAAGAATTAAAAAAAGGAAACAATAAAGAAAACTGGATTAATGATAGTAAATTAGCCTTAGAAAGAACAAAAAAGTCTCATGAATATAACAAGAAAATCTTTGATAAAACAAGAAAACATTGGGAATTAACATTGGGAAAACAGAGGAGATACAGTATATGTAGATAATGGAAACAAATTAAGGAGGAAAAAACTAGATGAATTAAAAATTGGTCCCTTTGAAATAACAGAGAAGATATAAAATTCAATATATAAAATGAAAACCGGAAGAGGAAAGAAAGAAACAGGATTATTTCACATAACAACTACTTCCGATATTACCAGACTGAAAATTTTCAAATTTTTGAGAATTTTCACCTTAGAGAGGGGAGATGTAAAGAAAGTATTCTCTCTTTAATTTGAATATTTTAATTTGCCGCGCTACTTCTACTAGTCTCCGCAAGATGGAGCAATATGCTAAAAAGTGAGATGATATAGAGAAGGTTATATTAAGTAACAAAACTTGTAAATAGAGTCTATATATATGAATAATTGTTAATTGTCTTACACATATATATATATATATATATATATATATATATATATATATGCCGGATTTAAATTATAGTATATAAATACCGGGTTTAAATTATAGAATAGCTCTCTGCTGAAGCTATAAGGTTATGACTAAATCCTAAGCCCTTCTAGAACTGGAAGAGGTCAAATATTATGTCCTGTTAGCAGAATGGAAGAAATATAATGAGACTGGAAAATTTAGTCAGTGTGGTTTCCAAACAAATACTTATAGATTTCCTGAGATTCAACACCTTTCTGCTAGGTATAAAAACATGCAAAAAAAATATATTTCTAAGATTTGGAGACAATTGTAACATTTATTTAAATGTTGAAAAAAAATGAAGATATGTTCGGCTGAACTTTACTACATCTAAACTAATTTTCCTCTAAATATCTTTGATGGATTAAGGGATATTTATGCTTTTCTCGTTTATAATATTTTTCATTTTGAGGGTTATGTTTGGATTATAAGAATTGATATTAGTTGAGGGGTTTATAACTTGAAAAACAAAAATCAGAAATTTAAAACCAAAATAACAGTGTATGTGAGGCAAACTACCATCGGGCATGACGACCATCTAGCAAGCACGAAGGCAGTTGTAATTTGTCGCCGCGGATTTTACCAACATTTAAATATTTGTCAACATTATCTGCGAATATTGTGAATAAATTCATGGAGCATGTGCCTTACGGTTAGCGGAAATGTTGGTTGATAACCACACCGAGTAAATCTTCCAGTCTCATTAGCCATTATTGATATCAGAGTTGGGGCCCGTAGCAGAAATGGAACCAGTCATTGGGTTAGCAACTTGGGCGGCAAAAGCGTCATTAACAGTTTAGTTGAGGTGTGAAAGCATTAGTTAACTTTTGTCTGGTCCAAACCTAATATATGTCCCGTCAGGGTGATGTATGAATTTGTATCCCGACTTGGAGCAGTTAGTAAAGTAGGCAACGAAGTATGCAAAATCAGAGTTATGAACTGTACATATCTTTCTCAGTTCAGGATCTAACCGCAAGTGGTGACTTGGTGAAAAAGTTGAGTTAAACGCAAGAATAATAAACTTAATAAGGAACTAGGATATGTCTACAGCCAGTGAGGTTCAGGATTATTCATACAACTGTATTTCATCCTTTAAAAAAGTAGACACTGAGTAGCTAATTTAAAAAAAAAAGTTAATTAAACTGGTACAGCGCAGTGCAAATTAATCTAATACACAAGGCTACCCTTATGTTAATTGGATGAGTCATAAAAAATACAGATTTTATTTAATTTAAAAATAATTTTATTTTAACAAACTTTTTTTTGGCTTTGAACGGAAGATTTCTGCAACTCCAGCTTGAACCTAAGCCAGAGAACTGAAGGTGTTTCTTTGAAGATAGTGAGCAATTGACTGTAAGCAGGGTGCAGGAGACGCTCAATCCCATCCAGTTCTGAAATCTTTTGTTTCATGTAACAAAAAAAGTGTGTGGTCGTGCGTTATCTTGTTGAAACGAAACCCGATTTCTCTTTACTATTCCTGAGTAACAACGTCATACATTCTTTGTTACCGATCACTATAAAGTTCTGAATCAATGGTTTGATCTGGAATGAATTCATAATCAATTACGCCTTCGTAATTCCAAGATGCAGAGTGCATTGTCTTTTCGGACTGCCCTTGCTCTTACCGACTGGCACAGCAAGCTCATTGCAGTCTAACACTATTGTTGCCATTTGGGTTTTTCAAAAGTTGTTGACTTCAACTCAATTTTGGGTCTAATGATTTATGGTGGATTGGAAATTCCAAGCTCTGTTGCAAACTTCTGAATACTTTTTGTTGGGTCTGCCTCGACAGAGTATCGCAGAGCTTCCTCATATACGGGCTTAGGCCCTTTATTATTATAATATTACTATAATATATATATATATATATAAACAGAGGTTTTCTCATTTCATTTCAAATCGCGAATCGTTTTCGAGAAGGATCCTCAATCAAGTAACTCGTCCGTACAGCTTAGATAGACTCTGTCTGCCTTACAGCAGAACAACGAAGACGACTCTAACTCTTCAAGGCAAACACATATGTGTAAAATGATGGAAATGAAGCAAAATTGAAGGCTTTACACAGGTGGTTTGTGGAAGGCTGGATAAAAACAGCTCCGAGGAACCGCTTTACATAACAAAGGGGGACTTTGATGGCTTCGTGAAGTTGTTTTCTCTCGCCGTCCCTGGTAATAGACCTCTCACTCCCTCACTTCCTATCTCTCTATCTCTCTCTTTCTCTCTCACAGCCGAAAGGTTAACTCCAACTTCCGAATATTATTCTACCATTCCTACAGCTAGAGTTGTGTGGCTCAACGGCTAGTAGGTATTCAGCTCTTCGAAAATAGATATTGTTTAACCGAAAGACGAACAGAATTGAATTTCCTAATAATAATTCAAGGGAAAAATACAACATTCGAAATAATTGGCTAACAATACTCATGGAATTGACGATTATTCAAAATAGAGAATGCATCAAATTTCCCCTTTTCAGGCACGATATGCCGGTTTCTTAGGAAAACCATTCATATATAAATATCACTCAAAAAAAACAAAAAAACATATTGGTAGAGTCGGACTCAAAACCAAGACATGTGCATTTTTTAACCTGTAGCATGCAGTATGAATTTTTCTCATTAGCAATTTTAGATTTTTGATGTCCCATTCCAGTAATTTTATTTTTTATCGAACTGCCTACTCCTTCCTTTATTAGGGGCCCAGTTGACCACATCCACCTGCTTCTTACAGATTCCGTAGACCTCAAAGTGTCCCTGAAAAGATCCCAAGACCTAGAGCATTCTTTCACTACTCTCATCCATACGAGGCATCGTCACCCCACCGACATTCAAAAAGTTACAATAAAAATCGTTTACCTCAGTATCTCAAAGATATAATATAATCCAAACGCCACTCCAGAACAGTGTGGCAAAGATCCCGACATCCTGCTGATCGCCGCTCGTACAATCAGTACTGCAGGTTGGTAAAGCAGCAATTGGCATCCTTCCGTTCCGATTCTTTCAATTCTCTTCTCTCCTCTCCTCCCTGTCTACCAGGGATAACTCCCTGTGGAATGTAACTAAAAAAATCCTAAAATATAATCCTGTTTCACACCCACTCCGTCGTGATGATTAATGGTCCTGGGCGGCTTCAGATGGGGATAGGTCGGAAGAATTCGCTCTGCATCTTTCCCATACTTTCACGCCTTACCTTTCTCATCAAAACCATACTCATAGCACAACTGTGAAAGATTTCCTCACCTCTCTCACTTCCACGAAAAGCCGTTCACTCCTCTGAGGTGATGAACTCCTTAAACCTCGAACAACTTCCTCCTAAAGCCATAATCTTCCTAACCTACATTTATAATTGAAGTATCCAAACGACGCATTTTCCTCTCCTCTGAAAACATTCCATTATTGTCCTATTCGAAAAACACGGTAAACCACCCAATGACGCCTCATCTTACCATCCAATTAGCTTACTTCCTATCCTCTCAAAAATATTTCAGAAACTCCTACTAAAACGTCTACTTCCAATTGTTGAATCCAAAAATCATTTTCCTACAAACCAGTTTGGTTTGCGCCAATGGCATTCTACTGCTCAACAAGGTCCTTCGCGTTGTTGATCACATTTCCTCAGCCCTTGAAACCAAACAGTATTGCACTGCTGCCTTTCTTGATATAGCTCAAGCTTTTGACAGGGTTTGTCACGCAGGTATGCTTTACAAGCTCAAAGGATATTTACCGCAGACCCTATTCCTAATCCTACCTTTCAAACAGCTTCTTCTAAGTCCACTGTGGTTTACAATATTCTAACTACTATTCCATAAAAGCAGGAGTTCCACAGGGCAGTGTCCTGGGTCCCATCCTCTATAACCTATACACCGCTGATGTCCCCTCTACCCCCAATACCTTCTTGGCCACATTTGAAGACGAGACTGCAGTCAAGCCATCCCAACCAGACCCCGATATGGCATCCAATAACCTTCAAAAACACCTTGATGAGATCGAGTATTGGTGCAACCAATGGCGGATCAAAGGTAATGTAGCAAAATGTTCCCACATTACCTTCACCCTCTGCCACAAGTTTTGTCCACTAGTTTTTTTTAATTCCACTCCTTTCCCTGTATCCGAGATAGTACGGTATTTAGGTTGCCATCTCGACAAACGGCTGAGCTGGAACCCACACACGAGGCTAAAAATACAAGAACTAAACAGACGCTTTGGACAACTGTACAGACTACTTCAAAGGACATCCCATCTCTCAATAGAAATAAATTACTAATCTACAAATTCATTCTTAAGCCAATCTGGACCTATGGAATAGAGCTATGGGGGACAGCAAAAAAGTTGAACATCAAGCATATCCAATCCTTTCTATCAAAACTCCTGAGAACAATAGTAAATGCCCCTTATTACTATGTCAGCAACAAAACCCTTTATAATGATATTAATATACCTTACATTCTTGAACTCATCCCTTCCAAATTCATTAAATTCCATAGTAACCTATCCACCCACTCTAATTCTCTATCTAAGCATAGAATTGCACTGCACCACTTGTCCCTAAAATCCTCCTCGGAGATAAAACGGCAGTGGCCTCGTGACCTGCTATAAATGCGTGACAGTGGGAGTCCTGGCAATGGCCAGTTTCAGCCTCCACTGGTTCGTATTGGGCGACGAGGCTTACGGAGAGGCGTGGGGGACTTCCCGAGACCTTTCGCATGCGAAGGAGGTGACAACCATATGGATTTGGGAGGCCTCTTGGCTATTTGTAAATACTGTCTGAATGAAAATTGTAAATATGGTATGAATGAGAACATTTATCACAATTATTTATTGTCTAATAAGGCAGATTGTAATTTTAGCACAATAAAAAAGTTTCAATTTTTTTTATCGAATGTTACTTCAATACGGTGTTTTGTCGTTGTCGGGCACAGATATGTGAGTGGGGTGGAGTCGCCCGCCGCGGGCTAGGGTCACTAAAACCTATAGCCACCCTCCGGCGAGCACCCAGAAAGAGATAAGGCGGGTGGACCTGTGGTCTTTCACCCTGGCTGCCCTGGCTTTAATTCGTTTTGACCTGACTCAATACGATCTTTAGAAGGTGTGTGTGCCCCAACAAAGCACTGTGTTCAGGAGAAGAGGTACAGGGTAGGTTATGTGGTCTTGGGTAGGCGAAAACCGTCCGGATCCCAAAGGCGAGTGTGAACCGGAGAGAAGCAGACTGGATTGCCGTGGGAGACTCAACCACCGTCGGCACATCAAGCCACGGTTGCAGGTCGGCGTTCTTTAGCCTCTCAAGAGAGGTATGTCGGACCACTTTTCGCATGATCCCATTCTGGAAACGTTGGAGACTTGTGGCTGTAGCGTCAGTCAAGTGAGTAAATAGCGGGGCACCGTACAGCAGAGCTGGCCGGAGGATACCTTTATAGATCATCAGTTTGAGACGCAGCGACAGATTGGGTTAGGTTGGCAAGTGCGAAAGCCGGTAAGACCTCGGTCGTACTGTTTTTAGTTTACTACGAATGTGAGTAGAGAAATGGAGATGCCTATCCATTTTTATACCCAGATAGTAGAATGAGAAAACTGCCGAGTTTTCTTGTCCTCCTATACTATATGATTTTGGCAAAGCTTTTTTGCCCTTTTGGTAAGAGAAGATTACGCAGTCAGTCTTCCCGGCGTTCACACTTATGTTCAACTTGCCCAGCCTGTCACTGATTACGTTACAAACGGACTCAGCCTGTGTGAGTGCTCTTTGTGCATTCATGCTGTCGCTTTCTAATAGTTTGTCCCAACAATTTCAGATGTGTACATGCTGAAAAGAACCGGAGACAAAACCGCTCCTTGAGGAACTCCGCAAGTCAGAGGGAATGGGTTAGAGAGGCAAACACCTACCCTTACCCTTATCGTATATAGCTGCTCTGGGCATTCCCAGTCACAAAGCTGTCGGCACAGCATCCCGTGGGACACTGAGTCGAAAGCCTGCATGCAGTCCAACGAGATCATAGCAGTTGCTGTATTATTGTTGATACCGAGGGTGGCGTCCGTCGGTACCCTCACAAGCGGATGTTCTGTACTCAGATGAGCATGGAACCCTGTCTGTTCGTACGGAATAATAGTATTTTCCGAACAAAACTCCTTCAGTTAGTTCAGAATAATCTTTTCGAGAATCTTCCCCATGTGAGGGAGGAGACTTATCGGGCGATAGTGGGCTGGATGGTCGTTTTTCTTCTTGGGCTTCCGCAGCGGGAACAAGATAGCTTGTTTCCACGCTGTCGGGAAATATCGCTACCTGATACATGAATTGTACAGGTTAACGAGTTGGGCAATCCCTCTCCTCGGCAGCTGTTTCAGCATTACAGTTTGAACCCCGTCTCCCCGGTGGGTTGGCGGTGGCATTATTCCACAAGGAATGCCGCGCATTTAAGTCTCCGACAACCCAGTGGTTATTTCTCTTGGCACACTCTTTAATAAGAGCTGAGAACTCTTGGAGAGACGCCCTCGGTCTCTTATACATGGCGGTGAGATAAATGGGTGTCCCCAAATTTATCTTCACCGTCAAGTGGTGGAGCCTGACATCAAATGTAATCAGTGGCGGAGCCACTTTCATCCATCTGATGCCGTTAAGTATAGCCACCAGAACTCCACCGTAGCCATCGGTCCGTTCAATGACAACAGGGTAGCTCTCTAGCCTTACGCTCTGGTTGACTATTCTCGTGTCCATCAGGACGACGATATCCGGTGTGGAGATCGCTATGAGCGCCTCCACTTCTCCGAGTATGGTCATTAGACCATCAACTTTAAAATTTAGTATTTTGTACTTACCCATTGCAAACTAATTGGGCAAATAGTGTCTGAAGACCGGACATAAACTCCCTTATCATGGTCTCGAGAATCGGGAACCAGGGCGGAAGGCTCGCGGTGTTTTGAGTGTTCGACACTCCCGTCGTAACATACTAACACTGACGTCTTTTTTTTTTTTTTTTTTTTATTTACTTATTTATCTTGACTGGAAATATAGGATGTAGGAAAAATAAAGGAAATTATTTGGGATGATGGGTGCCTTTCACTAAGGGGAGTCCTATCGGACGTCATAACCTTTATTAAATATAATGAAACATAGATACATATTTTCTGATACGAGAAGAGGGGAACTTCTAATTATTCGTAATTAAGAGGTGGCCACAACAGTCGTTAAGTGGGTTTTTCTGAAACCGAAATGACGACGAAGCAGGCACAGTTAAGCTTTAGTGGTCTCAAGTTGGTTTTTTTTCATTTCAATGCATACATATCAATTCATACAAGCAAAATCAGATTCATAAATTGTCGAGATCTTTCTTAGTTCCCCGATCGAAGCAGCGATTATAATTATGGTATCCAACAGTACTCTATTCCTGTCCTGACCCATAGGTTAAAAAAAAAAGGGGGGGGGGAAGGATAATACTCAGCAATACAATTATTGCATAGAATTCACTTATTTTGTAAACCAGAATTATTATTCCTTTAACTATGATGACTACCCATATAATCCTCTCCTCTAGACAGTAGCCTTGGCTCAAAGTGGTTTATTTATGATATTATTCACATAATAAATTATGTATATAACACACTGTCACAAGCCTGTTCTTCTTTGACGTTTAGAGAGGAGCCATCTCTATTTTTGGGTTATGCAAACATTTTCTTTGGGTGCCCCCCCCCCCCATCAGTTTACAATAGCGGTTGGTGTGCTGTTTGCCCACCCTTTCTTCCTTAATTCCTTCCAAAAGGTGCATTTCATCCCTTTCCCTATTTTTCTTGCCATGGTGAGCCTTATTATTTACTGTACTTATCTAAACCTACTAGAAAAGTCATAATTTATTTTGTTTTCTAATTTGTATAGAGTTATCTCTCAAATCCAACAAAAACTAAAACCGCATTAAACAGTCCCTATAACTAGAATGGCGCAAAAGGAGTTTGCGATAGAGAACAAACAGCTAACATATACAAGAGAAGGCAGTTTCCCCATTCTCGGCCCGTGCTCCTACGTGAGTCGAATCTCCAACCCAATTAAAACTATTATTCATTTCGGCTTCACTCCCCAAAACAAACCCTCACCCGACCCTGTTTGTCTCCATGTTAAAAGTTATCCATTTAGTTAAAATCCGTGCTTATTGACTTTAGTTTCTATCTGAGTAGTGGTTTCCAGTAACTAACCGTTCTCACTGGTAACAAATGGCCAAACAGACAAAAGTATAATTGATTCAAAACGACATTAAATAAGCTATTGTTGGCTTTAAAAATTTTAATTCATTTTTAATTACATGTTGTTTTGCCATTTTTTGATGCCCTGGACCACGGCAAATGTCAGTAGATTATGTATGAAATCGCTACTGACCCGTTACTTGAGAAATATTAAAATTCACTTACCTTATGACTGGTTTTTATGACGTAAAATTTAACGTTCCCATTAATTGTGTCCCAGCCAAAACCTCCGCAGCACAGTAAAAATTTCTTGGGACCTACGGAATATTACGTGAAAACAACAACTGGTGAAGATAACACACACAAAAAAAAGTATTATTTAACAATCAGTCGATTCTCCATTATTTAAGCATAGTGAAAATCTCCATCCAGCTACACATGCCGTCTCTAATTTCGTTAGACATTAGTGTTTATTTTAAAGTGGTTTTCAGACATCAGAAGCGTCTTATCCTTGTTAATATCAACTTCCTACTCCCCAAACAATGAACCAATGATTTTCACAGGCAGGAGATTACACTTGATCCTCAAATTTTAATGTAAGGTTATGATTATGATTTTACACTGCCTAACTTTTGTTATTGCTGAATCGTTAATTTCACAATGCAAAATTACTTGTGCATACAACTCACATCCTTTGATCACGGAAATTCACGGGTAACATTTTTTTTTTTTTTTTTAACATAACCATTACTTTTAAACCATTGCATTAAAATATAAATTTTGAATTTCTCACGCTGATCTTGAATTTTCTATTAATTAATAGTGTTATTTAAAAAAAGAAAAAGATGTTGATTATCGGTTACACAGATGTTTGAGCGAAATGAAAAGACTTGGGAATATCGAAGGGGAAGCAAGGATAGGGGTGACTGACCCGACCTGCCAGCTAGATCTATAAATGTTGGTACGATATCACAACTCGAAGGGGTGAGTTTCATCAGATTTTCATCTACCATTGTGATCACAACGTACGAGCTTTCCATAAATCTTGCTATTCTATATATGGGTAGTCTCGTGTATATAATAAAAAAGACATGACACTCGTTTTTTTTTTTATATACAGCTATTCAGTTCTTTATTTATAAAATGACAATTAGCTTATTTAGAATTAATAATCGTGAATTTAAATATAGCTATGTTTCGAACGAAATTAAAAATACATCTATTGAGGTTTTGCGATTCTGTCTTAAAACCGCTTACAATCTCTAAATTATAAAAAAAATTATTAAACGGTTCCGAGAACTAAAAAAAAAAGAAGGAATAACAAGGATTGATTGGTTATAATACTGTGCCAATTTTCCTTCTTTAATTTAGTCTTTAGATAGAGGTCGAATATACGTCTATTAATTTATTATTTGTCCTTCGGTATTCATTCTTTTCTGTTTATTTATACATTTGTTTTTGTAATTTGTGTACCACAGTTTAGAGTTAATCTTAGGTTTTTTCGCAAACCTAGAAAGAATTCTCTCTCCTTCCTTGGTATATTGCTAACATAAAGTGCCATATAGATAACTTAAATATATCTTTACTGTGATGCTTAACATCAGATACACTAGTAGACGAAAAGTCAAAAAGATAAATTATCTACTATAAAGAAAAACGCACAATTTTATTATTGATTGTATATTATCCTTCAAGTTAGCACTATACCTAGGAAGGAGAGAGAATTTTTTCTAGGTTTGCGAAAAAAACCTAAAATTAACTCTAAACTGTACGAAAATTACAAAAACAAATGTATAAATAAACAGAAAACAATGAATACCGAAGGACAAATAATAAATAAATAAAATCAATAGTCATATATTGACTGGTAGGCTACGACACAAAGTAGATCATGCTTGACAGACGGTTTTTTTATGCGGCTAATAAAGTTATCAGCAAGTCAAAGGTTCGACATGGAAATGTACTCAGTGTGGCGTAGTGCTATTTATAACATGCTGGAAAAGGTTACACATTCACAAGGAAAGGTTTTTATTTATCTAAAGTCAACATTTTGAAAATATTGAATTTCTTTCTAATCCGGGAGGGAACCTTTTATCTTTCCACTTTGGTATGGAAAAAAAATGAACTTATGACGGCAACTTATGAAAAACTCATGCGTTTCTGGAGACAGCATATTTGAGAAGACTTCCAGTATGGTAAATAGTGGAGGATGTTGTGATTATGATGCTCCACAATAGTATGTTGTACATTTCGCTGTCGAATTTAGTTTCCGATTTTAGTTTATTGTGTGGGGAGTTGGTGTTCATTCACTTCTGGAAAGTCGTCTCTGATTGACTATCATAGATCAAAGATAATAAAGTGTAAAATCCTAAGAGGATCAGTGATGGTTCTTTCGCTCCAGGCTTATTCAACTACTTGACCTATTTTATTCATTGTTAAAATTTTTTTTTTTAATTATTACTCAATTTTTTAACATTGATCAAAAACTAAATCATATTTTTTTTATATATGTTGTAACATTCATGATACTTGAGCATATCATGGCCAAGAACCTTCACAGATGTGACCAGATGGTAAGCATCTTCCCTTATGCTCCTAGGAGTGGGGATGAGATAAACGGGCAGTCTTAGCATAAACGCCGAGAAGAGTGAACCTAGCAAGCTCCCGAATTGGCGGTACCATACTGGAAGAGAGGAGAAGAACCAACAGCGAAAGTAACGTTGATTGGATTATACGGAGATCATCGATTGGGTGATATTAATATTGTTTTTATTATGGATCCATTAAAAGAAATTGAGCTCAAATTTCATGTTTTTGTAATTAGTAGTAAATATCCTAATTTAAAAGGAATTGAATATTTTTTTATACTTTTTGTCAGCACTCTATATAATTATAATTATTTGTTATAACCATTTTATTTGAATATATTTCACAATTTCTAGTTTCTCAATTTATTAATAACTACAACATCAGCCTTGAGATCGGGCGATTCAATCGGGATAAATTCCTATGTCAAAGACATAAAACAATTTGAATTAAAGATCTCATGACGGACCTGCCAAATTAGTTAAGGTAAATTGATCAAATAAAGAACCAAAAAGAAATGAGGTAGGTTTCAATATTTATAAAAGAAGCAAAGGTCGTTAAATGTGAAAAAAAAAAAAAACATCGAAAGAAACATACGAGTCTTTGCAATACCTTTTTAAATACAAATAAAATGGTTGTAAAACACTTTTATAATGTTGATCAATACATAATTATATTTGAAAACATTCAGCACAAAAAAAAAAAATCAAGTGAAAATGTATTGATGCAGGCTTCAGCGATATTAAAAAAGCCGGCTTCTATTTTTTTAATTCTCCACACTCAAAACATAATTTGGATTAAAAAAAAAAAAATGTTATTGCCACTATTGTGATCTTTATCTGACTACGATTAAATCAAGTTTGATTCTTGAATAGCTTTTAAGCTGGGACATGAGCCATCTTTGTTTGTATAATTAATTGTTTTTAAACTCTTCTACCTGGATCCCCGAAAATAAGAATCCACCTTTAAAAAATGTCATGTTATGAAAATACTATAGTTGAATAAGCACAAACTGTTCTATAGTGTCCTTCATTGATATGTATTTATTGATGAAAGGAAAACCCACAGGGAGGGAAATCGTAAAATAATTTCCTGTGAGTGCTATCGAAATCGAGTTGAGTGTTACATCCAATGAAAAGTGTGTTTTAGTCTGCTCAGAGAAACCTATTACCTTTGCTGAGGTGTGAACCAAATGCTTTTCTTTGAAAACTCGGTGTAAGTCTTAGATTTTTACTTTTTTCTTTTTTTTTAAAAAAGAAAAAATGTGCCATATTATTTTGTAAAAATTGCTTTCCTGAACTGCTTTGCCGAAAGGATACTTCCCATTTAACTAGATAGAACCCTTTGATCTTTACCATTATCTTGTGGCGGCTCGTTCCTTGATTAAGGTTGCTTTGAAGCTTACCCTAGACATTTATTCACCGCTGATAAAACCTTTATTCTCTTCTTGAATAAGAACAACTGTCAATTATTCGTTCGAAACAGGTAAGCTTTTTGTGTGACTGGTATTTCAGCACTTGTAACCAGGTGGTAGAAACTAAGATGAATTGCACCAATCGAACCCATATAATCCAGCAGAGACGCTAATTGGTACTCCAGTTTAGTACGAGGAGTCTCATTGGCTAGAAAGGGGCCAATTAAAAGCTAGAATGAATAGTTTGGAACTCACCCTTCCGAGTCGCTCGTTTCTGCGGGCAGGTATTGATCGATCCTTTATCATAAAGTAATAGCAACACACAAACATACATCAACTGCAAGTGAAGGGTCGTTGTAGGCTCCCCTCAAAGCGTATATCTGATTTCTAGAGAACATTACAGAAGGGTTTCATTGAAATTCCACTTGCTTTATTTATCATTAGCCTCTCTCCAAACAAAATAGGGTTTTCTCTATACATACAACACATTGCACTGTCAGTCTTGAGTTCTGTTTCTCCACCAGTCAATAAGCTGTCGAATCCCCCTCCAATGGTTTTTTGAAAATAATCTTGTTCTTTTTTCTGGTTGCTAGTTGAGAAGAACTTTTGATCATCCGGTCTCGCTTGAGTTGGTTAAATACTATTAATTCACTGTGTAGCGACCTCTAACTACATAAGATAAATCACCCTATACTCCATTGTATATATATATTGTAAACAAATGTAAATAACATTACCAAAATATAAATCATTGTAAATGTGGTAAACAATAAACATGCAGCCGGGAGCCAATTACTTATATGATCTGGGGCACCAGATGCCAGTAGCAGGTACTAAGCGACCCAGCCCGCCGAGAGACCCTTACCCAGGTCACGTATCGAGAACAAAGAAAACCACATACTCAACGGGCATGGGGTACTACAAAACCAGAGCTGATTGGCTACTGACGAAGCCAGCTGGGTATTTAAGACCGGCGGTTTGGGGCCTGTATACCATTCTCCTGACAACTGGCTCGTGGCTGCTCTGATGTTAACTCTGAAACTTGACTTCTTTATTATGAAAACCTCTGCATCTCTCTCTCCTCACCTCGCTACGTTCTAGTCCGGCGTTGTCAGGCCCCACACCTTCCTAGTGGGAATCTCTGCCTTCGTCTCGCTAAATCTAGCACCTCCTTGGGAGAGACCTCTCCCTAGTGGACAACGGTTGTCGTGGCCCTGAAAATTTACCAAGCAGTGTTACCCACGGGGATTCAGTCTGCCTCTCTCCGGTTCACACTCGTCTTTGGGATCAGGACGGATTTTGCCTACCCTCAGATACCGAATGTGAATTCGTGGTCATTCCAAGACCACACAAACTACCTAAACCATCTACCCTATACCTCTTCTCCTGAACACAGTGCATTGTCGGAGCACATACCTATCAAAAATGGAGTCAGATAGTATGACCGTCATGAAGCGATTGTCCAGGTTGTAAACTTAATCAACCAGGGCTAGGGTAACTAAGCACCCCCCCTCGTAACGACCCGTTTATGTAACTCTTTCAAGCCTAAACTTTACGAAAGATCTTGATCTGATAAAAACACAATAACAAACCGTTCCTTCTGGCTTTTAACAGAAATCAGTCCCGGTACGAATTCTCTTTGGCCAAACTGTCCCAATGGCTGTAAGGGCCCAAAGCTAAGCGTGGTATTTTTTTTTATCAGCTCTGCTTTGGCTGTTCCCCCGACATGCTTTAAACAGTAAACGACTCCCTACCATCTCACACAACCAATGCAACATTGGCTTAACAGTTATCTCAAGGCTATATTATCCAGTAACAAATACAGCTACTATAAAATATACAAAGAAAGTTTTTTACTTTTATCTTGAGCTGACGAATGTGCCCTTATCTGACCTAGGTGTATTTCTGTTTGTTCCAGATGGAGTAATGGAGGATTGTAAAAAGTACCCAAATTCAACATCGCATTTTTGCGAAAGAACTGCATTTTTCTCATTGTTTTATATTTTCAAGCAAACTATCTGTAACATCACTTATTTTAAGCTATAAAAATGGAACATCTTTAACTTATTATATTTTTTTTCTTATTATTGTTTTTTGTTTGTTCTGTCTTTTCTGCAAATTGCTATGCAATTTATTTATTATTTCTGGAAATTTCTATGTTCTATTTTCATTCAGTTCGTTGTCTGTCTGTTTTGTTATATTTGCCAAGGCATCGCCATTAGTAGTAAAATTGATTAGATACGAGGGTGGTCTGAAAAGTTTCCGACCTCAACATGAAGATAGGAGCAGTCGTAAATAAAAGTTAGTGAAATTCGTTGTTCATCTGTTGACAGTTACTCACCAAAGTTTCAGCCATTTTGGACGCGCAGTTCTTGTGTAACAGTTGTTTGAGTGAGTCGATGTGAGTGTTTTTATGAAAATGGACAAAATGGAGTATCGAGCTGTCATTAAATATTTGCTTTTGAAAGACAATACACCTATGCAAATCAAAGATGAGTTGGATTCTATGTATGGGGACTCTGCGCCATCATTTACCACAGTGAAATTTTGGGCAGCTGAATTTAAACGTGGTCGTAAGAGCTTGGGAGACGATGAACGTTTGGGACGACCGAAACTGCAACTACCGACGAAAACATCGCCAAAGTTCACCAAATGGTAATAGACGACCACCGAATTAACGTGAGAGAGATAGCAGAGGTTATGAACATGTCAAAAGAACGTGTTTTTCACATATTAAATCAACATTTAGAGATGAGAAAGCTGTCCGCGCATTGGGTGCCGCGTTTGCTCACGTTGGACCAAAAACGTGTTCGAATGAACATTTCCAACGCTCTGTTGGCGCAGTTTAGGCGCAATAAATCCGAATTTTTGCACCGATTAATTACTGTGGATGAAACTTGGATACACCATTATACGCCCGAAACAAAAATACAGTCCAAACAATGGACTGCAAAGGGGGAACTGGCTCCAAAAAAAGCAAAAACAGTTTTTTCGGCTGGGAAAGTGAGGGCGACTGTTTTTTGGGATAGTCATGGAGTTATTTTAATCGATTATCCTCAAAAAGGAAAAACCATTACAGGAGAATACTACGCATCATTACTTGACAAGCTGAAGGCAGAACTCAAGGAAAAACGGCCACATTTGCAGAAAAAGAAAATCTTGTTTTACCAAGACAACGCACCGTCTCACACCTCAGCGGTTTCCATGGCAAAAATCCATGAATTATGGTTTAAACTGCTTGACCATCCGCCTTATTCACCAGATCTAGCCCCAAGCGACTTCTTTTTGTTCCCTCATCTAAAAATTGCGCTCGGAGGACAGAGATTTTCGTCAAATGAAGAGGCAATCACCTTCGTGAACGATTATTTTGAAGAGAAAAACGCCGAGTACTATTTGGACGGGTTACAGAGATGGGAGCATCGCTGGGAGATGTGTGTAAAGTTACAAGGAGACTATGTTGAACTATAAAAAAAAAAATCTGAAAAAACGTCTTGTATCTTTGTTAGGTCGGAAACTTTTCAGTCCACCCTCGTATGTAAAGAATAATACATTAAAATCTACTAATTGGTAAAAAAAATCCACAGCTCTACACCAAATGAAGAGATGAGATTAATGATGCAAGATTAATTTATGGATTTTCTTTAATTTCAGGTAACGTTTTAATTCATAATAGAGAACCCTCAGTTACTGGTTCCTTCAGTATCTAATAATAATTGCTTTTAAATGTAGGGCCCGAAAATCATTAAGGAGATATTGATACATATCTATATTTCATTGAACCAACCACCATGATGTGTAGAAATATAAGTAAATCATGTATTTTGAAAAGTATTTTTTATGTAACGAAAATATGGATCTTCTTCTTTAGTTTCCTTTATTAAACAAACATAATATTATAAACGTTGCAACTATATTAACCTTAATGTTATAAACCTTTATTTTCATTTTCTACACCAGACATGTAAACTGATGGATATTTACTGTTTTACAACGGATAAAATTTACGAAAATATTATAATAAATGCCATAGCAGCAATCTTTCCAGCTCCAATTATTTTACATAATAACAAAGTTTGACTTTACTTTAGCTAAGTGGAAGCATTGCACCACAGTTATTCAATTATTCACTGTAATATTCAGTTATTCATCAAGTATGTAAATTGGGAGCTGTGATTAAAATGTCCAATCGATGGCGGAACAATCCTTGGAGGTAAACAGAGGAAGAAAGATCACGCTAAAGTTAATACTTGATTATGATTGAATTTTCATCAACAAAATGTGCAATTACAATAAATGTTTATAAGAAGTTAATGTTTAATTTGTTTACTTAACATTATTTGGGTTTTACTTCCTAATCAGGTAGGTGTTTCGTCCATCTTACTCCATACATATATGTGTGAAGCAAAATGTTCCCACATTACCTGCCGCCAGTCCTGTCCACTAGTTTTTTTTTTAAATACCATTCCTCTTACTGTTTTCGAGAAAGTACCGTGTTTAGGCTTCCAGCTCAGAAAAAGGCTGACATGAAAACCTAGGCTAAAAAGACAAGAACTAAACATACGCTTTGGACAACTGTACAGACTACTTCGAAGGAGATTCCATCTTTCAAAATAAAATAAATTACTAATCTACAAAGTTATACATACGCCAATCTGAAGATACGGAGCTATGGGGGTCAGTAAAAACGTCGAACATCAAGCGTATCTAATCCTTTTAATCATAAGTCCTGAGAACTGTAGTTAATGTTCCTTATTACGTCAGCAACAAAACCCTTCGTAACGATCTTAATACACCCTACATTCTTGAACTCATCCCTTCCAAGTTCATGAAATTCCATAGTAACGTCCAAACACTCCCTAAGTCCCTAGTAGAGTCATTACACTGTGCCACACATCCCTGTAATCATCCTCGGAGAGCGGCAGTGGCCTCGTGACCTGCTATAAATACATGACAGTGGGAGTCCAGGCAAATGCCAGTTTCTCCAATTATGTCCTGGGGGTCTGTGGCTATCGCGCTTTTGGTCAGCCTCCACTGGTTCGTATCCGGTGACGAGGCTGACGGAGGGCTGTGGGGGACTTCCCAAGAATACGTTTCCTCTTTCGCATGCGAGGGAGATGACAGCCATGAGGATTTCTGGGCTGAGAGGGTTTCTAAATACTGTATGTATGTATAACGTTTACCATTTCACAAGCCCCAACTGAAATGCAATTTACGATTTATTGTTTTGATTTTTACTAGATGATTAAACAGGGAAAGACAAAAAAAATTCAGAATGACAAGGGTTCATCCTGATTCTTGGCATACACTGAAGTGACCTGCGAGTGTAAGCAACCCTACCTTATATATTGAACATATTATAAGGGAGAGGACAAAAGATAAATGGAATGAAGCCTGGATATTAACAACAAATGGAAGTCACACAAAGTCATTTCCTAGAGTAAACGATAGAGAAAAGGCTTAAATTCGGCGTAGATTTAAAACAACCCAAGTACCCAATGGACACTGCATACCTTCATAGGTTTTCATTAATAAACAACCCAATGAGTCGTGTGGCCAAGGCGAACAAACTTGGCAACATCTGCTGCATGCCTGTCCGATATTCGATGCAGAATGACGCAGTTTAATAAAGTACATCATGCTAACTGCTGTCCAAAGAACTCCCAACTACTGGCAGCCCAGTACAACGAACAATTTCAGAAATATATATAAAAAAAAAACTAATAAAATGTAACACTGTTCAAATGGGTACATACAACAATATCACATCATACATTTATGTAATGCATCTATTTACTTCTATTACTGCTATTTTATATTGATTAAAGATTTATTTCTTCAAATTTTAAATTATAAAAAGCTACTGTATAAATTGTATGGGAGCATGTGGGAAATAAACTTCCTCTCTTTTAAGGCTACTGGAGAGAGAAGGAAGAAAAAAAAACCTGAAGCGATTTCGGGCGAAAAAAAAAAAAGTTGATAACCTCATAAACAAAATTTCATCATGAAAACTGTACTTTTAGAATTTGAATTAAAAACAATGCTGGCAATGAATAACAATGAGTATTCATTATAAAATTTCCATTTTATTTCCAGGGTAGAATAGTATTTTTTTTTTGCTAAACCAGATTCATCCATATTTTAACTATGTCGAGTTTTAATGACATGAAAAATACTGCAATCGGCATGAGTCATGATTAAGTTCAATTAAGTACTTACTTGTTAATCGTATTAACTACAGTGCCAAATGAATTGTCTTAATTATTTTTAATTTGTACTCGTATTTTGCCTGTTTAAACGTTCATTAAATAAATTCATTCTATCCCAGATCCAGGTAGAGGGCGTCCCTCTTTCAATTGGTATTCCACCTGATGTCCTGAAGAAACAATGGGCAGATAATAAAGGGCCATATTACATTATATGATAAATTCTTTTTATATTATATTGAGTAGGATATCAAATTTATTATCTTTGAGTCCCCTATAACTATGAAAAAAAAAATTGTGTGACACATTACAGTTGATTTAGTTTAATAGATGTTTAATATGATAATTTTGCAAGATGTAAGAAAAACAAAAGTAAATATTATATATGCTATTACACAGGCCAATAGGTGTTTTGGTTAGTATTTCTATCTGATTTCATATGAATTTGATGCCCTGAATTCAAATATGGTATCAGGTTTTGCCAAGCAGCTCAAATTTCTATAGGCATAACATTTTAGTGTTATGGATGTTACACTATTTAAATTAAATTCATGGATCAAATAAAAAAAAAAACTTAACACGGAATTTTTATTATTATATTACACAAATATTAGTATACACAAAGGTAGAGGAAAAAGTCATCAATGAAACTAGTCACTGAACACCGAACTCCTTTTCCGTGACATTCTGGAATGCATTTTGGAACAGTCCCTTTTTAAACTCCAGCATTAATCTGTCATCATGTGTGTATCCCATCTTCCTTGGTAGTGGGCCTCAATAGTTTTAATATCCTGGTGAAATCTTTCACCTTGTTCCTTAATGGCGTCCCTACTGCGTTTTCAGGAAAACAATCTAAGTGGCTGTGTACATAGTGCACCTCGATACTCATGTTACACCCAAAGGTTTTGAAACTGTTTATCTTCTTCACCTAGTTTTTAGCTTTGAGTTTGTTCAGAAAATTTTCGACAACTGCAAAATGAAGTCCAGGCTTTTCGCTCAGTCTCAAACATCGAATTTATGAAGGCAGGATCTTTAACGATTCATATTATTTTTGGGCCGTCAAATATTCCTGGTTTTTCCCCTGTGTATGTAAGGCATGATCTGTTCTTATCCAGATGCTTTACAAACTGCTTCATAAGGCCCAGCTTTATACGCAGTGGAGGAAAGATGATTTTCTCTCGTTCAACTAAGAGGTCGTTAGTGACAGTCTTTTCCCCAACGTCCATGTTTTGTCTCTTAGGTCACTCTTTACTAACCCAGTAGTGTGTTTTGTCTCTTAGGTCACTCTTTACTAACCCAGTAGTGTGTTTTGTCTCTGCTATCCCAGAGGTACAAGAAGCAACGATATTTGGTGTGGCCACTTTTCTGCTCAAGGAGAAAGTTTACCATTTTTAAGTCCACATAAATCACCAATTGATGTTCATGATGCTTTATCTTCTCCGAAACCAAAGCTATGGTGTTATATTCTTCTTTCATTTTCGTTGAGCAAGTAATTGGTATTTATTCCCATAGTGCAGAAGGGTCAACGTGTTGGACCTTTAGATAACTGAAATCGGTTAAATTTTAAAATTATCTTTATTTTTAATTTTTGCAATTACTTAGTATTAAAGAAGACATACTTTCTTCTCTCGTGGGAGTCTATAATACACAATATAGTTGAAGCAAATCTTCATGAATAAGTTTGAAAACATTGTCTGAGGTCCACGATGCAAGCAAATGGAGGTAGAAAGAAAATAAATGCTTATGAAGGGATTAGTGGAAAATATCGTATATAAATTGGTAACTGCATCATTACAATTGCATGAAGTTTGTTGATATTTTATTAATTAAGATTTTTAATATTGTCGTAAAATTTTATTTGTTGTCGTTTCGATATTTAGTCTTGCAGGAAAATCTTTTAAGTTATGATCGTATGAGTTTTGCCATGGTGAGCAGTTGTTGGTAAGTGTAAAGCAGTTTAAGTCGTGATATGAATTTTTAGTTTAATAATTTAAGAGAATTGTAAGAGCAGGAGAAAATATGAGATGGATCAGTCAGTAAGCCGTGTGTCGGGTCGATAATGCTCGTTTTTTTTTTTGTTTCTGTTTTTTTTCCTTAGCTCTCAAACTTATAAAAATAGGATGTGGGAAAAATAAAGGAAAATTATTTTGGGCTAATGAGTGCCTTTCACTAAGGGGAGTCCCCCATTTGAAGGATGTATGAGAAGGATATAGGGTCGTTTTCGTTTAAATGCTGATCTAACGTCACTATAAGGTATATGCCTTTTTATTGGGATTGGAGAGTTATTAATAAATATTTGTTTAGTTTTGTCCGGTTTAGTCTGTTGTTAAAATGAAAATATTTTGGCAATGATATTCATAGGGTGTATGGATAAGCTAATGTTATCAAGTTTGTTGACTATTTTTTGTGGGTCTTGTGTGTTAGTGAGTGCAGTATTCGTACTATGTAAATTGCAAAAAATAGATTGTTTTGAATGTTCTTTGTAGTGAGTTGGCATAAATGACAATGACCATAGAAGCTTATGACGTAGGGCAGTGGACAGATGATCTCGGCAGGACAAACTGCACATTGGTTACAGGATCAAGGACGAAGGAAGCCTCACAGAGGCGGGAATTATAAGGAACTGTAAGTTGTAAAGATATGGAGTGAGGGGGATGTATAATGTGTTGCTAGGCAACCAAATGACGTATCGATCTAGATCCACCCCCTCCACTTACACATGTGTTAGCCCCCGCCATCTCAGTGAGCCTGGCCGAGCTCATTCTTATGTAGTCTTTGTGCCTGTCCTTAGTCACTGCTACCTTTAATCATAATAAATAAAGAACTAAATAATTTTTGATCTTAAACTCTAGATGAGTGAGCTCACAAGAGAAACATTGTAGTGCTATAAGTAGTCTTTGTGGCTGTGGTTTGTCACTACATTCTTCAACCATTATTATTTAGGAATAGTCCACGACTAATGGTTAATACTAATTCAGCCATGGCATTTCTTTTTTTTATTAAACTTTCAATATTTTCATTTTTTTTCACTAACTAAAGTTATTTACATCAACTATGAATCGAAGTTAATTTTTAGAAGCTTATCTTCTTCTTATCTTCTTTCTTCTTATTAGCTGAAACATAAAATCAAAACAAATTATTTAAAAATTGTCCTTAAACACAAGAAAAAGTTTGAACTTAAAAAAATGTTTCCAACATTATCTCATCACCATATTTCAAAAAGTTGTAAAGTTTACTTTAAAAATTTAAATCGGTTCAATCATTTTTACCACTATAATAGTAAGACAGACAGGTTTTATGTTACGTTAAAAACGTATTACTCATATGTTTCAGAAAAACAAACAGCTTGATACCCGTCTATGATGAATTATTATTAAATATACTTCTTTCAATGTATTTTTTTTATTGAATCTTTGATTTGTCTAATGATAACACGAAGTAGTCTTTCGCAAGGGATTGTGTCATATTATGCCGGATTTAGGTTACAATCTTCTCAGCAGGATTAAAAACGATTACATTAATAAATATTTCATTCCTGAAATACAAATAGTGTTTATGAAAAAGGTTTAATAGGCTAAGCATATCAATAAAAGGGAAATAATATTGTTTTTATCTTACCAATTGAGACAGTGTTTTTATCAATAATAAAACATTACCCTAATGGGCAATAAGTTATTGAGATCAATGAAATCATTCGTTCCATATTATTTACAGTTCATAATTCATTCACTCATTCATACAACATGCATAAATATAATCAGCCCAGAGGCCCACCCATCACCAAAATAATTATTGTGACTTCATTCCTAACGGACACTGGCCAAGAGCCACAGACACTCAGGACATGAACTCACTTAGATTAGAGCAACTGGTCGTCTCCCACTGCCATGAATTTATAGCAGGTCACGAGACTACTGCCGTTTTTTTTTTGTTTTTGTTTTTTCCACGCAGCCCCTTTAAATTTACAGATAATTATATACAATTATAGATCCTCAGGCGAATCTATAACTGCCGTTTGAATCTACGAAAGTATTATAACGGTGTGTGGAGCTTCATAATGAGGTGAGTTCCGGTTGAATTTCTTAAACTTATGAGGGATGATAGGTTCTGTTGATGACGTAATAAGAGACATTATTGTCAAGACTTTTGGCTGAAAGGATTGCATGCGATTGAGTCTTGATTGGCTCATTGTGCCCCATTCGATTAGAAATTAAAAACGAGTTACGTTTCTTCATTGAAAATTTAATAATTACATACCAACTAAATATTACTACTATGACTATGTACGGTTCGGGTAATGAGTTTATGTATATCCTTGGGAGCATATACAGCGACAAAGTAGCCACTTTGAGGGGAGTGCCCTTTTAAAGTCAAGTCATGCGCATTGAACACCGCAACTATGCGAACTACTGAAAAGGTTGTCAATAGTGTGGACTCACATTCAGCCACAAATAATGCAATGTCATGCCAGTATCTCGGAGTTATAACTGAAAAACTATTTTACATTTTTTTCCTTCATTTATTTACTCATAACTTTGACTAGCATCGTTACCAACTACAAATATGGCGTTGTTGGAGTTATTGTCAGTAATTCAGAAGATCTCTCCGTCTTCTCAGTCATCGTTGAATATCAACTATTTTAGATTTAAATTTGTTGAGGTTCCTCAATGTTAAGGGTTATATCGAATACGGTAACAAAAAAAAACAAAAACGAAACTAAAAGATAATCCAAAAATAATGTTTTGATTTAATGTCGTTTGATACCGTTTTGTTAAGTTTTTTTTGTTTCAATGGTTCGTGCTGCTTACACTTATATAATTAGTGACAAATGATGAGCAAAATGAAGCATTTTCGGTAAAATTTAGTATTTCAAAATTGTTCAATTTGTATTCAAGAAACACGCTAAATCCCTTTATTTTATCTTATTATATAGGATTTGGAAAGAATAGAGTAGAGGATTTCGGCTTACAGAATTCAAGAAAAAAAGCAAGTTTATGTTTAGTATTTACTATGCACATTGTGTTGGAATTGGATTAAGTTTATCAGAGAGTATTTTTTAAGATGTATTTTATATTGAGCTGTTCTCTCCCTGGAAATAGTAACATTTCTCGGAGAGCATTTACTGACTTTCTTGTAAAACGACAAAAGGCTGACATGGAACCTACACACGAGGCTGAAAAGTCAAGAACTTAACAGGCACTTTGAACAACTGCACAGACTACTTCTGCTGTACAGAAAATAAATTACTAATCTACAAAGTTATACTTAAGCCAATCTGTACATACGGAATAGAGCTATGGGGATACAGCAAAATAGTCAATCAAATGTCTTGAGAACAATAGTTAATGCCCCTTATTACGTCGACAACAAAAACCTTCGTAACGATCTTAATATACTCTACATTCTTGAACTTATCCCTTCCATGTTCATAAACCGTAGTACCCTATCCAACTACCCTAAACCTCTAGCGCAGCCATTACACTGCGCCTCTCATATAATCCCCTGGGAGACTAAAGCGGCAGTGACCTCGTGACCTGCTGTAAGCTTGTAAAACCTTGCATTTTCTGGCATATAGCACTATTCGATGCAGTGTTAAGGATTTTTATTTTTACAATGGGCTTAATCATTCATTAACTGTGCGCCCATGATCAAGGATAGATATTGTGATAAAAATGCTCTAAGAATTATAAAATATTGTTAGTCTCCACTTTGTTGCGGATGGTTCGGATTATATTGGTTCCTGGAATATTACACTCTAAATAAAATTAGAAAAGAAAAACATATCCGCGCTATTTTGTTTCTTAATATTCAACAAAGAGCCAATAATATTTCATCTACTGAGCTATCGTTCAATACTGAAGTCTCGGACCATGGAGCTCGGAGAGGATTGTCCCCAACAGGAAAGAAGAAGGAAGGGAGAAGGGCCAGAAGACCCAGTGACCCAGCTAGAGGACTGACCTAGGCCAACGGTCACTGTCCGGCTTATCCTGTCCTTAGGGCTGTCCTTAGGGACTGTCTGGGTCGAAGGGTCGCTGACATCAGGGTCAAGGGTCCTCTTACTCTAACGTCATTCATTGTCACTCGTTAGTGTGCCTAGTGTATCAACAAAGGACGACAGGCACATCCATTTTTTTTTCATTATATTAAATTATTTATTAATAAATTGTATTTTATATTAGTATACTTGTAAAAAAACAAAGTAGGCAACTAAAAATATAGAAGCCGCAATATCCAGAGATACTAAACGATTTTCTGCCAAAACAATGAAAATTGCATATAATATTAGCAATAATTGTAACTTCATTGACAATTTAGAATTAGAATGCTGTAATAGCATAACTATAGATATACATAAAACTGGCCCCTTTGTCAAATATGTGCGTATAATCAATCAATATTTAACCTTTAATGTCAATAACGTCAGTATGAGAATTAATCATAAGGACAATACTATTAAATACAAAGGAACGTATTCTTGAAAACAACGAGCAAATTTGTAGGCTGGAAGTAATTAATTATAATATACAAGAAACGATTGTGAAATAAATACTCAATGCTAAAGTGAAATATTATTTACTTAGTAACATCCCGCAAAATTTTAAATTTGATTTGAGAATATTGCATCACATGATTTTGTTTCACGAGTACCAACAGGTGTATTAATCGCAGTTTTTTACCCGGTTTTCCAATAGGTATTTGGAATGTCTCCATCACTCACAGTGATGTGATGAAAATGTTATTTTAATTTTTTAAAACGTCCCTTTGTCCATTGTCAAGTAAAAGCTCCTAGAGCAATGTAAATACGATGGAACGAAATGAGCTAACTCAAAGGGTAGATTTGCTACAGTTGTGCAGGTTCAGACGTGTATCAATTATAACTTTGCTACGCAAGACTTACATAACTACCCAGAAGAAAAAAAAAAACTTTATGTGTTATAAAACACAATATGTACAATTAGATATGGTTACAACTGAGAGCTTACTAGCCACTTGAATGCCTGAAGGGGTTTATGCCTAGGGGTATTTATGCGTGTATGAAAATGATAGCAGTAATGATAATAGTACAGATATTACTGAAAGGTCGTGGGAGACAGATATTCAGAATGGGGGTCTGGGAAAGGAAAATAAGTTATTGATAATTACAATAGAGCTGATTATAAGTTAAGAGATACAGTTCTTAGGATGTAATAACATCAATAGATAAGCATACCATTTGTTAATGATAAGATTCTATATATTACATAACTTATCGACATGTTCCAACGTGATCAAGTGTAGTACACATTCGGCAGAACGATGCCGGTTGCGAGATAGTAGTTAACCAGCGACTACTTTGTGTCTCAATTAGTGTGTTAAATATTCACAACTTTATTTATTTTAATTAGTCGTTAGTTACAAAATATGAGTTTGTTTAAATCGTCCTAACAATTTATATTATGTATGTGGTTTAGTGACGCCCAAGTCCTAAATGCGAAAAATTACTCCATTATTAAAAAAGTGCTATGGACTTTATTTTGGAATAACAAGGGCCTGGGTCCCACATTTTTGTTGTTTATTGTGTTCCAGGCTTCTCCCCGCGTGGAAACATGGTACATGCCACATGGTATTTGCTATCTCTATCTATGTAAGATTTGGAGGAAACCCAAAAATCACTTTCTGGGTCTTGGTTTAAAAGGATCACATAAAAATCAAAACAATGGGACCAGTAACGCACTGCGAAGAATTGCCCATACCAAAGCATCCCAAAACATGTGAATTTAGACTAAGAAAGCTCAGAGCCTTATGGAAGAAACAGATTCTGGTGATACAAGTATTGAACAAATCGGTTTATTTGAGCCTCATTTACTGACTCAAGAAAATTAACCATATCATAAGATTTAAAGTTATCCAAAAACCAGTTTGAAACGCTGGCACGGCTTCCCGGCAAAAAGGATGGTTCTTCTTCAAAAATATGTAATTTTATGTACTTAGTGTAGTCGTCGTTCTGAATTTAAAAACTATTTTTCTGAAGAAAATGGCTTAATGTTTTGTAATGACATTTATTCTCTTAAGGAGATACAAGTACAGAGTATGAATAGAATATTTGTGGTGATTTGAAAGCAATAGAACTTATTCTTGGTCAGCAGCCTGGTTACACTAAGTACTGTTGTATTTTATGTGAATGGGATATTAGGGGCAGAAAAAAACATTTCATAAGAAAATAATGGCCAAAACATGAAACACTAATTCCTGAATAGAAAAATGTGAAATATGAATTGCGTAATCCTAAAACTGTTTATTTGCCTCCGCTACACATAAAATTAGGATTACTGAAGAATTTCAAGACAATGGACAACTCTCCTGGTTTCATGCATGTAGCGACCGCTAACTACATAAGATAAATCACCCTATACTCTATTGCATATATATTGTAAGCAAAAGTAAATAACATGAACTAAAGGTATTATAGACAAATGTAAATGATCAAATATAAATCATGGTAAATGTGTTAAGCAATAAAAGGCGGGGGCCAAGCCAGTCACATGAGACGGGCCACCAGCTGTCAGTCATAAACATAACAACCCTTTTGGGGCCTCTCTACCTCCAGGGTACAGGGCTGCCGGGTAATTAGGCGTCGGTCGCGGCTCCTCACCACATGTGTGAAAACCAACCGCCAGCCTAGGCAATCTTGCAGTCCTCCCAGTAGGCAAGGGGAGAGTGTACTTAAGGCTCCTGGCCCTGTTAATTAGTCTGTCGTGACCTTTACTCGGTGACGCTTGGTTTCCGCTCGAACTCTGAAAACTTGACTAATTCTTTATGAAAAAACTCTGTACCTCTTCTCTTGAACATAGTGCATTGTCGGGGCACATACCTATCAAAAATGGAGTCAGATAGTAACGCCGTCATGAAACGATTGTCCAGGTTATAAACTCGAACAATCCGCACTTGTCACCAAGCTAGCTAGGGTGATCAGGCGCCCCCTAGTGACGTCCCGACAATGCACTTAAAACAAGTTTTCACTTTCCTAAAATTGGTGTAGCAAAAATCAAAGAAGCAACATTTGTGGGTCCACAAATACGATCAAAAATACATGATAAAAAGTTGAGGAACTATTGAATCCACTGGAGAAAGCAGCTTGGCAAGCATTCAAAAATATTAGTTTTTTAGGGATACAAAAGGCGGAAAATTACCATGATATTGTCAACGATCTTATAACATTTTATAAAAATTTGTTTCTAATATGTCCTTAAAAGTACACTTTCTGCACTCACGCATATATTTCTTCCCTTAAAATCTTGTCGCAGGGAGCACGGAGAACACTATCAACAGGACATTTCAGTTTGGGAAAGGTAAATGGAATCCTAATATGGTTAAGAATTGTTGTAGGACATCAAGAGGGATGCTCCACAGGCAGAATATAGCAGAAAAGCGTCGTATCTTACTTTCTAGAGGAGTCAAATGTTTTATTATTGTATAATTAAGAAGAATGCATAAAGTATTAAAATGTTTGGAATTAAATGCCTGTCCCTCAGAAACCTTGTGTGATAGGGAAAAACGGATATCACATTTGAATTCAGGAGAACAAATACTATCAGAATCACTTATTTATTTTTAATATATAAATAAAAATATATTAATAAATAGCTAAAATTTTAAAACAAAAAACACTACATTAAACATTAAAGCAAAACTTTATTTCTTGAATTATCTTTCTTTTATTTTTTCATTACCCAAATTATTGCGACCTTGATTACAAGCAACAAATCGACTTTATTAAATCTAAAATAGGAGCGCCTACACATGACTTACCTCGTAACATTCAAAGATGACTGAGGTGTCGTTGAAATAGAGATAATCCAAATTAATTACAATATCTTCAAATGCATGTATGAACAAAATGGGGAGTACTCACTGCATTCATGTCAGACAAGCAATTTTATAGCATTCGCTGCTTGCAACGCTGGTCACAGTTATGTATTAGTAAACAAACGTAAAAAAATACAAAAATTACTTGAAACAAGAGTAGTGACTTGAGAAGGCTAGAGGAGAAGTCAGAGAAAAACGAGTCAGTTAATAAACACCGGGCCGACATTCACATTTGAAAATATTAAATAGGATAATATATTCAGACTATACTTTTCCCTTACGTCCCTTCATGGTTTACTAAGTCGGATATTACGTGATTTCTCGCTTCTCTGCATTTGAAAAGTTGGAGGAAACTTTCAATGGAAACGTCAGGAAAATTTAAAGTAATTACATCACGACAATGAAATCGCGATTACCACTGGCTTAGTAACTGTGGCGGTATTTATTTATATTGGAGCCCCCCCCCTTTTAAGGAAATTTCTCAAAGGATTTAAGGAACATTTCAAATCAGATTGGCTTTCGAAGGTACAATAACAACGATAACGTATACACCCGAATATACTGCTTTGTGTGTGTGTGTGTTTTAGTGAGTACAGGTATACATTTATTACCAAACCCAAAGTAGAAGCTTTACTTTAGAACAGGTATGGTGTGATCGTTTTTTGTGCTTTTTTTATGACCGCCTGTCTGTCCTTAGAAATCGTACAAATGAATCAATCAAACAAACAGAACACTTCACACTGCCCTGATTATTAAAGTATGGAACAAAGTATTGGCACACATACAGAGTAATAAGGTCATTGCAATTGTAGACAAATTAAATAAGATTTTGGTTTTGGTGAAGCTATTAGTGAGGGTCGGGGCTCAAATCCAGAACCTCCGTAATATCCATTTGTGCAAAAAGAAAAACTATATGGGGGATGTAATTGTTCGAAAATTACATAGCTACATATAGGGTTATAGATTAGAAGGGAATTAGGCCATATTACACACAATAATGGATGCATTTTATTTCTAATTCAAAATAAATATACTATTAATGATTCTACATTAAATATTAGTATTTTTGTACCTCCAAACATACTTAATTTAGGCTACATGTATTTATTATACTATGGAATGTAGGAATATATCTCAGATAATATCTCAAAAGTAGTTAGCTAAAATATTTATCGAAAAAAGTCTAATAAATATTTATGACCAATCTTTAGGTCTTACCGGCTATCGCACTGCTAACTACACCCAACCTGCCACTTCGTCTCAAACTGATGATCTATAAATGTGTCTCCGGTCAGCTCTGCTGTACGGTGCCCTACAATATAATCACTTGACGAACAATACAGCCAAATGACTCCAACATTTCCAGAATGGGATCATACGAAAAGTTGGCCAGTGTACCTCTCGAGAGAGGTTAAAAAACGCTGACCTGCACCCGTTTCATGGTGTGCCGTCGGTGGGTGAGTTCATTCGCCGGACTCGTTGCTGCACCTAACCAACCCAGTGTTAAACATTATGACCCCACCACCCCTCCCGCATCGATGGCAACAGACTGTCGGGGAAAAATTAGGGTGAGAATTAGTATGTAAGTTAGTTTTAAGTTTAATCAAAAAGGTGAGCCCCATCACCTTTATTAGTCAGTTCAGTCCAGCCACGTATAATGTGTAAAAAACCTGTATATAATGTAGCGATGCTACAGAAAATACAAAAATAATTTGTACATAGATTCGCCTGAGGATCTATAATTGTATATAATTATCTATAAATTTAAAGGGGCTTTGGAATGAGAATGAACAATTGTTAATTAAACAGTTAATTGTTAATTTCATGTGACTGATAACTAATGGTAATTAATTATTTCCGTTAATATTATACGGTACATTTTGGGTGTTATTTGTTATTTTTTGGGGTACATATTATTATTCATCATTTAGACTAGACTTTAGTTTCTATAAGTGAGGTGAATCCCGTATGTTTTCCTTTACCTCAGCGTGAATATACAAATTAATATATTCTTTGTAATAAAAAACAACAACGTTGTTTAGCACTGTGATTTGGTCAAGGGAACTTCATAACAAGTAACAACTGTATTATTTGAATTCTCTAATCTTTAAAAGAGTAAATGAACTACATGTTAGGTGTAATAATTTAGATGGTAAATCCTCAATAGTAAATGGTGTCCACATGTCATGTTATGTAAATACCAATGTTTCCAGTTGGATGTTCGGAATGAATTTATCAGATTATATTAATACGTAAATAGTTTAACCGTATCGTCTATTTGTCAGTATTTAATTTAATTCCGAACTTATTGCAATATTGAAACATTCTCTGTCATCTTCCCTGAAAATAAACAAAAATTATTTTCCTTTTAACACCTATTTTAGAATGTAACCATTTAAAGACTTTACACCTTTCCATATTTTATCAATAAATCTTCTGCATCAGTAATGGAGTGTCAAGTATCTCTCTCTCTCTCTCTCTCTCTCTCTCTCTCTCTCTCTCTCTCTCTCTCTCTCTCTCTCTCTCTCTCTCTCTCTCTCTCTCTCTCTCTCTCTCGCTCTCTCTCTCCCTAACTCCCTCTCCCCCTAGAAAATCAAAATCACTCCAGAAAACCAGAAAATTAAGGTCCCAAACATAGGCAAGCGATTTTATTGTAGTATTGTAAAGATATTTTTATGATCAATGGAATTTTATTTTAAAAAGTAAATAGAAATGGTGTTTTGAACCTCACATACCACCACACTTGACTTATACTAAATACTAAATATAACTGGAAGTAATGTGTGTTTCAAGTGGCTTGCTCTACACCAAAAACTTTAGTTATTATTATACCTTCACTGAGGTGCTTTTCAGTTATATTGTAAATCAAGCATGGAAGGAAGAAGGCAGAAGTGAAAATGTCCTTGCAGCAACTGTAAAATACTGAATCTGTAAATACTCTATTTTAGGCCATTATCTGTTCCTGACTAGGTAACTATTAACTATTAACAATTAACATTGATCCACTGTTATTTGAAATTACAAATCAATAAATAACAGTGTTGACAAGTTGAAAAGTGTTGACAAACTTTAATAAAACCGTTTAATAATACTTTCTATGCCTGGTAATTATTAATAATTACAAATAATAGTGGAACCAATACTACAATAAATATTTCTCATGTTATTTAACTTAAAAATCGATTGGTAAAGCCAATTATATTTGTAATATAAAGCCACAAAGTTGTGCACTAGAACCATACAGGACCTTGAAGTTATAAAATAAACTAATTATTATTACTAATTATCAGTAAAAGAAAAAATATTGGCAAGATCGAGGACTCAAATCCGGGTCTCCAATGGGTTGTCATCTCCAAAGTCTACCTTGCTAATATTTTTTCCTTTGGCTAATAATTATCATTAATAATGGAAATAACTATTATTATTCATGAACTTTTTATTTAAGTCCTTTTTACCCCTCATGAAACACCAAGTAAAATTGCAGCATTCACATTTATAGATATCACTATATTAGTATATTTTGAAAAATGTGAATGATGCAAGCAAGAAACGACGTGGTTCTATTTCATCAGTAAGCAATTCCGTTAGTCGAGTAAGAAGATGGAAATATGTTTATGTCGAGCTCCCACGGGGCGTGAATCACGAAAGTGAGTATTATTTATACACTTAATACGGATTAAGAAAATGAACGGTTCAGTTTTAATGTAATTAATTTGTTTCATCCGTATTAAGTGTATAAATAATACTCACTTTCGTGATTCACGCCCACTGGGAAACCTCATTTCGAATTTATTTATACATAAACTGAATGAGAGGGGGTTTGAAATTTTGTTGACTTTTTCTGTTTATTTATTTTTTTTTGATTTTGCTGGATAAGTTTGAATTTTATCTTTGAGAAGTTGGAAAAGTTTTGTAACTCCTTTGCCTGAACTGTGTCGTAAATATCCCTGACCGGGACCGCTGGCGGGAATATAGATTCTGGAATATAGCTGGCGGAACACAATATTCCCCGCTCCAGCCAACCCATGACTACGATTAGTCTTGCTCACTGTCACTGGAATCGCTTATACAGAGTGCTCTCATTATACCTTATATATTACAGGCCGCGGCTATGTCTTCACCTATCCCATTCGCGTTTTAATCGCTCTCATGCAATTCCTCGCCACATCCCTCACTGAGTATTCCGATAGTAAAAAAAATAAATAAACAAATATGTGAACACAATTCTTCCTCTACTCTATGCAACTATTCTTTTTCAAAGGATCGCTTTTATACGCATAAAAATTAAAATATAAATATTTGTTGGTGAATGTAATTCCATGTAAATAGTGTTGCCTCAAAAAGCACCCGAAACAAAAAAACACGGGTAGAATAGATAACACTTTAGTTAAAAATACCAAATATTTAATAAAGGACTTTAGTTTGACTCCCTAATTTAAATTATAGACAAATATATTTAAAAAAAAAATAAAACTACCAATATAAGGTAACAAGTAGATCCAATGATCCGTGGTTTTCACCTTTTTAGGTCGAAGAGAAAGAAACGCTTATCTTTTAACATCATTCACTCGCCCATTCATACTATACAAACAGCCCAGAGGCCTCCAAAATCCACATGGTTTTCACTTGCCTCGCATGCGAAAAAGGAAGCGCTCCTCCGTCAGCCGCGTCATCGAATACGAGCCAGTGGAGGCTGACAAAGAGCGCGAGAGCCACATACGCTCTGGACATGATTGGAGAAACTAGCATTTGCCAGGACTCCCACTGTCACAAATCTATAGCAGGCCACGAGGGCACTGCCGTTTCAGTCTCCGAGGAGGATTATAGGGATGAGTGGAGCAGTGCAATAACTGTGCTACGGGATTAGGGTGGTTGGATAGGTTACTATGTAATTTCATGAACTTAGAAGGGATGAGTTCAAGAATGTAGGGTATATTAAGATCGTTATGAAGAGTTTTGTTCCTGACGTAATAAGGAGAATTTACTATTGTTCTCAGGACTTTTGATGGAAAGGATTGGATACGCTTTTTGCTGTCCCCCATACCTCTATTCCGTATTGGCTTAAGTATAACTTTGTAGATTAGTAATTTGTTTTCTATTGAGAGATGGGATGTACTTTGAAGTAATCTGTACAGTTGTCCAAAGCGTCTGTTTAGCTCTTATATTTTTAGCCTCGTATGTGAGTTCCAGGTCAGTCGTTTATTGAGATGGAAGCCTAAGTACCGTACTATCTCGGATACAGGGAGAGGAGTGGAATTAAAAAAACTATTGGACAAGTCTTGCGACGGAGGGTGAAGGTAATGTGGGAAAATTTTGTTGCACCAATACTCGATCTAATCAAGGTGTTTTTGAAGGTTATGGGATGCTATATCGGGGTCTGAGTGGGATGACAAGACTGTAGTGTCGTTTTCAAATGTGGCCAAGAAGGTATTGGGAGTAGAGGGGACATCAGCGGTGTATAGGTTATAGAGGATGGGACCCAGGACACTGCGCTGTGGAACTCCAGCTTTGGGATAATATTATGGATAGTAGTTAGAATATTCTGAACCACAGTGGACTTGGAAGAAGCGGTTTGAAAGGTAGAACTTTAGGATTAGGAAAAGGGTCTGTGGTAAATATCTTTTGAGCTTGTAAAGCAGGCCTGCGTGCCAAACCATGTCAAAATCTAGAGCTATGTCCAGAAATGCAGCAGTTCAATACTGTTTGGATTCAAGGGCTGAGGAAATGTGATCAACAACGCAAAGACCTTGTTGAGCAGTGGAATGTCGTTAACGGAAACCAAACTGGTTTGTAGGAAAAAGGTTTTTGGATTCAACAATTGGAAGTAGACGTTTTAATAGGAGTTTTTAAAATATTTTTAAGAGGATAGGGAGTAGGCTAATTGGACGATAAGATGAGGCGTCATTGGGTGGTTTACCGGGTTTGGCGAATAGGACAATAATGGAATGTTTCCAGAGGAGAGGATAATGCAATTATAAATGTAGGTTAGGAAGATTACGGCTTAAGGAGGAAGTTGTTTGAGAATTTGGGGAGTAAGGAGGTCATATCCAGGGGATTTTCGGTAAGGTAAGTTTTTTTAGAAGGTATTTCACATCAGAGAGGTTAACGGGCTTTTGGTGGAGGTAAGAGAGGTATAGGTGAAGTGAGGAAATCTTCAACAGTTGTGCTACGAGTATGGTCTGAGGAGTAAGGTGAGGAGTGAAAGTACTGGAAAGATGCAGTGTGAATTCCTCCGCCCTCTCGCCATCCGAAGCCACCCAGGACCCATCTGCAGTAGTGATTGTACGAGCGGCGATCAGCAGGATGTCGGGATGTTTGCCACACTGTTCGGGAGTGATTAGGTCTTTGAGATGCTGTGATAAGCGATTTTGATTGTGAATTTTTGGATGACGGTGGGGCGACGATGCCTCCCAAGCCGACCTCTTGACCAGAGTAGTGAAAGAATGCACTGCATGATCTAAGTGTTGGGATGTTTTCAGGGACACTTTTAGGTCTATGGAATCTGTAAGAAGCTAGCAGAAGTGGTCCCAATCGATTCGGCCCCTAATAAATGAAGGAGGAGGCAGTTTATGAATTGGTCTTAGAGAAATGGTTAATAATAAAGGGCAATGATCGGAGGAGAGGACATTGAGGCGCGTCAGTGAATAGTTTAGTGTTTCTAAACTATTGCAGAAGAAGATGTCAAGGTGATCTGGATTTCGGTTGGGATCTGATGGCCAATAGGTGGGTGTGTCACGAGATATCGTGGAGAAATGTTTCCGTGTGAGTGCAGACAGCAAAGCACGTCCTCGTGTATTCGTGGATCTTGACCCCCCAGTTTTGGTGCTTCCCATTAAAGTCCGCACCCACAAGGAACTGATGTCCAATGGAGTCTAGAAAAGAGATAAATTGGGAATCGGAAATGGATTTATTGGGAGGGCAGTACACTGATGCTAGGGTAAGGGGGAAAGTGAAGGTGTACTACCAAAGGAACTAAGTGATGAGAAATGGATGGGTAATTAGGGTTCAGAACTCTGTAAGAAATGAGGTCAAAAGGCTGGTGAGATCTGAAGAACTTGAAGGTGGAGGAATATGCGAGATGTGTGGTTGAGGATGAGATTGAGTTTGTGGTTTGACGGGTAGAACGGAATGCTGAGGATGTTGAGCTTGCGGACAGGATGTGGGTGGTTCCTGTGACTGCTCTCTGTAGCGAAAGGCATCGGCAAAAAGGACAAAAAGCCTCATATTTCTGGCTGGGACGCTTCTTGAGCTACCTGTGACTGGCTTCTCTTCTTCTGGCCGACGGCGTTGTTCGCTCCTGGACATTCTGTAAGCCTCGTAGCCCTTGTAGTTGCCTGGATGGCCTTGCTGGCACAGCACGCATACTATAGGCGATTTCAGGGGTTTCTTACATAATTCACTTTTGTGCTGCCCACTGCACTTTACACACCTAGGAGGGTGGTGGCAGTACGATTTTGTGTGCCCATATGCCTGACAGTTATGGCACTGGACGATGTCGCGTTTGAGATACGGTTTTTCGACCTGTATTCTAGTGTAATACAGGTGTGTTAGATTGTATATCTTCTCCGCTCCAGGTGTTCACTCGAGATCAAGAAAGAGACAAACAACAATGGTAACGCCGTGTTTATTGATTCTTGTTGCCTATCCTCGCGTAACACGTTCGTTATTTGGCGAACTAGAAAGCTAAGAGTTCGTCTTCTATTTCTTCAGCTGGTGTGGCTGGATGAAAATTTCTGATCACTTGAGTTGATAAGTGTAGAAGTCGGCATTAGTTTCTTCCAAATATTTGATAATGGCCCGATAAGTATCGGGAGTGTCCGGAGAGATTTTAGTGTCCCGTGACCTATTGAGGCACGTATATTTTCCCGTACCTACTATTTTACTTATTTGTGAGCATAGTAATTTAAAGTTTCTTATACTACACGAATATAGCAGGCGGCTTGCTTGGGCTGTGTAGGTGTTTTGATAACTTCCATTTCTTCTGCTTGAATATTTTTCAACGCCTCAAAGGCGTTACGCGTGAAGAAACGGGACTCTACGGCGGTTTCTTTTTTGGATGTGCTGGCCTGTGGCGGTATCTCTCTTCCATGGAACTAGCTGCAGAGGAGGTCATTTGTAGGTTCCTATTTGAACGTCTTAGTTTTCGCTTTACAGGCAATGGTGTCGGGGTTGACCCTAGACACCTTGATCTTTTTTTTTATTTTGTGACATCAACTGCTGATAACATCGCATTTTATCATATCACGAACATTTATTAATATTATTATTAATAAAAAATAGGTTGCGCCACTTGGAATGACCACGAATTCACACTCGGTATCTGAGGGTAGGCGAAATCCGTCCGGTTCCCAAAGGCGAGTGTGAACTGGAGAGAGGCAGACTGAATTGCCGTGGGGAACACGGCTTGGTAAGATTGCAGGGCCACGACAACCGTTGTCCACTAGGGAGAGGTCTCTCCCAAGGGTCTCTAAATCCTAGATTTAGCGAGACGAAGGCAGAGATTCCCATTAGGAAGGTGTGGGGTCTGACAACGCCGGTCTAAAACGTAGCGAGGTGTGGAGAGAGAGATGCAGAGGTTTTCATAAAGAAGCAGCCAAGTTTCAGAGTTTAAAGCAGAGCAGACACGAGCCAGTTCCCAGGAGAATGATATACAGGCCCCAAACCACCGGTCTTAAATACCCAGCTGGCTTCGTCAGTAGCCAATCAGGACCGTTTTTATAGTACCCAATGAGGGTTGAGTATGGTGAGCCGGGAAGGTCTCTCGGCGGTTGGGTCTACTACCTGCCACTGGCAGCTGGTGCCCCAGCTCCTATAACTAATTGGCTCCTAGCGGTATGTTTTATTGTTTGCGATATTTACAATGATTTATTTTTTGGTAATGTTATTTACATTTGTTTACAATATATATATATATATATATATATATATATATATATATATTGAAACCTACCTCATTTTCTACCATTCTATTTTTCTAATTTAATAGATCAATTGACCTTAACTAATTTGGTAGGTCCGTCATGAGATCTTTAATTCAACTTGTTTTTATGTCTTCGACATAGGAAATTATCCCGATTGAATCGCCCGATCTCAAGGCTAATGTTATAGTTATTAATAAATTGAGAAACTGGGAATTGTGAAATATATACAAGTAAAATGGTTATAGCAAATAATTATAATTATAAATAGTGCTGACATTATTTATATAAAAAAATATTCAATTCCTTTTGAACAAGGATAGTTACTACTAATTAGTTATATAAAAAAAATGATAATTGAGCTCAATCTCTTTTTAATGGATCCATAATAAAAAAACAATATCTATATCACCCAATCGATAATATCCGTGTAATCTTCTTCTTCTTCTTCTCCTCTGCTTGTGTTGATGACCGTCAACGGAACGGGAGCTTGCTCTGCTTTGCTCTCTGGCTCTTGGCTAAGACTACCCTTTTATCCCATCCCCACTCCTAAGAGCATAAGGGCAGATGCTGGACAAAGTGGGAGGGTGGCTGGTCATGATATTCTCAAATATCATGAATGTTACAATATATATATATATATATATATATATATATATATAAGTTAATGTTTATTGAATTACAAGCTAAGAAAGGTTGGTAATAAGAACACGTAGAACGTTATAACAAGACTGCTTTATTTAGACCAAGATACCTCTATCTATAGGTATTACCTGTAAACATATACAGATAACATATGTTTGGGGATTAAGGCTGGGCACTAGCGGCGCCTGGACTTAACTCCCCCCCACCAGTTTACGAACACCCATTCGCAAACTTTGAAGTCCAACACTCGGACGTCTTAGTCCATTCAAATAATGCTCCGCTAATGTTACAAAGGAGCAAAGGCCAGCCCCGCCCGTACACAGCCTGTAATCCCTCACATTAAGCTCTAATCCTATAAAACGTAAAAACCAACTGTCACTTGTAAACAAAAAACATAAAAGAAAACTTTGACTTTTAAAAAAAAACAATACTTCTGTGGGAAAAATCACATAACTATAACTATTTACAATGTTCCTTGCGTGTATGCTGCGAGGACACTCCAGCTCATTCCTGATCTACAACCTCCCCCCCTGGTGGAAGCTTTAACTGTTCTATGTGGACATTTCGCCGCTTCTTAGGGGGTCGTATACTCTCAATTGTCACGACGTTGTGTTCCCTAATCACGACCACTTTAAATGGGCCCTCATATCGCACCAGCTCTTTGCTCCTATTTGACCCTAGTTTTTTATAGACGATAGTCCCGATTTTAAGTTCCCCCATTCGATCCCGGACTTTGAGGTTTTCCCGTTCCACTCGTCTCGCTTTGTCCCTCGTTATCCTTTCTCGGACTTTGTCGCATATTTTCCTCAAACCGACAGTATTACTCGCCATTTTCTCCGCCATTCCCTTGTCTGCTACCGTCTCTGCCCCATTTCTCCGTCTTTCGCGCAGCCCAAAGAGGATCTCGAACGGGGAGAACCCCGTCCCGGTGTGGATCGAATGATTGTAAGCGGCCACCGCCTTCGGCATTGCCTCATTCGCCGGCAGACCCTTTTCCGCGTGATATACCCGCAGGTGGTCACTCAAGGTGCTGTGCAATCTTTCTATCCCTCCTCTACTCTTAGGGTGCCCTGGGGTATTAAGATGCCAAGAGACATCGAGAGTCTTCATTTCTTTTCGGATGTTGGCATTGTCAAATTCTCTGCCCCCATCCGACGAGATCCGGTCTGGTACTCCGTAAAACTGGAACCAGGTATTTAATGCCAGCATTACCGCGTCTGATGACCGATCTTGCACCGGGTGCGCCATGGCCACTTTGCTAAAGCTGTCGATTGTGGTAACCCACTTATACCCTCTCCAAGTGAAGGTATCCACTTGTAAGTCACTCAACGGTGTCTCGGCGGTGGGCGATTCTTCTTGTCGCCCCCGTGGCGGATGTCTGTCATACTTCGTAGTGAGACAAACTGCACATGCCCCTATCATTTCTTGTATGCTCTTTTTCATTCCCCACCAAAAGTACCTCCGCCGCAACGTTTCCTGAACTCCACGGTGGTTCGTTTTTCCTTGGTGATAGGCCAGCGTCACTTCCAGCTGCTGTTCTCTGTCTTTGAGTGTCTCCACCATCGACGTGCACCGAATAAATATCCTATCCACTCCAAGTTGTTCCGTTCGCCAGAGTCTACGAATTTTCTCCCAAATAGTGGCATTCCCTACAAATACATGATGGGTCTTTCCGGGTTCCGAGGCATCTTTCAATGCACGGCAAATTTGGTCGTTCCTAACCCCTGGTGGCGACCAAATCGTCGCGATTTTACTTCTCCCATAACTGTCATATGCGATCTGCAGCCGCCCTGAGGTCTTGGATTTCCAAATAATCTGCCGTCTTTTGTCGTTCACGATCCCTTCTGTTACTTCCATTTCAACCGGTCTTTCGGCGGCGGAACCTTCCTCTTCAAGGGTTTCCTCACCTTCGCTATCTCCTCGCGTACCAAGGCTTCCATCCTCCCCGGGTGTCCATTCCCGGAGAAACTGTTGGTTTTCCCCGGATGGTTCCCCTTCTTCCAATGCATTCACAGTAATGGCTCTGGACAGCCAGTCTGCCACTACGTTCTCTTTCCCGGGTTTATATATGATCTCCATATTGTACTGGGACAAAAACTCTTTCCACCTCGTGACCCGCGCCGAGGACTCCTTTAACTTTCCTACCCATTGTAGGGGTCTGTGGTCGGTGTGAACACGGAATTTTCTGCCGAAGACATATGGGCGGAAATGGTCTATAGCCCAGACGATACCTAGGAGCTCTCTCTCTAGAGCACTATACCGCGCTTCCGTTTCTGTGAGCCGTCGACTAGCGTACGCCACCGGGCGCTCCCCACCGTCTCTCTCCTGCGACAACACTGCCCCCAGTGCGTATTCGCTGGCATCAGTGGTGATTGTGAAGGGATGTTGGAAATCGGGAAATGCTAATATTGGTTCCTCTTGTAAGCTAGACATACATTTCCGGATGTTCTGCTCCATGATTGGGGTAATTACCACCCTCGCTCCCTTTCGCAGTAAATTATTAATAGGCACCAGGTACGCCGCCATGTCCGGCACAAATCTTCTGTAATAATTAAGCGTCCCCAGAAGTCGACGGATCCCCTTAACATCTGTGGGCACCACCATCCTTCTAATCGCCTCGACCTTCGTAGAGTCTGGCTTAACCCCCTCCTGTGAGATGGTGTGGCCCAAAAAATTGATTTTTTTCTTCCCCAACAGAGACTTCTCCATGGACAATTTTAATCCGAATTCGCGGACTCTTTGAAATACACTTCTTAGGTGCTCAACGTGCTCTGCCTCCGTTCTGCTGAAAACTAACAGATCGTCCATGTAGACCTGGCATACCGCTTCGTCTATTCCCCTCAAAAATTCATCCATTAGGCGTTGAAAGGTGATCGGGGCGTTTTTCAGTCCAAATGGCATCCTGGTAAATTGATAATGCCCCCTCTCAAATGTAAAGGCCGTTTTGTCTTGGTCGTTCGCACTCATCTTGATCTGGTGATAGCCTGCCTTTAGATCTAGGGTACTAAATATTGTCGCCCCGTTCAATCTGTCTAATATGTCCTCAAATCGGGGAATAGGATACTTCTCGTCCGTCGTGTTCTCGTTTAACTTCCGATAATCGATAACTACCCTGTATTTCTCCGTCTCGTCCCCAGGTCTATTTTTCTTCCTCACTGCCCATAGAGGACTGTTATATGGCGAAGTGCTATCAATTATAATCCCTTGCCGTTTGAGACTCTCTAGCTCCTCTCTAATATGCCTACGTAGTGCCTGCGGATATCGTCTCTCTTTCACGTATGTGACGCGTTCTTTCTTTAACTGGATCTCGTGGACCGTCTTCCCAGTCGCTCCTAGCGTGTCTCCCTCTACGTAAAAAATATCCTCAAACTCCCTCTGTAGGCCTTCCCTCCAGCCCTCTATTTTATTAACCGCCCCTATCCGCGCTCTTCCGTCCCATATAGTCCCTTGACATTTATATTCCACTTTCCCCAACTTAATGTTCCATTTTTCCCCGATATTCTCCACACGCGCGCCTACCTTCCCCAACATGTCGCACCCAACTATCACCTGGTACTCCCGCGGCATGTTTCCTACGATATGTATCTTTAGATCTCCCCCTTTCTTCGCCCACCTATTTAGCCCTATGACTAACTCTCCCACTACCTCGCAAGGGCCTCCCAGGGTGATTAAACTACAATTACATACCTGAATCTGGAGTGCCCTCTCTCCGCCATACAGCCTCTCCAGCGCTCCGCGGGACATGATGGTGTTGGTGCTTCCCGTGTCCACCAGACACATCTCTCCTCCTTTGACCCTAATTATTGGCAACGCACACATCCTCTCCCGAATTGCATTACATCTCAGGATGCGGTCGCCTCTCTGCCAACACGCTCCTCAGGCTTCATCACGTTGCTCCCATCTACGTGACTCGACCTTCTGCCCTGTCTGTCTCCTGTTTCTGCTGCGCCTCGCTTCTTCTCCTTCAGTTCCCGAAGTCCCTGATGACTCATCTTCTGATGATCCACTCTCCCCATGTGTCATGATCCGTCTCTCTCTTACTTCTTGAGTGTTTACCTCCATTGGTTCTGGTCGTTGGTATTCTCTCCTCCGGAAGATATACGGGCAATGCCTCGCGATGTGCCCTTCCTCGCCACACTCAAAACATTTTGTTCGAGGACACTGTGCTACTAAATGTCCTGCCTTCCTACATCCGTGGCATTTTCTTTCTTCCCTGGGCGGGGCATACCTCGGTCTCGTTCCTCTAAATCTTCTTTCTCCTGTCGTTCCCTTGTCTCTGCCAATAACGGACGTTTCTGGTCTCCTCCAGGTTGGTTTCAGGGTCCGGGTTCTTTTGTATGCAACTCGGCTCCACTCATTGTCGACGTCTTGCACCCTCACTTCTTCCTCCTTGGCACTAGTGTCGATCATTGATTGTGCACACTCCGAGAACGAGCGCTCATCAGAGAATCCTTCCTTTCTTCCTGTCTCCTTGGCCAGTTGCACTTTTAGAATTGTGGATAAGAATCCCATTCTACCCTCCACCTCTTCTACGCTAATCGACTCTCTCATCTTCTCCGTTATCTTATTGAAACGGACTACTAACCCCGCAGCATATTGCCCGTTACTTTGTCTTGGGGACTTTGTCTCCCTAAACATTTGGAATATGTCCTCCTCGGGAGTCCATCGTCCTCCTCCGTACGCCTTCTTTAATCTCATCTTAATTAATTCCCACGGGGTTTCTTCATCTGCCTGAATTTGATTCAGTATACTTCTCTTGACCCGACATATCAGGGCCGCCTTCAACGATTCCGCGTCTCTGGGATCTATTAAATTTTCTTCTGCTTTAGCTCCAATTAAAGCTATGAGACGGTCTCCTCCTTTTAGGAAATGGTTCAGCTCACCCAGTTCCCCAGTGAATCTCTCCAGCTCCGCAACAGCCTTCCTCAGATCCTGGGTATTCATCGCTTTTACCCTCATCAGCGCGAGCGCCGTGGCATGAACTTCTGGCATAGTTCCCACTCTTCTAATATCTGCTCCCTCTACGAGATTCAAGACGGGCTGTCTCAAAACTCCTCCTTCAGTCATCTTCTCTCTTTCGCGTATAGAAGAAAAAAAAACAAAAAAAAATTACGCTCGCACTCGATAACTCTCTTTCTCCACGGTTCCCGGGTTTCGGCACCAGTTAATGTTTATTGAATTACAAGCTAAGAAAGGTTGGTAATAAGAACACGTAGAACGTTATAACAAGACTGCTTTATTTAGACCAAGATACCTCTATCTATAGGTATTACCTGTAAACATATACAGATAACATATGTTTGGGGATTAAGGCTGGGCACTAGCGGCGCCTGGACTTAACTTATATATATATATATATACATATATGTAAGTTTCGAATTCAGAAACATAAAGGAGGCGGAGGTTCTCAGGTCATAAATCGAACACTTGCAGATGTAGTTTAGAACTGTAATATTAAACATATGTACACATTAGCTAGCGCTACAAATATTACAATAAACAAATATAACTTATAACTAACCTGAATCAATACAATTGTCGATAATAAGTGTTGACCATTGTCTTAACAAGAGTACCCATATTCAGGAGGTTACAACTCGGAGCATCATTCAATCCTGGCGAGCTCTGTAGGGACGTTGGCGGTAACGTTCAAAGTTACATACACATTAGAGTATAGGGGGATTTATCTTATGTAGTTAGCGGTCGCTACACGTGGATCACATGAAAAAAACTAAACGCGGTATTTTTATTATTATATTATACAAATATTATTATATACAGAGACAGAAAAAAAAGTGAAAAAGTTAAGAAACAGACTAGTCACTGAAAATTTCGGAAGCTTTTTTTCCGTGACATTCTAGAATACATTTTGGAACAGACCGTTTTTTAATTCCAGCAGTATTCTACTATCATGAGCGTATCCCATCTTCCTTGGAGATCTTTCACCTTGTCCCTCACTGGTGTCTCTCCTACGTGGCTGTGTTTTGAAACTGTTGAGCATCTCGTTTACCAGTTCAACATAGTTTTCAGCTTCGCGTGTGGCCAGGAAATTTCCGAAAACTGCACAACAAACAAATGAGGTCAAGGCTTTTCGCTAAGGCTAAAACATCGGATTTATGAAGGCAGGATCCTTAATGAGTTATATTATTTGTGGGCCGTCAAATATTCCTGGTTTTTCCCCTGTGTATGCAAAGCATGATCTGTCCTTATCAAGATCCTTTACAAACTGCTTCATAAGGCCCAGCTTTATATGGAGTGTTGGACAGATGATTTTCTCTCGTTCAACTAAGAGGTCGTTAATGACATTCTTTTCCCCGACGTCCATGTTTTGTCTCTTAGGCCACTCTTTACTAACCCAGTGGTGTATTTTGTCTCTGCTGGATAGCAGAGAACAGAGGCCTCAAACAAGGAGGCCTCTGGGATCAGAGGCACAAAAACAAGGATATTCGATTGGATATTTTAAATCCACATAAATCACCCATTGATGTTCATGATACATTATCACCGAGACCAAAGCTGTGTTATGTTCTTCTTTCATTTTCGCCAAGTGAGCAATAGGTATTGAACCATATTCATTCCCATTGTGTAGAAGGACATATTTCAAAATCATCTGGAAAATAGTCAGGAAGACCCATTTTTCCAGAAGTTCTCTAATTTCGTGACTAGTTGTCTTCTCGAGAGAAGAATATAGGAACCACCCCTCGTATATGTGATTTAGATTTGCACAAAATGGAGTTAGAAGACCAGATAGAGAAAAACTGATTTCATATTTAGATTCAGCACCCCAAATATAGCTAAGATCAGTTCTAAAAAGTTATGCACTAAAACAAACACTTTTTCTTGTAGGTCTGTGTATTAATGGTTAACATAAAGTAGACAGGCCAGATCGTACACATAGATAAAAGTTTGAACTTACAACACATAGTTTTAATATTTATGTTTAGTTATTATTATTGAATGTGAATGATGAATTATGTGAATGATGAATTGTAAATATGGTATGAATGAGAGCGTTTATCGCAATTACTGATTGCCTTATAAAAGGCAGATTGTAATTATAGCCCAATAAATAGTATTTGCCAGCTAAGTTATTATTATTTGCAACCGCATAGCATGGTTTGTTTTTAAAATTGTTGAAACAGGATTGTACCAATATTTGACTGATTGCTTGATGATGGACTGATTAAGTCCGGATCGTCAGTTAAATAATTGAAGACCAAAGGGGCCTTTTTAAAAAGTGGTTTATTAACTAGACAAAAGAATACAACTTATATGACAAAGTGATTAAGTAATACGTCAGGGGTACAGTAACGAGATGAATGAGAGCTGGTGAGAGGAAAGGAAGGATTATATAATGAACAGATTAGATTAAGGAGTGCTGACTTAGGCGATGGTGCAGGTGTCAGCTGGGTGTTGACTGTCGGTGTGCGTGTGTCAGCTGCTTCCATAACTCCTTCCGACTTTAGGTTTCTTGTTCCATCAAGAAATTAAGTTGATGGCTGCAGGTGCATGAGGGCTGTTATTTGGGTGATAAACCCTTGTTGCCAAAATGTTGATAGGCTCTTGTTGTCCGGGATGGTATACAACTGGGATGGTTGGTGTAGGGTTTCGTAAGGAATTGGTAGTTTTACATTTTTTAAGGTAGTAGAGGATTACAATTATAATAGCTGCCCCTATAATTAAATAAAAATAAAAATAAGTATTGGATTGATTAAATATAAGTGGTTCTAAAACTATGTCTGTTATATTTAGGTTTTCTATTTCGCTTATATTTGCGATTACATCTATATCTATTTTATTATACAATTTGTTTATGGTGGAGTCTATTATATGTCTTGAAATTTTGGGGAGTTCTTTGTAACAATCATTTTGATCTAGGGTAAGTAAGCTAACGGGTGGTAGGTATACAGTATCATTAGTAAGGCAATTGTCTAATTTGGAGAGGTTAGTGGTTATAAAACTGTTTATATTATCTATATATCTAATGTTAGTATTGGTTAATTTATATTTGCATGCATTCATCGTTCCAGATGAAATAATATTATTTATACAAGTATTATTTAAAATAAAAAGGTTTTTACAGTAATATTCATTGTTTAAAAATGTACAATTTGTTGTATATAACATATTAAATTTTTTTATTATAATAGTTTCGTCTATATCTAAAGTTACATATTGGTTGTTAATTTTTACAGGCGAAGGTATGAGTAAATAAGTCTTTATATTTGGGGTTGCCTTAGGAAGGTCTACAAAGATATGGAGTGTTTCATTATGAGTAGTGCAGTAAATTTTACTCATTATCCACAGGATTTCAGGATTCCTAGAAGCTAGATTTACATTTTGGTTTATGTCATGTAGTATTTGGGACATTAATGATGAGTGTGTGATGCCAATTTTGCATAGTTCCAGTGTTAATGTAAGTTCATCTATTTTGTTGTGTAGGTGTGTCAGAATTATGTACATGTCAAAGAATGTCATTTCCTTGTTTATCTTCATTATGTTGTCTTGTTCTGTTTTAAAATTATTATTAATTAATTGTATGTCCTTTTGAAAGTTTTTAATTACGTGTTTATTAAGTTTTATGTCTTGTTCTATGTTGTGTTCTATATTATAGTTGTTCCGTCCTAACTCATTTATTACTTCGTCATAATGTGATTTGTCATCAGCTGTCATGGTGCCAGTAAGCCAGCTGAGAGCTGTTCCAAGTCCGTTTACTAGTCCTCTCTTAGTTCGTTTGTTGTGTGATTTTAATAGATTTAATTTGTTTTGTGTTTGTATGATAAGGTTTTTGATTATAGGGTATGTCGGTAGGTCCCTATAAGATGGTACATTGTTCTGTATATTGTTTAGTTCCTTGTCAAGTAAGCTAATGTCATAAAAATGGTATGTCCTGTAGTAATTTTCTATTACCTTTGCGTTCTTTATAGTGTAATGTAGGACTCCGGGGTTATCTCTTATATCAGTCACTGTCATAGTATATGTTAATGTCCATAGAAGTGTCTGGATTAGTACTGTCCGAGTAGGATTCATTTTCTCCTTCTGAAACAGTAATGTTTGGTCTCGGTCTCAAGTGTTGTTTACGTGGTCTTTTGATCCTATTTATATGTGTTTTGTTTATTTCTTTTCTGTCTTTGTACAACAGTACGGGTCTGTAGGGATTATTGTATTTGCGGTGATGGGTTGTTTTTATATATATCTGTTCGTCATTTATGTCAGGTGGGTCTTCGCGATTTGTATTTAATAACTCTGTTCTATTTTCTTTTTCTGTCACGATTTTATTCCGTATTAGTTCATGTATTATGTTCTTTTCGTCATGGTATTTTTGTACGTATTGTTCTTTTATTTCTATTTGTTTGTTAGGTCTTCTTGTTATTCCGAATGTTATTTCGTCCGGTGTCATGTTTAGTTTAGAGTTTAAGGTATTGTTGTATGCTATTGTTGCTAGCATTAGTCTGTTATTTAATGATGTGTTTGTTAGTTCTTTTTCGTTAAGTGTTCGTAATATTTCGATGAGTGTACTATGTGCTCTGTTTAGTGTTCCTAATGAATTAGGATTTCCTGGGGTCACGTAAATTGGTTCGATTTCGTTAGTTTGTAAGAAGTTGAGTACTAAATTATTTTTATATTCTTTGCCGTTGTCCATTTTTATCGATACGGGTGTTGGATATAGTGTTAAGTAAAGTTTAATGGCTTCGCATATGTTAATTCCAGTTACGGCTGGTATCATGTGTGTAAATAGTCTTTTCGAGAATGTGTCAATTATAGTTACGATATATTTTCTGTCAAAATGTAATGTGTCTATCATTAATTCTTCGAACGGTCTATTTGGTGTTGGTGTTATCATGTACTTTGCTTTTATAGGGTTGCGTTCGTATTTAGTTTTCTTACATGTCTTACAATTGTTAATAAAATCATTAATTGTTTCTTTCATTAATGGGAAGTAGTATAATTTTCTAAGTTTGTCGTATGTTTCGATTGTGCCTCTGTGGGATGTTTTTCCTATGTGGTAGTCATTAATTATTTCAATTTGTCCTTCTTTGTCTAAGATATCGGTTACATAGTTTTTGTATCTTTTTAATTTAACTGTTGGGTATGATTCTTGTATTAGTCTAGAAATGTCTTTAAATGTTTTATCGTACCATGGTTGGAGTAATGGAATATCTGGTTCACAGTAAATTCCATAAGTAATTTTGGGTCTAATAAATTGTTCGATTAGTGATTCTAAGTCGTCTAAGTTGTCAAATTTAATTTCATGTCTGTTTTTGTTAAATGGTTTAGTAAAGTTTGTTTCTTTTATTCCCTTTTTTATTATTATCTGATGTTTCTCTATATTAATATTCTTGTCATTGTCTACTATCCAAATTTGTTCGTTGGATGATCGTTGGGAGTGAACAGTTGCTCCACATGTACTAATTGCGTCATTTATTTGTTCTGTTTGAGTCATGTTTTCTAATTCTTCTATAAGTGTCTCATAGTCTGGGTTTTCGTCTAACGGGAGTATTGCTAGTTCGTTTAGAAATTCGTCAAAATCTCCGTCTATATGGTTAGTATTTGTGTTTTGTTCTAAGTTCTCGTTTTGTCGTGATAGTAAGTCCGCTACGTAATTTGTTTTTCCATTAATGTGGTTTATGTCAAATTCAAAGTCCTGTAATTTCCAGATCCATTTCATGATTCTGGTGTTTCCGTTTTTCATTGTATAGATCCATTTTAATGGTTTGTGGTCAGTTAGTAATTGGAATTTAGTACCGTACAAGTATGGTTTGAAATGGTGTGTAGACCAAACAATTGCTAAAAGTTCTTTTTCAATTGTTGAATAGTTTATCTCGGGAGGCTGTAATACTCGTGAGGCGAATGCTACTGGGTGTTCTATTCCGTCGTTATCTTTTTGCGATAGCACCGAGCCGATGGCTTTATCACTTGCGTCTGTCGTTAAGTAAAATGTCTTATTCCAGTCCGGGTATGCTAATATGGGTGAATTTGTCATGAGGGTTTTTAGTACGTCACAAGCCTTTTTTATTTCTTCTGTCTCGTATGTTTTAGTCTGTAGTGATTTTGAAATTGGTTTCGTTATTTTCGCATAGTCTTTTATGAATTTTCGGTAGTATCCGGTCATTCCGAGAAATTGTCTAGTCGTTTTTTCGTTGTTTGGGTATGGTAATTTTGTGATTGCTTCTATTTTCTTGTGGTTAGTTTTTAGTCCGTCGGGAGTGACAATATATCCTAAGAAGGGGATTTCAGTTTTAAAAAATTCAGTCTTGTCTAGTTGGATAGAAAGTGCATGTTCTTTTAACTTTTGGAATACGTTTTCGAGATGTTCTAGGTGTTCTTGTATTGTGTTTGAGTAAATGATTATGTCGTCAATGTATATCATAGCGTTAGGGACGTTCGCTATCATCATATTCATGGCTCGTTGGAATGTGGGTGGTGCGTTACAAAGTCCGTAGGGCATTCGTAAGAATTCAAAGTGTCCGTCTTCTGTACTAAATGCGGTTTTTGGTATTGAATCTGGATCCATTTCGATTTGATGGAATCCTGATGCAAGGTCTATTGTTGAGAATATTTTTGCTTTTTGTAGTCTGTTTAGTAAGTCTTCAATGTTGGGTAGTGGGTATTTGTCATTAGTCGTCATTTCGTTCAGTTTTCGGTAGTCTATTACCATTCGAACTTTTTTTATGCCTGAGGCATCCATTTTTTTTGGTACTATCCATACTGGTGAGTTGTATGGGGAGTTACTCTTTCTAATAATGTTATTTTTTAATAAATTCGCGATTTCTTCATTTATTTGATTTTTGAATTGCACGGGGTACCGATAGTTCCTAGTGTAGCAAGGGTTTTCGTTTTTTGTGTTTATTTTATGTTTAATTAAATTGGTCGCGCGTAATTTTTCTTCATTTGTTTTTATTATTTCACCATATTTACCAATCAGTACCACAAGTTCGTCCGAAAGCTTGTTATCAATGTGGTCTGTTCTAATTAGTTGTTTTATTGTCTGTAAGTCATTTATATAGTAAATTTCATTTTCCAGGTTATGTTTGGTTCCGTTTATTATTATTTCGTCATTGTGACATTTTATTTCAGTTTTCAGTTCTTTCATCGTTTCGTATCCTAAAAGAATATCGAAACGATTGCTAAAGGGGTAAATTAGCATTTTTACCTTTGCTTGAATTCCTAACAGGGGATAGAGATCGATTATGGCGCTTTGAGTGCCTTCGGCTCTGCCTGTAGGAGTTTTCATTACAAAGTCTTCCGAATTAATTTTTGTTCCCTCGGGTAAGGAACGGGGATTGATATAATTTTTAGAAGCTCCAGTGTCAATCAGCCATGTCTTGCCTTTTTTGTCTTTTATTTTTGGGAGACTGTCCGTGTAATTCAATTGGTATTCGGGTCTGGAGGTTCGTTGTTGGGACCTACGTCTAAAAAATCCTCATAACGAGATTCTAATTGTTGTATTCTGTCTTGTAATTCATTTATTTGTTGGTCTTTGTCATTTTCCGTGTAGTGTACGCGATTGCTGGCTGTGCGCATTGATACGGTTTGATTTTCTCTTTGTTCCGGTCTGGGGTTTGGTTTGTTAAAGTATTGTCTTTGTTCATAGGGTTTCCATGATTGATTGTGTCTTTCGTTTTCGTCTCGGGGGTAGTTATTGTTAAAACGTGGTTGTTCTTGATTGTACTGTCTTGGTTGTTGGGATTGTTGTCTATTATTGTCATTAAATTGTTGTCTATTATTGTCATAAAATTCACGTTTTTTCTCGTGATAATGTGGGTCGTAATTCCTCCCTTTATAATTGCTAGTGGAGGGTGGTTGGTTTTGACTGCGTCTTTGTGTGGATTCGTTGTGTGTTAGTTTGTTACCGTATGCTCTTTCGACTACTCGTACTGCTGTGGTTTTTAATGCCTTTTTCAAATCCCTCAAATTTTTAATTCGTAGGTGTTGGAGGAAATTGTCAACTGAAGTTTCAAGTTGTCTTTGGCAATGGTCAACTATTTGTTCATCAAATACGTTTATTTCTGTGTGTTTTTGTAAGTCTGTTTTTGTGTCGTCCGTATATAATCTACCTTCAAGGTCGTCTCGTAATAATATCAGTCTTTCTACATAGCTATTGGGATGTTCGTTTCTTAAGGGTTTAGTTTGATATATTTCTGCTATGGATTGGGGTATTGTTTTGTCGTCACGAAAGTTAAGTTTGAGTTCTTGGATCAGTTCTAGTAAAGAGTTATAGTTCCGTCTTCCGCAATATTCGGCATGTCCTACTAATTTGTTTGTTGCATGTCCTATCAATTGTTTCGCGTTATATTCGTGATGTGGATTGTCAGTTGTGCAGACGTTATTCGCTACAAAATTTATTTTATTAATAAATCGTACTAGATGGCTGGGATTTCCGTCAAATTCTGGGATCAGTTTAAGGTCTGTAGTAGAAATTTTGTAATCGTTAGAAGTCATGTTTACGGTTTCTTCTAAGTTACGGTTTATATTAAGTCTGTCAGTAATGGGCATGTAAATGTGTACAAAAAAATATATTTACCAATACAAGTGATGTCTTCTTCTAGTTAATGTTGCCTTCTATCGGCTTCCTCTGGTCGCTAGATAACAGATTTTGTGGTTCTTGGAGCCTCGGTGAATGTATATTAAAATATACCAGTGCTCGATCAGTCCTGAAGTCCTGTTCAATATAGCATCGGCCTTCTCATGGAAAGAATCGAAAAGTTCTCAGGTCTAGCCAAGCCAAACGCGGGATCGCTGAATGGGGAGATTCTTCTGAAGTTATATAAACACTGCCAAGGTCCCTGTTCGGGCGCCAGTTAAATAATTGAAGACCAAAGGGGCCTTTTTAAAAAGTGGTTTATTAACTAGACAAAAGAATACAACTTATATGACAAAGTGATTAAGTAATACGTCAGGGGTACAGTAACGAGATGAATGAGAGCTGGTGAGAGGAAAGGAAGGATTATATAATGAACAGATTAGATTAAGGAGTGCTGACTTAGGCGATGGTGCAGGTGTCAGCTGGGTGTTGACTGTCGGTGTGCGTGTGTCAGCTGCTTCCATAACTGTCGCATTATTGTGTGAATACATAATACAAATTGATGAGGGAGGGTGGGTCTTGTACACATTTCGGAATTTAGTTGCTTATATCGTTTTCACAGCAGTAAACAAACTCTTACTGATGAAGTGAACCACGCTTGACTTGAAATTTTCCTTGTATACATTTTTATATATACTTAGTAATTAAGATAACACTAGCATCGGTTCAGTTACAGGTGTATTTGATTGACTTTTTGCCTATGATTGAAAATATCCTAATCCTTTGATTTATGATTTGAGCACTGATACAAATCGATAGAAAACAATAAAGTTATTTTTATTGTGAGGAATTGACATTTGGGCAATGGGTAAACACAAACCGGGTGGATCACAAAGAAGGGAGCAACAGAGCAAGGAGAGTGAGTGGGGTCTGCTTTGTCTGCCTAACCGGCTAAATAGAACGGAATGATTTATAGGATATCAATAGTAGATTCTCTTGCGAACAATGAGGGGGGGGGTCTCAACCCCCAAACCACCCCTGCCATTTTTCCACAAAAATAAGATTTTTATCGACGCTTCCCTTAATGGAACATTCTCCTGTGGGTATTTGCTCGTATATTATTTCTGGAAAAGGATGTTTTATCCCTATCTCTCTCCTGAAAGGAATAGGATTCAGCCGGTTTTGGTTTTATTATTTTTTATTTTTACTAAATTTAATCAAAGAAAAATAAATTGGAAATTTTATTGAAAAAATTATATTTTTTTTAAATTGTTTCCTGCAGGCAGGAACCCATCAACATTTGTATTCATGTACCACTGATGGCATCGCATCCATATGCACAATACATTACAAAATTTTAATTGACAATACATTAAACATTTACTATCAAATATTCACAGTATGTATTCACTATTTCCTTGTTCATGAAAACACGTTTGCTTGATATTGAAGAAGCAAAACTCTTCTTCACGGAACGTTTTCATCAAGGCTGTTCCGTGTCTTTCTCACTTGCGGCATTCCTAGGTTTGAGATCCATGATGTACCATCTTGTGGAAGCGACGGAGATATGACCGGAAGGCACCGTGTCAGTAATTGTGTTCAATGTTTCCATTCATACATTATTTAAAAACAGCTCAGAGACCTCCCAAATCCACATGATTGTCACCTACCTCGCACGCGAAAGAGGAAGCGGATTCTTGGGAAGAACCCCACGCTCCTCCTCAGACGCTTCACTGGATTCATAAATAATAACAAAGAAACCAATAACAATTCATTAATAATAAATTAATTGATGGTATCTACGTCAAATTCGACTTCCTGGGAAGGACTACACATCTAATTTTGTATTTTAAACAGTTTGACGAAGGTACGGTACAACATATTTTAACTACAAATAATTTTCTAACTTCTTGTCCAGGTGTCCAATATGAAGAATGAGAACTTTATTTAGTTTAAAAAAATATTGTAGTAGAAAGCAAGTTCATCGATTGTTAGATTAACTAGTTTAAAATAAATTCAATTCTCTTCGTGCAAATCTAAATGAATCACACGAATAAAAACAAAACAAAAAAAAAAGATTCAATTTCGATTGGATCGAACGCTTGACCTGCTCGGAGGAAGCGAGACTCATTACCTGACTGCTCCTAAATCCTTAATGTAGATTCCTCCCTTAACGGCCATTCAACGTCGAGAATGCAACCCGTGATCCGCCCCTTTATGCCACACCTTGAACTGTCTCTGGATCGCATTTACTGCAGATTGTCACCGTAAAATGAATCTGCAGAGGAGTTCAGCGGCAATGAACAGACGAATTCGGATTAGTGCGTTAACAGCCAACCCTTAAATATTATCGAGTTCTTTGGTACTGTATTGATGTTTCAGAGTAAAGTTTACTTACTGATGTTATTAGATTGGACGGATTGGATGCGTTAGCTGTTCGATAGTTTTGCTGCCCCCTCCCCATAGTTCCAGTATGTACCGAAATACAGATTATTTTTACAGTTGTTTCGTAAAAGAGAATTTTATTTTCTATTGTTAAGTAGGATTTTCTGTTATGAAGTCTTATTTTATTAGTCCGTCTGTGTGAATAGGTAAGATGAGAAGACAGGATCTGTCTTCCCTTTGGGAGAAAATAGTGTGGATAAATGAAAAATTTTACTTCTATTTCTTCATCGGTTGCACCAGCGCTTAATTTCGGAGAGGAGATGGGTTACTACGAGGGTTGTCTGAAAAGTTTCCGACCAAACAAAGCTTTTATTTTAGCTTTTATTTCACTAGCTATTATTTATTTTATTATCATCTTCATGCTGAGGTCGGAAACTTTTCAGATGCACATCAGGATTTGAATGATATAAAAGGACAGCTGTGTCATCGACAAAGGAGGCAAGGAATGAGTCAGCCGTTTTAGAAATGGTATAGAGAAGCCGGTCTTGAGGACACAGGATAAGGGAATATGCTTGGCATAATAGTTTGAAGAATAAGCCAGGTTACCAAACACGATGAAATAATTGAGCCAGATCTAGAAATACACAAATGCATAAGTGCTTGCTCTCTAATGCTAAGGAAATGTGCTAATGTTGCGCAAAGCCTGTGTTACGAACTGTGAAATGTAAGTCTTAAAAAAAAAGGGGGGAGACGTTTGTAGCGCCCGCTAACTACTTAAGTTAAATCACCCTATACTCTGGTGCATATATAATGTATTGTAATTAGATGTAAAACATGGTAAAAGCTTTTTCTAGCAATAAACGCATGGGCCGGCAGTCGTAACAAGTGCAGGTACACCGGCCTAAAAGCTGGCCGTAATAAAACATACCCTGTTAGACCTAGGGTTACCTTCCGGCGGTCATAAAAATCCAAAAGCCATGCCATAAAACAGTCCTTTAGGGGATGAGGGGTCACGTACCTCGTTGCAGGTGTGCGCATTTCCTAGCCCCCCCCCCCAAGCAGGAACTATATTTAAACCAGTGCGTTTGGCTCAGTCTCCTCATCTCCTCCACCACTGTTACTCGGTCGCTTTACGCCAGGGCCCCGGGGCCCTGGAAGTAAGCCCCACTCAGTCTTTCCACCTTCACTCCGACCTGGAAGGTAGTCACTTAGACTCCTCGTCAGCCTACTCTCTCTGCAGCACCTCTGAGCCTGTCACCCTGTCACTCAGCCTCCTAGCAGACCCTCTGGTGCCTTGTACCCGTTACGCTGCCGGGCCCCGCTCGAAATCTGTAAACTTGCCTTATTCTATATGAAACCTCTATACCTCTTCTCTTGAACATAGTGCATTGTCGGGGCACATCCCTATCATACAAATGGAGTCAGATATTAACGCCGTCCTGGAACGATTGTCCAGGTTATTAACTCGAACAACCCGCACTTGTCACCAGGGCTAGGTGATCAGGCACCTTCTAGTGACAACCCGACAACGTTTAATAAGCATTTTTTTAAACATTTGTCAGAGGATCACAGGACTGCGAGAAAGCTGATTCCCTTGAATGAAAGGGTATTCGGTAGATTGTCGAGCTTAATAAATTATATTATAGCGGAAAACTTGCAAAGAATAGGGCAATGTGTAGGTCAAGGGAAATAGTTGACGATACAAGAGGGGGGAGTGTCTTTGTGCTGAAATAGGCTGAGGATTCGTGTCCGGAGGTTTTATGAGCTTTACAAATAAATTGTAAATTAGTATTTTAGGCATTAAGCTTAGAATTGCCATTAATAAACGCGAAGAGGATATATATAGCTGATTTTATGATTATCGACTCAGCACTTGCCTCTAGCCTAGCTAATCGGGTCAGGAACTACTGCATTGAAAAGAGCAGGGGGTACTGTAGTGTATTGTCCCCTGTTATTGAGTCATGTGTGCGACCCCTGTTTCAACCACCCCCCCCCCTCCTCGCCCCCATTCGCCGTACAGGAACGAAATTTCGATTTGGCGGAATGGCCTCGTAAAAAAGCAGTATACGAGGGCCGTGTGTTTAGAGGGGCGCGGGGGTAATATGTGGGGAAAAGTGGTGTTTAAATAAAATATAACTGTGGATTCTCTTTCCACTTCCATCGCACGTCCATGTACACCTATCGTATTTCTCTCTCTATCTCTCTCTCTAACTATCTTCAGGGGACGCTCGAGGAAAAGCGAACATAGAGGCGTCACTGGATTCCCCCCGAGAGTTAATTGGTAATATTATAAGGCTTGGGAAATCTTAAAAGCTTTTCTTGTGAAATTTTCCTCTAATGCTTAAACGCTTTCTTGAAATCTCAAGCAGCATATAACACATCAGTTATGCTTCATCGATATGAATGATGGACAGTTACATCATAGATGTAATCATCATGTAATTGAAAACACATTATTGAGGAGGGATTTGGGCAGGCTTCTCTCTAATATTCAAGCAAACAAATGGATGCAGAACGTACATGTAAATGAATTAACTGTTTTAAGTAGTTTTGAGATGGTGAATAAAACAACCATTTGTATGTAATATTAAGTGTAGGGAAGTAATGTAAATATTTTAGATATGCTTTTATAAATATCAATAAAATAGCGAGTGTGCTATGTATTTACGACTGTGCTGGAATACGAGTACTCTTATAGACCTGTAATTCTTCCATGACACGTATATGGGCGATTATGTCCATGAGGGAACCTTGTTGTTTCACAGAGCTTCACCCAGTCCACACCTGTTTCTATCCCTCTCAGCCCTGCTGTATTAATAATCATTGCTGTAAGCTATGCTAGTATAGTAATTTCTTTTTATTAATTTGTAGTATAATGTTAACTGCTGTGGGATTTTTAATTGTTCTACGAGCATACAAAGGCACGTGAGACGGTAAACGATCGCTCTGAACGAAAATCGACATTGATCACGGCAAATAATTATAAATGCAGGATTATAATGGAAGGCGGTTGTCAGGCTGTTCACGCAAGTAATTATTAAACGTAAAACAACTTCTCAAAGCAGTCGGTTGTTCGCGGAGAAGATAACTGTTTCAAAATTCGAAACATTTAAGGAAATGATAAATGAAAAATAATTAATAATTCCCAAAAGCGGCCCCCAATAAAGCATTATAATCCGGTTTTAGTGAAGTTGTCTAATTACTAAAACAGGTTCTCTTGCCTCTAACTCGGTTCCAATAAAAGTTTAGATGAAATTTTCCATCTCCCCGACCCGTACAATACTCGCTCCCCCCCAAGCCTTTACTCCCAAACAGTCTTTAAACTTTAAATAGGCTCTTTGATTCATTATTCATTTCTGTTTTAAAGTTTCACCTCTTTCTGCCAGTTTGTGGGCTGGAGAGAGGTGAAATATTTGTGTCCCTAAACTGGGCTATGAATTATTCTTAAAAGCACTGATGACGGGGGAGTTTAGAATTACAGGGGAAAATTAACTTCTTCAGAACAAGGGCCAACTTCCAGACCACAAAAATCTGAAAATTCGCCGAAAGGGGGGACCCCTGACCCACTTCTCGTCCCCACTACCTTTTGGTCGTATATGTTGAATTCTTTCAAGGGAACATACTGCCGACAGGCAACTCTAATTTAGGCTTTAGTGGCAAAACTTGTTCAAGCCGGTTGCAGTTCTTTTTGTATTTTTTTCTCCACCCCCCCCCCTATCATCGTCCTAAGGAAGGGGGAAATTTTTTTTCATTTTTCATTTATTAATATAAAATCATAATGCGAACTAAAAATTACAACCAAAAAAGAGGAAAATAAAATAAGCTGACGTTTCTGGTAGGCTCAGATAAGAAGTTTATGAATGAACTGAAAAGCAGCTTTTATAGGAAATGAGGAAAAGAAGAAATAAGGGACATGAGTAGTAAGCTGCATAAAAACCACCATTGTACCAATGGAGAGGGTAATAGTAAATGTAGGCATTACAAAAAAAATTACTTTTCCATTCAGTTCGTCAAAGAAGAAGTGGTACCTCTTCTGCCGGCCTCACCTGGGAGAGCGGGAGAAAAGCACTGGAACTGGAAGCAGGCAGCCGATGAGAACTAATAGTGTACATCTATGCAATAATGAACGTTATTATTATAAAAATAACAAGCTATGTCAAAATCAATAAAATACCGGCAAAAGCCTAATTATACAACTTTTCGGGACCATTCCCACAGTAACAAGACAATCTTAATCCTCGCTTAAGCTCTTACCTCTCGCGGCAGAAGTCATCAAGAAGACGAACAGCCGGGGCTCTAAGACAATCGGAAGTGACTGAAGAGGTGTAGGACGTGTAAGTTTTGAGCTCTCTTCCGCTAACGACCGGAGTGCGGAATGTGTTGCTGAAGACGAAGTAAGAACTCATCCCCTGCCGGGACAATGCAACCGGTCTTCAACTTGTACGAGTAATGTAGGGGCTTGAGCAGCCAAGTTGTCAACACGGTTTTATTATTGTTGAGACGGTAGAGTTGGACGAAGTTTCTATAGATGAGAGGTATTTAAATTGAAGGCTAATACTGGTTATAAATACCGTTGTTGTAATTGATCATCCCATATTTGAAATTCCTGTGAACAAAAACGTATTATAATTAAAGTTAGTTGGAAAATTTGGTCCCTTAAGGTTTTCAGTGACAAAACCTGTTCAAGTATCGTCAAGTTTTTTTTTTTTTTAACGAATGTTTTCAAGTCTTTATGTTAACTTCAGGTGATACCTAGCCTGTACCTATATATCATAACTTGAATACAAATTATATTTTATCATATTGGGTTTTAGAATGCAGGTTGCGGGTTGATTTTAATGGAAATAAATTTGTTTTCGTCTTACAGGTTTTTATTTGATAGCTCAAACACGACAGTCGAGCTCCTCATCATTTGGACCTGGACTAGATACGTACACATATACACCAATTATAAATTCTTCTCTCACATAAATTATAGATAAAAACTTTTAAAATAAAATTATAATCTGGGAACAAAATCTTTTAAAAAAATTAAATGCTATATATTTAATAATATTCAGTCAAGATTTAAAATTTATATTAAATAATATGTATATACCAATGAGGTGGTATAATTCTTTAGATAATTAAAAATTGTACGAGGTTATTTTAATAGCTTTCTCAATTCGATCGCTATCACACGTGTACTATGCCAGCCAGAACGGGTGGGTGATGGTCAATAACAAAACACCTCATAACGATCTCAATATACCTTACATCATTGATTTCATCCCTTAAAAGTTTATGAAATTCAATCAAAATTAAACCAATCACCCTAATATGGGATTAGGGTTATGCAGTTCACAAATCCCTATAAACCTTCAGGGAGATTAAAGTGGCAGTTCCCTCTAAACTTTTTAGTATGCTTCCCTATCCTCAACTATCACAGATTTCCTTCACCAACTTCGACTGTACTTTAAGGCATATCGTCAAGTTTATTTCGGGCTTATTGTTATTGTCCAAATCATAGTGACTACCCTAAGTGCGAGTACAAATGCTTCGCTTCAATGCTCCCTATGGAATCGCTTTCTTGGGGGCTGTAAAAATGGATAACTTTACTGAATAAATGTTATACTAGTGTATTATGTAAATATTCGTATCTATTCCAATAGATGGACTAGCTCCATCGCTTCAAGCATAACCGATATATAGGTGGCAGTATGTCTATGTTTGAATTAGGGCGGACACTACATCCGGCTAATCAGTCTAGTGCGGGATATGTTCTATAATATATACATTTGGATAGAGCTGGTCTTTGATGACTGGTGAGCTCAGAGAGCGGAGTCGGGGAGCGCTTTGAACCGTATAATACTTTAATATATTTGAATGTAAAGCGTTCGACGACTTTGACTACAAGGCCACTCTCCATTGACAGCCAAATCCCATAACCCAATATATTAAAAAAAAAAAAAAATCGTGAAAAAATCGGATACCTAGTCAAGTAGGTTTTTTACGATTATAAGTTTTATTTTTTCCCTTATGTTGTAAGCAAACATTAAAGACCAATATGAAAAAGTGTCATGTAACAGCTTTAAAACAGATTATAATTTATCACAATAAAAATAGTTTTATAGCCTTTCCACAACTGATAACCTCTTCTTTAATGTAATAGCGCTTTCGAAAGCTCTGAGCTGTCATCTTCAATTATCTAAAATTGGTTATGTGGTATATGTAACTTATCTCCTCACTTTACGACTGGGAGCGTGGACGTAGCAGCCCTGGTTAACAGATAAAAATATAGTTCTAGGTGAGTAATATATCCCACATAACCAATTGGAGATAACTGAAGATGACAGATTAAAGCTGTCAAAAGCGCTATTTCAATAAAGAAGAGGTTAACAGTCGCGGAATGAGAATAAAGCTGTTTTATAAAGACATTTTATTTTCTACCTCAATTAATTTTAAAAACGTAAAAATACAGTAATCAGAAGCTTTAAACTCCAAGAGTTCTGCTTCTGTTTATTTGTTTGTAGAAACTAGATTACAAACTGTTGGTTTGATCACTTAATTATCATACGCCTATATACATATAAATCCAACCTGCTTACCTTATCCAAATCGTATGGGGAGAGGAGAGCTATTCAGCCATCTTCAATCATCTCTACAATAAAATAAAAAGTCAAACGATAAAAACTTTTACCTGCGCATATGACAAGTTATAATTTTATACAAGTTGTAAACAATTTTTTTAATAAATTTTTATGGTTATTTCTATGTATTTAATTTTATTTTTTTGAATTTTAATTATTTACTACATAGGTGTTGTATTTCTGAATTTTAAGAATTTTTAATTGTAGTAGAATAGAAGGACAATTTCAAAATAAGTACAATTCAGCACTGTTAGTGAAATATTACTTATATTTTGCTTAATTACTGTGACCATTGTTGCATATAATAATAGTAATTAGTTTGTCTCCATATGCGCAGGTAAAAGGTTTTATCATTTGACTTTTTATTTTATTGTAGATATAACTGAAAGCACTATTACATTGAAGAATAAGTTATCATGTTGTGGATAGACAATAAAGTGGTTTTATCATTATACCATTCCACAATGCTGCAGTACCTTTGTTTTTTTAATATGATAAATATGTATTTAAATTTTGTTTTCACATTAATTGGGTTATATATTAGTCGTTTTAGAGATATCTAAGACTATTTTTGTTTAATCGCTCAAGTGAACGTCACTTATCTGCTAAATAATCAATATTCAAGTATGCTTGTGTGAGTAATGTTAATTGCGAGCATTCTTATTTATATAACAATATAGTCATCTACTTATTATAATTTATTATGGAATGTATTTAAAAGATGTAAAGACGTATTTAAAGATGTATGGGTTCGGTTTGATTTGATTTTAAATCAACTATACAGATTCAAGGTTTCATATCTTACGTAAGTCAGAAAATCTGTTTTGTCTCTGGCAAAATTAAAATGTCTTTGTTTAGTTTTGGCATTTAATATACTTGGCACATGTTCTTGATACAACAACCAGCCCGTAGACACTTATGAACTTGTAAGATAGGAACAGAAGACTAACAAGTGGAATCGTCTCAGACGTCGGTCTATAGAGGGCAGTTAAATAATCTTGCAGAGGAGAGTTTATTAAGAAACGTTATTATGAATAACAATCAAACCACTGGTATATATACAAATATCAATCAGTTATAGCATTACAACATACTTCACCGAAAGGCACAAGTGTGTGTTGTAGGGTGAGGGAGCAGGTAGCCCAAAGGGTAGGATATTTAGGAAATGGTTACTTACAAAAAAAAGGGGGACTGTAGCGACCGCTAACTACATAAAATAAATTACCCTATACTCTGGTGCATATATAATGTATTGTAATTTATTGTAAATCAAGATAAAAGCTTCTAGTAATAAACCACGCGCGGGACCGGCAGTCGTAAAACAAGTCACAAGAGGGTCGACGGTCGTCAGCAATAAACCTGAGAGGGTGAGCCACCTGGCATGACATAAAGAGTCGTAAAACAGTCCCTTAGGGGTCGAGGGGCACGTAATGGGTCGCAGGTGTGCGCATTTCCTCACTTGCACGCATCCCCCACCAAGCAGGAAAATACTATTTAATCCAGGGGCTTCTAGCCCCAAACCCCACTCAGTCTTTCCGCCTTCACTCGGACGCTTTACGCCCGGGCCACCAGGTCAGGGAACTCAGTCTTCTACTCTCTATCTCTCTTCATCCGCAGTTACTCGGCGTAACTTTACGCCAGGGCCACTTCGCCCTGGAAGTCAGTCTATTAGACTCCTCGTCACCCACTCTCTCCTCAGCACCTCTGCGTCTGGCACCTAGCCTTTCAGCCACCTTGCAGACCTTCTGCCGACTTGTACCTGTGAAGCTGCAGGTCTCCCGCCCGAACTCTGAAAACTGGTCTTAATCTTTATGAAACATTTATACCTCTTCTCTTGAACATAGTGTATTGTCGGGACACATACCTAGCATAAATGGAGCCAGATATTAACGCCGACATGGAACAATGGTCCATAAACTACAAAAATCCGCACTTGTCACCAGGGCTAGTGATTAGGCACTCCCCTAGTGGCCACCCGACAGGGACCATAAGTCTCAACTGTGGCACACGTTTCAACTGAAAATATAAGGGGAGCGCGAGGACGAATTGGGCGGTGGTCCGATCCCCGCACGGTATTAAACATGTAGAGCCACCTGTTGTGTTTGTCTGTCTGCTCTTGACTTGATCGAGGAGGCCTTAGCTCTAAAGGTAGTATTCAGCCGGTCGATCACGTGTAACATTAGAATGAGTAGTTATTAAATCTTATCAAAGTTACCACGTTGAAGAAAAAACACGTTATCATCAATACAACTGGTTAATACGAAGATAGTGCCCTCAACATAGTTTTTGGATTGTAAGAGGGTTCAATTTTTATTAAGTGAACTATTTTTACAACCACAACAACAAATTAACTATTAATTTAACTGAATTATTGGAAGTCCTTTTAGTCCAACTCCTTCTGTAATCTCCCTCCATTGTTTTCAGGTGACGATATTTTCGGCAAGTGCTATTGTATTGTGGGTGTAATTTCTTTTGGAAGCGTCGCATCGGAGTCGGCAGTGTTTATGTTATAAGTATGGTTTAAAAGCCGGTTGCTTAGGTAAGGTGCTGCTTGAACAATCATGTGCAGTGATATGCCAGTTATATGTTTGAGTTTTTACCTGAACCGTGAATTCCAGTAACGTAGTCCAGTTTATGTAAGTATGTATAATTGTTTTGTTGTTTCATGTTCGTTTGATTTTGTGCAGTGTACCAATGTTAATCATCTGTCAAAAGTCAGTGTTAGGTATTACCAATGATAAACTAGATGGCTGTGAGTCTGTCGGCATGTCGATTAGACTGTTTAAATCATTTTAACGACAGCCATCATAGAACATACAGATAAGAACCGAATGAAACAAGAGCCACTTCCTTCAAGCTCTGAAATGGATAAAAAACAATTCCAGCAAATAGTGGAGTGTGCGTTGTTGAATACAAGCAAACTGACTAGATAGGAGAAGGTATTTGATTAGACAGACGAAGAGAGAGCTTAGTGAGAGAGAGAGGACACAATACAAAAAGTTAGCCGTGTTGCCGTTATCTGAATGTCACAGCACTTTAATGAAGTTCTCTGCAGAATTATATTAGTAAACTTTTACACTTCATCATCCCAACATGGCTGCCAGGGCAGCCAACCAACTTCCAACCAGCGCCGTCGCAACTTACATCCACCTCCCACTCACTAGCCCTTCAAAAGGAATATGCCCTTTTAAAATTCACAACTCCTTCTGCTATAAATATGTAATAGGGCTTACATATATCACTGCTTTTATTGAGCCATCGATTGAAACGTGTGTGGGGAGGGGGGGCGTAGTTGGCATTGGTGATGTAATCTTTCAATCTAGGCATTAAAGATACGATTTCAAAAGGACAAAGTTTGTTTTGTTTGTTGTTTTAAATTAGAAACAGACATTTTTGTATAAGAAGTGGTCCAGATGGCTAAGAATACGGCCGTATTCGGGTAAGAGATATGGAAGGTGGTCATAGCAAAGCCTCATATCTAAGATGCGGTCATTTTGGTCATGTCAGGTGTGAGACATGATTCTTGATAATTTTGATTCGAAGTACTTGGTCTTATCTGGTAAACCATCTCGTTCACAAAAAATATTTAAAAATGAAAATTTAACAAAACATTTTTAATAAATCGGTTTGATGAAAGAATGAAGCTTTATTTTTGGAATATTTTTAAATTGGTTTTCATTATACGTGTGTAATGTTTCCTAAATATAGAGCTTAAAAATAATTAATCCATAGATTGAACAATGTAATGAAACCTTTATGCGGTTGAGTTATCAAGTAGAATCTTAAGTATTTCGCAAAGTTTAAAGTGGATGAACTTTGATTCTCTAAAACATACTCAACCCCAAAACATAAGACTCTGAAACAAAACCCCCAAAGTCTGATCCTCCACTTGTTAACTGGTGCCAAAGGCCATGAGGGCTGAGATAAGCCGTTGAAATAGCCTCTCCAATCGGTGTGAACAGAGCAACTGGCAGGTAAAGTGAATTGATAAGGACCGCCCCGGGGGGGCTATGCCCCAGGATTGTGTTGCCCCCCGGGGCCCCCTCGCTTAGCCCTTTACAGTCTTCTTTTAATACTTCAGCGGCCTCCTCCTTCCTCCTCTATCTATTTCTCATGAGCTCGTTCCAATCGAATCTTTCTGTTCCTGTTTTTTTTTCTTCTTCAATTTAACAGATTTCCCCAAAGTATTTCCTTAGAGAACTGGAAAGCATTCCTTTGCGTTATCTGTATTTAAGTAATTTAGAACTGACGAATGTAGTACTTAAGAATTTCACCAGGCTAAACGTGCACCGTGTAGTAAAACTGCATTCACAGTCAAATATTTGTTCACATGCCCAGATTACATAACGGAAAGGAGGAACTAAAACATCAAAACTTTAACAGCAAGAGTCAATAACTATTTCAGTTGAAGCGACGTAACTAAATGTTCCGTTTTAATTTTTCTCTTGTTTATTCTTTTCAATCGTAGAACATGCATACTATAAAACGTGGATACACTATGCATATACTATGCATACTATATACTAAATACTATACAAATGAAAAAAAAAATATATACAATAATAAATGTATTAGAAAACAAACTTCACATGTACAAACATTTGCTAAAACCAATTCGGACTTACAAAATAAGAACCATGGAGGACAGCCGAACCTTCACACATCAAACGAATCCCAATCCCTCTGCACTGTAGCCAACTCTCCCTTTTACATTACAAACTCATCCCCTCACAGTGATCTCCATGACCCAACTTTCCTTGACTTTATACCCTCAAGATTTTCCAAAATTCACAAAAAGCTATACGCTTAAAAAAAAAATAATCCTCTTGTCAACTCCTAATCCAGTGACACTCATCCTTACAATCCTCCTCGTCACCTTAAACGGCGGTCGGCCTCGCGATCTATTGTAAACAGGAACTTAATGCATGGATGGGTCTAGCCATCAACCCGACTCATGTCCTGAGCGTATGTGGCTCTCTTACCCTCTTTTTCTCTCTCTCTCTCTCTCTCTCTCTCTCTCTCTCTCTCTCTCTCTCTCTCTCTCTCTCTCTCTCTCTCTCTCTCTCTCTCTCTCTCTCTCTCTCTCTCTCTCTGGTCTTCGCATCGTACAGTACGAGAGAGGGTCGAGGAAAGTTTCATTGCTTCCGGGCCCTCCACCGGCTTGCTCGGGGAATTGCCTTGGGAATTCCAGAGAGAGGAGGCTCATGAAGAGAATGTGCATGTATATATTGTACGAATAGAAATTGTACATAAATATAAATGGATTCTTACATCCCAATCAATAATGTACAAGCAAATTGACATTTTTCATATGAAGATCTTATAAATTAAAAAGTTTAACTTATAAAGGAAAGGGAGGGTACGATAAAAAAAAACCTAAATAGCAATAGTGAAAGAGTAAAATCCCGTTTCTGCTTTAAGGGAATAATGATCCGACGAGTAGACAGAACCGGGCTGACGAATAATCGGAGGAAGGCACGCGGAAACTCTTTCGCTACTTAATCGTCCGCACTGAAATAATGCAAATTGGTTTTCCCTCTCCCCGGCGAGATTCTTATATCATAGCCAGTTATTTATTAAGCTCTAAAAACGATGGGGCGAAAAAACTTTTTATAAAATATCACCAGTTAATTTCAGACATTCCTGAGGATTACAACATCAGGGTTTAAAAAATAGTACTAACTAATGACTTGTATTTCGGTTTGGATGGTGATTAAGTTACCATTATTGTTAATTTTGATGTAACATCCCTTGACTGTTGGTTATTAGACTCAATTTGTTTGTTCATAAACTGTTGACAATGGATAATCGATTAGAAGTTGTTCATAAGATAAATTGAAAAACTTGAATTAAATGATGATTATTTTTTTTTTATCAGTCAATAAAAAAATGTTTACTGAACCACCAAGAGCTAGCTAATCAGGTAAAGGGGAGTTGTCACCCTTTTTAACCCCCATGTCACGAAAAAGGATGGACATACGTTTTAAAATGAGATCACGAGGCCGAACCTCTTTCCATCGGGGAACATTTGGGTAGTCGAATACCACTGTAGTTGTAGCTACATCGATCAATTGCTTCGACATCTTTTCTTTTGTACTAAACAACTTTTCTTTATTTCGATCAACAGTATTTTTCTGAACGTATCAATACAAAGATACTCAGTATCACTTTTAAAAACTTTTTGAACGGTTTCAATAAAACTAATTGACCAAAAAGCTTTCGTTTAATTATTAACATCCCCCCCCTAAATATGTTTGAAAGATACTTGGTAATTATCTCTCAACTCATTATGTTTTGGAATGGATGTAGACCCAAGCGATTAGGCCTATCTATAACACACCTAACCAATAAAGTAAAATAACATTCCAAAGTTGTATATATATTTTTTCGAAACGAAATTGAATTCGAACTTTTATACGCAGTAGAAATACAGTTCGTGACACAGGGGTAGTAGCTGCTTTGAATTTTGAACAGTCGCACAGGAGTATCGGGATTTCTTCTCGCTCCGACTAACAGCACAGAGGTTTATTACATATGAGTAGCGAGCTCACTAAATCATCTGTCGAGACCTATGAACTTTCTCAAGGAAAAGAAACAAATAACATAAAGCGGTATTATAAATAAAAATGGTGGATCGGGGAAAGAACGTTATGCCTGAGGCCGAGCCTGCGAGTTACTAATGAACTGAACAGAAGTCATTTATCCTCAGGGAATATTTAATTCCTGGCGTAGGGATACAGTCGTAATGGATGCGCGCAGGCTATATTTGTTAAGTCTCTTCTTGGCCAGAGCTGGAGGAATCTCATTCTACCTTCGTTATTTTTTTTTTTTGGGGGGGGGGGAAATTTATCACTTTCTGCTTGTAATTAATTAAGGCTATTCCGCTTCGATCATATTTCTGTACTCAGTTATGTCTCAATTTTCAAGAAATATTTTACTTGTGTATAGAAACATAACGCGCGATAAGCCTACGTTAAGAGAAGATACGTAGACGACAATGACGAATATTTTATCACAGACAAATAGAGACCCTCGGGCGTGTAAGTAAGATAAACGAAATTAACACAATGACTATCAACATTGCAACAAATTATATAGCATAAAACAAATTGAAAATACACATGGGAAGTATCTACTAAGCATGGGGTAGCCAAACTGTAAACAAAATCGACTCCTACCATTATATAATCAGACAGCAATATATAAAACAAGCAAGGAAACTCCTATACAAATATTTGTACGGTTTTGTTGCTTAAAGTTTCTTCTATAAACGAACCTCTATAAAGAAGGGTTTTTTATTTACACTATAAGTGAAACCAAAATATTCATATCGTCCACATCAAATTAAGACCGCATCGACCTCGAAAACAAAATCGGGCAGTCACTCAATAGAAACGAGATAGCTCTCTTCGGCCTGGCAGACTCCAGAAATAACTCGACAACAATGAGTCGGTCAAGTTAGAGTTTCAAGTACCGTTTCAAAATATTTCCAAATAGTTCTCCAAAACAACAAGCACAAGCCAAAATATCCACAATTAATTAACCTTAAAGGGCTTCAAAAACGAAACTTCAGTCCAGGAGATGTCTTGGAATCATATTGACAAGGAGTCAGATCTATAGATAGTCAGATAGTTTCCTTTGACAATAAACTATCATGGTTGCAAACTGTTCGTTGGCATTCATGCATCACACAATTGGTATCCGGTTGCAAAAACAACTTATACGAGCATATTTATTTTTTAATTACCTAAATACATAAATTTGTGATGCAACACCACGTGGTAGGATCGACCAAGTTTGCGCTAATTTTGTTAACTCTCAACATATCGGTTTTCTTAACCTTGCCTACTTATTTATTCAAATATCATTAAGAAAAACTCTTTCGGTTCCCTCAATTTCGCTTTTATTTTCAATATATTTGTAGCATAAAGTGAAAGAAGACGGTTAATTCGTATTGAGTATGTAGCTATCAATTAAACTTCTAAACACGTTTTGTTCTAAATGTTTTAAATACTATTATAAAGTGTCAACCCCGATAAGAGCAAACTATGACAGAAATGGAAGACCAAGGCAGAGCAAAGACAATTAATTCAGTTTAGTCGATTCAGTTATTCATACAACTAAGCGGGTTAGATAAGGGAACTTCTACATCACCCTCCCTTCGTAAACTTCCCCTATTTGAATACTAGTCAGCCATTTGCATCCTACGCCATATTATCTTTTATTAAATAATATCTCAAATAATTAACATCTAACCGGTTTTAATCGGAGGCAAATACTATGCTAATAAAGGTTACATTTCTATTATGACTAATTAATGATTTTTTTTTTCCAATCCCCTTAAAAAAACTGACAAAACTTTTATTTACTATAGATTCTTAGGCGAATCTATTTACATACTACATTTAATATGTCCTGTACCATCGGTACACTCTATACAAGGTCTGAAACGGCATAGAAGTTATGTAATCAATACAAGTACAATGATACACAATGTACTTGGCTTCATTGACAAGACTCTACACTGTGATGGGGGGCACCTTTTTGATCATAACAAAAGAAAACTTAAAAACTAACTTACATACTGACCTTCCCCGACAGTCTGTTGCCTCGAATCGGGAGGGGTGGTGGGGTAATAGCGTTAAACAGTGGATTTGTGAGGTGCTGCAACGCGTCGAAAAACTTGATGTGTCTTCGGAGGATGAACTCATCCACCGTCGGCACATTAAGCAACGGGTGCCGGTCGGCGTTCTTTAACCTCTCAAGAGAGGTATGTCGGACCACTTTTCTCATGATCCCATTCTGGAAACGATGGAGATTTGTGGCTGTAACGCGAGAATGTAATTAATGAATATCTTTTCTTTGTTTTTTTTTTCCCCTAGGCTCTTTAGTTAGAAATTCAGGATGAGGGAAAAATATAGAATATTTAGGTTGATCGGATCCTTATACTAGGAGTACCTGTTTGAAGGTGGTGTGAGAGGATTAAGGGGTGTGGGAAGCCTCGGTCGAGGTTGGTTGTTTCGGTACAGTGGTGAGAGTCCACTGGTGGCTGGGCCTAGAATCTCTCTAGGCTTGTAGTGTATTCTTATTTAGTCTGATTTCAGTGATGGGTGCCCCTTAGAGGCTTGTTGTTGGCGGGCCTACTGCCGTGATGCCCACCATTTCCTCTGCTTTACTCGATCTTGTGAGTTACCATCGTGCCGGTATTGGTGGTGGTGTCATGTCTTTGAATAGAGGATTTAGAATGTGTTTCATCGAGTCTTTCATCAACTTGATGTGTCTTCTTTTGATGACGTCGGTGATGGTGGGGAGCTCGAACTTTTCGTGCATGTCGGAAGCCTTCATTTCACGAAAAGGGGTATGCCACAGTGCCGTGCGCAGGATCTTGTTCTGGAAGCTCTGGAGTCGAGTTATGGTGCTAGCATGTAGGAATCTAAAGAGTGGTGTTCCAAACAGTAGAGCTGGCCTCAGGACGCTCTTGTATATTAAGAGTTGCAGTCGAAGGTATATGGCCTGGCTTGTGATGAGATGCTGGAGAGAGAAGTAAGTTCTGAATACTCGTTTCAATTTCTTCTGCAAATGTGTACCGAACGTCATGTGTCTACCTAGGTAGCAGATGCTGTTGGCAAGTTTGCATTGAGTCCCGTCTATAGTGAAGCTTGGTGGACGCTTTCTTTTTCCATGCTGGATGATACCCTGAGTCTTGGCTGGGTTCACTTGAATGTGGACATCTCGAGACCGGTCGGCGATTAATTGACTGGCACCCTATGCAGCCTTTAGAGCTTTCGCTGGGTTGAGGCTGGTGCTGTAGACCCCTATATCGTCCGCATATGCCGCTACCTTTCAATTGGAGTATTATGCTCCTACTATGTGCGCGGTGTATATGTTGAAGAGTAGGGGTCCCAGCACCGACCCTTGAGGAACTCCGACAACGAAATCTCTTCTGGTGGTTAATACGGCTCCTATTCACACAGAAAATGTTCTGTCTGCTAGGTAGGAGGACATGATGTTCTGGAGTTGTGCAGGAAATTCGTGCTTGTTCAGGCGTCGCAGGAGTGTGCGATGATCTACGGAGTCAAATGCCTTCGTGCAGTCAAGGGAAATCATCGCAGTGACTCTGTTGTGGCACATGTTCGTCACAACGTGCTGCTGCAGTTTCACGAGATGCAGTCAGAGCTGAGTCCTTTAGTGAAGCCGGTCTGTTGAGGTGGTATGGTGTCTTGGGCGTCGCAGTGTCTGGTGAGGTGGTCATAGAGAATCCTCTTGTAGATTTTTGACAATTGGGTCAGCAGACTGATGGGCCTGTAGTGAGCTGGCTCATACCCATTCTTGGCCGGTTTCAACAGTGGGACGACAACGGCATGCTTCCACGTCTGGGGAAAATAGTGTAGTCTCATTGAGGAGTTCAGGATGTTCACTATGTGGGATATCACCTTCCGTGGTAGCTGTTTCAAAAGGATGTTTTGGATGTAGTCGTCCCCTGGTGCTCTGTTGCCTCTGGTGCGACGAATGATTGCTGCAACCTGGTGGTAGGAGGTATATATAGTAGTGAGGGTAGGGGTACGCCGGTCGGGCGCAGTGATTGGATCACTTTCTCTATCCCCTCTCAAGTGGTCGGCTAGTATGTCTTCCTGCTCTGCAACAGATATGAACTGCCCGTTGTTTACCAGTCTTACAGTGTTTTTCTTGGTTACAGATGTTTTAACCAGCCGCCAAAATGCTTTGTAGGCACTGTGTAAACTGCGGAGACAGTCACCCCACATAGAGCTCTTCCACTGGATCATTAGAGATGTTATTTGGGTATTTAGAGCGTTTAGCACAGGCCTTAGGTCTTTGTTTTTCGTCCGGAACCACCTGTTTTTAATATTGTTGCGTTGCCGTATCAGTTCCATGATGTGTTCCGGTGGCTTCCTCAGGGAAGCCGGTACTGGGTCGAACTTCGGTATGGAGACATCAGCAGCTTGGACAATGGTAGCCTGCAATTGATAGATGGCGCTTTCGACATCCCAAGTATTTCTGAGTGGCGCAATTGAGGGGAACTCTGCGCTAATGAGATGCTTATATTGGGCCCAATTGGCCTCTCGGTAATCATATCTTGTAGCAGGTGGCTCCGGAATGTTGCCTTCTAGCTCATAGGTAATAGGTCTATGATCTGACGATTCGAAATCGAGCGCCGAGCAGCCGGTGACCCGATGAGGTTGTTGGGTGGGAAGTAAATCTGGTGTGGAGGTCCTATCTGGGTTGCCATGTTGCCTGAATGTCGGTACGCCAGGGTGGATTACTGTAAACGGTGTCTTGATTATGTGTCTGCCGAGGGCATTAGCTGTTGTTCCACTCCACCAGCTATGATTGGCATTGAGGTCTCCAATGATTATGTGACTTTTATTTGTGCTGACCTGGGTTATTAGGAGCCAGGCTGTCGTTAGGTTTGTTCTAGGCCTTCTATAAATCCCAGTCACGATAATACTGTTTGTCAATCGTAGTTGGAGAGTGACTACATAGTGGTTCCCGTCAGATGGCACCGCTGGGTTTAGTCTTTTACATGGTACTCCCTGCCTGACTAAAATGGCCACGCCCCCTGTTGTTGTTTCCGTGTCCTGCCAGTAGGTAGAGTAGCCTGGGAAACGACAATAGCAGTCCTTCTGTAGTCTGGTGTCTGTTAAAATTGCAACATCCGGGTTATGGCAACGTAAGATAGCCTCGACATCGCCTTGTTTGGACCTAAGGCCGCAAACGTTATAATCGAGTATATTATGACCTATCATTTTGTTGCTGGTCCATCGAATTTTGTAAGAACTCTTTCTATGAGACTAGTCAGCTGTGTGATCATGGTGCTTAACATATGTTAAGCACCATATATTGAACATGGTGTCCATGGTTGAATTGGGTGGGGCCGCGGGAGCGGGAAATTCTTCCGTTAACAGGTGCTGTCCATTGGTTACCTGAGAGTAAGAAGCCGTTTGTCGTGATGGTGGGGGTGCCGGAGCGTATCTAGTGTCCCTAGATGACGCAATAGTTTTATGCTGGGTCTGGCGTCTAATCTCCATTGTCTGCATCAGTTTGATCCTATGGGGGCATTGCTGATATGATGCAGCATGTCCCTCCCCGCAGTTAGCACAGGGTAAGGGTACCGCCTGGTCGCGTGGGCATTCCTTAGTTTCGTGAGGCTGGCTACACCTCACGCATTTCGGTGATTTGAAGCAATATCGCCTGGTATGGCCACATTCCTGACAAATGGGGATGCCACGTTTCTCATTATAGGTGCTTACTCGGAATATCACGTTATTTACATGGCGGATTTGTTTAAGTTTGTCTGCAGTAAGTGTGGCGTCCCCTATAACGAGAACTGGCTCAATTTCCGTTTTTGCGACATTGTGGTCACTTTTTCTCAGTCTGTAGACCGATATTACACCGCCTGCAGGATTGATGTGGTTTTGTATTTCTTCGATGGGATGAGTTAAATCGAATCCGTGTAATAGAAACTTTTTATTCGGTTTTGTTCCCCTCGGGGCGTAGGTGTGGAAAGGTATTTTGGCTGCTTTAAGAGCGGCGACTGTTGATATTAGGTCTTGCTCCGTGCCACAAAACACTTTAGCGTTCTGTTGCCCTTGTACAATTCGGTATTCCGCAATTTTGTGTTCGGTTGGTAGGCGCGTAAGGTCATAACTATTTAACTTCCCCATGACTAGGGGAGGTATTGGCTTGGGCTTAGTAGTCGTGGGCTCGGTTTGTGGAGCACGTTGTTGAACCGTGTTTAGTGGTTCGAATGAGTTTGTGACATGAGTCGCGGTCTGGGGCACTGTTCTGGGTCGAGAGTGTCGTTTGGGCTGTTGGAATCCCTCACAATTGTCGGGAACTTTGTTTTCGGGGGAATCACGTAAGTCATATGTGACTTTTCCGGGGTCCCTACGGCTTGCCATGCCCTACAAAGGTTCGTGCGACGCACGTCCAGTTAAGGGGGAGAGCCTCACTTATAATAGTTAATGTACTCACCTGTCTTCACGGGAACAAAGTGCCACTGACTAAAAAAAATCAAAACTTTACCGGATTTGAGCTCTTGGCACAATGGAAGCCTGGATAGCGTCTCTTGTTGTTCAGAAAGTACGCATTCACTTTTAACACAACGAGAGCTAGGTTAATTTCAAGAGAAGATAACCTTTTTGAATGTTTCACACTTCAGTTGCAATCACATCAATTCCAATGAATATCTTTTTTTTTTTTTTTTTTTTTCTTCCCCTAAGCTCTCTAGTTAGAAATTCAGGATAAGGGAAAAATATAGAATATTTATGTTAATCAGATCCTTATACTAGGAGTACCTGCTTGAAGGTGGTGTGAGAAGATTAAGGGGTGTGGGAAGCCTCGGTGGAAGTTGTAATGAATATCTAATAAATAAAATCTTCATTATATTTTTAGCGTAGAATACGTTTCTTGGGAATAAACCAAAACAAGTAACACTCTGGAATCCCGTGCATGCATGGATGAGTTGTGCTTTTTTGGCAGATGTTGAAAATATTATTACCGATAAGGAAACTTATTAAATTATTGCCAATAATATTATAATATTAATATAAACATTTGTAGTAGACTGTGTGCGAGTAATCGTCAGTAAAGTAGCTAATCTGTGTATTTGATGTAAAACACCCTTTGCAATACTCATAACCTCAGAATTGTTTACGATTAATTATTATTAATTTTCATACTTAGATAGATCAAAAGAACGAAGAAATAGCAAAAACAAATTTTGACTGCATTGGAATCATCAACCATCACATTTATAGCTAATTGGCTAGACCTTCCTAATATGTACACAATAAATTAGCAGATCAAATTGACTTTTTATTTTGTAGCGATTCACAAAAAACGAATTGCCGAAAGTGGATATGTGTTAATACTTTCAAAGTACCCGACATTATATGGATCTGAGCGTATTCCCTATAGAGCAGTCGAGACCCGCAGCAAACACAGGGACAATGTTACAGTTTTGCCGCCTCATTGTTGGATTTTTAAGTGCATTTTATCCTCGTTGGCAATAAAGGGATGATTTGTGTTTGTTGGCGGGCTGAGACAGTGTATATAGCAAGGAGGAGACGGGCCTTGAGTGGCTGGCAAATCTCATTTTCCTTCCAGCTAGGGTTCATGCATACAAGCTGCCTCCATCCCAGGCCTTTATTCTCACTGTAATAGCTCTCACAGGCTCCTTCCATCTCCTCATAATATCTTTGTGCAAGGGAACGCTTCGAGGTGTGCACTGACAAATCAACATTAATAGTATGTGGAAGGTTTTACTTTCAAACATATTTGGGACGAACTTATTTCGTCTGTGATAGGTCTGAAATTTTAAAAGAATTGCTCGAAGATTCTTTATTATAGAGATACTTGGATGGATAACGTTTGGCTTAGGTATTCTCTGAGAGTTACATTTTTTAGCCCCATGGTTCTGTATTCATTTTATATATAAATGTTATATTTCAAACAATTAACTAATAATTACATCGACTACAAAATAAAAATAAATGCATTTTCGTTTTTTTTGTAGGGGCAAGGTAGCTTTAATGATTCGCATTCCTAAGAACCTTATAACAATACAAAGTCAAGGGCTTGGAGAAAACAAGTCTCAAGCACCCTCTTTCCATGCTCAATGTTTCAGAAACCACATCCTACTTTTTTAATGAACGAAAATAGTCAATGTGGTAGCAAAAACACATGGAAAGCGTGTTTTTCGGCTACTCAAGGATTTCTCTCTCCTGCGAAACATACTTTTCAGCTAAACGATCTTAAAACAAAGGGATCCCAATTAGTTTAACGATTCCCGTGAATCAGTATGAAGCTCAAAACGTATCAAGACTACATGTAAGAATGATAACCAACCTGTCAAAGATCAAAACAAATTTTAGGGTAAATTATAAAAATAAAAGCTGAGAATAATATGCTCTTAAAGAAGAATTGGCTTTAGCGATTTATAAATCGATTTACTGAGGAATATACAAATTACTAAAAAATATCTAAATGTAACAAGAAAACATAGAAATTTGAAACAGAAAGCCAAATCATATCTAGCCTGTATTTTTAAATGAGGATATAGGCCATAAAACTATTTAACCAAAACGATAAGGGAGGCCTTAATAGAATCAGCGCTTCGGCGGACATTAACAGACTAAGGCTCAACGCTGAGAAGTCAAAGGCCATTGTCACAGGTCCAGTTCACTTCCCGAATGCCTGTCCCGTATCCTTACGCAGATCCCTAAGAAAACCTAGGTGTTTTTTTTGACCAAGCTCTCCTCCCGGAAACCACGTGTTTCCCAAATCTCTAGACGTTCTATTTCAACCCTAAAACATTTTCATCACTCTCGGAACTCATCCTTTGTTCAGGAAAGAACGTCCTTCAATTATCAATTATATTATTATAACAAAATATCAAAAAAATATAAATCATCAAACCATCTCTAAGCAGCCATTTTGAATGGTGGCGATGCTGTAACTTATGAGAGACAGGAGACCTCAGCTCTCTGTTCTAAGCCCGGAATACTGAGATTTACTCTTAGGTCAGCTCAGTACAGTGAGTAAGAGACTGGATGGACGGGCTCATCAGGTTGTAGCATAACAGACTTGGAATGCTCATCATAATGTGTGAGTAGATGCACTATAAGAGGATCACAGCAGAGGGAGATGGCGATGAAATAGGTTGGCCATCCATCGCGTTTATCAAAGTCACCAAGGTATTTGCAACATACATTTGCAACATACCTAGATCTAATCAAAAAGAATGCATATTGCATATGCACCATCAAGACGTCAGCATTCAGCCTTCAATTGCACCACCACCCATCATTCATTCATTATATTTATAGTCAGTTTACTTTATAATTCGTTTAGAACAGGATTTATTTTATACGATTTATTAATATACAGTCCAACTCAAATAACCAATCTTCCGTCACTCCACAATATCGTTTATTCAAACCATAACGTTTTCGACAGCTGTTATCTGTCTTCTTCAGTTCCTAAAATAAAAAGTCATATGATGAAAACATTGGATGTGCATGTGGAGACAAACAAATCAATCACCAAAAGCAAAAACAACTAAAAATCAATATTAAAAACTATTTAAAAACTTAACACCAAGTCAGTTGTGTTCCATTAATCCAATGTAGTATGCCACAACAAATCAGGTAAATAAATAAAAAAAAATTAAGAATACAATAATCTTATAGCTACTCCCCCAATGTTAACGGAAAATTTTATTCATTTTAAACATTTTATTCATATTCTGAAGCAAATTGTTAAGAGTTGTTATATTTCCACTGGCATTGCTCTGGCCCTCAAGGGGGCCCGGCGGCTGAGGATAAAATGTATATTGCTGTATTCACTCACTTAAGTTTTGTCACTGTTCTTTCAGCTCTTCAATAAATAGTAATTTCGTTAGTCGAATATGAATTTAGACCTGGTATAGTTGGATGAGACTATAGGAACGGTTTTCATTTGTAATTATTGAAGCTTATAATATTTTGAGTGAGTTGAAAGATTATCGGTTTCATTCTGACCCCTGATATATTCTTACTTCGAACGGTAACAGATATAAATATAAATGTATGTATCTCAAGTACCTACATAAAAATAGCAAAAAGTTTAGTAACATAAGAATGTATAGAGGTCCCGCGACCGCTCTCGTCGGCCCTGCTGATATAATATAATATATAACCTTTAGCATATGGTTCCTCCATAGATATTATTTAAAACATTAAGCAGAACGTTTAATTTCACATGCCGAGCCTTAAGGCAGATACTTTCAAACATGTATCGTCATTAATCTGCAATAATCATATAACATAAAACCACTTTTATATTTGCATATTAAAAAAAAAAAAATATAAAGAAACGCCAAGAAAAAAATTGGAATATAAAAGACGAGTAACATAGAAGGAGAGAGAGGAAGTAATATTTAAAAGTTGCCCTAAAGATAAGTATTCTAAAAAGGGATTTCATGTATACAAACTGTGGAAGAAGAAAATGAACGAAGAAAAAGTAATTTATGTTAGGAACTTTGTTCGAGCTCTCAAGCCACCAACGACTAACAAAGGGAAATTTCAAGACAGCCCCCCCCCCCGCCATCAAACCTTTCTAAAGATTCTCATGCGTTACTAATGCAAGAAATACTAAGGTACTAATACTAGTAGGTACTACAGGTCGCCCTTTGAAGTGCCCTGATTCGATTCAATTTGCCAGGCCAGTTATGAGAGAGGGCTGAAGAATCTCCTCAACAAGCCCCGTTTGCATAATGGCCTTAGAGAGGGCTGTTCATAATTGAAATGCATATTCATATGTAACTTATGAATTATTAACTATGTGTCTCCCCCTCTCTTCCTGAGCTGTCTTGTGTCGTGTGCGTTGTTAATGTTTTATGACTGGGAGGGGGAGTGTTTTTTTCTGTTTTTATAGTGCAGAGATTTGACTAAGAGCAGTTCACTTTCGTCATTATTCAATTTTGTGAATTAGAGCTTATTCGCATAACGCCCCCCTCATTCTATCTTCAAGTGTAATATGGCTGTTTAATTCACCCTTTCAACTTGTTGTTAAAAGGGTAATTATTGTTTTCATGGCGTGTAGTGGAAATGACGACTGCTTTCTAAGGATAAGGGTTCTTGTTTACAGAGGACGGTCTGCCCGGTTGATCCAGGATACTACTTTTGGATTATTTTTGAGAGCTATCGACTATTTTTTTTTTGTTGCCAATTTAGGAGTAATATGAAAATAAACGATTATACCATAAAAAAAAGTTAGAAAATCTAAAATGAATCCACTTACCTTTGCATCTGAGGATCTAGAGTAACCTACCTGTGGTAATCGTCGCACAAACGGATGTTTAGAATGCAAGAAGGTAAATATTAAAGGAGAATAAGACGCTACTGATGTCTAAAAACCACTTTAAAATACAAACTCTTGCTTGATTTTTAAGAGCACATATGAGGCTTGAGTATGTCTTATTACCTCTGCACTTTAAACGGCCTACAGCAAAAAAACAAAACAACGACGACGTATACGAGCTGCAGGTAAATAATAAAAAAAATATTTTTGAGGCCTAAACACAATAATAAAGTAATTTCAAATAAATTATAATTTCAAATAAATTAAAGGTCGAATTAAGGAAACGTAGAGAGATAATGTAGAGAGATTCTCACGTGTCTTGGGCGAGTTTATGCAATACTTTTAAATGATTTAGAGGAAATAATGTTAAATATATTCCAAAAATATTTTATTCGTTGAACACTCTCGGAAACTTATAGCTCACCTTTTAGACTTAAATAATTAAGAATTAAATAAATTTTGAAACCTCAATATAAATAAAAGCCCTCCCTCATTGTAATCTGAAGGTGAGCCCCATCACCTAGTCCTGTACCCAGTGATTTGTAATTTTTAACTTCAAATAGAAAATTGTTATTGTAATTCTACCCTCCTTCGAATGCATCTGCGTATGCAGTAAGAGGAGAAATTTGTAAATTGTAAAACTTTTGATCAATAAAGGGGTTTGAAATAAAAAAAAAAAAATAATAATAAAGTTAAACCTTGAAATTGGCTGGAACTTAATTTTCGATTTATATTATTTATTCTCAAAAAGTTTTGTTTTGTAATTCTTTTTGCGTTGAAAAATGTTGTCATTAATAACCACGAGGAAAATAAGGCATGAGGAATCATAAACCTTACATAAACAACTAACGTTTTAGGAACAGGACGCTCTAGATCATACATAGAGACAAACACAATCATCGTTTAGCCGAATAGAAGCATGACGAGTAATATATGTAGTCTACAAAAACCATTACCCTGCTGGGAGCTCACTCCACTCCTCAAATCTCCAGCTTTGGATTATTGTAGTCTTCAGTTCTCTGACATCATGGCATTATTCAAAGCGGAGTCTACCTCATTTCCTTCCACTCCCTTGGCTTGACATAGAGTAGTTTTCTAGTAGGTTTCTCATAGCACATCTTCTCCACTCTGACCCAAGGAACGATTTCCGGATCACCATACAGTCCCTTTATGGCTCTCAACTATCGTTATTTCTTCAGTGCTCCCTAATTGACCACCTACTATCAGCTTTGTTCCATAAAGCTCTTCTTTTTGCACATTGTGGATTCAATTCGCATAGATATCAATTTTTTCTTTTTATAAATAAACAATTAATTATTGTGTTTTGTGAAAATGTGGAATTTTATTATTATTTTTTTTTTAAACCTAACTACCCCTGAACTGTAAATATGGTATGAATGAGATCATTTATCTGTATTATTATTGCCTTATAAAAGGCAGATTGTAATTATTTCACAATAAAGTTCTGATTTGTTGTTGTTAACTACCCCTGATACAAGGCAATGGATAAACACTAGAAGGCAGGAAGTAATCTCGCTTACTTTTCAAGTTTCGGCTACATTTAGTAATATTAACGATTATGCTGAAAATGCGTAATTTAGGATATAATAGGCAAATCATCACTATTGCCTTTTCCAATCCATACATCAAAGATCGCAGTGCCATCAGTTCGCAGCTCTCTACATCACTTGCTATTCTTCTATCTGCACCAGATATTATTCCTTCTGTCCGTCTTACCTTGTAACTAACTGGTACAAACTGCGAGGAAGCAGTAAGACACGAACCCCTAAAGGAAAAAATAATCCTAGCAAAGATAAGTTCATAAATGCCTCAGCCCATAAAGGGAACAAGTTGTCTCAGATATGGAAGGAATAAAATCAAATTTATAACTTCTGGGGCTGAAATATGTCACATCTCCTCCACTCAAACAGTTCTGGCGGGGGGGGGGGAGGATAAAATTCGAACCATTCCCCCACCCCTTACACTTGATGAATCGGCCTATAAAAATATTTTTTCGGTTAGGGGTGTGCTCGGCATTAAAAGTAGTGGGATCAGGTGTGCCTTCCAGTAAGTACCCACTATAACTGTCCCATCTTATAACTGTAAGTTTCTTTACATGGCTGAAGTATTATTTCCTCCAGGGTGAATTTTTCATCTGAATATTTCTTAGTATTAACTTGTAGAATATTTTAAGCAGTATTCACTTCACATGTGCTCAGAATTGTGGAGAAGGGATGCAATCAATGCTTAGGATTAGGTTAGAAAAACGCTAGTCAATTGTGGAGAAGGGATGCAATCAATGCTTAGGATTAGGCTAGAAAAACGTCGAGAACACGATTTGAATAGAATTAAAGTATATTATTTTCTCTAATGACCCAACATTTCTCATTTATTATTAATCAAGATGTCAACAACTTCTTTAATCCGATACCCTAAACCATTTAATAGATTTAGTAGAAATATTAAAATAATTTAGTTTTCTTCCTTTCCACATTTGGATTTTCCGATGAATTCTTCACAATTTATTTTACAACTACTAATTAATTGGATCATTAAATGGCCTACATTACTTTTCATCTACTGGCTTTTTTATCTGCATATTCGTCATTTCAATTAAAACTTCTATGCGATAGAACTGGTTTAATTAAATTTTTTAAAGGTGAATCCTATTTAAGGTCTATTCGTCATTGCTTAAGAACACAGAAGATAAGGCAAAATAAAGATACCTTAAATACCATACTTTAACATCGTCAGGTTTCCAATCCAAATCAAGTTTTTTTGTGATTTTAGTTTGAGAGATATTTTTATGGCGTGTTTGAGAATTGGAACTAATTAAAATGTTTTCCTACAATCTAGGTATTTTAGGTTTTGGACACGTGGGAAAGTTTTTTTTCCATAAAAAAATCAAAGAAATTTCATTGCGATTGTAATAATTGATTTATCATTTTAAAATTGTAATTTATTTTCGCAGTATGCTATGCATAACAATAGATAAAAAAAATTGAATGATAATACCATTCAGACGGGTGTTGGTTTACTCTTTTCATTTCTATCAATCATATTATTTATTAAATTAATTGTTTTTGCTTTCTATGCATTTGAATGTATGTTTACTGTTCTTTATTTATTATGATATCAGGACTGATCTATGTTTAAAACAGAACCCTTTAACCTTACTTACACAGACTGCATCCACTTTACTATCCAGGTGCCATTATGCATACCATCTGCTATCGTCATTTCCGTTGAATAAATAAATAAATAATTCTAAAGTAAAGTAAAAAAATTAATAGTAAGTTCAGGTTACGAACTCTGTAAATCTATGATTGGTTTGGTTTCAAAATAAAAAATATTATAAATAATTTGGGGATCTCATTCAATGTAATGTGTAATTGCGAAACAGTTTCATAATATGAACGTGATTGGTTCGAATTCCTAGGTGGACAATGAAGTTATGTCATATCCATAAATTGAAGGGATGGCTCTCCATAGGATAGCACACCTTTCAAAATGGGAGTAATTAAGAGCGTTAATAATTAAACAAGCAATTAAACGTAAAAAGTAATAATTTCACCGGTGTAAGATAGGGTTAATAGAAGCTTTGAGTAAGAAAGTTTGCATGTTTTAAAGCTATGGTGCTTGCAAAGTGGCCTTCGTCCTTTGTTCTAGGATGAATCGCTGGTTCGCTGAGAGCAAGCAGTTTTAAAAGCCACCACTCCCTGACTGCCACAATGAACCCCCTCCTCCCTCACCCTACAGCCACGGCCAACTTAATCAATTTTAATTATTCTCGTTAATATTGAAATATAATCGAGCAACATTTCTAACCTCTTTGCTTGTCTTTCTACACCCTGCTATAAATTTAATAGACCCTGTACTATGTGCTATTGAACGCTGCTTGGAGTCGACATCCATTGTTTGACTACGGTGGGTAGAGGTGTAAAAACCATTAAGTAAATTCATCCATAGGTTAAATTTAGTTTAACATAAGATACACTAATTCTATATACATTTTCACAGATGAAACCTGTATAAGTAGATTTTCAGACTTTCATGTCATGACTTTTTTTTGGGGGGGGGGAATCTTTATTTGCATAAAATTACAATCTGCCGTAGAAGGGGAACAAATAATTTTTAGTTTTAGTTAGTTAGTTAAATTCCTTTCTTGTGCTATAATTACAATCTGCCTTTTATAAGGCAATAAGTAATTAAGATAAATGCTCTCATTCATACAATATTTACAGTTCATCATTCACTCGCTCATTCATACAATATTTACAGACAGTCCAGAGACCCCCCAAATCCACCGCGAAGAGAAAGCGGAGTCTTGGGAAGTCCCCCACGCTCCTCCGTCAGCCGCGTCACCGGATACTAGCCAGTGGAGGCTGACCAAGAGCGCTAGAGCCACAGACGCTCAGGACATGATTGGAGAAACTGGCCATTGCCAGGACTCCCACTGTCACTTGATTATAGCAGGTCACGAGGCCACTGCCGTTTCAGTCTCCGAGGAGGATTATAGGGATGAGTGACGCAGTGCAGTGACTGTGCTACAGGATTAGGGTGGTTGGAAAGGCTACTGTGGAATTTCGTAAACTTGGAAGGGATGAGTTCTAGAATGTAGGGTATATTAAGGTCGTTATGAAGGGTTTTGTTGCTGACATAATAAGGGGCATTTACTATTGTTCTCAGGACTTTTGATTGAAAGGATTGGATACGCTTGATGTTCTACTTTTTTGCTGTCCCCCATAGCTCTATTCCGTATGTCCAGATTGGTTTAAGTATAACTTTGTAGATTAGTAGTTTATTTTCTATTGAGAGATGGGATGTCCTTAGAAGTAGTCTGTACAGTTGTCCAAAGCGTCTGTTTAGTTCTTGTCTTTTTAGTCTCGTATGTGGGTTCCAGGTCAGTCGTTTGTCAAGATGGAAATAATTGTGATCGAAAAATCGCATTCATACCATATTTACAAAAAATTGCGTTCATCCCATATTTACAATACACATCATATATATCATAACCTTTATGTATATTTCAAATCCAACTTCTCACGCAAAAAAAAAAAAAATATAGCGTGCGTGAAAAACTAGGCATGTCGATGTTTCAAAACTGAGCAAATCTCATACAAATACAAGTAAATTGGAAAAATAAAATCGAATTTGCTACAGAGATAAAAATAATTTTAGGCAGATTTATGTAGAGCGGTTGTATTTCGAAAACGACCCCCTTTCAAATGTTTTTAGGACTTGAAATAATTGAATTGCAACAGCCCGAAAAAAGCAGTGAGATTTATTACCATATCGAAATCTCTTGGTTAAAACCCTGGTAAATTTTATATTAGAAGTTATTGTATTAATAAGTAAGCTATTATTGGCACCCAATCATGTTTCTTGTCGATGCAACATCAAATGGTACCTCAATGTGAAATCGTATATCTCTAGTCTCAAGGTCGAGCAAGGGACCCTCGAAGAATAGAATAGAGTTGACACGCTAGTGAATAAATAAGCGTTTCTGGTTTGAAGAAACAACCGAAACCCAATGGTGGAGACTTGCTCGCACACCCCGCACAAGCGGACCCCCCCCCCCCCCCATAGATCTATATTTGATAGGCCTCAGAGCTAAATCATTCAACATGACTGTAGCTACAAACTATTGCATTCCCGTCGACGTGTTGACTAACCGGGCCATCATTGATTCAAAGCCTCCTCCTTCCGTGCCCATGCGAAAGGAACATTAGTATATGACTATGAGGTCATTATTGTTTCTATAATGGGGCGTTTAGATGTCCATATCGTCCACTTCTGTTCGCGATACATCCATCAATAATGTAAACCATTGGATACTAGCTAGTTTGCGGTTACAGGTTGGAGCCGTTCCAATTCATGTATTTATTATTTCAAGTATAATCGATGTATCGATTTCAATTCTCAAGTATCAATAATCACACATTGACTCCTCTGTTTATTTTATTTAATCTACCCCCTCCCCCCTTTTCTGGAATTCACCAAGCTCTTAGGGGACTTCATTTCAAACAAGTATGGGAAATCCGTTACGTGGCGGGTCTCCTATTGACTGGTTATTGTCATATGACGAATGATGAATGTTAGATTATCGTACCGTTCATTCATGGACGGCATAGACTAGCGTGGTTGGTACTCCTTTCTCTATATCCTTCGTGCCACTTGGCGTAGTCGTAGATTGTATCTTAGATATCTCCCACACTCATCTATGTTCTTCTACTTCCTCACCGTTGTGCTACCAATTTCGTTCAATAGGTTCCATATTGTATAACTCGTATAACTTATATGTCAGTCTCGGGTTGTGAACTGCACGTATCTTTTTTTTTTTTCTTTTTTTTTTTGCCCTTTCTAAGGATGAGCCTCAAACGGGCTTGCCCCACAAGCCCGTGAAGCGGGATCGTGGGGTTACGTAGCCTGTGGTGCGCGTATTCCGGTGCAATGGGATTGCTGCACCGGTCAGCGCACCTTCGGTTATTCTGTTTTGTTCCATTTATTCTCAAAAACAAAAAAAAAAACATGATAATAATATATAAAAAGAAAGGAGAAACCAAAAAACTAAAGTAAAGAGAAAAGAAACAAAAGAACCACCTCTAATACTATATTTACAATTCCTAAACTAGCTATATATACTTTTTTTTTTTTTTTTGAACTGCTCGTATCCTTGAGAGCGTGATTCAAAAAGGCTTGTTTAATATTACAAACTGTTTTCGAAGGTTATTTTTTAATAAACTTCCAGGAGGATTTCCCATCACTAATTGGGGTTGAAATGCTTGACCCTAGAACACGCTTTTTTTGGCTATGTGACTCAACAATCTGCTGTCAACTATCGTTCAAAGTTGAGAGCCTAGCCATTCTGATTCACAGTCATGGTTGCCGTAAGTATATTGGTTGATACCTCGTGTTCAAGGTATTCGTTTAGTCCGTATTCAGACAAAGAGAGTCGTTCAAATAAGGACGATCTGAGTTGTCTCAACTTTTAGTGAGTAACCGTTTGTTTATACGCCCCGAGGTTGAGATGCCCAGTTAAATAATCTTGTAGAGGAGGGTCTTTTAAAAAACTTTATTACGAATAACAATAAAAACACTGGTATATATACAAATATTAAGAGATGAGTTACAACATTAGAACATACTGTGGTGAATGTCTAGGCGCAAGTGCGTGTCCGGGCCCTAAGCAGGTAAGAAAAGTGTAGGATTTTAGGAAACAGGAAGGGTTGCTTACAAAAAATAACAAGGGTTCTGCTCAAGAGCCTTTCATATTTTATACCATTTCAAAACTCCTCCATCCTTTAAGATTCTCGTTCCATCAAGAATTAGGCGCATAGGTGAGCGTTCAAGTTGAGCTTGAGTGTGGTAAAATCTGCTGGTGGAAAGATTTGTGCAGATGCTAAAGTAGGGTTGTAGGTGATAGTGGGAGGTGGAATACAGGTGTCTTTGAGATTAGAAAATTTTGTTTTTATATAATATAATAAGGTTAGTATTCCTATAATGCTATAAATTATATAATGTATTGAACTATTGTTAATGTTAGTAATTGAATTTAACATAATTTGAGTTATATTAAATTTATATCGTCAATATAATTAATATTGGATAGTTTATGTTGAGTATAATTACATTGAGGTAAAGAACCTAATAATATAATATCTTTTATACATTCATAAAGCAGTGAAGTAGGGTTAGTACAATATTGGTTATTCATAAGATGGTTACAATTAATGTTATAAAGATTATCATTTTTTTTCTCTGTACTAGTGTATTTTATATATCAATAGAATAATAAAGATTAGTTTTATTTACAGAAATTGGTATGTGCCAAGAAGTTCTTACCTTTGGTTCTGCTAGTGGCAGGTCTACAAATACATAGAGTATTTCCTGATGTGTAATACAATGTATTTTGTTCATAAGCTATAATATTTCTGATTTTCTTGAAGCTAACGTTACATTTCGGTGTATGCCAAGTAGTATTTGAGACATAAGGGAAGAATGTATTATTCCTAATTTACATAGTTCCATTGTTAGTGTTGTCATTTATTTTGTTATATAAATGTGTTAAACTTATATAAATATCATGAAAGGCTACTTCTTAACCAATATTGATCAAATTGCCTCTATTCTTATTAAAATTGTCGTTTATCAATTTAATATCCTTCTTGAAAGTTTCTATAATTTGTTTATTCATATTTACTGTCTGTTCGATATTATGTTCTATATTATGCATTATAGTTGTTTCGTTCAAGTTCACTTATGAAATTGTCATAATTTTATTGGTCCGTAGCATCCGTACCAGTTAAGCAACTAATAGCCGTTCCTAGTCCATTCATCTATCCTCGTCTTTGTCTTCCATTATTATTTCTCAGTAAGTCAACTTCATTCTTGGCTTCATGTATCATACCTACTATCAAAGGGTAGGTTGTTAAGTTATTATAGAGTAGAGTATGTTTTTTGTATATCGGTTAGTTCTGAGTCTATGTAGGCTTATGTTATAAAAGTGGTATGTTTTGAAGTAGTTTTTAATTACTTTTACATTGTTTAATGTGTAATGTAACATTCTGTTAATGTTAGTCAGGTAAGTTACTTTCAGGAAAGTTGTTCAGAATTGTCTGAATCAGCGCAAGTGCCTTCATTGTTATCTGAAACATACTTTCTGCGAGTCAGATGTTTCTTGCGGGGTATTTTTATGTTATTTACATGTAGCCCCCTGTATATGTTATAGACATGTAGTCCTTTTGTCTTTTATGTTATTACTGGTTTGATTTGAAAAATTTTTCGTTTTGTTTTGGCGTTCTAGGGATAGTATGGTTATATTGTGATTCATTAATGTCTATTTCTGTCGGATTTTCTCTATTCTCATTTCGTTTTAAAGTCCGTTCCTCTTTTTCTTTTTATATTATTTGTTTAACGATTTCGTGGAGTTTCTGTTTTTCGTTATGATACTGTTGTACAAATTGTTCAGTAATATTTTCGTTTATTTGAGTCTTGTCTAATTATTCCGAAAGTTATTTCGTCTGGAGTTAATTTTAGTGTATTGTTATAAGCTATTATAGCTAGTCTTAGTCTGTTCTCGAGTAATTTCAGGTTATTAGTTGACTTTTTTTTTATTTTTATTTTGTAATATTTCTATTAGTGTAGAATGTTGTCTGTTTAGTAATCCTAATGAGTTTGAGTTTTGCAAGGTTATATAGTAAGGTGGTATGTCGTTAAGTTTGTAAGAATTGTTGAACTAATGCGTTCTTGTATTCCTTGACGTTGTCCATTTCTATTCTCGTTGGTGTTGGGAAACGTTCAAGATATTGTTTGATTACTTCGCATATTTTTATACTGGTCATGTAAGGTATTAGTTTAGCAAATATTCGTTTAAACATTAGAGAACCACTATAGTTACAATGTATTTTGATTCGTAATGGAGTGTGTTTACCATTAATTCATCAAATGGTTTGTTAGGCGTCGGTGTAATTATAAAATTGGCTTTTATCGGCCTACGTTCGTATTTAGTCTTTCTGCATATTACGCATTGGTTTATTTATTCATTAGTTAAATAATCTTTTTAGAGAAGAGTATTTTAAAAGAGAAGAAATAAAAGCTTTATTATGAAGTACAAGCCAAACACTGCTATATACAAATATTAAGAGATCAGTTAGAACATACTGGGTGGAATGTCTAAGCACAAATGTGGTCTGGTTTTTGTGTTTTTTTTTAGTACTCGCTTCGGCGGTACATATACTAAAATTAGGGTTTGGGGCTAAAGCTGAGACATATATGTATAAGAAAAGGGTAAGATTCTGAGAAGTAGGGGGAGTTCTTGGAAGGATGAGGTTGCTTCCTTAAAAATAACAGGGAACCATCAGTGACTTCCATGAAGTCACAAGGCAGGTATACAGTTCTGCTCAAGCCCCTTCTGCTTGTTCTTAGCAAGATTATAAATTTTATATATAAAGCAAGCATTATAAAACTATTGATAATTTCTTTCATTAAAGGAAAGAAGGGCGATTTTCTTAGTTTGTTCTAACGTCTGTGTAGTTCCTCTGTGTGCAGTTTTTCAACTATGATAGTTAGTTATTATTTCTTGTTGTTCTTCTTTGTTTTCAAGGTCCTTTGCCATATTTTTGTATCTTTTTAATTTTACGGTTGGGTACTTTTATTGTATCGTTTGGGATATTATTTCTAATGTTTCTTCGTACCAAGTATTCAGTATGGGCAAGGATGAGTCACAGTAGATGCCATACGTGGTTTTCGGTTGTATCATTTGTTGTCAAGCAAATATTGTATAACTAGTTGGTTTTGTACAGTCAGTTCATGTCTTTGTTTTCCAAATAACTTTTTCCTTTTTTATCATTATTTGGTGTTTTTCTATGTTTACATTTCTTTCATAGTCGACAATCCATGTTTGCTTATTAGAAGAGCGTTGGGAACGTGCAGTCGCTTCATTGGAACATACGTCGTCTTGTATTATCAGTTCATCTATTTTTTGGGGTTTAAGTTGCTCTAAATCTATAGTCATTTCGTCATATTCTGGACTATCTTTTACTGGAAGTAATTCTATTTCTTCAAAGTCCATGTCATCATCACTGTCTACTTGTAATAAATTCAATAATTCAATTCTTGTGGTAAATCTTCATTGTTGTAAATATTTCTCCATATTTACTTTGGAGTGCCACAAGTTCATACGAAATCTTGTTTTCAATGTGGTCAGTTTTTAACTGACGCTAAAGCTAGCACCTTCTTGGGAGAGACCTCTCTCTCGCGGACGACGGTTGCCGTGGCCCTACAAACTTAATCTAGTAGTGTCTCCCATGGCAATCCAGTCTGCCTCTCTCCGGTTCACACTCACCTTTGGGATCCAGACGGTTTTCGCCTACCCTCAGATACCGAGTGTGAATTCGTGGTCATTCCAAGACCACATAAACTACCAACAATACCTACCCTATACCTCTTCTCCTGAACATAGTGCATTGTGAGGACACATACCTATCAAATATGGAGTCAGATAGTAAGGTAGTAAGGCCCGTCATGAAGCAATTGTCCAGATCAAGGCCTAATCAACCCTCACTTCGTCACTTCGTCACTAGGGCTAGGGTAACTAGGCACCCCCCTCGTGACGACTCGACAATGATCATTACAATTTTCGGTTTGGGCATATGAAAAATTCTTTGCTAAAAAAATCATTTATGAGAAGAAAAGATAAGTAACGAATCCTTATAATCCGTAATCCTCATAACCCTTCGTTGTTACATTATATCGTGTTTTCTCAGCTATTGTTATCAGCAGTCTTAATGAAAAAGTCTCTTTATTCATTTATATATCCATTTCCCATTTATATATTTAATATGTTTTTCATTACATGATATCTTGCATGTTGTCAGTTAGTGTTAATTGTCGTTTGGTCCATATTCGTTTAGGAATAAATATTTGTAAATCTGCAGAAGCTTAAATATCTTTGATTAAGTAGGCCAATCGCGGAAACATTCAAACCTCCTCCTGCCGACTTTTCACATTTAACACCTAGATATTTTAATTGTTTTCGCACTCCTGTCTTTATATTCCAGCGACTCTTCTCAGGAGCTCGTTTCAGTAGCTGTAGGTCTACTCAAAAGTATCCTGCTTTCTGAAACATACACCATAAGATAATGGAGGAAGAATTACATAATCGATTAGTCGATCGTCAGCTTATTTACTCAATTCTCGTTTTCCAAGTAGTGAGTGGTGGATATTTATCAGAATACAACATTGACGTTATATACATGATTGAGAATCTCCTAGTCCAGGCTTTCATCGTAATATTCGTAATTGTCCATAACATCTAACTCTTCGTGATTGCAGACTATGGTGAAGTACACTACATGTCCTAGCTGATGGTTGCATTGATCGAGTGCTAATTTCTTCTTGGTTCTTCAATAATTTGTTAACAGATGAATGAAGCTAATCGGGAAAATTAGGAAGGAAAATATATTCCTTGTGCCCTACGCTTTCTGTTTGGATTTAGCGCCGCTCTGTTACTTAACTTACTGCAATTAACTGCAACAAAAATCAAAGTCAGCTAAAAACTCCTAGCCAACTAATACATACAGATTACGGAAACAAGATATCAATCCAAAGTTGTGGCTATAGCGATGACTGGTCGACACACAGGCAGGGTATACCTCCAGGTAAATGTTAGCTCAGGTCAATATCAAACTGTCTGTGTGTCTACTGTTGATGATAGCCTACATCGGTCTGACATATGCAAAGCCACTATGTGGATTATTGGCCTAACTTGTCCTCAGGGTTCCACTCTCGATCACACATGCACAGTCAAGTCAAACTTCAAGTACAAAATCCATTAGCAACTGAAGAAATAATACCGGGATACAGTAAATGGGCTCTGATGTATTGTTATAATAAAACTTGGTTAAGCTTGCAATATCCCACAATTAAAAACATACAGCTGATTTCAGACTGGACCTTACAGAAAAATTGTCACCAATAGAAATCCTTGTTTTTAAACATTCTCAAAAAACTTCGGTCGATGTGAAGTGGATATACATTCAGCCGTTATGATCTGCGCAGAATTTATTTGAAAATTAAAAAATGTAGGCAGTACAGGTTTTACTATTTATTTATGTGTGTTTTATTATTATAAATTATATTTGTAGAAATATATGACTATTTCTTTTGAGAATTCGTTTTATTCTACGATATAAACATATTTCCTGTGTTTATAAAATGTTGACCATTGAATTTATAGAAATTGCACTTACGTTTTTACATTTTTAGTTACACATTTCTATAGAAATATATATGTGTATGTACATATTTTACTTTTTTTTATTACATATAAATCCCAGCCACACATATTATTTATCATGTTTTGGAGAACTTTAATTTGATACCCCACTCAATATGATAGGAAAATATTCGTTTTTGATTCATGAATTAATTTATAAATATATATATACCTATATATATGTTCTTGTGTGGGACTGACACCTTAGCCCACATCAATATTTTGGGGAGCTGAAAAGGGGTGAAAAAACTTTCTTCGCTCGTAGCTTGAGATAAATATTTTTAGTCACCTGTCCACAATGATATTAAATATGTTTAGATGTATTTTATGTCCTTACAAGGTTCTGCTTTGTTATTTTCTAAAAGCGCTTTCCATTGATTGAGATGATTCAATAAACTAAGTTAAATATTTAGTGACAGTAATATATATATATTTTAAATGTTCAATCGTATAATTTAGATCTATAGACAAATATAAAAGTTTTAAAAGCGTTTGTGGAAAAAATCGTGGGCCCTTACCAATATTTTGTGTGTGTGTGTGTGTGTGTGAGTGACCGAGGAATTTTAATAAAACAATTAACCAACAATTAATCATAACTATTTTTTCGTGGACACATGAGTGCTTTATCAACTTTTTTTGATAACAAATAGATCACTAGCAACAAATATTAGCCCCTAAGAGTTACAAGACTGGCTTGGATTAGAGAATGCGATTGGATACAACGAGATACCCGCCCCTCATACAAGAAGCCTACAACACACAACCGTTCATATCTTAACGGGAGAAGATTTCTACTATATGGGAATTCCTTGCCTGTCTATTACATCTCGGGAGCCAGGAAACATTCTAAATCTTATTATTGGTCCAATATTGCCAAGGAATGCACGTCACCCGGGAACAGCGTGGGGATTCCGAGGATATTAGGACTGGGAATGCTCCAGACTTATCAGGCCCGAGGTACTGTACCTACCCCGAGGTAAGGATAGAAATGTTTATGCATACACAGGGTTCGGTGCTCTTATTTATTCATTTATATTAAGGTGGAAGGGAGGCTAGGGATTTTAACCTAGATTTTAACTCCTTTAAGAATAAAAAAAAAAAAAAAAATGCAAGAAAATCTTGCCCTTGTAAAGGGGGCATTAAACTGACAGACTACAAATCTAAACAGCAAACACCACACTATCAATAAGAACTGTTATTCTTACAAATGTAGAATATTAACATGATTTCTTTAACTACTGATATCTAGTCCTAATAATAAATAAAATTATGTTGTAAAATCTAATTAAAGAACTTTGTATCCTTCTTCATTTTCCCTCACTTTGACCCTGCCTGTGTGGCGTACGGGGTCTCTTGACAGGACTCAATGACAAATTGAAGTGAATCACGAACTGCTCCGTTAGATTTGTCTTTTTGCTTTTATTTTCCAGACATAAACCTGTTATCTAAGCCCTATTGTTGTTGATTGGGATCTCAGCATAAACGTTTATCTTCTATTTCATTGTAAATACAAAACTGAATGAGCCTCACACAAAACTTAGACAACTATACCCTCTCACGAGAATATGTTCACACAAGACGACAAACAAGGGTATGTCATAAAGGTTGTAGAACAATATAAACGAGCGCACAGAGGTTGTAATCGGCACCTTGGCCGAGAACTGCATCTGATTTTATGAAGTTCATGCTTATGTTTACTACCATCCACGAAAGTCTTCTCAACGTTAAGTGCAGTTAAGTTATTCAAATTGGAAAGAAAACTGATCATTCCAGATTAAAAGTAACGAATATATTCCAAGATAAGCTTCTTTATATTTAGTTTTGGTTTTTACTGTTCATTGTAACGCTAAGTGAAGTGCATAATGCGCTGAATTAAAACTTCATATTTAGGAAATACAGCATATTGCAGCAAAAAAACGAGGAAATGATCGATTAGATTTAATTTAGTTACGAATTTATTGTTATTTGAGATTCACAAATGAAATTATCATTTAAGATGGGTATATAAGATGGGCTTATTAAATATAAATAATTGAAGTAACGATTATTTTTAGATTTTGTCCGCTATTTCAATCCTCAAAAGCCAAGAAAACTAATGGATCTATTTGTAATAAACGAAACTTATCCTGCTGTGAACTTTTGAGTTAAAGATGTTGATAGCTATTGCCAGGAACGAGGGGAATGAAATTTGAAAAATATATCTACTAATTTATCACCAGGTAGCTATCTCAGCTTACATACTACACTTCTGTATAATGAAAAGTTGATTGAACCATAAAAATTATTATTATTGTAATCGTAAAACAGGTTTTATAGAGGCCGTTAGACGATATCTGCCGTATTAAAATGTTTGACATTTGACAAAGGTCAGACAGAGGCTTCGGGTGTTGAATGCCAACTAGTTCGTAGTCGATATCAGGTGAGTCCCATGGCTGACACCCATCACCTGATACCATCTTCCAAATACCAACGTCATATATTGCAATGAATGTTTATTGTCACATCTTTTGCCTTCGTAATTAATAATAACAGATGTTTAGATATGAATCCCACATTAAGTCACCTGTTTATTTATAAGTTTATTGCAAAGGCGGAAGGGAGAGGTTTAGCTTTCATTCAGGTATTGTATTTATCCTGTCTGCCTACTGTTTGTTGGCACGATCCCGTTCTTAAAAATGATCGCAATACGCTGAATGGTTTTGAATGAAAGTCAAACGAACTATGGCAAAAAAACATAAAGGAGTGTACAACTTAGACAGACCACAAACAAGAAATCATTTAACATAAAACAACTCAAGCATATAAATCGGAAACATCTATTGAGCACGGGTGAAGCTAAAAAAATGGACTGAATAAAAAAAAAGACAGGAAACACACATGTGTAACAAGGTAATAAGGATTTTAGTTTGTGAGGATTAGTTACCCAACGTTTCTTCTCACCCATGAATCTTTATAACAGAGAACTCTTAATTTTAAATTCAAGCGAAATCAAATATTGTCCACATCGTGTTAGGGGCGCGGAGTATAAAGAACCGGTCACTTGAAAACGAGACAACTTAATTTCTCCTAAACAATAACCAACGAAAAAAGAAATTCTATAAATTAGAATCAAAAAACGGATTGACCTCAAGGTGTAAAGAAGTATTAGAGAGACTCCCTACTCTGAAACCTAGAATGAAGCTCCGTCTCTAAAACATCTAGAACTGTCTAGATGTGTTAGACTGTCTACTCCAAGAGCCGTGAAAGCGTCCGAGACGCGCTCTTTAAACCCAAAAAAGTGGCGAGAAATTCAATAGATTGTTCCAAACGAATAATCCCCTAAAAATATAGAACGTTGAATTTTAGAATCTTTAGTTATCTAATCTATAACTTGGTAACGAGGTCTTTGTATATATAATTAGTTTTCGTTTATAACCGTTATGATTTTAGTTATATGAAATCAAATTTTCTTGAATAGGCCATTGTTTATTGCTTTATATACCTTATATTCCTATTTTAATATAGGTTTTCGTTTTTTTATGTGTATACTTGATAACAGTTGATGAAATAACTTATAATAATTAAAGTTAATTTACCGTGCATGTTCCGGAAAGTACATAATCAAACTGTAATTATAACCATATATGGAAATTGTAATTGAATGATCTTAAAAATTAGAAGTATCGAAATCAATGAATGGACATGACAAGTTTCTATTAGTAATCCATTTTACAATGGATTTGTACGTATGAAACCAAGCAGTCACCTTTTAATATTATTTTATTTTTACAATACATATGGAACTGTACAAAATGCACTTGAAAAGAGAAAAGTGTCAACTCAGACCCTTCCACCCTTGGCTAAGAGCAGGTCTGCGATGATGGACTGTTTCGAGTCAAGTGCTAGGAGAAGGGGACTGGCACCACTGGAGTCAACTGCATTGACGTCAGCGCCGAGTTCCAAAAGCGCTTTGGCCACCTCCAGCTGACCACCTCCGGCTGCCAGGTGGAGCGCAGTCAGCCCTTGCTTGGTCTTGGCTTCCAGATCCGCTCCTCGGTCAACCAAAAGCTCCGCCGCCTCCGGCCAGTTCCTCTCCGCCGCCAGGTGCAGCGCCGTTCTATTGTCGCAGTCCCTAGCGGCGATATCTGCTCCGTGGTCCAGCAGCAGCTTCATCATCGGTGGTTGCCCTTGCATGGCTGCCCAGTGCAGCGGCGTCCAGCCGTCTAGATCGGCCGCTTCTAAGCTGGCCCCCGCCTCCCAGAGCATTTCTGCCACCTCCAGTCTGTTCGCGATCGCTGCCAGGTGAAGGGCTGTTCTGCCGTTCATGTCTTTGGCCTCCTTCTTTGCTCCTCGCTCCAAGAGCAACCGTAACACCTGCACGTGGTTGGAGATGGCAGCAAGATGAAGCGGAGTCTGGTTCGTAATGTCGACCGCTTCCGTGCTGAGCCCGTTCTCTATGAGCCAGCGAGCTGCCTCCGCCTTGCCGTATGACGCCGCTAAGTGGAGCGCAGTGGAACCTCCATTGCTGATCGACGTCAGGTTTGCACCGTAACCCTCCAAGATCTTCATGACCCGGACGTTGCCTCCACAGGACGCCCAGTGGATCGCCGAATTCCCGTACCGGCTGTCTCTTCTGTTGACATCACCGCCTATCCTCAACATCGCCTCCAGGACGTCCGCTCTTCCTTCGTAAGCTGCTTGGTGCAGGGGGGTCTTCCTCGTCTCGTCTTCGCTATTGATCATCCTCACAAGTTCCTTGTTATCACTGATGTCCCTTCGATTCAGGTAAGTCCTGACGACGGAGTAATCTCTTGGAGGTATCTCAACCTGTAAATGCAAATGATTATCATAGACTGGAAAAACATTTTCTTACCATGTTAACATATTTCTTCTTAAGCATAGAACATTTTCCCGATATTTCTGACAAGACAGATGCACATTGGAGTATGGATTGGCAGGAAAGAGCAAATAAAATGTAATAAACTCCTGCAAGCAACTAAAAACCCTTGAAAAGAAAGTTTTCTTAAATACAAAATCTACCCTCCATATAGATTCCGACCTCTGAATGCTACAGGATAATAAGTGAAGTCCCACTAGCTATGGGTCAAGATACAAACTAACTCTGCTAGGAGAGAAAATTTCGGATAACCAAAAATATACTCCATTAAATAGACGAAAAATTATTGACATGTTATGGATCGTAAGAGAAAGTTATTGGGCAAGGATGAATATAAGAAAATGAAGACTAGGTAGGACATAGAGCTATGCAAAAGGATCATGCCAGGAACAGCATGGCTTAATTTGTATCGCGATTTGATCTCTAACCCTCAAAAAATTTTCTTTTTGTAAATTGTACGCGGGATGGGTCATCAGGAGGACTGGACGGAGAAGAGTTGATCAGAAAGCTTAGATTTGAAATTAAAAAGTGTCTGGGCATGCTGGGGCTTAGAAGGTATGGGATTCCAATGAAAATAAGATGTCAAAAGGGAATATCTGTTAAAGGCTACAGTGCGGTAAGCAAGATTAACAGGTTCAAAAGGAGTGGGCAGATGAATTTAATGAAATATATGAAGTACAGTCAGTTGTGTTGGTTTTTGAAGTAAACTTGCTTGCTAATACTGACGACAAGTAGGATGGAGCCACTTTTACTCAATATAGAATTCCTTTGGATCATTACGAAAATAAATCGTAAAAAAAAGTTCATTCCTGCAACATTTCCGGAGGCACCGCCTTACAAGGGGGACATCTAAGTGGAGACGAATTAAGGATTTACGGGGTAAGAAAGCTTCTTTTTTCTTTTTTTTTTTCATTGCAGCGTTCGAATGAAGTAAATGAAGTTTTTTAAAACGTTATTTGATCACCTTTGATTAATATGAAAATGCTGTCTGTCAAGAGGTGAAGGCATTAAAGAGATTGTTAATACACAGGATAGCCGACCACCCACCCTAAACCCGCATACCCTAATCCTTCTTGGAGTCTAAATCGGCATTGGCCTCGTGACCTGCCTCAAATAAATGACAGTGGGAATCCTGGAAATGGTCAGTTTCCCCTATCATGCCCAGAGCATCTGTGGCTCTCGCGCTCTTGGTTAGCCTCCAGTGGCACGTATGCGGTAACGCTGCTGCCAGAGAAGCGTGGTGGGCTTCCCAACACTCCGATTGTTCTTTCGTCTGCGAGGTAGGTGACAACCATGTGGACATGGTTGTAAATACTGTATGAATGAGCGAATTAATGAAAATTGTAAATATGCTATGAATGAAAACATTTATCACTTACTTATTACCCAATAAGAAAGATTGTAATTTTATCACAATAATGAAGTTCTATAGTACATAGGAAAAGTAGTCTTAACTAAATCTGGTCTCAACAACCACAATCCTAAGGTCCCATGATGAAGAAGTTTCTTGAAAGCTGACCAAAGGCAGTATTCTGCAATCCACCAGAAAACCAAAATGAAACTGATATGGAAAAACTATAGTCCAAAAAATATTTAAGATTAAATTCTGCCGTTTACCTAATTGTTGAAGACACGTTAACCAAACATTAATTTTAAAGACATTCTCAAAAATAACATTTCCAGTCAACAATATAAATTGCACAGAAATGAAATCTAGATACAATTTACTCAATTTGTAAATAAATTTGTAGAAAAAAAGGTTGGTAAGGTTCTGGGATAAGGTTAAGTTAACATTTAGTTCACTCACCTTAGCCAATGTGCTCACCACGGCTACCAAAGTCACCGCAGCAACAGCTAACACGCCCATTGTCCTCCGGAGCAAGATAAAATATGAACTATCCAAGGATGGCACCTACCCAACTCCAAACGGAAGAATGACCACTGACCCAGTTGTAACTTGTAGACAACGAGACCTAATTGCAACAATTGTCCACATCTCTGTGGGAATCCGCGTAGGAGGAAATAGTTGTCGCATAATTGCTACGTCTCGGGCAGTTCGTGTGCGACCAGACCTGTAAATAAGACGCGAAGACAAGAGAGCATTACTCAATGCCCACCACATGTACCCAAGACTCAAAGAATTATAATGACGATTATTCAAAACTACAGGATGCAATACTGGTTGATTCTTCAAGGGGATGAAAAAAAAAGTTACTTTTACATGTCTATCCTCAAATGCGTATCAAAGGCACAAGCTCTTTTCGAAGCTCAATTAGCTATTTTACAAGTGCTGAAAATCGGTAATTACTACGTGAAACAGTATGTCGATCATATTTACGTACAAATAATTGATCACATACTCAAAAGACCAAAGGTATGATAAATATCCAGATTACATGTATGTAAAAAACAAAAGAAATGGCGAAGACAATAAAATAAATGTAATGTACAATTTTTAAAAAATTCATAATTAGTCTATAAGAATTAAAAATAATTAGGTGTGTGACCACTTATCTGTGATTACATATTTTTGTTCATAAATACGAGCTACTATTACTTTAAGTATTTTGTACCACATAGTAAATTTTGGTTTTTCGCTCATTGTCTCTTTTATTAGTAAATAAGGACAAGATAAAAAATATATTCAGGATAGGATGAGGGGGACGGATTCGATTAATTTATAATAAAAAATGTCAAATTATAAAAATTACATTATTATGTACATAATAATGTAAGCCTGACTTGAGTAAAACACCTTGAATATGCTCTTAATATTATATTGTAAGCATAGATGTTTTATTGTGGTAGTCCATTTAAATGGCGCTTATTCACAAGCGGGAGAATTAACATTTACGTTCCCTATATGGAAACTGTTACTGAATCTCCTTGTCAATGCTGGAGAACCTAGGACCTACCAGACAGCGCTACTCTGGTGTCTTAGGGGTGCTTGAGGCTCTGTTCTTACTCTTGTCCATTCTTAGTTTTAAAAGCTATATATTTTTTTAAAAGTTTTAACCACTTGAAAGTTACAAGAACATGGAGGATTATTAAACAGATTTTTTTTTCTTCAGTCGTTACTAAGTCATTCACCCTGAGCGACTAAGGTAGGATACGAATGAACGGATAAATAAAAAGGATTTCGATGTCTGCAGAGGCATCTTTCTTTTTTCTACCGCCAGAGGAGGAATGGTGATTAATAGAGATGAAAATAGAAAAAGGAGAATTGAATGACTAATAGTGGAGTCATTATAATTTAAAAGCACTAATGTAAAGGAATAGTGCGGTTTAATCGTACCAGATTAGTATTAGCACTGCAAAAGGTAGTGGGGAGGAGGGGGGGAGGCCGCCGCCATCTTGAATGTATCATTATAACGTTTGCTGCCGAGCCCAACTATGAACACCGTACGCCAAAATGAATGTGTTCGACAACCTCTTACAAGTCATACAAAGCCTTAGTTATTAGAAAAACGCATATGAAGTCGGTTCTGATAGGGTTAGTTAGCTGACATTAGTTACAATTTCTGATTAATGATAGATAGCTTTTTAATCATTAACCGAATTATGGAATTTGTTACGCAACTAGAAACCCTGATTTCACTTGTGTGCCCCCCCCCCCCAGTTCATACGTGTGCCCTGATATTTGCGAGCCTCCAGTTCAAGCTAGAGAAATGAAATTTTATAAAGAGGTCCCACTAAATATCATAAACTCATATTAATTAAGTAAGATATATATTTATATTTTCAGCTCTGCTTGACAGCCATACATGGATACAACCACAGATAAAATGATAATAACACTGAACGGAAAACGGAATGTACACCCACAACAAAGTATACTTTGGTAACAATATCATTCTTGTCGAAAAATTGGTTGATTATTACATAATGCTGATAGTCATAATTATTGAGTAATTATATAACAGATAAAAAACTATGAAATTTTTCGTCAATGAGGAATCATAAATTGTTTACTTTGAAGTCCAATGTTATATATTCGATTGCTCCTTCAACGTTTTGTAATTTATGGTGGTTGCTACATGGTTGATAAAATCTTCTATTGTCTCTATTGCCTCTTTGAAGTGTTTGTTTCTGTCGACCCAGTGAGCATTCACAGCAAATCTTCGAATTTTCTATCTCATAGCATTAAATATAAATCTATCCCAACGTTCTGATTGACCTTATGATTTATGTGACGTGGCTTAAGTGGACGATAATTACATAAAACCATTTAAATTGTATTCACTATTCGTAATTTTTAATACCAGTTATAGGAATAATATTTATATGAAGGTTTTACTCCATGCCATAAAGATGGTGAAAATAGAACAAATCTTATGAAAAATAATGAAGCGTGATTTGAGTAATCATGTTAAGGTTTCAATTCAATGATCTCTACGACCTCTTTGATCTTAGATATATATGTACAGGCGCTTAGTGGCCAATTATTTCAGACGCTCATTAAATATCAATAATAATCGTTTTAGCGACTCCTCAAGCCTCTTTGATAGTTATTCTATCCATTTTTCCACCAACCAAAAAAAAATTGGAAGAGGATTGAAAAAATGGTATCTGTCAATCTATCAAGTTAATTATATAACATTTAATTAGTAATTAGTAAAATTCTCAACGGAGTCTCGCAGTATATATACATTAGTCTCGCCTGTTATCATCTGACATAACTTACTTTAAATTAACGCCTGTATCACAGTATTACTTGAATAGTTGCATCTTATTTTATGTTCTTTGTTTCGATCATATACAGTCAACCAATATAATTTATTGGCGTAAAAAAAAATATCCCCCTTAAAAATCAATTTAGGCCCTTCAGCCCGTAGAAGCAACAACGTGACGGCAACAAATATATCCAAAATATATAAACTATATAATATATAAAATATATACTAGTATATATAAACTATTTATATACCTGTATTATTTATTCAACAAAATAACACAACAGGAGACTGTCTCTGATGTTATCATCTGACATAACTTACATTGAATTAATGCCCGTATCACAGTATTACTTGACTAGTTGACTATTACTTGACTAGCCAAGTAACAATCTTATTGTTAGTTATAGGACAAAGGCCAACAAACGCCGGCTTGGCATAAACCTTACAAATGATACCTAAATTAAAGTAGATTGAGATTGAAACTAAAATTTAAAAAAAAAACAACAGTTCAGGTAAAATTAAATTTAACTGATTACGTGAATATTAGCGTCATTATTCACTTGTACGAAAAATAAAAACGAGTAATTATTACTAATGACACAATTAATAGGAGAGATTAAGATCATAAACAAATTATTTGTTTAAAATAGATAACTATTAATTCCGGAGAACATTTGGTGAATATATTATAAATAATCTTATTTTTTGTCGAACTACTTTATGAACACATTCTTCAAACTGGATAAAAATCAGTTAAATTTTATTGAATACATAGAATAAAACAAATACTGAAAACATTTTTATGAATAGTATGATGTACATGTATATGAAAGTTCATATTTAGTTATACTAAACTAAATACATGAACCAGAAAAAATAAGTAGTTTAACTTTAATGATCATCGATTTAGGAATAAATACTAAAATGTTCAATTAAAAAATAAACTTCAGTTCAAGATAAATTAACGATAGTTCAATGAACTAACAATGAATGTTAGTCTTATGTATAGGATAACTTTATGGGATCGATGTATAAAAAGATCACAGCTGTTTACAACTGTTTTTTTTTTTTTGTATTAAGGTATGTCCTGTGTGTAATTGACTATTAAACACATTATAAAAGATAGAAAATAATTCGTTCTTAAGGCCTCAACATATTCTACTATAGGTTACATTGTTGTGCTCGTGATTTGCGCAGCATGACTGACAACGACGGACATGAAACATGCTTGTGGAGCTCATGGCTTGATCTCGCAGATCCAGGATGTCCAGCGTTTCCTTAATACTGGCTATGACTCATATATCATGTCAGTTGTTGGTCATGTATGTAGTCGAATATTGTATAATGATTATTTGAATTGGAGACCTCCAAGTAAGGGGAGTTAGGAAAAATAATCTCACGAGTTACCAAGGAATTAAGTTTACTAATGAACCAGTAGCACTGGTTTTTTAAAACGATTTTTAATTAAACACTATATTTCTAAATAAACAGAGCAGCACTAGTTATCCGGGAGTAGATTTATTATTAGTGGTTATTTTTATAATAACTTCTGCATATTTTTCAATTCTTGAAATGGTAAATATCTAAAAGAAGATAATTTCGATCATTCAAACTTTATATCGATGTACCAAAATCTACTTTCATTTATCTGGGGCCTTTAGGTAACATATTTAGCCTGATGACGGACTAATCCAAAAGACGTTAAACCATTTACTTGAAAAAATGTTTCGATTCACTTCTAAAAGTCTGTAAGCTTCATAAAAGGACCGACATGATTAAGTTTGTTTGGATATATTCAATCTCCTTTCAATTTCAAAGAAAAAAAAATTTCTAAAATAACCTGCCAACACGTTGAGTGTTTTAAAATTATTTTTACTTTACGGACCTTAATGTTAATTAATAAAATATAATTAAATCTGAAATAGCTTCTTAAGGGACTTGATGGTTAAAGTTATTGGAACTGGCCAAACTGTTTCATTTTTTTCTGTACTTCCCGTGACTGAACCAAAAACTAAACTGCGTATTTCAAGGTGTGGAATATATGTACATTTTAAGTTTCAGCTATACTCTATCACTCTTATAAACGAAACATGATTGCCCCTTATACAACATAAAAGTAGCGACTCTCCCTACATGGTCTCATTTGGTGCCGCTGCGAATAAAATAGCTTTTCTTAGTTGAGAATCGAACCCACGCTGTTCTGGTATTTTACAATCCTAATGTACTAGCTCTCATCGATAGTGCGGATAGGAAGATGCTTTAAAGTTGATTGAAAAAAGTTCTGATAAATGCAAGCAGTAAACATATAAGTAGCACAGGATTGGACCAACTAATTCTAAAATAATAAATATTAACTCTTTCCTATATAGGATTTATCTTTTAAGGATCAATTTACAATTTCAGGCATAAGAGTATTATTTATTTTAATGCCAGTCTCGGAGGGAGAGGTTCGACTTTCATTCTGGCCAGAGGCGATGTTTTCCCTGTATAGCTGAACATTTTAAAAGTTTTTTTTTAACAAAACCTTGAAATACACTGATTGTTTTTTGGTTAAAAACAAGGAAATATGTCAAAAACAAAATTAAACGATAACTCGGGCCCGTTTCGCTGCCTTTGATGATTTATTAAGGCTCAGTTCAGAGGCTAATATACGTTTAACGTTACAATTCTTTCTCTTGTTACAAGACACATTATTGACTGCAACAAAGTTGTTGTAGCTAGCAATATAAATCACGTATTTAGTGTCCTGTTGATTATTTGATTTAAATATTTTGTTATATCCTTTCTTTTCAGAACCGAGACGGTTTAAAAAAAAAACTAATCATTTTTGGTCCTAAATACCAACTAGTTTCTTCTAAAGTTATTATAAAACTCAGACGGGAACTCTGCCCTGAACTAATGACATCGAAATCATTCCTTCCTTTTCTCCGTCGTTTAAATATATTTCCATTATCATTACACATGGCGTGAGAGCATTACCCACCTGTTTTGTAATCATCCTTTACGTCTGGCACAAAAACTTAAGACACGCACATAGTTACTAAGAACAATTTGGGCATATGGAGCACGGATTTATGGATCACAATAGAAACATATAAAATATAAAATAAAATTTAGATAAATAATTATGTAAATGACGACCGATATATCTAATTGAGCTACTTATCAGCACACCAATTAGTGTGTAAGTATACAAATCGTATGCATAGATTGGCTGAGCTCTAAGCCACTCTAAAACCCATTTAAGTCAACATATAAATACCTGGTGGCCGTGAAGAAGGCCCTTATCGACCCAGAGGACACGTGAATGGAGACAACAAGTGGTGGTCAAGGACTCACCCATTGAGACGTCTGAGGGTTGGTCACCCATTCATGTCCAGTCTTACCTCTGTCCTTTGCCCTTTGCCCTCTCGAATGTGTCACAAAGTTAAGCATTCCTTATGTATATGTACATATAACATGATTTTATCTCTCTGGCTAATCTGTTGATGTAGGTGAACAAAGACTCAATTACGTTTCTCCTTAAACGAAAGAAACAGTATTTAAATCCTTTATCTCAGATATTGTTTCTTTATGCTCATAACTCTTTAGCTCCTCACTTTAACGTTACTCAACTTAAAATTTCATTAATAAACTTCACCGCTCTTTCTATAATGTCCAATCACGACATTCACTTGTGTGCCCTACTGTGCTGCCACCGCTCTAACTAATATAGTATTATTATTACTTACTCATGATCGGCATATTGACAAGGAAAGGGGTGGTAAAAGTTATTTAATCGATCTGAAATTTTAAAGTAGACTCCAAAGCACCTCGAAATATGCTGCTTAGTTTTTAACCAGGCCTTCCCCTCTAGCCATGTCATTTACTGGCAATTTAATCTGCCGTTTTGAATAGCATATGTTGTTTGAATAAAATATAAAAGTTTTTTAATCATTATACCAATAGAATAAATTATCTCTAAATTAGCTTACTTTTATGATTTCTCAAGCCCGGGCTCAGAAACTGTATCATATTCAAAATTACAATATATGCTTTCAAATTGAAGACAGGTTAAAGGCAAAAATAATTACAAAGGCAGATGGCCTTGCAAGGGTGGGCTCAGAACAGACACCTCTTGCACCTGAGTGGTATCAGCCCTATCAGCTACGCTAAAAGGCGTATAAAATTAGCTTTAGAGGACAGGGCAAGACTCTCTTGGAGAGAAACTAAGAAACAGGAACACTCGAAACTGTTTCTTGATGGACCCTGTAAGAAAAGAAGCTCAGTACTTCTATCAATGGACAGGTGGACACTCAAAAGTGTGACAGGACTCTATACAGGTCACTGTCGGTTAAACAAACACCTCTTTAATTTGGGGATAGTGGGATCACCAATCTGCAGATTCTGCAAGAAAGAGGGAGAAACGGCACGTCACATAATATGTGACTGTGATAACTTAGCTAGAAGGCGATACCTTCACTTTGGTAGTGATCGCATTGTAGACCCCAAACTATGTGAACTGATCGATCCACTCAGTATCCTCAGATTTGCAAAGGCCGTGGGCCTGTCACATATATAGGACAGGGACATGGACGGCGCACAATAGGTCTCACTGAGGCCGCAGTGCACAAATGCCGGAACAAAAAAAAAAAAAATAAAAAATAATTGCAAAGGTATTACAACCAATAAAGCTTTGCGAGCTATTAATAGAAAACTAAGTAATTATTTTATTAAGTCATACAAACTGACATTAAAATTGATGAATTAAAGCGTTTAGTCGATGAAAAAGAGATGATACGTTTCGGTCAACCGGTTGTGTACAGCATATTATATATGTACGCATGAGGTCTCGATAACAAGAAATGAAAAAAAACTTTTTTTGGGGGATATGGCCCCCTAAAAATAAAAATACATAACATTACACTTGACTTGATAAGCTTTTAAATAATAATGTGATATGGTTATGCACAGATGAGGTAAGCAGCAAGAAAGGACCAACAGAAAAAAGGAGTAGAGAATGAAAAAAAAAATTAAGCTTACGAATTATCACAAGGGGAAAGAACAATGAAAAAAAAAAAATAAAAAGAATAATAATGATGAATTACGAATCGTTAGATTTCAGGGAGTTGGGGAACTTGCAATGTCTAGATTTAAAGATTGGAAGAATTGTTGAATAACGAATATCGATGGGAATAGAGTTTCAAAGGTTTGTGGCACGGATAAGAAACTAACGTTCAAAGGAAGAAGATTTGTGAGAACGGAAATACCATTCGGAAGGACGGGGTCTACTATTGCGATATTTTATCGCTGATTTGAATTGTAGGAGGTTGTAAAAGGAGGCTTTTTAGTCATGATAGAATTGTAGAGAAGGGGTCCAAGTATTGTCAAAGGGTGGAAGGCACAGCCATTCTAACTCGGAGTAGTGTTGCCAAATGCGCTTATAGCGGTTAAACGAGATTTCCAATAATTAATGACAAAATTAGTTACCATAGCAACATAACTAAAAGGAGATGTACATAAGCGTAGTGTGGGTAGTTGATATTAATTTGTGAGTTCGTAGATTTCATTTACGAAGATATACATATGTAAAGAAAGTATTCTCTCTTTAATTTGCCGCGCTGCTTCTACTGGCCTCCGCAAGATGGAGCAATATGCTAAAAAGTGAGATGATATAGAGAAGGTTATATTAAGTAACAAAACTTTTAAATAAAGTGTGAATAGAGAAGTGATAGTTATAAACTGTAATTGCCGTTTTTTTGTTCACAGCTAAGATTGTGTAAATCAATATTAATAATTGTTATAATATATATAGTGAATAAAATGAGAAACTGATTTCAGTTTATTCACCCCACCTTCAATAATTGTCTTACATATATATATGAAATAGATGAAGGTGGCTGTGTGTGAAAGACAGAAACACAAATGAAACCCCGTCTTTCCTTTTTACAAGGACCTGTTGCAGACATAAATTGTGCGGCGAAACGTTGTTCATACATAAATTTTATTAAAACTTAACATGTCTATTTGATCAACCCAGGCCGATCTCTTAACAAATCCTTCAAGCCGCTGTTTACAATTATTTAACAGTGAATCAAAATTAGTCGATAGGATAGAGACGATGCATCGAGTGCCGCAGTAAAATAGTTTAGGGAGGAGTTGGATTTTTTTAGATCGCCAAGAAAAGCAAAACACGTCAAATTGGATCGGACAGGTGAAAAGTGCCTCTTGATAAATGGCAGTTATCGTATCAGATGGCAAATAATTATTATAAGTAATGACGAAAACAAAATGGAAGATTATTATTATAATTTATTCAAGAACACAATCCCACAATTTAGAGTTACGGATACCCCAATACATATACATATTATTAATATCTTATTATACATGGCATGAAAATATTATATATTTTAATTTATCAATGAACCATCACCATCTCTGAGCAGAAATATAAAACTTTCATAAAGAATATCAACCCTTTATAAGACACTAGGGTTGAAAAAAAATTGCTAATACACTTTTGATGAGCTTATTACCACCTCAAGTAACAAACTTAAGACCAATTAAGCCCCAAACACGTATTACATATCGTTTAACATCAAGTTAATAAAATTTGATAGCCTCCTAAATAGGACAGAAATTTTGTTTTTTAATACTAATTAACGTAATAATGACAATTGCTAATTTTTTTACTGAGCCGCCTATAATCGTATGCTGTTTTTTTTTATTTTAATTTTTAACAAAGGAGTGCCAAAGAACAGAAAATATAGCCAATCATTAGAAAACAGGCGTTTCTGAATATGAAAAAAAAAAATAGGACACCCTTAATAAATGCAACAATCCTCCCCACAATGGGGTAGTTCCGCCGATTTGGAGTTACCCTTGTACTTCAAATTACAGGACATTGGATGTCGTACTTTTTATATTGGGAAGAGAGGTGGTGAAGACAGTAAATGAAATGGATTCAAGAAGATTGTTACACTGTAATTCACAAACGGGTATACCCCGGATACTTACGGATACACATACTACACATTGGAGAGGCATAGTATGGACAGCCATGTCCACACAGTCACCAACACCCAGGACGTCCACTGCCTTTACAATAGTATTTCTATATATAGTACTAATTATCAGTCTGCGCATGATTATCACCCACGATACCCCAAGATACCTACCATGATGACAAACCTACAATTACTGACAATCCAACAGTATGTACACACCCAGACTATTTCGTTTTTCTAACTTCCATTAATAAGGGAAATAGGCAATTACAATAAGCAGACCCTCATCCACCAAATGTATAATGTTGTAATAACATTAACCAAATGAAATTGTTATGTACTTAATTAATTATATTTTGTTTTATTATATCATTAATATTTTCTTTTTTTGTCTTCGGTTTATTATGTAGGTTTTTCCTACTGTTAAATCCATCACTAGCACATTACCAGCAAAAAAAAAAAAAAGAGAAGCAGTATACACAAGTGTGTATTATTTTAATTGCCTCCCTAAAAATACTCATATTTTTACTCTTCCTCGGAAACTTAAAATCTCTCCCTTTGGATAGATTCTGGTTACCAGCGGTGTTCTCAGAATTTGTTTTATTCAGGTAGGGGATGGAAATAGAAGGCAAGTAAGTACTGTGGATTACGAATGATCTATTAATTCTATTTGAAAATTAAAAACGTTTTAGGCTCAGAATGTCCACCCTAAGTGTTTATAATCTCCAGTGTTTTTTTAAGTAAAAACATGAAAATCGGACTAAAAATTTTTGTATATCCTTTATCAAAATATTGTTCAATTTATCGTTATTATTGGTTGAATTATCACAGAGATAAATTTAGGCCAAAAAGTGCTACCATTTGTTGATTGCGATTCATATTATTTCTCTTTCACCTCGAATACTTCCTACACCCATCAAATACAGAAATTTTCTTATACAGTACAGAATATTGGGAGGATTAATAAAAAATAAATCAATACAAACCTTATGTTGCTGGGTATATAAAACTTGTTATTTCATAAATTTCTCTGGGAGACGGGGAATCCCCCCCCCCCTTGCGTACTCAACTCCTGGTTATAACAATAATAGAACCACGTTCCCATAAGTTAGATGGGAGTTGTTCACTGGATATCACTAGAAGGATGGACAGTATGAGAACAATATTGACATAACAATATTGCATGACAGTATTATGTTGGCAGAGTCCGCCCTGAAGATAAAGCCGATGCACATAGTAGTGTGTGCTCTTCCGGTGAATACTTCTGCCATGCCTACACCAAAGAAACCAAAGGGGAGGAAGTCCAAAAAGCGACATATAACATGCGGAATTTATGGTAACTTTTTTATACATAAATTACATAATATATAAATAAATAATAATATAGTTCGAATAAAGACCCGACACGTGACCTTCAAGTTTGTAGAGAACAAATATATGACTAGTCCGAATGGAGACGACCTCGAGCTGTTAGTACTAATATATGGGAGAGTAATATTTATCCATTATGACGGAAAATTTCAATTGAACAACACCGCAGTTGCTTGATAATAATAATGTCAAAATCTTTATTAAGTTTTAAATACAATATGCACTGCTCACTATTGTATTGGTAAGCAGTTTACTGACAAAATTTTCCATGTTGTGGAAACTCAAAAAAAAATTCAACTAAATAACAAAATATTGCTTGTAAATATGAGGAGAAGAATATAACTGCGAAAGATTATTTTTTTTTTTGTTTTTCCGGCTGTAGTATTGAAATAAAACAGGCTTGTAGGTTTAAGTTTATAGATGTAAAGTTAGGTGTAAATTTAGTTTTATTTCTTATTCCTTCCGTTTTGTTGAGTTTATTTGTAGAGATAGGGAAGTTGTAAAAAATTAGTATGATTGTGCAAGAATTGATCAATGAACGGAACGCTTGATTTCGCATTTTTGCTATTCTGGAGTAGTAACAGTAATTGTTTATGATTCGGATACATTGATTTGGAATGTCTCATTCAACAAATTAAATTTTGTTTAAGCTCCATGCTATGGGCACCCATACATTAATATTGGACGAATTACGGATTTTTGCAGGATTAATTTATTTTTTAAATAAAATTTTGAATATTTTTCAATTAAAATTAAAATATGTTGAGTTTTTTAGTTTGATTTTGTCTGGAATATCTGGTCTTTTTTTGGCAAAAATTATGGCTTCAGTGCTTTCGATATTTATTTTCAAGCTCAACACAAAGCTATTTACCGCAATTGCTGACACATTTATAAACAGTATGTGAAAATAAAAAATAAATGTCACAAGGTATATTTTTTCATACGCAGTAGGTACTTTTTATTTTTTTTTCTTTCTTTCTTAGCTCTCAAACTTATAAAATAGGATGTGGGAAAAATAAAGGAAAATTATTTTGGGCTAATGAGTGCCTTTTACTAAGAGGAGTCCCCCATTTGAAGGATGTATGAGAAGGATGTAGGGTGTGGATGCATGCAGTAGGTTTTTTTTTTTTTTTTTTTTCCTCCTTCATAGCCCCTTTTAATTTACAGATAATTATATATAATTATAGATCCTCTGGCGAATCTATTCACAAATTATTTTGTATTTCCTGTAGCATCACTACATTATATACAGGTTTTGTTATTTTATAGAAATTATATAATGAATAAACAAGTATAATGATATACATTGTACATGACTTGACTGAACTGACTAATAAGGTGATGGGGCTCACCTTTTTGATCTGCAGTAGGTACATGTTAGAGTATGTAAAAAATAAAATTCAAAGAAATTGAATTTGTGGGAGTCAACAAAAACACTCGCACATTTAATGTCGCTATAACTAATAGGGTTTTTATTTTTTGTTCAGTATTGAAGCTATTTATAATAATTAGATTTGATTTGTGGTTTTTTTCTCCAAGGGTCAACCATTACATAGAGGATGAGTTCTTATTGCTATTTGCGGAGTTTTTTCAGTGACCAAGAATAGATATGGAAAATAAAACGAAATATTTATGAGCGAAATTCCAAAGGAGTTTTTTTTATGATGAATTTAAATTATTTTAATAAACTCACGCGTCCTATAATATATTGGCCGTTCACTTTCTAAGTCCGAAATTTAATTAGATACGTTAAGTGGAAGTAACACTCCTAGAATAGAGAGCATTATATATACCACTCAAGCAAATTCAATTGTCTAATTATCAGCAGAAATTCAGGTATTTTCAGAACAAAAACAGGTAAAGATATTATTTTTTTTATAAATCAGCTAGTAATTAAAAAAAAATTGTTGTCAATTTGAATTGAATTGAAAGATGTTATAGGTGTTACTTTTTTAACCAATTTTTAACCAAAATTCACTAAAAATAACCTATTCAAACAAGATTTTAGTAAAACTATATTCACCTAATTTAATCCTATTGCAATCAGCTGTTGACAAGCTAACTATTAGTGTTAAATAGTTTTAAACCTGTCACTTGAGGAATTTTAATTGAGAACGCTGACCTGCACCCGTTGCTTGGTGTGCTGTCTGTGGGGAGTTCATCCGCCGGAGACACATCAAGTTTTTTGATTCGTTGCAGCACCTAACCAACCCAGTGTTTAACACTATGGCCCCACCACCCCTCCCGCATCGATGGCAACAGAATGTTGGGGAAAAATTAGGTTAAGAATTAGTATGTAAGTTAGTTTTAAGTTTGATCAAAAAGGTGAGCCCCATCACCTTTATTAGTCAGTTTAGTCAAGTCACGTATAATGTGTATCATTATACTTGTTTATTCATTATATAATTTCTATAAAATAACAAAATCTGTATATAATGTAGCGATGCTACAGGAAACACAAAAATAATTTGTAAATAGATTCGCCTGAGGATCTAAAATTATATATAATTATCTCTAAATTTAAAGGGGTTATGAAAGAAAAAAAAAAAAAACGTTGGATATAATCAGACGATTTCACCGTACCTGTGTGAAAGTAAAACCTTTAGTTGTGGTAATCTATAACTTAAAGGTTTTCAAATGATTAATCCTATTATTATTATTATTATTTAATATTTGGGTGACGGTATTATTTATACGGACGTGCCGATACTTTAATCTTGAGTTTGAATTAGTAGTTCAAAATAACTAACGACTAGCAATATAATTCATATGTAAAGTAACATTTGGTTAAAATCATTGATTCTTGTAACTATATTTGTAAACTATAAGCAGGTAGTGCACAGACAACTCATCACGTATACAAAATATACAATAATGTAAGTTTTATAATAAGTTAATAAGTTTTATTTATTTATTTTTTTTGCTGCGTAGATAATGTCATATTTGGAGCTTACTACATAATTATAACTATTTATAATATAATAGAAATTAAGATGTATACGAGTTCACCATGGAGTATAGGTTTTCTGTAAATACATTATTCTACGAAATTTGTTAGTAAAAACATTCATTTTCATTGTTGTCCCTTTGCGACTTAGGCGGCGATCGACTAAGGATTAAATTGAGGACCTAGATGGTGTAAATTATTCTTGGAGCGATAATAGACGAGGCACGTACAACGGCGGGGGAGTGAAAAGACCCACTTCTGTTTGTTTTTTTTACAGTAAAATCATAAAACCCCTCGGGTTGGAGGCGGGCATAGAGATAATGTGAAAAAATAAGAATATCCTTTTTGTCAGACCAAGGAAAGGAGAAATGGCTGTACAGAAAAAAAACAAAAAAAACGCGGTTTCTGTTGCAACCCATTTGGCAAGGGAGCTCATATCAACTTCACAAGAATGCTAAAAGCATAAAAATACATAAAGTATAATTCCCATTAAATAATTAATTATTCGATATGGAATCGATTAAATGATTAAATAAACTAACATTTAATTAGGCTGAGCGTCTGAGTTATTGTATAAATTAACGGATCCACCGACAAAAGCCTGATTATCTCATATTAATTCATCATTTAAATCTATATATTAGTCGGATTATTTAAAGAATGTTATTCTATATTGATGAATTAGTGAAAATGTTTATTTATTCCACGGCTGAAGCTAATAGTCTCTTTGCCTTGTTTAACATCACTCCTCAATTTACCTAAAGGAAATGCTAGTATTTATTTATTTATACGATGTTATTACTAATTCATTATATTTATATTTATATATTTATATTGCTTCATTATAAAACTTAAGGGTGGATTACCGTTGTAAGAGGGATCGAGTGGTTTACGTACGAGATTGCCCTAGAGGCGAGGCTCATGAACGATGAGTCTTTCGAAGAAAATCATCCAAAGGAAGAGGAGAACATCAACATCAAAGTGGCGTCTCTAACAGCTGCGATGACGCAGGGAAAGTCACCCTCCAGCAAAAAACTTCCAGGCCTATTACAAGAACCTCAGAGTAGAGTACAAGATCGAGACCACCCGGAGAAACACCTGGACTTTGACCACTACGAGTAGGACTGGGGCCTCCAGTACAGAATTGTCATGGCAAGAGAAGGCCTAGGCCTGGTCAAGACCCTGGCGGCACTCAGAAGTAGAGACCCTGAAGAGGATGTTGAGATACTTCAGGGAAACTTCCCCAGGGATGAGACAGTGAACGCATCACGCGGGAAATCCCTCCTAAGGGACCTAACTTAGCCCCCTCCGGTACTGACCTGCATATACCATGGAATATCTGGGACTATACCTTGCCGTTGACGGGCCGAATACCGGAAAAACGGCAGGCATGGGTGGGCTCTACGCCACTGTTAAGACCCGTGCCCCCTCGTTGAAGGGAGCTTCTTTTAATCTAATGAGTGCCTTGACCGCAGCTATTTACCGAGGGACTTGAAGAGGGCAGGACTCCTGCTTGATCCTGAGGGCGCAGACCGGGATCCCACAGCTACCAAGAGCAACAGGCCCATCAGCCCACTCTCAGTGCTAATTAAAGCCCTGGAGCGTATTCAGCGCTGCGACAGACACTTAATAGAGCAGGCCGCCGAAGACAGTACGGCTCGAGTAAGGGTAGGAGCTTGAGTACGTTCATGACGTAGGACATTTCCTCTGCCTTCAACTGTGCTGGCACTTCGTGATGAGGAGTCTAGCAGGAACTAGAAATCCCCCCAGAAACCTCTATGAAGTTGTGGGCAGCTACCTGTCCAACAGAGGGTGGTCTTCAGAGGGGAGGATGCCTCCAGTGGTCAGTACCGGGGACTGCCTTTTGGAAGCTGGTATTTAACAAGGTCCTCGTGACCCTTAATAATACAACATGCATATATAAAGGCTATCATGTTAGGCGAAAAGACAGGCGGTTTGACATGGCTGCCCGTACACAGGCTAGAAGGGGCGCTGCTATATAAGATTCACTATTACATGTCAGTACATGGGTACCTACATACACACATGCATACATAACGGCTGTCATGTTAGGCAAAAAGACAGGCGGTTTGACATGGCTGCCCGTACACAGGCTAGAAGGGGCGCTGCTATATAAGATTCACTATTACATGTCAGTACATGGGTACCTACATACACACATGCATACATAACGGCTGTCATGTTAGGCAAAAAGACAGGCGGTTTGACATGGCTGCCCGTACACAGGCTAGAAGGGGCGCTGCTATATAAGATTCACTATTACATGTCAGTACATGGGTACCTACATACACACATGCATACATAACGGCTATCATGTTAGGCAAAAAGACAGGCGGTTTGACATGGCTGCCCGTACACAGGCTAGAAGGGGCGCTGCTATATAAGATTCACTATTACATGTCAGTACATGGGTACCTACATACACACATGCATACATAACGGCTGTCATGTTAGGCAAAAAGACAGGCGGTTTGACATGGCTGCCCGTACACAGGCTAGAAGGGGCGCTGCTATATAAGATTCACTATTACATGTCAGTACATGGGTACCTACATACACACATGCATACATAACGGCTGTCATGTTAGGCAAAAAGACAGGCGGTTTGACATGGCTGCCCGTACACAGGCTAGAAGGGGCGCTGCTATATAAGATTCACTATTACATGTCAGTACATGGGTACCTACATACACACATGCATACATAACGGCTGTCATGTTAGGCAAAAAGACAGGCGGTTTGACATGGCTGCCCGTACACAGGCTAGAAGGGGCGCTGCTATATAAGATTCACTATTACATGTCAGTACATGGGTACCTACATACACACATGCATACATAACGGCTATCATGTTAAGCAAAAAGACAGGCGGTTTGACATGGCTGCCCGTACACAGGCTAGAAGGGGCGCTGCTATATAAGATTCACTATTACATGTCAGTACATGGGTACCTACATACACACATGCATAGATAACGGCTATCATGTTAAGCAAAAAGACAGGCGGTTTGACATGGCTGCCCGTACACAGGCTAGAAGGGGCGCTGCTATATAAGATTCACAATCACATGTCAATAGTTCTACGCCTGCGTCCCTCCCTTTAAAGACATTACAACTCTACCACTTCATATTTTCCTTGCTCCTTCATCTTCCGTTCCTTGTGTCTCAGTCTTTGACCTCACATGCTTCGTAGTTAGTCCCGTCCCGTTGTCTCTTTCCTGTCTGGAGCAGTGGTCAACTGCCTTCTCAGTGCATAGTTTTTATCTGTCATCTTTGACCCCTCTAATATTATCACATTTTTCCTTGTTATTTTAAATAAGAAAGTAGTTGTGTTCATATCTAGTTAGTTCATGAATTCCTTCTCCTCTCTAGTTACAAATGTTTCTCAACTGAGTTAGTTCTTTTTTAATATAAATTAACAATGTACAGGACTAGTTATAGATAGATGTGTAGGTGCCTCGGAGAATTAAGTGTTTATGAGAAAACGCAATCTTAAATTGAGAAGCAGTGGGAATTTTATTGGTAAAGTTAGTAGTCTGTGAGTGTTTTTTAAGCGGCTGTTTAAATTGAGAATATATGATTTGATCGTGCACAGGACAATTGCAAGTTCAATCGCGTGTCCAGTATATCCCGAGAACTGAACGCATTTTTTAGCATGCCTAAGATCATGAAAACTCGGATTTTGTCAGAAATAAATTTCAGGGTCCGCCCAGTTTAATGTCAGTCAAGAAATGGTAATCTTTAAGAAGAGTAGGTAATAATAATTTTGATGGTGGTGATAAATCCTCGTTGCTACCTTGAAAATATTGAGGAATTTCTCCACTTAGTTATATTTACTGAAAGTTATCTTATCCATGAGGAAAGTAAGACGCCGAGCAGCTGGGAAACTCACTCCCTTCCTTCGGCTGCGATATTATTCACGTCGGATAAGTTTATTGCAGCGAAGGGAGTATGAAGGCTAATAGGAGATAAATCTGAGCAAGTTGGAGGCTAATGGGGGTCGAATGAAGAAAAACGGCTGACGAAGTTGCTATAGAGATATGTAGACGTCAGACCTTAGGCAGCAAGTCTGCGTTAACGATGATCTATCCCAACAGCTGTGTAATGAAATCTACCAAAGGGCTAACTCGGCAACTTGTTCGGATCTAGGGCTGTTGAACCGACCCTTAAGTCCTTCTGGTTTCCAAAGACTAGATCATGAAGGTGCCCGCTCATATTGCAAACAACCTAAAATGAACTGTATATATTCTTGATATACATTGACGAGAAATATGCGTATACACTCTGTATATGAACATGCAAAATGTCGATCCCTTGACTAACTCATTTCTAGCAGAATATAAAATTTATCGAATTATTTTTTTAAAAATCGTGGAAGGACCTAATAAACACCACTATGCCCGTAAATCGTTTGACTAAACCCATAGAATGCCAGTGAACATCCTCCTGTAGGATGCAATGGAAGTTAGGTCAAATGGCGCACGACTCAGAACAGAGTCACAGGATCGTATAGAAATGTCCAGAGAAAGGGATACAACATATCAGAGAGATGAAATCATGATTCCTGTATTGAAGATAGGTCTGTTCTTCTTTTTCACGTTTATTTGTTTTCAATTATTTCCTATTTCGTACGTTAACTAAAAACTAATTATCACATCTTCAGATTAGAATGTACCTTTTTGAAAAATTTCATATGGATCGGATCATATTGACAACGACTGTCGTTGACAACCATTAAGTATGAACCTTTCCGATGAAGCTCTGCAATAAACATAAAAAATGCACAATTACAAGGTTTCATTCTCACCAAAGCCACAGGTATTCCTGCGGGTTCATCTAGGGGGTTCCACAGCACAAGGTAATTTTACTTGATTGTGCTACCCTTGCCGCAATGAAAATCGTTTGAAACTATCGATACCTGTTATTTTATTTACTCTTTTTATTAATATGAGCTTGAAACTTATACCAACACTTTTTAAATGTAACTTAAACACCCAATATGTCAAACATGATTGATTGCTGGTTTTCAAATTTTATAAACAAGAATCATAACTCACATTTTACTTTTTTAATCGTTATATTAATACCAAAAAGTACAATAAAAAATATTGTGTCTGGCTCAGATAAATGAGTATCCCTAAAGTGGGGAGGAGACGCCCGCCGCGGGCTAGGGTCACTACAAGCTCTTAGCCGTCGTCCAGCGAGCTCCAAGAAAGAGATAGAGCGGGTGGACCTATGGTCTTTCACCCTGGCCGCCGGCCTAGTCGGCGGGCAGCCTAATTTGCTTTGATCTTACTCCATAACATCTTTAGAAAGTGGTGCACTACAAGCACCATGTTCAGGAGAAGAGGTACAGGGTAGGTTTATAGGTAGTTTATGTGGTCTTGGAATGACCACGAATTCACACTCGGTATCTAAGGGTAGGCGAAAACCGTCCGGATCCAAAAGGCGAGTGTGAACCGGAGAGAGACAGACTGGATCGCTGGGGGAGACGTTACTAGTTGACTGGATTGTCATGGGAGACACTGGTAGGTAAATTTGCAGGGCCACGGCAACCGTCGTCCGCGAGGGAGAGGTCTCTTCCAAGGAGGTGCTAGTTTTAGCGAGACGAAGACAGAGATTCCCACTAGGAAGGTGTGGGGTCTGACAACGCCGGACTAAAACATAGCGAGGTCAGGAGAGAGCGATCCAGAGGTAGTTGAATCAGAAGTCCATGGTTTTGAGTAGAGCAGCAAACGCCAGTGCAGAGAGAGAGGAGATAGTAGTGTTCCAAGTGGCGGTCCGGTTCGTTATGGCAATCTGGTCTACTGCCACCCCTTACATAGCCAGTCCGCTCTGGAGGGGAAGGCCCCCACCAGACGGCCAGAAAAAGTAGGAATGGGCCCCCACCTCACTGGCTCCTCCCCCTACTCTCACTGACGTCATAACCTTTATTAAAATAGATACATATTTTCTGATATTCATTTGATGACATAGATACAAGGTCTGATACGAGAAGAGGAGAACTTATAATTATTCATAATTAAGAGGTGGCCACAACATATTGTATAATAAAATAAGAAAAATTCGTATAGTTAAAAGCTATAATAAATGTTTAAAACTAGGCATTTAAAAAACAAGGAAAGTAAATTTTTTTTAAATCTACAACTTAAAAAAATATTAATACTTAAAACACACTGAAAGAACTAAAAAACAACAGGTATATTAATATTTGAAACAAGTGCACCAAAATCTATCTCTAAAAACTAACTTTCTTTGTGTCGTTTCCCTCACCAAATCAACATCATGGAAAAAATTTCACAGTTTTTCGATACGAGTAATTTTCTAACGATACCTACTTCGTATCGAGTGAAAATTATCGACTCTAAAAAGTTTTCGGTACCTTATTCGAAAATATCGATACTTTACTGGTATTGAGTCATTCGTAGGTACAACTTGTACATGGGCTTGGGTATAGCAAGTCCTCTTTCGGGCGACTTTGTATCTACATGTCGTGGGTGAGAAATTTTTCGATGATAAAATAACAACGAGTAAATGTAAAAAAAGCAATCCACAAAAAAAAAAAAAAAAAATGGACCATTTAGACTGGCATTGTTGTGCAGTCTATTTGCATTTAGAAGAGCCCATCAAATCCCTAGCTCATTCATTATAACCAACACTCTCTTTTCCTCTTTCTGGCCTAAAATAAAAAATGAGTTTTGCATTGTGATCGATAAAGTTGACTAGTTGGGTTTTTCCCTCGGAAAACTCTGAATCCTCTGTATTTTCTCTTTGTTTGTTCATAATTCAGACGAGAGTGGGACCTGCACCAAGGATGGGATAATATTATTTTTGTCAATAGCATCTCCGACCTCAAACTTCGTTCCATATGGGACCCCCCCCCCCAGCCCATCTTTGTACCTTTTCTCAACTTTGTTTTTATTCGTGTTTTCGTTTCTTCGCCCACGCTCTCATTATTGAAATTATTTGAAGTGCCTGGAAGATGAGCATTAATAATTAACTGATCAGCTGATGGTAGCTTACTTCGATAAGTTCTGTATGTTTCAATTGCACGTGAAAATTGGTCAAATATCTCTTCTTCGGCAAAAGTCAATGACGAGGTGCCTCGATGCTCCCTAAGCTCCATTCTCTATACTTTTTTCATTAATGACATTTTCACAAAGTTTATTATAGTTATAGTGACGTCTATACTATCATCCCGAACAGATGCAACCATCACATCTCAAAACTTACACTCATTTAAACAAGACTATTGACTCGTCACTCAAATGGAATATACAATTAAATATAAAAAATTTAGATCACTTTCACAGTACAACACAACTCACATATTTCAGTTAACCTCGTAAACACCGAGACAGGCGATTGTCATGGGAAACAAATATTTCAAAGAATGGGATACAAATTCGGGCAACTAAAATCGAAATCGTGAAAACAAACTAATTGTATAAATAAATATAACATTCAACCGATCTGTAAGTAAGGACTTGAATTTTGTGAGTTAGCCACCAAACCTAACATTTAAAAAATATAGACGCTATAATCCATTATACTCAGCATTACATAACTAACTCACCTTGGTACGTATCTAACAGAACATTGCACAGACACTCAATCATTACAAGAAATTATTCACAGACGATGCCTCACATAAACACCTTGTCCTTAGAGACACTTGCTGAAACCCCTCCTCGCCGGCTAAAGGATTGCTCAGGGACTAACCTGACAACTTCATGTCTCGCACCCCACCAGTTTAGTCAACATCATGACCTCCTCTTCTAGTCATATCCTACAAATAGAAACTGCCCTTGTTAATGTCATATTTTGTTTAAATAAATGATAATTAACTAGTTGATCCTTAAGGAATTATTGGCCTTGTTTTTGTAAATTGTAGTATATTCCATAATACAATCTGAATTAAAGCCCGCAACTCAAAGTTCTTCCTTGTCACTTCAGAACACAGTTGTTGAAATCAACTTTTTTTGGAATAGCAAACAAAGCTGAATCTGTAAGCTGTACAAAATAGTTTTTATATTGGCTTAGCCACATTTGCAGATGACACTGCAGTCTTGTCATCCCACCCAGACGCCGACATAGCATCCCATAACCTTCAAAAACACCTTGACGAGATCGAGTATTGGAGCAATCAATGGCGGATCAAAGTTAATGAAGCAAAATGCTCCCACATTACCTTCACCCTTTGTCGCAAGACTTGTCCACTAGTTTATTTTAATTCTATTCCTCTCCCTGTAACCGAGACAGTACGGTACTTAGGCTTCCATCTCGACAAACGGCTGACCTGGAACCCACATACGAGACTAAAAAGACAAGAACTAAACAGACGCTTTGGACAACTGTACAGACTACTTCAAAGGACATCCCATCTCTCAATAGAAAATAAACTACTAATCTACAAAGTTATACTTAAACCAATCTGGACATACGGAATAGAGCTATGGGGGACAGCAAAAAAGTCGAACATCAAGCGTATCCAATCCTTTCAATCCAAAGTCCTGAGAACAATAGTAAATGCCCCTTATTATGTCAGCAATAAAACCCTTCATAACGACCTTAATATACCCTACATTCTAGAACTCATCCCTTCCAAGTTTATGAAATTCCACAGTAGCCTTTCCAACCACCCTAATCCTGTAGCATAGTCTTTGCACTGCGCCACTCATCCCTATAATCCTCCTCGGAGACTGAAACGGCAGTGGCCTCGTGACCTGCTATAATCGCGTGACAGTGGGAGTCATGGCAATGGCCAGTTTCTCCAATCATGTCCTATTGTATGAATGAGCGAGTGAATGATGACTGTAAATATGGTATGAATGAGATCATTTATCTGTATTATTATTGCTTTATAAAAGGCAGATTGTAATTATTGCACAATAAAGATTGTATTATATATTAAAAATTTTCTTGAACATACTCTTAAAAAGAACAGCGTTTTGTTGATTTTTTTCAAATTAGAAATCCTTATGTTTTCGTTTATGTGTCTAGCGATTGTGAGTACTTTGATTGTTCTTGTATTAAATCCCACCTCAAGATTTCATCAAACATAATTAAGGCTTATTAATTAATCAGGTCATGTTAATGAGAGAATAAATATTTCCTGTAATATTGACTAGGGTGTCAACCTAAAATTTTTGCCACGGTGATTAATATTCAATATTAATATATTATTTTTTCAAGCTGGAATTACGTGGTCGGTCTGTTCTCAAGACAACCGGTGATTTTTTTACAAACAAGATATTTTGCATGATAGCTCCATTAGATGTCTCCATGGCCCTCAAAATATAATTAATCCAATGTTTTGTTCTGGATTATTCCAGGTCTAGGGTGGTTTTTTATTCCTTTATAAAAACAAAGATACAATTTTGATAAATCCCACATAAGGCTTTTGGGACCCCATCTGACTTTTATTCTTTTAAAAATATCCTACTTCTGGGCAAATGAACTCTAAAAGTAATATAATTTCATAGGGACTAAGAGGGAGGGGTAGCAATTCTTGCGGGAACGAGATGCAACGGAAAAGAAAATAAGAGGAAAAAGAATAAAAGTATAGGGGGGTTGGTGGAGGGTTCGGAGAGAGAGAGAGATAGAGAAAGAGAGAGAGAGAGAGAGAGAGAGAGAGAGAGAGAGGGAGGGAGAGAGAGAGAGAGAGAGAGAGAGAGAGTAAACTATATAAAAGGGAGAAACTTCGTTGTGAGAGGGACCTTTGATGTAGGAGCTAAAAGGAAGATATTGTACAATATATTAGGCTAATATTTCACCACTTTGGCAGCAGTATTCTTCAGCTTGATGGCTTCGGGCTTTGATCATTTTCTGTACTTACGCAGCCAATTTTGAATCGACTGTAATTATCTTTGTTCTAAGGGGATGTGGCTTATAGATGTAGAAGTTCAAAACAATATACTCGTAACATGAACTCGAAAAAACGCATTTATCATTAAAAGCTAAATATTATAAAAATGATTGTGGTCGAGACTCAATTCCACGATTTCCTCGATATCTCAGGTGTTCTATGCATTTCAGGGCATCACGAACACCTTTAAGCTTATAGGATACTTGTTGGAGTTGACCGATTGAACAAAACTGGAATCGATCAGAAGACCTTGAACCTATGTACGGTTTGATCAAGCTCGTTGAAATCATTAATCAACATTCATTCCGAGCACCCACAAATGAAAACCCGACTCGTCGAAAAACATCACATTTGTTTCAGTCCAAGGGCATACTGAGATAGAGGGAAATCAAAAAACGCCACTGACATGACAGCGACAGCCCGGTACTTAACATATGACATGGAACTCTGAGAAATAAAACACAAGATAGAGCCAAATATATAATAATTTAAGAACAACAGACATGGAGGAATTCTGTATTCTATGTACTAGACTAACATAAGGGTTTTCACTACGTGACATGCATAGTCTCCGTACAAACCAATGCAACATACATTTATACCCAATGACAATATGTTAACACACCATCAACATTGATCAGTTACTTAAAAACTGACAATCGATGCCAACTCTCAAACTCTTTAACAGTTTGAAGGAAACATACTCACTGACTAATACCGTCAATCAAATATTTTAAAAAATCTCATATATTTGACAAAGTTTGGACAGTTGTCTTGGCAAGTTGGCAAACTGCCTGCGGTATGAATCCCATTTGTCACACTGTCAACTTTGTCCCCGCTGTGTACGAGGCTTACTCATAGGGTTTAGCCAAAGAACATTCACATTGGAAGGAACGTTTACCCTTACAGGCCGGCCCAGTTGATAGAGCTCCCGATTAAGCCGGGGAGCTCTTGGCTTCGAGTCTCGCTCCTGCCAGTATGATTTTTCTTATTTATTATTATTAGTCGTGGGAATAATAGCTCAACAAAAATCTTAAATATTAAAGCAGTAAAGGCTGGACAGATCGTACAGTTCATTGTTGAGTTTAATTCCCAATCCTAAGGTTGGGGATAGCTATTCATTGCTTTCACTTAGTTCTCAACCGAGTTGCGCTTTCAAGAACTGTATCGTACTTCGATTTTTTTTTACTGCATTTTTCTAAGATTAGAGTATACTTTTGAAACATGATAATGCAGGTACGAATTGTTCCACAATCATAGAAGAATCTTAAATTTCTATAGACACGCATACAAATTGATGATCCTTGGACATGGCTACAGCTGTGCATTAAGCCACATTTGGTGTGTGTACACGTAAGCATTGTTGTGTAAGTGTAAAATAAGTAGTTTTTTTTTTCCATTTAAAAATAAAGACTAAAATTAGACAAAACAGGAAACTTAAGTAATAACGAGCAGGACAGTGTATAATAGAATCATATAAGGAAGGTAAGTGAGAGGGTTGGCATTCAGATCTCGCTCCCTTCTAGCATTTTTCATACACTAGCTAAGAGGTATCTAGTTAAGTTCAAAGGTTTTTAAAAACCACATGAAAACATGACCACAGAATTGAATGCTTACTATTAGATTATAGTAATTAGTGTTAGATGTATTACTAACACGTGATGTTTTTTATTCAGATAAATTGACGGGCTACGATTGCCGGAAGCAGCTGGCGGAGATCTTAGAAATTCCGGTGAAGGAGAAGGTGACGACCGCTGTATGTTACCAGGCCCAATACTCAAGGTTTAGAACGCTAGATACATTCATTCATATGCCAACATCATCAGCGTTCTTCTTGTGCTTTTTCCGCTTTTTGGCAACGAAGGACATCCCTTTTATTAAGTTTCTAGTAGAGGTGGAAAGTTCGAGATTCCCGTTGAAAGACTACATGTTGTACTCTTGGGTCTGGAGCTGCTTTAATTTTCTCGCCAGGGACGTGAAGGATGCCTTACACTTTCTGGACGAAATAACCGGGATAGTGCCTAAACACATAGAGAAGGTCTTTCGTCGACTGACGATACGTCACTCTATCCTCGGCCTCAATGCTATCAAAGAGCCGAAACCTACCTCTATGTCCTTCGAGGAACAACTGAAGCTGTCTTATAGACCAAATCTTACTAGAGTTTGCTCTAGGGTCCATGATGGAGTACTCTGTGTAAGTACGCTGTCACCTTCTTTACTTCATTCGTGTAATATTTACATAAGTATTTGTTCAAAACATAACTTAATTATTCCTTTAGGCCCTACTGTCCTGAAGGGCCCTGTTTGTACTTTCAACATTTTTTCTGCCTGCCATAGGGTTGTCTGTCCTCAACTCAGCCTATAAAAATGCAATTTTGCCAACTCCAATGAAATATGATTGGCATCAATTAATTAATTACTTGCTAATCATGTTGAATATGGGTATCAAGCTAATGATCTCCGCATCCTGATTAAAAATGTGTAAAGTGGGGTTTGTATTCTAATTGTGACTATATTTTCAAAAAAATGTTTTGCTTGTCATGATATTTTGCCCGGTAGTCTCTTAATAATCCCAAAAATAAAAGTAGGAAAATTAAAATAGTTATCTCACATCATAGTATGAACCAATGGGGCTTGAAAGAGAAATATGTCTAAGATATTAATTGTAATGATAATATTTCAAAGAAAATTAAATTTATCCTGATAAAAAATAATTTTTTACGGTAATATCAAAAATCTTAATAAACCATTATTTACCACTCCCAAAAAAATTACAAATCCCATTCAACATCACTCATGGAATTTAAAAAAGAACATTTTTTTCTTGCAATTTCAACAATCCTGTAACCTACTTCCTGCCCTTTATTTCTAGCTGCTGCATATTCTCACATCGCATCAGCTATTGCAACTTTTTCATTAGAATTTATAAAAGCTTACTTGAAAATTTATAAAGTCTTATTCGGTATTTTCAAAGGGAGGAAAGAAATAATTCTGCTATGTTAACTTGTCAACTTCAGTATTAAAACAAAGACAATTTGAAATAGAAATGAATTACTTTTCACTCACTGGTTGCATTTTTTTAATAAATGGACATGATCGTAAATGGTGGGAAAAACATGATACTCCTTGTAATGTGACGTATCTTCTGTCACTGCATTGTCAAACAACCTTTGATTATCATATTTAAAATTAATGTTTAACTTACTAAGAGTAGAGTCCCAGTAAAGTCACGATAAGCATTTTTAGAACAATTCAATTAAGTTCCGTGACAGTGAGATTCCTTGCAATGGCCAGTTTCTCCAATCGGGTCCTGAGCGTCAGTAGCTCTCGCGTTCTTGGTCAGCCCCCGCTAGCTCGTATCCGGTGACGCAGCTGGCGAAGGAGCATGGGGGACTTCCCAAGACTCCCCTTCCTCTTCCTCATGCGAGGGAGGTGGCAACCATTTGGATATGGGGGTCTCTGGGGTGTTTGTAAATACTGTATTAATGAGCCAGTGAATGAAAATGGTAAATACGGTATGAATGAGAATATTTATCACAATTACTTATTGCCCAATAAAGCAGATTGTAATTTTGCCACAATAAAGAACTTTCAATATATATATATATATATATAATCAAGTTCAGAGGTAAGTATTTTATGGCTACTACGTAGGATTATATAATACCTATAAAGCGCATTTTACCTGCACAATGCTGGTAGGCTCAATGGCAATCAATTATTTCCTATTATTTTAACCTCAAAATAACCCATTCAAATTTATTTACTACAACCGGCGTTAATAACAAAGTCCTCTAAAGGTTCGAGCACAAACTGTTAATGTCACGAACCATGAATGTTTCCAACACATCTATGAGAAACATTAATCGAACTATTGTTATTAATATTTATGAATCCTAAGAATGTTATTACCCTCAATTTTATTCGTATGTATTTGAAATGATGCGTTAGCTTGATTGTATTAATATTTTTTTTAATTGCTGAAACTGTCTTTCTTTTTAAATTGATATATTTAATAATATCCAGCAAAGAGCACAGTAGGTGTTATCAGTAGCATGGTGGGGGTGGTCCTGGCGCACTGGGCCGCATATTTTGCGTGGCGGCATTTTTTAAATATTTTTGTGTAAATTATGTACGAATAAAAATATACAATAGAATAATGTTGTAATCAACAGAAACAATGATAGTAATAAGTATGCAATTTGACTCGACGTCGACCTTTTAACGCTTAATCAATGAAAAAAGAAAACACATAAGCTGTAAATTTGGAATTGGCAAAGACCACATAAAGGCTCACCACCTGGCGTTAAAATTTAGTAAAATCTAGCGGTGAGTTCTGGGTGTTATACATTATTAATGTTATATATATATTATATGTGTTATATACTTTGTTCTGATGGATATGTTAAACAGGATGATTGCATGACGGAGCTTAGTCTGAGGTCTGCTCAGTCCACATCAAAGGATGATGTGTGGAAGCGTACACCTATAGATTCAGTACCTAAAGAGAAGCGCCCATTTAAGATATTCGATGACGGTCCAAGGATGAAGGCTCACGTACCTGATCGCATACCTATCTTCACAAAAACCCTTAAAAGGGTCGTGAAGGATAATGTACTTACTGCGGTGGAGTGGTGGATACTAAGGTCACCCCCTTCTTCCCCCGTCCAGGAGATGCCTTCTCCCCTTAGCGACCCTCCCGCTCAGAGGACCGTATCCCCACCGCTCTCACCCATGCCACCCATCCCACCCTCTAGCCCACAGGAACAGCCCAGGGGCCCTAAATGGTTGATCAAGAATATACTCAATAAGGAGCTCCCGGAGGATGCGAACAACGAACAACTACGGGAAGCGGTCGTCAATGACGTCAAAGATGGATTGACTCTCTTCCACCGGTTCGCAGCTTGGGGTTGCGACGACCAAGTCACGGAGCTATTGAAGATAGGTATTCCATGGAACCTCAAGTCATTTAACAGAGTCACCGCACTCCATCTAGCTGCCAGGCATGGCCATCTCTCCACGGTGAAGCTCTTGGCGTCGGTGAAAAATGTGGATCTCAACATCCGCAGGGAGGACAACTGGACGGCGCTCCACCTAGCCTCTATGGAAGGGCACACCGAAATAGTAAGGTATGGTCGAATGCGTTTGAGCCTGTCATCTCATTGTCAGTCATTAGTGGAAGAGAGATCGTCATAGGTTCACGAATGATAGTTGTTTGGTTTTCATCAAATTTATTAATGGACAACTTCTCGACAATGAAATGAATACTGAAGGATAAAAAAAAGGAACAAACTAGGTATAACTGAAAAAAGTGAAAATAAAATCACGCTGATGTGATTAACTGATAAATAATAAAGGACCTATGTGCACATGTATGATAGGACATATGAACCAAGAGCATGAAATCGATATTAACTATCTTATTTTGTAAACATACCCTGTAACAAAATATCATTTGGCTTTCTTATATCGCTCACTTTGTTTGTATTCTTTGGTTACTAATTATCACCAAATACTTTGTTGTCTTGTTATCAGGACCTGATCCAGATATACATTGCATTTCAAAACTTTGTCGATTAATGAATTTGATGAAAGCCTAACAACTGTCTTTCATCAACCTAGGCCAAAATCCTTACAAAATCTACTCATTTATTTATTTGTATTAGTGGAGGAGTATTATTTAACTGTAGTTACATAATGATGTTTCCGCTACAATTATTTATCATCATCTACAATATACATCATCCCACTCAGGCTGTAACACTATAACCTTTGTTTATAGAATTGTAAAAACACGAAGTGAATTTTTGAGGTAAGTGTCACAAGTCTTGAGACAACTACACTTGTGTACAGAAATTGCCACTTGTTAACATATATAAGTTATAAATACAGAAAACATAAAAACAATTAAAAGAAAGGGAGAAACAGCTTCTGCTATGAAGCAGCGGGTTATGAGCTACAAAGTTAATTTCACTTTGATTCATAATTTACCAAAGTATGTTTAAATCAACACTTATGTACATGTATATTTTTAATAACTGCTTTTTAAAGGTTTCGCAGAGTTTATTTAAAATATATATAAACATCTTATTCCAGTATTTATATAGTCGGTCATGTTTAGTAAAAATACTATTCCATAAAAGAATTATATTTAGGCTTCCATCTCCACGAAAGGCTGACATGGAACCCACACACGAGGCTAAAAAGACAAGAACTAAACAAACGCTTTGGACAACTTTAAATACTACTTCATAGAACATCCCATCTCTCAATAGAAAATAATTAACTAATCTACAAAGTTATACTCAAGCCAATCGGGACATACGGAATAAAGTTATGGGGGATAGCAAAAAAGTCGAACATCAAGCGTATCCAATCCTTTCAATCAAAAGTCCTGAGAACAATAGTAAATGCCCCTTATTACGTCAGCAACAAAACACTTCATAACGATCTTAATATACCCTACATTCTTGAACTCATTCCTTACAAGTTCATAAAATTCCATAGTAACCTATCCAACCACCACAAACATTATACTGCGCCACACATCCCTATAAACCTTCTCGGAGACTAAACTCGAGACCTCCTAGAAATACGTTTCAATGGGGGTCCTGGAATTGGCCAGTTCTCGTACCTCGTACTCATGGTCAGCCTCCACTGATTCGTAACCGGTGACACGGCTGATGGTGGAGCATTGAACAGTTTCCAAGACTCCGCTTCCTCTTTCGGTTGCGAGGGGGGTGTCAATGACAAGCATGTGGATTTTGGAGGTCTCTGGGCCTTTTTGTAAATACTGTATGAATGAAGAATGGTATATGTGTTATGAATGAGAACATTGAACACAATTACTTATTACCCAATAAAGCAGATTGTAATTTTATCATATTAAAGATTTGATTTTTTTTCTGTAAAAAAATGAAAAGAGTGCCAGAAGATCGTTAAAAGCGCTCATGCGCCCCTTAATAGATGATTGTGGAAGGAAAACAGCACTATTTAACTTCAGTTTGATTGTATGCTAAGTATTATAAATGTTATTGATTACTTTAGCATTAACATATGTGAAATTTAATAGCCACGCGTACGGTTGATAACATTTCATTCCACTAGGAAGCGTGATCACGCCTTAGCCAATGTTAATGTGTAAACTTTAGTCTTTTTTGAAAAATATCAAGCATGCATAAGCTAGACACAAACATGTTTTTATTACAAGTGTTTATATATCACGTGAATCCTGTATTTGGATAGAGCAGTTGATAGACTGTTTATATATTAAGAGTTTATTAAAATCACTTGAACTTTACTGTAACAGATTCCTGTTGAGTGGAGGCGCTAACCCAACCGTCAAGGAACTCCTTGGAATGACACCACTTCACTGGGCGGCGATGAACGGGCGCGTGGAAGCGTTGCATATGCTGCTCAGAGCTTGCTACCAACGAAAACGCCCGTGGGAGGACCAGCAGTGGGTAAACCCCTTGGATAGATTCTCCAACACACCACTTCACTACGCCAGCGCCTTCAACCATTTGGAGGCTGTCAAAACTCTGTTGGACTTTGGCGCTGATCCGGAAATCCTCAATGCCGATGGCAACAGGCCACAAGACGAGGCCATGCGCAAGGGGCATCAGGAGACTGCCTATTACCTCCACGAAAATACGCTCAAGATTAGGAAGAGCTCACTCCAGGACGACCTCAGTGCCATCGCAGGCAGACGCAGAGGGAGTGTTACGGGAGCCATACCGCGATCAAAAACTACCCATTATTTTTTCACTTAGTTACATGTTTGATCTATTCAGTACGAGAAAAAAAAGTGATTTTTGTTGATGTATCTATACACTAAAATATTTTTAAATAAATACAAATGTTATATAAATATATATATACACATTTTATTACATCCTCTATTTGACAGTAAAACGAACCCCTCAAACCTAAGATCAAGAGGCACTGAGTTTAAAAACTGCCATAAAACTCTCTCTCTCTCTCTCTCTCTCTACTCGCTCTACTCGAACCATTCTCTGTCTTCGTCTCACTAAAAACTAGCACATCCTTGGGAGAGATCCCTTCATTGCGGACGACGGTCTCTGAGGCCCTACAAAATTTACCTAGTAACGTCTCCCCCAGCGATCCAGTCTGCCTCTCTCCGGTTCACACACGCCTTTGGGATCCGGACGGTTTTTGCCAATCCTTAGATACCGGGTGTGAGTTCTTTTTCATTTCAAGACCACATAAACTACCTATAACACCTAGCTTGTACCTCTTCTCCTGGACATAGTGCACTAGCGGGGCACACCTTCTAATATCTAATGGAGTCAGAATAAATGCGAATAAAGCTGCCCACCAACTAGGCCGCCAGAAAAGGTAAAAGATCACAGGTTTGCCCATTTTATTTATTTCATGACGCCCGCCGGGCAGAGGCAGAGAGAGAGAGGGGGGACCCTATCCCCCGGCTGGCGCCCCCCCCCCCTTTACCCGACAATTATTAATAAATCATTAGCTGCAATATAATATGATAAATACATCTACAGGGAAAAAAAAAAAACACTGGTGAGGTTAGGTGAGAGTAGGATAAGAAACTGTCAATGGCCAGCCAGTTTAACTGATCACTTTTATGAATAGTTACAAAGGAATATTGGTAGGGAAGGTTTGGAGATCATTTCAGATAAATATAAAATTAATAATAATATAAAATAAAATTAAAAGCTGGTATTAGATGGCCTCTTAACAAACTAACAACCGATTAATATAGATATGAACGTTTAAATAAAAAAAACATTTCAAAATATAACCAAGCATATGATTCAGACAAAAGATTTATATTAAAGGAGATTTGTGAAACAATAAAATAACAACCAAATAATTTTTATCCTAGATTATGAGGGCATTTAATAAATTTTAAGGATTTATTCCTACAATATCTGTCAAAACTAAGCATATTCACAGGGCCTAATGCCTCCATAGGATTCTCGCATTTGTAGAGCCTCTGTTATGATGGAGCTCCTTGTCTTCCCAGGTCTCTGGCCATGTAAAAGTAACAACCTCAAACAATAGTATATAAATGTGATGGCCGCTCACGTCACAAAAAATGTAAACATAATTTAAAAGCAACAAAGACATAAAATATATGTACTACTGACTTGGTTTGGAAAAAAAACGCGTGTATTTCCTAACATTCAGGTAATCAATATTTTTCCATTTTATTAATACTGTGATATTCAATTTAATTTAATTTTTATTGATTTCTTGTTGTTTACATAATATTGCAGAACTATTTTATCTGAGGTGTGTAAATGTTAGCACAACTGTTTAGTTTTTTTTAAAGAGCTTTATTGCCTCTAATGAATAATTTTCTATTGACTCGCCCAAAATATCAGGAAGATATATCAGGACTAAAAAAATAAATATTTCTGTGGAGAGTCAAAGGAGTGTTATTTAAAATTAATGCTTTAGTTACTTACGATTTTTTACAAAAAGACGAATAAAAAATAGTACTTTAAATTAAAAATATTCCTTATTTTTTCACAAGTATTTAATGTTTTATCAGTTAACTCCTAGTCACACAAATTTCAAATACAGTTTCTTCACTTACCACGTTATTTATTCTTAAATAGAATTTACAGTAGCAATTTTTGTTGTGCTATAGTTCCCAAGGCTATTAATAATTAACAGCCAAAGAACACATCCCCCTTCTGTACTCGTTTGATGTGCCAACTCATCCTTCAACGTCCCAGCCATCTTCCCTTCCAATCCTTACCCTATCCATCTAGCCTAGCCCTTCTATAACCATGTCTGTCAAAATAGAGATTAAAAATGGTTGGTGACGAGTCACCTTATATCGCTCGCCTTGTCCTCCAGTATTGCTGCTCAACCAAACCATTCCTGCTAAATTTCAGGTCACCTATCTAGGGATAATACGAAACAAGCCACTGACTTGGGGCCCTCACATCACATACAAACGAGAAGAAAATATCAGAAGAATCAAACTACTTCTCCACGTTATCGGCAATCGTTAAAAAATAACAATTAAAAACAAGAGACTGGTTTACACAACTACCTGGTCCACGGAATTGAAGCCTCGGGGAGTGCACCTTTCAATATCCATTGCACCGAATTCATGCTGTCCAGAATCCTCCGCAAGATAGCCAATGCCGCCTTTTCTGTGTCAATCACCCTACCCTTTACGCTGATCTCACCCTACCCTTTACGCTGATCTCACCCTACCCTTTACGCTGATCTCACCCTACCCTTTACGCTGATCTCAACATCCCCACTATAGGAACTTCCATTCCCACCTCCCTGGCCATGCTAATTTGTATTCTGACGCTCTATTCTTCCATCTCATCCTCACCAACCCAGAGCGACGCCTAAGGTGGAGGTAGCATCACGATTTCCTCCAAACCAACTACTATTTTGACCATATGAGCTTTGTGCGACACTGTTTCAAATGAAACGTTTTTGGCTAAGAAACCTTTTCCCCTAAAAAACCAAGTCCATAATAAACTAAAGCCATTAATACTGCTTATAATACTTATGTATTGGTTGCAGTAAGAACATTTTTTTTTAATTTGAATGCCTATATAAAAAAAAAGTTTAGGAATCAATTTTTTTTTAACACATAACAAAAATCTGTATAGAGTGGTTAAAAAGATATTTACCACAAATACGAATTAAAAACAATTTCAATACAATTTGAATAACTAATTAAATAGGTAAATTTTTCCCATATAGCTTTTCAAATAAAGCATGGTTTGAAGTTTTCTAACAATAATAAAATTCTGACACATTTTAATTTCCTAAAATTGCAACTAAATATTAAGTTTGGCCTCTTATTAAATATTTATTTTTATCATTTTTATATAAATTTATCACAAGTATCATTTTTGAATAAATGCCGATTTTAATAAATATAAAGTGTACATTAAGGAGATATTTTTTTACCAACAAAATTAATAATTAATGACACTTAGGTTAGTTTTACACGGTGCGGTTCAAATCCGGCAATCCGGAGGTGTCCCCGTAAACTTCCCTGACTCATTCACACATCAGCGGTTTATTATTAGGGATTTTTGATCGGAAGAATCGAACGGTTCCTATTCAGCATAGAGAAAAGACTATTATTGCCATGACGGTTCTCTATAGGAGAATAAGAAGAATAAACAAAATTCATTGGGTCCACTCTCAGCTTTTGTTGGAGGGGGGGGGAGAGAGAGTGGTTAGTTTTACATTTTTTTTGAGAAATTAAGAAAGGACGCTGATACAATTTCTCACCACTTCAGAATGTCAACTACGCAGTCTGTTCAAGAGGTAACCAATCTTGCTCGATGAGGCACTCGGTGTGATGCGGCTCCACTCCGCAGGCTGAGACTTAACCGCATCAGAGCCAGTTCACACTTCGCCATTCTAATCCATCGACATTCACGTGGCCACCGGACATGCATGAAACGATTATTACTCGCGTTTCATAAAGATGGGAATATTTTTTATTTCTTCAACATACGATAGTTCAAAAATATTTATTGTCATTGCGATAAATGTTTTTATTCATACCTTATTTACAATTCAACATTCGCTCGTTTACATTATAGTATTCACAAACAGCCCAGAGACTTCCCATATCCACGTGGTTGTCACCGGTTAAGAGCCAGTGGAGGCTGGCCAAGATTGAGAGAGCCACAGACACCCAGGACATGATTAGAGAAACTGGCTATAGCCAGGACTCCCTGTTACGTATTTATAGCAGGTCACGAGGCAACTACCACTTAAGTCCCCGACGAGGATTATAGGGATGTGTGGCGCAGTGTAATGACTTTGCTAGGGGGATTAGGGTGATTGAATAAATTCGATGGAAGTTCATGAACTTATAAGGGATGAGTTCAACAATGTAAGGTACGTTAAGATCGCTAAGAAGGTTATTGTTGCTAACCGAATAAGGGGCATTGACTATTGTTCTCAGGACTTTTGATTCAAAGGATGTTTAACATTTTTGCTGTCCCACATATCTCAATTCCGTATGTCCATATTGATTTTAGTATAACTTTGTAGATTAGTTATTTATTTTCTATTGAGATTTGGAATGTCCTTCGAAGTATTCTTTACAGTTGTCCAAAGTGTCTGTTCAGTTCTTGTCTTTTTAGCCTTGTTTGTGAGTTCCATGTCTGCCTTTTGTCGAGATGGAAGCCTAAATATCGTATAACATACAGGAAGAGGAAAGGAGTTATGGCAGAGGCTAAAGGTAACTTAGGAACATTTTGCTTCTTTAACTTTGATCTGCCATTGGTTGCACTAATACTCGATCTCATCAAGGTGGTTATTAAGGTTGTGGGATCCTGTATCGACGTATGGGTGGGATAACAGGATTGCAATGTCATCGGCAAATATAGCCAAGAAGGTACTGTGGGTAGAGGGAGCTTAAACCGTGAAACGATTAAGTTGAATGTGAAATTTGACATAATCAAGTAATAAAACATTTAATAATGGGGTTAATAATAAAGTATGACCATCCTTCACTTGCCTTCTGTTGGCAGGACTAGACCAGTAACATAAATATTTCAGATTATTAGCGAGAGAAAAAGTATTATGACAAGTCCAAGGCTCGAACCCGGGAGTTCTATTTTTAAACTATACCTGCACAAACTTTGAGGTCCTGAGTTGGGCGATTAACTATTAACCAAGGCAAGTCAAAATCTTTTTCTTTGGTTGATAATTATAGAAAATAGTAGGATAAATAATTTCACTAATAATTGATAATAATAATAAGGGTTTTAGATTTTTGAAAAGGTAAATTAGCCGTAAAAATGAAATATGAAGTTAAAAAGTGAACATTAATTATAAAAGAATCCGTTAAGCATAAAAAGAATAAAACATTTTACTGTTGTAGCAATTATCATGAATAAAGTATGAACTAAACAGAAAAATAGTTAATTTTAATTAATACTCCATAAGCGAATAGTAAATAAAAAAGTGCAGGGATCAGTGGCTTACTAGCGGTAGACATGGCCTAAATCGAACAACAATAATAAATAAATAAAATAAAAATTATAAAACAGATAATAGCCGTTAAAATAATATAGTTTTTTATTAATATTAACTAAACAATAGAATATAAATAATTATTGGATATTTACAGAAATAATTTAGCAGGCTTGAAATAAATTTGTAAGTAATATTAGTAATGGTAGGTAATTTAGTGCTGATGCTGACAAGAGGTGTCGTATTTCAAAGATTATGAAATAACTTCCCCCTTCCACAAACTCTTTTTTTTACTGGGTCGCTAGAGCTTTCGACAACTCACGTTATTATTTTCAGGCTACATAACACCGCTTGGTTGGCATAGAGCAATCTGCCCTAATCCATCTACAGCACTGGAAATGGATATATATTTTATTTATTATTTTTAACCATTTTTATAAATAAATGTATTAATATTTAAAGAAAAATCTAAGATTTAGTAAATTTTGTTGTATTTAATTAGTATCGCAGGAGTTTGAAGAGATTTTTTATTGTAATACATTGAAGTTTAATCGTTTGTATTATATTTATGACGTTTAGTTTAAATTGAGCCTATAATTTATTTTATTTTTTTTAGAATATTCTGGCAATTTATTGAAAAACAATTTAAGATATATTTTATTTTATCATAGATCTTATTCTATACAATACTGTTGCTAACCTTGTGGTGTTTTTTAGCCTGAAGATGATGAATGTAATTTGTAAGATACGACAAAATCAGTTGTCGAAATCACTTGTCTCATAAAACGGTTTGAGATGGTTGGAAAATATTTTTTCACAACCTAAAGTAAGGAAAGGAAAATGTTTTAATGGAATAATCGTATATTCTGCCTTTTATACAGAAAAACAATCATTAAAAATATAATACAAGAATAAAAATAACATAGACGATCAATATCTATGATAAACATACGATCCACAAAGAATACTTTGGTAGTCACGGTTATGTAGTAAATGTCATCCAGCATGATTTTAAAATACAAACGTTCAAATTCCTCTTTCAAATATTACATTATTTGATCAAAGCATAAATACTAGAAAATATCTCCAAAGTTAAAATGCAATATGTGTAGTAGCTTTCGACCAATTTCGGAGCAGTTCTTTCATGCCTTCACTATCGGCGCTGTCTATGAGGGGTGACCCGTCATTGTCAGTCGTGTAGTGGTTAGCACCGCACTCCAACAACAATGATACTATCTTCATGTGACCAATGCTGACTGCCTTGTGAAGAGCCGTGAACCCGTTCTTGTTCTTGGCTTCTACTAAGGCTCCTCTTTCGAGTAACAGCACCACGGCGTCGAAGTTGGAGCGAGATACTGCGCGGATGAGTGGCGTCGACCCGTCGCCGTCAGGCTGGTTCACGTCGCAGATCTCCCTCTCGAGCACGTACTTGATGGAAGCTAAATTGCCACTCTTGATCGCCGTATGCAGCACGTTTCTTCCGGTGTTGTCACAAACATCCGGGCTCGCACCAAGTTCCAATAACGACTTGATCATATTCAACACTCCGGAGGACCCCGAACGGATGAGTGGCGTACGACCGCAGTCGTCGATGGATTCGATTTTCGCTCCCTTATTCAATAGTTCCATGGCCACCCGCACTGTCCCTCTCCTGGCTGCCAGCATGAGTCCTGTCTGGTTCCCCCTCCCTCGCTCTTCTACGTCCACTCCCTGGGCCAGAAACCACCGCATCGCATCTACCCTACCCATGTAAACCGCGTCATGGAACGGGGTCCATCCGAGGTTATCCTTTCTCGACAAACTGGCGAAATTACTATGGAGCACCTCAAGGATCTCCACGTTGCCGACCATGGCGGCGTAATGGGTAGAGATTTTGCCGAGCCTCCGCACCCTTTCGTTTATAGCGGCAAAGTTTCTCTCCAATTCCGCTCTCACCGCATCCATGTCCTCGTCCAAAATAGCGATATGCAGCGGACCCAGGTCATGCCTCATTTGGATTAGGTAGACCCCTTCATTACACATTATTTCATCACCACTAAAGTCATCCATCTGGAATATATATGTATTAGTATTTTGACAACCTGCTACATTATATATGTGTGTGTATATATATACTGTGGAATCTCGATTATTCGCCAGATAAGAGAATGGCCTTGTAATAAAACTGCCCCATTACCTGCAGGTTTATATATCAAAGATCCATTAATTACAAATTTGAACACACATATGTAGTAATATGTAGTGAGGAGTATTCAAACCAATTACCTACCTATATTAAAGCTAATTAAGTAACCAAAAGAAGTCAAAGCACAGTGTTGGGGGAGGTCTCGTTGAGCGTCAGAAAGAGATAAATAAACATGTGGTCTTCGTATTTGTTGCCTTATTGACCTGACTCCATAAGATCTTAGAAGGTGTGCCCGACAGTTCACTATGTTCCGGAGTAGAGCCACACGCTAGGTATTATAGGCAGTTCACCCTCGATTTCTGAGGGTAGGAAAAAACCGTCCGGATCCAAAAGGCTTCTGTAAACCGAAAAGAGGCAGACTGGACCGCTGGGGGGGATGCTACTAAGTACATCTAGTAGGACCACAGAAATAGCAAGGTTAGGAAAGAGAGGTGCAGAAGTATTTAAATAACAAATGCATGGTCAAACAGCAACAAGCGCCAGGGAGAGAGAGAGTGAGAAGGAGAGGGAGATTCTGAAAAAGCCCAGAATTTCAGCCTTATATAGGAAGGTCATTCCTGCCTACAGCGAATGACAGACCTTTATAATGGTCATTGTTATTCCATGTAAGCATTTGCGCATGAGTTGTCTAACATTATATCATGCAATTACAACATTCGTGAATTTTCGTTTGCTGTATTACCCCATGAGCCTTTTATGCACTGTGTTCCACAAACACAATAACTGTATACCGTCAGCTTACCCTTGCTTCTCAAACTATTCAATTCACTTGAAAAGTCTAGTTCCTGTTTCATCGTCCCAAAGTACGATTCCTGGACTAGACGATTCCTCAAAGGCCCCACTCTCAGAAATGTCAACGGTCACATCCCATTCTACAAGTTCATGGTCGTGCAATATTTCAATGCCTACGTCAAGTCTGTCACCTCCCAGTCAATCATGAACATGCTTCCAATGAAAAGTTTTTACCATCAGAGGATACGCTCACACAGTTTAAAATTTACAATGTCAGGCCCATTTTATTCTTTTTTTTTTTTTAAATCTGTCAAATAAAGTGCCAATATTTAGTGTATCGAGGAAATCTAGATCTGCATTTGATTATAAAGTCATTTCATGGAGTCCTCACGATAGCACATTTTGGCACATAACTTTTGTACTTAACAATGGTTTCATAATCTCCAAGCTGATTTAATAGTTTTATTGTTTAAAATTACCAAAAGGGCAATAGAAGCTGAAGGTTCAAAGAGTGAAACGGATAACCGAGTTTCCACTGTATATTGTATAATAAATGATGTCTATTATTTGCCTTACAAATAGTTAAATATATAATATTAAAATTTAAAAAACATACGAACAGAAGGACGGCCCCGTTATAAACAACTAGAAGAAATATTGTTCGTAAATTGTACTCCTCATTTAGATTCCTGACCTTAGTGAATTTGTGGGACCTCATAACAGTTAAAAAAAAACTTGAGTGAATTGTAATCTTTCCCATCTAAATTAAAATCGTGAAAATTTAATTTCGGATTCTTCTAATAAGATTTTAACAGAAAATATTTTTTTTTTGTTTATCTTTGTAACAAATTGGTTTCACTGCTATGGTACAGCTATGCTAGTATGCATGTAATACAATGCACATACAATATTTATTCTCTTGAATGCCAAAAAATAGGTAATTTTGAAGATGACGTTAGCTGCTCTCCCATTGGCTATTTTGCATGGAGCCTTTAAAGCATTGGTTGAAGAACTGCCAAAGAAAGGACAAACACTGTCAATGTAAGACATATCCTAGGACTCATTGGCCACTTAGATGAGACACAATTGATTTTACAGTCATCTAGATTACACATTATCTCTGACATTATGCCGATGTTTCATGTAGGCATGTAAATATGAAAGAAACAGAGGCAAACAGTGATCCATAGAACTTTAATTCCATTTCCAAATAATCCTAGTTATTGTTTGTCAAACGTAATTAAAATAATCCGTTTCATTGAGAAAATTCAGTAACGTAAAACCTCTGTTTTCAATTAAGTAATATTATTTAACAAAAAAAACAAATAAAACATTTCAAAGCCTTATAGAATGTTTAATTGCTATTGTAATTAACACTTAATTACCCGTACATAATGAGTAAATGTTGACCAAAAAAAAAAATTGCGTATTTTATCGTAATTCATAATGTTTTAACTGTTAACATCGCATTAACACTTATGATTAGATATTATAAACTGAACACTAAGGCATTTAATAATTAAAAATGTAAGATTCCTTTTTGAGCAAACAATCGCTTTTTAAATATTTTTATTACGTTTGAATAAATTTAAGAACTGTAACTTTTATAAGAAAATACTCTCATTTACAAGTTTAAAAACAGCTATTTCATATCACAAAAATGAAAGTTTCCTTGAAACTATTACCTTTTTATAAATATTTACTTAATAAAAATATAAAACTTTTCTACCCTAGGAGCATCATTCAAGAAACTGTGAAAGTTTTTCATTTAATTAAAATTGACTTTTTGCTAGTTTTAAATCCGATTTGATATGGGAAAATACATAAAAGATCTTATCACTGATGGGTTGCCATCTCCACAAAACCCGATTAGGTGTCATTAATTACTTAATTACTTGTTATCTAAAAAATACATAATTTTATGTCATTTGCAGTACAGTATCAAATAAAATATTACAACCTCCTCATTACATTACCATGCAATTTTTAATTGTTTGTATTAACTATAATTACAAAAAGTCACGAGCACTGTCGTTACCATCGTGTTTGTAAATTTTGAATAACATCTGTTTTTTAAATGGCATGATACTTTATTATATTCTGATCCTGCTAAATATCTAGACGAATTAAGAGGATTTTACTAATTAAAAGCGCTTAGTACATAAACAATTTCTTATCATAGCAAGTAGGATATTAAAAAAAAGATTGTAACTTCTTTGATAATAATAAATGTATCATATGTTGAGACTTCATTTAACATACTACAGTTAACATTCATTAAAACAGAAACTTTTCGCCAACCAGTTACATTTGGATGATTAACCATGATGCTTCACACAAGCCTAACATGAAAAATAATTAAGGGAATTAAATAATTACTTTGAATTAAATAAATTACCATCTTGAATTAGGTTATCAGGACCCCCACAAATAAAAAATATAGTTCTTCTCGGTTCAACCTATTATTGAGCTGTCATATCAAACACAGCTCATATAACCTTCCACAGCTCATATAACCTTCCACGGTCGCTATTTAAGATAAGCAAGTAGCAGAAATATTTATTTTTTTATATTTTTCAGGAGTTTCATAATTGTTAGGACTATCTGGTCATTGAAACTGAATCAGATGAAAACTCCGCATAAAATAAAACCACATCCTTGTTCCAGTAAAAATTCAAGTCTTCAGCTAACAAGAGATTCAAAAATATCAGCACATACAAGACAGGAATACAACCAGTCACATCTAAACAAACATAATAATCTCCAATTTAAAAAAAGAATCAGAGTAACCCCGAAAATTTCGACGATAGTTAATTTGGCTGAACTAACATTTGATTTTTCGTTTGTTTGTTTTTACCCGATAAGATTTGTATACATTAATTTAGAACTGTATTATATTTCAATTTTTATTTGAATTGCCTAGAAAGTTTTACATGTAAGTAAATGAGAAATGTAAGGTATAAAGTTTTTTTTAAATTGTTAAATTATACACCTTCTAAGCAAATAATAAAACTTAAAATAGCTAAAATAATACAGATTTAACTAATTAAAGGCAAGATTTGTATTGTCAGCTCCCAAAATTTGTTGTAATAACTTTGAAATGCTTTTCGCGGTAATGGTATGACACTTAGGGAAAACAGAACATTAAATTCCATAAAGCTTTTGAGCATCGGCTTGGGTGTCTTAAATGCCAAAAATACTCTATTTTATCCACTTATATATATTACTTCCTCTTATAGTATTTTAATCAAAATCGAATAAGACCCAACTAGCTTATCCCATCACTATATCTCGAGCGGATATCGCTGGGTTCCCTAAATTAATTTTAATATACAAACGAGGCGTTGATGACGTGAGGCTTTTACGCCAAAATAAATTCCAAAAACAAAAAACCAGCATATTGCCAATTGCTGTTAAAAATTCGGTTCGATCGATTTATTTTTAAGACAACTACCATATAGCGTACAAGCTGATGAAGTACGGCCTCTCCCTTCGTGGCAATGAAACACAATAAATGTTAAGGATGAACAAGCTATACCTTGAAATGGGAGGATGGCAAGGGTGTGCACGCCTTCTTGGTCACTCGCAGTATCCCTCCTCCCTTGGTATCCCCTCCACTTCTAACGATGGATTAAATATCTAACAATACTAAACTGACGACAAAATAATAACAAACCGATATGGCTTTTGTCTCTCAGAATTTCCTTCGAATCAGCTACAACAATGGACAGTACAGTGTTCCCATGTATAACCCTCACATACTTAACCATAGTTATCCTTAGATTATATCATTCGTGTTATCTTAAATTGTACAGTGTATGATAATACTGCCAGTTAAGTCAAAGCCTTCAACCCTAACCATAGACTATAATATATAGCATAGACCCCCCCCCACCATAATTGTTATCAATATTATACATACATATATATCTTATGGAGTAGGACATGGACAAAGTTTCTAGACTATTACTGCTACTATGCCTGCTTGGGTTTATATATTGCTGGCGTACTGTTTTGTACACTCTAGTACATAAATTGCTTCTTAAAAAATCTAATTGTTGACTAGAGAATTTAACTGGCGTTCGAGCAAGCGGACTCTGACAATGTTTAAGTAAATTCGCGGCAGTCACCTTATTGACAGCGAGAAAGCATTCATATCTCAAGAAGAAGTGTAGAAATAGCACACAACAACAGCTTCTTGAGTATCTGAGCACTGGACCGGTTCAACGATCTACCTGTCAGAGAACCAACCCATACTTCGTTATACTCATCAACAACAGAAACAGGGCTCTTTCACTTTAAGAACATCAAAAAGACATCAGAGGCAACATAAACTTATTTATTATGCCTGAATTCCCTTATTGATAGAATTAAGAGTCAAAGTTTTAACACAAACTAAACAACGGAAGAAAATCAGTCCTACCAAGTCAAAGATCAGTTAACCTACTACCAAATACGATGGTACACTGGAAAGACTTATACCCTTTATAAAAATTTTAATTATGTGCAATCATCGCAACGAACAAACTATATAGAACCCACCTAGGCAGCAATACAATTATGACAATGGAATTAATTACGACCCTAACTTTAACGAACAGAAATAAACACAATTCACAATAACATGTAGAATCAGATATAGTTAAACAGTGAAAAGGAAAAGTAGACATGCTAACTGAAAAAAAACTTGATAATTTTTTAGACTTATGTGAAAACCGAAACCCTCATATTCATTAAACTTAACCAAAAAGCTACCCCAAGTTGCTGACTATCAGACCAAAACATATCATTGAAAAATTATATCGAACCCAAATCTATACCAGATGGATGTAAAATATATTCCGAAGATTTTATAGCTCAGGCAGGGAAAGGATCAGTAGATAAAAGAGCCAGAGCGTTATCATTAAATTATCTCCTTTAGTCAGGAGGAATAAGCAAAATGTCTGATAAACCCATTTGTGAGCTCTCCCCTACTGAATGATAGATTTTTTTTTTTTTTGTTTTTAATGGGAGCTCCTTGAAAATTTGTTTGGTTGGCAAAGAAGAAGGCAAGTGTGGCATTTGTTTTGTTTTTTTTGGAATCGGTGGTAAGCATCCCAAGTGTGCTAATACTGTTAAATATTTTTTTTTTAAGATTAATTAGTTCATAATTATTTTTAGTTGGTGTTAAGCTGACGCTGATCAGTTACTTCTCTGTAAAATCTCTTTGTTTGCTCGCACAAGAAGACAATATACTTATTCACTTTTGGGTCTTAAGGATTTTCGTTTCTTTAGAACCTTAAGGACCTCTGGACTTAAACCATATCAACCTAGTCACAAATATTTGGCACCCGGGATATGGAAGAAAGGAAAGCTCTAAGAAAAGTCTGGATGATAGATTATAATTAATTAATAGCTTTATTTTCATGGATATCATCTATTACCGATAGTTTATAAATTAAAAGTACATTAAACAAAAGGAAATATTATGTTGAGTTCAATGTTAATTTGTAAGGAAGATATTAAGAGAGCCGATGGGCGTGGACTCACTGATGATAAACAGCGACTCGGGCCATGTTTACAGCCGGCCGGCATTAATGCATTTTATCCTCGTGCTATTGATCCTTAAAAATGAGCAGTTGTGTGCTGATTGTTTTAATAACAAATACCGTCTACTGAAAGGTTCAAATTATAATAATTATCTTCTCCTAAATGTTTCATTCAATCTAATGATTTTGTTCTGTATCATTTTTATTACAGTACTCACATTTTATTACTATGTTTATAGAATATTCTACATTTTTATGTTCCGACCTGAGTTGATGTTCTTTGCACCATTTATTGGACAGTAAACATAGATCTTTTAATTTACATTTTTATATCTAGTTAGTAGTAAGAATTTTATACCTAAAGAAACTTGAAGAAGGAATTTAATTTTCAATTTCATTTCAAAATTGATTTTGTCGATGTTATTTTCTTTTTCTTTCCAGCATAATACTATTTGTACAAATGAGTATATCCAAGATTACTACCAAGAGGTTTAGTTTACTTAGAAATAATAAAAAAAAAATGTTTGTTTCTATTAATTCATATCTTAAATTTTTCAATTAATAGAAAAATTCTTCCTATTATCTACTTGTTTATTTGTAATAGTACATTTAGGGTTTGTAAAGGACGCTTACTTGAATTCTGTTGTGTTCCGCTACCCGAGAAATGTACTTATTCACTTTTAGGTCTTTTAATCGCAAGAGGTGGAAACACATTCTATTTTGTTAATTCCAAATCAATAAAACAATTTTTTTTTTAATACCACTGGTTTTTATTAAATTTATATATTTATTATGTCCCATATGGCCTGTCTTATTTTTAAGTGTATGTGGAGACGTAAATAACAAAATTGATTATATATTAGTATAAATTACTGCAGGGTAGCCACTTTTGTGCCTCTCAGTGTATATCAATCAAATAATTCTTATTTCATGCACCTTACCCTTAATGTGTTGATTCTCTTAGTCTCTTCTTCCATGTATCCCCTCCATGCTTCTCTGTAGCCGTTCTCTTTTTAATAATATTAATATAATATATATTTTTTAATAGTTACCACCTTATTTCAAAACAATAAAAAAAAGTAGTGACAACTTAGAATGAATTTTTTTTTTAATATCCTTTATACATAATTAAATAGGTTCTTATTTTATGAATGTTCTTTTATGCTTCCATAAATGGTTACTAGCAATAGAGCTATGGTAGTTAGAAAACAGCAGGCATTTAAATAACCATTCTATATAAATAACCATTAAATTTAGAATTAGAAGAAGCAGTGGACTCCTTTACCAGTTATCTTCAAAAGGCAGACTGCATCTCATGATTACTCTGCCAGCTATGAGCGTACACTTACTTCCCCAATACCCTTCTTATAAAAGGCAACTGATAACGGACTAACGAAAGACAAAAAAACGATGACATAGGACCATACGTTTGGCTGATAAACGGATCTATAGTCACCTAAACAACAAACTAATAACAGAAATCAACCCTTACAAAACTTGCACATTTGACAATTATTTATCATCCTGTTAATACCGAAGACGGTAGCGTATGGATAAAAACATGAAAACTCCTACGACACATGATGAAGGGTGAACTTCGATGTCGTCAATCTTTAGACAACCAACCGTTGACACAAACTGACATAGTTATATACCTAGGAATTGCATTAGATAAGGGAGTGACTTAGTTTAACACTCGGTCGTTCCAAAGTCCCCTTGTCCCTAAAACAACAATCTTTTACAGAAGCCAATTTAGGCATATGGGACCCAAATTTATGGTTGCGCTAAGAAGACTAAAAACAGAACCGTACAGATCATTAATCAGAGGCTCTAAGAATTATCACAGGTGCACCGTTTTACGTGCAAAATATAACTCTTCACACTGACCTCAAAATTCCTAACGTTCACGTCAGGCATTTGAACATTATACAGAAAGCTTCATAAACAAACTACAGACATCCGAACACACCACACACCGGCACAATGGCTGTCTACACCTGAGTAACCTGGTAACACGACGACAGAGGCAACGTTGGAATAGAGACCTTCTAAATTAATAAAAATAAAAAGTTATACTTAAGCCAATCTGGACATATGGGATTGAGCTATGAGGGACAGCAAAAAAGTCAAACATCAAGTGTATGATATCCTTTCAATCAAAAGTCCTAAGAACAATAGTCAATGTCCCTTACTGCGTCAGAAACAAAACCCTTCATAACGATCTTAATATACCTTACATTCTTGAACTCATCCCTTCCAAGTTCATGAAATCCCATAGTAACCTATCTAACCACCCTAATCCCCTAGCACAGTGATTGCATTGCACCACTTAACCCTTTAATCCTCCTCGGAGACGGAAACGGGCAGTGGCCTCGTTACCTGCTATAATTGCGTAAAAGTGGGATTCCTTGCAATGGTTCTCCAATCATGTCCTAAACGTAGGTGGCTCTCGCGCTCTTCGTCAGCCTCTACTGCGTATGTGGGCAACAGCCGGCCCGCTGTAAGATTTGATCCGGCCCGCGAGACATTTTGAAAAACCCAATTTAAAAAAAAAAATACACTACTTACTCATACTCATGGAATCAAGTGAGCGAGCAAGCCGAGTGGCGGTGATCATCAAAGAGTGAGGCGGCAAACATCAAAGTTCAAAGCCATTGATGTTTGCCGCCACACTGGCGGCGCAACAAAGGATTATTGCTTCGCAATTGTATTGTTCTACACTAGACGATTCTAGATCATTCCTTCATTTTGCCTATATAAGCGGGTGGATGGCCGGAACTTAGTTCAGTCCTATTCGAGCTACCGTGGTGATAAGTTTGCTTTGTGACTTTGTGTGCATCTTGAGTGCTTACTAATTATACCTATTTTCTTATTAAGTTTATCGAACGATAAGTAAATGAAAATGATGTCTGGTGGAAGGAAACGAAAAGTAGATGCAGAGGGTCGCCAGTTTCTAGAAAAATGGACTGAAGAATTCTTCTTTATCTTGCACAATGGTAAGCCTATTTGTTTGATGTGTAATGAATCCATTTCGGTGATGAAAGAATTCAATATAAAGAGGCATTACTCAACTAAGCATCCTACGCTGCTCTCACTGACAGGACAAATAAGAAAAGACAAAATCCAGAAACTTACCGCAAATTTGGAAAAACAGCAGCAAATATTTCATAGACAAAGAACACAACTTGATAATGTTGTGAAAGCTAGTTTTATAGTTAGTTCAAAATTGGCAAAGTCATTGAAACCATTTGCCGAAGGAGAATTTATCAAGGAGTGTATGTCAGAAGTTTGCAGTGTTTTGTGTCCTGAAAAGAAAAATGAATTTGAAAAAATTAGTTTGTCAAGACGAACCGTTGTACGACGTATAGAAATGATGGCTAATGATATAAAAACAACATTGACTGGCCGTATGACTGGTATTGAATCATTTTCCATAGCATTAGACGAGAGCACCGATTTGTCTGACATAGCTCAACTGGCTATATTTATTCGAGGTGTTGATAAAGAATTCACTATTACTGAGGAATTGCTTGCTTTACAGCCGCTAAAAGGAACCACTACAGGAGAGGACATTTTTAATGAAGTTCAAAAGGTATTCACAAGTTTTGGCTTGCCATGGTCGAAATTAGTTGGAGTATGCACAGATGGTGCACCTTCTATGGTCGGCTTACGTAAAGGTTTCATTGGAATTTTGAATGAAAAAGCAACTGAATTAAATGTGCAAAAAGATGGTTTGATAGTCCTTCATTGCATTATCCACCAACAGAACTTGTGTTCTAAGTCCATTCGACTCCAGAATGTTATGAATGTGGTAGTAAAAACCATCAATTTTATTCGATCCCGAGGGCTTAACCATCGTCAGTTCAAGGCGTTTTTGGATGAAATATCAGCCGAGTATGACGACGTAACATATTATTGTGAAGTCAGATGGCTAAGCAAAGGGAAAATGCTGAAACGGTTTTACGAGCTTAGAAATGAGATAGCAGAATTTATGCAAATAAAAGATAAACCACTATCTGAATTGAGTGACGCAAAATGGATATGTGACTTAGCATTTCTTGTCGACCTTACAGGCCATTTGAATGATTTAAATTTGAAACTTCAAAAACAAGGACAGTTAGTAAATGATTTGTACAGCCATTTGAAAGCGTTTCAGAACAAAATCCGCTTGTGGGAGGCACATATGCTGTCTGGTAACAGTTACCATTTCACCACGCTCTCTGCGTATGAAAATATTGCTTACGCTCAATATGCTGAAGAACTCAAGTTACTGTCGGAGCAATTTTCGATCAGATTTAGCGATTTCAAACACATGGAAGACTGTTTCAATTTATTTGCTACTCCAACAAAAAGTAATGTACAAAATGCTCCAATACACTTGCAAATGGAGTTGATCGAGATTCAAGAAAACTCACTCCTAAAATCTAAATTTGAAGACGTGGAGTTGTGCGATTTCTACAAAAAATACCTCGAAGAAGACCATTTTCCGCAGCTTAGAAAATTTGCAAGAAGATTGATTTGTGCGTTTGGCAGTACTTATAAATGCGAACAGTTCTTTTCATTGATGAAAGTTAATAAATCAAAACATCGTACAAGGCTGACTGACGATAATTTGGAAAATTCTTTACGTCTTTGTACCAGTGGAATTAATCCAAACATCGATGAATTAGTTTCCCAAATTCAAGCTCAAGTGTCTCATTGATTTCGGTGTCGCTATTTAACTTTCGTAGTTTGTAACAATTCTAAATGTAACGATTTAATTTAATGCTGTAGGTACCTATTTTTTCATTTCATTTTGTTATTTTAATAAATTGTGTTGTAATAACATTGTCGTATTATTTCATGGCTGACTGATATCTATCGCTAAAAATTATGAACACTACTTTAAAATGCACTACTTTTAAACGCGGCCCGCGAACGTATTTGCACACTAAAGTTTGGCCCATAACATGTCAAAGGTTGCCCATACCTGCTCTACTGGCTCGTATCCGGTGACGCGGCTGACGGAGGGGCTCGATATGGATTTAGGAGGTCTCTGGGGTGTTTGTAAATACTGTATGAATGATTGAGTGAATGAAAATTGTAAATATGGTATGAATGAGAACATTTATCGCAATCACTTATTGCCTAATAGGCAGATTGTAATTTTAGCACATTAAAGAAGTCTCAAAATAAATAAAATATTACCTACTTGGGATCAGCAGAATAGGGGTGGTATCATCACTGGATGTCGTCTGCCTTCCTGTAAGACATGCAATTTTTTTATCACGCTAACAGGTCGTGAATCAATAAATAAAGTAAAAAAAACAATTAAAAAATTATTTATTAATCAACAAAAAGGTGATTTGTTTGTTAATAATCTTGATAATGGGATAGTGCTGATACAAATAGCACAATTAAAGTTAGATATTATAATTGAACAAATGGTGACAAAATCACTTACTTATAATCTTTAAAAAAATTTAAAATAACTACATAGATAAACTATTGAATGATTCGATAAGAAAAAATATGGCTGCCTGGCTTCGACTGCCATAAGTAACTTTTAGTACTCTCAAGTGTTAGGCATTTCTGTCTGCTCCTCTATCCAGCAGCAATGTAACTAACATTCTATTTCCGGCATCGGTTGCTAAGCGCAATGCAGTAAGACCATTCTTGTCTTTGGCATTTATATCTGCTCCTTTATGTAGGAGCAAACTTGCAACTTCTGTGTCCTCTGCTATGACGGCAATATGCAGAAGAGTACGGCCTCTACAATTTCTTGTATTTATTTCTGCTCCTTTATCTAGAAGCAATTTAACAAACACACTATTTCTGGCATGGATTGCTAATCGCAATGCAGTAAGACCACACTTGTCTTTGGCATTTATATCTGCTCCTTTATCTATGAGCCAACATGCAACTTCTTTGTCGTCTTTTATGACGGCATCATGCAGAGGAGTATGGCCGCTATTATTTTTTGCATTTATGTCTGCTCCTTTATCTAGAAGCATACTTGCCTTATCTTTGCTAGGTCCATAGACGGTATAATGCAGAGGAGTATGGCCCTCAATATCTTTTGCATTTATTTCAGCTCCCTTATCTAGCAGCAAACCAAATACTTCTTGGCTAGAACACTGAATGGCATCAAAGAGAGGAGTTCGGCCCTCAATATCTTTTGTATTTATATGTGCTCCTTTAACTAGGAGCAAAGCTGCTATATCTTTGTTAGGTCCATTGACGGCATCATGCAGAGGAGTACGGAGACGCTTATCTATTGTATTTATTTCTGCTCCTTTATCTAGGAGCAGACTTACAACTTCTTTGTTCTGTGCCTTGACGGCATCATGGAGAGGAGTACGATCATAATGATCTCTTATATTTATATGTGCTCCTTTAACTAGGAGCAAACCTGCCATATCTTTGTTAGGTCCATTGACGGCATCATGCAGAGGAGTGCAGAGACACTTATCTATTCTATTTATGTCTGCTCCTTTATCTAGGAGCAAACTTGCAACTTCTTTGTTCTGTGCCTTGACGGCATTATGCAGAGGAGTACGGCCCGAATTATCTATTGCATTTATTTCAGCTCCTCTATCTAGCAGCAAACCAACTACTTCTTGGCTAGAAAATTGAGTGGCAATTAGAAGTGGAGTACGGCCGCTATTATCTTTTACATTTATTTGTGCTCCTTCAACTAGGAGCATACTTGCAACTTCTTTGTTCTGTGCCTCAAGGGCATCATGCAGAGGAGTACGGCCCGAATTATCTTTTGCATTTATTTGTGCTCCTTTATCTAGGAGCATACTTGCAACTTCTTTGTTCTGTGCCTCGAGGGCATCATGCAGAGGAGTACGGCCTGAATTATCTTTTGCATTTATTTCTGCTCCTCTATCTAGGAGCAAACTTGCAACTTCTTTGTTCTGTGCCTCGAGGGCATCATGCAGAGGAGTACGGCCCGAATTATCTTTTGCATTTATTTCTGCTCCTCTATCTAGGAGCAAACTTGCAACTTCTTTGTTCTGTGCCTCGAGGGCATCATGCAGAGGAGTACGGCCCGAATTATCTTTTGCATTTATTTCTGCTCCTCTATCTAGGAGCAAACTTGCAACTTCTTTGTTCTGTGCCTCGAGGGCATCATGCAGAGGAGTACGGCCCGAATTATCTTTTGCATTTATTTCTGCTCCTCTATCTAGGAGCAAACTTGCAACTTCTTTGTTCTGTGCCTCGAGGGCATCATGCAGAGGAGTACGGCCCGAATTATCTTTTGCATTTATTTCTGCTCCTCTATCTAGGAGCAAACTTGCAACTTCTTTGTTCTGTGCCTCGAGGGCATCATGCAGAGGAGTACGGCCCGAATTATCTTTTGCATTTATTTGTGCTCCTTTATGTAGGAGCAAACTTGCAACTTCTTTGTTCTGTGCCTCGAAGGCATCATGCAGAGGAGTACGGCCCGAATTATCTTTTGCATTTATTTCAGCTCCTCTATCTAGGAGCAAACTTGCAACTTCTTTGTTCTTTGCCTTGACGGCATCATGCAGAGGAGTACGGCCCGAATTATCTTTTGTATTTATTTCTGCTCCTCTATGTAGGAGCAAACTTGCCACTTCTTTGTTCTGGGCCTTGACGGCATCATGCAGAGGAGTACGGCCCGAATTATATTTTGCATTTATTTCAGCTCCTATATCTAGCATCAAACCAACTACTTCTTGGCTAGAAAATTGAGTACCAATTAGGAGAGGAGTACAGCCCGAATTATCTTTTACATTTATTTGTGCTCCTTTAACTAGGAGCAAACTTGCCATATCTTTGTTAGGTCCATTGACGGCATCATGCAGAGGAGTACGGAAAGAATCATCTATTGCATTTATTTGTGCTCCTTTATGTAGGAGCAAACTTGCAACTTCTTTGTTCCGTGCCTTGGCGGCATCATGCAGAGGAGTACGGCCCAAATAATCTTTTCCATTTATTTCTGCTCCGCTTTCTAGCAGCAAACCCACTATTTCTTTGCTAGAACACATGGCGGCATCATGGAGAGGAGTACGACCTTTATCATCTTTTGCATTGACCTCTATCCTCAGCGTCAGTGCCCAGCAGACTGTTGCTAAATCTTTGCTATGGACCGCTGCGTGCAAGATCGTTTTGCGATAACCATCGCGAAAAGTCGGATTCGCTCCGAATTCAAATAGGTATTTCGCTACCTCGAAATGGCCAGCACTAGCTGATGTAAACAGAGTTCTGCTGAGATTATCATTTATCATAAAAGCCGCTCTCCTGCTGAGCAATATCCTCATCGAGCCTAGGTGACCATTTTGAGTTGCCAGTGCTAATGCTGTTAGTCCTTCATTGTCTTTGGCTTCTTTGTTAATGGCGCCGTGATCTATCAGCCAAAGCAGCGCTTTATCACATCCAGATTCTGCAGCGGTATGGAGTGGGGTTCTAAATCTGTAATTGACTTGAGAAAAAGTGGCACCGCGATTTTTAAACTCCTCGAGTATAGGAACGCTATCGCCGATGACTGCCCAGTGCACCAAGCTGTTGCCTTCTTCACCGACCTTCGCATTCGGACTGGCACCTCTGTTACATAGCTCAACCACACCATCAAGATTGCCGATGATGACGTGATGGTAAAGATTTCGATCAAATGTTAGCTCTTCAGCTGACATTGTTAAATCAAAGTATTATCCTTCCGTTTTATCTCGTCCAGGTCCCTGCAATATGATATTAAATAATATTAGATTTACTATTGAATATTTAGTCAGAAATAGAGCATCAGCCAATCACTCACTCATTCGCTCACTCAGCTACAAAACCAATCAGTGACGGATCCAGCCCTCAAGACGCTAATGTTCTCAATGGCAACATTTTGAGTAATGATATAAATTTTCAGCTGGCAAAAGAATCATTTAATAATCTATTAAATAGATTATAGGAACAGCAACTTTAAATAATTTACCTAGAGAACTAATTTAACTTGAGTCTCACAAATGGACTGACCCTCAATGCATGTAACAATAAATGTGTTTTTAACTTAAATTGACTAGAAAATGATAAAAACTTGTTAACTATTAAATAACTCTTGTTCCACACCCTCAGGGAAATAAATAATAAATATTAATAAGGATGAGAATGGAGAGGAGAGGATGTTTAATACATTCTTCAAACTTTTGTAGACAAAAAACAAACTGAATTTAGGAAGTAAAACACGAATGAACGTTGTATATGATACTCAGGAAAAAAAGATTCTATCATAAAGCACCGGTTAAAGTAAGGGTCATTCAATCAAAATATTTACGTGCTATCAATACAAAAAGTATTTGAAGCAGTGCTTAGGACTTCAGTCTTGTTTCTTTGGGGGGAAGTGGGTATTTAGCCCAAATCACTTGACTTGACACTTATTCACACTGTGCTCACAAGAAACAAATTGGTAGATAATTTAGAGGAGATATACGGATTAGGATGGCCAGGGATTGGAAACGGAAGTTCTGATAGTGAGAGTTAACTAGATCATGAATGAATGGGATGTGGAGGGTACTGATGTTGACATTGGCAATCTTTCCGAGAAGTATAGATTGCAGGGATTGTCTGCAAAGAATATTGGATGGCTTGTCACACTCCTATGTTCAAAATAAACAATAAAAGTTAAAATGTCTTTACAATACTAAATACACAATTATCGCAAATTGAATAAGTAACTAAACGGCTAGGAATTATTCTGTTTATATTATTATTATATTAAACGATAAATCATTGTTAGTTAAACTAGTTTTTATAGTATTTTTTTTATTTTGAATAACTTTATTATAACCGCTTCTGGTTTTTTTCCATCTAGTGAATCCTTCATAAAATAATTTTGTTTTGTTGATATATGAATATTTTAAGTTGAAATATATAAAAAGAAAAAGTAAAATGATAAAAGAAGGTAAATACTTTGTGGGTTGTATCCTGCAGTAATCCTACAAACAATCTATTTATTCTAGAGCAATTCTGGTAAATATTACTTAACAGATTATTTCACAAATATTTTGTATAAAATATTAAGAAACAATTTGAAAAATAATCATTTAAAAAAATTAAAACCACATTTGAACATAAAAATTTTACAATTATATTATCACTCAAGTACAATATTTCAACCAGTCTACTTACGTAATACCTTTTTTCCAAATAAACTGAATTTCTAACAGAATATCTTTTGCGATAGCAGTAATTTCAGGACGAGATTTATTCTAAATCATTTTTGTTTAAAGGTGGTATTATTATCTGATGGTAGTTTCAATACTTTTCTTAAAAAACTTTGTTCTTATAAAACAGTTACAATGTTTACGAACTACAACTTTTCCATATACAAGTACTATATTTTAATATATGTTCTTCAAATTGTAATCGACAAAAAACATTACACAGCTCACTTTTCAATATAGATTCAGGTAAAAATATCAAAAGCATTAAAGGTAGGTTAAATTTACAATAGGTAGATAAGCTATTTGGATAAATTTATACCAATGATACATTTAAAAGAAGTAAATTAATATTAAAATTAGATATTCACAACCATCGGAAACGAAAACCATGTAACAATTACGTAGTAGCTTATTGGTAACGATTTTATATGGTAATAATCACAATAAATTTTTTTTAGTCATCAAAAGTTAAGTCAACCGTCCAGCATCAGTGAAACCATCATTTTCATAAGACAAAGAACTTCCTTCATTTTGACTAACATCGGTTTCATCATAAATTGAACCAGTTACAAAGTCTGTATGGATAGCTGTATCCTGTATTTGAGTACAAAATGCAGGAAGACAACTACTATCTTGTGCAATGGCACAATCAACGCGGACTCCTCCCCCCCCTTCCAGAGGTAAAAACCTTAAATGGGGTTCCCCACAAGTACATGAGGCGAGCTCATGGGGTTATATCGCCTGTGGTGCACGTATTCCGATGCAATGGGATTGTTGCACTGGCCAGCGCACCTTAAGTTATTCTGTTTTTTCCTTCATTTATATTCAAAGCAAAAAAGAAATATTCGAAAACAAACTTTTAACTTATTAACTACTACATACATTTTCCTTACGAGTTTTTTTTTTTTTTAATATATAATTAAATGATGACTCAGCTCCTTATCATAATGCTGACAACTGTCCTTTTGCTATCCTATAATATGAGCCTCCTCGCTTAGAGATAGGTAATCCCCTTCTGTGATTCATACATGTACGTTCATTTAGCTGCTTAAGCCATTTAAATCTTTTATTGAAACTTTTTTGTAGTGTAAATTAATAAAGTCATTTTTAAAAAGTTCAATAGCGTTGCACTTGCTTTAGTTGGCACCCGAACAGGGACCTGAGGGAATTTTAAACAACATAGATTTTTATTTTGATCATAGACGATCCAATAAAACTCAACCGTTCACTCTACAAGAAGGACGACACTGTGGGGCAAGGGCTCAACAAACCGACTTCAGAAGAGGAACTGCCGATATTTGCAAATATTCGACGCTCAGGTCAACAAACATTAGCAACCAGCAGAGCTATAAGAAGCCTTAGGAAGAACCTCTTAAGACAACGAACACTGCACCAGGGTATGAAAACAACATTGTACTAAATTTTCATTTCTAAATTTTATTTTTTATTTTTATCATATATGTCTTAAGACTTAATTCTATCAGAAATATAAATTCAAACGTATAAATGGAACACGAGAAAATAAAGAATAGCGATTGCACATTCATTCCGGTTTACAATGGGAAGACAGAAAACTTAATATTATATTATACATAAATAATGTAACTTATTTATTATCTAGATTTTGTCAAGCTGAAAACCCAAATCGAGTAAGGAACGAAGAACTTATTCTTATGTGTGCTAAAACCAAATTAGAAGGGAACGCTAAAATCGCGACATTCGACAAACAGTTTAACTCGGTAATAGACCTACTCGAATTTCTTAGACGACACTACCAGGACAATCGATCAATTTGTGAATTAGCTCGTGAAATCTCCAACACAAAACTCCGACACAATGATAACCCAATCGAATACATCGAACGACTACAAATAAAACGATGTGATTTATACTCGAGAATATACGTAGACAATGAAATACGAGACAAAGACCAAAAAATCGCGCGCTACGACAATGACATTAGTCAAAAAGCCGTCAAAATCTTACATCCAACTATAGCAATATTTTTAAATAACATACGTTACCGAACTTTAAATGACGTTTACAATATTTTAAGAAAGGAAGCTTCATTTGTGGTAGAACATGTACACGGGAACCAAGTATTCAATAAAGACGCGACCGAAGAAAAATCTAGACAACAATATAATAATTACAGACAATTTAAAAAACCGCAACAACAATACCAACAAAGACCACATAATAATTAGCAGGGATATAAAGGTTATAACTTTAACCCTAATTTCCAAAGACAACATTACCAACCGCGTTATAATAATAATTATAACAATAACGACGCGCAACAACCCCAACAACAACAACGATATAATTAGCAACAACAGTGGAATCCACAAGCACAACATAATTATTTCAATCAACCGCGACAAAACCAAGTACAGAACCAACCAATAAATAATCAACAAAATCAATCTTATCCACAGACAGTTTCCATGCGTACAGTTAGTGACAGAGCACATCACATTGAAGACGACAAAGACAAAATAATCCAAGAATTACATACAAGAGAGACTAGACCGCGTGGAAAACCATTTTTTAGACTCGGGACAAATACAAACCGATCCACCTCCCTTAGAGGAAAAGGAACAATTTTAGATAATAATAATTTAAATAATAAAACAATCCACCTCCCTTATAGGAGCAGGACCAATCTTAGTTAATAAGAAAAAAAGAGAGCAAACATACTCGGAATTAAATAATAAGAAAAAAAAGAGACCTAACATACTCGAAAAAAAGAGACCAAACGTACTCGGAAAAAAGAGACCAAAAATACTCGGAATTAAATAATAAGAATAAAAGAGACCAAACATACTCGGAATTAAATAATAAGAATAAAAGAGACCAAACATACTCGAAATTAGAAAATAAAAATAAAAGAGACCAAACATACTCGGAATTAGAAAATAAAAATAAAAGAGACCAAACATACTCGGAATTAAATAATAAGAATAAAAGAGACCAAACATACTCGAAATTAGAAAATAAAAATAAAAGAGACCAAACATACTCGGAATTGAATAATAAGAATAAAAGAGACCAAACATACTCGAAATTAGAAAATAAAAATAAAAGAGACCGAACATACTCGGAAAAAAGAGACCAAACATACTCGGAATTAAATAATAAAAATAAAGAGACCAAACATACTCGAAATTAGAAAATAAAAATAAATAAGACCAAACATACTCGGAAAATAAATTAGGAAATGATAATAAACAAAATACGGTGAATAAACAATGCGAAGAACTGAATTATACAAATGATTTACCGTACATAATAGATTTTTAAAATAACTGTAGGGGTATTTTTGGTGAAATAGAGTATGCTTATAAAAAGAAAAAAAAAAAAGTTTCTTTCTTTCTTTTATTATTCTCATTCAATAATAAATTATTTTCTTTTATCATTCTCATTCAATAATAAATTATTTTCTTTTATTATTCTCATTTAATAATGAATTAATTTCTTTTATTATTCTCATTTAATAATACTGTTAAGATGACATATAAACTGTAGAAAGTTTATAAAAAAAGACTATTATTAGAATTAGTTAAACCTAGTAAAGCCTATGGAACTATCGTCAAGATAATTCTACCTAAATTCTATCCAAGTGAAACTTTGTGATTTCATTATCACTAAATCCATTCGCAGATCGTGAATATTCCTTAAATTCTTTAAACCCATTTAATTGATTAAGGCCTTTATAGACCAATTATTAGATATAACTGACAGTGCAGAATTAGATAATGACGAAACTTCGGATGATAACTTAGAAACAATGGAGGAATTACCAATACTAACTAACGAAGACTTAGAAAGCCTAAAAACGCAACAAACACAAGACAGTTATAACGGACAAGTATTATTAGTGGAAAAATAAAACGCGGAGCAAATAGATTCACCTATGAAAAAATATTTGAAAAAAACCGTTACACTTTACACGTTAATGACATTGAAAAAATAAACGAATTACTGTTAGAAATATTGCAAACTATATTTTTAAGTTATTAGAAAAATATTTCTGTTTTCACTATTGATAAAGTAGATAAGCTACCTAAAATAATTTAGTGATCGGAAAAAAAAAACTATTTTTAAATAGCCGTTCAATTCCAATAATGTTTGTTTTTTTAAGGAAAACATTTTCTACATTATTATTATTATTGCCACTCACATTTTTTTTCTCTGTGCGATTTTCCTATGTAATGAAAGATAGCTAAAAATATGTTTTCTTTTGTTTTTTAAGTATATCCCCAATAAGTACAAAAAAATTTTATTTGAAGATATCTTCCGAACGCAGCCGACATCTATTTTTTCCCCCAAGACAATACTCCTAATAAAACATTAAAACAGATTGCAGCAACGTCCATCTGCGTCTGTTTGCACAATTTGATCTTGTAAATTGAATTACTCTTGTTATTTATTAATTTTTGAAGGAGCGTTCATTCGAAAGGGTTAGTTGATCATTAGAATTAGATGAACGTAATAGTTTTGTAAAAGCGCAAATCCCAATGAAGGATAATCAGAAATTATATAAAACGTAGCCAAGCTACAGGAAATATAATGACATATTCTAAAGAAATTCATTTGTAGAATCTATATTGAATTCTGTAGTAATTTTGTAACAAGGGGATATGTAAAAAAAATAATTTCCTGTTTTTTTCCGGAATATACATCTCACAATTTCGCCGCCTACATTTATGTTAAACACTTAATAAAGTACCTTTCTTAAAATAAAAATAAAATAATGAATAATAATAAATGGTAACAAAATTTCGTTGTGATTAAGATAGCTATTTTTCTGTTGTTCACAGGTCGGATTCTTGACTGGTTCTCTCCCGAAATAAGTAGATAGTCAACCACTTCTGCGGCGTGTGGCTTGGAAAGCTCTGGGAACTCCTTTGTCGGACGTTTGAAGATTTAAGTCGAAGGATATTGCACCATCCACAGCAAGGATGTGAACTATTGACATTGTTTTCATATTGGACTACTAAGCTCAGATGATAAACGTTATGTCACATTTCGTAACAAGGGTTTATAGTCTATAAGCACTATAATCCAGTATGCTATAAAACGATACTATAAGTATTAGTCAACTATCATTGGTTATACGTTCCCTCGTGGAAAACAACGAAGTGATTTTTCTTAGCACTACAGTACTTGTACTAACAGATTCTGGAATGTGAAAAAAAATCTTTCTGTAAGGAAAAATGACATAACATTTTGCCATCTGTGAACAGAATTATACTAGTGACAAATGTATAATAGTTAAACAAAACATATATTTGTTCGAACAACACAGAGTTCACACTTAGCTCCTTCACTATAGAATGACAATACTTGACAGTAAACTACACCCGTCATTAATGACCCTCGTGGTTGAGTTGCCTTAAAACAAACAAAACTACAGCCTGAATGAACATCAATTGGCTATGCAGGTAAAATCTTTTAAACATTACACCCAATAACAAATATTACATAACAGTACAAACTATAATAAATAATAATTTAACACAGACTTCACCAAATTTATTTTATTTTACCGAAAACGAGCTTTAGCACAATTGATAATACCATCCAACTCGAACGGACTGGGACACTAACTTATTTACGATTATTTTCGATCAATAATGAATCTGTAACAGACCAAAGACGTAATAACACATAATGTAAAGAGGTTCGTAAAAACTTCGTGTACAATAAGTAATAAATTATTTAGGAACGATCTTTAAAATGATATTCGATGTTGACTATTAAGTCCACATAGTTATTTATTAGAAAAACATTACAACTAAAGTAAAACACTTGGAAAAAGACCAAAACCCTGTGTACGAATCTGCGAGAGGCATGCTACTTCCGGTATCCAAAAACCACATGCGACTAACGGGAAGGTAAAGTAGAATAAAGGGTGGTTAAGCAACACTCTTTCATTAGTGAGCCCTATATGCAAGCACTCACTCGTTTGCGATTGTAAATAACTAAATAATCTTTATTTTAACACATTTCAGAAAATAGCACGTCGAATGGAAGGGGGACGAGTAAATAACTGAACTTTATTAAAGAAAGACAAACCACTAAGATATAAAAACTGTAAACAAGAACCTGTAAGATCTAATGAATATAACCTAAATAATTAGACTTATTTATGTAGCCTCATTTTAACCTAAATCTTTTTTTTCACTAATGTGATAATTGTACCTCAACCCTATCTGTAAAACAAAGAGTTGTCAAATGCAAGCAACAATATTGTTATTTATGTATTAGTAAGAGTACAGTTTGTGAATAAATGTCTTTTCATAGGGCTATTATGGAAGGAAAAAATTATGTAAAGTTCAAAAAAAAAAAAGCATAGCTTTCAATTTAAAAACTACACTGTGATTTGGGTGTTTTTATTGAGAAATCAGCTAAGGTTGATGCAAAGAGAGTTGATATGTTTTCATCAAGTTTTAATGACATAATACGTTAAAAGTTAACACTTACCGCTGAGAGACGTTCAGAGAGGCAGACCATAAGCAACTGATATGTGAAGCTGCCTCTTTGGGGTGGAGTGAGGGTTTCCTGGAAAACCAAACTGATGAGTCAGTTTCCGAGATTGTTAGTTGGCGTTCGAAGATACTGCTACTAGAAATAATCTAAAAAAGGACAACCCAGTTCCCTGAGTAAGCGATTATGACTTAAATCAATTGGAATACTTTGGCGACATCTATCGTCAAACATACAAACAGGCATTCAAGTATGTATAGTTTCTCTACCTTGGATCAGCAATACGAAGTCTGTGTCTCCAAAAACATAAAGTCCAAACAAAAACTTCGATTTAAACTGTTAGTTCATGGCTAGCTGAACCATGAGTTGAAAGTATATTATTGGGGAATCGGCTTTGGTTGATATAAGAGAGTTGTTATGTTTTCACCAAGTTTATTCATGGACCACGTGTCAATATATTATGTATTTCTTCATGTAGAAATATATTAGGATTACATAGATAAAACACAGACGCTAGGTTAACTCGTGTATTCCACCATAGTTGTTTTAGTTACAATGAGGCCATATGTTACATATGTATATAATGATCTTGATGTAAGTACAAAGTAGAGGCCAATGCCACATCAATATTATTTTTTACACCCCCCTCAATTTAAAGTATCTTTACAAAAGTACTTTAAATTGCTTACAATCATGTCCCAGTAAAAAAAATAGATTAATTAAGTAAATCAAACAGAATATTAAAATTATTTTGATCATATTCCAGTAAATCAAACAACATAGATTAATTAAGTAAATAAAACAAAAATATTGAGTCAATGCAGTGAAACTTCATTAATTCTCATCAATAGATAAAACAGCTAACATTTCACAACCAATTTGAAATTTTTGAGTGGACAAAGGTTTAGTAAAGATGTCTGCCTTATTCAGATCCGATTCGATATATTCTAGCTTTATCAAATTTTTAGAAACTAAATCTTTTATAAAATTCGCCTTTATGTCTATATGCCTACAACGCTTTGAGTTCTCATAATTGTTAATCATATGAATGGCGCTTTGATTATCGCAATATAATATAGGGATGGAGTCATTTACATATAGATCTTTAACTAAATCGTATAAACCAATAAGTTCAGACGAAGTCTGAGATGCAGCATAGTACTCTGCTTCGGCTGTTGATAATGCTACTGACTGCTGCTTAACTGATGCCCATGAAATTAAATTATCTCAATGAATTATGGCAGATCCACTTGTACTTTTTCTGTCCTTTTTATCTCCTGCCCAGTCAGCATCCGTATAAGCCACCAAATCGTTTTTACCCTTTCTATAGACCAACCCAAAATTTTTAGTCCCGTTCAAATATTTTAGAATCCGCTTGCCTGCATTCCATAAACTTTTAGTGGGTTTATCCAAGTAGCGACTAAGATATGCAACAGCATACGTAATGTCAGGTCTGCTCACCAGGCATAAATACATCAGACTACCTATAAGTTGTCTGTATGGGACATCGATTGTAAATTCAGAGGTATTAGGATCAGCATCATGAGCCATTGGATTTATTGCCTTTTTACAATTCTCCATGTCAAACTTTTTCAAAATTATGTCTATGAAACCCTGCTGCGATATCTTTATTGTTTGAGAATCCCTTTTAATATCCATTCCGAGAAAATGATTCGCAACTCCTAGATCTTTAATTTCAAATTCCTTTTTTAATAGATTTACCATTTCATTTATTTCCTCCTGTAATCCAACTAAAAGAATGTCGTCCACAAAAATTAAAAGCCAAATAATATTTTTATAGTACAAACACACATCTCTTTCGGATCTTTTAAACCCCAATTCAATTAAAAAATCATTGAAACGTTCATTCCACCTTTTGGAAGCCACTTTTAAACCGTACAGTGAGCGATTTAACTTTTGAATATTAGAATCACTATTGACACCTTCAGGTGTCCTTATATAAATATCATTTTCTAAAAACCCATTTAAAAATGCTGTCGGTACATCTAATTGTTTAATCTCGTAGTCATGATTAAGCGCAAATGAAAATAAAGTCCTGATACTACTCATCTTAGCGACAGGTGAGTATACATCATACGTGCACTTTTCCTGAAAGCCTCTAGCCACTAGTCTCGCTTTCTTTGCACCATTTTGCTTTGTGGTAAATACCCATTTTGTGTCTATGGCCTTTTCACCTTCAGGTATTGTTGTCGGAGACCATGTTTCGAATTTTTTTATGTGCTGTCAATTCATCATCGATAGCTTTCCTCCACTCCGGTCCAGCTTTAACGGCTTCTTGAAAAGTTTTAGGATTACCATCGTAAGACATAAGACAATAAGCTGAATAGAGTTTATATTCCTTTAAGTGAGAAGGAAGCTTTGTCTCCCGAGTTGATCTCCTTTCGTTATTAGAATTTAGTTCAGGTACAGTTGGTCCAACATTTATATCGTCATCAATTGGGAAACCATGTTTAAAAGATACATTGTCATTTGTTTCTTGAGTAAAATTTTTACTGTCAAAGTAATAATTATTTTCGTCAAATTTAACGTCACGTGAAATAATGATTTGATTTAATTGAGGGTCCCATAAACGATACCCATTGGAAGCATAGCCTACCATTCTAGCTTCATTAGCTCGTTGATCTAATTTATTCCCTTTAGGTAACTTATAATACCAAGCCTTACAACCAAAAACTCTTAGTTTCCCTAAATTTGTCTTACCAAGATATATATCTGCTGGAATTTTACCATCAAGCACTCTAGTTGGGGAACGATTAAGTTGATATGCAGCGCATCTCACTGCCTCCCCCCATAGATATTTGGGCAGATTACTATCAGCAAACATAGCTCGTGCTTTATTTAATAAAGTCCTATTGAGTCTCTCAGACACTCCACAACTTTGGGGTGAATATGTAGTATTAAACTCCATCCTTATACCGTTATTACTACAAAAATTTCTCAAATTATTACAAGTAAATTCGGTACCATTATCGACACGCAGCCGTGAAACATAAATATCAGACGCTCTTAACTGTTTAATATGATCTATAACCCGTTGAGTAGCTTCAGATTTTTGTTTAAGCAAATATAACATCGTAAAATGTGAAAAATCATCTACTACTGCAAGGTAGTATCGTTCCCCGTTAATGCTAGTGTGATTTGTAGGACCCCATACATCACAATGTAACAAATTACCTACGCGACTTGACCTGGCTTTAATAACATCTTTAAAAGGTGCTCTAGTAGCCTTTCCTTTTTGACACGAATCACACGGATCTTGACTATAAGGCAAACCCATTAAGCGTAAACCTCCTCTGTTCAAGTGGCCTAATCTTAAGTGCCAAATATTGGAAGTTTCACTGCTTACATTAAATGTATTTATTTCATTATTGACATATCTAAATTTTACTATAAATAGGTTTCTTATTAACTCACACATAAATAGGATAGAATTATTTCTTACGACAAAAGCCTTTTTGTCTTTAAAAATAATTTTGAAATTCGAATCAAGCAATTTTTTGACTGAAAGTAGATTACATGTTAAATGTTTTACTATAATTACATAAATACTGAAAACAATGTCATCACAGTTATCGGGTCGAACCCTTAAAATGCCACGTTTATTTGTCAATAATGTTTCACCGTTAGCAACTTTAATGTTTAAAGGCGGAATACTCACAATATTCGTGACAAAATCAGCTGATTCCGTGGTAACAATATGACTCGTAGCTCCAGAGTCGAGAGTTATGGAAGCAGCTGACACACGCACACCGACAGTCAAGTCACATCGCACCTGCAAACACCTGCACATCGCATAAGTCAGCATAAATATCAGCACTCCTTAATCTAATCCGTCCTTATATAATTCTCCTTTTCCTCTCACCAGCTCTCATTCATCTCGTTACTGTACCCCTGACGTATTACTCTGTCATTATTATCATATAAGTTGTATTGTTTTGTCTAGTTAATAAACCACTTTTTAAAAAGGCCCCTTTGGTTATCAATTATTTAACTGGCGCCCGAACAGGGACCTTGGCAGTGTTTATATAACTTCAGAAGAATCTCCCCATTCAGCGATCCCGCGTTTGGCTAGGCTAGACCTGAGAACTTTTCGATTCTTTCCATGAGAAGGCCGATGCAATATTGAACAGGACTTCAGGACTGATCGAGCACTGGTATATTTTAATATACATTCACCGAGGCTCCAAGAACCACAAAATCTGTTATCTAGCGACCAGAGGAAGCCGATAGAAGGCAACATTATCTAGAAGAAGACATCACTTGTATTGGTAAATATATTTTTTGTACACATTTACATGCCCATTACTGACAGACTTAATATAAACCGTAACCTAGAAGAAACCGTAAACATGACTTCTAACGATTACAAAATTTCTACTACAGACCTTAAACTAATCCCAGAATTCGACGGAAATCCCAGCCATCTAGTACGATTTATTAATAAAATAAATTTTGTAGCAAATAACGTCTGCACAACTGACAATCCACATCACGAATATAACGCGAAACAATTGATAGGACATGCAACAAACAAATTAGTAGGACATGCCGAATATTGCGGAAGACGTAACTATAACTCTTTACTAGAACTAATCCAAGAACTCAAACTTAACTTTCGTGACGACAAAACAATACCCCAATCCATAGCAGAAATATATCAAACTAAACCCGTAAGAAACGAACATCCCACAAGCTATGTAGAAAGACTGATATTATTACGAGACGACCTTGAAGGTAGATTATATACGGACGACACAAAATCAGACTTACAAAAACACACAGAAATAAACGTATTTGATGAACAAATAGTTGACCATTGCCAAAGACAACTTGAAACTTCAGTTGACAATTTCCTCCAACACCTACGAATTAAAAATTTGAGGGATTTGAAAAAGGCATTAAAAACCACAGCAGTACGAGTAGTCGAAAGAGCATACGGTAACAAACTAACACACAACGAATCCACACAAAGACGCAGTCAAAACCAACCGCCCTCCACTAGCAATTATAAAGGGAGGAATTACGACCCACATTATCACGAGAAAAAACGTGAATTTTATGACAATAATAGACAACAATCCCAACAACCAAGACAGTACAATCAAGAACAACCACGTTTTAACAATAACTACCCCCGAGACGAAAACGAAAGACATAATCAATCATGGAAACCCTATGAACAAAGACAATACTTTAACAAACCAAACCCCAGACCGGAACAAAGAGAAAATCAGACCGTATCAATGCGCACAGTCAGCAATCGCGTACACCACACGGAAAATGACAAAGACCAACAAATAAATGAATTACAAGACAGAATACAACAATTAGAATCTCGTTATGAGGATTTTTTAGACGTAGGTCCCAACAACAACGAACCTCCAGACCCGAATACCAATTAAATTACACGGACAGTCTCCCAAAAATGAAAGACAGAAAAGGCAAGACATGGCTAATCGACACTGGAGCTTCTAAAAATTATATCAATCCCCATTCCTTACCCGAGGGAACAAAAATTAATTCGGAAGACTTTGTAATGAAAACTCCTACAGGCAGAGCCGAAGGCACTCAAAGCGCCATAATCGATCTCTATCCCCTGTTAGGAATTCAAGCAAAGGTAAAAATGCTAATATACCCCTTTAGCAATCGTTTCGATATTCTTTTAGGATACGAAACGATGAAAGAACTGAAAACTGAAATAAAATGTCACAATGACGAAATAATAATAAACGGAACCAAACATAACCTGGAAAATGAAATTTACTATATAAATGACTTACAGACAAAAAAACAACTAATTAGAACAGACCACATTGATAACAAGCTTTCGGACGAACTTGTGGTACTGATTGGTAAATATGGTGAAATAATAAAAACAAATGAAGAAAAATTACGCGCGACAAATTTAATTAAACATAAAATAAACACAAAAAACGAAAACCCTTGCTACACTAGGAATTATCGGTACCCCGTGCAATTCAAAAATCAAATAAACGAAGAAGTCGCGAATTTATTAAAAAATAACATTATTAGAAAGAGTAATTCCCCATACAACTCACCAGTATGGATAGTCACAAAAAAAATGGATGCCTCAGGCATAAAAAAGGTTCGAATGGTAATAGACTACCGAAAACTGAACGAAATGACGACTAATGACAAATACCCACTACCCAACATTGAAGACTTACTAAACAGACTACAAAAAGCAAAAATATTCTCAACAATAGACCTTGGATCAGGATTCCATCAAATCGAAATGGATCCAGATTCAATACCAAAAACCGCATTTAGTACAGAAGACGGACACTTTGAATTCTTACGAATGCCCTACGGACTTTGTAACGCACCACCCACATTCCAACGAGCCATGAACATGATGATAGCGAACGTCCCTAACGCTATGATATACATTGACGACATAATCATTTACTCAAACACAATACAAGAACACCTAGAACATCTCGAAAACGTATTCCAAAAGTTAAAAGAACATGCACTTTCTATCCAACTAGACAAGACAGAATTTTTTAAAAATGAAATCCCCTTCTTAGGATATATTGTCACTCCCGACGGACTAAAAACTAACCACAAAAAAATAGAAGCAATCACAAAATTACCATACCCAAACAACAAAAAAACGACTAGACAATTTCTCGGAATGACCGGATACTACCGAAAATTCATAAAAGACTATGCGAAAATAACGAAACCAATATCGAAATCACTACAGACCAAAACATACGAGACAGAAGAAATAAAAAAGGCTTGTGACATACTAAAAACCCTTATGACAAATTCACCCATATTAGCATACCCGGACTGGAATAAGACATTTTACTTAACGACAGACGCAAGTGATAAAGCCATCGGCTCGGTGCTATCGCAAAAAGATAACGACGGAATAGAACACCCTGTAGCGTTCGCCTCACGAGTGCTACAGCCTCCCGAGATAAATTATTCAACAATTGAAAAAGAACTTTTAGCAATTGTTTGGTCTACATACCATTTCAAACCATACTTGTACGGTACTAAATTCCAATTACTAACTGACCACAAACCATTAAAATGGATCTATACAATGAAAAACGGAAACACCAGAATCATGAAATGGATCTGGAAATTACAGGACTTTGAATTTGACATAAACCACATTATTGGAAAAACAAATTACGTAGCGGACTTACTATCACGACAAAACGAGAACTTAGAACAAAACACAAATACTAACCATATAGACGGAGATTTTGACGAATTTCTAAACGAACTAGCAATACTCCCGTTAGACGAGAACCCAGACTATGACACACTTATAGAAGAATTAGAAAACATGACTCAAACAGAACAAATAAATGACGCAATTAGTACATGTGGAGCAACTGTTCACTCCCAACGATCATCCAACGAACAAATTTGGATAGTAGACAATGACAAGAATATTAACATAGAGAAACATCAGATAATAATAAAAAAGGGAATAAAAGAAATAAACTTTACTAAACCATTTAACAAAAAAAGACATGAAATTAAATTTGACAACTTAGACGACTTAGAACATGTAAGAAAACTAAATACGAACGCAACCCTATAAAAGCAAAGTACATGATAACACCAACACCAAATAGACCGTTCGAAGAATTAATGATAGACACATTACATTTTGACAGAAAATATATCATAACTATAATTGACACATTCTCGAAAAGACTATTTACACACATGATACCAGCCGTAACTGGAATTAACATATGCGAAGCCATTAAACTTTACTTAACACTATATCCAACACCCGTATCGATAAAAATGGACAACGGCAAAGAATACAAAAATAATTTAGTACTCAACTTCTTACAAACTAACGAAATCGAACCAATTTACGTGACCCCAGGAAATCCTAATTCATTAGGAACACTAAACAGAGCACATAGTACACTCATCGAAATATTACGAACACTTAACGAAAAAGAACTAACAAACACATCATTTAATAACAGACTAATGCTAGCAACAATAGCATACAACAATACCTTAAACTCTAAACTAAACATGACACCGGACGAAATAACATTCGGAAAAACAAGAAGACCTAACAAACAAATAGAAATAAAAGAACAATATGTACAAAAATACCATGACGAAAAGAACATAATACATGAACTAATACGGAATAAAATCGTGACAGAAAAAGAAAATAGAACAGAGTTATTAAATACAAATCGCGAAGACCCACCTGACATAAATGACGAACAGATATATATAAAAACAACCCATCACCGCAAATACAATAATCCCTACAGACCCGTACTATTGTACAAAGACAGAAACGAAACAAACAAAGCACACGTTAATAGAATCAAAAGACCACGTAAACAACACTTGAGACCGAGACCAAACATTACTGTTTCAGAAGGAGAAAATGAATCCTACTCGGACAGTACTAATCCAGACACTTCTATGGACATTAACATATACTATGACAGTGACTGATATAAGAGATAACCCCGGAGTCCTACATTACACTATAAAGAACGCAAAGGTAATAGAAAATTACTACAGGACATACCATTTTTATGACATTAGCTTACTTGACAAGGAACTAAACAATATACAGAACAATGTACCATCTTATAGGGACCTACCGACATACCCTATAATCAAAAACCTTATCATACAAACACAAAACAAATTAAACCTATTAAAATCACACAACAAACGAACTAAGAGAGGACTAATAAACGGACTTGGAACAGCTCTCAGCTGGCTTACTGGCACCATGACAGCTAATGACAAATCACATTATGACGAAGTAATAAATGAGTTAGGACGGAACAACTATAATATAGAACACAACATAGAACAAGACATAAAACTTAATAAACACGTAATTAAAAACTTTCAAAAGGACATACAATTAATTAATAACAATTTTAAAACAGAACAAGACAACATAATGAAGATAAACAAGGAAATGACATTCTTTGACATGTACATAATTCTGACACACCTACACAACAAAATAGATGAACTTACATTAACACTGGAACTATGCAAAATTGGCATCACACACTCATCATTAATGTCCCAAATACTACATGACATAAACCAAAATGTAAATCTAGCTTCTAGGAATCCTGAAATCCTGTGGATAATGAGTAAAATTCACTGCACTACTCATAATGAAACACTCCATATCTTTGTAGACCTTCCTAAGGCAACCCTAAATATAAAGACTTATTTACTCATACCTTCGCCTGTAAAAATTAACAACCAATATGTAACTTTAGATATAGACGAAATTATTATAATCAAAAAACTTAATATATTATATACAACAAATTGTACATTTTTAAACAATGAATATTACTGTAAGAACCTTTTTACTTTAAATAATACCTGTATAAATAATATTATTTCATCTGGAACGATGAATGCATGCAAATATAAATTAGCCAATACTAACATTAGATATATAGATAATATAAACAGTTTTATAACCACTAACCTCTCCAAATTAGACAATTGCCTTACTAATGATACTGTATACCTACCACCCGTTAGCTTACTCACCCTAGATCAAAATGATTGTTATAAAGAACTCCCCAAAATTTCAAGACATATAATAGACTCCACCATAAACAAATTGTACAATAAAATAGATATAGATGTAATCGCAAATATAAGCGAAATAGAAAACCTAAATATAACAGACATAGTTTTAGAACCACTTATATTTAATCAATCCAATACTTATTTTTATTTTTATTTAATTATAGGGGCCGCTATTATAATTGTAATCCTCTACTACCTTAAAAAATGTAAAACTACCAATTCCTTACAAAACCCTACACCAACAGTTGTATACCATCCCGGACAACAAGAGCCTATCAACATTTTGGCAACAAGGGTTTATCACCCAAATAACAGCCCTCATGCACCTGCAGCCATCAACTTAATTTCTTGATGGAACAAGAAACCTAAAGACGGAAGGAGTTATGGAAGCAGCTGACACACGCACACCGACAGTCAACACCCAGCTGACACCTGCACATCGCATAAGTCAGCATAAATATCAGCACTCCTTAATCTAATCCGTCCTTATATAATTCTCCTTTTCCTCTCACCAGCTCTCATTCATCTCGTTACTGTACCCCTGACGTATTACTCTGTCATTATTATCATATAAGTTGTATTGTTTTGTCTAGTTAATAAACCACTTTTTAAAAAGGCCCCTTTGGTTATCAATTATTTAACTGAGGACAAAATTCATGTAGCCATCTCTTGGTGGTCCAACATCTGCCGAAAATGCCACAAACGATACGTCTCGAAGACTCCCAGATGTTTCTAGATCACTTGAGGCAATAACGGATATATCCTCATCTTGTTGACAAACATTGCTGGTCATCTGACTTCTTCTGTTTTCATTCCAACGATTTTCATTGAAATTTCTCGATTGTTTTGAAAAATGTCTCTGCGGTGGAAAATTCTTATCATTCTTCCTGAAATTATTATTTGACTTTTTAGGACAATTATATGACAAATGTCTACTATCACCACACTCATAGCATTTCTTAATTTGACTAAATGCTTTGAATGATGTATCAGTTTCATCACTACCATTTTGTATGTGATTAATTTTTAGTTCAGCATCTAGTAATCGAGATTTAACAAAATCGAGAGTTAATTCGGTATCCATTGCTTCCAAAACAGTAACTACTTTTTCGTATTCGTTTGGGATTGTCAATAGTAGGTGACAAACGAGATCGTCTTGTTCGAGTTTAGAGCCCATTGACTCGAGGTCCCTCACGAGATTGTCAAATTTATTAAAATGTTCTTGTAGAGAAGTCGTAAACTTTAAAATTAAAAGTTTTTTACGTACCAGTAGTTTTGATATAGCACTTTTTCTTTCAAAAATGTTGCTTAAAGCAGACATCATGTCGTTTGCCGTTCCACAACTTCTCAGGTAATCAATATGGCGATCGGTAATACAGTTGATAATAATGTTTTTGGCTTTCTTGTCCAATTCCTTGTTGCTGCTAGTGATTTCCACATCTTTATCCAGTACTGATTTTACACCTTTTTCATCTAATAACATTAACACTCTGAATTTCCAGTTGCGAAAATTATTGTCCGTCAACTGAGGGTATGTTAACGTGTGTCACGTAGCCATCCATGACTGTCTCTCACGTTAATTTTTCTTTTCCAACACAAAAAACGTCACTATCCAAAAACAAACAACCGGAACCCACATACGAGACTAAAAAGACAAGAACTAAACAGACGCTTTGGACAACTATACAGACTACTTCAAAGGACATCCCATCTCTCAATAGAAAATAAACTACTAATCTACAAAGTTATACTTAAACCAATCTGGACATACGGAATAGAGCTATGGGGGACAGCAAAAAAGTCGAACATCAAGCGTATCCAATCCTTTCAATCAAAAGTCCTGAGAACAGTAGTAAATGCCCCTTATTATGTCAGCAACAAAACCCTTCATAACGACCTTAATATACCCTACATTCTAGAACTCATCCCTTCCAAGTTTACGAAATTCCACAGTAGCCTTTCCAACCACCCTAATCCTGTAGCACAGGCACTGCACTGCGTCACTCATCCCTATAATCCTCCTCGGAGACTGAAACGGCAGTGGCCTCGTGACCTGCTATAATCAAGTGACAGTGGGAGTCCTGGCAATGGCCAGTTTCTCCAATCATATCCTGAATGAATGAGCGAGTGAATGACGAAATGTAAATATGGTATGAATGATCGTATATCTTGATTACTTATTGCCTAGCAAGGCAGATTGTAATTTTAGCACAATAAAGGAATTTTATTATTATTATAATTCATGGATTTTCGCGATGGCAACCGCTGAGGTGAGAGACGGTGCGTTGTCTTGGTGAAACAGAATTTTCTTTTTCTGCAAATGTGGCCGTTTTTCCGCAAGTTCTGCCTTCAGCTTGTCAAGTAATGATGCGTAGTATTCTCCTGTAATGGTTTTTCCTTTTTGAAGATAATCGATTAAAATAACTCCATGACTATCCCAAAAAACAGTCGCCATCACTTTCCCAGCCGAAAAAACAGTTTTTGCTTTTTTTGGAGCCGGTTCCCCCTTTGCAGTCCACTGTTTGGACTGTATTTTTGTTTCGGGCGTATAATGGTGTATCCAAGTTTCATCCACAGTAATTAATAGGTGCCAAAACTGCGCAAACAGAGCGTTGGAAATGTTCATTCGAACACGTTTTTGGCCTAACAAGAGCAAACGCGGCACCCAACGCGCGGACAGCTTTCTCATCTCTCAATGTTGATTTAATATGTGACAAATACGTTCTTTTGCCATGTTCATAACCTCTGCTATCTCTCTCACTTTAATTCGGCGGTCGTCTAGCACCATTTGGTGAACTTTAGCGATGTTTTCGTCGGTAGTTGCAGTTTTGGACGTCCCGAACGTTCATCGTCTCCCAAGCTCTTACGACCACGTTTAAATTCAGCTGCCCAAAATTTAACTGTGGTAAATGATGGTGCAGAGTCCCCATACACAGAATCCAACTCATCTTTGATTTGCGTAGGCGTATTGCTTTTCAAAAAAAAAAAATTAATGACAGCTCGATACTCGATTTTGTCCATTTTTATAAAAACACTCACATCGACGCACTCAAACGACTGTTACACAACAACTGCGGGTCCAAATTGGCTGAAACTTTGGTGAGTAACTGTCAACAGATGAACAACGAAATTCACTAGCTTTTATTTACGACTGCTGCTATCTTCATGTTGAGGTTGGAAACTTTTCAGACCACCCTCGTATATCGTCCGCATATGCCGCTACTTCACAATTGGAGTATGATGCTCCTATTATGTGCGTGGTGTAGATGTTGAAGAGTAGGGGTCCCAGCACCGACCGAAGAGTTGAGGATGTTCACTATGTGAGATATCCCCTTCCGTGGTAGCTGTTTCAGAATGATGTTTTGGATGTCATCATCCCCTGGTGTTTTGTTGCCTCTGGTGCGACGAATGATTGCTGCAATTTATTTTTATTTTTTTTTTTTTACTAATCCTCTTTTTGATAAGTATACAATGAACAAAAAAAAAAATTTTAATTTACATCTTTCTCCTCATGCTGCATACACAGAGGCATTTGAAGGAGCGCATAAATATAATAATAAAATATAAACCAGGGCTAGGGTAACTAGGCACCCCCCTCGTGACGACCCGACGTATACAATCGGAATACATACATTACATCCCGATGATTTGGTATTTAGACTGTGTACCGACAGTGCCCGGGCCTTAACTTATATATATATATGTGTACGGCTCGAATAGACAGGGTGAAAGAGGAAGTTAATAAGGGGTGAAAACGAAATTCTATTGCCGTTGAGAGTTGTTAGATGAAGTAGGGAATGACTTTAAAACTGATCATTTTGTTTTGTTGTTTTTTTTCTTAGCTCTCTAATTACAAGATTAAGGATGAGGGAAAAAAGAAGGAATATTTTGGTTGAGCTGCTTGAAGGTGGTGTGAGGGAATTAAGGAGTGTGGGAAGCCTCGGTGGAGGTTGGTTGTTGCGGTACAGTGGTGAGAGTCCACTGGTGGCTGGGCCTAGAGTCTCTCTAGGCATGCAGTGCAGTCTTGTTTAGTTAGCCTCCCGTTAGAGGCTTGCTGTTGGTGGACCAAGCGCCGTGATGTCCACCATTTGGTCTGCTTTACTAGATCTTGAGAGTTGCCATCTTCCCGGTAGCGGTGGGGGTGTCTTGTCTCGGAATAGAGGGTTTTGGCTATGTTTCATTGAGTCAAAGAACTTGATGTGTTTTCTTTGGATGGCTTCGTTGATGGTGGGGACCTCGAACTTTTCGTGGATGTCGGGAGCCTTCATATCACGAAAATGGGTATGCCATAGTGCCGTGCGCAGGATGTTGTTCTGGAAGCTTTGGAGTTGAGTTATTGTGCTGGTATGTAAGAATCGGAAGAGTGGTGTCCCAAACAGTAGAGCTGGCCTCTGGACGCTCTTACAAATAAACAGTTTCAGGGGGGGCCGTAGGGATATAGCCGGGCTTATGATGATTCGAGGGTTAACGGGAATGAGGAAAGGTTAAGGTATCTTGATGAGAAATTAAATGCGGAGATTGGTCGAATCACAAAAAACCAACAGTTATTTTGTGCTGATCTCATGACCGAGTTAAATAATATCTAAGGAGAGTTGATAATGTTTTCAGAAAGCCAGCTAAAGCTCGGGGTGGAGGTACCGCCGGATGACAATTCGTCATGTATTGATGTAACCAAGTATCGGCAGGGTCCGGAACTGTTTCATGTAGGATTAACCGGGTCAGATCTACACCACACCAGTATAAAGTATATAGATGGCGACATTTATTTTAAAAATAGCCGTCAAGATAGGCCTGTATATTTTATTCATAATTTAACTAAATTATTTCTACTTAGGGAAAATATATGAATTTTTAAAACTTGATTTGTAAGCATTTAAAGGGTGAACCCTAAAGTTGGTTTAGAATTGAATGTCATCAAATTACCAATATGGCCGATTTTACAAAAGCGTTTAAGGAACAATTTCATGGTTGGAGGTTCGATGATTTAATTGCCCACGAGAAAGACACCAGTCGTTATGTGAACCATTTAAATATTCACCCAGGCGCTTATCTAGATAAGATAGTATCGCGAGCACAGGAATGTATAAGACCTTACGAGAAAGGATATTTATGCGAGAGAATGGCATATCATTTCGGACCAAACGTTTAATATAGTATAAAAATACAAAATATCTGTAAGGTGAAAGACTTTCTTCATTTGTTGAACCGGCTGGGGGAGAATTTTATTGAGAAGGAACGATAATTCAGATGCTTAGTCGAACCGACGGGTTGTTAAAGAAAATAACCCTCTAAATATTATGAAGTATGGCCATAATGAACCACGTCATCAACGGAATTACCAACCCCGTAAATTTCAAAATCAACCCCAGCACGACCAAGTTGACAGGAGGGAGAATCTGAAGTTCAATTATAGTTTCCCAGACCCATCGCAACCTAGGGAATATAATAGCCGAAACGGGAGCAACCTAGGGAATATAATAGCCGAAACGGGAGCAACCTAGGGAATATAATAGCCGAAACGGGAGCAACCTAGGGAATATAATAGCCGAAACGGGAGCAACCTAGGGAATATAATAGCCGAAACGGGAGCAACCTAGGGAATATAATAGCCGAAACGGGAGCAGAAAACCCTCCCAAAATAATTCAGATAGTTTTCAGGAGCGCACACAATGCATGAGGGATTATATAAGTAACGCCATTGAATCAGGGAAACCAGCCTGGGGTGAACCTGATGATCATAACGCAGGGCCAAAAAACTAAATTCTAGGTGGGAGGGGAAGTCCACCAGTAAACTCGATTTATGAGCAAAACCCCATATTTCGAATGCTAGATTAATCCAATCCTGCCTTATCAAAATAAAATAACAACAATTTCAAACCATAATAACCTTTTGTCTCATCCTGATGTCACACAATATCTCAATCCAGATAAGGACATTACGAAAAGTCATTAATGAAGGAGTTTGAAAAATTATTATTGGTAGATAACTATGACGTAACAGAGAAGCTAATCCGCTGCCCAGAAATCAAAATAAGGATTGATAAACTGGAGTGCCAAACACTTGTAGATAGAGGGTCCGAGATTACTGGTACGCAAGAGGATTATTTTGAAAGAATACAGCATTTAATTCCACAACAATAATTAAATATACTACCGAATCAGAGTATGTCTATTATAACATATACAAACAAAAAAGAAAACAAACTTTAATTAGTCTGTTAGAAGATAAGTCAGCCACTATTTATTATCGGATAGGACGGATACTAGTATCACAAGTATGGTTACCAAAAGGGAAGCAGGTATTATTAATAAAACTGAAGAAGTCCTGAAGGATTTTGAAAGTAGACATCCATTTAATAAAACCCAATTCAAAAACATGTTATGTAAATATCAACAAATATTTAGCGGTAAACCAGGCTTAATAAAAAAATTTCAGTATAATTTAGAAGTTGAAGACAAGAACCCATTTTACTGTAAGAATTATCCAATTCTCCAATTCTATACCATAAACAAAAAATATTCCAGTTAGAAAAAGACGCGTTAGTGGCTGACGATATTATAAAACCAACTAAGAGGCAGTAGGTTTCTTCCATCATTTGTGTAAATAAGAAAGATAATAGCATTAGACTATATACACCGATGGAAGACATTTAAATTCGAAAGTTAAATAATCTTTGTAGAGGAGAGTATTTTAAAAGAAAAGAAAGAAAAGCTTTGTAGTGACCGCTAGCTACATAAGATAATCACCCTATACTCTATTATATATATATATATATATATATATATATATATATATATATATATATATATATATATATATATATATATATATATATATATTGTAAATTAATTTAAACAAAATGTAAATAACATAAATAAGTCATTGTAAATTTTGTAAACAATAAAAAGCACAGCTGCAAGTCAATTAGTTATAGGAGCTGGGAACCCGCTACCCACATCAGTTAGTAAAACGACCCAAACCTGGCCAGGCCTAGGGCTCCCGAGAACAAAGCCCCACCTCATACTGGGGTCTCATTGGGTACAATAACGAGGCAGATGATTGGGCCTAACAACCCACCACTAACTATAAATAGGGGCACTCTCGGGCTGTAATTCATTCTCCTGACGACTCGCTAACTGATGACTTGCGGCTGCACATGTTCAAGAATTGGCCTTCTCATTTATGAAAACCTCTGCATCTCTCTTCCTAACCTAGCTATGTTTTAGTCTGGCCTTGCCAGACCCCACACTCTCCTAGTGGGGTTCTCTAACTTCGCCTCGCTAAAACTAGCAGCTCCTTGGGAGAGACCTCTCACGACGGTTGTCGTGGCCCTGCAAATTTACCGAGTAGTGTCTCCCACCACAATCCAGTCTGCCTCTCTCCGGTTCACACTCGCCTTTGGGATCCGGACTGATTTCGCCTACCCTCAGATACCGAGTGTGAATTCGTGGTCATTCCAAGACCACATAAACTACCTACACTACCTACCCTATACCTCTTCTCCTGAACATGGTGCATTGTCGAGGCACATGCCTGTCAAATATGGAATCAGACAGTAAGACCGTCATGAAACGATTGTCCAGGTTATAGCCTAATCAACCCTCACTTCGTCACCAAGACTAGGGTAACTAGGCACCCCCTTCGTGATGACCCAACAAGCTTTATTATGAAGTACAAGCAAAACATTGGCATATACAAATATTAAGAGTTATGTTACTACATATTGGGTGGAGGGTTTAGGGACGAGTGTTGGAGAACAAGTGGGGACTAGGGCTAAAGCTGAGGCATATGTGTATAAGAGATGGGTAGTTCCGAGAATAGGGAGGGATGCGGTTGCTTACTTAAAAAATAACTAGAAGGGGCTTGCATCTACTTTTAGCATTATATATAAAATGTTAGGATTACAATATTCTTAGCATTATATAACTGAAGATCAAATACGATCAGGAGCAAAACTTATACATTGATAATATTCTTGCACATTGCCACAACACTGCATTTATTACAACATTAGCTATTACGATAAGTTTTTATCAAGTAGTATTGAGTAAATAGAGTCGCCAATATACTGCTTTTATGTATAAAAGTAAAACATATCGATTTAAGAGGGTACCATTTGGCCTCAAAATTAGATCGGCGGCATTAAAAAGAGCCATCGCACCGATAATAACAGGATCGGAAGATTACATGGAAGTTTATGTTGATGATACCTTAATTAAGACCCCTACAATTGAATTACACTAGGACAGATATTGGAAAAGTTATTAAAAAAATTCAACGAAACCGGAGTAACAATTAGGATTGAGAAATCTAATATTCATTGTGATCTATTAGAATACGTAGGACATGTATTACCCCTCAAGGGTTAATCCCTACAATAATCCTATTAATCTATTAACTTATCCAAGTTGAATAGTCGTTTAGTAAATAAAGCATTAATTAGTGTATTGTTGATGGAGGTTGTATAAAATCTTTGTTGTTGGTTCATATAAATGATGTAAATTTGATTCTTTTCTTAAAATTAATATTCTGTAATCTAATGTTTTTATTTATTTTGTCTTAAGCATAATTAAGTTGGATAATTTGAATTGAATTATTTGAAGTGTATGTAATTATAATAGTTTTAAAAAAATTGGTTATATGTTTTATTCATGTTTGGTTACTTATTTAAAAAATTATAACTCTCTCATGGTTGTGTGACGCTCTCATATTATAAATGTTATTTAGGAGATCTAAAAGCCTATGGTTATAAGAACAGTGAATTTTTTTTTTTTTTTTTTATTTCAAAACCTCAACAAATCAATACAATGTACAAAAAAGAAAAATAACAAAATATTTAGATTACATATTTCTCCTCTTACTGCATTTACATGCATTGAGAACAGTGAAAGATATTGAGTAATAACTTATTGTTTTAGAAAGTATCTATTGCTCAAAGTTAATGTAGTGTGAAACACACGTCAATTACGGATATGACAAGAAGCACCGTTATCATGTCATAGTTAAAGAATTTGGAAGAAAATTCTCCTTTAGCAGTCATCATTTTATTAAGTGGTGGGGTGATGAGATGTATCGAAGTCTCGTTTTCTCAACACGATTAAAGCGGGGTCAACCACTGAAGGTGAATTGGATGGAACTTCAAGAAGCTACCAACAGGAGCGCTAGTAGTGAGCATATATAGTCAAGGTGGAGGAGCAGGAAGACGCCGTTGAAGATGGAAGATGGTGAGCTGCTCTGCCGAGATATTTTGTAGATATGTATTAAATATGTATTTTATATAAGAGCGTTATCAATAATTGGTTTGTTAGAAGGTTAATTTATTAACTTGATAAGATCAAGTTCGTCATCATTCTAGGCTAAATAAGCCTCTAATATTAATGTATGGTATATTAATTAAGAGGAAAAGTATGAAAGCTTATAATAACTGTATAATCTTCATTATTCTGTTAAAAAGGTTCATTGCAATATATATGTAAGTATGTATTTTAATTGAGGTAATGGCGACGATATTTATCTTCTTATCCTTCGGTGATTCCACAAAGTTAAATGTGAATTGCAATCTTTTCGCCATTATAACTCCAATTGTCGTTTTGTAAGACAATTATTGAAGGTGGGGTGAATAAACTGAAATCAGAGATGAGAAATCTCATCACCCCACTACTTGATAAAATTATGACTGCTAAAGGAGCATTTTCTTCCAAATTCTTCAATTATTGCTTTGGATCTGCATCATATCTGACATGACAACGGCGCTTCTTGTCATATCCGTAATTGACGTGTGTTTCACACTACATTAACTTTAAGCAGTAAATACTTTCCAAAACAATAAGTTATTACTCAACCTATTCCACTGTTCTTATAACCATAGGCTTTTAGATCTCCTAAATAACATTTATAATATGAGAGTGTCAGACAACCATGAGGGCGTTATTATATGTAAGTATACTTTCTTCAATTTGAATTTTCCGTGCTGCTTCAGATGATCACCACTAGATGGAGCTATCAGCAAGATTCTAAAAAGTGAGAGGATAGAGAAAGGTCATATTAAGTGACTAAAGTTGTAATTAGAGTGTGAATAGAGAAGTGATAATTATAAGCTGTAATTGTCGTTTCTTTGTTTGCAGGTAAGATTGTGTAAATAATATGAATAATTGTTATAATATAAAATATAGTGAATAAAATTGCTTGCTTTGTTCACAGAGAAACTGATTTCAGTTTATTCACCCTGCCTTCGATTATTGTCTTACAAAACGACAATTGGAGTTATAATGGCGAAAAGATTGCAATTCATATTTAACTTTTTGGCATCACCAAAAGATAAGAAGACAAATATATATTGCTACAAGAGAAAAGGTTTATGAGTGAGCATAAAGAATTATCAAAGATAGTTATTTATAAAAGACTGAGAACTAGTTTTACTCTGAGAGGTCAAGACAGTGGATTACATTAACTAAGAAAATGAAAACAATGTATTTTGATATAGAAGGTAATATAATGTTTGATGATTTATATTTTGAACAAGTAATGAAAAAAGATCAGATGATGGAATCCATACAAAAGAAAGAGAATAAACTAAATTTAAAATATATAGCAGAAAAGTTCATGGTTGTGAAGTTTACATGCAAGCACTCAAATTCTAAACAGTGGCTAGAGATGTTTGAGAAAGAATGATATGAAATCGATGAAGACAGTACTAAGATTGAAATATTAAGGTTATTTATGGAAAAATCATGTTTAGACTGGCACTCACCAACAGTCTGTCTCCATGAGTGTCCCAGCCAGAGTCAATCCTCTGGAACTTCCAAAAGACCGGGTGTGGCAGTCCGGATGACGCTGGTAGCATATTCTTGCATATCCAGCTCTGCTTATTGGTCCAGGCTGCTATTCCCACACACACGGAACCATATCCGGGATCCAGAATAGTTTCCAGATCACGAATTCAGCTTCATGCAGTAATAAATAGAATAAAGTTAGTAAATGAATCTTTTTAGTATTGGTTTATTTATTGTGTGCATCATTGTAAGTATAGACAGAAAGGGACCAAACCTAAACTGCATTTCACAGTCTAAAAGTCACAATAAAAGTTACAATATAAGTAGTATAAGTCTACCTGCGTGACTTGACCTGACTGAAATACAATCTTTACCTGTATTTTACCCAAAGATTCCGTTCTCAAAAATTAGTAGAATCTTTTTTTTTTTTTTTTTTTTTAAATCTTTAACAATCTTTATTGTGCAATAATTACAATCTGCCTTTTATAAGGCAATAATAATACTGATAAATGATCTCATTCATACCATATTTACAGCATCATTCACTCGCTCATTCATACAATAGGACATGATTGGAGAAACTGGCCATTGCCAGGACTCCCACTGTCACGCGTTTATAGCAGGTCACGAGGCCACTGCCGTTTCAGTCTCCGAGGAGTGTTATAGAGATGAGTGACGCAGTGCAGTGACTGTGCTACAGGATTAGGGTGGTTGGAAAGGCTACTGTGGAATTTCATAAACTTGGAAGGGATGAGTTCTAGAATGTAGGGTATATTAAGATCGTTATGAAGGGTTTTGTTGCTGACATAATAAGGGGCATTTACTATTGTTCTTAGGACTTTGGATTGAAAGGATTGCATACGCTTGATGTTCGACTTTTTTGCTGTCCCCCATAGCTCTATTCCGTATGTCCAGATTGATTTAAGTATAACTTTGTAGATTAGTAGTTTATTTTCTATTGAGAGATGGGATGTCCTTTGAAGTAGTCTGTACAGTTGTCCAAAGCGTCTGTTTAGTTCTTGTCTTTTTAGTCTCGTATGTCGGTTCCAGGTCAGTCGTTTGTCGAGATGGAAGCCTAAGTACCGTACTGTCTCGGATACAGGGAGAGGAATAGAATTAAAATAAACTAGTGGACAAGTCTTGCGACAAAGGGTGAAGGTAATGTGGGAGCATTTTGCGAGTAGAATCTTAGAAAGTTTGAAGAGACTTTAAAGTATTAAACGGGGCAGAGACGATTTTACTAAATAGTTGATTAGGTATAATTCAACCGTGGCTTCGGGTCGGTGTAACTTTGTACTGCGGCCATTGAAGACTTCGAAAGCGGCCTCATTCATTAACTTTTAAATCAAGACCAAAATTATATTTGACTGTAATCATCCTGAACAGTGAATATTGGATTAGAATCTGAACAGCTTTGAAATAACCGTTCTAACATATTATGTTTTAATTATATATGAAATGTACAAGTGAAACAATTTGAATATTTTCGACCAGAATTGGAACCACTGCACCTCTCTCGACCCTTCCTTTCCAGTTTAATATTAAATTTAAAAAAAAAAATATGGAATATTTTAGCCTCACATTTCCTATAGTTTTTTTCTTTTTTCATCCAATGTACTAGACTTTGTTATTTTGCACAATTAATAATATATTATATATGATATAGTTCAGAAACGAAAGAAATCCAGTTGGTGTCTAGTGTATAATAGATAAGGGCGTCCAAAGCAGACAAAAGTAACATTCGTTATTGAAATTTATTTTAGCTCGATCTAACTATTAAGATCTCCAAGATCATAAATATCATAACAAATAAAGCATATATATAAACTCGCAGTGTTAACGCCTAAATAATACCATTGGCTCTACAGGGCTGTACTGCTGGTCAAGGCGTCTCCGATGCCCTACTCGCACACAGATATCAACAAATGTTTTTCAGAATTACACTTTTAAGCACTAAAAAATACAGCACAGAATGACTCATATTACATTAAAATTATTATTTATCCTTAAAATTCATAATAGAACATAAATACATTCCCCCAAAAAATATTACAAAAACTGATAGGACATGTTATGAAATATTTTAATGATTTCACTTTTTTCTGTTCAATGCATTCTACCTTGGATGTCTCATAGTCAGCATAATTTCCTAGGCAGTATCACATTTTAACTTTAACAATACTACATTTTATGGGGAATGGGGAATTAGAATTGTGAATAGTCAAAAAATATTATGCAAAAAACTTTCAATATCGGCTTGAAAGGCTTCCTTAATATCAGGAAATACCAGAACTTTAAATGCGTAATAGTTAGGCGATAGTCAATATAAAAAGATTTTTGTTTTTGTCGTTATATAGTTATCAGTATTGCAAAGCCCTGTGGGAGAGGCTCGACTTTCACTCACGTACATATTTTGTCTTTCACCTGTCATTGTATTCTGTATATTCTATAGTTATATGTCCAACCGCTTTATACCAACAATGTTATGCTTGGTATAAGGCAATAAAGTCAAGTGATAATAAACCATTACAGGTGGAAAAGTTATATAATATGTACGAAACAATGTATAAATTTGGCTAATCTTTTTTTATTTGATTCAAAATCTACATGCACTTATTTCAATGGTTTTTCACTACCTAAATTGATTGCCGGCGTCAATTTTGGCGAGAAAAAAAAACATATTTCGACCAAAAAACCAGTAAACTTATCATTTATTAACGAAATTGAAATTAATCTAGATAGAGGATTAGCTATAAATTACATATCGGCTCTCGGGAAACTTCGGGTTATTAAAAATAATAAAGAATTTACATTTTTTGTTATATTAATTTATAAAAAACCAATAAATAGACAATATATCCACATAAACAAATAAATAAAAAATCAGATATTTATACTGCAGGCTCTCTAATACTCATTGCTCTTGTGAACCTTGAAACTATAATTTCCGGCAGTAAAACTTGTTCAAAACAAAAATGAAATTTACATGTCTTTGCCAGATGTGTTTGTCTCTCCTTATAATTTCTTGATATGCTCGTACATCTTGAGGTGTCCACACAACGAAATAGCAGTAATCACGTTCTGTATTTTTAAGTTTACCTTGGATTTGGTAGAAGTTCTTATGGTTTTTGTTTCCAAGTTTCTGAGAGGTCTTATCCCGACAAAAATATTTTGCAAGCTTCCATGATTGTCATATTCTTTGCGGGTATGGGCATATAATTTCAACTGTAGCGTTGTCACTAATAAGTCCGTCAGGTGACTCCTCCAGTATCCCGTATATTTTATTTACAAACCGTCCACACGCTTCCACTTTTATACCAGTGCGTTCTTTAAACTGAAGCAACGCAATTTTCTCATAGAGTGAGCCATACCGCGTTGCATTGTTAGTTTGAATACGCGTAAAATTCGTTTGGAGCCCGCTTAGAGGTTGAATTTCTTCTGTAAACCAACCCGAAATCATTTTGTGAAAAAACGATTGTTGTAACAGGTAATCAAATGGAATCTTGATATAAAAAGTCAAGTATATTGATCCAAACAGGGAAGTTCCAATCTAGAGGTCAGACAGGCAGACATACAGGTGAAAACGAGTTTCTGAGTTTGGGAATGTTAGAATCAGCTTAATATCTACACTATTAAAATGTTTTGTATTTCCTAACTCTGCCACTTTAGTACATTATTCTCGAACTGCTGAATCCACAAATAAATTCGGATTTATTATACAAGGCTTTGTGTGAAATATTGAAAAAGTGTACTTTTTGCAATTTTTTTTTCCGTAAATTAAACATTTAGCAACATAAAAAAAATCATAGCTCGATGACAAGTTAAAAGAAAAACAGAGAAAAGTGTAACAAAGCTCGGGAAGCTAAAAGATATTACATTCCTTTTAATTTTAACTAACAGTTAATCAGAATAGAAGCCTATCGTAAAATTCCTTGGGGTTTGTTTAAACCACAAACCCGCTTTAAAACCACATATAATGCATATATGCACAGTCCGAAAATTAGCCATAACTATCCATTTGTCATTTATCAATAGAAGTTCTTAACTTCAAGCCCAAACTAAACTTCACAATCACGCACCACTTGCTTGGTCAGACGTACCAATGTCAGCAAACTGCAATTAATACAAAATACGTTTCTAAGAATATTTGGCAAACGAAAGTACACTACAGTAGGTTATTTTTTCAAGGCGGATAATTTTTTCTTCTGTCAAGTGAAGTTCCTTAATTTTGTGGGTTTTTAATTAATTTGGGATTTCTTCTTCCATGTTCAATTGACAGCATTTTCACCGTAATCTTGGAAACCAAGTATGGTTGAATCATTTATTATTATTTATTCATTATGTATGGTCAAATTAGGGTTTGGTTCATTTTCGTATCTGTTTTTAAATAAAGATCTGCGGCAAGTTTCACGACTAGGCTGCTTTCTTATTCCCGATCTCTTAACGAGTGCTGGAGTTTGATTAATCAAGGATTATAAGGGTTGGTATCGTCAAAAGGGACCTTTTTGAAAATCTAGGCCAGCAGCTTTGGTTTTATACTGTTAAATGTTTAACCCCCGAATATGGAGATTTCAGTGTACCATAATTAAATAATGTTAGGGAACTGAGGCCAGATGGTCAAAAGTCGACTGTCGGTATGCCATGTCTTTTGATATAGGCTGACCGATGTACCTACCCCATTTGTGGGATATGGGTGGTCCTGTGCCTATGGCTAAGTAACCCTCTTTCAAGATGGTTTGAAAAGGCATACACAATTGCAAAGGGCCATAAAGGAAAAAACCTTATGTTGAAGAGCGGGGGAAGAAGATATATGTAACGTATTTATGTAGAATTGGGCGGGACTCAAACTGACGATACATAATTGTGTTCTCCGGCCAGCTCTGCTGTACGGTGCCCCCTAAATACCCATTTGAATGACAAATACAGCTAAACGTCTCCAGAAAATTCAGAATGGGATCATGAGAAAAGTGGTCAGACATACCTTTCTCGAGAAGTTAAAGAACGCCGACCTGCACCCGTGTGTCGTCGGTGGGTGAGTTTATCCACTGGATACATATCAAGTTGTTTGGTTCGTTGCAGCATCTCACAAATTCAGTGTTTGCCACTATGACCCTGTCCCGTATCGATGGCAGCAGACTGTTGGGAAAAATTAGGTTAATATTTAGTTCAAGTATGTATTACATATAATATAACTATACATCATCGTATCACTGTACAAGCGCAGACAGCAAAGTAAAATTATTAAAAATTGTACAAAATGTAGCCAAGATACAGAAAATATAATAAATAAATTGTAAATAGACTCATCATTGAATTCATTGTTGAATCTATATTGAATTATGTAATGATTTTGTAACAAGGTTGGAGTAAAAAAAAACCTTGGGTGTGACTCGCTTAGTAGCTCTGATGGGAGGCGGTGAGTCTGCAGCGAGGGTCTTTTGTTTTTGACCTTTTGGCTTTGAGGTTGCTTCTACATCTACATCAGACATCGATCTACAAACGTAAGATTTATGATTTATTTGTAGCTAGTACAATAGATGTAATCTGTTCATCATTTTGAATTAATAGTAAAATCAGTCATTCCTCGTTGAAACATTTTACTATTTAGTTGTTTTTTGCGAATAAAACATTTTTCCTAGTAAATTCTTTTTTACCATTGAATTCCTTCCATTTTGATAACCACATTAATTTATCAAGGTAAATTACTTTGGGTTTAGATTCCCTTGGGACCAACAGTAAGTAAATTAAATATTTAAGATAACTATAATTTTGTACAGCTTAACGCTAATGCAATACGCTCAAGATTTGAGTCAGTAGTTAAATAGCATCCCTAATAATTAAATATTCTCATTATTTAACTAGGGTAACAGCGGGGTATTTGTGAGTAAGTCCGGTAAGTAGAGTATATAAACGGATGTATATATCCTTAGAAAAATACATCCTTTATTTATTGCCTTAGAGTTGTATGTTTTCGGATACAGTTGTGTATCGGGTAGATTAGTATATCGATACAAGCAGAGGTATCCCTAAATAAATAAATATATAAAAGAAACCCATCGATCGCCGAACGTAGCAATACACATAAGAACTTCGTTTAGTGCAATTTACTTGTTTTCCTCGGCAAAATTTGGCAACAAGAGTCACATAACTCATTGTAGCGTTGCTAGTGCTATTGCTTATTAGATGACAATTCTTCGTAATTAATGGTCCTAAACTCTAACGCCCTTTTCCACAAGCCTTAAGGAGTAGTTAATTCAACTGATTCCCCCACGTTTGTACAAAAGAAGACGTATGTACACCACATTCGTGAAATGGGCCATTTTCAGGCCTCCAAGTTTGCCTGCATTGTGAATTAGTCCACCTTGTGCAGCAGTTTTTAATTTTTTTATTACGCCATTGGTAAATATTAAAAGATATATGCCAGATTGTCGAATGGTATATTTTTATAGCTTTATTGTATTTATACAACTGATAATTTCTTCTATATTGAAAAAACAACTTTCGATGGCTTAGAGCTTCAGTTATCTCCACAATAAAATTAAAAATCAAATGATTAAAAACTTTTACCAGCGCATTTGGAGGCAAACCAAATTCTATTATTATATTAAGTTATTAATGAGAGCATTTATCACAATTACTTATTGCCCAATAACGCATATTGTAATTTTATTACAAATAAAAAGTCATTAAGTCAAATATATAATATATTCCACTAACAGTACTGAACTGGACTTAGTTTAAAATTGGCTTCATATTCTATTACAATTAAAAATTATTAAAATTAAAAAATACAACACACACTAGATATAGTTCCGTGTTTAACACTATGACACCACCACACCTCCCGCATCGATGTCAACAGACTGTCATGTGAAAATTAGGTTAAGAATTATTATGTAAGTTAGATTTAAGTTTTTGATCAAAAAGGTGAGATGAAGTCAAGTATAACCATTGTACTTGTATTGAATCATATAACTTTTATAAAAAACAACCGAACCAGAGATATAAAAACCAGATGTAAATAGATTCGACTGAGAATCTATAATGAAAATAATCATTTTGTCATTTTTTAAGAGGATATGAAAAAACAAAAAAAAACATATATCATCTAACAAATATCCAAAAAAATGCAAAATGAAACATTCGTTAATATACGTGGACGACGTACTGGCGCGCTTCATGGGGAGTTATAGAGAATTAGATAAACTACCTAACTATTTAAACAGAAGAAATAACAACATTAAATTTACCACCCAAAAAGAAACAAACAAAAAAATTAAATTTAGAATATTTAGGAAAGATACGATGATGGATCCAATACATAAGGATCCTTTGAACCATCACAGTCACAAGTAGGCCCGGTTCCACTTCTTCATCAGTAGATTGGTTAACATCCCACTAGGCAGGGATCATTATGATAAAGAAATGGGATATATACAACATTTACCAACAGCCAATGGGTACGGTACAGACTTGATAACGAGAATAAAAAAGATAATAAAGTTAGATAAAAATAATCTTGATATTTAAAATAGTGCACAATCATGAAACATATCCAACAAATTAGAGAATATTTTGTAAAAAAGCGGGAATCGGTGTAGCCTACAAAAGAAAAGTAACTTAACGCAACTTTCCACAAGCAATTTTCCCACACTAAAGACCTGAATTAAAAGATACATCGGGCGTGTATAGAATGTAGGGAATGCAATAAATCGTATGTTGGTAGAACAAATAGAAAATTATGGACGTCGCTAACAAACAGCTAAGAGCATCTGAAACAAAAATCAAGGCGATTCTACAAACGCCTACAGTATGAAGGGCGCCATGAGGCACCACATAAAGTTGCATTACTACACCATACAAACAATAAAAGTTTAATTAATAGCCTGGAAAATATTGAAATAAAATGAGATTCACTAATGCAATAGAATATAAATAAAAAGGAAGAAATGGCAAACCCGCCCCCTCCATTCCTCCAGGACAAAGCCAGTCGTAAAATGAGGAGCGTTGATGTAGCAGCCCTGGTTAAATAGATAAATACTATGGATTTAGATGAGTTATATATCTCACATAACCAATTGGGCGAGTACCCTATAAGATTGATATATAGTTGTGTTTTTAGTATGTTTTAATAATTTTATGGCAACGTTTGATATTTTTTAATCGTTTTTTATGTATTTAATGATCATTTGATAGTTTTTAATTTAGTTTTTTGGATTTTCATTATTTACTTTATGTGTTGTATTTTAAGAATTTTTAATTGTAGTAGAATAGAAACACAATTTCAAACCAAGCAGTGGAATATATTTTAAAGTACTTAACCATAAACTATTCACACGGCGATGACCTCTCCTCCGATCAAAGCCCTATAATAATAACCATTTTCCTAAGTACTAGTACTATTAGTAATTCACAAACTGCCTCCTCCTCCCTTTATTAGGGACCCATTAGATCGGGACCACTTCCGCCAGCTTCTTGCAGCTTACGTAGACCTCAAATTATCCCTGAAAACATCCCAAGACCTAGACGATGCAGTGCATTCTTTCACTACTCTGGTCCAGAGGTCGGCTTGGGAGGCATCGTCACCCCACGTTTTAATTACCACCTCTCCTCTCTGTCTACCAGGGATAACTCCCTGTAGAATGTAACTAGAAAAATCCTAAAATATCACCCTGATTCATACCCGCTCCGTCGTGATGATGGTTCCTGGGTGGCTTCGGATGTGGATAGGTCGGAGGAATTTGCTCTGCATCTTACCCATACTTTCACACCTCACCTTTCTCACCAAAGCCATACTCACAGCACAACTGTGGACGATTTCCTCACATCACCTATTCCTCTCTCTCTTCCACCAAAAGCCCTTATCTTACCTTACCAAAAATCCCCTGGATATTATCTCCTTACTCCTCAAATTCTCAAACAACTCCCTCCTAAATTCTTAATCTTCCTAACCTGCATTTATAATTGCATTATCCGAATGACTCACTTTCGTCTCCTATGGACATTCCATTATTTTCCTATTCGCCAAATCCGGTAAACCACCCGATGACGCCTCATCTTACCGTCTTAGCTTACTCCCTATCCTCTCAAAAATATTTGAAAAACTCCTGTTAAATCGTCTACTTCCAATTGTTGAATCCAAAAACCTTTTTCTTACACACCAGTTTGGTTTCCGTCAACGACATTCCAGTGCTCAAAGGACATCCTATCTTTCAATAGAAAATAAATTACTAATCTACAAAGTGATACTCAAGCCAATCTGGACATACGGAATATAACTATGGGGAACAGCAAAAAAGTCGAAAATCAAGCGTATCCAACCCTTTTAATCAAAAGTACTGAGAACAATAGTGAATACCCCTTATTACGTCAGCAACAAACCCCTTCATAACCATCTAAATATACCTTAACTTCTTGAACTCATCCCTTCCAAGTTCATGAAATTCTGTAGTAACTTATCAAACCACTCTAATTCCGTAGCACAGTCATTGCACTGCACTACTCATCCCTATAATCCTCCTCGGAGACTGAAACGGCAGTGGCCTCGTGACCTGCTATGAATTCGTCACAGTGGGATTTCTGGCAATGGCCAGTTACTCCAATCATGTCCTGAGCGTTTGTGGCTCTCACACTCTTCGTCAGCCTCCACTGGCTCGTATCCGGTAACGCAGCTGATGGAGGAGCATGGGGGATTCCCCAAAACAATTAAAATACATTTTACTTAATGAATGTGGCTATCACGTAATCGTTACGTATAACAATAGTAATTAGTTTGTCTCTATATGCGTAGGTAAAATTTGTTATCATTTGACATTTCATTATAGAGATAACTGAAGATGACAGGCTAGAGCTGGTGAAAGTATCTTTTTAATAAAGAAGAAATCATGAGTTGTGGAAAGACAATATTTTATATACAACTACACAATATACAAATTTACAATACATCTGTTTCATAAGTTTATTGTTAAATATGTTTTTATTAATATTAGATTCTTTTTGTAGAGAATATAATCTTTTAGAGTAATTTTTGACGGCACAATTTGCGCAACCACTTTTTCTACGTACCGACCATACTCGTATGTGACCCATAAAAGATTTTTTTCCTAGAGCTAGGTAGCCCTAGAGAGTTCTCTCTCTATCTCTTCGCAAGCTTCAAATTAGTATATGCGTGATTCGGACTGCAATTTTTTGTATTTTAATCATTTTTTTTTGGCCATTAATAATAATTTATAAATTGGCCCTCGGGTATAACTTGTTGTAGTTTTTTGTCCCAAAATACTTTTAGGACATTTATAATCTTTCAAAAATTTCCCTGAATATTATTGTTGTCGTACAGCCCCAATTTCCGTCAATTACAAGTAACGAACAGTAAGTGTTTTTTGTATTTGACTTTTGGGTATAATTAAAATTTTGATAATTTTGGTGTTGGTAAGTGGTAGGGAGATTTCAATCTGTACCCTCTTTAGTTTTAAATCTCCCCATTTAGCCTTAAAAAAATGACGAACCGACCATAAACACCATAATAAAAATTCTCTCCGAAACTTTTTTGCTTCAAATTAGCTTGTCCTCAGAAGCCCACATGGTAAAATAGCTCCTGCTGCTGTGGGTGCGGGATGATAGGGACGGCCAGTGTCCTGGGCACCCTGCGGCTGAACGGCGTCGGTGGCCCCAAAGAGCGTGTTGCTCCGAGTTACTGGGGGGGACTTGGACTTTGACATGCATAAGAAAATGTTCACATTGGTAGATCGTACTGATGCATGTAAGTTAAACGAATACATGATTTTTATCCACATCCTCCGATCAGACCTACAAAACAATATCTATAACCACCGCCTGACAAGTGGGACTGGGGTGCCTGCTACGCCCCACCCGGCTCCGAGGAGCACAGTATATGCTTTCGTTCTTGTACTAATTCGCTCTCCAAAATGAATTTCATTATACAACCAACGGTGTTGATGACCGGAGGGTTTTACGCCGAAATAAATCCAAACAAACGAAGGTCTACTAAATAAATTATTACAAGAGTTTGCTAGGAGAACGGCTTAGGCTGTTAAAAGGGAATTGTTGGTTTTTCAGAGAATTTATTAATGGACAACGTTTCGAGATGCTATGCACGTCAGGCGTGTTAGGCAGATAGTAAGGGAAACCAATTTGGGGGCTGTACTTGTCAAGTCTGATGAAACCCTAGCAATTGTTTTCACGAACTTGAGCGTTCTACACTTGTATATACTCAAAGATGACAATGGGCTGTAATACTATACATCATACTGGATCCAGACAACTAGTATATTTCACTAAGCTAGCTCCCCTAAATAGTTTTCGTATATATGCATTAAGTTACTAAACTACATGACATTGGTCTAAATGGATGGCATTTGTATATAAAATACATGAAGTAGGTATTCCACAGCTCAAAGGGATCGACATACAGACAGACCCACCCCTGACAAGAAAGAGCTACTCCCCCCACTCGAATATGAGCTCTCGGGGGGCGGTGTGGGAGTGGGGGAAGCCTGGGGGCTCCACTCCCCCCAGTGCCGCCGAAAGAACAACACATCAGAGCCAGGAGCATTTGCCACAACCGCGACCTCGAGACCACCTGTTTGTGCTAACATGGAGGCGACCTATTGCATCGGATCCGACATGGACGTCTGCAGGATGTTCGACCAGTATCTCTACAAGGTACCAGTGTTCTCTATTTAATCCTCTACTTCTCTCTGTGTTATCTCTCTCTGTTAGTGCGAGTGCGCGATCTGGAAGGAGTACGGGAGTGTGCTCGACCAGGCTTCCAAGTCTTCTTAACAATATATTCATTATTATCACCAACCCGAAGTGAGGCAGCAGTCTAAATGAGGTTTTTATAAACCGATTCAAATGTGACCGGTTATCTCTATGAATAAGTTAAGAGTGTTGATTTCATACCGAAACCATCGATCAGCAACCTTAGAAATTTTTTAGGCAAATTCGACTAAAGGATTATGGTTATTCTAGGTTGTAGGACACTATAAAAATATATATATGTACGTGTTTAAGACTATATAACCGGTATGTTATAAAGACCAATAAGCACAATGAATCAATAGAACACCAATTACTGCAATATATAATCGATACGCGTTACTTTTATTTTATATTCTCTAAAGCAACATCAAACACCTTGTTATATCTAAATTTTACATAGGACGATAAATATGTTTTGCCAGATCTAAATGCGGAATTTTAAAGCAATTGGATAGCCCATTTATTTATCAAACTCAATAAATAATGGAGATGATTCGACATTTCTTATAAACATTAATTATAAAATATTTTTGAGCTTAACAGTTCCGTCTAATCATTTTCAAGATGCTAAAAGTTAATTAAATAAATCTTGGACGAAATATAGGTATTATTCCATATTTTGTTTGTGAAAATTTGGACACTTGTCAGAGATCTCAAAAATCAACAAAAACATCCAAATCAAGATTTGAATCTGAAATTTAGATCTGGTTCGAGTTATTAAACTTCAGCTTATCGATTTTTCGTTATATAAATTTACTATATTGAAGTCTTGAAGATTTGCCCGTTTTCTTTATTAATATTTGATACTTCATGAGATATTATTATATAGATTAAAAACGATTGCCCGACATAACAGTATTCCTTCCGTATTTAGAAGGTTCGGGGAAAGAGAACGGAGTTAAAAATAATCAAAAGAGGAATGAAAGAATCAGGGGTGGAATTGGAGTGAGCGTGTTTACCCCGACACTTAAGGCCGGCTGAGCTCAGATAGAGAGCCCCAATCCACTCCGGTGACATTAACTGCTGCTCCCTTGAAGGGAATTTCGACACAGGGACAATACAACGGAGTATATTTGTTTACTCACTATAAGTCTCTATCTATCCATGTTCCTCGTAAAAATGAATCAAGAGAAATCTGAAATTAAAATCTGGATATTCCGTGACATCTCGAAATATTCTGACTAAGCTTCCGATTAAATCAAATAACTCGCACTGAGAAATCGTCACTATTATTAATAATTAATAGACAATAAAAAAAATAATGGGGTGATCCCGGGTTCAAGACTCGATCTTATCAATAATTTCTTATTCATTGGCGGTTAATTATTAATAAAATAACCGGTGGTACAAAATAAAATAACGGGGGAAATTTGGATCCGTTTTGCTAATATTTATTATTTTTCTCAGAAGATGTTTAAGATTTCAGAATTTCAGAACAGATTTAAACGAGATTATTTAATGTTTAAATTTCTTGTTTTTCCCCTCAGGTTAAGAATACATCGAAAACGTTAGAAGTTTTATAGTTTGAGCCGTATTTTAATAAATGAATTCAAATATTTTTGGAAATCACGCTTAGTCCTGCGAGTATCTCTCCATTTGCAGGCCTATTATTTCGTTTCATGTTAAAATTATGATTTTAAATAATATAAATGATGTACACATACATTTTTTTTTTCAATTTGCTATGATTTGGTATGGTAAATAATGGGGATATTTGTACAAAACGTACGAGGGAACATTACAATAAGTGGTAACACTGATTACTTCCGGCCAGTGCTATCGAGATAATTACCTATTTGTAGCGGAAATGGGCACCGGAGGAAGGACGTTAGGTCCCGATTAGCGCTGAGGATGGTCCGATCTGATGACTGGCGCCATCTGGCAAACCTATTAGTACCGGCGAGAAAATACTATAATTAATACGATCTAGATAAACAATGGATCTTTGAGGCAGATTATATTTGTTAAATATACATTTACTGTAACACATAAATGTTCATTCGCACAAGGATAACTTCCATTACATTTCATCTTTGATATGAATATTAAAAATACTTAAATCGTTTAACGATTTTTTATTTTTTAAATGATATGATGGGCGTTTAGGAAGTGAAGTAGGGCTACATCAATGCTTTTTCAATTTTTCAGTCGGTGTCTTGACTTAAATTAATTATATTTTAGTTTTTAAACCTTCTCGGTCACCTTAAGAAACGGATTTGGGATTTCTTTGATGTCATTAATAAAAGTTTTAACATAATCCGTGTTAATATTGATTATACATTTAAAATTTCTGATGTACATTTTTTGATCATTTTATCGACTGCTATCAATTCAGTTCATTACTAATATTTACATAATAAAAAATTGCCTTATGCTGACAATGCCTCTAATCTAAAACCGAAAAAGACTAATATCATTTCTATTTATTATGAATACTTGGAGTATTTTAGGAATTATTCATCAATTTTAATTTAGGAAAAATATAAATAAAAAACCTAACAACAACAAAATAGTAAAATAATGAAAAACTAGACGCTAATATAAAAAAAATTCTTCATAATATATTAAGCTTATATTTTGTTAATGTATCTATATTAGAAAATTTTGAAGTAATGGATTCTTACTATGTTTGCATTTTTTCTATAAATTTTATGCTTATTGCTTAAAATATCTTAAAAACTTAAATATTGTACACCTGTGTGCACGATTGTTGTAGTAGAACGAACAGATTACCAATATAGTAGAACGGACGAATGACAATACATACTTATTCTGCCAATAATACAAATAATTACCGCCCATACAATAGGTATAAAAATACTGCATAGAGGAGAATGGGATTAAATGTTATTCCTTGAGGATTCCCTGCGTAAGGTTACGCTGGTCCAGGAGGGCAAAGGTAACAGATGGCCGCGTACCCTCGGGCCAGTCTTACCTACCTGCCCATTCCACGGGATTGTTTATAACCCCCATTGGATACCTGCGATTTCCTATGTCATCTTTCATATGTGTACAGCACATGGTTTAATACACATTGTTATATACGCTTTGATAAATACATGAGAACAAGCTGAAAATGTTCATCGATTGACGAACCACCCGGTGATCATTAGCCAGCAGCTTTTCGGTTTAACACGGCGTACAATGACTACTAAAGAGGTCTGGACTCCAGGAATAATTATAAACAACATTTAAAAGAAACTTAATTGACTACTCAACAACACAAAACAAAATAAAGTATCTCGCCCCTAATGATGTATAATAGAAGAATTTGAAGGACAACCGCGTGTACAACAAATAGTAACCTGACTGTTGAAAATCGTGGGATTATTTTTTTATTTTATCTTAGTCAAAACGTCATGTCTTCGTGTCAAACACGGGCCGTGAAACAGTTGCGATGATGATTTTTTTGTAGTAATTAACATAATTATTTCCCCTTTTTCCACCTGAATTCCGGGAACCTTAGTATTTTAGTTTTAGAACGTTAAATTTGCCCCATAGAATCTAATTTCTCAGTAAATAGGACCGCTATGAAAAGTTTCATGTGTAAGTAAAACAGTGGATCAGATTTGTTGAAAACAAGAAGTAACTTTCTGGGTTCAAACGTCCCAGATAATATTTAGATTTTTATTATGTTACGTATATATTTTTTTTTATTATTCCTTAATAATTACTGAAACTAATTGTTTACAAATGTGTAAAAAAAAATTGATTAAACGATGTTGAAAATTAAATGACTCAAAAGTATTGCCTTGAAAAGAAAATGGGTTCATTGTGGCTCTCTTAAACCTGAGGTGAGAGGCAAAGGGCTTCTAAAATCGGAGGTGACTTCTTTTTATCATATTTTTGCCCTACCTTTAGAGTATCTTTTCATCTGTAATCTCTTTTTTAATTATTTGCAATTTTTTTTTAATGAATCGTGGAGAGGCTTTAAATTAAAATATACTGGTTATTTACAATTTGTTTCTATTAAAGATTTAGTTTATAACATTTTATACGGAAGGATGTTTTGTAGAATTATTTTTTAATATGATCATAAAATGATTTTAGTTTATAATCGACTTTAGGTTGTAAAAATATAGAAACGTTATTAATTGCTAAGAATATTGCATATTATGTTGGAAGGCTGGTATTGGGCCATTCATATTAATAAATGCACAAACCTTTCTCTCTGGTCTACCCACAATTTATTCATTACCTGTTTAATTATTTTCAAAATATTTCATCATTACTCGCTCATTGATCTAATGATGAAAAGTAATGTCATTGCAAACGAACGGGTGAGGCTGAAAAATAATGTAGAAGTAATAATGAAATACTTCTGAAGGTAATGACATAAACACTGATCATGTAAGGTCCGCTTTAGAGGATAGAAGACACTATTCAAATTTTTATATCTTATTCCATTACTATAATTATGAAATATACCTGAAAAAAGTTGTGTGTAGCGAAAGCCAAAAGCGCTTGTATCAAACTAAATTGCGGAGAGAGAGGTGTACATTTATTAATATAAAATACTACTGACGTGTGTTTCAATACGTTTAATTATTATTTAGGAGAATCCAGTCCTTTATGGAGACTTGTTTCTTTAAAATCTATAACTCATATTAGAAACATTTGTAACCATACGTACTTTTTTTATTTCAATTTCAATTTATTTCCAAGATTTCCATGAAAAAAAATAAAATAATGTAATGCTCATGTGAACTGCAATCTATTAATAAAGTCTTCATTGAAGTAAAAATATATTTCAATTAAGAACAAATATAAACAAAAAACATAACTACATTTACGTACATTGGCCGGATTCAGCAGGAACACAGCGACTCCGAGTGCTGCACTCGTGAACGACAGCACTACAGGCAGGAAGAAAAAAAAAACCCAGCGAGGTATAAATACAGCGATAGGGTTTGTATTACAATAGCTGACAGAAAGAACAAATTGCAGACTCTGGTACAATACTTGCAGATGGTCACTCATAAAAGCGCCCACGTCAAGGAGCCACTTGTAAATAACCTTTTACTACTACTTTTATCAATATATTATACTTTTAATTCTTCGACGGCAGTCCTGCCTTCTTCTTCCCCTCGTTGCGCAGTAATGGCCACGATGATCCTACCCCATTTGTCCTGTCCGGTGAAGTTATGGCCTGGGAGAAGATGGCGATCGGGTCGTTGCTCTGTCAACCCTCGAACAACAACGCAACCTCGCATACTGTCTAGATGAGTAATAGTACCATTGCCACCCAACCTTTATTTTAATACTTTTTTCCCGTTCACATTAGGATTCAGGATTTAGGGTGGAAAAAATTTTCATATTTTTCTGATGAGCCATGTCCTTTCAGAAATTTTGATTATTGGCTTGTTTCTCTTCTCGAGTCACAGGCCCAGAGTATTCCAAATTTCTAACAAATATACCCAACAAAATCTTAGGAGCTATAGAGTGTGGTGGCTTACCACCAAGAATAAAAATTGTAATGTTGAAAAAACTACATAATGATTAATTTAATTAAAAGGAGGATTATATAATAAATACTAATATATTAAAATAATCAAGATTATCTATAATTTTATTTTGACATGATGGGTATAAAATATCCTTGTTTCTTTTATGGATGCGATGATTGAATGTAAATTTAGACTAATTTTCTATTTATTAAATTAGTAGATATATTTTACAAAATGCTTAATAGCGTTGTATTAAGGGGCAACAAGACAAAAAAAAAAACCCGGTACAATACACTACAATAACTATCCATGGCGCCAACACGATTTCCCCCGTGTTATTAATAAAGTAATTACAAAATATCTTGTAGATTTTGGCTAACGATATTTAAATATTTCCTGAACTCTCCATTCACTAAACGAGAATAATTTTTAAAAACAAATAATGAAAAGTACTAAATAGCTATGGTATTTTTAAGAAATATAAATATGTTTATTTTCATACGAGCTTGCTACAAATTTTCATTGTTCACATCAATGTTTTAAGATAAATACCTCCTAATTTATTCCTACATGGCATTTCAACCCGTTGGAAAAAATTTAATTGTTGACTCCGAATAGCTTCTGAACTGAGACCCGAGATAGCTCATAAATTGATATTAAAGTTATGCTAAAGTATAAAACTCAAAAATATTTTCCGAGATATACCGTTTATTGAGCATACCTAAATAAATTATTTTTTTGCCTATCGTATGACATTTACAAAGTGACCCCTTTAATTTCTGTAAAATTACGAATTTAAATTAAATCCCGACAAAAATGTCAGAAAATAAAAGACAATAACTTCAATGTAAGGCTCGTTAAATATACTCCGGGCAACAAAATTCCTCGATGGTGATTTAATCTTAAACGACAGACCTATGATGATACCCCGTGACTCACGTTGAAGAATGACCCGGTTCTGTCGCAAGACTTCGCTGCCTAGTGCCAAATGAGCAACGTGCATTGCTATGGAGTGTAAGTAGCCAATTAGATCTCGTCCAATAGGATCGTTGGTAGCACGAAATCGCGTGACTATCGGCCGTTACAAGTTTACAACTTGGGTTAAAGCCACGGGTTAGACTCCTTGACGTAAGTAAATACACAGATGTCACGGCGTCCCAGGTTGTTGTTGTTTTTTTTTTTTGTTACTGGCTGGAAAACATGAGTCAGCATGAGAAGTCGAAATCACAAATGCATTAGACTTTCTAGTAACTTAAATTATCTCTCGAATAGAGAGAGTTAATTTAACTTTTCATTTTTAGAGTTTATGTTGATACAATCATCATAATTCAATCAAGACTGACAACGGTGATCATGCATTGGAAGTACTTAAAATCATAGACCATCTGGTCCGAGAATATCTGTTGTAGTACACTTTTGAAACATCTCAAGTTAACATTCAGACACATTCATTGAAATTATATTTTATGTTAGGACATATCAGTTTTCTGGACCTCAACCCACATAAACAACATATCAACAATTAATGTGTGAAATTACGTTACAAAGGTTTTAAAGTGTGAAAATGATCAATTTTGGGATCTTGTAACAACAAAACTAATAGTTGTTGGAGGTGCACAGTTAGGCAGGTGCTTCAAATGATTGTAAATATTGTACACCAATTCCTTCATAAACAGAATCTTGTTTTTTTTTTATTTAATAATTGTTCTCTAGATTGTTACATAAGTTCTTGTTTGAAGAGCTACCATATTTCAAAAATGAGAGCTCCTATACAAAACGGATAAAGTCAAACTTGCTGGGAAAACATTGGAAGAGTATGCAGTTTTAAAAATCTTGGGAGTGTTATTTCAAACGGACAGGCTGTTCCTCTGCTCTACGGATGCGAGTGTTGGAAGTTCACATTAAGCACATAATTAAAAACTCCAAGTAGTTATAAACAAATCTCTGCCACCAAACCAGACCAAGGAATCCGATGGCCAGAAAGGATAACCAATGGTGAGCTGTGGTGGAGGACTACATACGTAGAAGTAAAGCTGATTAAAAGGAAATATGGATCCCTCGACAAACTTGAGTCAGCATGATCCACGGCAAGATACCCAGACTGTCTTGACGAAGAACTGTGGAAGGAGAACTGGAGGGCCCTGTAAAAAATATGGTCCATCAACCAGGGGGATCGGGAAGGATGAATTAATTTTCTGAGCGTCCAACACCCCCGAAGGAATCGAAATATATACTTGAAACCACTAATTCTCATGAGGTCACAATTAACACATATAATCTTGGATTACTTTCTCGAGTTATTCATCATTATTGAGAACTGAAGGGCTCGTCTTGATGGGTATTCTCAGCATGGAAGCCATAGCTCAGCACTATTTCAATGCAGGAACCCTTCACGTTCCAACCAATTTCTTTGGATGTCACCACAACACAACCCCCCACAACTAAACGCAAAGATGTTGTAGTACAAAATTCATTTAAGTGAATGAGTAAAAAAACTATGTATCAAGTCAAATATCTGGAATGACTGTTGCTTTTGCTAGGTTTTCGCTTCCCTCCGATGTTGATATTATTCCTCGTTAGCTTGCTGCCCATGCAATATGCACACTCGACCATGGATACAAACATACGTACACACACAATTAGATAGCTCCGGGCACAAGTTTGTCGTGTTTGTGTTAGTTGTAATTTCCCTGTATGACCAGTGCCTACAATTATCCGTTCGTCAGCAAACTCATTTGATCCTCAAACGTTGGCATGTCACCTAAACAACCCAGGTGGAAACACTGAGTTTATAGCACTAATAACTAATAGACCTACAAAGTTACGAAAGCACTCGGATTTCTCGAAAATAATTAATAATGTGGTTAAACATTAAAAGTAAATATAGTTGTACTCTGAAATTTTAATTTGCCTGGAAAAGAACTTTTTTAATTTAGTATGATTTTTTTTGCACATATTTTATTTATGCTCGTGCTGTTTTATTTTCAGAATATCTCGTGAGATTTTAATCAGGATAAAAGCTTCTACAATTTCCAAAAACATGCAGATTTAAGTAGAAACCTTAATTGCTTTACATAAATCAATAGAGCCAGATAAATTACAAGATGACCAAGCATCAATACAGCATCATTTGTATTCCGGGACGGCCTGTTCCATATTCCACAGACTTATACATTTTAACGAGAAATTATTTCTTTTTTTGCAGGGGGGGGGGAGAGGGGACTTTTTTCACAACGGTTTTCCCTTCCATGAAGACAAGACGGTACTGTAGTATTGGTCAGACAAATACAAGCGCTGTTAGAAAGTCTCGGTATTAGCCTGACGGAGTAGTCATGGAATATCAGCAATATTTATTAGTGTGCTAAATGTCGTTGTTTTTTGCCATAAATTAGCGTCACGATTTCGAAAGTTTCACTTTAATGCCTGATCACGTTTTCAAAGCTAGCTTCCCCAATTATGTCAACGTCTTTCGTAAACATCTGATAGCATTTATTCGGATTCTCAAATGAATGATTGAATATGGATTTATTAGATACAAAACTATAAAAGGTAGTATAAGCCTGAAAAGAATTTTGAGATGCTCTAGTTTTTATTGAAATATCTGTTTGCATAAAAGAGATAATTTTATTATTTTTGATTTTACAACGATGTTTTTAATTATTTACCATTTATTATTATTTTACATTACTTGGAACGTGATTTTTTAACTTATCTGTGATTTTTTTAATATTACGAAAAACAAGAACCATATACCTCATGGATCCATGTGTACACAATAGCGACCGGGGCGCAGGCGGCACCCCAGTCCTACCTGTCTTGTAGAAGACTAGAATTGACAGATCGTTGCCCAATTGGGCACAGTGGTTGACTAGCACAAATTAGAGATGGCATATTATAATCTGTTTTTATTAAGATGAGCAGATCTTGCGAGTTTATTAATTTTCATCCGTTCATTGCCTCAGTCATAACTTCACGACGGAACGAGCTAAAAAAAATTATTTTCTTACCGTTTTAAAGGAAACGAAACCCCGATATTGTTTTTGACTTCATCGTACTGGTGAATGTTCACGAGATAATTTATTTAGAATTTTGAGGTCATCTCTTCGATATTTTATTGTTGATTTAACTAAAATCATTACAAATGTTAGACTTACAAATACTTGGATTTTTATCCCGTTTAAAATTATACGAAAACAATAGGCATAGCTCAACCCGTCGACAATGAAAACTACCCTGATGTGAGTATTTTACAAGGTATCGAATATGTGTCAGATATAGGACGTGACTTACATACTTGTCATCCGTCGTGATGCGAAGGACTATTTCCTTCAGCACATCATGCTTTTTAAAGGAAATATATTTGTCATTTTCAGTGACTTGAAGAAACAAAATTATGCGGAAAAACGTTTTATTGAAAACACACCTAGTCGGATGACATATCGCGTTTACTGTTCAACGTTTAAAGAGAAAGAAGTATATTTTTATTGTCAAAGTATAGTGGGTCTCACACCTACAAACACAGCGTAACAACCATTCATGAGAGTTAAGATGGTTGAATCTTTATTGGAAATTAATAACAGCAATAAAAAAACAACAACAGTTCGGTTAAAAACAACGGTTTTTGACTAAAATCGTAGGCAACCTCCAGTGATGTCTCACCTTTGAAACAAAGCGGCCGTTCACTTTTTCCTATTACAATACGCTTTAATTTTTCCTTCTCTTTCATGTTCACATAAACGACAACCGTGATTCGGTCCTATTTTTTCCTCCGAAATACTGATCGGGCAAAAACTCTTCTTGTGTCACCCGTGTTAAACACATGTCCGGTCCATATTCTTTTTAAATAGTTTTCAGGAATTGGTTTTGCCATTGAGAACCCTGCGCGTCCCAACGCCCCCTCGCACCCACCAACCACCCAGGCATGTTCTTATCCCATAACAGTTTCACCCATTTCATCCAATTTATCAAACTTTAAATATTTAAATAGTTTCCGATCTCCTCCTAAACTTTCAAAGTTTTTTTGATACATTATATCGTAACTTCATATTTTTTTGCTACATCTCTATTTTTCGTCTTGCTTTTGGCATTTATTATTAAATCAAACTTTTTTTTCATACTTAATAATTTTCGTTTAGGAGCCATGTTCACAACAATGAATGCAAAGTTATGGTGAATTGAAAATGAAAATTTCACTCTTAATATGTTAGGAAAGAGATTCAAAGAATCTCAGTTCCCTGGGTACCGTTTTACTTAAACAAACCGATTTTCCATTACTATATGAAACATTGAAATGTGTTTTTTTTTTACTAATTTAATTATTTTCCATTCTTATGAACATAAACTAAGGGCCCTCTTTGATAACTGATGGATTTTATATCGTTTTAAATGTAACTTTTTGTTTCTAATACTAATTCAAGGTTGCTAAAAAAAGTTCATTATTTATAGATTTTCGATTTACAGAGGTTCGACTTTAGTTATGAAAATCTGTTAGTTTTATGAATATTAAAAAAAATCTTTGTATGAACAATTTTGTAGGCGCAATCATCTTGAACTGGAGATGAACGAGTGAGCGCTCGAACAAGGGCGAATCAGCCCGAATACATTTTTCGATATCGGGGTTATGCTGGCTGGGGTTTCGGCATGAGATGTACATCACCAGAACTACCGCAGGGGCACGACGTGTGGCCCACCACAAATCAGTCAGTATCTTTTCGATACAGACCAAACATCTCGGCTGCGACATAATTTCTTCGAATGTTGCACTCCTCCGTGCCTATTGCATCTCGTTTGGAAACGGATCCGTCCCAGGAGGACTTTCTCCGGATGATGGCCGCGTGCGGGCAAGTCAATACCCGAGCGGATATTAAGCAAAATAGCCCTATCGAAGAGCTCGTCGTGAAATTAATTGTATGGATGTCTAATTGCTGATTCAAGAATCGATTTATTTATTTTTTTATTAGATTGTCTACTTTAGTGGTGTTGAATGAGCAGCAGTTGATGAAATTTTGAACAACAAGAATTCGAAGATTAAAACAAGAAGGAAACACAATATGTAAATAGAATCTGTACAATGTCATTTGTATGTATCACCTAATAAAATGTGGAATACGTCATATACGTCAATACGTCACGTGTAATTTTCACTATGAATTTCATTGATTAGTTCACCTACTTCTATTGTCGTAAAACTATCTTTTAGCCACAGAATATGCTGTAAATATAATAAAATTGCATCTCTGACGTTAAGGCAAAAGACATCCAGTGGGTCCTCTCCCCAAATTGTTGAAGATAAATTTTAAAAGATCTTACTGTTATGAATTTAAAACACCTCTGTTCCAACGTCTCCATAATGGTTGAGTGATTCCAGGTGCGTCAGGTGTAGGCAGTCCCTGTATGAATAGGTTTGTGTGTCCGCGCAATTTGTCGTGAACGTAAGGAATGTTTAGGTCGGTGTGAAGGGTATGATTTTGGCTATCCTCCGATAGACCTTTTGATTAAAAAATATGCAAAGTTTTGATTTTAGTCATCTTACCGCATCCGTAAAACTATGAATTTGAGCAATAGTTTGACTTACTTCTTTAAGGGTTGGTTATTTTACAGTTATTCTAACCACTTTTTATATTTCATCAAATTATCCATGATTTTAGACGTAATTTTTTAAATAAGAAATGTCATTGAATCTGTACGTATACAATTTTATTTTTTTAACTTAATTTATTGACACTCTTGTATAATCCGGCTTCTGATATTAGGGAATATGATGTATTTGGAGTACAGATAAAGGAAAGAAAATAGGTAAGAAGCAAAAGGACAATATCAAGAGATGGTCCAGGAACGGGCTTAAGAGTAACTAAATATTCATTATTTATTTGCAAAGAAACTAATCGTTTTATGTTTTTAAGACATCATGACCAGAGATACCGTTAAATAACATTACTAAAATTGGCAAGAGTGCGTAGGAATGTATGTTTCATGTTTTTCTCTTACTAATCAGTTGTGTCTTAATAGTATCTTTGTAATCGTAAATATTTAAAACAACGGCTGATCGAATATATAACGGTTCGATAATTATTTCTCAGGTTTTTTTTTTTAAACCGGAGTTTTAACGTTGTAAAATTGTTTGTGGTGATCAGTGTCTCTACGCCCATCCCTCTCTCCAGCAACCCACTGCCATCTGAATTTATAATGCCTTATTTATACATAGCAATCGATATTGCCGTCAGTGGCGGGGAGAGGAAACAGTAATCCTTGCCGATAACAGGCCCTCATTATATTTCCAACAAATGTCTTCTGTTGCTTCAATATCGCTGTGTTTATACAAAACGTAATCATAATCATTCATGTTATCATTTATTAATAACACGTGTACCTGTATTAAAAATAATTTTACACCCTGCTCAAACTGAAAGAGAAATAATTACTTTCAATACGCTTGATTATGTTTTAAGAAGTTGAAACTATTTTTCCACGAATCTGGATATAACATATCGCGTTTATGGGTCAAATTCGAGACACATTCTCACAATTCTGGTATTGAAAAAAAAATTAGCAAACCCCAAAAAATTATTACAATGCATGCAGTGGCACATCCCAATAATTCAAATTTAAACTTCAACCAATTGAGTTTTGTAAATTTTTGTTTTTATCAGTTCAGAAGATTTTTTATTACGCACCCTTAAAGTTTTTGAGTAAAGGCACCCTTTACAAAATACATGTGTTGTGCTGATTGCCTACTTCTGATATTGTACACATATATGTATTGTGGGCATGAAAAGTATTACAACTTCGTATGTCATAATTTGAACAATTCACTAGTCATAAAAAATGATCATATCACAACAATATTTAATGTCGTTCCAACCGATTTTAACACGTTTAAAAGGAGTTATGTTTGATTTTCATTACATAAACTCGTCAAAACTCAAATTCAGCCAATACTGTTCAAGGTTTTTCGAATCCATGTTGGGTTATTTCTTCAGACAGGCATGTATGGGGAATTCTTCTGCCTGTCTGTCGCATATCTTACGAAAGCTCCCGATCAGATATAACAAGAAAAAATAAATATAAAAAATCAGTAACAGCTGTGTAGTTATTTTAAATTTTGTCGATAAAGTGATTTTCAGTAAGTAAGGTAGTCATTTAATGAGTGTTTCAGGTACTTGCAATAAACTTATGTAACTATTCATAGTTTTCAAATTTCATAACTTAATGATAACGGATATGACTACTAAAATTCTGGCATATCCATGCATAAATCATTGTCTCCCTCAGAGTTTTGTATGTTGATTGAAGAAACTGAGAGAACATACATACAACCTCTCGTAAATTCCCCTCCCTTCATTTACAACTCTTATGTCCGACAATAATAACAACGGTCGTTATTATAGGCAGAGCCTATGAGTTAGTGAATAATAACTATAATAGGACAAAAGAAGGCAAATTCGATAGAGGCTCGTAAAAGTCGTATGGCCGGACAGGGGTACACTCGAGTGCACTGGCAATATACACCAGGCATAAATTGCTCTACGTCTCTTATACACTTATATTTACTGTTTGCCAGCTTTTCTTTTTGCTCAAGCTCTTCTATGGGCAATAGCTTTCTGCCCATGTGTACCTGGGATTAAGGCGATGGCTCAGGTAACTGTGGGAACATCGGGAGGCGAACCTATGCTCAGGGAAACAGCATTCCTCTACATCCTCTAATCCAAGAGAAGTTTCTCCAATTCGAAGAACTATACCGACACTTGAATACCTATAAATTGGTACTAGTAAAACAAGGCTTACCTGACACGCCACGATGTCTCTAGAGGAACAAATACATGATACATGAACAAATATGGCTATGTGGTTGGTCGCATATTCGTCCCTATTTGTTAGTATTATTCACTCAACATTTCGTACACTAGTTATATTAATTATTTCCTTCTATTAAAAACCAATTCGGACCACTTTCGCAGTATAACACAATTCACGTAGTCAGGCAACTGTTGTGGAAAACAAAGGGACACATTCGGGCAACTAAAATCTTTGATTGGTGGACAATCGAACCTATCTCGCTACACTCCACTATATACTCCCCTTGGTACGTATCTAACAGAACATTGCACAGATACATGATCACAGCACCCGTGCAAGACGTTATTCACATACGATACGTACATATAAACACGTCTTTCCTGAGAACCCTCCTCGGAGGCTGAAGAGGTTCTGAAAACGAGACTTGCTCTTCCTCCTCCTCCTCTAGCCGTATCATTAACTACAGTTCGTTCGCTAAGAGAATGCCGTTGAAACTGAACAGCCGCTCAAATTTGGAAGAAAATATCGACAATTCGAAAGATCAGTAACGCAGGTTACGGTTTACAATTTACATTTAGTAGTCGAAATTTATTCTGCCGGTGTAAATGGTAGACGTTGTCGAAAATTCAATAATTATTTAAGAAACTCAATGTTCCAACCCCGGACCTTTCGATATTGTACCTTTACTTTCAACACCCGTTTAAATATTATATTATAAAGTGTTTAAATATATTTCAAAAAATGAATTAAGTACCAAAATCTAATTTTATGAACGTGTGTATTTTCAACGGATTTGATCACTTATGAATTCCCTCTTTATTATTATCTATTTTTAAGTATATTTATTATTACAATTTTATTTATTTAATAGTAGTGTTATGCTCAATCCGTGCGCTGGTAGCTATGCTTTATACCCGTAGTCTAGATGTGATGTATGTGTTGTCTACCCACCGCTCGTGTTTTACTCCCAGTTCAGCGGAGCACAGTATCCCTTTTAATAATTCCTTGTAGTGTATATGAGTGGTGAGGAAGTAAAATAATATGCTACTAATCATATTTACATTTAATTTGTAATATAAACAGAAGAGAGATGGGATCGGAGCAATTATGGAGATGTTGCGACTTCACATGACGATGGGTTCATGTTTGCCTTCAATTCCCTCTTTGCAAATAGCGCCGAGCCGCCCCTCAATGCTGTTCTCTCTCTCTGCTTGTTCTAACGCTTGTTATAATTAGTTAATTTTTATTTATTTATTACTCAACAGTGTATATTTATTGTTAACTACGTCAAAATAACATTTCTTGCTAAATTACTAGGGAAATTCTTATATCTGAAGACTTATTCGGAGAATCAGCCAATATTTGTTTAAATATTTAAATGAACTTCTTAAAAGAGGTTTCATAAAACGAGACATTAGTCGTTTTGATTTTTTAACATCAAATTTCATCCATCATAAATTTCATAGCACAAGTACCATCTTTAAATGCAGACTTTACCAGTTCCTTATCTCCCTCCAATCTAACAATAATTCGCATTCATTATTCTTTTCAATTATTTTTTTATTCATTTCCTATTTTACTACAACCCAACAAATCTTTCACGATCTTGATCTCCTTGTAATAACTCCAGTATTTTCTTTATTCTCTCAGTTGCAATTGTCAGCGACTAATTTATGTTTTCTGTTTCAATTTTAAGCTATCGGTTCATATGTATATAGGTCATTTATTATTTATAAATTAATCCCATCAGGGTAACTCTATATATTCCTTTCTCTTATTTTTTTCGTTTTCATTTTGTTTTTACCAAAGTCGAAAATTATTTGTGAGCGCATTTCTTTAAACTTTGACGCAGCCGTCTATTCTTCTAAGCAGTTTCAACCCGCCATACTTTCTAGTCAACGAACCCAATTTACGTGAGCCTTTCGTACATAAATCATACACTGACCAAAATAAGAAAAAAATTCTTTTGCTATTTTCGCTAAAAAATTGGCAATGTATATTTTTAAGGGAGTTCATATTTAATTTTTTTTGACGTTGCTTTGTTATAAAACTATTCCAAAGAAAACAATGCCCCCAGAAAGCCATCCAATAATTTCGTAGTGGAAGTAGTTCACTGTAATCTTTTCTGCTCATATTCAAAATGATAATAAATTAATAAGTAAATGAGTGTTTTCAATTGATATAGATGGAAGCAGTTCGTTCTCATCACATGCCCTTATAATCACTGTGGAGCTTTAGCCATCATTCAAACTGTATTGCGACAATCCACTCGAAGAAATTATAAAAGTAATTAATTATAGGTAAATTAATTATAAACCATTACGCAGCGTTGTGTGTTATATCGATATTTATCGGTTAGATGAAGGCTCGGATAATATTGTTAAATTTATCCGATCATTCGGTCCGCTGAGCATAAATTCAAAGCGACCTGTTAAGGCCCCCGACTCAAACCGCCGGTTTTATCCTTTTATATTGATTTCGTTCAGTTTTCGCTACTTATCTGAACAAGATAGTGAGGAAATATTTAATCTGTTCAAAGTAATATTAATGTTTAGTTAGATTTCGTATAGCATGACGATTGTTTTTTTAATGGGAGACGTTTAAAAACAATTATAATCGGTTACTAACTTAACATAATTTATTAATGGCAATTCTGGTGTTCCGTAAAAAAAAAAAAATTCATACGCTACGAAAATATAAATTGCTGTAGGGACTAAAAATAAGGGTAAAACTAAAAAATCTAGGTCCGAAGTATTTTTGGTTTCGTGCTTCATTTGTTGTGGATTCTTTTTAATTCAAATAGCCACTCATTTTACCCCATGAGTCTGAGCGAGCATCCTCACTGGGAAGCGGAGTGCCAATTTATTTCCATTATGTGCATAATAAAAATAACCATACCCTAATATGTGATGCATCTAATCCAAAAACCTAACAAGCTGAGTGTCGAACCATGGCCTTCGAAGATGTCTATGCGATCTTTCGCAAACCACAACTCAATAGCTACTTATATTAAATGTTCTGTTGTTGTTTTTCCCATCGACGGCATCGCCGAAATAATTTTAAAACGTATTTTAAAAACTTGAGTTTTGATGGAAATATAAATATCACAATTTTATCACGAAAAAACAACAACGACAATTTCTATGTGCTGACATATGTTGATCGATTTATCTGTGAATCAAAAACTTTCTCTATCCGGACAAAATTTTATCAGAGCACGAACGCTTTCAAAAGTGGTACACGACGGTTGGCAACCGTTGGAAAACCATTCAGATGACATTCCAACTACAAATATTTAATTTGTAACTTTTTTATGTTTGAAAAAAAATAATTACAATCGATAATGACTTGGTAGCACAGTCGAGAATATATCCTAGTATAAATTTTCGAGGAAGGATTCGAAAAAGGATTCACATATCCTTAGAATATCATCTATTATCTATGATAGATTAGATCATAGAAGGTTAAATTTGCCTTTTTGAACATGGGGTTTAAGGTTTTGGTATTTCTCAGAGACCCTTGCGATGACCCCCACAACCCACAAAGCTCCGCCCTTCACAAAGACAGCGATGATGACGCTGTTTGCGCCGGTTCCGTTCTGATGATGCTCGCTCGCTAATCTCCGGTATTAATCACGATCGATCCTCCCATTAATCATCACGTGAGAAAATTCCTGAATCCATTAATTTCCCACCCTCTTGTTAATAAATGGCCGCCATAAATACAGCCGTGACTCGTTTCGACAACTATTTACCCTGCCATATATCCTTCACCGGCACGATCCATTAAAGTCTCCGCTAATCAAATGTTAAAAGCGCCGATTTGTTTTGCCTCCAGTTATGGAGGCTCATCCTTTCATCTTCTCCTCTTCTTCTGCCATCGTCATCTTTTTTTTTATTTATCTAACAAGCTGGTTGGTTTTGGCATTCCTAATTCTCACCTGATCTGAACAGATACAATATTTTTTTTAAATCCATTAAAAATACAATTGTTGTTGTTTTTTTAATTTTATTCATATTCTATTAGAAAAATATAATTCAGTTCAAAATGGCTAAGTATAAATTTTAGATAATAAAACTTAATCTTTGGTATAGAAAACAAACATCGCGACCTTTCTGTCCCTTGAATAACTTTATGTGAATACTTTTTAATTACCACTTTTAATTGTGTATAAACTCTTTGAATAAAGTTGATTATTTTACTTTTAACTTCTGACATATCAGGTTATACAACATTGGGTCATGTAATATTCATATAGATTAAATATTAAATCGGTGATATTTATGATCGGATGATACACAGACATTACCTCTAGACATTTCAAAGTAAAACCTCTCCCTCCGGAATTTATATATGATCAATGAATAAAATAAAAGAGTAATCAATAAGTTTCATCACAATGGTTAATGAAACATTAATCGTATTCGATTCAGTGCATCTCCTCTCATCCCAACGGGCAAGGTACGAGAAAATCAATAAACATCTTTCTATTATAGCCTGAAGAAATAAACAAGCTGGCAGGCCTGAAGAAGTGTACAAGGCATGGATGAAAGGTCACAAGCCATCGACCCTAGGATAATACTACACCTCCCAACACCTGAGCTCGAATACTTTTGTTCACCTTGTGTATCCATTCACTTCGAGCCTTTGAACACTTCCTTGCCATTTTGGTTTGTTTTGTTTTATTTATTGTATTTTTTTTTTATTTACAGTTTAAAACCTTATCTGCACCGATTGGCTTATCCGACTAAATTAAATGTTTTTGTAAATCAGAAATGCTTTGGGAAAGTGGATGACAATTCAACGTATTATAATTTAAAACCAAAGGCAACATACAAACGCAAAACTATAGACAAGTAGATAAAAGTGTGCGCACCTGCGATACCTTTCAGAACAAGTGGCAATAAGTGAACGTGTGAAGTCTGCAATATGAAGTAATTTAACCACTTAGGCCTGTGTAACTTCAGCAAAATCAGTGTCATCTCAAAGCTAAGAAATCAGGGCGCAATACATATAGGGCAAATAAGAACGATTTTTTATGAATTTTTATTTCAAGAAAATTACAATCTGCCCTAAAGGGGCAGTAGATAATTGGGATAAAAGATCGCATTCATAGCATATTACAAATTTACAATTACTCTCTCATTCATACAGTATTTACAATACATACATTTACGATGGATTCCACAAAATTCACCAGTAAAATTGTCACTTTCGCGGCTATGAAGAAAGAGGCGAAGGATTTTAATATTGATCGTTCAACTTGATTCATTCCGCAATCTTGAAATGATTTCAGTTTAGGCATGCGAAACAAAACCATTGATGACCCGAGACTTTTACGCCAAAATAAACCCAATCAAATTTTTTTTGTATCTGGTATTTGATAGATTACGCCGTGATTGTCCACAAAGTCATCCAAAGAGTAAAAATTCTTGTTAAAAGTGGTAAAATTTTATTTTTATTATTAGTTTTCTCTTACAGTGATCTCTATGTATGAATATTAAAGATCTCCAGCAACTCGTTGCTCATAAAGAGTTGCAAATGCGACCTATATCCTTCCTACAAGAACCGGTCCGAGGTTTCGACATCCGATGTTTCCAGCGACCCCGGGCCTCCAGAGTCCGGTAAAGACAACTCATGGAAACAGTGTGTGAGATAGTTGTACACTGCTATCCCGTGACGTCATAGCTTCACTGCTTGCTTCAGTCGTTTCGTCAGCTGGTGTTGATGTTTTTTTTTGTCCCTCCAACCTCTATGTAGACAGTTCGATTATCGATAGTTTACGGCCGTTCGATACTGCTCAACGCTTACCTCACCACTGGTCACTCACTATCAAACAATAACACTCGCTCTCTGGAGTTAATTCCGGCTCGCAGTATCAGATATGAAAATGCTGTTAACCTTTCACTATGACCTTTTACACTTTTCCTATTGCCTGTTATTTGCTGTGCATTAGAAAGGGGGATTGATTCTGATAGTTGTTTGGAATCCTTCATATTCACGCCACGCCTTTAATTCATACCGATTCGATATGTTAAAGCCTTGGAATTTAAACAGATAATATATTGTGAGTGTATCGCATTAGAAGTTGCACGTTTTTGAAAGTTATCTGATCCTTGATATAAAATTCTTAGAGGTACAATTTCCACAATGGAAATGAACTTATTAAAGGACTTCTTGAGACTTCTTTGAACTGACAAGCCTCGACTGGTCCTAATAACTGAAAACGAAAATTACTGCTTACCCTGGTGTTCTAATAGTTCAAAATATATATTTTTTTTACCGAATCGCTGTGTTCTTCAACTCATAACATTAAAGTTTAAAAAATATTTATTTTTTCGTCCACCAATTATATATATATATATATATATATATATATATATATTGGGTTTGTAGTCAGTAAGTATGTTAGTAAGTGTGTACTAAAAAATGTAGTTTTATTACTGTTTTCCAGAAACGTTTAGCATCAAGAGTTTTGTCTTTTTACTAAGAAAATCTAATTTTGATAACACTTACTCCACAATATTAATTTTCAGATATATCCATTACGATGTACGTAATACTAGTTATACTTTATATATATATATATATATATATATAGAAATCACGTCGATTAGGTAAAAAAATTATTTATAACTAGTAAGTACCAAATAGTAGGGTATTTTGGAAGAATTCCTACAAAATCCTTGGGTCTTGCCAGAAAATTTAGCGAATTAGCTGCTATTCCCCAAATGTACGATTATCTTTTACTCTTCACCACCTAAGTGTCTGCAGAATTTCGACTCCAATCATATTTATCGTTGAGACAGGAAAACGATATCTATAACTTACCTTAAATAAATACTACCCTAAGAAGAAAGATAACTTTCTTATATAGTTATAGGCTCGAACCCGGAATATCCTCATGTCTAGTACGCATTTGATCTGGTCTCATTTGATGCTGGTTTGGCTCGTACTCGAAACGAATAGCTTAGTTGGAAGAGCACTTTCTTTGGCTAATAATTACTGAACAATGGTGTTGCAAACCTATGGTTATTATTGATTATTAATAAAACTGCTGTTTTCTTGCCATGTTTGAATGAATATTTAATAAATAAAGTAGGAGTAAAACTCCAAATAGAGACCGAAGCAAATAGTAGGTAGGGAATTTTGGAAAAATTCCTACAAAAACCATGGGTCCCATAAACATATTTAGCAAATTAGCTACTTATCCCAAATTCAGGCTTCCTTGGGACTTGGGAAAAAAGGTAATACAAGTTGTGGTTCAGCTTACTGACTTACAAGCAGCGGCCTTTCGGGTAATGTTGCTGTTGATACATCGATTGCAATCACTCCTTAAACATTACACAATGCACTGTAGTGATGCTATTATACTCCCGCATACATTTCCTCCCGTGATGGGTGACTTTAATAGATTTTTCGTCGTGTATGTCCGTACGTGCCCTTTCTACGAAATAGCCTTATTATTCCCTCTAAACTAGAAAGTACAGGAGGTGTTGCATAAGGGTTCAGAATGGCTTTCGTAATCCCAACGGACCTCATTGCAGTTTTCTTGCTCATAATATCTCAGGAGAAAACCGATCCGAAAATATTTACAGCCTGTTAATAACAGAATTAATTCTATGTTCCTACCGGCATGGTACTTACGTAAAAACCCTGTTTTCATTTTTTTCTCGCCTTTCTAAAACGAGATCTGTTCACATGTAAACTCTGAATATATTCGTCTGATGATGAGTAGTTGTCGTTGAAACAGGGATTTTTCTGAACATCGTGCTCATCCTTCCAACTTATAATTTTGAAAAAAATATTAAGATAATGTGAAGTATAAGCAGTATTGATTTCAAGTGGATCTCGTTGTGAGATTTAATAAAACAAAAAAAAACATAATAAAAGAAAAAAAGAATGAAAAGAAAGAAAAAAAAAAAATTTTAGGAAACGTTTTGTACAGAATACATTTTGTAATGAGGTTTTATAAATCATCCGATTCAAACAAAAATTAAAATTGAATGGTTGGAGCACCATTATTTTAATGTTTAGAATATATATACCTTACAATAAACAACTTATATTACTCTTTTTGTTTATTTTTTAAAATTTTGTATTTTAATAATTAAATTCAGTTCACAACAGTTTCAACCAAATTCCATAACATCACATTCTCGTCTGACCGTACGACGCAAGAAACTCAACTAACGAAATAGAATCAGTTCGTTAGCAAACTGAAAACTATCAATTCGCTAATGTTGTGTTCAATCGGGGTCAAAAATCGTGTGTCAAGTTGACCCGACCCGTACCCTCCCAATTGTGGGTCTAATCCAGTTACTCTTTGATTGGTTGTATAGTCGTTCTTCATTGAGGTCTCTGCATGGCTTGAATACACGATTTGACTTAACGAATGATCTACTTAACTCGTTTAGAGTTCGGTTCTGTCAATGTGCAAAGAGTTCAGGTTCACCGTGTATATGCAATGCTTACATATGTGAACGAACACATGATTTTCTTCTAGGTTAGTTGTATTAATTGTATGTTGCTTCAACAAAATTGTGATACATGTCAACCGTTTAGCTGATGAAATGAAATGAAATGTTTCGAATAACAAATAAAAGCATAATTATCTTGTGAATGATGATAACTTATTATACGTGTATTCATTAACTGATCTATTTAGGGTTAAGCTCATTCATGAATAACGATAACTAAGAACGAGTATACTTATTTAGATTCACTGCCAAATTCAACACTTCTCATTGTCAACTGCTACAACAGAATGTCGTCAGAAATTTCTATATGAAAAATATATAAATAAATTAGAGGTAGTGAAAAGAATTAAGATATAATTGAATATTGAAGGTAATAAAACTTATTGGGTGGAAAACAAGCCTTTTACATATCTCTCATATATATGCAAACTTCAAATTCTAGATTTAAGAAATAATATCACACAACCTATAAATAAATATAAATCATTAAAAATATGGCATATAAATTTTTAAAATGTGTTAATAGTTAAAAAAAAGGAAATAAATAAATGGACGCTATAACATGGTAAAAAAGAAATAATAATGTGTAAAAATCATCGTAAGCAAATTCCCCTAATAATGCTACTTACTTTTACAGTTTTTTCACGTTCATCAGATCGATTTTCAACCACTATACAAATATACCGCACGACCTTCAGGGGTGGACATTTTTTAGCACGACTGCTAACCGATGAGGTCAAATCAGCTGAGCACCTTGCCACCGACAGCTAGAAAGTGACCCAGAACGCCCAGAGGGACGACACCGCCGCCAACGAAGCAGTTGAGGGTACACACCCTGACAAGCATTCGGGGTTGAGAGTAATATTTGCATGTGGGGAGCCCTTTTTGCTAGCGGTATTGATCTCATCTTAACCCCCACAAATTCCGACAATTCCACCACCCCCCGCCCTAGCTCCCCCTCCCGCGAACATCCCCTAATGGAACCACTAGGTATTTTCATTATTGTCTTTAATATTCATAAGCCCTTTAATTCCTCTTTATTTTTCATCTTTATTAAACCTCGTGCCCTTTATTAGTTACTTTCATTTTCAATTTCCCTACTCTCTCTCTCTTCCTCTATATACCTACTCCCATTTTTGTTTTTATTTGATAAGTCATCTCGTGAAAAGTTTACACCGTATTTCAAAGTTAAATAAGTTTATTTTGTATTATGATAAGTGACTTGCAGATACAGTGCTGTAATGAAGCGGTTATTCTTCATTATTATTTTATAAATAATTTATTTTTTTAAACAAAACCCATTCCTCATAAATATTCATATGTGAGGGCGTAATATTTCATCATGTTTTTTTTTGGGGGGGGGGGGTGAAATAAATTAAGTTTTCCAAACAACGTAACACATTATTTGAAACTTTTTTCCCGCCCCCTCGACATTAATAATGGCGATGTAAAAAAGAGACACAACACTGTAAATTGGAATGTTATTGGAGACTGGCCAGGGAAGGATTCGCAGCAACGGCTGCCAACGAAAAAACTTTTACAAGTCTACATATCTCGGCCAGTGTGTTATTTGTTAAAAATAGGAAAAAAAAAAACTTTGTGTCTGTAGTAATTCATAGGGTTGAACTTATGTAGGCATTTTTTTTGCTATTGTGCCTAAAATTAAAAAAAAAAAAAACAATATGAAGGGACTCAAAATATAATAATGAAGTTCTTAAAAAAAAAAAACTGTATTCACAGAATTAGCGGCATCGTATTTTTTCGTATTGTCTTTGCGAATGTGTACCAAACTAGTGCCTGTAAACTTAATTAAATCGATCTGAAATTTTGAAAGTATATTCCACAATACATAATACGCCATATTGTTCCTCTATAATATAGAAAACATTAAAAAAAGGGCCCAGAAAAATAATTTCAAATTCATTCCAAAACGAACTTGTAAAACAATGTAAAAATAGTATTTTAACTTACTTGCACTCCGGGTGCAATATACTTCATTTCTTTTCGTTAAATCCATTTTGGACAGTAAGTTTTAGTACATCCAAATAAAATAAGTTTTAAAAAGATGAAATACTGACTAAAATTGGTTCGAACGGCGTTGTACATTTATAATAACATGTCAGATGGATTCAATCCTCTTTTCTTAGGCTATGAAAGAATGTACTGCCAGTCAGACAATTGCTTTACCTATCATAAAAATAGCTAATTACCCTTTCAGACTTCAAATTGTCTCTTGAGTCTTAGTTCCACGAAGGCCTCAGATGTCCCTCCTCTACCATTTCTCCAACTGTTGGCAACTGGCAATTCCCAAAGACAGATTCCCGGCAAAAACATCACTGAACAGCCAGTTGATAATTCACAGCTATAGATCGGGATTAGTGTCAGCGACGTCCTCTGGAATGTCGCCACTGAGATAATCTCTAGCCAGCTGTTCCACGGAGCTACATCTCTATCGTGGCCCGAGGCTGTGCCTTCGTGTCCGTTCGGGTCTTGTTCCTCTCCGGGCGGGAGTCCATTCGTCTCTGTCCGATGTAGACAATTTGTTTGTCTGCCCTTCTTTTTTTATAGTTTGTTCTCTTTTTGTTCCATCTTTTTGTTCCATCTTCTTGTTTCGAGTCCGTCGTTTTGTTTTAGAGCTCTGTTTACATTGTTAACGTCACACACACTTGAGAATCGTTTCAGTTTTAACGTCCAATCATTAAAGGGAATCACTTGCCATAAATTATTCCGTCGATTATTTTCTTTATTAACCCTCTCGTTTATAACGCTCTTTATGGGTTTAGTTTACTATTTCTACTACATCTCATTAAATCATTAAAAAAAAAAATAGTTGGCTTATTTTACGATGTGAATTAGTGACTTTTAATTTTTTAAGCGTTCAATTAAAAATGATCTTAGTCCATCGCATAATTTAACCACGGATATTAACGCTATATTTCTGAATTAGCAGGACCTTAGTTTGAGTGCCAATAGCCCATCGTTTCTACTAAAAACTCATACTAGCTGGATTAAATACCACAACAGTAACAATAGTTACTAATACATTTCGAATATAGGTTGAATGTTTATTCATATATATTGTATATGATATTGATAAAGCTAATGATAAAAAAAAATGTAAAATTTAGTAAAAAATGACATTCAAGCCAGATCTAAAAACACATCGCATTTTGCTTCAGACTAGGTTTGTATGTTATGTATGTGTATGTTGGCTTTGAATCCCCACTACGTCAAATTACGAACGCCATAGATTCAGATGATATTTTAGAGCTGGTTTATTTATTAGTTAAATGTAGATATGTGGCCTGAAATATTAAACGTAATCTTAGCACAATAAAGAATGTTTATCAGTTTAAAAAAAAGTAATTTCGAATATAATTTCTTGTTTCTTTAACTATTGACGCCCTTAAGTACTCCCTCCAATTTTATTGTTATATACTTATCAAATATATGGTAATTTATTATATTCGAGTTCTTTTTTTGATAAAATACACAACTACCAGGATTGTTGCAAAGCTAGAAGCTGGAAAACCACAATATTTATGATCATAGTAATTTTTTTTATTGTGCTCTGATGGTACGTCTCGCATGAGTATAGGGGAAATTGATTCTTCAAAATAATTTGTATTCACATACATCTCTTTGTTGCTAACCTGCTCATATGTGACTTATATTCTCTAAATCATTCTCGAATTTTATTGATTTTTTAAATTGTTAGCCAGGTATAGGAAAAATACAATTTTTGGTAATATTTTCACCTTTAACTTTCTTTTTTAATTATAATTTGAGTTTGATTTTCCAGATACCCGTAAAAAGTTTTATTATAGAATTTTATTTTATTATACGTGGCTAGACTGGACATTGACACCATTTCCTATTTACAGTTGCCACAGCTTTCTGCTTTCTCCCGCTGAAATGACAGACATTTCGAAAATGATTTATCGATATCAACAATATCGACTGGAGGCTTAATTGATTGCATGTGTATTTATCGAAGCATTCGTATTTATATGATATGACTGTGAAATGTTCATTATGTTGAGATAACTAATATTCGTTATACGAATGATAATAGCCAGAAAGAACCTATGTCTCTTTATGGTCAAATATACTTAAAACTAATAGATCAATTTTTTTTTTTCACAGGTATGTTATTGCTTCAGATCATCAGCTATCCTATTTGGTAACTATAGTCAATTTATCAAATTGCTTACACGATTTATCAATTTATGAATAGCACTGCTAAAATAGCAAACTTTAATATGACGAACATGACGACAAGCTGATAATGATAATAGGTCGGGCAAAAGGATCATTTATTATCAATGTTATAGGATTATTTAGTATTAAAATTGCAGAAAAATATTTATATTAGCTGACATATGCCATTTTCATATAACAGCATAGTTGTAATCAAACAAGTACTGTATGTAAGCTTTTAATAATACCCATTTAGCATTAATCGAAAAAATTTTACGATTTTAAACTTTTTATTAAAAAAGTTATTTCGAATTTGATTAGGATTTTTTAAAAATAAAAGCTAACTGACGAATAATATAAAAAATATTGACTAAATAAAAAAAATTATATTTCCTATTGTAACTGGACCGAGCAATCGCCTTCCGGTACAGCTTTAAGATAATCACTTGATATACCTAGATATATAAATTAGTTTAATTTAATTTTTAATTCCTCTAAAAAAGTACGGAAAATCGCTCAGAATATGTTTTCTTACGTTCCAATAACTTTAAGTGTAACTAAAAGTTTTTGATGAAATTTTAAAATGAAACTACAAAGTATAATACGGAAAACTTTAGCTCCCCAGTTAAAAGATAAATGTTTAATCCGCTTTTAATTAAGTTTTTTTTAACTATTTCTTCTAAACTAAATTATTATTCTCTTCTTCTTTAGCGTCAATTTCCTAAACCTTTGCCAACTCAAGATTTAATCTCTTGTATCCATCCTTGATAAGGTCTCTCGCCTGAACTTAGAAATGAAGCTCTTATGGTTAGTCCTTGTCCTACCTCGAGGACTTTTTCCTAACGCTTTTATAAAATTCGTGAATTTATGAATTCTTTTGGGCCTCGGTCAGGACCCATCGGGCAAACATATCACGTTCTCTTAACTTGTCATTGTCCAAAGATCTCCTTTGTGGACGGAATGTTTAATTATTTTTAAATTTTCTTGTTTTGTGTACGGGCCCTGCTTGTTTTTCCAGCCACTTGCAGGAGATGTTTCGACTCTCTTGCCGAAACACGGCCATGATGGGTTTCCACAGTCGTTTCTCCCTGATTACTTCTTCCCCTCCTCGGAGCTGTCTATATATCTGATGCACACAGCTTTTTTTCCAGTCGTTACATTAAGTTCAAGAATCAAAGAATTGACAATAGATTCCTGAAATAATAACTACGAGAATACCCTCGAGCAAACAATTCCAGAGATGAAGTCGAAGGACGGCAGTAATACAAGATAAACAGAAAGACCAGCGATTATTGGACTGGGAAGAAGTAGGTGGGTGGCGGGGGGATTGACGAGTCGGAGAGTGGTGTGCCCCCCCCCCCCACCAGAACTTTCTTCCAATTTAAAAAGTAAATAAAAGGGAAATGGCGGGATCAGATCGAAGGCCTTGCCTCACTTAGCTGATTCAATACTGTCAATGTTGCCTTCCACAGATTTTTATGGCTCCAAGGATTATTCCGGGCTTTGGAGCCCGGCTTTTTAAATTTTATTTTCTAAGTTCTAAAAATAAGACTCCGAGATCAACGCCTTCAGAGGGAGAAATGTATATCCTTCTTGAAGGACATTGTCTCTAGCCGAAGATGCAAGGTATAAAGACAGAACTAAACGAAGTTCTTAGGCTAGACCGGATAGTCGTGGAAACGAATCCCGTCCTGGCGAAGTGGTTTGATTTTACGAACCCCCCCCCCCTTTTATGGTGGTTATAAAAGGATAAGAAACTGTAGATAGCCGGGGAAAGTTATCTGTCACAATGGTGCCTAAATAAGCAAGACCACACTTCCAGTGATCTAAACACAAAAACGATTCATAAAAACATATTAATTGATAAATTCAAATATTTAAAAATAACATCTATTCTTGGTCTACAAATAGTTTTGTTGCTTAACTTTCTGTTAGTTTCAAATTTTAAACCACGGCGCAAAACCTCATCCACCATAGTCGGTGTCAGCTGTGGTTTAGAATATTCTATAACTATTATTTCATAAAAACAGGAGTTCCACAGGGCAGTGTCCTGGGTCCCATCCTCTATAACCTGCTGATGTCCATTCTAGGCACAATACCTCCTTGGCAACATTTACCGATGACACTGCAGTCTTTTCATCCCACCCAGATCCCGATATAGCATCCCGTTACATTCAAAAACACACTGATGAGATCTTGAAGTCGATGGCGCAGAGTAGTCATTTCCTAATAACCTAAGCGACCTATTCTTCAAATAAAAAAAAAATACTTAGGGAATTGAAACCGGGTCTCTGCTGTTAGAAGTCTACTAATGAGCGCCCAGTTTGGTCCTAAAACGAACCATAAAAACATATTAATAATAATAAACATTGATAAATTAAAATATTTAAAAATATCGTTTATTGTTTGTCAAAAGTATTCTAGAGGGCAAAATAACAAAACTCACACTGAATCTACTTTATGTTGTCATGTTCACTGCTAAATATGAAAGTTTTTTTTTTAAATAGAACCAAATAACACTTTTCAAAAAAAAAAAAAAAAAAGCTTCTTTATTCAAGTAGCTACTCATTTTACGAGGCAGAGTGACTGAGACCTATTCTTCAAATTAAAAAAAAAACAGAAGGATTTGAACCCAGGACTGTTAGAAGTCAGCGATCCACTAATAAGCGGCCATTTTCGTCCTTAAACGAACCAGAAAAACACATTTTGGAAAAAGTGCAGAAATTCTTTTACTTCTCCATGACTTCCGCACCAAAACATTATTATCCTATATATATTGCTCAGCCTACATTTTCGCTAACCAGTGAACCCCAGAGGTTGAGGAGGCTGAAGCAATCTGAACGGTGTACCCTTGGACTGCCAGATGTCACGTCAGGTGTTCCACACCGCACACCTGAGCCCCTACGTTCCGAACCTAGAGGCTCTTAGCATTCTTGTATACCGCCCTACAAAATAATAATATTAATTTTATTTTTAAGTATATAATTGGCCATGAAGACTTCCATTAATGAGTTCATGTTCCTAAAGTATTCGTGATTTATGACCTGAAGCATATTTATTAAAATGTTAGCTGATTAAACTTTTTTTTTTAATTATATTGAAATTATTTTGTAAATTAATTCTGGTTGTGGATTGATCATGATATTTTAAAAAAAAACTCCTACTGGTAAAAAGTACTGCCATGGATAACCGATTTTGTACTTGCTAATACTTTTATACTAATGTTGAAATTTATAGGAATCCTAATTAAACGTCTATATTTGAAGCAAAATAGTTTCAGATGTGTCTCCATATCCGACTAAAAGCAATGCTTTAAACTTAAAAATTAATTTGATGGCTAATTGTTTATTTCTGAATATAATGGGTTCCTTAGAGTTGTTCAAGAGAAATTATCTATTAAAAAATTATTAATGATTTTTTAAGATTTTCCCAACTGGAATGCACAATGCTTTATTTTGTATGCTTACGTATCTTATATGGGTAAATATTCATTAAAATTATTAATAGTGCACTTAATAAAGTTTAAAATCCATATGCAAATTACTTTTTTGAAAGACGACTTTTTTTTTAACTAATAATAAAAATGTATGTAAATATGGAGTTAGTATATAACTCGAGTACTGTTATCTAGGATTGTCCAGAAGCTTTAAGCTATCAATTACCGAATACTTGAAATATGTGAACTAATAAGGGGCGCTTCCAACATACCATTTTAACAGGCTTACAAATATTAACTCCTGTGACTCGACATTTCCACTCAAAAATAATATATAATGGTTATTATAAACATCCATAAACAATGGATAAATGGGGGGGTGTGTTTGCCCCCACTACCCTCCCCAGTAGCCCAATCAAACGCCAACCCCTGTTAATGATGTGTAGCGCTTGCATATTGATGCACTCATTGCATAATCATTGGTCTGTTTGTTTTCTTGATTACATTACTGGACAAATTTTCTTGTTTGTTCACATATATATGTATATATATATATATATATATATATATATATAGTTTGTATGGTATCTGAAAATATGCGTTCGTTTATTTCGTGATTATTCGCTACCATAACACACACCAACCGTTAGGTTAAACTCACACAAGTTTAATAAAACATTTAATTATTCTATTTCAGTCATTTAAATTTATTAATTAAACGCAGAGGGAAGTTAAGACCTTTTAATTAAATTGTATGGTTTGTACAAGCCTAAGCGAGCTCGTGGCTCAAAACCTTAGGCAGACACTGACTAGGAAAAATTTAATGAACACTTCAACATAATTACATTTTTTGAAATCCATCCAAAAGCATTACTAAACATCCAAAACGCTGAATATCACGTTGTGTTTTTTTATTTTTACCCTAGTTGTATTTTTTCCATTTCCAAAAAATACTTTTTTACGATAATTGGAATTGACGAAATGGGAAACCTTTCCGTCTGAAAAATATAATACAAAAAAATGTGGGAGAAGCTCATCTGCATGCTCATTGCTAATAAGTCTTCAATTATACCGGTCCCATAATTTTTTAATTTATTTTTAAAATTATTGTTATTTATTAATTATTATTTTCAATTACCTTATTAATTAATGAATTAATGACGCATTACCATGCCTCCTATTTTTCATCTCGTGGCAATATCAGACGATGAGAATCGCAAAGAACAGAAAAGACAGAAGGAAACATAAGTATTTCTGGTTTAAAAAAAAATGTTTTTTGGAACTTGAAATTGAAAACTTGTACTTTTTCTTTGTCGTTAGATATTCTAGGAGTTTACATTTTTGTTAATATATTAAAAAGCCATTTCAGTTACTTTAGTTTTGGTTACGGATTTTGGTACGGAATAGAGCTATGGGCGACAGCAAAAAAGTCAAAAATCAAGCGCATCCAATCCTTTCAATCAGAAGTCCTGCGAGCAATAGTAAATGCCCTTATTACGTCAGGAACAAAATCCTTCATAATGATCTGAATAAACCCTACATTCTTGAATTCATCCCTTCCAAGTTCATAAAATTCCATAGTAACGTATCTAACCACCCTAATTCCCTAGCACAGTCATCGCACTGCACCACTCATCCCTATAATCCTCCTCGGAGACTAAAACCGCAGTGACCTGCTATAAATAAGTGACAAGGGAATCCTGGCAATAGCCAGTTTCTCTAATCATCCTGAGCGTCTGTGGCTCTCGCGCTCTTCCTAAGATTCCGCTTCCTCCTTCGCACGCGAGTGAATGAAAATTGTAAATTGGTATGAATGAGATCATATAGCACAATTACTTATAGCCCAATTAGGCAGATAGTAATTTACCATAATAAAGCAAAAAAAAAAGTTTTGGTTTAATAATGTGCAGTATTTCTTTTTTTATAAATACCGGATAGTGTTACTTTTTTTTTAAATTAAATAATTTAATAAAAATACTATTTAAGTCAACAACTGACGTTATCAATGACCCATACGAAGTTGGCTATCTGTAGACTACCACTCCTTTCTAGCCTGTGATTGTCTGTGTCGGTCTGTTGAGATTTAGTATAAAAAGGCATAGAATGATAAAGAAATGACAATTCTGAAATTCGCTGTAGCTGTTGGGAGGAGAGTCCTGTACAATACCCTATAAGTCCCCGACGGATGATGGTTTGATGGTAATTTTTTTAAAACTGGTGATTTTAGCAAAAAGTTCTCTATATACAAAATTGAACAACACAAAACTATAAAAATGTTCCTTTAGTATTTTAGTATATAATTATTACAGAGGCTCATAGTTTGGCTTTCGTTGCCTGGACTAATTGTAAGTAAAACGACTGATAATTACTGTAACAGACTGCTCCATAAATGAATGATAAGCTCCCTCTGGAATCTTTGTTACGCCTTGGCCTCTGGAGCAGGTGTGACCAGCTATAAACAAATCTAATAACAGTTCCTCCGGAGCTGCTAAGTGTGCCGGCGTGAACTGTGATTAGTCCCAGTTCGACGCAGTGATTTAAAGTCTCGCCCGTTCCCACGGTATGTAATGGCCCTGGCTGGTCCTCTCGTGTCTCGACTGGTAAAAGATTGTTTGTATTAATTTATGGACGCTATTATTTTTTAATTATTCATATGTGTATTCATGGTTATTATTCTCCGTTACTATGGTAAGGTTTTACTTTTGTTCAGGTACTCATGCTCACGGAAGTGTATTCTTGCCTCTTGGCCCAGGGAATATATTTAAGATGGAAAGTTATACATGTTCTTTTTTCTCTTTAATTAATCCGCAAAGTATTGATATTACTTCAATCGAACTGAATTTTATTTATAAAACATAAATAGATGAGATAAAAGACGCAGGAAGTGTTGAGATATAATAATTACGGAAATTTGACATTGAGTAGGTCGAGTTTACATTTAAAGGTTTTAAATAAAAAAAATTTAAACTGGTAGAAATTAGAATACCTATTGAAATCGGTAAGAATGGAATTATATAGGTGATTTATATTCATTGCTTCCATTGCAATATTTTTTATAATGTTAATTTGGTTTGAAGATGTGGGATATCCCTTTAAAAAATTATATTGATTAAACGGTATTAATTCCGCACTTATTTGAAGATAAAGCCTCTCAATTCGGACAAGAAATTTTATAGCTCGAGTCATATAAACGCTTAATTATTTTTTAAAGCAATTATTGAGTGTTGATCTTGATAAAACAAGGGCTCGTACCGAAAACGATTAAAGTCGTCGTCTCGCACCATATCTTAATTTTCAAAGATTGTACAATAAATGAATCGATACCGTTTTGTGAACCGATTGGTTTTATGACCGTTTTAAGGAAGCACATTAAGAGATATTAAGTTACCTGGGAGCTCATAAGAATGGATTAATATATTAGCAAAGTTAGCCTCTAGAGTGTTCGGCCATTTTCATTTTTCTTCGTTAAAACTTGTTTATAACTGCTACACCCTAACTAATAAGTAGGGTTTTTTTCTATCGATTGTTCGTTTTAATGATAATGTTTGAGTGAGGTAGAAAAGCTGTTCGTTAGTGATAATTAATGTCTTCAACTATAAAGGGGATTTTTATTATTCAGCATTTCTGATTACTGGGTGTAAATTCGACTTTCTATTTCCCCTAATGATTTTTTTCCTATTTCAAGGAAATAAACGCTTTGATGATAGGACCTATTACTGACACTGCTAGACATAAATCTGTTAAGCATTATCTCCCATACAGGCTACCATAGTTATAGGAAATATGTACAAGGATAGGCAATTAGGACAATTAAAAATATTATAATCAGTAATGCAAATAAAAGTATTAAAACTAAATCCCATTAGAATCCATAACGAAAAAGTACCATAATTTTTCAGTTCTATTAGTAAATGCAGTTGTTTCTTCGATCGGAATTTTCTTACTGATTTTAGAAATTTATTGCTCTAAGCTCATCAAAATAAAATACATAAACATTTTACAATCACTGTTGAGACTTCTGTTGTATGAATATTTAATATATATTCTTATTTGTGAGACTATCGAGTCATTAATAAGTTATTGCGTGCTATTTGAAAGACACGGTCGCGCAGCAGAACATCTTCCTAGAAGAGATAGACTACAGCTTTGCAGGTACATAATAAGTTGCATGGCACATTTACCTGAGTTTCTCTTGACCTTAAAGACCTCCCAGGCTCTGAAGAATTTTAAAACAAGAAATCATTTTGCGTAATCTATTCGGTGAAAGCCTTTTAACACGGACGTTTCTAAACTTAAATCCATTTGGAAAGTAACAATTTTTTTACTAATTCACAAATTACACTTGTCAATTTTGTCCTTATGTACAATTTAATTTTGAGTTACGCTTTGTGGTCCAATGCCGCTACTATAACAAAGTGTAATAAAATAATTTGGTTTACGATTACAGGGTCCAAGTGCGTAAACACACAAAAAAGTGCGTACAGCTCAAATTTTAATGTGAATAATTTTCCATCATGCATCATGGCTGATAAATGCATAAATTTACATACTTGAATTGTTTTATTATAAAAAAAAAAGAGAGAGAATAAAATAAAAAATGAAAACGTAATCTTTGAGATAAAATTCATGATTAGAATCGTAGATACAGTTACGCTGAAAAAACGCCAGCTATCAACAGCCTTGTATTGACCGCAATCCAAATTTTAGGTGCATATAAATTTGCTCCCATAGCTTCAGATAAGTTAAAATATCTTTTTCAAACTATAATCACATTTTAAATTATGATAGTTTTCACATAATAAAATTTGGTAACGTCAACAAGGTCCAATAAAAAGCACATACAGCTCCGTATGAGGGGTCATCCTGTTGCATGGTCTTCGACAGGGTTGAGTGGAAATCCTGGAGGATAGCGCGTGATACTGACCAAATCACCTCCTTTTGCATTGCACAAGCTTTCTTCGTGAAAAACTTCTTCCTTTTATAAAATATCGTAATGAATTATAGCCATAGGCTTCAGAGTCAACTATTTTTTTTCTATACTAAGTAAAATTAAAAAAAAAAATACGAACGTGACACGAAGAAGGAGTATTATTTAACTCCCATTACACCGTAGTGCGATCTATAGAAATAGAGTTTTAGTTGAGTCCAGCCTTTTCCTGCAGAGTTATGAGTTGTTTTTTTTCTATCCGTGACCAGTGCGAGCGCTGAAGAAATCTCTCTACACTTAGTTATGCCGTCTAGTTCTTTTTCTTATATTTTCTATCTTCATTTTTTTTTATATTTAGTTTTTTTATTCTTTCTTGTTTCTTTTATCGACCCATGCATTATCAATTATACCGCTTTGTAGCATTCAATCTATTCAAACTTTCATCGAGGATAAATTACTTCGAACAAAGAGATCATCGTGCCCTTTGTGAATATTAATGTAGAGTCGTATTGATTAATTCTTGCGGGATCTCATTATTTAAAAGCGGAATGTTATAATTCCCGTATAAACCACATTTTTTTTTACAGCAATATACTACTATATAGTCATCAAAAAACCATGAATGACGAGATGTGGTCAGGGTTCTGGATGCTTCAGTTCCATAAAAGTTATAGAGTGATCACAAAGAAACTTCACAGTATTTTAGATCAAACATAATTTATTAAATCATTTTTGCCACTGAAAATCGTCTTTTAAACTAATAAAACCAATTGCGAATAAACAAAATAATAACTAATCAGTCTAAATAAACAAATCAGAAGTACTTTGAATAGTGATATATATACAGTGTAAATTCTTTTTTGGAAACCCCGAACATTTAACGGCCCCTCACACATTGGTGGATAAATCGAAGCTCTCCCGTTCCCACTTCACTCTACAACCCGATGTTCGGCAGCGTACAAACATACCAGGTCTTTGTTGCCAGCTCGTTTCCTAATTCGAACAAACAAAGGCTGAAGCACAAATTTGTTTTGTTTGCTCCCGGTCCCACTGCCCGTTGCAATTACTGTTTGCTCAGGGTTCGGCGTCCGCCAGCTCCTCTTCTTGTTTGCTCGTTTGTTTCCTAAAGATATATTTTATTGTCCATTATAATATGTTGTTCCATTATAACAACAGTGAAGGACAAATCAATCATATGTTCTATGTTCGTTGACGGCTATAAAAACGATTCAAAATGACATCAATTTGTTAAAAACGAAGGTGAGCCGCATCACCTGTTCTGTATATTTGTATTTTGACTTTTTAACTTCACAAAGAAATTGTTATTGTAATTCTACCCTCCTTCAAATGCATCTGCGTGTGCAGCAAGAGGAGTAACTTGTAAATCTTGTACATTGTATTTTTGTTCATCTGTTTGTAAATTTTGATTAATAAAGGGGTTATGGAAAAAAAAAAAATCGATTTCTTTCTCACATTCACATAATGAAAAAATAATCTTATTAAATGACTCAATCGATTGAAATTCCATGATGAAGACGGTAATTAATTTAGAAATATTCTTCTTAGGTTTTGGTTAACCTTTCTTTAATCTTTTGCTTAAGTAATTGGCTCAGAATCTAATTATTATATGTATTGTTATTTTCCCCCCGTGGTGAAGAGACACTACTGACGAAGACACATTAAAAATTAATTCATTCCCAAGACATGGACTTTTGGAGAAAAAAAAAGCCAATTTAAAAAACAAATAGTGACCTAAATAAAAAATGAAATGCATTATTTTTCTATAAAACAGAAAAACTTTTTTCACAAATATTCATTATATTTAAATAAATTAAATTTAGTTCATAACCAGAGCCTGCATGTTTATGCAATGGCGTTTGGAGTATACGTAATACTGTTGGTCACATATCTTTACGAATTTAGTTACGAAGTGTATGTTGGTCCAATTAAGAGATACTTTATTTTGAATTATTTTCCATCTTGGCTGATAAAAATATATTTACTTATTTGAATGGTTTTATTTAAAAAAAAAAAAGGGAGAGGGAGCGAAAGAAATGAAAACGCTACCTTTGAGATGATTAGGTACATTTACGACGTAAAAATGCCTGATATCAACAATTGATTTGTATTGGCCGCAATATTTTAGGTCCATATAAATTTGCTCCGATAGCTTTAGTCGAAGTTGAGAAATCGTTTTCAAAATTTTAACGATATTTTAAATTATAGACGATTAGCTTTCATGTAAACGAATTCGGAAACGGATCTGTTAATCTGTGGATTGTTTGTTTACTGTGGGTCGTTATTGTTTTTAGCTGTACGTTTTAATTTTAAATATATACTGTTTTTCCTGTCCCCTTAAAAAAATTTTAAGAGAACGTGTTATTGAATTTTTTTTACTGTTCATTAGTACATTTAGTAAATTTGAATATATATTTTTCATTGCATATTTAGAGGTTTTTTTCTCTATAATCTACTTATTTTTACTGCGTACAAATCCAGGTTCTGTACATAGGTAATATAAATAAAAATGGTGAAGATCTTCTTTAGATCAGCAAGTATATTATGTTTTCTTTAAAGAAAATGGCGTTACAAAGCAAGCGATGGATTGCTACAAGTCTTAAGCGAACCATTTTCATATATAATAAATGCATTATAAAGCTGTCTTTATTCGACGACCTGTACTCCACCATAGTATGATTTAGCCAGTGGGATTATTTCATCCGATAGACTATCCTATGCCCTGTATGTAGGAAGTAACGATATCCCCAGTATATAAATACAAACTTTGAACTTTCTATTCCGTTGCACAAGGACCGGTCAGGTGAGCCGAGCTCCAAGAAATTAACTCGATACTGTGCCGAGACTTGCATAATCGATCAAGTGTACTTACTGGAGCGCAGACTCTTATCGGACCGTGATCGTTTTTAAATTTCCAATGGTCTCAGAGCTATATATTGTAAGATCGTCTATGTCTAGTTTTCAACCTCAGCAGAAGTTCAGATGGCAGAGCGGATCTTCAGGGTGAAATACTGTCGTATTTCAGCACGTGTGTCCTCACACGACCATAAAAACCATCTTTAGACTCGGAGCAATGCATTTTTGATCAAAATCGGCTTTAATGAGTCTAATAATGATCGAACACAAGAAAAAGATCAGATTTGGTAACGCGATCATTGGACGAATTTGCCGAGAGCTAATTCCAAGGGACTATAACTGATAAAATAAACCAAAGGTCAGAGGAATTGTCACGCGTTCGTACGATTTATGTGCTCATTTTTATCTATCTAGAAAACATCCCATGAGCGATATCATCCGCTCACTCAACTTCTAAGCTGATTGATTAGAGAGCCTCTGCTTCATTGAGGAAGGAGCAGGATGAGGGAAATGTAGGCTGAACAGCAAAGAACAATGTTTTTTTAAGAGAAGAGGAAGCAATATCATATAACAATAGACCGTACCATTCTCCCACTGTTGCAATGAAGAAACGTTTAACTTCATTCTACATACGTACTCGAATATTATATTTTGTTTTTCCTTCTAAAAATCCACTTACTATCATTAACCTTATTGTGTCGTGAACGCCACATCTCAACAAGAAGTTAAAGAGTGTTAGGAAAAAGTTCTACAGCCTAGGACACCTTCTTCACAGCCCGGCTCTATCAGTACGCCTCAAGCTGCTGATTTACCAGAGCGTCCTGAGACCTGCTTTGATGTACGGGACCCCACTATTCAAGTATCTGACTCCTAACACTCTAAAAACGCTCCAGCAATTCCAGAACAGAGTTCTCCGCACCTCCCTCAAACACACCCCGTTCGACCGAATGAAGGCAGACGAGATCCACAAAAAATTTGAAGTACTCACCATCCAAGATTTTATCAAGAGACGACACATCAAATTTTTCGATTCACGACACAGCCACAACCCACTATTCTCCGACCTTCAACCACCACCAATGCCCGTCCGATGGAAGCACTGCTGGACCGCCGACGTCTAGAGACAGTTGGACCTCATAGAACCCGAGCCCCCTGACGGGGACCCCTAGGCTCCACCCTCGGTAGACTCTCACTACCTTCCCGAACCCACCCACCTCCTTTAGGCATCCCACACCGCATATCCTTCTCATACATCCTACAAATGGGACTCCCCTTAGTGAAAGGCACCCATCAATCCAAAATAATTTTCCACATCCTATTTTTTATAAGTTTGAGAGCTATGGGGAAAAAAAAACAACAAAACTTATTGTATATCCTTATCGGCCTTTATTTCACTTGTACATATTACAGTTTCTCTTATTAAAGATATGTTTCTAACTAATTTAGCTTTTCCGTTCAATGCCATATCTACAAATATCTTCTATAGAGTCCACTTCTATTCATTTGGATCCACCATTCGATTGAGTACATGTTCAAAAGTATATATTTGATCCGTCATTGCCGATGAAGGTAGTTTTTTCCAAAAATGATTTTAGACTACAACGAAATTTGACCATTGAGTTTAATGTTGCCCTACACTCACTGCCAACATGCTAGTTTGTTGCGAGTCACCACCTTCAGGGAGTGATATCGCTCACTTTTAAAAATGCACCTGACGAAATGAAGAAAATCTTTTAGGAGTCCAAGGTTCCTACCATTCGAAGAGGGTGCATAATAAACTTGTCAAGGCTATCCATGAAACTTTTATACTGCGTCCACGTTTTCCAATCTAAACATGTGCAAAGTAAAAGCCATCTATTTTTTGTTGACGAATAGATTGTGTGAACTGGAACGGTGGGGGTTTGACTCTTGTCTAGAAGAGGTAGAATTTCGTGGTGACGCCATTTAGACAATGTTGGTAACTTGTGAATTTCACGCTCTTCCTGTTCTACGTTGGAGTATAGTTTCATAATCGTAAGTGATGGCACTATGCAATGACCTTGAAAACTTATGAATGAGTTTGAATACTTATGATTGACAAATAACTAATACAAATGGTAGTGAACCACGGACAAGAACATTTTTATTAACAGTAAGAGGAATATCATAAGTTACAATAATGAACAGAACCGTGATACCGCAAATACATAAAAGTTCGACACCATATTGACCCCTTATAGAGAATATCTCTGAGAATATATGTTATTGCCTTAAACAAAAATTTATAACGGGACTGAAAGACACTTAAGAACATATGGTTTTCAACAATTGATTTACTGTCTTCTTCCTTAGAGCTGAACCAGTCTAACGGCAGATCAGGGGCTAATGGAGTGTCGTCTTGCTGATAATTACCGATGCCTGGGCAACTGTGTATGACATGGTCCTGGTGCCAGGTAATCTGCTTCATTCCTTTAAGGATACTTATCTCCTTCAGCGGGCAGTGGTTCAACGTCCAAATATCTAGGACATTCGTATTTCACATAATGCTATGGTTTGCGCGAAGTGCACATAGTGTAATTATAATCAATAAATCCAAAACGACTCACATTAATCTTCAAGACAAGATGCTCCACTACTGTGCTAAGGAATATAATAGTCGTTCAGGAAGGCCAAGTTCAATAGGACAGGAGCGATGGAGGCGAATGGCCCATTGTTATTCTATTTAAGCTGCGGCCATTGTACGTCCGGAGCCTGTTAATCATTTTTTTTTTTAATGTTTCTTCTTCTTTTGTTTTATCATGTGTGCTCTTTTGTAAGACTTTTCTGCAGTTTGGTTCCCTTCTTTCTTTCCGTTTAAATGTATTTATTCAAGAATACTCTTAGATCATCAGTTCGCGAACCCTTATGACTTGGTCTTGGTCACGTCTTGGAAAGGCATTGAACTTAATTCTTCATTAATGATGTATCTTTATATTCAATATATCACAGGCCATCTCCATAAGTTCTTAGGAATTTTAATAGTTACATAAATCATCATCTCAAAAGCCACCTTACTATAATAATGATATAAGCATTTATAAAAATCATTTTTATATTATGGACACTAAGTTATTTTTCTACTTGAAGCTTTATAAACAGAAGTGAATGGCCCAAGATATCAAAGAAACCTATTTCCCTGTTGGGAGTAGGTTATGGTATGAAACCATCCACAAAAGCCAATTGATACATTATAAATGATAATGATTAGATAATTGCATTGGATTGCGGTATAAGCACAAGAAGAAAAAAAGAACTAGCTAACGACCTAGATATCCTCACTTATTATGTCTTCCCTTCATCTCTGATTGCCCTATCATATCATCATCTCATCACTGATGATATTTTCTTCTATTCCTTTGCTGTGGTCTACGCACTAGTCCACCGTTAAGCAGTTACGTGGCTACACGGGGAAAGTACGCAACTGACCGCTAGCTTGCTTTCTCCAGTCCGTCCATTTTTTGTTCTTCTTTCTTTGTTACATTCGCGAATACCCTATCTCAGCTGATTCACAACCTCCTAGTGGATTTATAAGCGTTAGGTACTGAATTGCTAAAGTGTTCACGAATTCGGATAAAACTGTTTAATTCTCACTTTGGGGTGTGCCAGAATAAATATTTGTTAAGATCGAGGACTTCTAAATATTTTCAGGATAATTTTCAATATGAATTTCACGCTTATATAAGCTTCAGTTAGGATGTCATATTGGGAGCCACCTCTCTTCAAGTAGGTTAAAATAGATAAAAAGTCAATTGGAATTTTTCAGTCAACAGTGAAAATTTCTACATTTGCAGTTTGGTTTGCACATCAAGCATTATTCTATTCCATAATATTCTTTTTATTTAGAATACATCATTTTAACATCATCAGGGCTAAAACTTGGAATCGTATAATCTTGTTTCCAATTTTAGCCCTGGTTGCGAAACGTTGACTGTTAAATGATATATAGTCAATAAAAGAATATTTTGAAGAGACTAAAGCTTGATTAACAACCCACAGTGCAATTATACATACGTAAATGTCTCCATTTAACTATTAATCGTAAGCAAAAATCTCGTTGTGACAGCTTACACACATGCTCATTCTATTATTAATCAAACCATCGAGATATTTAAAATGATACTATTTATTACCGAGTATTTAGGTGCTAAATTACATTTTTATGTCTTCACTGTTTCAAATAGGAGCCCACTCAAGATTTGATGTCTCTAGGTCGAACAGGTGACTAACAAAAACCAGAACAGACAGACAGATATATATTCATACATGAAATTATGATTTTGGATAAGAGAAAGAGGCTTTGAACCCCGAACATTCACATCATGAAGCAGCTTTATTGACCACTTCATTTCATTCAATGATTTCACATATGAAAAAAATAAAATAAACTACGCATAGTACATACAAACTAATAAGAAATGAACTGCATCCCTGGAAAAAAAAAATGATAGTACAGCATCATTGGAAGATACCCCAATCATCAATCAGAGACAATCACTGGCCGACGATTGATTGCCCGCCATAAATTAGGCTCATTTGGCTGTCGTTGCCTCGGCGCTCTGAAATATTGCCGGACCGCTCAGTCTAATAGTGGCCAAACACACTTGGGATGCTAAGCACTTAGCTATGTTTAGCTCTAAGAATTCTAAGTACTAGGGAGAGTTCATCACTTCAGGTTTCGTATAGTTTTATAAAATTATAAGAACAAATGCATCAGCCCTTACTCGATCAGCGCTTATCACTTCAATGTTCAGTACTTAAATATTTCGTGGGGAATCGACCGGTTTTAAAACATATTAAAGTGAGTAGTCAATGAATGAATGATGTCCCATGATCCACATACAAAGATTTTGTCAGAGAATCTTAGAATTATCAACGAGCAATACATAAATGAAATAAAACGACGTTGACAACAGTGACTAGTTATTGTCGACATTCCAAGAAACGTATTAAAAAATTAGACAGACCTTCTACGAGGCAATAATGAAAAATTAAATCCTACAAACAATAATTGCAGAAGAGAAATGAAGTTCCCGCCGTAGTTGGTAGGAGGCTTCATTTTAATTTAAGTAGCTAACCACTCATTATCGCTCATGAGGCTCCCAACTCCATAGTTATTAATTGGTATGGAATTGAAATTGGCCTGGCCAGTCAGCGAGGCTGAAGACGTAACCGGTGATGTGTTTATACTTTGTCCCATTTGCCGGACTAACTCGAAATAGCTCAATCCAGCAAAAAAAAAAGGAAAAAAATAAAGGGGGGAAGTCTGTATTTATAAGTGACTATGTAAAATTCAAGGCTTTACCAATTTTCTTTTCGAAGTGAAACCAATGGCCCCCTGTTGACAGACCTGATACATTTCATAGCCGTTATGACATTTAAGCCGTGTCAGTAATATTTTACGTGCTTGGATTTGCAATTACTACGCACGTCCAAATTGCAACAACCAAATCACATTATCCTTATTATTCTTGGATTATTTGAAATATTCAACTACATTATTTATGTTCATGATTATAGTTATAGATATGTAGCCCTTATACATACATACAAAGATTTTGTCAGAGAATCTTGGAATTTGTCAACGAGCAATATATAAATGAAACGTTGATTGACAACAGTGATTAGTTACTGTCGACAATCCAAGAAACGTATTCAAAAATTAGATGGACCCTCTACGAGGTAATGATGAAAAAATAAAATACTAGAAAATATAATTCCAGAAGAGAAATGTATCATAGTTTTCCAATGAAAGTTTCATTTTTTCACATGAAGCTTTCACTGATAAGTTTACTTCGACGTTACTATAATTTATTAACTTATTAATACTTTCTTCTATTGTACTTTTCCATTTTATTGTATCCATTTTCTGTCTACTTCTCCATTATTCTTCCAAAGATGTAATTTCTTTCGTCATATTTCGCATGTTCAAACCGTTCAAGTGCTATTGCTTTAAAAGTTTCCACTAGGCTCTCTTGTGGGATACTCTTCAAGATAACTTGAAGATTCTGGGTTCAATGTATTTGTCTTATACAAGCTAGAGACATAATTTTATTGAAAAAATTACTCAATTTAATCCCTCAGTTAGTCATGACATACACGTTGGGGCTTAGTGACGTATAGGGAAAACGATATTTCTCGTGGCATTTTCACTTGACCCCCCCCCCCCCCCGAAGATGCCTAAAATAAAAAAAACGTTTTTCAATTCATATTACGAATTATGGCTTAAGTAGACGATAGTTAAAAAAAGTAATTAAAAGTTTTATTGCAGTGGTAATCCTTATTAAATTGTGTAATGCATTGCACTAGACATTATTTTGAACTTGACACAAAGCCAAACAAAGTTCCCAATACCGTAAAGTTTTTCTGTATAATTATTTTCCTTGCCTTATACGAAGTGTTTGTACAAGTAAAGGTGTTTCAGGAAGCTATTATACATTACCTTTGCCCTCTCTTGTGCAAAGACCACTTTATCACAAGAGTGGATTTTCCTTTTCTTCATTCCATTTATTTATCCTATTGAGTCATTCACTACTCCTTGAAAATTATTCATTAAAAAAGTACTGATCTAAGATGACAACAGACTTAGTTAACACAAGTGCTGACCAACACACATTTGTACCAATGTACAAGTTTTACCAGTGCCTATTACAATAATGCCTTAAAGCTACTAGACTCAATTACTTAGACTTATTAAATGACATATAAATTGACATGAATTCGTTTCTGTTCTACTACGTAGCGCTAATAGTGTAATTGTTCTAATAATAATTTGATACAGTTGAGCATTGACAACAACGATTGTTTAACTAACAGCTACTAACTGTTGACAACGTTGAGTCATGTTTCATGGATCCTGTTAATTGTCGTTGTTGAATATGCCAGGAAGAGTAGGAAATGCCGATTACATAATGTATCCCCGGCACTGAGGATTTGGTCCTCTTGTCAGACTATGCTTTAAATCAGGGATTGATTTCTGGGTGGTTATTGAGTTGTCAATTACTGTTAATATTGGCTAATAGCAAACTTTTGTAGGTACGTCTTGTTGCTAATGTTTTAAAAAAAGTTAATAATATTAATACAATCTGCGTTTTATTGGGTAATAAGTAACTGTGATCAATGTTCTCAGTCACACTATATTAACAGTTCTTCATTCAGTCGGTCAGTATTTTCAAACACTTTTTTTTTAACCCTACTACAGGGTTCGGAGTCCCAAACGGTTCTCTTGTGGGTCTCGCTCACTGTTGACGGGACCCTGTCTTCGCTTCCTGTGGTTAGGGTATTCCAGGGCAGTTGCACTGCTCAGTGTTCTTTTAAGCCGGTGTTTTTGTATTCATCGTTTTATTTGGTTTTTACCCTTCCTAAGGCTAAGTTATTTCTATATACAAAGGGACCAAGTATACTGGGGCTGCCGCTTTTAGTATCTGGACCGCTTCGAAATAAACGGTGCTATAGGCTCTCGTGACTCGCAGAAATGATGACGTTATGGGATGATGTGTTAAGGTCTGGACGGGATGACAGGACTGCAGTGTCATGTGCAAATGTTGCCAAAAAGGTATTGGGAGTAGAGGGGACATCAGCGGTATGTAGGTTATAGAGGATGGGACACTGCCCTGTGGAACTCCTACTTTTATGGGATAGTAGTTGGAATATTCTAAACCACAGTGAACTAGGAAGAAACTGTTTGAAAGGTAGGACTGCAGGATCAAGAACAGTATCTGGTAAATATCTTTTGAGCTTGTAAGAAAAAAAAAAAATTTTCCTCAGAACTTCTCTTGTATGACTAAATTATTCATTTAATGTCAAAGAACATGTAAATATCTTAATTTAAAATATAAAAATAATTATGAGAAAAATGAGTTAACCCATCTTTATATTTATATTCTAAGAACAAAATCAGGTTACAGTTCACTAATATTGTTAATCATTATATTAAATTAATCTAAAAAGCTGTCAAAATGTAATTTAATTACTTGTAAATTTAAAACAAACAATAATGATGTTTTAAACCTGGCCTCAAATAAAATTGTAGTATATTTTAACTATTGTAATATATGATATATTTTTAATTTAGCTGAAATATTTATCGTTTCAGTATAAAAAAAAGTTAAAATTCCTGCCACCCGCTTTATGATTTAGCTTGTTGAAATCGTATGCTTCGTAAATCCGATTCAAACTAACAACTTGCAATAATAAACGCTGTTCACCCAAGTGTAGGCATAATTGAGCCGATGAGAGAGTCGTCGTGTCCGGCGTATCTACATCCTCGGTCATTGTCGACAACCACTGAACGTCAACAAGTGCACGCATGTGCGTATAAGGTCAATGATATGTTTAATCCGCAGCAAGGGCAGACTCAGCTGGCCGAGAAGGGAGAGGGCGCGGGTCAGGTAGTGAGTCGGTCATTATATGATAATGGACCGGAGCAAAAACAGAACCCAACTTGTAGTCTACTCCTCTACTTGTAGTCTGCCTCTTGGGAATGTTTGGGCAGGCAGGATCGACTTTATCTTGTATACCTAAACACATAATTCATGCAAATGACACGCCGAAGCTTGACGGAGATTCAAAAGCTCTGAACTACATGAAATAATTAAATTATCAAATAAAATTACCAGTACCCGTACGTTTCGGGATCAAATACAATTCATTGGTTCTAGTTACGATCTAATCGAACAGAAATTCGTCAATTTATACCCAGCAAACCACCAGATTACGCTGAAAATCTGATGGTTGTGATACAATAGCCAAAAGGGTGAGAAAAACGTCGTTTCTGTTTAGCTATTCGATAAGGTTTCTCAAGTCCATGTTTGGAAATGGTTTACAATAAACTACATGTTATAAAATCCACTATTAATTACTTAAATTACTCAATAGTTATTATTTTATATAATAACATCCTTAAAATAAACTTTGAAAGTGATTACATTCTCCTGATAATATGCTCCCGAGATAATTTTAGTTTTTGTATTAATAAAATGTTTTATATAAACTACACTCGGTTAACATGTATAAATATTAATTTATATGGTATAAAAATAATGGCGTATTCTTAAAATATTTTTTTTAAACTCAGTATGGACGGGCAGAAATATTGCCTATATTTATTGAATTGGAAAAGTTAAAATGATGATAAAGTCACATTGGTATAAGTGAGTGGGATCTATAGTCATTGACTTATTCTGTACTATCACCTCTCAACTATAGTTGATTTCGCAGTTACAGATTTGACATTTACCGGATCATTTCAAAATAAAGTTGAAAAAACATTCTCTAAACAGAATAACTCACCTCACCTGGTTTGAAGATAAAGCTACTTATTCATGAATACATAATAGATATTCTTGATATGAGACTCTACAACATTGATGACCCTAAAAAGATTTCTACATCAACAAATTAATAACGCTGCACAGATTCTTATTGGCATGATAAGAAAAGTATTTTTTTTATTGTAATTTGATAATTGATTATAATAACTCAATGATTTTTTGATGTAAGTACTTGCTTAAAGTGACATAAAACATAGTCTCCCTGTAAAAAAAACCCTTTTTGTTAAATACAGTAAATTATCTCTCTTTAAATCTCCATGACTTGTCAATAGTATAAAGATTTAGGCACCTCTAATGAATAACTGAATAGTCATTAGAACAACTCTCAGCAAAGCTCTTACCCGATCAAAATAAGAAAATAACTAACAAACTCCGGTGTTGTTCCCGTTGTGAAGTGTACAAGCGACAACAGTAGTTCAAGTACATAAAAACAAAACAAAGCCATAAGATATCGAGCCCTGTCTCTCCCTTGTTACCATTTCCCCACTGGGCTGGACCATTCCTTCCTTTTTATCAATTAAACCTCTTTTTGTTCTTTGTTTCCTTCTCCTCGGCTTTTGCATTGTTTTCGCCTGCTGCCTTTTGTCCTGGACCCCGGGGCCACGATCAGCTGGAACATCCAGATCCAGAGAACAATCAGAGTGGCTATTTTTTTCTGTTCCACCGCCCGCTCACCCCCTCGTAGACTGTTTCTTCGCGAACGGCCTTGTTTTCATATTCAGTGTGTAAATGTAAATCCCCCGAGAGTGGAGATCGGTCTGAGGCAGACAGGACGTCATACTCAACTGTAAGCTGGGTGCTCTGGGTTCTTAACCCTTGCTCAACCCCTACCCAAATGCTGCTCCAAATTATGTCTAAGCGATAGATGGAAACTTGACAAATGTGACAAAGCAGGAAGGGTAACCTGATGTTACCATTCTTATTGAATGGAATATAGCTCATTGTCACAAATAAAGCTCATTTAATCATTACTGAGAACTTGCAGCATTCCTAACAAACATTAGTACAAAATCTATTGGGATAAGCTTGGAAAAATTTTATTTTTGTAATATATTTATAATTCGTTGTGACCTTAACTATTTACAATTTCATCGTCCAAAATAAGATAGGATGGGATGGGTCACGTTTGGCTAGCAAGCCTTGCCTGCCCTTAATACAAAGCTAATATTTCAAAACAAACCTACAGTTTTTCATCCCTTTAATTTACTTAGCCTTGGTGATCTCTGAGTTTTGCTTCCTCTCCGTAAATATATGTAATAGGAGTAACTTTTTTAGAAAAGTTCTATTTTTATGATTTTTTGAAACATTTCTATACTCCAATAACCCCTCCCCCATTACCAACAGCCTGCACCTTACATTGTTACATTTCTTCTTTTTTTTTTACAGGACGTTTTTGAAATTTTGGTAATTAATTAAACAACGACAACATACCCATTACATTATTGTTAAAGGTTAAAATATTAATTTGCTATATATACGTCGTAATTTATCATTCGAAGTTTGGTAGGTTGAAGTATATACGCAGTAAATTGATCATATAAAAGTAATAAAATCGAAATGAAAACTGCTGTTAAAACAAGCACGTATCTAGCATAAATATGTAACTTGTATTATGTGGAATAAATAATAAATAAAATTGAACAAACAGTATCTAGATATTAAAAAAAAGAGGTACGATATTAATACAAGGCGTTCTCGTGAATAACCTCTATTTTTTTATGTTTTACGCTAACTAACTTACAGCTTCACATATGAGACATTATACTGTTAGAGAACGTAAATAAAAAATTTACGTACTGAAACTATTTCAGCTATTAGTTCATGAAATCAAAACTGAGAAGTGCCTATGTGTTTTCTATCATAGACAAATTATTTCAATCAAATAAATGACCTCTTAACTGAACAGCTGTGATATAGAGACCATATGCGATAGCCGGATAGTGTTGGAGATTGCTTGAGGCATCTGAGATAAGGAACCGTTAAAATGTTGGAATTATCTGCCCGTTAGACCGTTCCCTGTATTTATCGCTTCCCTTTCGACCCTCCTATCTTTCAATCCCTCTATATCCCTTCCTTCCCTCTCGTTACATTAACACCCATTCGACAATGGAACTAGATTCTATTATCGTCAATGTTGTCCTATCTGTTTTTTTAATTGATTTAATAGCGGTCATAAGTGTCAAAGTGAATATAAGTAAGATGAAAAATTGACAAATTCAAATTTAATGATAATGCAACCGTTCAATTTCAGAGATGACAAAGTATTACTCGGACGTTAAGGCTTAAGATTGTATTTAGTTTCATTTTATATATTTTGAGTTTTCGTGCTGTTGGGTAGCTTACATTGGCAACGATAAAAGTCTGGGGTGTCAATGCAAGCACCTTCAAATTCAAATTAAGAATTACTGGAAAGTTGCTCTCTTCGACTAATTAACCAGCTTCGATAACTGCATGGGTGACGTCTTGAAGGGTTTGATAAAAAGCGTTTAATTTTCCATTCCAACCTTGTGGACTTGGGGGGCCTCTGGGCAGTTTGTATATATTGTATGAATGAGCGAGTGAATGATGAATTGTAAATATGGTATGAATGATAACTTTTATCTCAATTACTCATTGCCTAATAAAAGGCAGATTGTAATTTTATCTTAATGAAATTGAATATACAACAAAAAAAAAATTTCCATTCAGGATCCCTTTTCATCTTTACCAACTTCTCACTCAATAATTTTATTTCTATAAGTGACTTCAAATGCCGTGTTTTTATCATCATTGTTATTTTGTGTTTTTATCATCATTGTTATTTTGTGTTTTTATCATCATTTTTATTTTGTGTTTTTATCATCATTGTTATTTTGTGTTTTTATCATTATTGTTGTTTTAATCATTTTTTTTTCGGATGTTTTTATAGCTATAGTCAATAGCAAATAAAACGGTCAGGGCACATATTTGAATAAAGTCGATGTAATCATTGATATAAATTACATAAATAAAAGAGCGACTAAGTATTTAATATGTTTTTTTAAAGCCAAGACAGTTTCCAGGCACAGGGGGATTTGTAAAGGACGCTATTTTAAGCTACTCCAACTTAGACATAAAACAATCAGTCAACAGTCTAATATTCACCTAATTCTTTAACAGTAAAAGTATTGAACATTACACAGTCGTATACTGAAGAATTAACACAGTTACTCTTGTCAGAATTGAATGACAATGAACCTTCCGTCTCCCCCAAAATGACATAAGTACTCCTGCTTACTTTTGGTGTAATTCCCACAGTGACCAATGTCGCTTTTTAGCTATTTAGCGCTAAAAGCCCGGACCGTAAGTTTTAAGTGGGGGCTTGTTTGGCCCGGTACAGCCTCAAGCTCCGTTAAACACGCTGCCTTTATTGAAGCCGATGTTCAATGGTCCGCTCCACAAGTTGGACTGATTCCGACATGGCTCTGATTTGAAGAAGGATTCCAATGGCCGGGGAGGGGATATAAAAATAACTATTGAGAGGGGGGGGGGGTCGTCGAGAATCGATTGCATTCTTCAGGGCGGCATACAAATTTTGATCTAAGTAATTGTATTTTGCAATAAATGCCCCTTAATATTTATTATATTTTTAACAGTACAAACTAGCCTTTTTATTTTAGTATTCTCAAAATCTTTATTGTGAAAAAATTACAATCTGCCTTATTAGGCAACAAGTAGTAATGATCAATGTTCTCATTCATACCATATTTACAATTCTTCATTCTCCAGATAATACATGCAGATTTACAAACAGCCCAGAGGCCTCCCAAATCCACATGGTTGTCACTTCCCCCACATGCGGAGTCTTAGGAAGTCCTCCACGCTCCTCCGCCAGCCGCGTCACCGGATACAAGCTAGTGGAGGCTGACGAAGAGCGCGATACCCACATACGCACAGGACATGATTGGAGAAACTGGCCATTGCTAGGACTCCAACTGTCACGTATTTATAGCAGGTCACGATGTCACTGCCACTTTAGTCTCCAAGTATGATTGTAGGGATGTTTGGCGCAGTGTAATGACTGTGCTAGTGGATTATGATAGTTGGGTAGGTTTCGATGGAATTTCATGAACTTGGAAGGGATGAGTTAAAGATATTTAGGTATTGTTCACACATGATAATGCTGTAAATTAAGGCATGCCTCATATTCCAGAGAGGGGTTGATTTATTCTTTACCGACATTGTTCTCAATTTACAGTACAAGAAATACAAGATAGAAAAAAAAACAAGCTGACAATTTTAAGTGTAATAGCGTCTTTAGTTTTTTTTTCATAGCTCTCAAACTTATAAAAATAAGATGTGGGAAAATTATTTTGGATTGAGGGGTGCCTTTCACTAAGGGGAGTCCCATTTGAAGGACGTATGAGAAGGATATGGGTTGTGGGATGCCTAAAAGAGGCGGGTGGATTCGGGAAGGTAGTGAGAGTCTACCTAGAAAAGCGTCTTTAGAAAAATATCAGCGGTTCTTAAAAGTGTTCCATAAAACCATGCAGGTACGTTTTCTGGGCTGCGACATCGTATCACTGTAAAAGCAACACAAAAACAGAAGATATTTGTAGGTTGCGAATTATCGATTTCCTAGTTAAATCTATTCTATATTCTTAGCAAAATTTATACATCTGTCAAGCCTGTAATTGCCCGATAAGCAGCATTTCGAAAACAACCATATTAAAAGCATGGTCAGAATTTATTAATGGTGTTTATCTTACTGATAAGTCTAATGTCGATTATAAAAAAAACGTCGATTTGAACCACCGCAGTGAATATGTTCATAACTCCTTTTTTTTTTTTTGGTCATTGAATATCATAGATGGAAATGTCACCAGTGTGTGAATAGACTCCAAAATGTTCCGTTTCGTAGTTTCGCAATGTCTCTGTGATAAATTTCAGTTTGAAGCCGCGATGGATTCAAATCCATATTAATTACCTTCCGTGCTCTACCATGATATTGACAAAATTTTCGTCTGAACCGCCCCGGGGTTACAAATTAGTGTAACAATGAATACTGTATCGCGCTGCTATTTTGAACAATTTTGATCGGCAAGAGGACCCATTGAACGACATTAGAGTGGGGAAAACCGCCGGTATTGTTTTCACGAAAGTGGCGCGGGATTCGCCGGATCCCCCCCCCCCCCCGTCGATGGAGACTTATGCTAGTGAGGCTATGAATTTAAATTTCAAATGAATAATCCAATGGGCGGTCTCGTTACCATTTCAAATGTTAGTTCGGTTCTGCCTCATAGCTCGGCAACCGCGGCCGACCCAACAACAACTCGGGGTTCCCGTGCAACTGACTCAGTTATGCAGTCCATGTTTAACACATCGCCGTTTAGAGCTCGTCACTTCGTTTTGTCTTTAATTTGTGCTTTTATGATAAAGTTGAACGCTGTAGCTTCCCTATAATAAATTTCGAAATTATTTAGCTGAGCTATATGAATAAAAATACCATTCAAGTGTCTTGATAATGGTGAATGGTATTTATTTATTTTATTATATTTATGTTCTGTGGCTTTGTGTGATCCCGTGAAATGAAAGGTCACTTCTATTTACTGTGCTGCAAATGAAAGGAAAATTCATTAGGGATTTGAAATGTGCATCTAAAGCTGATATGTTTCAACCTCAAAATTCATAAAAATAGTGAAAATCCATTACTTTTTATTAAAGCTTATGACGTCAGTTGGAGTGGGGGAGAAGATAGTGTGGTGAACAGCCGCTGGTGGGGATGGCTCCCCACCACGACTAGCCACCTTTATAAGAAGCGCACCATAGGGTGAAAACCAGAAAGAAACAAACCGGCACCTTGAAAACTTCTCTCTCTCTCTCTCTCTATCTCTCTGCACTGGCGCTTGCTACTCTACTCAAAACCATGGTCTTCTTATTCAACTACCTCTGCATCTCTCTCTCCTAACCTCTCTATGTTTTAGTCCGTCGTTGTCAGACTCCACACCTTCCTAGTGGGAATCTCTGCCTTCGTCTCGCTAAAACTGGCACCTCCTTGGGAGTTGCCGTGGCCCTACAAACTTACCAGTAGTGTCTCCCACGGCAATCCAGTCGGCTTCTCTCCGGTTCACACTCGCCTTTGGGATCCGGACTGTTTTCGCCTACCCTTAGATACCGAGTGTGAATTCGTGGTCATTCAATGACCACATAAACTACCTATAAACCTACCCTGTACCTCTTCTCCTGAACGTGGGCTTTGTCGGGGCACACCTTCTAAAGATCTTATGGAGTCAGATCATTAACGAATTAGGCTGCCCGCCGACTAGGCTGGCAGCCAGGGTGAAAGACCACAGGTCCGCCCGCCTTATCTCTTTCTGGGCGCTCGCTGGACGGCGGCTAAGAGGTTGTAGCGACCCTAGCCCGCGGCGGGGGTCTCCTCCCCACTTTAGGGATACTCAGTTATCTGAGCCCGATACCAAATGTGAGCCAGAACTTTGATATGGTAAATAAAATAAATACAGGGCTGATTCAAGGGGGGACTTTGACATATATTTCAAGTTAAACATACCAGCGCCAAGGTCCCTTTACGTACGATATGATAATTTTTCCGAGTAAAAAGCTAGATTTTCAAACGCCATTACCATCCAATTTGACATAGAACACTGTCTGAGGAAGAGATGCTGTCAAAACTTTTCAACAAAAGAAAACTCGGGAAGAATAAAATTAACGCTCCTCCCCCCCCCCTCTAACTCCATCTCTTGGAAGGAAGAAAGTAAATATAAAAGTTTAAATTGCACCCTAATGATGGAGGGCAGGCAATGAATGGCCGGTAAACTAATTGAGAACATTTTTTTTTTCTTCAAAAAAAAGTTTGGTAAACTGATTTCTAGGGCCATTATGGCGGGTTCATCTCACCCTGAGAGTTGTGACATGGAGGAAGGGTTTGGGACATCGACCGTAATCTGACCTCGATGACGGGTTACGCGTTTCTACGTTCGGAGGTCAGCTGCTGTATGTCTGTATGTGACGCATTCATTGTCAGGACATCTGTGAGCGCACTAAAAGCCATTGTTGTGACTGCTTCGGTCACGGCAGTCGTGTTGTGTTACTTAGGCAGTCAAAGTAGTACTGAGAATACAGATGGCCAGGGTTCAAATCACTTAGCGGAATTCATACGCAGTTTTTATTGTTAAGAAAAACAAAAGGCTTCATATTTAATTCAAGATTCATGCGAACAAAAATAAATTAATTTTTAATCGCCCTAAAACGTTTTAAACATGACAGTTGACTGCACCTGACATGTCACATTACACGGACATCGAAAACACAGAAATGTATTTATTCTCATCTTACATTAAGGTATGAAGAACGGCAGTGATACTAATCTGCCGGGAGTGGTCCCAATACCTATATATAGTGAACTATAAATAAATGTTTTTTCACATTGTTTTTTTCAAGGTCTGTTTTTAAAGTTTTCAAAATTTCTGAGAAATTACCTAATTGGTGGAAATTGAATTCGGCCAAATAGACTTCTATGTTACATTTTTGCGAAAAAGGTTTTTAAAGTAGTTGTAGCTTCCCTTAAATTGATTGTTTTATATGTGCCCGGCAATATTTTATCTGCCGACTATTTCTCATTTTATCTTTTGTGTAACTTTTCATGTCTCTAGGTCAAATTGGGGATGTGCCAAAGATACCCAATTAGGATTTCCACGATTTTTGATGGTGCTGAAAAAATAATGTACGTACAGTGCAATCTCTCTAATCCGAACTTCGGTGATCCAATCACGTCATCTGAACTGCATCTATTTTATTAGCTATTTTAATATGAAGTAGTGAGAGTCAGAATGAAAGTTGATTTACACATTAACTATGGATAAACAATTTTATTTACTGTACTAATGAAGACACATTACAAGAAAGGTTTCGCGACTTTGATTTTAAAAGCTTTGAATCTGAAGGAAGTGACGTTTTCCCTTGCCACAGCTTAGGGCATCAATCAACTCAAAACTCATATGCACTTTTTGGAATAACTTAATGGGCAAGGAATGCTGAAGTAGCTTCTGTCGATAAATATAATCTTAAATGATTTCTCAGTTGATCAAAGATATAAATCCTGCTGTCACTATGAGCGAAGATGATGTGACCAATGATGGAATGATGGAAATGAAGAAAACGAGTTCATTTTCAAAGCAGATGTGGAATTCATACAAGGCGTTTTGAAAAAGTCAAATGATGAAGATGAAGAAGAAGTACGAAACAAGCAACCACCCTTTTCCAATGAAGGCTTTATTAGAAATTTCAACCGGTGCATCAGTACAAATAGCAAATAACGATGCGTAGTGGCAACAGATTATTCTTCTCCAGTAACTCTGAGAAGAAACTAGGAGAAAGTACATGTATGAATGCATTATGAACTTTTTTTTAATATACATTTATACAAACATTTTGTATTGCATGGAACGAAACGTATAGTTTATCTCTTGTTTATTATTCCTCAACCTCCGCATTTTTTATTAATCCAAACACCTTCTAGCAGCAATTACTTCGGATTAGCGAGATTGCACATTATACTTCAATACTAGATAAGCACAAACCTTTTATTGATCAATAGTTATTCTACAGATATAAACTGTTAAATTTTACATTCCTACGGGTTTTCCAGAAAATATTTATAATCTGCTAATTTATTTGCACTTGACAAAAATTAAATATATATTTACAGAATGTAATCGGGATGTTATTATGCTGAAAGGCTGTACAAATCTCGCACAGGAGCAGGTGGTGTATGGGTAGGAAAGCGCCTTGGGTTGAATGGAACCCACAGAACTCATTTCCTCCCTAATATAAGACCTACCCCATACTGGCTTATCAGAAAATTTATACAATTATTGGTTCAATATATTACCAATATATATTAGCCCTCCCACACCCCTCCCAATGGCTGTTATAGCTCATGTATCCTTACTGGAACTGGAATAAGTTTTATTGATTATTGAGAAATACTCGAGGATTAAAGTATACTTTTTCAAAAATTATGAAAGGATTTTATAACATACTGCATTAAATTCAAAAACAGTGTCTGTATTTAGAGTCTATACAGGAATTAATTTTTGAAATAAATTAATAACTAATTATTAGTCAAACATAACTTTCAACTGTGCCCTCTTCAAGAAAATCACCCGACAGGATATCAGGGGTTCAAATACCGGCATTACTATGTTTTTGTTTTTTTATCGGCTAATAATTATAACACTATTAAATTAATTACGTGAAATAAGAATTATTGCATAATGTTATGTAGCTCTGTGGGTTATCTATCTGAGTAAATCTAAACGAAACGGTATATTAAATGGAATATATTGTATGTTATTTATCTGAATGTGGAAATCAGATACCCCATTTCCACAAGCTGTTCGTTTGGCGTATTTGTTTTGTTTTTTATATGGCTCAGTTTATGGCATTAAATCTGTCTAATATGCTTTTGTCCATTTTCTTTAAGTCGCCATCAAGGAGAAATTAACGATCGAGCAGGAGTCGTTTATTCGACTCCACACAGCCCGTGCGTGCTTTATCCCTCTCATAAATTCTGAATCTTGATCCAGTGGGAAGCAGCAATAGGAGGAGAAAAAAAAAATACATGTACATTAAATAAAAATAATAAAAACGAGAACAAATACACAGCAGGAAGGATGGGGGGGGGGAGAAATCTTATGAAAAACATTACTAGTGAAACAGAAATAAATAAGAATGAAATAAAATAAAAAATAAAAGATTTAAAAAGTAAAGTCACGAAGGGGGAAAAGCCATAACCAAGGCAAACGAGATTAGCTTGGACCTCTGTTAATGGCGTCACAAGAAGAAAATACTCTTGCAAAAACATGATACCATTGATCGGCTCAGTTGAATCCTTCGGGTCCTTAACGAGCCTGATACCTCTTCCAGGACTAAGGATGAAAGGACAGCCTGCCTCAATGGCGACTTAGTATCCAAATGCCCACTCTTTACTTCGTGGGTGTTCCGTAGAGCATTGACGCTACTTGATTGACATTTTTTTTTTTTGTTGATAGGTTTTCGCGACTGATTTTTAACATAAACCACCTGTCACCGTTTAGAAACAAATCCAGTGTCTGAAATGTAATAATAATAACAAATAAATGTGCCTTTGTGGGTGATATCAGCTTGTAAAGAAGACATCTGGCAGATGTTTTTTTAGTTTTACTATATATTATAATTTTATTTTAAAGTTTTCTTCATCTGTTTTAATGCAGAAAAAGATCAGTTCAATGGAGCTTTATGACTGCTAAAATTTATGATGTCTCTCCTTTAAAATCTTGTTTTTATAATATATATATTATATATTCATATCTTCCTTTCTGATGATACTAATGTAGTATTTTGTATGAGCACATAAGTAAATAAGAGTACTAATTGAAAGTTAATGTTATAGCACACTTGAAAAACATGTGTCATTCCAAACTTATAAAAAATAGTCATTTGTATATAAATTGCATTGGTCAGCACTTTTTTTCTTCTATTACTGCTCGATGATGAATGAAATTATTACACCATCATGAATTTAATGTGAAATAATTTGGTGTCAGTAATGATTTTTTTATTAAAGATTGCAACCCAAGATTAAATCCCTACAACATGCATTCATTTTTTTATTTAATTTGACTGATAATAATTTAATTTAGGAACTTCGACGTTGGTGGCATTTTCTTCATAAAACGCTAAACGATTCTTTAAATCCTTTAAAGCGTCACTCGCCGACAGTCCATTATATTTGTGCCCATTAACCACTTGTTCATTATTTCAAATAGAATAAAGAAGGCCAAAAACTCGTTTCAAACTGTATGTTTTTAATCACCTGAATTTTGTAAAGATATCCTTATCGATTAACTCTAGGAAGTTGGCAGCACTGCCATTATCATTGATTGGTGAGAGGTGTAGGCATGACCGCTTTTCGGGTAAGGTCACGGATCTTGAATACTTGACACATAGTTAGTGTAGTACAAAGTATTATATTAACGAAACGACCGACGAAATAACTAAGAGAGAAAAATATGTAAATAAGATTACTATATAATAAATAAGATAGTTAGGACACATTTACATAGAGATATGTAAAAATTGAATAATGCATGGCTCGAAGTTTAAACGGTGCCTAAATTAAGTCTTATTTAGGACCACATATCAAAAATTTTACAACCGTCGCGATTCTTCAATACTCTTATAAACACTGCCCACACGACCTGTTTCATGAGGTTCGTCATTTTTGGATACCTTCAAATCGATTTAAACAGAAAATGCAATGTACAAAGTCTGAAAGGGGGGGGGGAAGGATTGTAAGACTTAGTTTTGACCCTAAGGCCTCGCCAGAGGAGCTAAATTTGTAGAATTTCTGTTCAGTATAAATTTATTGAAACCGGTCAGAGAGGATAGTAGATTAAATTCCGGTCAAGTGAAACTTCCACAAATTCTCGTCTCCGGTCAAACAACTAAATTGAACAAGCGTTCAATAGTTAGCTCGTTGAAATGGTAATGGACTGAAGCTCAGTCAAAAGCATTATTTATCTCGGTACCTTCCTACTAATCACAATCGGATTTTTTCTTGTCAGTACTTTTCACGTCCCTGTCTCTCGGATGACTAATGTCTTGAAGCAAAAGATTTTTCGGTCGGCGTTAGTATGATAACTTTCGACAGACCCTTTCAAAAGGGCCGCTTAGAATGTTTTGATCGGTTTACAAATTTCTCCTACCCCCCTCCCCCATCATCCCAGCGAAGATGAGAACAAGATATCGACCGTGAAGGGATTTAACCGGGATAATAGCCCGGGGCAGATAATGGAGGAAGAAGGAATGTGGTCCGAGGACCAGTCGTCCAGGCTATCTCTCATAATCCCTCACTTAACACTCTTATATTACTAATATATGTATATATGTAGATGGTGTTTATGTTTAGCTGTTTATATGTATTAGCTCCGTGCGTTATAGTGTTATATAACCCTTCATTTATTTGTCTCGGGATGAAAAAAATTGACATAATTAAAACGGTCATTATTTAATGGCAATTTATTTCATATACATAAAATATAACATATTATTATGCTAATATGAAATTCGTTTAGTCTAAAAGAAAGCTTGGCATCACCGTTCTAGGCAGTAAGTAAAATCGTACTTATTATTGAATTACACTTAAATTTAGAAATGGTAAAAACATAAATAAAAAACCTAATGACTGAAAATTCAACTAGAGACCATTTCATAATTTATGTTCATAGTTATAACTTTTGTTTGTAAAGGGATCATTAACAGTACAGAAGCTCATAGTACATAAAAGAAACACTGCTCATTTGATACGAAGCAGAACGATTTAAATGTAACGATAAGTAACCACTTATAGTTATACTAGACCACTTAAATGAATGTTTTGGGTTTCAATGAGTTTTTGCATTATCCTTTTACCCGAAGCATTGTAAATTAAAAGACCTTCCGAGCTTTTAGTAACAATACATATTTCAATATTCACATTTAGTTTGTTAGTTATAATAATATGCTATTATATTTCTGTTTCAGGTAAGAGAACACGATTCTAGCAAATTCACCGACTGATTACTGGTTTGTTTTTTTCAAATTTAATTATGTTGTTCTTTGTATAATTGTTTTCAACAATTTTAAAGAATGGAATCTATTAAAATATTAGACATTGTAATCTAAGTAGTGATTTTCTTCTTATTGAGGGAGAGGGGGTTTAATTTCTACTATGTGATCCGGGTGGAATGAAGATAGTTAAATTAAAATTCATATACTTGGAAACTGGCTAGAGACACCATACTGTTTTTTTCAGTGGTAGAAAAAGTAGTTTTATTGTTCTTTTTCTATGAAAACAATTTTTGTCAAAAGACTACTCAGATTGTTGACGGCTATTATTGTATATTACATCTATTGTATTTCTACTTTGTTTTATTTAAAATAACTTACACAACTCTCAGCAGGCAGTGCATTATTTGATTATCATCTATATACATAATGAATTTGTAGTATATGTAATATTGTAAATGTAAAAATAATACCCTACCTATATATACACAGGGGATTAAACTTAGCGTTAGCACATATATACACATTATGTTATATACACTCTTTACATACTGAGACTTAAGGCTCACTATCTGAGAGGATCTTGGGCCAAGCCTGCCTCAGTCACGTAGTTCCATCACAGAGGAATCCCTGATTGAACTGAGTTTCCTCCCTACTAATAATATATAATTAAATCCAGTTAGTTTGTTTAGCCTGTAATAGTTTTTTAAGGGGGGGGGATTGGGTATAATTCTGTGCATGAGATCGTCCTGGCCAGTTTTGGTTTTGTTAATCTTCGGCTTATACCTTTTGATTAGTTTTTAATGACTTTGTATAATATATATATTATATGGCGGTCACGTTGGTTTTTTCGAAAGTGCACAATTAGAGGGGATAGGTTCAAGAGACATCAGTTTTTTTTTATTTTAATTTTAATTTCAAACAACAAACATAATTAAATAAACAATAAGCATATTATATACATGCTATAATAAGCATATATCTTAAAATAAACAGTTTAATTTTGAGCATTTTGTAAAATTTCTTTTAATTTTAAAACTTGAAATTTTGAGGTTAAAATTGCTTTCCTTCTACTACGAATGCTACTACAAAATGTTCTAAATAGTTAATAGTGATTAAGAGTGGCTGTAGTTAATCGACAAAATGAGAGACCGACCTGACTCACCCCCTGGTAGCCTACACCACCCCTCAAGCATCAGAAATATTAATTTACACGAAGCAGGTATGAAATTCCACGGCCGAATTCTGGCTGAGACCTCCCTCCCCCTTTGCCCGAGCATTCCAGGTTTGAATATCTTCAATAGATGCTGAGAATAATATCCCAGAGGAGTATGGAATCTGGAGCCGCATCTTCTCCCAGAGATTTTGCCAGAATGGACTATGATTTCTTATCTCACTCAAACATGTTTGCAAGGGATGATTTCAGCTGTGGTCATGACCAGTTGTGGTAAATTCATAGAATTTACCAGCTAGTTGCGTTCTCGGTTAGTGTATTCAATCATGTTTGATACAGACATTTCCCAATCCCCACTCTTATGGTACGGATGACTTAATTTTGAAATGTCTGAGTAAATCGTGTAGCGAGACAAAACATGAACTACTTTCTCTACATAAGCAAATGCAATATATATAACAATAATTATAAATGATGTAGCCAAATTTGAGAAAATCAGGTACGCACACAAATTTCAATAAAATCTTGATAACTTAATAAGAATTTTTATTTTCACGAAGTTCACCTTATAATCTGAGCCAGCTTTCCTAAAAGCACAATAAAATTTCCAGTTGTAAAATATACTAATATTTAATGTAAATCCCCAGTTTGTGTACAACTCCAAATTACCTCCCAACTTCTTGATTAAAAACATATACTCGTCTTAGTCTGGGTGAACTGCGACTGCTGAAATTGCTACCTCCATTCTGCTCCATTATACAGTGTGACCTACCTGCACTAGCTTGAGACTCGTGCTTAACTGTTATATGTGTGTGTGTGTCTGTGTGAAATATAATATGAATAAATGTTTATAGGTAAAGAAAGTTTATTCCTTAATGCTCAGATGTGAAAGTTGTTCACCCTCGATGAGAGACAAGAGACGCGTACAGATAAAGACAAACATACCAGGATCCTAGAATAATAATACATAATTTAATTTTGTTAGCTAGCCCTTGATGAAATATTTCATTAGCTGGTGAATTACTGCCATAGGAAATTATCAGCTCCCCGGTGGCTAGGTGTCGGAGTGCACAAAGGGCCAGCAGGTAGCGCTGACAACAGGTGGTCGCCCTTCTGCCCTTCCTCTTTTATACAGAGGGCAATTAGTAACAGATTAGCAGGGCCGATTAGTGAGCCAGGGCTTCTTATTTAGGGTGGGTCTCCCCAACGGGGTCTGTCTTACGTAACTTGAGCCATTGCTGATATTAGGTAGGCTTGTTGTTTCGGGATTGATTTGAATTGATTATATAAGTGGGTACAAAGAAGTATTGTAGACAGGTGAGAAGGGCATAACAACACTCGGTTCAGAGGCGCGGTATGGGACAATATTTAGGGATACCGCAGATAACTGTTACGAGAACAACGTACATCACATATTAGTCAAAATAGAGGAATACAAGGGACGCTATCTCTGGAGCTAAGGAAGATCTTCACGATACGAACCCTTTGGGTTTAAATCACTAGATCAGAGGTGAATTCGATTTCACTTCCGAAAATAACAAAACAAAAAATAGAAGTGATTGGAACTTAAGATTATCTTATAAACATGAATATACTTTCGGCTTGATTCCAAGAAACCCAAAATCACACCAGTAATACTGGTAAGTATACTACCTTTACCTGCACGAAGGTATACTACTTGACCAATATAGAACTGAATTAACAAAGCCATCCGTTACAACATCCTCGACACTGGCTACACAAAACTGAGCGATCACGGGCGGGAGTAAACTGTGCATTGTTTTGATATGTTTTTCACTAGTTTATACCTCCTTGAACTACCAAGAGATGTCCATTATATAGTTCATCAGGTATATTAGCAGATACGCTTTCCTGCAATACTTAACCACGAGGATGTCGCCGAAACGCCACTGCCTACGGACTAGCCGATCCTAGACTTCCCACCTACCACCTACCAGAAGTACCAGAAGTTATTACATTAACTTTTTTTTCTAAGTTCTTTACGTGGAAAATAAAAACTTGCTTACCCAACATTAATAATTATGACTTAAGAGCTCATTCATACCTAATACATATTAACGTAATTATATAGTAAATAAAGCAATTCCGGGTAACAATCTTTGGGTGTTCTTTGAGTGTTCTCCTTTGACATAAACTAAGGCAGTAAGTTGGAGTATTGTTACTATAATAACAGATATTGCCCAATTAGTTTACATAAGGTATGTTGGAATCAGACCCTTATGGTGACCAACAAAATATCAGAACATTAGGGCTACGTGGCATACATATTTTGAAATGATACTAATGTATCTGACTCACACAGCGTATACTATTCGCTTTTTACAAGTGCGTACTTACGTTACTCCATACTGTTGCGGAGGTTCTTATGGGCTCTAATATCTTTATTGTACAGGTTATTGAAATGAATGGTTCTGTCTTAACTAGGATAAGGTTACTAATTTTGTCTATGTTATATAATATATTAAAATTTTGATTTTATCTTCGGTTTAGTTACGTTTTCATTTTAATCCTTTGAACAAACTTTTCATACATATGATTAAAATATTCGAAATCAGTTTTACCAGTCGTGAAAGTATGATTAATACTCAATAGCAGAAGAATTTAACAACTGGAGGTTAATTTTATTTACTAAAAAAAAATTAAATTTTCTACAGATCAAATATATACAACATATAGTACAGCATTTTAGACAAAAAAATACTTAATAACTTCCGGTTAGTTAACAGTCCTGAATTTGTTTATTACTCAAATCACCAAACATTTAACACTGTGTATTTTGTTGCTAATGCGAATTCCCCTCAACCACCCGATCGTCCTTCTTGAACCAGTTGATGCAGCTGAGCCTCGAGTTCCTCGACTTCCCTGCGGTGTTGCCTCCCTCTTCTTCGTTGAGCGACTCCCGGTCCTCAGGTCGGAGCTTGGTAGCTAGGTACATCTCTAGGTAGATTAACTTCCTCTCCAGAGCTGGTCTAAACCTCAGCAATTTGTTCTCCATACTGTTTCTAGTCCTAATCAAATGATGTCATGGCTTTTTGATTCTTCAGTAGTTTCTGAACTATCCTGACCTGTTTTTCAGTTCCCATCGGGAATCCGGGAAGGCCATTGTTTGGCTTGGAATATTCCGATAAAAAACATACTATTTCGCTAACATATGGTCCATTAAACACACGGTCCATTAAAAATGTTCCGTAATAGTCATGATACCAAATATTTAATTGAATGTCAAGAGTCACACAATTACGGGTTTTGACGGTCTTTCTTTTCCTTTTTAATTGATTTCCTAAGTTGTATGAAATAATTTTGGTTAGTATATAGTTTAAAATCCGTTTCTCTATCATTTCCCATTTATTGGTTTGGTTGTACTCGCTTCGGCGGTACATATACTAAAATTGGAATACTTAAAATTAAAAAAACATTTTATTAATGAGAGCGACGAGATCTTTAATTTGATAAGGCACTCGATACGATTTATACTTACCTTTTTTTTGTATTACCGAATATTTAATTATTGATATTTAAAAAATGTTAGCACCTCATTAGGTGCTTAAACTATTCATTTGTGGTGCTTCAAAACCTTCCATTAATTGTAGGCTACTTTGAGTTCTCAGTTTTCCCACCAGACTTATCTTCTCCACATTGTATGAAACTAGAACGTTAGACACTCCTTGAATCGGTAGGCATTAAATCACTACTCAGAGAAAAATTTACGCCAATACTGCGTATTTGGTCGGACAAGAGGTTTCGATAGAAGGGTGTAGATAAAAACGATTATACATCAATATCGTTTATTGGGTCCATGGATATTTATTTATGCATTATTACAAAAGGGAAAGTTAAATCTTCAGAGAAACTTGAAAAATATTAGTTAAAGAAACGGGAACGCTCAAGGTATTTTTTTTTAAATGCATAATATGTGCTATTATGTCTTGGCCGTCAACTTTAAAGTGTAATATTGAATATACCTTCAAAATTTCAAATAGATTGTATTGCAAAACAAACACACAGACATCAACGCAGTAGATTGACACCTAAATACAATTAATAATATGAAATAGTAATAATAATAATTTGTCGACTCGGTAACTTTTTGCACTTAGTACCCCACTAAAACTTCTTCTACTTGAGTCGATGTTATGAAGATGAAAATAGGTTTTCTTTATTTTTTATTTTTTTTTTTCATATCGCTTTGTTATTACAAATTATGGAAAAAATCAGTATTGGTTCTACATAAGTGACATTAAACATTTTTTAATAATTTGACATTGCGATTTGTGATTGTAACAAAAGTGTACATTAAACGTTCATTTTCTTGACATGTTTAAAAGTGATGGAGCTCACCTTATGATGAAAACAGAACACAGAAGAGATGGAGAGAGATGAAACAAGAGGGTTCTGGCCCAGAAACTGTGTCAGTAAGTCAGATGAAATTATCCTCGAGGAGTCCTAATGCCCCTCAGTCATGGAACCGCCGCCGCCACACGCCAACTACCACTTCTTCACTTTTCGGCTACTTAGTATCTTCAACGTTTTATTTATTATTATTCCCTCCCCCCCCCTCCATTCGATAAACAACAACATAACATTAATAACATCGGTAATATTTACAAAATATATACGAAGTCTAAGTCAAATAATGAATACTACTTACTTATTGTAAGGTGTCAGATTCTTATTAAAATCGGTTCAAAAGCATTGAAACATTTCTTTTCTTGGCTCTAATAACTTTCGTTTTTTTATGAATTTCATTTTGCATTTATTATGTATCTTCAATTAACCAAATGGAAAAAATCAGAACTTTAAATCTGTTATAGTTTAACATTCAGGAACGTGTTTAGGGTTCAATTCTACGACCGATAGGCTGCATATGGAACTTTTTATTTATTTTGGTTTGACGCCCCTGGCTATATGCATATGTTCTTATAAACATGGTGCCTAACCCTTCACACAGTTTTTGATAAACCTGGTAGCTGGAGCATTAATCAATATATTAATAATTATTAGCCAAAGACAAAATAGTAGAATAAATGGCCGGGGCTCCGGTCTTAGGCTAATAGTAATTAAAATAATGGGATTACAAACCGACACTGAGCTAGCCAACACGACGAGCTTTCTAATATGAAGTCATTTTTTACAATTTCTTGCAGACTGAACGCAATGTACCCTATGGACACAGAGGCAGTCAATTGGGACAAGGTGCGACCCTTAAGTTAATTTTCTAACTTGCTAGTTTGACTAAAATATATTATTAAATGCCGATACATGAAATATTAAAATATACTTTCTCTACGTAAACAGGCCGTCGGCAGTGGATGTGGATGTGTGCTAACCCGACGGCATTCCTGACCTCACCGTACCCGAGGCTAGTTTTATTTTGTTATTTTTGAAGTTTCTCTCCCTCATCCTCCATCTCCCCTCGTCTGGTTTAATATTCGTCTTTAGTGCCTTCAGTGGGGAGGCAGTAAAATCATTCCGTATGTAAACAATACTGTAAATCATATTCTACCTTCTTTATGACGGCTGGGCAATAAATTCGAAAGTGCTAATATTCAAACCAACCGCTAATTGCTTTTCATTAGTCACAATATTATAGTCTGCCTTAATTCCATTTCCCTCTATTATTTAAACGATTTTTTTTATATTCATTTTGATATTATTATATTTACAAAAATTGTTGTCATGATTTTTTTTTGTTTCAAAACCTCTTTATTTTGGCATATTTTGTTTAACAATATTTAGAATCTGTAAAAAACTAAATTTGCGCCTGGTGCTTCTATATTTTCTTTAGCTATGCTGCATTTTATATAGAAAGTGAAGTTTTTTTTTCATAATCCCTTTATTTATCAATATTTTTACAATTTACAATTCACGATTTACAACATTCGCCTCTTACTGCATGCGCAGATGCATTCCAAGGAGGGTAGAATTACAACAATTTCTTTTTGAAGTTAAAAGGTCAAAATACATATATACAAGACAAGGTGATGGGGCTCACCTTCGGTTTACATTGTGGGAAAAGTGAAGTTAAATAACTGACTACTTCGTTGTATTAATGCTATGAAAGCTTTCCGAAATTTGAATGTGTTGGAGCTCACTCTTCAGAATGATGGTTCGCTCGAAAAAAATCAAATTGATTGCGATACAATGCAATAAATACAGAATACAGTGGGCGGTGTCTGAAAATTTAGCTCTTTATGTTCTGCCACCCCTAGAATAAATTCATCAATAAGTACACCCTTAGGCTTATTTCTGCATCTTACGACTCAAAATCTTTCTTAGAGCACCTCTACAGTATTATAAGAACTACCATACAAAGTGTCAGCTTCCAAGGTCTAGCTGTTCTTGAGATACGATTGTTGAGATTGGTATTTGCATTTTATAGTATATTGTGAAAACCCAACTCAGTATTTTTTAACATTTTATTTCTTAAACAATTTGTTTACGGGAAATCGCCTTCTAAAAAGATAATGACGTTTGTTGATTCCCAAAAGTTATTATTTATTTTTTTCATTAACGTCTACGATGCGACCTTAAACATAAGAATTTTTTAATATGAAATAGCTGTGATTGAAAACATTTTTCCCAGATATAAAAATGACGATACCTAAGTAAATAGTCTTCTCATTCGATTACGGAAATTACAAAAAAAAGTGATAATTATTGAAATATAACAACAATTTTAAAGGAGAAAATGAGAATGAGGAACTAGCTTTTAGAGTAGGGCTGTTTGCCTGGTGAGAGTGAAGATGTTTTTATGCCCAAGCCAATAAAGGAGGGGGGCCCTAACCTACTTTCTTTTCAAATTGATTGTGGCTTGTGGAAAGAAAACATGGTCCATCTTGGATAAAAAATATTTGTTTAAATACTTGACCCACTTTCGGTATTGAAAGAAGTTTTAGTAAGTGGTCCATTTTGTGAATTGTGCTTTTATTACGTTACATTTTTTTTTTTTTATATATACATTTTGGTGAAAATAATCACAGTGAATGGTCAGTGTCCAACTGGAAATTTTGGAGAAGTATTCATTTTCCACACTTCTGTGTTTTTTTTTGTTTTTTTTTGAGGTGGTGGTTACAAATTTCAACTTTCAACGAGAAAGTTCGAAAAATATTGCCAACTTAAAGGAAGATAAAACGTCAGGAACTCAGTGGAAAAGCTAACTGTAAACGTTATGTAATCAAGAGTATAATCATAATCGGACATTAAATTATTTTATTTTTGTAAATTAATTATATTCTTAATTGATTCTTTCTTTATTTATATTACTTATAATCCAGTGATTTTTTTTTGTTGTAAAAATTGGCTATCTATAGCAATTAAAACGACTGCCACTAACATGGTTAATTTTAGTTGTAAACATATTACTTACATACCATAAACATATAACAATAAAACAATAAAACTATAACATAATAGGAATAGCATAAGAAATAGTTACGTTGCGAAAAAGATGCTAGGAAATTCATGAACATTCAAGGCGCCTTTATACATTTACTATTTGTATAAAAAAAAATAATTGTAGGAAATTTCCTTTGCACCTCGAAATGCGGATAGTTGTCGCTTTAAAAACCAGTAAAGTACATATTTGAGTAATTTATTTTTCATATTTCCCTAATTTTTTGAAATGTTGAAATTCGTAATAAGTGTGAAGTGTATTCTCAAATTTCATCTTAGTTTTATTTGATGCCCCGAAAATACTAGAAATATTGAAATCACATAAAGCAATGAATGCTCAATTATTAATATTTACTCATAATTAAAAAAATTCATATTGATAATAGTATGTAGGAAATCAAATTAAAGGCACTACAGTATTATTACTACAAAATGTCTTTAAAATCGTTTTATAAACCGCTTGCAACTTTTAATTGTGCGATGCATCACAATTGACTTGATTTTTATTAGTTTTCAAGTGTCACTCCTCAGTTACTCCACGGAGCAGACTAGTTATGGCGAAGCCTCCATATACGGAGCTAACGTAGCTGTAGAAGAAATCGTATGTAAGTGCAATTTACACTCGATATGAATTGGGCCTCCATGGTACATAGATTGGTTTGGTACATGTCATTGTTATGGATGCTTATCGCAACATTCCCACGAGCGTACGCTCTTTTTCGCCCACTCGACAGTGGCGCGTGAGTATATCCGGACTGACTCACCCCCTGTTTGCGCGTAGCCTTTGTACCGATACTCCTGTCAGTCGACAGTTTAGAGCGCGCTCAAGAGGAAACGATAATAGTACCGGAAGGGAGAATAAACTCCTTGATGGTGTACATACGGCAGCACTCATCTCTTCCAGGGCCTTCTGTGTTTGCGCAAGGGATGGCTGCTTGTGTACTCCGCTCATTCATCGAAGGGAGTTCCACTTAACGATAAATAAATCAACACTATCACCATCTCATTTAGAACACCAGTCTTTCCGACAAGAGCTTCAAACTAAATGAATCCCAGTAGGGCCATACTCTCAAACAGGTACAGGGCAATCGGCTGTGCCTGCGATAGGGGGTAATTATTCAATACATCAAAAATTTAAAAGTACATTCCAAACCAACTATAATTTTTCGGTATATAGTATTAAACCGTATTGATTGTATGACATGACTACATACAATCATTACTGTAGAATTAAAAGAGTTCATAGCTCTTGCCGTCTTGTTAATTTTTTAGAAGAAAAAGCTCATTAGCCAATACCTTTCCACTTGTCAGTTTACTGATATATAAACAAAATACATAAAGGTATTTGGAGGAGGTGTTTGAGGAGATGGAGTGTATGGAGGAGGTCACGAGCCGACATCCACCTTAGACGTTGGTCAGGTTGCCGAGGGTGAATAGCGTATTGCCTTACAGATTAGGATGGCCAGGGAAAAATACTTAAAAAACAACCGATGGCTCAGAATCTATTTATGATATAACGTTCTGATATTTACTCCATGGTTAGAGACACACTAAAAACCGTCACCAAAAATAGGGTTAAGGGATCAAACAAAAAAAAATCAAGTATTTAACATTCAAGGAGTCGAGGTTTTTTTTATGTCATTATTTTATCAATTTACAATATTAATGTTTTTCGGTTGCCCAAATGATTTAAACAGTTTAAATGATTAACACAAGAAAATAAAGTTCACTTTTTTTTCACAATTATTCAATTTAAAAACTTAAGTATTTAAACTTTAAAGTATTTGAGCATTCAGTATTTAAATGGAGTCCCCCCGACCCGGACCATTTTTCGATATTATTCGTTCACATCAACGTCATTTATTTAATTATTGCATGTTTCCTCCATTTAAAACTTTTAATACACATTCCAAGCTTACTAATTATATGGTTGAATTTAGTTCAAATAAACGGAAATCTTTAGTAGTGGGTGAGTTCATCCACCGGAGACACATCAAGTTTTTTTTTACTCCTTGCAGCACATAACAAACCCAGTGTTTAACACTATGACCCCACCATCCCTCCCGTGGCAACAGACCGTCGGGGAAAATTAGGTCAATATTTTGTTTGTTCGATGTAAGTTAGTTTTAAGTTTTATGATTCATAAGGTGAGACCCATCACTTTGACAATGAATGTACAATGAACATTATACCTTTGGAACAATCGCAAGTCACAGTGGAAAATTTTATAAAATGTGGCCAAGCTACAGGACATATAATAATAACGTATTGTAAACAGATTCATTTATATAGAATCTATATTGAATTCTATAATTTTTATTAACAAGGGATATGGAAAAAAAAAAGGATAACGCAAACAATCAATTTAATACTCGTAATAATATAAGCGAGGAGCTCTATGTGCTATAAAAAATACGATTTTATTTATTAACGGCATACAGACCCCTGGTGGTCATTGGACCGACTTGTTGAGTCATGTGTCCTACGACGTCTAGTCAACAGCAAATACAACTTATTTATGTCTTTTGGCCACTATTGATGCGAGGAGTCACACACAGGCTTGGAAACTTGTGTGGTAACAATTGACCATATTTGTATATTTAGTCTTCTGACGAAATTTTCATCGGTTATGTAAAATGTTTAAATTCATTCGAAGGCATCCTAAGTCCTTTCTTCAAAGACTGCCCACACTACTATAAAACGCATGTTGATATACCCCTTGTATGCGTATACGTCAGCTATATGAAATGCCTGCCTTCGATATTAATGGCAACTACTAGTAGAAGTTAGGTAACTCGGAAGCAAAGATCTTGCTGGCTCCGACCGCTTTCACTTCTTCCCTACAAACCATTTTTTTTTTCACCGTTCCTCCGATTCTTCGTCGCGGAAGTAACGGGAACTCTTACAGGCATAGTCCTTCCTAAACGGACAATCGGAAATTAATGGTTTAAGTTTCTCTAATGCACATGTTTAATAATGCCTTTTAAACCCAAGACTTTATTGCAGCTAATAACGCTATTGAGGAATGGTCGAGGCAGTTGGCTTCGTTTTGAGAATATCATTGAATTTTTTTTACCAATTTCAGTCTTTAATGCGTTCCTAACCATGTAAGAAAAATTACAGACTTGTATTTAAATGAGCTTTTAAACTTTACAACTTGCGAAATGAAAAATTCAGAGTTTTATGACAGTTGATACACTTTTTTGACTGTAGAGCATCCGTCTTTAGGCGATAGTGTTGTATTCGTTAGGTTATAAATGAGTAGATTAGTTTGTTGGGATATGGGCTTAGGCTGATGAAAGGCCATTGTTAGGTTTTTATCAATAATTGAACCTTGTTTTGAAATACTATATACTCATATGTTGGCATCTGGTACTAAAAGTCCTAGTACAATATTTAACGCTTTGGTGGGAGTCCTGGCAATGGCCAGTTTCTCCAATCATGTCCCGAGCTCGTATCTGGTAACGCGGCTGATGGAGGAGCGTGTGGGAAACTCCACTTCCTCTTTCGCATTCGAGGGGATGACCATATGGATTTGGGAGGTCTGTAGGCTGTTTGTAAATACCTTATGAATGAGCGAGTGAATTTTGTCACAATAATGATTTGAGTATAAAAAAAACAAAAACAGTTTGGCACTTTTAAAAGACACAGCTTGTAAGCTGACGTACAAGGTGTGTCAGATTGTTGTCCATTAATAAATTTGGTGAAAATCAGCTAAAATCTCCCTTTAATCAGCCTAAGCCAATTTCCCAACTATTCTACTCATATACTACAGTACTAGTGTCAACATAAATTACAGTATTAGTGTCAATCTGGATTCGATCCATACATATAATACAACACAAATGCATATTTGTGGATTCAGTGGGTTTACACTCACCAGTTCAACACAGACGCATGAGCCAGAAAAAACCCACAGAAACGAACGAATCACCGCTAAAACGTTGTTTGAATACGGACTGTACAACGTTGAGTGGTTAAAGATGATACTTGAGCTGACATTCACCAGTCTTGAAGAAGAATTCTAATCAAGCAGACTGTATAATCAAGCCGTCATATTTGAGAGGCAGACACCTCATCTTCGGCAGAGGACTATCTCTGGGGGTTGTAAACGTATATGTGAGCTGTCTGGATCGTCAAAGCTAATTGTTCGGTTTGCCTTCTCCTATTCAGGCTACAACACATCGGTTTTATTTTTAACTTCAGTTTAAACAACTTTATCGTACACTCGATAACTTTTCACTTTGTTTGTCAACAAAATTTAGAAACAAGTGGGAACCAAACAATTGTAGAAAAGAAAACAGTTTCTTAGCCTCGTTTGCCTTAAGTTTTTGTATATAATGGCGTAATATATATCTATAACTGAACTATACTTGAAATTATAATACCTCATACAATAATTAAGGGTATATTCTTGCCGTTTAGATATTTGCTAAACATCGTTTTCGAATCGATCTCATGTTTGTAATGTGTTTTTTCAAAACGGCACATTCCTTTTTATATAAACTACTCTAATATATAAAAATAAAAATGAAAACATAAACTTTAATCTGAAAAACACAAGTCTCCTTATGAAATTCTCAATTTCATAAGGCCACAATATGACTTATAGATACATATAAAAATACAGATGGTTATCTTTTAAATTATGAATAAAATATGTATGAGCTTTTACAGTAATGGGTGCTATTTGATGTATGTTTTGTAAATATATTATTATTAACAGAATGTAGAAAAAAAAACAAAAAAAAAACTAACTAACAGTCCACTAAATATTGTAGACAGAATTTTCTTAATATTCGAAATATATATCATACTAGTTAGTTGCGGATTGAGAGGAAAGAAGAGATTAATAAAGACAAGCAAAGAACATCATCCAGAACCACTGATAAAACTAGATATAAACGTATAATGTATAAATGTAAAGAGGACATTGGAAAATTGAGAGGGAAGAAGTATGATGGATGTGTGGAGGAGGTAGCGTTCCAAAAGTAAGTATTATGGAGCATTATGGGGTTTTAGTGGATAAGGTTTGATAAAAGAATGTGACCATTGAAACTCGGCCCATCGATGGGAAATCGCGGTTTTCAGGATCTCAAAAGAGACAGTTCATAAGGCACCGACACAGCAGGAGTCAAAGTGTCAAAGGAAAAGGGAGGGAACAAAAAATTTTCGGGTCTCTGAAAATAAAAGAAGGGAAACTTCTTCCACCTAAACTGAAAAACTAAATTCTTTACCTTCCATTACATTGAGAGAAGACGACCCGAACCAGTTTTAAATAAGAGGTTTATTGCTTGTTTTTTTTTTGTTTTTTTATAGGTTTTATGATTCTTAGGAACAAGGAACTATTCTATCCATAGAAGAATAAGTTGCCTCCACTCCAGGATCCAGTCTCGTTTACTTCAATAGATATTTTTTTTTTACTGGTTCACTTAAAACTTACTATGGCAGCCATTTAGTTTAAACTAATTGCAAAATTTTATACAAAAAAATACATTCTTAATAATATATGATTATAATTGCATATTGATATACTTATTATATTTCGATTGTAAAACTATTGTAAACAGCTTAACTAGTAAATTTGTTGGAGTTTATTGTACCACATCCTCTATCTACATATTATGAAATACAGTTAGATTCCCTTGTTTATTTACATTATTTATGGTGATTATAAATTAACAACTTACGAAATTGGGAAAGAAATGCGAACAAGTTAAAACGAGGGAAAAAATGTACAAATTCTATGATATAACGTGATAAAACAAAAACATGAAAGCAGGTATTTATAGCAGTTACAAGTAATTTTCTTGGTATGACATCTTCTGGACAGTTGGAATAGGTTTTTTCAATGCTACATTAGGTTATTATGTTTATTTCTTCCATTAATTATGCTGATTATTTATTATCACCTTTCGAAAGGTGGAAAGAGATTCAAAATATTTATTATTCCACCCTCCTTATACATATACAATATTCTACAGTTTAAATACTCAGTCCACTCCCGGAACACAAGATCCTGTCTCTCTTGACTTAACTCCTCCCCAAAAAACATACCATTGCACCATAGGTAGACTCTCACTACCTTCCCGAACCCTTCCGCCTCCTTTAGGCATCCCACACCCCTTATCCTTCTCATACATCCTTCAAATGGGACTCCCCTTAGTGAAAGGCACCCATCAATCCAAAATAATTTTCCTTTTATTTTTCCCTCATCCTATTTTTATAAGTTTGAGAGCTATGGAAAAAGAAACAACATACCATTGATGGCTTGTTTGCTCCGCAACCCTCTGGAATTCCCTACCTCATAATATACACCATGATTTATCCTTAAGAACCATCAAAGCTCTCTTACCTCACCCATTATCCAAAGAGAAGCTCGTTAGTCTGAGAACGGTTGATTATATTATTTTTTCTGACTTTTATTTTTGTATTTAGTTTTTTACTATATTTAGATAGATGTAACTTTTTTTGTTTTCTTTTTTCTTTTGTATTAATTTAATGGCATATTGAATTGTACAGACGTCAGCATATTGATTTTTTATCTATGACTTATTAAAAGGAATTTTTATTCTATTTCATAATTATTATCTTTTTTCCTAGAGAGATTTACACTTTTTTATTGCCATTATTTTTTTATTATGATGGATAGCTCTTTTTATTTGCCAGATGTGAATTTTTCATCTGAATATTAATAAGGGACTTTGTCCCAGAAGAATTTTTCTTTCTATTCTACTCTATATATATATATATTGGAAATAAAAAAACAACAACAGCTTGCCATGTAATTTTTAAAAAAATTAGCCTTTTCGTTGTATGTTTAAATTAATAGCCTTTTCCTTGTAAGTTTTAAAATGACCTTTCAAGCCAATTGAAAGGACCAAGGATCTAGGAGTCTTTAAGAAATATATTACATAACATCATGCTTTTAATCATGAAATATTTCCTGGTTACATATCTCTGAGAGCTTGTAGTAAGTAATTCTTTCAAATATTGTCTACATTTTCTGACATTCCATTTATACTGGTGTCAGTATTAAAACCACCTTTCTCCACTATTTTTAAATCGTTGCACCAGGCGAATCACCTAATCTTGCCGAATTAAAAAAATGTCATGTATTCGTTTTACATTTATTATTTCATAGAATCATGACATTGATTAGAATTTTTTTTTTTAATTTATGTTGTTTGTGTTTATCTACAAATTTCTAACAATCTGTTAAGATGATCATAATCATAATGGTATAAATAAATATGAGAATATGATTGCCATATATAATTAGAACTTGTAATATATATATAGGGTGTCCCAGAATAAACGCAAGATTTGAATTTGCCGCCATTCGTGCAGTAAAGTACTTGCAAAAAACAATTTTACAGCTGACAGTTTAGGGTTAGTAAAAATGGACCGTTACACGATAGAACAACATGTCTTTATTGTTTAACATTATCTCAAAAATAATGAATGTTTGGTGACCGCAGTTCGAAAATTTCATACAAAATATGGTCGGAATAGCGTTTTGACTTCATCAACTGTGAAGAAATTAATTGAAAAATTTAGGGAGACTGAATCAGCTGGAGACACTAAACACACTGGTCGTCCAAAAATAAGCCGTTCAAATGTCAATATCGAAGCAGTGCGTGAATGTGTCAAATGAGGCTGGTCAAGCAGTGACTGTTACTGGTGATAACACAGTTCTTTGGGCCGAAATTGGATGATATTGATGTGGCCAATATGTGGTTTCGACAAGATGATGCCACATGTCATACAGCCCATGAAACAATTCAAACATTGTATGAGACATTTCCAGGTCGGGTACTCTCTCGTTTCGGTGATCAGAATTGGCCCCCTAGATCGTGTGATTTAACACCTTTAGATTTTTTTTTTATGGGGTTATTTGAAGTTAAAGGTGTATGTCAACAAGCCCACATCCACCCGTAGATTCATTATATGGGGGTTTTCAATTTGTGAGTGTAAACAGGTTAGATTCATAAAGGTTTTTGTAACATAAGTTTAGTTTATATAGTATTAATTTAAGCATTTATTTTTGCAATTCATTTAAGTTATATTTCAAATTTATAAGAGTTAAGGCCAGATAAAGTTTTTGTTTTGTTGGAAAAGTGAAGTAAATTAAATTAATTTTTTTATCTTTATTTAAAAAATTAATTTGTTTGTTAGATTTAATTATTTATTATTTTCGTTACTGACGTAAAAAACTGTAAATAAAAATCGTAATTTTTTTTTGATTGTTCATGTAAAATATGATTGTGTAATTTCTGTTCATTATATTTCGTAAGATTAAATTGTAATCTAAGTTAAATACCTAAAGGAAAATTCCATACCTAGGACAGTGGCACTTTGGACTTTTGGTAGGGGAACTTGTGGGCCCAAGCCCATTTACGTCAGTGTTGAGGTAACGTCTGAAGGGTTAAGGTGTACCGATCTCAGACTTAATTGGCCATTTGGCCAAAATCATACCTATGACATTCAACGTTCCCCTTGGAGCTTGGAATCGCCGCCCATGCGGTTGGATTTTTTTTTGAGCCTCAACCTGATGACGACAGCTCTACGTTTTGTTTGCAGCCCGCACCCGCGAGAGCACTTGAACTGCAACTTGCCGCTGCGTGAATATACACTTATTTCATATATACACTAAAAGTGACGAGAATTTGGTTAATTCCTTTAATTATTAAGGATAAAAGACATTTTTTATTTTGAAACCAGTCTGTCTTACATTGGCAAATTTTATTATTATTAACCAGGCCTGGGTATTTTATTTTGCTCCTCATTTTTTTTTATGAAATTTTTTTTATAATATTCTGTTTAATTTTAGAATAAATGTATTGTGAATTGGCATCAACTCTTATTTTCATTAATTTACAGTCCACTAGTTCATGCTAATGAACCATCCTGTGTTTGAATTATCACTTGGAAGTATATAATACTCCACGGGTAGTTCAGCGTAAACAATAAGTATACAATAAATAGCAAATATTAATTGCAGTACTTATAAAGCTTTTCTAAAATCCTATTTATTATTGCAACCTCTTATTAATTACCCCTAATATTCAAATGGACTCTTTTCACAAGGGGCATATTCTTAGACAAAGTCAATGGCCAAGATAATTAGGAAAGTAATTAACAAAAGTTAATTAAATCAAAAAATTAAATTTTAGAAAAATAAAATAAGGGTAGACAAGAGGGGTTCATGTAGTAATATGTAATTAAATAAATAAATTTATATATATTTACGCGCCAACAGGATTTCTACCCATTCACTGAGATTAACTAAATATTGTTAATCAAGTGGGGATTTTTTTTCGTAAATCTGAAAGGTCTTCTTGCATAGCATTGTTCCTTCCTCACTCCAAAGAATCATAAAGCCCTTACAAAATCATATAGTTTGAGAAAATAGTTACAGAACTATGAACTATGAAGAACTATGTTACAAAAAGATACTACAAATGTTACTCAAAACGGAGGTCGTTCCTAAGTCTCAATAAAAGGGAAAGTCCAGAATTTGTTTAGTTTAGCTGAGCTAAGTGAGATTCTGAACTCAGAATATTCAAAACCAAGGCAGCGTATCGATCCTGCTGGAAAATATTTTCGTTGGCTGACAATTATAAAACATAATAAAGGTTGTGTTTAAACGTCGGAATGAAACCATATCGACAGAAAAACATATGTTAACACGAGCAGAAAAAAAAGGCTATATGCTATATAAATTAATTGTCTGAAAAAGTGGTGTTATGAATATGTCATTTTGAAATAACACTCTTGTTAAAAAAAACTTCTTATTACAACCTGTTATGAGACTGAATAGCACTGCATGACGTCAAATGTGCATATGTGGTTGGACAGCGGTGTAAAAAGTATAAAACTTACCAAACATTTAATTACATCAACGCATTGTGGTCTTGATAAAGTTAGTCTAGTAATTTCTACGAGAGCTTCGTGGAACACCCCCCCCTCCCCAGAAGCAGTCAAGACCCCGGCGGCACACCAGGTCCACATGCCAGGTAGACATTTCTTTTTCTCAGGGCACGGAAGCTGGATGGAGTATGACAATAAAAAACATGCCTCTTCTTAACATGTAGAATATAAATACACTTATACATGGTATTGAGTTTGTTATTGAGATTGATTAATTGCTAAGTTATTATTTGCATTGAACATGAGATGTATTGAGAAAAAAAATAAAATTATTGAATACCCGGTCATTTTTATGATCTTCAGAAAGCTCATTATGAAGTTGATACGTGCAAGGTACCCATATTCAGCTTTTACGCATAACTGAAAATATGACTTCACTTAGTTATTAAACTAGCTTTGAGTAAAGTCATTTTTTAAAATTACCTATGTTTCTCTAGAAGAAGCCGCAATAAGGAGACAATTAACATTTAATAGGTCAACAAATACAGAAGGAAGGAACCAGTTGCTGAAGCTGGTCTTTCTGCAATTTGTGCTGACGCGTTGTTTGTCCTCTGAACTTGCCCAAACTTGGCAAATAGTCTAACTCATTGATCTAATCAACGGTCAATGTATTAAAACTTAAACTTATACTTTGATTATAAATCAAAACTTCTGTTCTAGTGCAGTGCGCTGGAACATCTCAAAACTTAATTCTATATCATATCTTAATGCTCGGTTGTAAGCAATGTTTCAACTACATGAGCGCTAAACGCCTAAATGTATCTGGGATCAAACACTACGATGCAAGGTTACATATAATTCATTCCAGTATCTGATTAGTTTTTAATTTAATTAAGCATTATTCCAAGAATTGTAGGCATTTTACTTAACAAATTCAATATGAACTTTATTTATTATAAAAATAAAATTATTTATACTGTGGAAAAGCTTTTGTTGGTTATGATGTTAGTCTCGATTTCATGTTTTTACCACTTCCACTAAACCTAAATAATTTCCTTAGTGAAACTGGGTTTTTTTAAAGCGTACCAGTACAGTCACTTTGACAGGTTTGTCAACTGAATGATTTTCAGTTGTTACCAGTTTCCTTTGATGGGAGGTTCAGTCAAGAGCCAAATGTTAATAATTATATTTGACAGTTATCACTCCGAACGAGTCATTCTAAGGAAGAAATGATTAATGTCATTATTCAGAGCAATTAGTCAGAGGAGCGCGATGGCAATCTCCCCTCGAGAAATCTCCGCTTGTAATCTCTAAAATACAACCCTTCCATATTTGCATTACATCTTCAACGTGTATTAGTTATAATGCATTCCAGATGGGAACCTTCCTTTTATTTCCCTTCCATCGGCGGATCCCCCCCTCCACTGTATAATTCAGCCGACGCTGAACAAACACCATCTTTCTCTCTCTGTCAATTGTGTTTTATTTTTGCAAGAGAACCCACTACATTATCATAATGTACAGATCGTGCATCTGAAAAATATGTCAGACTTTGTTTTTGCAATATTTTCTCAAGCCATCGCATATTTCTTAACTGTTCGATAAGATTCTTTTATGTTTTTATTATCAATGTATTTTGCTATGTCCATGCATAATTATTACATGGAGCTTTCAAATGAATTATTGGGTGGAGTAAAAGTTCGTAAATGAATAGGTTTAAAATCCTACAAACTGTAATAGTGTAATTGAAGTCTTATATTTTATATTATAGTGAACTTATTTGGTACATAGGCATACTGCATATTTATCTTATATAGGTGCAGCAGGTAATAGTGAAGTTAAAGTCCTATATTTAGAATATTGTGAACCTAGGTATACCAGGTAATAGTGAAGTCCAAATACTTCACTACTATTATGACCACGACAATAAGCAGACATTTTGCACGTGATTCATATTTGAAATAATTTGTTATATGAGATATATGTGTTATATGCAATACAATATTGTAATTTTTTGTTTCAGGTAAGAATAATCGGCATCTGATTTTGGTATGTTTTTTTTTTAAATATATTTTAACAAGCTGTTGCGTATTATTTTTTAACATTTTATTATGCATTGACTTCTGCTGTCGCACTTAACAGAAATCTTATTAAATAAACATAATAATTGATGATTAGTTGCAAAACTACTTTTTCAGTTTCATAAATTTACATCATTTTTATAACTTAATAATGTTTATTGATTTTTTCTCCTATAAGATTGATATTGACACATTCATATGTTAATCTATAAAAGTATTGTAGTATTTCATTAAACCAAAACACTTTTGTAATAATAGATTTTGTTATTGTTTTTTTGGTAAAAACAATCTACTTTTATTTCCGATTTGGTATTTATCATTTACATCATTTCATATTATATATTTTATTCAATTCAAAGGCATATTTAGCATTTGTAGGACGTCACCAATCGTACTGTAAGGATAACAATTACGACGTGCATTTTATACGTAAATGTATCATTTATTCAGATAATATTTAAATGACCTTAGAAAACAAAGTTAACGTAGAGTTTATTTGTAGTTGAGTGTTGTTCCCCTTTATCAATTAAATGAGGTGAACATATCCCAATTACGAGAGCTAGAAAGTTTCGCTTGATTGGCAAATGGATAAGAATTGATAATTTTTATTTATTACCTATCATTATTTCAATGTCCTGCGTTAGGCCATTTTATAGCCAAACTATAAATGCTAGATTATGATTAGGTAATAGTGGGTATTGTTTATCTTCACAGTCATTAATCGTATAAAAAAACTCTATAATTAACTTTCATGTTTAATTACATAAACATTGACTGAGTACTATTTGCAATACTACACCAGTTAATAAAAAATTATTTTATATAATACGAAGATTGTGCCTAACGTGACATACTATAAATTTATAAATATAGATATATATATTAATATATTGTATAAAATAACGACCCCCATATTTAGGCACATCATTATTTCTCTTATGGGTATATTGCATAAAGAGAGTTGCTTAAACATGTATTCTCCTGCTAATTTGAAATCATTAACTGTTTTTTTCTTTTTTTTATTCAAGATAAAAAAACATTTTGAAGGATATCCAGTCTTTATGATGTTGTTGTGATTTCCTAATCATTCCTCACAACCTCTAACAACGCCACATGAATATTAATTAGTAACGTTTTTAAAAAATAAACAATCAATTCATATTTTTGCAACTATCTATATCATTTATCAACTTCAATCTTTTATGCTTTTGAAGTAATATTAAACTGTCAAATGTAATAAAATGAGGGAAAATAATTAATAAGTTGAAAAAAATTAGATAACATGCTATAGAAAACCAAAACAATGCCGTGTCACGAGTTAAATTTATTATATTTTATGTAACATACCGTTATTTTTAATGTGTAATTAATTCAACGATTTCCATCGTAGGATTACAATTTATTCTGACATTTTTGTAATTAGCGTCTTAGTATTGTGCATGTGTTCTTAACATATAATTATCGTGATAAATTGGAGATTATCTCGTTTATGCAAATATAAATAGGCTGTACGAGCTTGTACAAAATTATATGCAAATCGTCTTTGTGAGATCTGATATATCCTCCACATTCCATATAAATCCTTCTATGGTTCCGTAAAATGCAAATTTGTTCGTGGTCCCTTCCTCGCGAATAAAAAAAAAAAAAATTAGTTATTACAAATTTTGTTGTCGTCGTTTACGCTAATTTGAATTTCGAATAAAAGTCAGCTTTTACGGACATCATATTAAAAAAAAATAAATTGTTTCAGTTTTTTTTCAAGGCAGGACACGATTAAGCGATCCAAAACCTTTATTACTTATTTTTGAGGGGCTAGGAAAAAACAAAAACAAAGAACCTTAACGAAATAATAAAGTCAGACACGACACAGATCGCGTTACACAGACTCCATAGCGGCACGTCGCATTCCGCACAAGGACAGGCTGGTTTTTGCTCGCTCTTCAATCAGAACAGGACAGGACTAACGATGCGACCCTGGGTGACACCGCTTCTAATCTTACCTGATTAGTTCGCAGCTAGATCTTAGATAATACAATATACGTGGATGGAATGATTGGATAAGTAATTGACTCTTAGGCAGGCCTGTTCAGTGATAAGAGTAAGGTTTCAAATAGGGTTCTTAGTGGTTTTGTTTTTTTTCTTTCTATTATTTATTTAATTCTGAAGGGAGAAGCTCTACTTTCAAACAAGTAGAGAGCGATCGTTTATCGCCTCAATTCAGACCGATGAGTTCTATTAGTTTTAAAAATGGTCTGAGCAATCTGAAACACTAAAAAGCTATGTTGACAAAACATTTGATAGTACAAGGCTAATATATAATAACGTGGAAATAGTCGACCTCATATCTGATAACCCCTCGCTTTACTCATTATCAGGTTTCTCAAGCCATCGCTTGAACAATATTGTTGATAATTCTGATTTTGTCTCCAATCTCCTAAAAAGAAAACAATGCTATTCCAAAATGCTCCAATTTCGGGTGCTGACAATCGTATTAATTTATAATGAAGAAATACCATTATTATCAGTAAGAGCGATTTCAATGGTATTTCATGTGTCAGTAAATTAGCTATTTAAATTTTGTTCGATTTTCAGTGATCGTGGTAACAAATAAAATTTAAAAGTATTTTTTTGCCAAAAATTCTGAATCGCTTTATTATTATTATATTCCTTTATTGTGCTATAATTAAAATCTGCCTTTTATAAGGCAATAAGTAATTAAGATAAATGCTCTCATTCATACCATATTTACAGTTCATCATTCACTCGCTCATTCATACATTATTTACAGTGAGCCCAGAGACCCCCAAATCCACATGCGAAGAGATAGCGGAGTCTTGGGAAGTCCCCCACGCTCCTCTGTCAGTCGCGTCACCGGATACTAGCCAGTGGAGGCTGATCAAGAGCGCGAGAGCCACAGACTCTCAGGACATGATTGGAGACACTGGCCATTGCCAGGACTCCCACTGTCACGCGTTTATAGCAGGTCACGAGGCCACTGCCGTTTCAGTCTCCGAGGAGGATTATAGGGATGAGTGGCGCAGTGCAATGGCTGTGCTACAGGATTAGGGTATTTGGAAAGGCTACTGTGGAATTTCATAAACTTGAAAGGGATGAGTTCTAGAATGTAGGGTATATTAAGGTCGTTATGAAGGGTTATAAGTTTTTTTTTTGTTTATGGAACTGAATTTGAATGTATTTAAAAAAATAAATAAATATAGTTTTTGTTCAATATTGATGTCAACAAATTGTCAACGGGTATATCGGTAATCGGTAAGGGAAGACTAGTGCCCCCGGGATCGTGCCCCTGGTGGGACAGGACTCAACAGGTGGTGGGCAGTGCTATTTTATTCAGTGTGACTGCCCGTGCGGCCAACTCAGACCATCCCTTTGGCACTTTCTCGACTTGTTCGGTCAGATTACTCATCTTAGTGCTAGCTTTGCATAATATATTACTTATTTAATAGTTTAGATTGTACTGAATCGGAAAAATAACTATAATAGATATTACCGCGTGACTGAATTTGATGGGGCATCAGCATAGGCCGAGGCTAGGTTTCATGATACAGGCATATTGAAAAAACTTGACATTCAGTCAATTCAGTCATCAATTCATACTGGGGCCTGCTGCAGACACACATCGTCAAACATACATGTCGAAACGATTTCCATTAATATATTTGATGGAAACTCCAACATATATAGAACATATCTATCTATATCTATAGAAAACTCCAACAAAAAAGAACATAATTACTAAAACTAGTAATATCTTGTCGAATTTGACTTACGACATACCCAGAGGGTACTAGTCCCAGCATGGAATGTTTCTGCGGTCCAATGATACCCCTCCTAGGAGACATGCATTACACGTAGTTGATTGAGTGATACGTGTCTTGAGGATTCACTTGACAAGGCATTACTCCATTAAGACAATAGGGCGTTTTCCATGTTCGGAAAACTACGGCGGTTTACACAGGTGTTGGTATGGCTATAAAGCATTAACGAACTAAATACCATATACAATAATGGTTGCTCGCAAACATTTAGCTGGCATTGTTTTGCATCTACTAAAAAAGGAATTTGCTTACGACACGAGGATAGGTGAGGCTGGAGTGGTTATGAAACTACTAAAAAAGCGAGCTTAGCTTTCAAAGGAGAGTACCTTTAGGTCGTTTTCGATCTCGCGATCCGGAAATAAAAGAAATACGAGCTATTAAAATAAAATAAAAAACTTTCTTTAATCGAAACCGGTATGGGTTTTTGAAGCGGAGAAAACTGTTTGGTTACGTAACCTAATTGTTGCTTATGAGGCGAACCTTGTTCCTCCAACTCTGACACACCACGATTGATAAACACCATTCCTTCAGATTTCTTGTTCAAACCTAAAGGTATCAGAAAAAAGATTTTTCATTAAATATTAGATATCTCGGTCAGTGATGGTTCGTTCAAGAGCCACGAATTTCTAATCTAAAAGCACTTACGCCTTCTAGCAGTGATATGAAAATTCTTTCATTTCAGGGATTCGATTCTACGCCAGTCGCTCACTCATTTACTCTCAAAATGTCCATATTAACTGACCGATTCGTCAATTTCGTGTTCGATCTGTTGTCAAGACCTAACAAACCACACGCTTGATCTAGCCAACTAACGCAAAATTATCCGTTTCAAGCTAGGGAAAACGTATGTTTAACAATCAGGCACTAACGACATAGTTCTCTTGTATTCTCACTTATGATAGGCAAGTTTTGTCACGATTCAATGATGAGTGCAATAATTAGTTAAATTTGCTACGTTGCATTTATCTCATCCAAGGTAAAAAATGAACGACTTGTATACTGCTGATCCCAATTACTGAAAAAAGTTAATTAATGCCGTTTCAGCCACTTATCCGTTCATTTACGTAAGCACTTAGTTCATCTGAGTGAACGGATCTCTTAAGAGACACGACCCATCTCTGACTCTAGAAGACGGGATGACCCCTTACAGTGGCAAGATAGACCTGCTGCTGCTGCTACAGTGAAAGTTATGCAAATCCCCAGTGAAGACCGGTCTCTGTTGAGGCAGTCTGCGACTGCATACCTCCAGCGCTGGAGCCTCCAGTAAGTAAGTGTCTGAGGACTGTTAGCGCTAAGTGTTATCGCTCCAGTTATGTCACTACTGGATCTGTGTTAACGCTAACGATGTCGCTTCAAATGATACCCATTGTGATATTTCAAATGAAATTAATTTTTGTTTAATGGTTCACTTAGACTCAGGCAGCTTTATAACAGTTAATGAGAAGTATTGACTTTGACCACCAAGTGTGAGGATTGGGTAGGTGAAGGGTTCTAACCAACAGATTTACTAACGTTTGTACTAATGGTAAAACTATCCCAATCTAGAATAACTAAAAAATATCTATCAATTATTTTTTAGTTTTTATCGATTATGTTTAATTCAAGACCCAGTCATTAAACTATTATAGTAGTGAAGTACTCGTACATGTAATTTATTTTTGGTTGAGCTGCTGTCGCAATATGCTAGTGGATCGGAACACCTGGTGGTTACAGCGTAATAATGTCCATTTGATCCGTAGGGTACTTTTTTTCTTTTTTATTCTGAATGTCCACGAGTTGTAAAATCATTATCACAACCCAAACTTCGCTGGGTGCCGCAACTCCCAAGACGCCTTCATCAACCATGATCAACATGACAGATGACTACCGTAGTTCTGAGACATTAGAAAGTGCGCCGTTAAAACAATCACTCACCGAGGGAGATACTGATACTCTGCCAACATATATATCATCTCACCAAGCAGGACATTTCTCAATACAAACATCCATGATTGCGCCAGTTCAGAGAGAATTTAACTTTCCAAAAGAGAAATGGCCGGAGACTGGGAGCAAAACTTTTCCAATCACTGGAGAGTTAATGGAAGATCTTATCCGCTGTTTGTGCCCTATCTCTCTCCTATAACCTATCCTATTAATTCCAATATTTCATTTTTATTTTTCATTCTTACAAAACATGCTGTGGGTCGTTTTACAAGCCACATTTACCATAATAGGGGTTTCTTATTTAGTATATCGAGACATATTCCCCAGGAGGGCAGTACTAAATCAAAAAGCAAAAACTCTTCAGGTTGCTACACTAATGTGAAAATTCATCTTGCTTCATACGCATTTTTAATAATAACTACTCAAAGGAATTATTTAGTTCCATATTGATTGGGAAATCGAAGGATGAAATACGATAATTATTCAATATTCAGTAACACTCCAGAAAGAGACAACGTTTTGTCTATTCAGACATTTCCCGGACTAAAAATTAATAAAAAAAGACTAATTTTTTATTACTGAGAACTCCACAACCGAAAACTAATTTAAAAGCAAGGAATTCAATATAGAATCGATATAAATGAATCTATTTACAATAGGTCAATATTATATGGCCTGTAGCTTGGATACATTTTATACAATTTTCCGCTGTGATTTGCGACTGTTACGTAGGTACAATGTGCATTATACATGTCTAAACGTGTTTAAAAGTGATCACCTTATGAATCATAGACTTAAAACTAACTTACAACAAAATCTTAACCTCATATTACCCAACGGCCTGTTGCCTTCGATGGGGGAAAGGTCGTGGGGTCATAGCGCTAAATACTGGGTTTGTTAGATGTTGCAACGACTCAAAAAACTTGATGTGTCTCCGTTAAAATGTTTATTCATTGATTCACTTCATTGGTTACAATATTGCCACTGCGCACGTGGAAGCCGTGGAAATGGACAGTTTCTCCAATCATGTCCTGAGCGTATGTGGCTCTCGCACTCTTCGTCAACCTCCACTGGCTCGTATCCGGTGACGCGGCTGACGCAGGAGCATGGGGGACTTCCCAAGACCCCGCTTCCTCTTTCGCATGCGAGGGAGGTGACAAGCATGTGGCCTTCAGGCCTCTGGGCTGCTTGTAATTTTAGCACAATAAAGAATTATTATTATTATATTGATTCACAATTGTCTACCTAACTACCACGTGAGTGAATGTGCTGTAAACATGACAAAACGGTCCAGAGGCCCCCCCAATTTTGGTGAAGGTTGCGATTGTCATTTCACCTAAGTAATATCTATGGTACTACCAAACAACGGAATGATAAATTGGCTATCTTTTCAACATGAATACCATCGTACACAAAACCGTTATATTTTGACGTGTAACAAGGAATAGGCTAGAATCGGATTAAGGATCTTGAATGGTTGTTCAATTTTGAATTGCTAATTTCGTGATTTATGCTTCGCCCAAAGACAGACGCTAAATGAAAAGGTAAAATATCCGAGAAGAGATGAAGAGAAAGGAAATAGAAAGCTCGTTACAGTGACAGGATATAAAGGAACTGCGCAGCCGTAATAAATGCTTGCCGAGCCGTGAATGGTAAATGTTTACTCCCAACAATAAATATTATAAAGCTGGCGGTTGATATGTGCTTTTGCTGTTAAATGGTGACCGTAGCGTACCATATGGTTTAGTGCCCCTAATAGTTCAATGACTATTTCGAAACTTGCAGTTCGGAGTAAAATAGTAAAATCCTCGTTAAAACATACAAAATCTCGCTGGTTTTTACCTATAAGTCTAATGTGTTATGTATGGTCATTGTACCCAACTCAATCATTTTGATCAAGATTAATTAAGACCCGGCTAAATCAAAAGTACTAGCAACACCATACATAGATTAATTTATTACGTGACCCTAGAAAAAAAATATTAGTAATCGTATTGACTGGGTTATTAATTTTAAGAGCTCGACGTCATTAACAATATGTAATATTTATAACGAGCTATTAAGTCATTGATACTTTCATTAGCATCGTAAAACTAATGCCATAAGAAGTACTTAAGAGTGATTAAATAGTTAATAAATTTCTCATTACATAATAAGAAGCTAACTAATAAGAATTAAAAATTGTATTAACTACTTTTGTACCTACCATTCTGTGCTCCATTTGATTATCCATCGCTTACATATTAAAATACTAAGTTTGTACTCAAATAAATATTTTTTGTTGATTTTTGCAAAATTACTTTCATTGTTTATACTTAATTACAAGATCGTTTATGGCCTGAATTACCAAACTGTAATAAACATAATTTTTTATTCATTAATATTTACATAGTACTTCCTTCTTCTTCTTATTGGCCGTATTTACTCTCCTTAACTGGAGGTTAAACCTATTGCTCTAGGTTTGAGGTGGTTTCGAATATTTCGTAGGTAGAGTTCGATGTAGACTTACGGTAAAAAAAAATGAGTCGGAGTATTTTAGGTTCTCCCATAGAACCTATTACTTAGAAAACTATTGCCTATAGCCTTACCTATAGGTTGCATATATAGATTACATCTGCGATTTAATTTAAAACCATTATTTTTCTGCTTAATTATTCAATCTCATCTCTACTATTATTGCTGTTACTATTCAGTTTCCCTTGTATATAACTAATTATGTATATATTAGATACTCAACACGTATATGTATGAGATGGTGACTCGGCGAGCAGAAAGTATATTTCCCCTACTGTCAGCCACTCAGCCATAATTGGATTACAGGAATGAACAATATTTCATAAAGTTTCCTAATTTAAATTTATTCCTACCCCTGGGATCTCTCATTTCTTGATGGGAAATAAATTTGACATAAAGGATATTGTGTAGTAAACCCACCCCTCCTACCTCGAATGAAATAATACAATACAAGAAAATCATAATCCACAGTATTTATTCAGAAAGCTCTCATAGCCAAAAGATCTGAAAGATTAATGATAATCTTAATGGAACTCTCCCCGGTGGAAGGAAAATTTTCATTTTAATATAAAAGTTTTGTGCGCCATTAAAATACTGGGGGGGGTAAGGGGGGGCAAGCAAGTCGCCCTTTTCGCCACCACCACTTTGGGAATTATTCATGAAGCGAAAATCCAAAACAAAAGATCCTCGCGGAATGGATTAGTCGAGTGAAATGTATTTGAGCGCTGGAATGGCACAACAGGACGGCTAGGAAGGGAATAAATTTAAATCTGATATTTGGGAGAGAACTTTTGTGTTTTGTGTTGTTGGTTCGAGCCACGCCGGGGGGACGTTTATTGCCCTAGTGAGGGATTTATTGTTTCCTGCCGGCGTGATTCTCGGCGTCTGTCAAATCTACTGTAGTTTATTGAACTGTTTAATCTTATGCACTGACAATTACGGCTCTTTCTGTTTTTTTTTCTTTTATTGTTGCAAGGAAGGAATGTTATATTACTCATTATTAATAGTATCTTTGTTATGCACGACACGAGGCTGTTTTCTCAACACAAAACAAAACAATAAATAAGCAATTACGTCCGCTGTCCACAAGACCTTGATTCATTATATTCACACATTTTAAGAATAGTTATTTTATTGTAATAACCCATTAAATAAAGTATATTTTTAATTGCATACGACCATTATTCGAATCAATCAAGACTGGTTAAGTCATTAAATCAAAAATACAATAATAAACCATCCATCTCTCCACTCCTCCCTAAAGAACCCCTCATATAAACAATTTTTGCAATCTTCAATAATTAACCGTGTATTGATGAAATTTGTTGAAGACTTGTTGGTGTGGCAAACAGGAATACTCACACCAATTATTATGAAAAAGGCTCTCATGCCATTAAAAGTGACTGTGGGTGAGCGGTGCATTTTCCAATGCCAAGCTGTGACCAAATTGCCAATCCCCTTCTCTTTTCTTTTGAAGTTATCCCAGAAAACGACTGAAGATTTTAATTTTCTTATTTTTTAGTTCCTTTGAAAAACAAGTAGGGGTTCTCCATAATCATTCGTTCAGTTCAATTGCCTTGCCATATTATGACATTTTGATGACTTAATGCGCATGCCTGTGCGGCATCGGTTATGTCCTTTACTCATAATTTCTAGATCGGTCCGTTACGCTAACTTATCTACACATAGCCCTATGCAACCCCTCAGAGTGTCCCTTCCCTCCAGATCAAGCGGAAACTAGAAGACAACCCTCAGAAAAACTTATCAAATGCCCTACCTAGGTGTCCTATTGGACTTGAATGTCCCCTGCGGAACGACAAGAACTAGACAGCCGAGATCGTAAAGACCACAGATGGAGTCAAAGAAGAAAAAAAAAAAAAAAAAAACCTGGAATAAACTGCGGTAATAAGGCCATTTGTAAGAAGTCCCATCCTTTCAAGTTTTGGTTGACTCGAAGCGAAACGGTCTAACTTTTCTTACTTCTTACGATTTTTCTTTCCCATTTTATCTCGTTCTTCTTCTTTTTTTTTAATATTTCAGTAGTTTAAATGGATTTTTCCTGTCTTTACTTGCTCGGTAGAAGTTTTAATGTGGCAATTATATTCGTGTCGTTACCTCACTAAATACATAAACTGGAAAAGAAGTTGTGAACGTTGCTGCCATGGTCTATTACTATTCTTACATCAAGTTTGAAGTGTTGGTTCTACAATCTTCAGTAGTGAACATAAGTTCCTAATGTTCTATTGCAGGTTGGTAAAAGGTATTACATATATTCCTTTTTTACATTATATTCCTTCTGTACACATATATAGGTTGTTTATCTTGAATATGAAAATGAACTATGATGTGGTAGTTAATAAAAATGTGCGTTTAAAATCCCTCTGAAACTTTATTTAAACTTTAATTAAACAAGATAAATGCAAAGCCTCATTAAGTAGTTGTATTTCCTGGATTCCTCAAGGAATTGTCAATTTATTTAATAAAGGAAATAATCTTATATCTGGGATTTTCTAGTTTGGGTCGCTAAAACCACACCTTCAATAAGCTATTCCTTCACCTACACACGTCTCCTTTTTTTACTGAACCAAGATTTCTCCTGAGCATTGCTGATCTATGAAAACTAGGCGGACGAAATTCATGAACAGCCAGATTTGCTTTATCAAATTATTTTCTGGTTCATGGTGGCTTTATTCATAAGCAAAAGTTTTCTATTAACTTTAGCCATTCAAAACATCTCTTCGTCTAAGATTTCGTTCGTGGGAATGCCACATTCATGAATACACATACCTTAAGGTGATGATACGATAAAGAAGGTAATTTCTGTTCTAAGTGTACTCTGTAGATGACAGCCTTGAACCTAGAGCGCACACAGGTTGAGACCTAATAGCCAACAGTGACACAGAATAACCAACATTGAATGGCTCCAGATGAGGCAGCATCTTAATGGCCTTACTTCATCAGTCCTGGAGATTGATGATGCTGCTCCGCATCACCGTCGATGATGCTGCTCCGCATCACCGTCGATGATATGCTCCTCTTTCCTCCCCCCACCTCTCTCTTTTTCTGTCTACTACTATTGGATTTTCTCTCTTCTCTACACCTTCTCTCAGTATCGTAAGCTTCTCTATGTTCTGTATCAAGAACATTATTTATGAAATCATTAGACAACTGCTAAAATCATTTAGAAACCAAACTGTTTTTTTTAATATACACATATATTATAAAGTGGGGGAAAATGCCAAGAATTTACTCCACTTCCTACATGCGGGCGTGGGTGGGTCCATGGGCTGGGTATGTTTGTGTATATGAATTAATAAATGAATGAACTGTACATATAGCGCGAATAAGATGACTATTATCATAATTACTTATTGCCCAAACAGGGAAGATTGTAATGTCATTTCAATAAATAATAAATAAATGATTCTGAGAAATAATAATTACTTTCGACAAAAACTACTCAGGTTCTTGAAAAGCCTTTTCAATAAATAAAATAATACATTTTTGAATATTGATCCTGTCACTTTGTCCGTGACTGCGTTCTACACAATTTCTCCGGATGAAATTTCATTTATACTTAATAACAAATATAATTAAATATTTTCAATTAATAGCTTCTGGGGGTTTGAATCTTGTACATGGATATAATGGAGATATTAACATGCATTGATTGTTACACTATACGCAATAGTAGAATATCACTTTTAGTAGACTAAACCTAATGCTACAGTCAAAAGCCATGTAAACTCAATTTTATTGTTGTTGGGCGGTATTCGACATAATGACGGACCTCCTGCATAGAACGATTGAGCAAACAAGCAAAATAGGAAGGATTCGATACCTGGCTGAAGTCAAATTAGACTCATTGCTGCAATTTGCTACACGCTATCTGGAAAAAGTCTTTTATCTGCCTGTCTATTTCCCTGGTTAGGCTGACATATTTAATGATATTACTTTGCTTCCTATATAATATCTCATCGTAAAAATATTCAATTATTCTCCAACTTTAAATGTATAGTGGACTTGATTTTCAAAGTATAAAATTAAGACACTACTTCTATACTCTGTTATATAGTACTGTTCATTTAGTAGAAACATTCATGTAACAATAAATATGTTCTGTATATATAATAAATATATTAATAGCATATATAATAATAAATTTTACATTATTTAAAGAATTATTGAGAATTTGTACCATTCTAATCAGTTATTAGTAAGACAGTAGGTGGGAAACTTTTCGTATCAGCTCCGGCAACCATTAGATATTCTTTATCTACTGCTGTTGCGCATTTATTATTTATGTAAGTTAATGTTCTTTATATCTATGTCGTTTTTAGTCCATTGCAATTGAGGAAGGAGTGAGAATAATTCTTCTTATACTTCCAGAAATGGGCTCTCCTCTCCCCATACGAGTTGGATAAGGTAAGCAGGTTGGATTTATATGTATATTTGGCGTATAATAATTAAGTTATCAAACCAGGAGTATCGAACAGTTAGTAATCAATTTTCTACAAACAAATAGGCAGAAGCAGAACTCTAGGAATTTAGTGCTTCTGCTTTATTTTTACTTTTTTTAAATTACTTGAGGTAGAAAATAAAATTTCTTATAAAACATCTTTATTGTCTTTCCACTTCTGATAATTTCTTTATTATTGTAATAGCGCTTTCGACAGCTCTAAGCTGGCATCTTCAGTTATCTCCAATTGGTTATGTGGGATATTTAACTCAGCTCCTCACTGGGAGCGTGGATGTAGCAGCCCTGATTAAATAGATAAAAATATACTATTGTTTTAGATGAGTAACATATTCCACATAAACAATTGGAGATACCTGAAGATGGCAGCTCAGAGCTCTCGAAAGCGCTGTTACAATAAAGAAGAGGTTAACAGTTGTGGAAAGACAATAAAACTGTTTTATAATTATACCATTCCACAATCCGTCATTTTTTTAATAAGATCTCTGGTTATTTGTTGTTATGGCGTGTTTTCCTGTCACATTTGCCCATCCGAGCATCTTATAAACTGGAAGTGGTCTGGCTGTGATTCGTTTTTCGAAGTTCTTGAAGCTATTTTGTTTCCTCTGATATGCCATCCTCTGTTACGTTTCTATCTTCTATGACTATCATACTGGATATTCCATACCCGCATAACTCACCTATGAGGGTGTTGACTATTAAGTACCTATCCACAACACTGTTCTGGTAGGCAGTGTCAATAGAATCGCTGAGACCAGCACAACTGTGGAAGACTTCCGCAGACTCAGGACGGCCGGGGTGAGTGCCCACTATACTCTTCACCCGTCGCAATCTTGATCCAGCCAGTCCAAATTATATTCCATTATTTCCTAATTACTAGCCGTCAGCAGGTAATCACAGCCATTACCCACTGGGGTGGTTATAAACTAGGATCTTACCTGTCCGACCAGTTCCTCCTTCTTATCAGATCTGGCGATTCGAAAGATCTTTGTGCGTACAGATATAATGTATAGGTACTTCATGATTAAAAATTTTCTATATGTTTTTAGTTTTTTTTTTTTCTTATTTAACCGAAGTGATATAGTCTAAACTTACGTTTCTGTTTTATCACAGAAATAAAACAACCACTTTGTCTACTCGTTTCTAATTAGTACATAGTTCCATGACTTCATCTAAGGTCACAAGATTATTGAAGTGGTCACATTTTAACTGTTATATTTTTGTGTTATGGTTATCCCATATTAATAATAATCCAAAGCGAAACACCTCATGCGCTTGTGTGATTAGCCTTAATTTTTTTTCATTTAAGTAGGTACTCATTTAACCTCACGAGGCAGACCTAAACCCGATCAGACCCATCCATAAAAGAAGAAATCTTTGGGTAAAGTCGGGATCAAATCCAGGTCTCCTGAAGATTGCATGCTTAATTAAAATTAGACCACAGGGACTGTCAGGTTTATCCCATAAACAAATTTAATTTATTTTACTGAGTTTACAGAGTAATTATTGCAAAGACCCATTGCACGAAATTGGGTTTGTGGTTTGCCCCCTCGTTTAAAACATGGTAGTAGGCGATAATACTCGGATTTTTTTACCTCTTCAGCCCCAGTTGTCCCTATTCTATGAAATTTATAGTTTCTGTCGGATCCACGCCAAATTTGGCTTGAGTGGTTTTAAGTTAGCCCCGACTATATCATTTAACAACGATACAAAGTAGGTACATATTTCGTAGACGCGTGCTAGAGAGCACATTCTCACATAAGGTATACGATAGCACACATACCGCGACCCCTATCTGTTCTACAGTTGTTCATTATCAATTACTTCCTCGTCCATATCATTTGTTGTTTGTTTTACTTCTCCATTGTTTGCTAATCGGCCACAATTTTTATATATTGTCCTGTCAGCTTATGCCGTCACGATGACGAGCCATGTCACGCCTGATAACTCTCTTGAAAATAAAATAAAACGAATAAAAAACGATTCCGGTGTACGTGATAAGAAGTATGGACCATTTACAGGAGAAAAAAATCATAAACAGTTTGCCCAGTGCGGTTTTGGTTTTGAACTACTGATTTAAAAAAAAAAAATTATTATTTAGAATACTTTCTAAGCCTTAAGCGCTATTCCCGAGATATGGACCTATATTTAAAATGACCAATAAAGATGATGGTCACCATTATTAAAATTACCGTTATTAAAAACTCAGAAATGATCTACTTTTTATTAATCTTTTATAATTTCAACTTGTTCCCTGTCATATAAAATCATTAAAATCCCTATTCTACTATACAGACTTTTTAAATTACAGAGGGGTCCAAAAAAATGTATCCACTGTTTAAAAGTCCATAACTTGCAAACTAATTGACGGAGTTGTCTCATTTTTGGTAGTGTAATAGTTTGTAGTTCCGGCAATCGCCATACAAGCGTTGTATTCCTTTGTTTTGTTTTGTCAGATGACAGCCGCCAGATAGTTAGTGTTTTATTGTTAGTTGTACCTTGTTACTCGAGTAAACATGGCTGGCGTAAGGCTTACATTTGATGAAAGGAAGTCTGTTTTAAAGTGGTATTTTAAGTATGAAAACATTAATGAGGTTCAACGGCGATGGCGAAACGTGTATCAAACAGAGCCACCGACACTTTTAACGATTCGTCACACTTGAAACAAATTTGAAGCCGAAGGCTGTGTTAAAGATGTACACAAACAACGATCTGGACGACCTGTAACAGTAACAAGCCCATTTAACTCCCATCTTGTGTTAGAACAATTCACTCGCTCACCACAGAAGTCTGTGAGACAGTGTGCCCGTGAAACTGGAGTGAGTCGCTCAAGTGTTCGGCGAATTTTGATATCTTTAAATTGGACTTTAAGCTACACTTTCACCAAAAATGAGACAACTCGGTCAATTAGTTTGCAAGTTATGGACTGTTAACCAGTGGATACATTTTTTTGGACCCCTCTGTATATTGATTTATTTCATAATAAATAAAGTTTTTTATTAGAATTATAAACAGATGTATTATAGAACCATGTACCATATGAACAATAATGTAATTCAGATAAATAAATTCAATCCTGGCTAACAAAAAAATAACAATACATCAAAAAGTAAAATAATAAAATAAAATAAAGCGTAATCTTCAACAAAAAAATAAAAAAGAACCATTAAATAGATGCTTACATGAATCGTTAAAGTTCTGAGACACTGTAACTGCCTTTCTTCAGATTTCCTATTTATTTGTAATATTTTTCTTTAATATTAAACTTTTCTTGGACTATAAAAATATACAATAAAGACATGAAGCAGTTATACTCCTATAGTATCCTGCCTCTTAGATCTGACTAGAGGAATAACACCACAGCTGACCCGGAGACCACCACCCTCCCTTTCCCGCGCCCGCCCTTTAGAAATATGGCGGGAATAAATCAGGCGAAATAACCTTCAATTAATCAAAAGTATAAAGGGCGAAGAGAAAGTTAGCGATACATAACTTTTGTTAAACTACCCTTTACAACTGTTTTAGCTCTACCCCCCTCCCCTCCTCAATTCATATTTCTTCTTTTCTCCTTTTTCATGCCATTTTTCTCTCATCCGGAATTGAATAAATATTCTGACTACCATTTTTTTCTCTCTTTGTTATTTATCTTTTTTTTTCATTCTTTCAAACTTAATAAATCTTTTTTTGTTGAATTTTCAATCGTTATTTCCCTATTGGGCTGCATTCCGAGAATTCTTTTTCGAGTATTAAAGTAAAGCCAGGAATTTTTCAGCTTGTTTGTGAAGGACACTTAAAAACAAAAATTTCTTCAGAATCTCAACATAACTATGTAAAACATCATTAAATTTCCTATTCTAATCATATTTCATAATAAATATTTTTTTTTTTAAAGAATTAAAAACAAATTTATTAGTATACTAAGTACCCTATGAACAATAATAAAGTTCAAATAAATAAATTCAACACTGGCTAACGAAAAAAAAACCAATACATCAAAAATTAAAATAAAAAATAAGTAAATAAGAAAAAATAATAATAAAAAAAAACATTTCTATAAATAGATGCATACATGAATCGTTACTGTCTGCATTTAATACTAAACTGAAATAGATGCAGGTAATAATAAAGGACTTGGGATAGTTATGTTAAAGCATAATGAAGTGTTATTCTATGTAAGTGATCTAGTGTTCTCCTATCGAGCCTTGGTGAAGAAAAGCCCTTCAATAAAGAGACTTGCGCATCTAAAGCAGAACTTGCCAAGCAAAAATGTACACGCTTAATTATTTTAAATAAGAAATACGTATTATTATCAGAAGAGATCAACCTATATTTGAGGAAGTAAAATAAATCCGCTGTCTTTCTAGGGATTAAAACCCAGAAGAACACCGTACGAGAGAGGCCATACAAGGGTGTTAACTCCTAATTAATTATAGATATAAGTGTATAACCTAATTATATAATTACCTAATAATATAATTATAATTAATTATAAATATATAACCTAATAATAATAGATAATTACATATAAAATAAATAAAAGTGTTAATGAAGCATAGCAAAAATAAAACAAATAAAGATTATCTCGATTGATACTTTTGATAAAAAATGTCAGTCAATTTATTTAAATGATGACTATAGATCTGAATAAATAAATAAAACTGGATCGACCGACCAGGTGTATAGAATTAAAAAAAAAATTAATATGGGAAAATGAGGGTAGAGAGTAATTAAAAGTGGTTAAGCAAGCCCGAACAAATAAATATGTTCATGCAATTAGTTTAATGGAAAGAGAGGCCATGGTGGCTTTATAACCTAAGGCTTTATTGGTCTCTATCCATTAGTCTGCCGTTGTTCTGGTCTCGTCCTTTATTTTTTTTCTCTTGCTCCTCCTTCTTGCTCTTGTTGTGACCTGGAGCCGACAGAAAAAACCAGGTCTCGGTCAGTCGGTTCCGAGGGTCCTGCCCTTAATCAGGGTTGAGGATGTCTTCTTACCTCGGCCCTGTCTCATTCTGGGGCAACATCTTATTCCGATCACGTACTGGGAAGAAGATGTGGCAGGATCACGCTTTGTAATTCGATAGATACGGACGGCACTATGTTAGAGTTTAGTGTTAGAAATTGACAGGTTTTTAAATATTCATAATGAGTTCATAATTAGCCTGGGAAGTAGTTGTAAGTGGGTTTTATCGGGATTCTTAGCTTAGTTTAATGTAAAGATGATTTTGTCACGATATTTATTAGTACACATGATTCTTGGTACACAGAGGTTAAGCCGGATTAATCACACCCGAATTACTCACGGGTCTCAACCAATAACGTTGATCAAATAAACATATATTTACGTTCGTAAAGCTTATAGCAAAAGTATAAGCTATTTCAAATCGGATATTTTTTTAATAATAAATACTTTAAATATGAAATAACACTTTAAAATATCTTTCATAAATTTTTAAAATAAGATATAAAAATATTTTAATTACCTCAACAATGTAGCTAATAAATAATGTTTGTGTTAAAAATATATTTTTTTTACCCTTTTTATTTTAAAGTTCAAAATTTCATTACACGTGGTCATCAATTATCGGAGGGCAACTAATTTCATTACCGAGAATAATCGCGACTCTACGTCACAATAACATGTGCCTCAAATGTACCATAGCATCGCCTAATTCATCATGAGTTCCGGCATGGACCTTGGTTTCCTCCACCTCGGCCAGTCTCTCTTCTTCTGATCCAACTCCTTCTTCTGATCCAAATCCTTCAGAGGTCGTGCTCCACATCATTCAACGACCTTTTATGAGGGCGGCACTTCTTTTGAGTCCCTCCTACGTTACCATGCAATGGTATGCATGAGCCATCAGCGTAATCTTTTCTCCGATAATATGAACCCATCAAACACCTTAAGCCCTTTCTTCATTAGTTGAGGTAAGGTCTTGTCCTGTATTTTCCCCGTAGTATAAATTTCCCTGTTTTACTTTTTTTTCTTATTCTATGGTTACCATTGATCAATAGGCACCATCGGCAATTGTGTTAGCACCATCAGCCATAAATTATACCATAGCTTCACACCCTTGTGTCCTATAGACCTCATAATTGTCTTGAATATGACATACCTGGTGCTTTTGGAGATTCCTAAACTTTAATACTTTCATCGGAATGTAAAAATATCTACTTCAGCCAGTCTATAATTAATATATTCTGTGCTACGCCAGTTGTGGTGGTGTGTGATGCGCTATGAATTCGTTGGTGGTAATGAATTTTATCGAAATGTCAGCAATAGTTGGCAAGTCTTGTATTCTATCCCGCTTGCCTGTTGCTTCCCGTTTCAGAAAAACGATGGATTACTGGAAGCATAAGGGATGTACAAGACCAATATTGAAACAGTCCAATTGAACTGTGTGAGGTGAGGTCTTATGTTATGAATTAGGTTGTTCGGTTAAGACTTAAATTGAATTATTTATATTAAATTAGCCCATCGATTTATCGGGCCCGAATGGTGCTATGAAACGTAATTCAAACGAACGTAACACAGCTCGCGTGTTTAGAAACGGCCAGGTCTAGAGCCTGGTAAGTTATTCATGTAATTACTGACTTGATCGATACCACCGGTGTGGTAATCGCGGGGAATTATTCAATGTGTACAGCTTAGAGACTTTGTTTCTAGAGTTCTTTTAATTTAAAGCTCTGATATGAACTGCGCATTATTGATGCACCGCCAAGGCATGCTATGACATCATAGTCTCATAGTTGTCATTAGACGACAAACGGTCGAGCTGTATTTAATGCATGGGCTCATGTGTGAATTATGTAGAGAGCAGCTTGTTGCCGCTATCTCGTTTCAACTTTGACTTCTTTCTCAACTAAGGCTAGAATTTACATTACAAACTTGACTAACTTTACTTTATGGATCCTCAAGCGGTTTTTTTTTAAGTATTAAATTATGTTATATCCATTAATGCGAAAATATTAGTTACAACTTTTCCACACAAATAACTGTTAATTTATTATTTATAAATATATCATAAAGAGAATACAAAATTTATTTTAGGTATACGACTTTACATATTCCTAAGTAATTCAGCATCTTGTCATATAGTTTTGTTAGTTTGATCTGAAGATTTTCAGAGTTGTAAGATAAAATAACAAAGTTACTAGACTATTGAGGACGATTAGACGATCATTCTTAAGAAAATTAATCAAAATTCGGACAAGCATCAATACAAATTATAGTTCCCTATTATTTAATGCCACTTTCATGCATACTCAGGCTACAAGATATATAGGTACTTTTAACGAAAATTACTATTCAAGTTTAAGACTATTGAGAGGGGCATTTATGAAGAGAATGACATTTCAGCCTCAAAGGTGAATGAGGGATAAATAAAACTGACAGAGGCAGTTTCAATGCTTAATAATGATTTCGTTGATCTGGCCTGCCTAAGGACAGTTACAGGATATTTCTCCTCTTTATCTATGAAAAGAAGATCCTACAGGGTCCGGATCACTTTAGCATATCCAGGAGAGTAGAAGACATCGCAAGAGGAAGACAACGGGTGCAGCAAAAACTATACTGCAGATGGTTGGGATCTTCCGTCGACCTCGTGAACATCTTGCGTATAAGTTTAAATGAAAGTTCATACACACCCCGTTTTGTCCACAGAGCCTTGGTAATTTATTTCTCAGTTGAAAATAAATTACTAATCTACAATGTTATACCTAAGCCAATTTGGACATACGGAATAGAGCTACAAGGGACAGCAAAAATGTCAAAAATCAAGCGGATCCAATTCTTTCAATAAAAAGTCCTGAGAATAGTAAATGCCCCTCATTACGCCAGCAGCAAAACCCTTCATGACGATCTTAATATACGAAGTTCATAAAATTCCATAGTAACCTATCCAGCCACCCTAATACCATAGCACAGTCATCCCTATAATACTCCTCGGAGACTAAAGCGGCAATGACCTCGTACCTGCTATAAATATGTGACAGTGGGAGTCCTACCAATGGCCAGTTTCTCCAATCACGTCCTGAGCGTCTGTGGCACTTGTGGCTTCCCTAACTAAATAACTCTACTCTCGCGCTGTTTATTAGGCTCCACGATCCAGTGATGCGGCTGATGGAGGACTGTGGGGGACTTCCCAATACTCCGCTTCCTCTTTCATATGCGAGGGAGGTGACAACCATGTGGATTTGGGAGGTCTCTTTGTAAATACTGTATGGGTGAGCGAGTGAATGGATATGATCAATATGGTATGAATGAGAACATTTATCACAATTACTTATTGCCCAATAAGGTAGATTGTAATTTTTTCACAATGAATAAGTTTTTAATTAGTAATTCGGAATTTATACACATTTGCGCACAATATTAATGGTAGCAAAGTTGTTTGTTGGCTTTTCAGTAAATCCATAGTTACACAGGGCGCAGTAGAATTACGTCACATCGCGGATACCCCCTCCTATTAGTGGTAACTGCCGGGGTGATTTTCGATTAACCTTCTCAAATAGTGCCATGTACTTCTGAAACATCGTTACCTTTAATTATTTACTGCCTATAACATAGTTAATTATTATTATGTGTTCCGACGTTAATTTACCCCGTTGAATAAGACAGCTAAGGAATTATTTATAGTTATGTAACAGCTAATATTGAGCCTACAACGCCGACATATTTGTCAAACATCCCTCCCGTCTCTAATGAAAGGCTGATGAGTTTACACCGTGCTCGGGTCCATTATTCAAAATGCTCCTTCGACATTTCGATTAGCTTTCTGTCGAGTTGATATTATATATATATGACGGTAGTCGTTAAAAGTAGGGAACGTTTAAAAATATTAAAGAGCCGGCGGTGATGTCATGGAACAGTGAAAGGATTCGAAAGCAGGATTTTCATTCGGTAAGTAGACCATACTGCCTCTCCTGCGGTTATTTTTTTTTTTTAAGGTTTGGTCGATATTATATAGTCCGCTTTAGTAAGAAGCAGTGGGGTAAGGGATAAGGTACTGGGTCTATGAAATTCTGAAATGATGTGGATAGACATTTTATTTCCTATCTACCCAGAGATCATAAGCATATCCAGAGGCTTGCACATTGCCTAAACCTTGCTTAGGTTTATGGATAAAACCTAATGTTTAGAAAGAAATATTATTGAATTACATCGCTGTGTTAGGAGTACATGTATCGATTATTTGTTTATTACTACAATACAGATAATCTAATCTATAATCTGTACATACATTCAACTGAAGAATATGTCATAACTAGAAATTAAAAAAATATAAAAACATTGAAATCACCAGCTGTAGATTGGACAATAAATTTAAAAAAACAGCATCAACTATAACTAGCAAAACCTATATTGAAAATTAACTGACTTAATAAAGCATGTTCGCTAGGACTGAAAATAAAAGTTTGTAACAATTTTTTTTTTCAAATCAAACTTTTTTATTTTGTTAAAATTACAATCTGCCTTATTAGGCAATAAGTAATTGAAATATTACTTCCTCTTATTTATACCATATTTACAGACACCCCAGAGGCCTCCCAAACCCACATGTTTGTCACCTCCCTTACATACGAAAGAGGAAGCGGAGTCTTGGGAAGTCCCCCACGCTCCTCCGTCAGCCGCGTCACCGGATACGAGCCAGTGGAGGCTGACGAAGAGAGGAAGAGCCACAGACGCTCGGGACAGGATTGGAGAAACTGGCCATTGCCAGGACTCCCACTGTCACACATTTATGGCGGGTGAGTGCCGTTTCTGTCTCCAAGGAGGATTATAGGGATGAGTGGTGCAGTGCAATGACTGTGCTACGGGATCAGGGTGATTGGATAGGTTACTATGGAATTTTATGAACTTGGAAGGAATGAATTCAAGAAGGTAAGGTTTTGGTGCTGACGTAATAAGGGGCATTTACTATTGTTCTTAGGAATTTTGATTGAAAGGATTGGATACGCTTGATGTTCGACTTTTTTGCTGTCCCCTATGGCTCTATTCCGTATGTCCAGATTGGCTTCAGTATAACTTTGTAGATTAGTAATTTATTTTCTATTGAGAGATGGGATGTCCTTTGAAGTAGTCTGCACAGTTGTCCAAAGCGTCTGTTTAGTTCTTGTCTTTTTAGCCTCTTATGTGGGTTCCAGGTCAGTCATTTGTCGAGATGGAAGCCTAAGTACCGTACTGTCTCGGATACAGGGAGAGGAATAGAATTAAAATAAACTAGTGGACAAGACTTGCGACTAAGTGTGAAGGTAATGTTGGAACATTTTGCTTCATTAACTTTGATCCACCATTGGTTGTGCATCAATACTCATCAAGGTGTTTTTGAAGGTTATGGGATGCTATATCGGGGTCTGGGTGGGATGACAAGACTGCAGTGTCATCTGCAAATGTTGCCAAGAAGGTATTGGTGGTGGAGGGGACATCAGCGGTGTACAGTTTATAAAGGATGGGACCCAGGACGCTGCCCAGTGGAACTCCTGCTTTTATGGGATAGTAGTTAGAATATTCTAAACCACAGCGGACTTGGAAGAAGTGGTTTGAAAGGTAGGACTGTAGGATTAGGAAAAGGGTCTGTGGTAAATATCTTTTGAGCTTGTAGAGCAAACTTATCAACAGCTTGAGCTATATGTATGTTACAATATAAACAAAAATTTAGAAGACTTCGATCGGGATCTGCTAAATTGGGGAAGCGATTTACTGTAAGTGTGAAGAAGTAATTATTATCGTTATTAAATAAGTATTCATACAAAGGTACCCTTGCCTTTTCCCCCCTTAGATTCCTTTGTTATTCTAAATTATGGAAATCAGTACAGATTCGGCATAAATGAACCTATTTACCTTAATGCAATTTTTAATAACTTTACATTGCGGTTTGTGATTGCCACAAAAGTATAATGTACATTATACATCCGTTATCTAAACATGTTTAAAAGTGATGGGGATCACATTATGAATGAAGTTGGGTACCAAGGGTTTGCCGAAAAAAAATTGCATTGCCTTATGAATAATCAAGATGATGTACTATAATAATATATATTCAATGATAAAACTATAATGATTTATGTTAAATAAGAAAATAAAATAACGGAAAACATTGTTTACAAACAACATTGAACAGATTTACAAACACGGCATGGCCCCTCTCCACCGAGTGTGCAATACAAACAACCCCTCAGATGTCCTCAAACACTCGACTCGGCCGCCCTGAAGAGCCTTTGAGTGAGTGACCTTCCGGCACTGGCCTACCTCAAGACGGACTTCGTGGGCCAAGTCCTATGGCTTCTGTCGTCCCACGAGTTGTCAATCGTATTCTTCAAATTTGTCCCGGGTTTTAAGTATTCTTGGATAGCAAATGTTTACAGATGTAAAGCTCAAGTGTTATAAGTTAAGAATACCAATGAGTGAAAGATAAAACATATTCGTGGAATGTGGATCTCCTCTGCGAAAATGAGGCAATCTTTAGGTCTCGGTGATAATACGATGACGAAGACGATGAGAAAAAAGATGGCCGATACTGTGAGTCATAAACCAGTCGTAGCCGGTATCAATCAAGTATTTAATAGATCCGTCAGAACTAAAACTTATTTATGAATAGCAACCATATCTGCTATATTTTTTTTTTGGTTTTCTTCTTATTAATATTCACGCTTAAAGTAAAATCGCTACCCTAATTCACCAGATCCAGTTCGACTTATGCTTAGAATGAATACACGTGCAGATTGTAAACCACATTACACAAGGGATCGTTAAAATATATGACAGGCATCATATAAATGATCATGATCGGTACTGACAAATTTAACGATCAATTGAAGAATACTCCAATAAAATTCTTGATCACGGACGTCTTGAGTTCAGCACATTTGGTTCCCAAGCACAGGCAGGAGCGATCGAAGCACTATCAGCCAAGCGAGGGAAATGTCTAGCTAATAAATAAATAAATGCTCAATCCTTTCTTAGAAACTAAATGAAAAAATTCCGAGGAATTAAAAACCCTGTACTGATCTTTACCGAGCTACACCTTTGAAATACTAATAACATTTGTAAGCATTATATTTATCTATCCTTAATATATATTACCCTCTTGAATTATCTGCTTCGTAATATCCGCCACGCTTCATCGATTAGCGGACCTTACACGATCAGTGTTAATGCCATTACCTTCAAAAGTCTTTTACCATTACTCCTTCATTACTTTTCAACCTTACACGATCATTTGGAATGACATTACTTTTCATCAATAGTTTAAAAAGTAATGATAAAAGACTTTTGAAGGTAATGGCATTACAGATAATGGCGATCCGTGGTTTTTACTATTGTCTATTTTGTAGCTTTTTTTTTTTGCATTAATTTAATGTTTTTCGTTTAATCTCGAAGTTTACTCTACACACTTCTTCATATCAGTGTTTTTGTTTCTTATGTGTGGATCCATCCATGACTTTACTAAATGCAGCTAAATAATATTTTGGATTTATTATATTATCTTACAGAGGTCTGCATTTTTTTTCACGCTGCCATTTTTTTTATGGTGTAATCATTTTATTTGTCAGAATTTGTCGTCAGAACTTATTGTCATACACAGGGAATTTTGCAGCGGAACAGATTTTTTTATATTCTATTCTATATATCTATTCTTTCCTTCAAAATATCTTTATCACCATATCTCTAAAAATACAAGAGAAAGGCACGTTCTTAGTTGACACTTTCTCCAAATTCACAGCTGGCGTGATATTGACCTTCATCCAGCGTGTTTCTATTATGAGTCTAACAGTTCACCGATTTCTAACTCATAATTTAACTTTTTTAAAGGTTTCCTTGGGTTTTCTCAAAACTATAAACCTTTTCTTTGGTTTCAATTTGTTTTTACTCCCGTAAGAACTAAAGAACTGAAGCTTCTGACTTCACTTAAGAATAACCTACAAATGAGGTGAACAATCTGATACATAAATTTGCTTAGAGGTTATGTTTGATGTTCCAGCGCTAAATAAAATAACGACCCCTTAAAACATTAATTTAAAACAGTCCACTAATTATTTTGAATAGTGAGTCATTCAGTTACTTCAAAGGAAAATAAAAATGGCATAATCCTGAATGGGATTGGTTTTTTTATTGCCATTGGAGGCTCATAAATTATTTTTCTGTATGCAGCATACAATTAAATCATAGTAAAACAAAAGTGAATATTTTTAAAATAAGATTATTCTCATTCGAGCACAAAACTTTAATCCATTGTTCTCAGACGCATATGACCGAATTCCCTTAAATCGATTATATGTAAGATTATCTGTTATCGGTCACATTAAATAATATAATTAGCATGACATAGCTTTTCTCAACTAACCGACGTTAGCAAAATACATATGCTACAAAATGTTCTTTGTCATTTTTTGTCTAGCACAGCTTTAATGTTTTTCATTGTCTATAATATAGTTTGGTGATGTGAAATATTGGTACATCCGTTGAGTGGTTCATACTTAAAGCGCCAACTATTAAAAACTAATAAAATTTTAGAAGCCTAAAACAATAAAAAAAAAAACTGTTTTATTTTTTTAAGCCGGCATGTTTTTATTGTTGCATTTATTATGCAAACTGCTTGTTATGCTCGAAGCTATTACGTAATTATGTAGCAGAAAAATAATGTACTCATTCGAATGAGTGGAAAGTGGATAATTATTCCTAACTAATCCTGTAATAGTAGGCTATTAATGTACAATTAACTACCCTTGTGTATACGCTCATTTGATGAGAACGTTTTTTTTTATGGGATCGTGACTGCCTGTGTAAATGTATTATTTTAATTATATTTCAGGATATACGTATCAATTGTGAAAACCAGATTGGTCGTGTTTTATATTTAAAATCTGGGTATGAAATGATAGGCTTAGTTGCCACCACCAAACATCATGAAAAGTTTAGTTGTGAAAAAATATAGACAATAATTTTCTACAACAAAAATTTTAAGAATTATTTTTTTTCGATAAATCTCTTTATTTTGTTTTAAAGTTACATTATATTTACCATATTGGTGCCTAACACCAGATAGCCTCTATACCAAAATCAAATATGCACATAACTAATAACAATAAAATGATATAGTATGTAGTAATGGACAAAACAAGCCTTGCTCAACTTGCTCCAGAATGACGATGCACAGCCCAACAGAGGCCGTACAAGCGTTTTATAGACTATTGTCTTACCGTTTAACGGAAGCTTCGATGAATTGCATAGAATTGGGAACAGTCATGATTGCCATTTGAGCTAATGGTGTTTATGTCTGGTGAGAAAGTCAAAGCCTCCAGAAGTCAAAATCAGTTACTCCTAAATATTTCAATGTCAAGCATTCAATTTCGGTTGATCCGAGGAAGTTCCAGAATAAAAACCAAATCCATGTTGACGGTTTAAACATTTAAAATGTCCTCCTGTATAGTCGGGATTTTAGAGTTATTTATAATCGGTACGCAAATGGTTTTTACTTATTGGAACGCTTGAAAATATTTTCTAATTTTGAGGTATACATCACGTATGAAATTTTTTATCACGTGTTATTTATTTATTGGCAAGAGTTAGATTTATTGATCATTATTCACAAGGGACAAGGGGCCAGAATAAAGATTTTTTTTTTAAATTCTAATCTACTCAATCTCCGTGCCTACTAGCAATGGACATTCAAAACTGTACATTACCTTGTTTGATTAATTAAACATTATTTCATTTTGCATTTTTTCAAAAGGTCTATTTTAATTTAAGGACGGTGAGTAATGGCATAGACTACTAACTAAGTCTGACGACGTTTTTCTTGTACAGCTCTCCAGCTTTACAGCGTACTGGCGTGGTAAGACGAGACCCGTATGCTTACTGGAGGCTACCCATCAGAGTAGCATGACCCGCCCTTCAAATGGGTTCCCTTTAATTAGAATTAGAAAATTAGAATAGGACAAACCTTCGTCCCTTAACTATCCCAAAGATGACATGCTCAAAAGGTTGGGCTCCATTAAAAATCAATAAAAACAACCTTTATAAATCACGAGCAATCATCGTAGGAGCAGTTTTTATTTTATTTATGCCAAAAACATAATTCAAAGTAAAAAAAAAAACTACAGAATTAGATTAAATTCCTTAGTTGAAATTCCTTCAACGTCACATCATTCCCCTTTATAGTATTTCATCTCGTTTATTTCTCTATTTCTCTCAAAAGGAGATGATTCGTTTTTTTATTTTCTTTCTACTTTGACGTCTATTTATTTCAGTGGAGCTTGCACAAACAACTTATATGCATTTTACTATAAATATTCTTTTATTTTAATATAAGATTACTATTTTTTTTAACCTAAAATTTGACATTTATAAGAAGCATTTTTCCAAGAATATAATTTTATTAATGTCAAATTGAAGTTTTTAGATGCCAGTTATAAATTAAAAAGTTGATGGTACTAATATGCAAGGTAACATTACAAGTCTTAGCCCATGTTGGCAATTAGGCTAAATTATCTTTTGGGTACAGCCCAAATACTTTATGCCGACAGAAATTTAAAGAAAACCCCTGAAAAACTAAAAAAAAAACACAAGAAATTTTTTTTTACTCCTCGATATTTTTATAGACCATTCCCAATTGAGTAGCTCTGTAACAGACTTATAAGAGACGTATTGTCATTACCTAGACCATTAAACGATATTATAGACCAAAAATTGAAAAAAAAAAAGTCTCAATATGTAATGTAATCTAAAGAAATCGTGGAAAATAATAACCATAAAAACTAAAATCAAAAGCCAAAATGCAAAATACCTTTAAATTATTACGCTAATTGAAGTGACCGGAAATAATAAAACATTAATTAGATATACTATATAATATCCTTGTAATGAGCACCTACAAAGGTTTATAAAAATTATCACGTGTTGTCTTTGAATAATTAACTAATATGAATAACTAAGAGAATAAATTGAGTTATGGATCGAATTCATTCATTGAGGAATGGCTTAGTTGGAAAGATGGAAAGTCCAGGATTTGACTACCACTTGACTATTTTCCACTTTAAAAAATGATATTCTGCCTGGTAGACTTGGGACAGTTTTCCGAAACAACAAGTCAGACCAAGGAGTGGGGGATCAACTTGTAGCAGACAGGTACACGCTACTCTCCTACTATTATTTAATTAATTGATAATTAACCAAAATTTTAATTTAGTTTATAGCTCAAGTTCCTGACCAAAAACGGTTCCTTTATAAAAATATTTTTTGTTCTCGATTGATTAGGTCGTACAGACGTTATTTCTTTTCCTATAAGAAACAAAAAGAAAAAACATGTATGAAAAAGGTATTTTTTGTAATTTATGTATTTCTGGTATTTATGAAAACGGTTATCCTTCCCAAATACTAGTGCCTGAAGAGAGTGAAGAGCCACTACCCATAGAGTGCATGTCAATATCCTCGAAGAATCAGACCCACTTAGTCGCATGGTGGCACGGGCCGCCACACACCTGTAGAGAGGTCTAAGGTTACCCCTGTAACCTTAGTCAGAGCCACACAGGCTGTAGAAGGGTTTTTGTACATGTTTTCGTCCTCTGTGGCGAGGTTTTCAAACATATTGCCCTTCCTTTGTTTCAGCTTAGCCATAATTTATGAAAATTCCGTTATTATTAATTATAGTTAATTTCTATATTCTGATAAAATATGCCTTATTGGGCAGTAATTGTGTTCAATGTTCTCATTCATACCGTATTTACAATATTCATTCATACAGTATTTACAAACAGCCCAGAGACCTCCCAAATCCACATAGTTGTCACCTCCCTCGCATACAAAAGAGGAAGGAAGAGTATTGGGATCCCCCACACTCCTCCATCGAGCCAGTGGAGGCTGACCAAGAGCGCGAGATAGAGTTATTTAGTTTAAGAAGCTAAGCGATCCCAGTACAGAACCATGAGAATTCTCGAATACTATTCTAGAAAATTTGTATTTCTATTTGCTTTAAAGCATTAAACATTATACTATTCAGGGCTTACTCTTTCCTTTTATTGACCTATTAAAGTGGAAATCGCTTTTAAATCTTATTAAAATAAATATACGTCTAAAAAAAAATAGACTGGAAGTCTATTAATGGACAATACTTATAGTTCAGTTAGAAATATGATTTTTTAGAAAACCATCTCGCTATACTAATTTTTGTGTGAGAATTAATGTGATTGTTTCCTGTAGTCTACTTCTTATAATATAATCGAAATATACTATTAATTTATTATTTTATTTGCAGGTAAGCGGAACGGAATATAACGTATAGCTAACAGCTGAATGTGAGTTTTAGTAGTTAAGTTAGTTAATAACTGAATATTTCAACGGTATGCGTCCCTTAATGTCCTTGTTGAAGTGGAAAGTTTCATAAGTTACAATAGATCTATCATGACTGTTGCAGAATAGCATCAATTAATTTGAAACAAAAATCGTATAAGTAATTGTGGAATATTCATTGCATGGTTCCCGAGCACAGACAAATCAGATATCCAAACGTGATAGCTGTCTGTATAGCAGGCTCCGAATTTCTTACGCATGTATATCGATGTCAAGCTAAGTTGACTCGCAATAATTCACCGACAAATCGAGCAATAACTCGATTACCCGCTCGATAAATCCACCACGACGAAAGTACGAGTAACCTTTTGCCGTCTAATTGCACCCACGAGTCGCAGCAACATTAATTGTGATCGCCCATAAACATGTTTCCTCATCGCTAATACGTGGGGACAATACCTCAATACACACAGCGTATATTTTGTGATGATCTTAATTAAACTTATTTATTTCATGAAGACAGATTCATTAGTAAGAACGTTAATTGTAAATGAGGATTACCCTGGTTAATGAGACTAATAGGAAACCAGAGTACTTGTACCAAGACACATGTTTAATAGAATGCTCCCAAACGAAGTGACTAATGAATGATTAACTAATTTACGCATGACTAAGCATCGCTGTTTGGTGACGACTAATCAATGAAGGAAAATAATAGGTCGATCAGGTTGACTAATACTACACAGCCCATGTCTGACGATTACTAATCGAATTTACATATTACTAATGAGTCAAGTTTTTAATTATACATTTCCATAATTAATATATCTTAATTACTTTCTATAGAGATGTAAAAGCTTAGGGAACTCAAAAAAACAATTTTACTGCTCCTTGGATACTGCTCGTTTATTTACAGGATTTATTTCACTGATAAACGAAGCCAGGCGCAGCTCAACTCGCTCCAATTCAGAACTGATCAATATTGCGAGGAAATGCATTCTAGTTCCATCATATATGTATGAAGGGGTGGGGGGGAGCAGAGGGGTTGGTTGGGGTGGAAAATTGACAATACCCCGTCTCTGATTAAAACTTATAAAAATGTTATTCGAAGAGATCGACAGAAATATATAGTTTATTGTAAATACAGTAAAGATTTACTGAATGTAGGCTTTACCTATTTGACTAAAGGTCGGGACTATGTCCAATCAATGGTAGAAAAGAAACATCTTTTTTTTCATATTCCCTTGTTACAAAATGAATATACATTGCAAAATATAGATCTACGAACGAATCTATTTACAATTGCTTCATTATATTTCCTGTAGCTTGTCTACATTTTATACAAATTCTGTTTTCCACTAATAGTGATCTGGATTGTATAAAAGAATAATGATGTACATTATACATTAATGGACTGAATTTATTCAAAGTAATTGGGCTCACCTTACTTATCATAGACTTAAAACTAACTTACATCTAACAATAAAAACTTAAACTAAATCTTAACCTAATTTCCCCCAGACAGTCTGTGGCCATCGATGCGAGCAGGGTGGTGGGGTCATAGTGTTAAACACTGGGTTTGTGAGGCGCTGCAAAGAGTCAACAAACTTGATGTGTCTCCGGTGGATGAACTCACCCACCGATGGCACACCAAGCAAGCGTCAGCTTTCTTTAACCCTTTTTTCATTCTGAAATTGTTCGAGACTTTTAGCTGTACTTTCAGTCAAGTGAGTATATTATGTGGCACGATACAGCAGAGCTGGGCGGAGGACACATTTATATATCATTAGTTTGAGGCAGTGACAAGTATGGTGAAGTCAGGAAGTGCTGAAGCCGTGAAGACCTGTGTCGTACTTTTTCTATTTTGTTATTAAAATGAGTAGAGAAATGGAGATGCCTATCCATTTTTATACCCAGATAGTGCATTGAACATGGGAGTTCTCTAGCGCTCCTATAGTATAGGACCTTGGCAACTTTTGTTATAGAAATCATTTTCTATAACAAAAGTTCTAACGATATAATGATAAGGTTACTTTTGAAGGTAAAAACGTAGGAATATAAAAAGTCCGCTAAAATAAAATAAAAAATATGTTGTTCATTAATAAATACTGAGAAACTCCGAAATTGATAACTTGGTATATAAACAACACTGGTAGTTAACCTTATTGAGTGAACCGTTCGCGAGTAAGCTCACAGCCTTCACTTATGTGCTACAACGTTAAATGTGCTAGCTGCCACCTCAAATGCACGAAACCAAAGTAAATAACTACAATTACTAAGCTTAGTAATAAGGATTATTTGAATTCAAATTACCTCTTCATAAATGAAATGAGCTAGGGTAACTGACACCCCTAAAGAGACAAACACAGAGGTTAATATTTCTGCAGCAGTCAAATTTGCTGCGGCCAGTCAATTATTGAGTGGGTTTCCAGTCGGTAATTGGCTTTGACTGTTAATTGCGCAAACGGCAGACAATTCGCACTTCTATTTCGTACCTTGTGTTGTTTCTGTCCTCGTTTGATTCTGACTTATTCCCTAATCGGCGTTTTATTATCGCGTTTCACATTTTGAGGGATAATTTTATGTCTTAAGCAAGTCGAATTTTGGACCAGTTTCCAATTCACAGGAATATTTTAATTGCCGTGCAACGAATTTATTTAATATCAGGTGGACTATCGGGAACGAGATATTTCTCATCATTTTAGAGAAGTGAATAAAAATTCATAGTCCACTTAGGAATTTGAACCCAGAATAGAATCTTCATATGTGAGTTTTTTTTTGGAGTAGACGTACCCAACTCATTTTCGGGTTTATATATTACCACCTCACTACCGTTAAAGGGCATATAATATGAAAATTATGTATTAGTTGTGTTTATATATTTGTTTATTTAATACTAACCAAACACATCAAACATCGAGAGTCTTTTTTACCTTCGGCCTTTGTTTTTAATTAAAGAGAAACTGGAACATCCCTATGAAATTAAAAAAATTGACATCATTCTGAAACGACTGGGTAATAATGTCTTTGACATTTTGAGAGTTATTTTCATATAAAACAAGTGAAGCAAAGAAACAATTTTCTCACTGGAATTAACTATAGAAATCACTCATTCCCATAAAGCCAATACTGTAAATGAAGAAATAATATTTCTTCTTCGATGCTCAGTGGTGAAAGGTGATATCGATACACTTCAACTGAGACGGGGATATGAACCAAATACACTATAAAACTGTTCTCTTAATGAAACAGATGAATTGTACTTTATAAATCTATTTAGTCGTTACTGGCTTATGACGATTGGACAATTTTAGGCTTGGTATAAAATGTTCAGGATCTCTTCTACTCTTTACATAAAAATGTATATTTATGTAGAAGCAAACAATGTAAGTAGGTTAGAGGGAGAATAAGGCAGAGGGGAATAAATGGTTATCAGACAATACATATGTATGTATACGTGTCGCGTTAAAATGTTTGCGGACATTTGTCCTGCAGCTTCTTCTTCCTCTCGTGTTAAATCTAAGACTTCTCTTCCGGTTGAATGTAAAGATAAAAGCTACCAGAGGTTTTCAGCCTGAGGATAGTTCTCATTACAGATAACTGCCAGCCAGACCAGGGCAGTGAGTATCGTCGTTGAGTGAAGTAGGGTTCATGCAAATAACAACAAATACGATATATAACATATTTATATTTCCATGATATTTATAAAGCCTCCGTTAGTTCGGCCCGTAGCTGACGGTCCGTGAAAGCTCAATGAGGTGCCAAACCGAAACATTTGGTTGATGACCTGAGAATTTGATCAACCTCCCTCAGCCCCCCCCCCTGCAATCACGTCAAACCGACCAGTCAGATTCGCTTTTAACAGATGAATATTTCACTAGTCTTGTGCGCAGGTTCGATCCACGCACGATAGTAATAGTTCATGAGCTAGTGACGGCCGCTTGTTGCATCCGAGTGACTATACTTGAAACCGATACATGACAGGTAAAGGTACAGGTACCCATTATCGCATTCCCAATGCTCTAGCAACTCAGTCACTACTTAATTAGAAACATGGAAATACTATTTTTCTGAGTAAAAGTAGAACGTGATCGAAGGGTCACGTTTCTTAATTTATTTTTTATTATTTCTAATTATTTACTTACTGAAATAAGTTCAGGAACTATATCGAGAAATACAAGTTTCCATCAGACCTATGAAATCGATTTGACTAAATTGAAATTTCTATTATTGGCTTACAAAAAACTCATTTATTGGAATATATATACTTGACCCTTGACCGTAATAAAAATAATCATATCTTCAAGTTGCTTCTGAGCCAGGACTTGAGAGAGTTCAAAATATAAACAAACAATACCGCATTTGTTCAGGTTTAATTTTTTCTAAGACTTTTTCGTATAATCCTTGTTATAAAATCTTAACTCTAAAACGTACATGGTATAATGTTGTTGAATATTTTTAAATTTATTATAGCATTTTTTCGATTGCTATTTAATATGTCATGTTCGATATGAAAACTTACTTATAAGGACTTATCTAAATATAATTGTGTTTATCATTCATTCGGTTTAATTAATGTTTCGAGTTGTATGTTTAAAGAGTAGACATAATTTAACGAGAGTACGAAAATTATATAGTACTTCTTCGTAGCAAGGAACATACTGGCCTCATGTTTGACTGAGGGATGAAATAAATGAATTCCATCGAACGAAGGGCGCAACTTCCGTCCCGTTGACAAACAATTTTACAATAGAATTGTTGTTGGGCGAAAATAAAAAAGCGACTTCATTGAGTTTTTTTGTCGGTTTTTTTCTTCTTTTTTTTTTTTAATTAAAACTATACTGATCCACCCCCATACAAGGGTTGGGTTCGGAATTAAATGTGGGGTGGCCAACCCCTAACTCGCGATAAAAATCGACCACTTCCCCTACTGTACTGTATATTCGCAATCCTTTATTGCAGCGGAGGCTCACTGTGTGACTGTCATGTTCGTGGATGGATTTTTTATATTATTAAAAATATAAACGAATTTTATTTAACTAAACGAATTCTTCACTCATAACCTGCATAGAGATGATATTTGACAATGCTCCTGCCCTAACACTACTTCATCCTAGGGATAAAATAAACTTCAAGTTTCTCGTCGAGTTAAAAGATAAAATTACAAAGCCAGATGAAAATAGGCAATTTTTATTTGTCGGTAATATTTGTATGTACAGCTGCTATCTAAAATTTTATGATTTCACTATATATTTTAATTATGCTGATTATAAATTAATTAAATGAAATCACGGGAAATATTACACTTTTTCAAGCCTTCATTAACCTTTCGATTCAATTTTTAGAAACTATTTTCATTCTGATTAGAGTTTTGATGGTTTTTCCAGTGGTCACCATTACTACCATTATTACCCAGTGATTAACCTTAATAAGACAAAACAAAGATTTTGACAGACTTAAACTGCTCTAATGATTTAAAGTTTCTAAAATTATGATTTCGTTTGGTTTGGATACTGTTAAAGACTTGTTAAAACAATTCTCGATAGTGTTCATCGTCTTCCTTCGCCTTTTACTGAGTTTATATTTAGTTTAAAAAAATCATAAGCGATGTAAGAAATTATTATTGTAACAGTTAAATGAAAAAAAATCGTTACACCACATGAAAGTTAATTTTTCAAAAAATTCTCTCCAAATATGGTTAATTTTTGAAATTACAACAAACAAATTATTTAGAAAGCAATTGGAAACATAGAATGAGACGGGAATTTTATTATGTACAATTGGGTTGTATGTAATTTCTTTGAACTTGAGTGCTGAGGATGCCTGACTTGGCGAAACGTCGACTTCTGATGAAATATCAAACATTAAAGATACTCGGAAAGATATAGTTTTTTGAAACGTTAACTTTCAGACATTGAAAATATTAATATACAGGTATAAGAATATTATTTAAAATAATTTATATGGTAAAAAAAATTACTCTCAAACCCTGGGAGAACAATAAAATTTCTTATCTTGACAAGTTGAGAACTTCTAAAATAAATGATCGTGCTGGCCTTTGTTAAGATTAATGTTAGTTACTCTGGTTATTGAATCTTAATCGAAATTTATCATAGAATATATTTTTTTAAATTTCAAACCGATTTAATAATATGTAAGTTAGTTGTTTTGGGTATTAATAGTACCTTACGCAACACTTTAACTTGCAACGACCAAACTACGAACACCTCAAAAAAAACATTTTGTCTGGTTCAACTAAAAAAACTTGTGCAACTTCCTCTGTCCGAGTTTATCTTGTTTCCTTCCTCATCTTCCTTCACTTAGACTACTGCCCTCTTGTGTACGATGGACTTGGTGTAACCTTGGAAACAAAGACTTAAACGAGTGATCAATGGGTTCATTATCTTATTACTTGGTGCATTCCTCTACAAACTCTTCTTTATACAACAACCTTCATAACTCTTCTCCATATCTAGCTCCAAAGCAGGCGTTCTTTAAACCCAAAGCCATCTCTCAGAATCCATCCTTTGTCTTAACCATCATGGAACTAGAATAATTCCTTCGTCATAGTCGCAATATCCTTCTGGGAAGCCCTTAACACCTCCTTTCGCAACGCTCTTTCAATAAATGTTTTCAAAACAAGATTGCATTCTTATCATATTAAGCTTATATTTTACTACCAATTTCTGGTTATATAGTGTTCATATTGTTATTGTTTTACATTTATTTCATATTATATTTTTAATTATTGTCGAATACAGGTCTATGTACATCTTTTATTTTTTATGTTTATTTCTTTGTACATTGTAATTTTTAGCGGTGACAGATACTGTCAAAGAATCTACTTTATTTCAAATAGAAGTTTGTTCTGATGAGACATAGACCCAGAGTATCATTGTTCAAACACAGTTTGAAATGCTTCCTTTAGGGAAAGATAAATATCTTTCCAAGAAGACGTTATACTATCTATTTCCATAATAGAAGAGACGGAGGGAACAGTGACCCACTATAACGGTATTGAAGAGCCCAAATTAGCCTGAAGAAACAGATAATGGGTCTAAACCGCTCGGTGTCGGTGCGCTGAAGAACACCCTCTGGGGTTTTCAACTGGTCTTCTTTCACTCCCACATCTCGCCAGGGAATTACCGCCGCTTAGTGAAATTACCAAGAGCTCTTTTGACGTTTAGTGAATATTTTTTTCCCCTCTCTTATGGAGGAGCTTCCAACAAGATGTAGGAAATGACGTCGATTTTAGTTCGTTTCCAGCTGCAATTTTGGCGGGTTCTGTTGGCGAAACCGGAAACTATTATGTTATACTGTTACTTTGTTCAGTGAGTGCATAAATATATAAATAGTGTATAAGTAGTGTAGTATATAAGTATATACGCATATAATATTATAAGTATAATAATATAATATTATAAGTATAGTGTAAGTATATAAATTGTGAGATTGGGTTGTGTTGATGAAAAGAAGTTAAGTTTTTATTAAAGTTATCAACGGTCAAACTACGAATGTCTTCATCAGGTCCGTGGATGTTTTTGTAATTTACCTACATATATCTAATTGATGTACCACTGGTTACATAATGAATCCTACCAATTCCAGTAAATACTATCATTGACCCAAGAATTTTAGTTTTTTTTTCATCGTATATTCATTATTACCGACTGAATTTTCGGTAGCGTAAACTGGAATCTAATTTTGTTTTTAAAGGTGTATGTTGGTTTTAATGTTTCAATAACTGATTTTATTAATCTGTAAAGATTTACAATGGCATCAGAAATATAAGCATCAAACGATTGAACAATATAAAATAAACGAAATAAAAGTACCTGTAAAGATTAATTAAATTAAAGGTTATTTACCAGGTATTCTAGTGGATAGTCACAACACAAACAATTAACATAAGTCTTATCTAGAAAGTAACCTTTACACACCAAACACAGCTAAGTAACCTTCTTACAACAAACACAGCTAGCTAGATCTCAGCTGGAGTTTACATTTCCCCCCCTGAGATCGCTTTTCCCGGAGGACGAGAAAAGTGACAATTTGCTGCTGTGAAAGTAATTTGATATGTTCTTCTTTTTTACACAGCCAACTTCATTCATAGGTTTCATCTTTAGAACCGTAATGGTCCAATTCGCACTTTATCTGTCTTCCTTCTGTTCAGTTTGCTTCCGTTTTCAATATATACTTCATCTCCAACTTTGAATTCGTGGGTTCTTAGGTTCTTGTCTACTCTTATTTATTCTAAAACACTTCATAGAGTTTAGAAATGCTTCATCTCTATCTTTAGCAAGATCATTTTGATTTAGTGTATCAATCGGACAAATTTACGATTGCTTTCCGAAAAGTAAGTATCCTGGCTCAAATTTCGTTGAATAATGAATTGTCCTATTGTATTCTGACACCCAATCTTCAGCTATTCTTGACCATGCACGTCTGTCACCGCTATTTATCTTACACTTTATTCTGTTTACTAAAATCTGGTTTAGCCTCTCGTTAAGTCCATTAGACTGTGGGCAATCAATAGAGGTGAATATCAATTGAATTTTCATCTTCGCTAAGTGCCTTTTAAGTATTGCAGAATTAAAGGCCGTATATTGGTCTGCCAGGATGACATTGATTTTCTGATTCTGCGCAATTGGATCAATAATTCTTATCTTGAAAGTAACCTTCACACACCAAACACAGCTAAGTAACCTTCTCACAACAAACACAGCTAGCTAGATCTCAGCTGGAGTTCACAAATGTGAACAAATAGAATAAGTACTCTAAACTCAAGTTCAAATTTTTATTTTTATTTTTTAGTTAACTCATCCCATTTACTATTTGATTGAGCTAGCCTTAACGACCGGGAGAGAAATTATAACTTTAAATATTATATACCATATTTCCAGTAATTATAAGTCAACCAAAACATAGACAAAATGTTCTGAGATGTTGTAGAAAAACCTTTAAAATTAAAATGGATAGATTCCTTCTGAGATTTTAACCCTAGCCACCTCAATTTGATTTCGGAAAATAGCACATTCAAATTAAATCAGTTTATTTCCCATTTTCCCATATTTATGGAGTCTAGAAATAAAAGGCTAATATCTTCGCTCTTTATCACGAATAAAGTCATCTGTGAATTAAATATACATTTTAATTTATAAAAAATATAAATTAATAAACCTAAAGACAAAAAGAAGAATAAATACAAACTACATGCACAGAGAAAAATTCTTCATAATATATTATCCCCTAAGCAATGTTAGGATAATTTATCACTATTAAAATAGTTAGAATATAATCCATTTTTTGATACTTTGTTAATCAACTATTGCGATGTACCTTGGTTGGTCAAATATATTCTTAGAAACCTTAAATAGCTCATTGAAATTTAGCAAGGTCATTAACCGTATGCGGAAAATCATTGTAAATCTTTTATACATTTAAAATGGAATAGTAAATATCCTTTGACGTGCTGATCTGTTGGGGTGCATCAGTAAGTGGTGCTATGGTATAAAATAGAACGAAGAAATAAAGGCGACAATAAAGAAGACAGACAGACGGCGCTAAAGCCATCGGACAATATTGTTTTAAGGAATTATCGTCTGGGAAAAGTATTTGAGGGAAAGTATTGGCCCCGGGGCATAAATCTCTGCCGGGCAATAAATGAAGTATTCCTCAGGATTAATGATCCTCTTTGTAGCGACCAATGCCTCCATGAATCATTTTTTTTTCTCTTTTTTGTCTGTGTCTTTTTATCATCTTTCCTGTTGTTCTCGGCTCTTTTATTGCTCGTCATCTGTCACTTCGATATAAACACCATCATCTCATTTCCCAGCACATTATATTATAAATATTTAGTTACAGAACATACGAACATTATAATTTTGATAGGTAGGACTGTGGTTAAAGATCCACCAATGTGTTGGCAAGAAGAAAAACAGTTACAAAATGGATTTCAGGACTATTTCATAATTTTTTTTCTTCTTCATATCCCCTTCTTATTATAAATTATGAAAATCAACATGGATTCCACATAAATGAGTCTAATTACATTAGGTCCTTTAGCTTGGCTACATTTTATACAATTTTTAATAACTTTACATTGAGGTTTGTACATAATACATTCATTGTCTAAACCTGTTTAAAAGTAATGGGGCTCACCTTATGAATCATAAAACTTAAAACTAACTTATATTTAACGAAGAAAATCTTTACCTAAATTTCCCCGACAGCCTGTTGTCATCGATGCGGAAGGGTGGTGGGGTCATAGTGTTGAACACAGGGGCTGCAACGAGTCAAAAAATTCCGGTGTGTATTTCATAAAATATTCAGATAATAAATAAAATATGTCCCAAAAAATGAATGAATAACTAGAGGGAACATACAAAACAACTACAATTATACAATTTTATATCATAACTTATCTAAGAAAAAAAGAAATCTCTTGACTTATAATCCAGAAATGATTTATCTGACTAACATTTGCTTTAGCATTTCAAGGTTCGCAACTACCCAAATATTTGGAGAGATAAAAGTGGACTATTCTATCAAAATCTAATTACTTATTTATATTTTCGCAAGTGAACTAAAATCAACAACATGCACTTTCTCGAACTCCCCAACAGCCCCTCCCTGTTTCTGGCCGTCACCCCTCCTGTAATAACAGTGTTTACTATAAATTATACCATTGTTCTGAGTTGTTTTTATTAAGTCTTTACTGTTGTGAGGTCGTTAATTGGCTAAAATCACCGCCCATTTTGAATTTTGCATCAATCTCCCCTAGGGCTCTGAAGTCCTGTACATGCTGAATTTTCTAAGAAAGATTAACTTTTGTCAATTCCCGAACCGGATAAGAGAGGCTTTACTTTTAAATAGGTAGTAAATAATCATCTTTCGTTGGACTGTATACAAAAATATGTATGTTTCAGTCCCACATCAGGATTATGGGATGATTACATTTTGCTTAAGATACTTTTTATTTGCAATAATTTTCATCCGCCGGAGACACATCAAGTTTATTGACTCGTTGCAGCACCTAACCAACCCAGTCTTTAACACTATGACCCACCACACCGATGGCTACAGACTGTCGGGGAAAAATTAGGTTAAGAATTAGTATGATAGTTTTAAGTTTGATCAAAAAGGTTAGCCCCATCACCTTTATTAGTCAGTTCAGCCCAGTCACGTATATTGTGTATTATACTTGTTTATTCCATTAAATAATTTTATAAAATAACAAAACCTGTATATAATGTAGCAACGCTACGGAAATACAAAAATAATTTGTAAATAGATCCGCATGAGGATCTATTACTTACAATTATTGATATAATTATCTGTAAATTTAAAGGGGCTATAAAGAAAAAAAAAACATTTACAAAAATTTAATTATTTAAGCATTTTTCAAGTATTTTTAATAAAAAATAACTGTCTTTAGCAAATCTACTAGCAACTCTATGCAAATTTATTCATATTTCTAAGGAGCCAGAAAGTACCTTCGGCAACTTCTTTTGAGAAGTCTAGGATGGCGGGTGAGTCTGTACTTAGGTACTGTTACCGTACTTTAGTAAGTCTTAAATGATTTTTTTCTATACATTGTGTTGTTTTTATTTTGGAAAGGAAGGCTGTCCAAGGAGGATTCACGGTCCTCCTAAAAACTTATGTGATATTTAAAAAACAAAACAGTTTACAGTGTAGACTTACCAAATATTTGTGCTATTTAAGAAAAATTAATTTTTTTACTCTACTTATCATGATGGGAGTAATGTATTCATCGTTTACTTTTGATAATCTACTGTTTTGGAAGTATAACTTTAAATAAATGATATCTTGATAAACAAAGGTCATTGGAGTCGTAAATTGAGAAGCGTGGGTGTAGCAGCCTTGTTTAAATAGATAAAAATATACAATCGTTTTGGATGAGTTATATGTGGGATATATAACCAATTGGAAATATCCGAAGATGACTGCTCAGAGCTTTCGAAACCGCTATTACATACAAGAAAAGGTCATAAGTTGTGATAAGGCAATGAAATGTTTTTTCGTCACAACTTAAAATTTAATTGTAAGTCTATTCGACTTAATGGAATAATTTTATTTTGTTGAGAAAGCTGCACCATCTCCTTTGTTATAAAAAATATATTCATAGCGGAATTAATGTCAACTAATGTTCCACCCCAATGAGGTTTATAAGCCAGTAGGTCACCTAGAAATGGGTCCATGTTGCCGCATAATATCGACAATTTCACTAGGATGTGAAATATTCAGAGCGGTCATTAACTGTCGGGGGCCGAGACGAGCCATTACTGGAGTGGATGTCAGTATGTATAGTAGAGATAATGGCGAGTGGCGTGAAAGTGTCCCTCCAATCGTGACCGATAGTACTCGCCGGCGTGCGCGTAGAGGAAAAGAGAAAAAAAAAAACGCCGATCACAGTTTACGACCAAGGGGTTATGAAAGGTGCACTGCTCAGCCCCTCTTTATGTAATGCGTGACAATTCGATAATTACGGATTCTTCATACTTCGGGCATGAGTTACGACACGTTCGGCTAAAAGTGCGTAACGGTTTGTATCGGTGAAAACATTAGCGCAACCTTTATAATTTTTTATTGCGTATTTGACTACCTAGCACTGGTGTCGTGACACGTGCATAATGCAGTAAACGGCGATACTTTTTGAAATAATGTTTTTAATGTCTTTAAAGAACACTATTATACCAATAACTGGTACATTTGATTCCCTTATGGGACACCACTTAAAGAGCAATGAACCGATCATAGTTAGTGGAAATTACTAAATAGTAATAAAATAAACAAATAACATTCTCATGGTCTAATGTCATTAATGAACCCCAACACTATCTCAGAGCTCTGAACATCCTCAAAACTGCGATTAGACGTTATTCTGGAGTATTGCAACTTCCTTTGCGAATTCTCTAAACCATTTCAGAATGTGTAAAAAAAATGGGATATTTGTACTACAATGAAAACGGGACAAAAAGTACATGTTTGGAATATGAAATAAACGAATTTTGTTTTGGGGGGGGGTGAAAGCAATTAAATAAGTGTACCATATATATTCCCAGAAGATTCACTACGCTCCTGAAATTATGACATTTGACCTTTGAGACATTTTAAAGGACAAATGGCGCAGATGAGGCCATCACAATCAAAAGAGATCATTGACCACTGAAGAACCGACCAACTTGTGACCCTTTAATGTAAAGGTGGCAGGGGTGTCGAATTTTACCTCCCCCCACCAAGACATCGGAATATTAAAGAGGCTTTACCCTTCCCCTCCTCTCCTCCCCCCTCCTACAGGCTCAAACTCTAAAGATAATTTGTTCATTTAAGTTTTCCAAAGTGCTCAGAAACTCTGCCAACCCTACCCCATGTACAAAGTTATATTGCTTTGCATTTGTTCTTAATTCCCTTGATTAGGTTTCCATTTAAGAAATGGGGAGGTGGAGGTCGGAGAGGGAAAATACAATGGATAAAGTTCAACTGCTTTTAATAACAATACCTTATTTTTATTGTTCTTTGGGAAAATTGATTTTCTTTTCTTACTATCTCCGTCTCTTTCTCCTCTGTCATTGTTATTTTCCACTTCGGATCATTTTAAAACTTGAAAATCAAATAGAATTTCTACAAGTAGAAACTTAACTTGTCTATTGAAAAGAGGATCCGATGACCGATCGCTAATTACTTGATTCTAGTCTTTAAAGCATTTCGAATTTGTTTTTTTTTCAATCGCACTAATTAACATCTGCGATTAGGGGAAACAAAGAAAGACCTAGATAAAGTGAATCCTCCTTTAATTCTTTCGGTTAAATGAGAAAACACTCTCAAAGTTTTAATTTAATGGCAATTTTATTTTATCTTCAAAATCATGGAATGGAACAGAAAAGTCTATCAAATACTATCGGCACTTTCAACAATAAAACAATTTGTTTATGACCATTTTAATTTAACACCAGTCAGCCAAGTGATAGTCAAAGGTTTTACTACGGTAGTACTTTACCTATAATAACCGTAAATTAAATGCCTGATGCATAATAATACTGAAACTTGAGTGTATAATGTTGAATAAATCTCGCTCATTTTATAGTTTTGATAATAAAACATCTAATTGCATTTATTAACTCAAGTTTTAGCACATGATACTATAATTAATCAGGACTTTGAGATTCTTACTTTGATATCGTACTCAATTTTAATGGGTAAATATTTATTATTTCTCATAAAGCATAATTATTGATTTCTCATGGAGTTAGCAGGCATTATTTTTTATGACCTAAATGAGTCATAAAATGAGACTTTATTAGACATTACATGTCTCTTGGTCAGAGGTCTCACAATTCCGTTTACGGTCACAAAGAGTTTCTAGTTTTTAAAAAACCAAGCGTTAAAAATTGGCTATCATAGCAAGAACATTTATTTAAGTGGACCACTACAAACATTTGGTATGTTTTGACAACTTACAAGTACATTTACATTGTTACTAAACATAAGAAAGACGGGTTTGTGTGTCGGAATTCCCCCATTGAGTTGGAGAAAGGCAAGATGGATGTGGTGGGGAAGGGGTCAGTTGCTCTGTATTCAGGCAGCCTCCACAACGTAATTCTGACTTTCATAAAAACACGTCCTGATTTAGGCCTCTTTAGTTTAGGATATCTAGCGAGCGTTTGGGGAATCAATTATATCATACTCTATACAAACGGCACTAATTGTACAGTTAAAAACCGAATATGGGTTATTGAAGAATAAGCATTTGTTTGAACAGGATGAAAAAAAGGTCGAGACTGGGTGTTACTGAAGCCGTTATGAAAATTTCATTAAAAAATGTTTAAAGGGAGTTATTAGTGGAAGTGATTTATTCGATTGGAGTCAGGTAAGTGAAGACCTGGGATTTTGACCTAGGACTAGTGTGGATTAAAGTTGTCATCACCAGGAGATAACAGGAAGGGTATAAACCTACGAGATTGAAATGTGGAAATACGAGTATGCGATATCAACCACAAGGATGGGGACAAGTATACGGAATCATTTAAATAGCTATGATTTTTTTATTATTATTCATATTTAACAGCACGATAAAAAATGATAAATTTTCATCTTGTGAATCCTAGCAAGCAGTAGAGATAAAACAGAGTTAGTTCCGGACATCCCAGAAACCTACACGACTAGTGCATTAGGGGTGATCTGAGACTTAACAACGCAATAGAAAAAATAACGTTTAATTAATAAAATATATAAACTACTTTATGATGAAATTACAATCTGCCTTAATACTTAATAGGCAATAAATAATTGAGATAAATGTTTTCATTCATACCATATTTACAATTCATCATTCGCTCGCACATTCATACAATATTTACAAACAGCCCAGGGACCACCAAGTCCACACAGTTGTTGCCTCCCTTCCATGCGAAAGAGGAAGTCTTGGGAAGTCCCCCACGCTCCCCCACCAGCCACGCCACCGAATTCGAGCAAGGCTGACCAAGAGCGCAAGAGCCACATACGCTCAGGACATGATTGGAGAAACTGGTCATTTCCAGGACTCCCACTGTTGCGCATTTATAGGAGGTCACGAGGCCACTGCCGTTTCAGTCTCCGAGGAGGATTATTAACTAATAAAAATAAAATCAGTTTCTTGAGCACTGGTTTCGTTGTGGTCAGTACCACACTACAACTGCCTTATTTTTCACCCTTTGTGAAGATATGAATGGGTACTTTATAGGTGTGTTGTAAATATTCTTTGTACAGTAACAGATGTATTAGTGGATTGAAGCAAGCTTACTGTTTGAAAATAATCCAACATATCTCGCTCAAACCGGTTGTGAACTATTTTAATGACGAAATCAAAACTTGTACATACTTATAACAATTATTCAGTTTGAAGTAGTCTATTCCAATACAATTAGCCAGTATGACACATTAATGCTGATGATAAAGCAAGAACATTGATACAGAAGACACTCGAACGGACAAAGTGCATAACTCCCTAAGCTTGATACCCTCAAACCGTTGCAACTATTTCTCCCTCAGGTGAGGCGGGCTATTGTCGGGCAAGAATCTTCCTCCAATAGTGGGAATTTGTGGGACAGTGGCATGTCTGCTGGACTGTTCTGTGGGATTTATGTCTCTCCAGATAAAGGGGTCCCTGGACCATTGTCACTTGTATGACTTCTACCTTCAGGAATTCACTTTTTCAATGTCCTAGACTAATATGTAATTCCATTTCAAATAGAGTTGGATCTCTTCTTCGGCTTCATGTACAGGGACGGTGAAACATAAAACCATTTTGGGATAGTGAATAAATTTCATGTACATAGATTCATTATAGAAAACTGATAATGAATATATTTATTATTAACCGTTTCTTTATCAGTTAAAGAAGTTACAGTACAACCTCGATTACTTGTGCCTTTATTATTCGGGTACTCCATCATACTGTATTTTTTTCAATGAATCGAAGTGTTTTCAAAGTTTCTTTTAAAAGAAATATGTTCCTTATATCCACGAATATTAGTGCGAAAACGGTACTTACTAGTAAGGCTGTTCTTAAACTGAACAATGTGCCATCTGATCCATCTCAATCCATTTTAAAAGCTGATGACGTACAAACCTACCACCTACTTCCTTAATTCAGCTGATGGATCAAGGGGTGATATACGGTTTGAAAATAAGGCACTGAAAGACTGTTATTTCTTTTATTTTAAAGGAAAACTGTGTACATTCTTTATGAAATTAAAAAAATATATTTGTATGTTGAAAATTGGTATTTTTTGTTTATTTAAATCAAAATTAGGCTATAAAAAAGTGCTTTTCGATTATCTGTGTCATACGATGATCCGGGAATACCCTCCCCGCCATTACCCCGGACAATCGAGGTTGTACTGTACTCAAAATATCATATGATTCACATTCAGATCTATCCGTCCGAAAAAAAAGTCATACCTGTTCAATTTAACATTAAATAACCAAGCAAATCTAATCTTTGAGCCAAAACTCCAATAGTCCAATCCAATAAAAAAAATTGCCTATGCCAATCACTTTCTCAACAATTACGCTGTCCATTCTTGGCTAAACGTGTAAATACAAAATCACAAATTAGGGTGTATGCTTATTTAGATTTTCTCTAACTTTCCCCCTGGAATGTACCAGTTGAACATATTCAAAAAAAGGCCCATATATCTATATGATAAACCTAAACGACTTTGTTGGCGAGAGCACGGACGATAAGAGAACTGCTAAGAAGATCATAAGAAACAAGCCTGAGATATTGCAGTAAATTAGGTACTCATCTCATAAGCGGACTCGAGAGGCTGAGGATTATACGGGGGGGCCCCCTCCGACCAAATCTTCTAAATTACATTCATTGTTGAGCGATTAAATATAAAGAGGGTCTTATAAGGGCAAGGGCGTCTTTATAAAGTACTCCTGTACTCGTTATAGCAGTTCCTTAGGAATAGCTGTTAATACATCAATTGAATAACAGCTGTTACTTTACTTAAGGTTTGCTATTTTTAATTTTGAGTCAATAACAACCTTTCATCACTGGCATAATTCTTAGTATGAAATAAAAAACTATCGAATAAATATAATTACAAAGGGCTCCAGTTTTTGGGTGAGTTCGATTCTCAAATAAGAGAATAAATTTCATTATAGAAGGGTAAATATTTTAAGTAGAGAACTTAAGCTAGTCATAGGAGAATTAACCTAGTTCGAGCATGCTTGTAATTTTAGTTTGAGCTTAATAGTATTCGGGCAACCACCCCTCTATAAAACTGTTTTAATAACTTTGGTAAATTGATTTTAATCTGCCTGGTGTCCAAAGACTCATTTTACCATTTATTAATTTTTTTATGTTGTATCTTTATATATAATATTTATCTTCTAATTATTAACGTATTAACTAATTTTATTTATGAAAAATATTTACGTTATTTATTATTGGTAAATTATTTATTATTATGTTTGAATCCAATGTCTCCTTCTTTATTTAATATGTACAACGTCACAGTAAAATAAAATACTATTAATATCGTTCATATGAATAATTTTAATTAGTTGACATGAAACAAATTGAATACCTACGTTAGAGGGATTGCTTTATGATGGTAAACAATTCGGAAAAACGTGAAATGAAAATAGGATACACTGTCGCTCTGGTGATCACATTTTTTGAGGTTAAACGAGATCAGCTAAAGAGTTCAGAATTCGATTAGGCTAAGGGTTCGCAAGGATGATGGCTCGTTTGGAAGAGCACTCGGCCGGAGGCTCCCCCCCCCTGCCATATATTGTTTTTTTCTTTGGCTTATAATTGAAAATAACATGAATTCACTAAATTCTATGTAAGCATGCACGGACACCCTGATTACCTCATTCAGACGCTTTCTTCCATCATCCTTCCTATAAGCCCACAAGACGACTCTGGCGAAATTGGAAGCGAGGTCAGTTTTCCTTGTTATAATATTATAACTTTTAGATTAACATGAGTTAAACTATATATTATTATAAGTCTTCTCTAAAATAAATCTATCCATTTTTAGAAGCGATTTGGCAGCTTGCATTGTCATTATGAAGTGCTCTTAAAAGCTATACCTTACTCAGAATAGTAACAGTAACGATAGCAACCTGCAATCAAACTCTAACACTGGTCAAAATCGGCAAGAATCTACCAATCGGATTCACCAATAATAGTACATATTAAAATACTTCCCTGAAGAAATAGCAACATCAGCGGAAGTTATACGAACATAACTTCCCGTCCAGAAAGAACAAGCGAGACCGAATACAGTTATCAGAGACAAGGTTTAATTATAACTTTAAATTAATCGCTAGGCGCATAGTCACTATCATCGTTGTGAAGTTGTTGACTTTAAATTAAAGCGGTTTAAATGATATAAACTTGGGGTTTGGCTGAATAGAAGGGCCCGGTCGTTAAAAGGTCATCAGTGAGCAGTAAACAGTTGAATGTTGCCTCAAAGAGGCGAGGCTCGGTCCTCGCGTTCATCTCGAGTTTGTAAAAAAGGAAAAGTTTTCTGGCCTGTGGAAAAACAACTTTTCCAATTACACACTGTACTATTTGACAAAGAACCAATGGAATAATATTAATGCTCTAGTTTTTTTTTTTTTTCATGAAACCTAGTTTAGTTCAACTAAATACCGTTTTCAAGCTTATGGCATTTAGTGCATACTACATACACTCTACACTATTCAGAATTTGTATCTGTATGGTCACTATTCTGAAAAATGACTAACATATAAACACAGGAAATACCGCATGAGCTCTCGAATCTTCATCACAGTGTAAAATTTGATTTCATATAAGGCACTTTAAAATTTAATGCTATAATAAAACAAAGAAGAAATAGATCATTATTAGAAGAATTATAGATATTGAAACTTTTTTATTGTGAAAAAATTACAAACTGCCTTATTAGGCAATAAGTATTTGTCATAAATGTTCTCATTCATACCACATTTACGATTTTCATTCACTCGCTCATTCATACAGTATTTACAAACAACCCAGACGCCTCCAAAATCCACATGGTTGTCACCTCCCTTTCATGCGAAAGATGAAGCGAAGTCTTGGGAAGTCCTCCACGCTTCTCCGTCAGCCGCGTCTCCGGATACTAGCCAGTTGAGGCTGACGAACAGCGTGAGAATCTCATACGCTCATGTCCTGATTGGAGAAACTGGCCATTGCCAGGACTCCCGCTATCACGCATTTATTGCTGATCGAGAGGCCACTGCCGTTTCAGTCCGAGGAGGATTATAGGGATGAGTGACGCAGTGCAATGACTGTGCTACAGGATTAGGGTGGTTGGAAAGGCTACTGTGGAATTTCGTAAACTTGGAAGGGATGAGTTCTAGAATGTAGGGTATATTAAGGTCGTTATGAAGGGTTTTGTTGCTGACATAATAAGGGGCATTTACTATTGTTCTCAGGACTTATGATTGAAAGGATTGGATACGCTTGATGTTCGACTTTTTTTCTGTCCCCCATAGCTCTATTCCATAGGTCCAGATTGGTTTAAGTATAACTTTGTAGATTAGTAGTTTATTTTCTATTGAGAGATAGGATGTCCTTTGAAGTAGTCTGTATAGTTGTCCAAAGCGTCTGTTTAGTTCTTGTCTTTTTAGTCTCGTATGTGGGTTCCAGGTCAGTCGAGATGGAAGCCTAAGTACCGTCCTGTCTAGGATACAGGGAGAGGAATAGAATTAAAATAAACTAGTGGACAAGACTTGGGACAAAGGGTGAAGGTAATGTGGGAACATTTTGCTTCATTAACTTTGATCCGCCATTGTTTACACCAATGCTTGATTTTATCAAGGTGTTTTTGAAGTTTATGGGATGCTACATCGCGGTCTGGGGGGGGGGGGATGACAAGACTGCAGTGTCATCTGCAAATGGTGCCAATAAGGTATTGGGGGTAGAGAGGACATCAGCGGTGTATAGGTTATAAAGGATGGGACCCATGTCAGTGCCCTGTGGAACTCCTGTTTTTTTGGGATAGTAGTTAGAATATTCTAAACCACATCGGACTTGGAAGAAGCGAGAATTACATAAAATATTTGGAAAACAGACAGGATAGGAGAGTTGGATTAACAAGCATCTGAACTAAATCGAGTACTTTATGGTGTTTAAACTAAGCAGCTGTAAGACAAAATTTTGTAAATTCGTTAGAATTCGTTAGAATTCGTTGTACATTTTAAATTACATTATCCATGTAAAATAAGTTTCACGGAGTCTGCATCATAGTTAACAGAGGACTGGCAATATTTTATTATTTGTTTTATGGACAAACCAAATGCATTAGATAGATGTCATCGAATCATTACAGATTAATATAAATTTTGATTTGTTTTAATTAATTAATGTATGTCATTCAGGTTTTAATTGCCGTTCTTAAAATGTTATAGCAGCATCATTTTAGCTGATTCTAAATTAAGTTTAAGTCGACAGTTACTTTTTCGATATATCTAAATTTAACTAGTAAATTATAGTTAAAGTTATTTAAATTTATTCTTACTGTTCAATTACTGCATAGAATAAATTTTTTTATAAAGTACATAGCAGAGAGCATTTTTCTGGGAATAATTACAAAAAAAGTATAAAACTTTCATCTAAGTTTAATTAGGACTTTTACCCGAGCGAGATTTTAATTTTTAATTTAAAGAGACATTCTATTAAACTAACAAGTTCCTGTTGCTCGGCGGCAAGTGTTAATTAAAAATGTATAGCATTTTTCACATGATATTATTCGAGGTAATTGTGATGAAAAAGTTTATGAAAAGCGTAAAACTTATTAATTAGGGCAGAGGAGAATAATGCATTGTTTATAAGTTTCTATATAAGAGCTAGGTTCTATAGCTAGCGGTAGCCCTTTGAAGTGCGTGAATAAATTCAGACCTTCATTACTACTCATCTACGAATAATTAAGTGAGTTCGTGGATAAAGTTATTGTTTGTATTAGTTTTTTGATTTGTTTTTACTGTATATTAATTGTAAACGAAAAGTGATGATACGTTTTCAAATCAGTGGTTAGAACAGCTTTTTTTTATTTTTAAATCAGTTTCGGAAACTCTCAATGCAATAGCAACCATGGCAATCCATATTCATGTGAAGGGTGAGGTAGGACAAAGCGAGTAAGTTAGGATTAGTCCACTGAAACAGTGTCTTTGAAGTATCCACCTTTCCTTTATGTTTGTCTGTTTGTCAACTCGATGGTATCGAGTTTCTTTTGAAGAAACTACTTTCTTTCCATGTTTATGAGCTCTGCCTTTCATCATTTCATCATCATTTCAATTAAACTCTTGACAAATTACTATTAAAATCAAGCAAGCTTGTTGAATTACTGATTAGCTCGAACAAGGATCTTTACATTATAATATAAGTTTTAGACTTCAAACTCATTGGGACTATGCCAGTTAAGTGCCCTGTAAAAGGTACAGAATATGCTAGCATAAATAATCTTTAATTTTGCATAACAGAATCACCAGTAAATATCATTATTTTATCATATAGGTAAAACATCTTGTGAATCATTTGACATATTCCAAGGGCAAATTCTGTTTAGAAAACCTTTACGAGTCTTAATTTATATTTCGTAAACATTGATACCACAGTGACTTTAAGCTATTTTCTTAATTAAAGAAATCTGCTGAAGAGGGAGTTTCTTGGTGTGCCCTCGGGGTGTGAGTTCACCCACCGTAGACACATAAGTTATTTACTCGTTGCAGCAATGTTTACCACTGCAGCCCCACCACCCTTCCCGCACCGATTGCAACAGACTATGAGGAAAGAGATTTCTTTTTTTCTTAGATAAGTTATGATATAAATTTTTTTAATTGTAGTTGTTTTCTATGTTATCTCTAGTTATTTATTCATTTTTTGGGACATTTTATTTATTATCTAAATATTTTATGAAATACACACCAGAATTTTTTGACTATTTGCAGCCCCAGTGTTTAATACTATGACCCCCACCACCCTTCCGCATCGATGGCAACAGGCTGTCGGGGAAAATCAGGTTAAGATTTTGTGTGTTAGATATAAGTTAGTTTCAATTTTTATGATTCATAAGTTGAGCCCCATCACTATTTAAACGTCTAACTATAACAATTGTTCAATGTACATTATACCGTTGTAACAACCGCTCTCAAGGTGAAATTATTAAAAATTGTATAAAATGTAGCCAAGCTACAGAATATAAATGACCTATTGTAAATATATTCATTTATACAGAACCTATATTTAATCCCATTAGAACTCATCCCTTCCAAGTTTATGAAATTTCACAGTAGCCTTTCCAACCACCCTAATCCTGTAGAACAGTCTTTGCACCGCTCATCCCTATAATCCTCCTCGGAGACTGAAACGGCAGTGGCCTCGTGACCTGCTATAATCGCGTGACAATGGGAGTCCTGGCAATGGCCAGTTTCTTCAATCATGTCCTATTGTATGAATGAGCGAGTGAATGATGACTGTAAATATGGTATGAATGAGATCATTTATCTGTATTATTATTGCCTCTATTAATTAAATCCCATAATTTTAATAACAAGGGGATGTGGGGGGGGGGAGAAAAAGGAGTAAAATATGCACTCGTGGTGGCCACACAAAATACCTTAGCATTTACATTGTGATTATTTGGCTTGTTACAAAGTACACTTAGACAGTACTCTCTAAAACGGCTTGGACCCTCAGAGCCACCATGAAATCGAACGCACCTGAGTCACTCCAACAATAGTTAGTCATATATATTACTGCCTGGATAAGTTCCTCTACAGTTCACCATTAACCAGGGACGTAACATCCGCACGAACGAACACAACTCCAACTCCAAAATGTACCGCTTATTCCATCCACTCCCACCGGAGTTGCCGACACACATACACAGGTATGACTGGTCTGAGTAAGGCAATAAATACAGAACTAATATAAGTTTGGATCATTACAGTTCGCCAAGATCCACAATTGCCTGCCAGGGAAAACTTTGTCCATTCTTACCGAATTTATGCCATCGAGATAAACATTTCTGTAGACTGAGGGGGGGGGTGGAGTTTCTGATTTACAATTAATTATAACTCAACAACTTGCAGCAACTGTCGTAAAGTGATTGTTGTTTATTTTCGTCTTGTTTATGGTAGCTACGAAGGTCTCCGTGGCCTAGAAATGTATAAGTTTATCGTTGTATTTGTCCCGTTTAGTGGGTCAAAGGTATTTATTTAGCTAAGGAGATTGCATGAGGGTATAAAATACTTATTCATCGAACTAGTTATCACTCTTATTTACATAAACTTACTTTAACTGTCTACAATTGTATTGTGCATAGAAACTCCAACGGGAGAAAAAAATACTTCTTTATTTCTATGTAATTACAATAAGTAAAATAGTAGTGGTTTTGAAATTGAACAGATCTTTATATCTTTATACTGATATTAAGAAGCATTCTGGAAAATAGTGCTTCTTAACATCAACCTAATAAGACGCTGCAAACACCTCCTTAAATTGCTCTTCGGCCGCAGTACACGAAATATATCAACATATTTATTTATTTATATTGAATTTCCATCGAAAAGTTTGGGGTTTTGAAAAGAAATAACAATATCATGACATTGCATACCACAAATTTCTTCTAAGGTGTATACACTTACAAGTTGTCAAGATTTAATTATCATTTAAGATCACTAAAATGAATTTGTAGGCGTGAAGAACTCAAACTGCCTATAATTATTACTTTTATTTAACTATCTAAGTTACTTATTTACCCTCTTATTATTCAGGACTGTGACGGCGAGCTTTCTTGTCCGAAGTCGTCCACTTTCTGTCTGTGGAAGTAAAATAAATTCACCTATAATTCACATTAAACGGACTATATTTTAAATAATTATATTATTTTATTAACCTTAGTCGAGTCACAATCTAATAATAGAATAATTGGCTTATGATAGTTGAAACCCATCTGGCTATGGGTTTATCTCTTTTGGTAATTAATGTCAAGCAATTTTGAAGTAACCGAAATTGACTTTGGAAAGCTCCTCGGAGAATTTTCGATTTTCATCCAATAGTTATTGGGCAAAGGCATGGCATAAAGCGTTCCACGTAAGAAGCGAACATTGGACAACTGAAGGTGATCTTTGAGTTAACCGTAGGTGAATTATATCTTGAGTGTTATATTTTGATATCTGGAGTGTTCAAAGAGCTGACAGAAAGACCAGCCCAAGGCTCAGGTATATTACCTAAGAACCCCGAGAAAGTATCTTACAGGATAAGCCTTGATTCGGGGCAGGTAAAACCCAGCCTCCTGTAGAATTGATCAGAGGCTCAGGTCACAACACCTTGCCCAGTCTCTTGTGTATTATAATAGCGATTATGTTTATTGTTATTATTGTTAGTTATTTAATAAAGTGTTTTTAAGTATTTACTGTTGTATAATCGTTAATTAAACAATATAGAGATTGGATATATAGAGATAATGGTCATGAGAGATAAAATTTGTATAGCAACCTACACGTTCATTCTACAGTGCCTAAAAATATTTCACTTCTAATATGCAAAGGTGGAAAGAAACATCACACTCCAGTTGTTACAGTAGAATGACAATACAGTATGAAAGGGAAATTTCGACCTTTTCTGCTGTTCATGTTATGTTGTAGTACCACCATTACTGTAATGGAACAATAACAGCTGTTAAGTAACCTGTAACTTTACTGCCTGTAACTTGATTGCACGGGGGAACTTATTGCCAAGCAATCAACAGTCACGACTCACAAGCGCAATTAATAACCCTGAGTATAATTAAACCCCTCTAATCTAGAAGACAAATTATACATTAACCTTTAAGAGGACATTAAAGAAAAGGAAAAAAAAAAGAGGGTGGGTTTGAAAACACACGCCATTAAGTAATAAAAGATTTTTCGAATGCTTCTACTATAATGGTATGTCGGCGGTGGGTTTCTAGTATCATAATGTACAAATTACTGGAAATATTTCTGTCATAATAGTACGGAACAGCTTTCTGGCAGCGGGGCACGAAAGCATTGGAAGCTTAAGTGCTTTCAGACATGAAAGTACAATCTGGGTCAAAAATACTTCACAACTGTCTTGATTTATTGCCGGTTCTTGATTTATCGAGGACTGTACCTGATAGCAATGCTCCAATAATAATGCTCCGGATCGCAATTCCTCTGTAATTACGGGCAATATCCCGGCGAGGAGGTTTCCCAACATTGACATTACCGGTATTTCCAAATGTGTGATTTAGATTAATTCTTCAAAAGTGAAGGTCGTCGTGTTGTTTTTTCCTCACTTTTTAGTTGATAATGGTCTTGTAGAAAGGTTATACTGTATTGTAGCAACACCGTAAAACAGAACTATGTTGCTCCTAATATAAAATCTCACTCATTCTGCTTCAACCCAAACCCCAATTATGCAACTTGGAATTTGGAAAGATATTTATGCGCGTGGTATCCGTCAGTTTGTAGATACAGCGCTGCTCAAAGTAAAATGTTTTTACCTAACAATGTCCTAAAATAAAGACTCCCTTTTTTTTTTTTTTTTCAATTATAGTCCGTTGAATTCTCAGCATATGATACATTTCAATTAGGTGTCAAGATATTAAATTTGATACCCTACTCAGTTTGAAAAAAAAAAATTTAATTTTAATTACAAAGTAATTTATTAAAGTTGATAGAAACCTAAATAAAAGTGTTCATTGCAACGGATTGACGAAACTAATTAAATATAGAGGTTCACTGAACAAGTCAAGTTTTGGTCTATACAATATTTTTATTGCGGATTCAATTTTGTTGTTTTATTAATTATTCCTCTAAAACATCAATATTGTTTTGATAAATTTCTGTCATTACTAGTTATAATATGATTAATATGTTTTTCTATGGTTGAACATAATGTTTTAGATTTACCAGAAAATAATCAAGGGTCCAGGCAATGGTTTGAACTGTTCTGTATCTATTATACAACTTTTTTAATAAATTTAGTAAAATGTTAAAAATACTTTTAAAATCTTTTATCGCTGGCAGTAGTTTTAAATTAATAAATAAATGGTAATTTAGTAATTTGTTTAATAAACAATTTAAAGGTAAGGCTTATGGAAATGTATTCATAAAACATCCCTAACTAATGCTAATTTATTCAGCAGTTCTGTTTGTTTTCAACTGATGGTAATTTTATTCTTGACTGACTGCTCCCCCTAACTTATGGTATTTTTTACTCCATGTTTCATTTTACTAGGAAATTAATTATTTTTATTCTGTGGAGATGGTTTATCGAAAAAAAAAAAATATATATAAAGATACATTGTACAAACCAGTAGAGAAATATTTATTGATTAATATATTTACGGGAAGATACTACCATAACAGGAAGCACCCGATTTCGATATGATTTAAGGTTTGTCTTGGGACTGGAACATAGGCCCTTCCCAATTGATTTATGAAATATTTCCATACATATAGTATATTCTACAGGCATTTTTATACTTAAAATAAATGGATTTTCGCACTTTTTTCTTGAACAACTGAAGCAAACTTGAAGGGTTTGTAATTTGGATAACAAGGTCGTAAAACTAAATTTAAGTTCAAATTGTTACAGAAACCCTTGTCTTTTAGACACTCCAATACTAAGTATACGTAATTTAGGAACCGTTTTCACAAATTATTACTCTTATCGTACTGTTTGATTCACGATTTGATATAATTTATTCCATATTTAATAACGTTTATTGATATTGTGCTGTCTGTTTAATAAGTGATTGGAAATGTCAAAAAATGTGGCTTTATAGGCTAAATTGTGAGTTAATGAGCTATATAATGACGTAGGTGAAATGATGATGTTCTTTGCCAGTTTGGTGGTTTGTTAAGAATAAAAAAAGACTATATTTAGACAAGGCTAACGAAAAAAAGTTAGTTCAGTTTAATTAGATTTGTCGATTATTGAATTCGCCGGAAATTTGTTTCGAATAAAGTTTGGTATCTTAGAAAAATATATAGTTTTTTTGTGACCACAAAATTGTGTACTTTTTCTGTGCGTACCGAATGTCTTAGTATATACCATTATACCAATAAAGTACGAGTGGCAAATGAAGTCCTCACTGTTTTAAGTAGTAAAATACAAAATGTGAAAATTGATAGATTCCTTAATTACAATATGAAGGAAAACTTCGGGCAATTTGAATAATCACAAAGCAATTCGTCCGATATTTTCCGATTTATCGTCAAATATCTGCGGTCTGCCACCTTCAGTTAGTTATCCACATCAATTGCACTTCACTTATGTCTGAGCACAGCTCTGGAAATAATGGGGGACGAGTGGTTTAATTACAAACGGACCATCTATAATTACGACAAACGAAGTAAAAAACGAATAAAATACAAGAAGAGGAAGATGAAAACTAAAAAAAAAATAATAAAAGAAGAGATATGATGGAATGAAATAATGAAAGATAAAAGGTCTATCTCATATCCATCATTTTTTTTTTATTATCACTGTCCGTCGCTGCTACGTGAGGCAGATAATCTGCTTTCACCGCGAGATAGGGAAATGTCATTACATAACGGTGTGTGTGGTTTGTTCTGTGCATGTGTGTACGGCTGAGTTGTACGGTCTGACCCACAGTACTAATGAGGCCTGTTCCAATATTATTATTATTATTCCACCCATACTCTACATGTACATTGCTTATGCACGCACGTACCCCCCCCCCCCCGGTTTATCACTCATGCATGCATTATTTGTATCAGCCAAAAGTTTTAGTCGTTCAAAGTGACTGTTCTTAAATGTGGATTCGGAGGTGGGTCACGTTATGTCATTGAATCATCCAATCTCCTTAGCATCCGAATCACTAAGTAATTAAAATAACATAGTAACACAATAAAACTATAATAAATCAAATCCTCGTGACCTGCTATGCATACGTGACAGTAGGAGTTCTGGCAAAGGCCAGTTTCACCAATCACGAGCGTCTGTGGTTCTCGCGTTCTTGGTCAGCCTCCACTGGCTCGTATCCGGTGACGCGGAGGCCTCTGGGCTGTTTGTAAATACTGTATGAATGAGCGAGGGAGTGAAAATCGTAAATATGGTACAAATGAGAAGATTGATCACAATTACTTATTCCCTAATAAGGCAAATTGTAATTTTATAACAATAAAGATTTGATTATTAAAAAAAAAAAAAAAAATGCTAAGTAAAGCTATGTACAGCACCATTTAGGTATAACAGACATGAAAAAAATGTACCAACTAGACTAGGAACAACCGTCACACACGGCTGACTCTTACAATCCCCTTTACAAAACAAGAACCCAATGCAAAATATTGTAACCAACCACTAACTGTTAAAACATTCACATTCAGACCTCCTGACAGTTTAACGGAAATACTTAAAAGTCCTTTATAGATTTAAGTGAATTGTAGAAAATAAATTAAATTAAGTTAATAAATCATTACTAGTATATTGCAGTAGATATTTACTATATTCTCAGTAAAACTGGTCGGAGTAAATTAATCACGATATCTCAACTGGACAATTTAAAGTTATCGTTATATTTATCCTTTTTCGGAATATATTTTTATTTTTGTTTTTATTTAAGTATCAAGGGTAAATGGGACGTGTAATTCAAAAAGTTAATAAGTTTTAAATTGAATTCTCCCCCGTAAAAAGGGATAAAAGGAAAACAACTTAATAACCGGTAATTCTACGGCCCAAAACCATTAAACTTTTACCTGTAACTTGCTGCTTTTATTTCTTTTACTTTCTTTCTTTTTTCTATTTTTTTTCTTCTTTTTTTGAAGAATTAAAGTCTAAACTTTTTGTTTAGATTTAATGTATGACAGTTAGTAATTTAGGCAATCTCTCTCTCTTTTTTTTTTAGAACCTAATTTTGGACCTTTTGGCAGGGACTCGTTCCTAAAACAAATTTCAGTATTAATAAAATAAATCGATATTGAAATTATCAAAAATTAGAAAGGAAAAGATTGATGTTATCTGAATATGTAATTACATTTGATCCTCACGAGAATTTTTCTTGAGCAAACTCTTAATGAAAGAAGCAAATTAAGTGTTGTCCAATCCTGAATTAATAGTTTTAACTTTCAAATCAGTTTCGAAGATACTGACGGAGTATATTTCGTCAGCCTATACGTGTGTTTGTATGTGCCAAAGTATTTTATCGTCTAGTGATTGTAATAATTATACGCCATTTCAAAGTTGTATGACATTTAATATGATGAAGTACGATAAAATAATAAACGTGAACTTTCTCAAGCCATAACTCAATATGCAATTTAACATTAAAAGTAAAATTTTGGGTCTTAGTAGTGAGAATAATGAGCGATTTTAATCACTAAAGCAAAAATAGTATGCTTGCGTCATGCCTAAAAAAAAATAATAGAAACTGCCCCATTCGTTTTTTAGACCGATTTAGTTTAAATTAATACAAAGAAGATTATCAAAAGAAGCTGCGAGAAAACAGAGTAAATATGATGAGAGAAAAAAACAACAACCTGCTAGATGTTAATAAAAAAGAAGAAACAGTAAATTAAGGTTATCCAATTGGAGTTGTAATTAATACAGAGGATGACTAATGGTTTGGTAGCTGCTGGGCGAGTCAATTTTTTTTTTTACTTCAAGCCGGTACCTGGAGTGTTGGTCAGCCAGCTTTAGGGGTAAGGACTCATTCAGAATCGTTCAAATGTATTAAGTCAGAGTCTTAGATAGATAAAGTATACAAACTTGAGTTATTCGACTCCTAGCTTAAAATGTACACTCCCTTATTGAGGATAGGCAAGAGTGGTTACAGTCAGGAATGTATATTGGATTGTAGATTGGCGGTCTATATTTTATTTCCAAGTAAAATAAACAGTGGTAACACATAAATAACCCGCCTTTGGTTCAATAAGATTGCTGATTTTAAATAATTTAACCGACGATCGCCATTGTTTTACTAGATGTTTTACATAACTACATGTATTCTAAAATATAACTACATTATCTATTTATAATTCACAAATATCTTTTGCCATATCATGTTAAGTAAAGATGTGATAATCTTAGTTCGTTAATTTTTATGCAAATCTAGAATTTTCAAACGAAAAGCTAGTTTGAACAGCCTTAAATCTATTGCCACTTTCACCCTTTTGCTTCTCGGCAACGAGAAAATCCTATTAAATAGCAATAATATTTATTTTTAACAATATTTCGTCTAAAGAAAAATAATAATTAAAACGTCAGTTAACGCAAAATTGTATAAAGGTTTTTTTTAAAGTTAATTTACAAAATTAATAATTCTAATAAAATAATAATTAAAGGGATCTGAGCTAACAACCCTCTCATAGACACGTTTTTTTGATCAGATGTTTTAATATTCCTTTGATTTGATTGTATCAACTTTATCTTGCAAATATATATAAACTTTATTTGCGTATCTAATGTTTTGTTAATTCTATAAATTATTATATCTATACATTTATAAATAATTGCTTATAACATGATTTTCTTTTTTTTTCAGGTAAGCAAAAGCGTGATTGGCAGACCAGAGGAGAAATCAGTCCATTTTGTTCTGCGTACTTTATGTAAGTGCATAACGTAATGCCTATCTTAGCTCCATTGATAGGTTACACCACTTTCCCTTTCGCTAAAGCGCTTTTGTAAGCATTTCAAATATCTCTTGCCTGTAATTATTCAATACTTCATTTCGTCATATAATCATATTTATGCAAAAATAACAAGACAACAAACTGTAGGACTTGCTTAGTTTGTTACGAGGTCTTATACTGTGACTTTGTTTTGGGGATGGTCTCCGGTTTTGAAAAGACAATTGCTACAAAGTAATAAATAAAAGTTTTTAGAATAGATAGAAACCAAGCTACAATTATTTATCTACGGTACTCATAATAAATTTACGTAGGCATGGAAAATTTATAAAAAGGATATTTCTATCAAGTAACGTGTAAGTGAAAACGTCATCACCGCTTGATCCCATTTATATTTTTTGGTCTGATCATCGTTGGAGTTCATAAAGTCGATTTAAACAAAAAAAATGCATTGCGCACAGTCCAAAAATGACATTTTTTTCTAGAGATCACGGTTGCGTAACTTGGATCTGAAATACGAACTTGATCAGTATTTGACAGAACCTATTTATAAACGTTACAATTTGCAAAATAAGCAATCGATACAAAGCTTAGGAAATCAATGACTAATCCAAACAATTTACTTTTTAAAAGGTAACATAACTGACTCAAAAACTTTGTTAGGACTAATACCCAACAGAAGAATGACGAGGAGGTCATATATTCGACAAGAAATGATGTTAAAAATAAATAAAATAACCCAGATAATTTATAAATGAGCCATTGGAAAGTACAGACACAAGCTGAAGATCTATAAGGCAATGACTATTAGGCTGAGATCGATAAACCAGTTAGTCGAAAAGGTAGGCGACCGCTCGTTCGAGAACGATTCGACACGCCAAAGCGGACAGAATTAGACTTCCAAGGGCATTTTTTCTTCACCGCACTCGTCTTTTATTTTCCAATATTCCGCTTACTTTTATTTCATTTTTATTTTCATTATTTTTTTCTTTTTGTTCCACGTTTTCATCGCTTGTGTCATTTCCAGTTAAAGGAATCATTTTTTCGAAGTTGTAACGATGGTTCCAGACGATTGCACTGCCTATTCTTATTGGACTGATTTACAATTTATTAAGCAATGATTTATTTCAGAGCACGAACGCTTGAGACTGCCCTTGTCAAGTGCTATAATAGTCAAACGACACATTATACATTTACTATTGGTTGGTAAATACTTCATAATGAACAGTACTTTAAAAAAATAAAGAAATATACGATTGTGTTATAATTAAAATGTTATATTTAAAACACATATAAATAAAAAGCTTATCGTCAATTAAAAGTTTAACGAGATACTAATCTGACTTCAATTTACAAACCCCAAAAGTTAGTGGAACGATAGAAAATAAACAGAAAAAGCAATAAAAGAAACATTTGACGACTGAATCAATTTCATTAGCTTAGCTAAATTCACATATTATCAAAATGGTTTTCCGGTAATAGCTTGGTCTATCCAGGAGGAACGAAAGTGGTTGAACTCTATCCACTGTTAAATCAATATTTTCAACTTTTTTGTTAATATTATTTGTGCTAAAGGAACCACTATGTCGCTGCTTTCTGATTTATTAATTAGCATTTTATTGTCTCTAATCTTGAAAGCGCTCATGCTCTAATAAAGTTTCGTATAGATCGAAATAGATTTTTATTATTTTTTATTAAAAAATCGATTCATACCTAGGTCCTAATATTTAATATATGTTTAATTTATTAAAAAGGATTTCCAACAAGTCACAGGGCCTCAGTTGACTCTGATTAACCAATGCCCTTCCAATCCTAGACTCAAGTCACTCTAATCTAGTCATCCTATGATCCAGGCCACGCCCTCTTGCAGTGTCCATAACTTTTCTAGCATTTGGTTTTGCGTTTCATCACCATTGTTGTATCGAATGCAGCTATTTCTACCGGATAATCTCATTTCTGATCCGATACCCTCGAAGCACTTGAGAGCATCATCAGGTAATGATCCATCTCAACATCGTTTTGGTTCATATTTATGATAAGTAGGCAAGCAATCTACAATAACCGAAAACATTCACCGAAAAAAAAGAGGCCAGTGAAATATTAATTAACTTAACATAAATAATCAAAATACATTAATTAATTGGTGAAAATATTTTATGTTACCTAGGCTAGTATATCAAATTGTTTTTCCTCTTGGAATTAAAAACGAACGAAAAGCGAAACAACTAGGTATGAAATGAGCGGATTACTGAAAAAATGAGGCCAATCAATCAAACGTTTTTCTCTGTCAAAGGACAGCTGATCCCTTTTCAGCATTTTAACTAATTTCTATAATACCTACTTATTTTTAAAAAATAAACTGGTAGCAAAACCCCTAATTGAAACAATTACTTGGCTTGCAAGAAAATCCTCTGGTGTCACCGGCCAAATTTAATCGTAAACTTTTCAACGTTTTGGTTGAAATACAAATGTATACATAGAAGGCAATACATAAAAAAACAAAAAAACATTATGATTACATCACATAATGTACAATCGCTGGCCTTCAACAATGGTTCATAATCCTCAAGGAACATTGAGACAAACTTCCTCATGTGTTAAATTACAATTTATAAATTAACATTAGAATTACATCCCGTGATGTAAACGCAATATTTTATTTTAAACTGTGCCTTCAGAAGGGGCTTGAGGGTATGAGTGTGTACATAATGTATGACTGTGGTGTGAGTGTGAACTCTACATATTGAGTGAGTGGGATTGTGTATACGGTATGAATGAGCTATATAATTACAATTATTAACGATGGTGGCTAATTTTTTTTAGCCCCGATTTCTCGGTGAATCTCCTTGACAAGCGTATGAATAAATTTTGGCAAGGTGAGCGACCATAGGATATTATTGTTTTTCTTCCGAAATACCTTACTTATATCTAATGCCATTTCAAATCACTGCCCACCCATGCAATAGTTGTTTCTGGTCACATACAGAACATTCCGTTAGCCAGAGACATCGAGCGAGCCCCCCACAAAGGCGTTCACCAAGGCGGTCGATATTATTTGTGATGGGCTACAAAGGCGGACCTACCGTTTGTGAAGGATGGACCGGTCTTTGTGACTGGTCGGACAGAACCCTCCGATATATCTGTTAGGAGTACGTGATATTGTCCACTGTACCTGACCTGATCGGCTACGTGTTTGTTGAACCGCAAGTCTCTACGTCACTGTATCTTCTGAGAGAGACCCTTGTACCGAGACAGTGCAATTGTTACCGAGCTCAAAGGGAGAGGTTATGCTTTAATTAATAGGTTTAATTAATTGCTAGGTATCCTTATTAATATAGTTGTATATAAGTGTAAAGTGAATTTCTTTTTTCTAACTTCCATATCCGAAAACCCATTACTAAGAGAAATAGGCAGTTAAAGTAAGCGTGCCCTTTAAAAGATACACCCAAAAACCTAATAACGCACGTATTGCTCTATCACTGTGTCTATAAATATTTTACCTACTAGATTATCTGTTAAAAAATAAATAAATACAGTTTTACACAGACTACGTAAAACAATAAAAATAAAAATTAATTTAAAACATTTCCATTAAAAAAAAATATGAAAGCAATAGAATAAAAATCGCATATTTAATTAATTTTCAGCTGGATTTTTTTTTTTTTTTTTATACAAAAATTTTAGATTTTTACATTTTATCAAGTGTTAATCCGATACGAGGTACTTTTTACCATTTTTGAGACATCTAAAAGAAATTCATGTATGACACTCGTATTTGCGTAGTGAATAGACAAACTCCCTTAAGCCATGGTTATAAATATTTATGGTAGAATAAAATATAAAAATAAAACATATGATAAATTCATTTTAACATTTCCGACCGTTAAAGGTAGGAGAAGAAAAAAAAAAAACTTAAATAAAAACTGTTTTAATAGGAGTGCCGGCGGTTTTTTGCTGGTTAGCGTTAGGGCCATAGATCAGGCGGCACGTCACCAAGTCCTGGCCATATGAAAGTCTAATGTATATATAAATTAATACAAAGTTATGGGTGGGTTCTCTCTCCCGTGTGAGGTAGCTGGTATATGCTTCATGTTGTAGGTCACTTCATGTATTTGTTATAAATAAATATATCAACACATAAGTGTTGTTGGTTAACGAGAAACGGTTACTGTCCTAAAGCTTAGGCTTGTAGCTAGACTATTGCTTTAGAGACGTCTGAACGGAAAAGTGGAGGACTGTCAAATTTCCCTCTTATTTCATCTTTAATGAATAATTATTTAAATTTTAAAATGAGTAAATTCTACTATTGATAATTATTTATATTCCTAAGAGACCCCTTCTATCCTGAAAGCAGCTCCTTTTTGAGATTAATCTCTTCGTGCTGTACAAAATGTTCTTGGTTCAAAATACAACAGAGATTAATATGAGTTAATTTAATGGAAAATGTGTCATTGGAGTCTTATTTTCACTTTATTTACTCTAAGCACCATTTTGAAAAGAAAAAAAAAAATTCTCATATCCCCTTGTTATTACAAATTACGGAAATCAGTATAGACTACATAAATGAATCTATTTACAATATGTAATGATATGTCCTGTAGCTTGGCTACAAAAAAACCCAGAGAATGTGTTATATACCATATTTCACTGATATTTGGAATATTGCAGGTTGATGGAGTACGATTGTTTCAAAATCAGTTTTCACTTAAATCGGTTGGATCCCATTTCGAGGTAAATAAATCTCTCATTTGTTATAAGAAAGGCATAGAAAATATACTCGTCACAATAAAGCAGGAGCGTATCATTTATTAAGTGATTAGTTAAATTCAGAAAATATGTTTTTATCTTATTTTTATTAGCGTGTCATATTAAAGATCTCTACTTCCCCTGATAATTAATATGTGATTTCAACACTTAAATTTACATTTAATAACGCAATCCTTGCTGTTAAAAAGAATTTATTAATTTTAATATTTATATGGTTTATTTAATAAACCACGTTTTTTAGGAATATCCCAGGAACACGCCGCCAAGTGTACCCGATTAATGTTATACCATTTGTGTTTGACGTTTTGAATAGAATACTTATCTCCAATATATCTTATTTCGTAAATCATTTGATGAATAGGCCAGCAGAGAGAAGTGGACAAACATCATAATGTAGAAGAACGGAACGAATCGCATGATAATTTTTTATTCCCTGCGCAATATGTTCCAGAGTCAAGGCTGAATAGACATTGCGCAATAATATATTATTACCCATCTGATATTAACGCTTTAATGAGTTTGTGTGACGGCATTTATTCATTAAAATATTGCCGGGGTCATATCTGCTAGTCAGTGGCAATAAATAAAGTTCAGAGGCAATAACAAAAAACAAATTATGAAACAACTTCGCCCATAAATAATAAATTATAAAGACATTAATTGACGTCTCGATACGGCAACTTTCACCTTTTCGAGCGGGTACCTGTCTATTTTAAATATCAGGAAAGATTTGATAAACCCTGACGCAATGTATCTGGCATGTCTGCTTAGAAAAAAAAAAAAATATATAAACAGCGAAACTTACAGTGATCGGCCGATAACGCGAACTATAACCCGTTACATAACCCCCATTAGAGCTGTAACTACTGTGTCACAGTTCTCAATAACCCTACCTAGCCTGCCTTGAAAACAGTTCCTCTGCTATTAGACTCTGAGGATTATACTGTAGGAGCAACTGTTTCAATAAAGCACGTTACTGATTTACCTAGTTCTCTGCAGGATAGCTGCTACCCACGAACAGGTAACAGTTCTCTGTTACTGTAACTATAAGAACCTCCGAATGCCTATTGGAAAGGCCCCAGGTTCAAGTCCCGATCTTACAAGTATAATTTTTTCAATTATTTCGCAATCAATTATTAACAATTGAAAAAGTTTATGTTTTTAGCTAACTGTCATATCCAACTATAACTAACGCCCAACATTTGAGCTGAAATTTATTCTTGGTCATTTGATAAACGTTATTTTGCTGTAGAAATAAATAAATTATTTGCATCTAAATATTTTTGATATGGTTGTTAACATTATTAAATGAGCTGGAACTTCCATCCTTCAAAAGCAAAATTTAAAATCTTCACTTATAGTTATTATAAATTTTTGTAATAATCTGCTAGAATATCATATCTTTAAATGTAATACCTTAATACTGACCCCCCCCCCTGTCAAATATGAATGGGAAACGATTGGGAATGACGAATATGTATTTTTTTTTTTATGTATATTCAATTTTATTAAGATAAAATTACAATCTGCCTTTTATTAGGCAATGAGTAATTGAGATAAAAGTTATCACTCATACCATATTTACAATTCATCATTCACTCGCTCATTCATACAATATTTACAAACAGCCAAGAGGCCCCCCAAGTCCACAAGGTTGTCTCCTCCCTCGCATGCGAAGGAGGAAGCGGAGTCTTGGGGAGTCCCTCACGCTCCTCCGTCAGCCGCGTCACCGGATAAGAGCCAGCGGAGGCTGACCAAGAGCGTGAGAGCCACAGCCGCTCAGGACATGATTGGAGAAACTAGCCATGGCCAGGACTCCCACTGTCACGCGATTATAGGAGGTCACGAGGCCACTGCCGTTTCAGTCTCCGAGGAGGATTATAGGGATGAGTGGCGCAGTGCAATGACTGTGCTACAGGATTAGGGTGGTTGGAAAGGCTACTGTGGAATTTCATAAACTTGGAAGGGATGAGTTCTAGAATGTAGGGTATATTAAGGTTGTTATGAAGGGTTTTGTTGCTGACATAATAAGGGGCATTTACTATTAATATGTATTTAAATGTTTTTTTTTTTTGGTATTTGTATTCTCTTATGTCTCTAAACATATATTACATAACACGTCGAGGCCTTTGATTTGTAACCCTTCCCGGTATGAATAAATTTATTATTTATGACCAAGCTATTAATTAATAATGACTTTTCATTATATTTTATTATTAGCATGATGATTATAAGTGCCTTCGTGTAAAATATTATTTCCCCAGTTAAAACTAATGACTTACGCCAAAAAGAGCAAAGGTGAAAACATAAGGGTTACTGGTTTAAAAAACAAAACTCCATCAATATTGCGTGGCCCTTTTTCCCGGTATATAAAACATGATGAATTCCTCAACTAGTTAAAAAGTACTTCAACATATTTAATCAATACTCATTATTTATTGTTATTTTTTATTATCTCGGGCTTTTTGACTTTTTACTGACATAGTGTTACATTTAACTCAGGTCCATAAAATATACAACTTGGTGTGTTTAATAGTATCAAAACCACAAACAAGATAAGAAATTTCTTTTCAAGAGTTGTATTGTAATAATAAAAGTTTAAATAATTTTAAAAAACACTGGTTAAGAAAATTTCTACGCGTTTATCATTGACTCAAGGGTCAATGGGGTTGACATATCATTCAAAAAAATACTGTTATATACGCCACTAATTTAATTTTATTACTCTTTTACGGCATTTAGAAATCAGCATTTAGTCATATAATCCATGAATTAGTTCAGCATCAAATAAAATTCAGCATACGAAATGATGGATAAGGCCAAATTATCATTGATTGACTAAAATTAAGATAATACTTTTAATTAAGATCTTCTTGCGATGAAATAAAGAAGAAAAAGATTTGGAAAGAGCCGTTGGAATCTCATCAAGCCGTGTTCGAGGGTTAGCCTCAACTTCAACAATTAGATTCTAGCTGGGGTTAATTGATTGAGTTGGCTACTAGAGAAACCGCAAGTTGATGACGTGCAGTGTGCACCCTCGCTACGGTTGTTACACCAACAAGTGAACTTTTATAATATTTTATTAATTATTTCTATTAACATATTGCAATAGATTTTTCAAGATATATCATTGCCAAGCAAGAAAGAAGAGGATGCATTATTATTAAGGTACGCCGGTGTCTTTATTTATTTTTTGAAGTCTTACATTGACTATTCAAATTAAATGTTGCCCATCGAAAAGAGAAATACTGCCAACTAAAAAAACATGAATAAATTTCTGTAGCAGGGTTTCATATAAGATATGTCGAAGCCTCATGTGACAATATGTAGTGTATGAAGTGAAAAATGCTGGGGCAATTCCATCTAAGAATAACAAAAAGGAACACGATAGGAATGCCAAGCTATATCAAAAGATACATAACATCACACAGATCTGATAAACTTATAAATAATAAAGGGGATTGGTATATATGAGATAAATCAAAAGAACAAACAGCAAAAGTTTAAAAAAAAACAAAAACGTAAATGAGTAGAAACGAAAAAAAAAATTAAAGAAAACGTTATAAAACTATGTAAAACATTATAATATTAGAAAACAAATGAAATTATTACAAGGGGGGAAGAGCGTGGAAGGTTGCTAGGATGAACGAAAAATAAATAAACAGAATAATAACGATGATTAATTATAAATTGTTAGAGTGCATAGAGGTTGCATAGATATGTACATAGGTGCATAGATTTGTTGAAAATCATTCATGAAAATTGGGTCGGCAACTTCGAAACCCAACTGAAGGTCTGGCATATCACAGTTTACTTATTTAATTATTTATTAATTATTTATGGTTAGTATTTTTAGTACAAACTGCACAATTTCGCCCAGTGGGTTTTTTCCCCATTATTTAATTAATGTTTAGGAAAATTGTTGGAGACACTCTCTTCGTTCTTTAATTTGGTCGAAAGATAACGTTTACGTATAAAACACACAATATTAAACCATAAAATATTTCCTGATATAAATAACAATTTAAATTAATCTGCAGATTATTGAGTCTACTTGTAGATTTTATATCGTAATAAAACGTCATTTAAAATTTCTACTCGACATTCCTTTTATATATTTAGCAGACCAATAGTTCATTTTTTTCAGTGTTTTGATGAAGATTTATTGGCATAATTTATTAACAACAGCTGAGTGTAAATCTGTTTCTTTTCCCATAAAGGCAACCAGCCCATCCCGATAAAGTAAAAAAAGGAAGAAGCATTTATATTCCCTGTTTAATGTTATGTTATGGCCTTAAAACCTGTCGAAAATCATTTATTGCGACGTGTAAAATTTAATGGTAGAATATTTCATGTCATTAAAGAAAAAAAAAGATTAAAGAAATTCTTCTAAACAGTAAATAACTAAAGAATAAATTTAATCCGCTTTAGAGGAAAATATCAAAGATACCTCGCTATAACTGCACACATATTAATAAAGAGGACAGTTTGGATGAAGTTATTGCTATTGGAGAATTAATATGGCCGCAAAGGGAATAATGAAGTTTTTACGATCCTGAAATGTCACCGTCCCTTTTTAGGGGTTTGTGAGTCCCATGTTCAATCTAGAAACAAGGAGGTCGCCTTTGACATAAAAAATACATGAAAGAATTATAGCCATCACCATAAAACAAGAGTAAGTGTATTTTATTAATTAAATAATTGGTACTAAATTATGTAATTATTATGAGGATATTATCAAATAAAAGACCTACTGACTGATCGTAAAATATAATTCAAAAAAGCTATTAACATGTTATTTAATTTGATAATGAAAATAAAACCAGATCAAAAATATTATATGGTCATTTGTAAATTAATTAGCAATAAAAAAGTAAATATGTCCCTATTATACTAAATAGAGTATCCAATTGACAACTGGGAGGAAGACAGACAGGCGGAAAATAATAAGCCTCCTTCGTTATTATAATGAATAACGAATGACGTTTAGTCACATCTGACAGCATGTTGCGTGTATATAGAATCAAATTGTTGTTCAAACAAAAATGAGATTGTTTAAAATCAAAAGAGTGTTAATTAAAATCGAATGTCGATTATGAAGTCAAGATGGAACAATTCACAGCATTCTCAAGCCGCTTGTAATCAACGACAAAGAAAAAAAGTTCCATTGACATTTGATTTACCAGTAATCAAACTTCCTCCAAATTTAAATTTCCTTCACTTGCTAAATACTCTACTTGCTAACTCTCGAAACACAAGTCGGCCCATAAACGATATTTCCAAGCCACCCCCCCCCCCATTCTCGTGAGTGAATTAATATTCCAGATGAGTTCACCAAATTTATGTAATCTGCCATCTCTCTGCTCGAGGAGCAATTTATGTTTGGTAACTCGTCCTCTCTATCTATAATGCGCTGCCGGGCCCGTAACAAATTGTTTTATCTAATAGAATGTTCTAGACCCCCTAGTCCATAAATTCATAAAGTCGACCACGCGTGTGTTATTAGTAATGGGATAAAATCTTAAAAATAAGTATTAACACCGTGGAGGAACTAATTGATAGCGTTAATTCATTGAGCACACTTGTGTAGCGTGAGTTATTGGACCTTTGAAAATAATTTATCTCTCAGCTGGAGATTTCATTAGGTTTTCTTCACGAGTGAATGGCTGTTAATCAAAACTTCACATGAGCATTTTATTGAACAAAACAATTCTCACAGCCGAACTTTTAAACGCTAAACTCGATTACCTATCGCAGTATTGCAGGAAAGTTGCAGCAGCATTGCCGAAATATTAAGGTGTTCCGCCATATTGACGAAAGTAGCTACTCTCTCGTTGAATATCTCACATATTGTTACCGTTAATGATGATGGTAATCCTAAGCCCGGCTAGAATTAGTATGTAAGTTAGTTTTCTTTTGTTGTGATCAAAAAGGTGAGCCCTTGGTGAGAACCTTGTTGAGTCTTGTCAATAAAGTACATTGTGTATCATTGTACTTGTATTGATTACATAACTTCTATACCGATTCAGACCTTGTATATAGTGTGCCGATGGTACAGGACATATAAAATGCAGTATGTAAATAGATTCGCCTAAGAATCTATAGTAAATAAAAGTTTTGTCATTTCTTTTAAGGGTATTTGGAAAAAAAAAAAAAGCCCGGCTAGATTAGTGTGTATGTTAGTTTTAAGGTTGATCAAAAAGGTGAGCCCCATTACCTTTATTAGTCAGTTTACTCCAGTCACGTGTACTGTGTATCATTATACTTGTTTATTTATTATATAATTTTTATAAAATAACAAAACCTGTATATAATGTAGCGATGCTACAGGAAATACAAAAATAATTTGTGAATAGATTCACCTGAGGATCTAAATTATATATAATTATCTGTAAATTTAAAGGGGCTATGAAAGAAAAAAAAGCCCGACTATGTTACGAAGTTAATCTTGCAACGTTTCTGACAAAAATCAAGCCCCGTGTTAAAAAACCTCATCCATGATATTCGATTTGCCTGTGCAGAACGCAGCGACCAGCCCACCTCCTTTCCATTATCAAAGAAATATTTAAACCTAACCTAAATCGTATGATGTATACTTATGTATGGTAAGTACAGGAACAAATAAACTTCCATTCCAGTAGTACCAACGGAAGAGAAAGCCTAACCGATAAAATATGTGTCAGGTCGTCACGAGGGGGGTGCCTAGTTACCCTAGCCCTGGTGACGAAGTGAGGGTTGATTAAGTATATGACCTGGACAATCGGTTCATGACGGTCTTACTATCTGACTCAATTTTTGATAGGTATGTGCCCCGACAATGCACAATGTTCAGGAGATGAGGTATGGGGTAGGTAGGTAGGTAGTTTGTGTGGTCTTGGAATGACCACGAATTCACACTCGGTATCTGAGGGTAGGCGAAATCCGTCCGGATCCCAAAGGCGAGTGTGAACCGGAGAGAGGCAGACTGAATCGCCGTGGGGAACACTGCTTGGGAAGCTTGCAGGGCCACGACAACCGTTGTCCACTAGGGAGAGGTCTCTCCAAAGGAAGTGCTAGATTTAACGAGGCGAAGGCAGAGATTCCCACTAGGAAGGTGTGGGGTCTGACAACGCTGGACTAACACGTAGTGAGGTGAGGAGAGAGAGATGCAGAGGTTTTCATAAATCAGGAAGCCAAGTTTTTGAACATCATAGCAGCCACAAGCCAGTCAGCCAGTTGTCAGGAGAATGATATACAGGCCAAACCCCCGGTCTTAAATACCCAGCTGGCTTCGTCAGTAGCCAATCAGCTTTGGTTTTATTGTACCCAATGCCAGTTGTGTATGTGGTTTTCTTTGTTCTCTGACAAAGAGACATGTCACCGATACCTGACCTGCTACTGGTAGCGGGTTCCCCAGCTCATATACTAATTGGCTGCATGTTTATTGTTTACCACATTTACAATGATTAATATTTTGGTAATGTTATTTACATTTGTTTAAATTAGTTTACAATATATATACAATAGAGTATAGGGTGATTTATCTTGTGTAGTTAGCAGTCGCTAAAATATGTAAAGATAAAAAGAAGGCAGCCATATGCAATTTTTATTGCGCATGTAAACGCCTAACATACTCCCCCCTTCTTATTAAGGTAGTAAGTTCTTAAAATAAGTTAAACAAACTAGAAGAGGCTAGAAAAAGTTCAAACGGTAAGACCACCTAAATTTCTAAACCCCAAACTCCGTTCACTACACCACTTAATCCCTCCTAGAGCATTTCTTTAAAAGAAATTAAGACGTAAAATCCCCATAAAAATAAAAATTCAATTATAAATAATCCCTAAAGTTTGAAGCATTGTCTATTCAAGACTGCTAAAACGACATGTACACACATACATAGTCATTAAGTCAATTAGCATGGACTACATATCATTAGCATACATGTACAATTTATCTACAATGATTGTCCCCTATTAGTGTTAGTGTTAGTTGTAATTAGCCTGTCCTGTCAACACGAGCCGCCTACCCCTCAGAATACGAATGGCCGAAATAGGCTACAGATTGGAATTATTTAGTGGGCCGGGATGATGACGTCGAATCACAAGCATTTAGATAACTCTACATAATTCACTTCCCAAGTGAATATTTTTGCATATATTATATGAGATTATAACGAGGCAGTTTTCCCTACAGTACGTCCTAAACAGAATGAACAGCAATTCCGATCGCGAAGCTCATTACTGTTCCATTTTCTATGCTTGTCATAACTAATCCTTCTAATATTTACTAGTTTATATTAATTTAAATTTTTTCAGTTAATGAGAAATGTTGAAGACTGTAAAATTCAAACTACAGTACTCAGAAAGAAAATGACAATTGGACTTGAATTGTGGAACTTTGCCAAACATTAAAATATTTCCAAATAAGGTTAAATCACGTGACAATATATTTAGCAATGGAAAAGGTCTATAATAGTCCACACGACACGAATTTAGTTTCTAACAAAGTATTATTAAATAGGAACAAAGCAATAATAGAATAATGGTTCACTAAAAATCGTATTATTAACGAAATAGTAAAGAACAGAACAGATAGAAACAAAAATGATTGAGATAGCTATAATAAATTTACATGGGAATGTATTGTATGAGGAAGGAAATTTAATAAAATGGAAAAGAAATATCCACCAAACAGCTTTTAACATGTAAAATCCCATAACACCTAAGCGCTTTTCACGGAGTCTAAACGTGACTAAAAAATAGTTTTTAGGGACACAAAATCGCGGCCACGGGACCTGATAAGGCTGAAATACAAGATTGACTTTGAAAGATGTGTTAAGCTTGAAAAGTATTAAAGCTTAGTCGAGTTCTGAAATTCTTAGAAAATTAAAAACTAGACAAGGCCTCAAATATGCATTACTCAATGATATATATATTCATTTTCTTCCAAATTTGATTAAAATCAATTGAAACAGTTTCTAATAATCCATTTCCAGACACGAAAGTCCACTTTATTCTGTCACTGTCGTCTTAGGAACCCCTTTTGAAAAGGATGGCATCGTCATCAGTTATCAATTTTTATTCTATCAAATTATGAGTAAAATTAATGGTGACTGCAATAAAAAGCCATAAATAAACACACAAGCTTCAGATTTATGAGCTCTTTGCACAACTGTAACGCACTGTCACCTGTACTTAAGTAAAATCCAATCCTATATCAGGAATATGGAGAGAGAAAGAGGGTGAAACTTCAGTCAGAAGTTCTCAGAAGTAGACAGGCAGTAGTGGAGCTTTCTAGCATCAATCATAGTCAGTGCTCAATTATGTAGGCCGTTAGTGTTGAGTATAGATATTGGTTGTTCTCTCTCGTTTGTTGCATGCCAGCCAATGGGATGGGCCGTAACGCATGTGATGGCAAAACGAAAGTAAGCCTACAATAAAAAAGATCATGACTAAAGTTCAGTCAGGGTTATATGCACTAAATGACTAGACTAGATGAGGCTTATCTTCTTTTGTCATTCTTTCAGTTCACTTGCATGCTACAAATTATTAATCAGGACATCAAGATCTTTAAAGTGATACCCTACTCAGCAGGATGAGAGAATATTTGCTATAAATTACTAAGTGATTTATTTATGATACCCCATTAGTTTTCAGTTGCTTGCCTTTTTTTTTAGCATCATTGGGCAATTAAAAATTATAAAGCGAACCATCATACCTCTAAGTGAAATACGGGTTGCGAAAAAGGTGTTAACGCCAGTTTTAATGACTTTTGTAATTAATCAGTTTGAAAACTACATCGCCAATTAATTGAAAGCCACGACGTTCAAATAGAAACGTGCAAATGTATTTGTTTGCAGCCAGTTCGATGGAAGACATACCGACCGCCATGTGCCGGAAGCCAGCCCATCCATAGAAGAAACCGTCGACGAGTCCCCGTTCTTCCCGCCTAACATCTTTGTGGTGCTGAAAAATCAAAGCACCTACACAGCCCAAGCCAGCGTCAATATCCGTCAGCAATATTACCAATTTTAAATTGCTATGTTCTCAAATCAAAAAATAATGTAGGTACTGGCAAATTCTCATGTCTCAATCGATCGGTACACAAAACTTTCTCCTGACACTACCCGAATTAAGAATTTGGAAGATACTAAGGCTGACTTTCATAGGTATCAACTAAACAAGAAAGATCCCTACGAGTAGTGATAAGAAATCTGCATCCGACCACACCAGCTGATGAAATAGAGGACGAACTCTCAGCTCTTTGATACAAAGTTCGTCAAACAACGAACGCATGTGTAAGGAAGGCAACAACAGGAAGCGATTAAAACGGCGTTACCTTTATTCTTCGGAGATCTCGAGCGAACATCTGGAGTGGAGAAAATCTATGATTTAACCCACCTGTATTATACAAGAAACCATATACCCAACTCGACATCGTCCAGTGCCATAACCGTCAGGCATATGAGGATACCAAAACGTACTGTCACCACCCTCACAGGTGTGTAAAGTGCAGCTGGCAGCACAAGAATTGTTCAAAAAAACCCTGAAATCGCCTGCAGTATGCGTGATCTACCCACAAGGGCAACTGACCAATTATAAGGGCTGCGAGGCTTACAGAATCCCGAAGTCTAGGAACGAACAACGTCGTTTTGCAGAAGAAGAGAAGCCAGCCTCAGGTAGCACAAGAAGTGGCCCTGCCAGAAATTTGAGACATTCTGTCTCTTTTGCCGATGCAGGAACAGAGAACAGGCACAGGCACTGCCCAGTTCAATAATCTTTGTAGAGCTTTATTATGAAGTACAAGCAAAACACTGGTATATACAAATATTAAGAGTTATGTTACTACCTACTGGGTCGGAGGTTTTGGAGTGAGTGGGAAACAAGTGGCGACTAAAGCTGAGACATATGTGTATAAGAGAAGGGTAGTTTCGGGAAATGAGAGCTAGGTCTAGAAAAGATGCGGTCGCTTACTTAAAAATATCAGTGACTTCCATGAAGTCACGAGGCAGGTATACAGTTCTGCTCAACCCCCTTCTACTTTTAGAATTATATATAACATTAGCATTACAATATTCTTAGCATTATACAACTGCCCACTCCTCGTCCGCAAGTTCCTCTTCCCCAGCATTCCGTTCATCCTGTCCACCCGCAAATCCAATCCCATCCTCAACCACACATTTCGCATATTCCTCCACCTTCAAGCTCTTCAGATGCCCCTAGTCTATTAACTTAAAACCTTACAGAGTTCAGAGCCCTAATTAACTTTAACTTTAACGCTAAGCACCCACATTGGGGGTCTAGATTCACGAATACACGCTTTGCTGTCTGCACTCACACGGAAACATTGTTCCATTATCTCTGCTGACACAGCCACCTATTGACCATCATATCCCAACCGAAATCCAGATCTCCATGACTTCTTTTTCTACAGTAGTTTAGGAACACAACTATTCAGTTACCCGCGTCGGTGACCTCTTCTCCGATCATAGCCCTTTTTTACTAACCATTTCCCTAATACCAATTGACAAACTACCTCCTCCTTCATTTATTAGGGGCCCAGTGGATTGGGACTTCCGCCAGCTTCTTACAGATTCCGTAGACCTCAAAGAGTCCCTAAAAACATCCCAAGACCTAGAAGATACAGTGGATACTTCCACTACTCTGATCCAGAGGTCGGCTTGGGAGGCATCATTACCCCACCGTCATCCAAAAATTCACAGCCAAAATCCTTTACCTCAGCATCTCAAAGACCTTCAACATCTTCATGCGTTTTGATTGAATGAAATATTCAAACATTAGATAGCAATTTATTTAATGATTTATTATTCTGATGTCAAATTGGCCAAAGAATCAATCGGGATATGAACTGGGGACCATTTTCGGGCGGGATATGTCAAATGCACTGAGTGCTATTGATTTGTGACACGTCAAGTCCATCCGGCCTGTCAGTCACAATCAGGTCTGTTTGGACGGCGAGAAATTTAAATTTGGATTCTCACACAGCAAGGGTAGTGAGTCAAATATCCAATTGTGCTCTTTAAGATATTGCCCTCCAGAGGTCAGGGGCAGGATGACGGTTTCTGAATTATTGTATTATTGCAGAGTCCGAAAGGGGAGGCTCATTCTTTGACACAGGCGTAAGGGAATCGTGTATGTTCTTTAATTCCGGTCGTAGAAATAACCAAATTGATCAGAAATTTGAAAAGTTATAATTTACAAAACTAAGGGTCTTCTTCTCCGTGACTTTTTGTTTTTTAAGAAAAATATTAAAGATATTTTGTTTTTTGATCATAGCACGGACATATAAAAACAATTTAACATGATAAATTAACTATCGAAAGGATATTTTTGACAGCGTTGTAATTATAATGTGCATAAATTCACACAAAAAATACACTGGGGATTTATTACCAAATATAATTAATTATGATGTAATTTAATTTAGGAAATAAAAATGAGTCTAAATTTTAATATTTAAGTAGAGGTAATGAAACCACCTACCAATTATTGAAAATTACAACTTCAGCTAACTTTTTTGGAAATGAGTTCCAAGTGGAACCTCCCTGTCTTAGTATTCCATTGGACGGTCTTATCAGTATTGCTTTAGCCTTTAAACAACCAGGTGTGATGGACCCTGTGGTAGCCACTAAATCTTCTATTTACCTATCTTAATCTTCTATTACCCTGTGGTAACCATTAATCTTCTAAAATGTTGTTAAAATGTCATATCATTTTTCTTTCATTTTACCGATTGTACTAACAATTTTCACCGAATATACAGTTTGTTAACCAAGTAACAGCCTTTGACCTTTCACTGTACAACCTTCGCGCGCTATAACAATTTCATTAACTACACTCCTAAACCTATTAGGTAACCCAATCAGCCTTAGGTGTAATCACTAATAACAGCTTAGGCAATTATGATTATTGATTAGAGCTGCCACTATATTTCTTGTCAATGGTCGGAAGGAATGTTAATAGACTCCGTCGCATGTCAGCTCCGTCCAATGCCGCAGTTGTTAGCAATCCCATCACGTTTCGGGTTTTAATGGTTTGTTTTCGTATTACAAATAAATTATAATATGAATGCAGACGTATAGAACTTATTAAAAGTATATCAAAGTTAGTAAAGTTCATTTAGATAGTATCTGATTGTATATGTATTCTTTACAAGTTGAGAATTGTACACTAATGTTCAGCTACTGTATTTCTCTCCCCTCCTTGGGATTTGAACTTTAATTCCAACGTTGAGCACTACACTACATGAAATCTCTGAAGTGTAGTACTAAAGGAATTATCTAGACTATGAAAAATGACTGGTCCCATGATTGGCGACCGCAAAGAGAATAGAGAGTCAAATAGTCGATGGGCAGTGTGGAATATATTATTACAAATAAATATATTCATGGGAAAACCCAAAGAGCAGAGACTTTGTTTATGTATCAGAGACAGAGAAATGAAATTAGTAACTAAGCTTCGATGATATGTTTAGTTTATAATTTTAAAACGCAACAAAAATGTAATAGTATTACATTAAAGTTTGAATAATTTTGAAAAAAAATGACAACAAAGTCATAAAAGTAGAATTTAAAATAAATCTAGTGTTACTTTTTGTTTATCGTTTTATGGACATCTATACAGTTGATACCGAAATGTGTCCCAACGAAAATCAGCAGACCTGAGAACCCCAGCTGCATCAGGATTTTCTCTCTTTAAGCATTAATTGTTTTCTAAAAAAGAGACTATTGCAAATTTCAAGAGGTCATGCGTCTTATGAGCCACTGGGATAATGCAGCTCGGTCGCCTCTGCGTAACTACAATTGCTCACTCTTTTTACCTGGCGTATTCCGTTTACTACCGTGTGTCCATCTCGACAGATCCGTGACGGAGTTGCTGACACACGTGCGTGCACTGGTAGCCGCAGGACAGACAGACGGGCTTGACGATCAAAGACTGCCGACGGAAAAGGAGCGGTCACGCGAAGAGCACTCCGAAGGCTGTCTGGGTCTTTAAGTCTACAGATCTCGGCTCGTAGGGTTCATCTAATGATAACGCCAGGCCTTAATTAATTATAGATTTATCATTGCATTGTAATCACTTTACAATGCGTACATAACATGCAATGCTTGCGGCCCATATCAGTATATATTAAAGTACTAAGCATTACTGCTTGAACTGTAGTTAGTAGCAAAGAGGTTAGTGAAGAAAAACGAGGAAGAAAAATGTACAAAAATGAATTAAAACTTAAAGGGCAACGGTAGGAGCAGATACAAAAACAAATCACGAATACAAATACAATTTTAAATTCTTACAAAACCCCACTTATATAAGATTAGCGGCTGCGATTTCGACCGGTCCTGGAACTAAATGAAATTTAATCATACGAAACTTTCTTTTTTTAATAAATTGATGTAAAGATATGACATTAAGAAGTCTCAGTTTTATGCAGTTAATGAAATTTTCTAATTTCTATGCCACAATTTATAATAGCAGTTCATTTGGTAACAATCAATAAATGTTCTTCTTCATCGTCCATTGACCAGAAAGGCTGGAGAGAGCGCCTGCGCAAGGTGGAGACTTTAATGCACGGATCGGATATGGCTCAAAGGCAGTCTATTAGGTCCGGCAAACATTTTTAAATGTCTATTTAAAATTATTACCCTCGGGCTGTGGTCATTTTCTTCCATTGTGTTATTGTATCAGGCCCCGAGGAAAATGGCGAATCACCTCTGATGTAGCTCTTCGCCCACATTTACTCTAACCCTCTCATAGAGCAGACATTATTTAAATCCGGTTTACATTCGTTCTGTTTTCGACTAATAACTGTTCTAACTAAATTAATCCTTATTTTAAAATAATTGTTGATCAGAAATAATACTTAATCATTATTATGAATGAGTAAATTCATTCACCAAATTGATTCGTTGAATGTCATGAAATATGTATGTACAGTAAGGCAATTAAAAAAACTTTAAATAATTTGTTTCAATTGTATAATTCTAATATAATATCACGTGAAAAAAAAATAGTTTAAATAACCGTTAATTTGGTATGACCGAGGAATAGAGACGGGGGGCGGGGATTTGAAATAACTGTTAGACACAGAGATGTTTTTCTACTTAAATTTGTTTGAGTTAAGAGATTACTATTAACTCTTAAATAAGGTTAAATACTTCATTGATAACTCTAATATTCTTATTTATACGTATTGTGAACCTCATAGAGTTTGTAGGTGTATATCCTACACTCTCTCAATTATGATCTTGTCGTGTCCCTACACTTTGTGGCCCTCACACATCTGTCTTTGTGAACCTTACGAACAACTTTTATGAACATGTCCTACGCCTCTAGAGACCAACAGGAATCACGCAATGAGAAAATGTATCGATTTTAAAATATTTAAAAGCTATCTGATCTGTTCCACGGACTGTAGAAAGTTTATAAAGCCGTTACTGAACGCACAATCGACAATGAACTAGACCTCCCGAACTCCCCATTGATTAAAATATATTTCGCGTGACTATGAAAGCAATGTCACCTTTTTGAAACCACCCTTGCTCCGGTAATAACTTGATACAGTAGCGTTTTTTGTCAAAAAATTACATGTATATGTTCGTTATATTATGGCTAGATTGATAGAGCGAATGAAATGAAGAGTTCTGTGATATCTATAACTTAACCATAGTTTGAAGATGTTTAAATAGAGCTTTGGATGACTTCACTTCCTAGTGGACATACTGTGATATCCTGGGTATGAACGATTCACTTAATGGACAAGAAAGTATTGGAGAATACTGCAGAGGATTTATACAAGTATATTGGGAGTGAAGTTGACTCTTTGCTCACACGAAATTGATTTACAAAAACAAGCAAAGTTCTGGGAAACAATAATCAATACCTTATAAGGCCAAACAAATAGTACCACGCTAGTTTAATATTTACCTTACATAGGCAGAAAGGTAAGTGATAGACAGAGCATCTAGCGGAAGACTCGCTAATGATACAAATTTGAAATTTGAAATAAATTTAATAAAATAGATGACTGTGAGCATGATTAGGTGACGTATTTAGCAAAGCAATAAAGTTGAAAGTTATTATTAATTTAAAAAACTATTATTCTGATTGGAATAGATATATTAATCCGTGTACCATTATCATAAACCAATATATTCTACAAGGACCTGACATTTCAGTGCAACTCTTTAATATCCTACGTTCCAAAACGCTTCATTCATAAAATGATCCTCCTCCCCCATATGCGATGATTATATGACATCAGCATCATCTTGATGGAAGTATATCCAATTAGATAGTCGCAATCACATATCTGACAGAAGAAAGTTCTGCTGCATTCTGATGAGTATGGGCTTGCACCGTTGATTGACGGCTCATTGTTTTCCCATCTCAATTGGGGATCGAGTCATTAATGTGCGTCGAAAACCATTGCCTTTTCTGTAAATGATTGCCTCCTTTTACCCACTGGAGACATATAACTTTTGTTAATAATAAGTGCATAGAAGCATGGAAGTTATGGGAAAAAAACTCGTATTTCTTGTTTATCTGGACTGGATGAGAGTGGCAAATAATATTAATTGGTCTAAACCGATTTTGTGAAAAAATTCTTTGATTTTTTGGGGCGAATCAGTTGAAAGGCCGTCAAAAGTGAACCTTTTTGAAATGTTAAGGTTATTTTTCTAAATTTTAAAACTCACTCTCATTACGGGACCTTCAAATTGTGTTTCATTCTTTGGGTGGATTTAGACAGGATTTGAGGGGTACTGGTTTCGTTTATTCACTCAGTTTTACAATTGTGCAAGGTTATCTACCAATGCCTAAGCATTTGCCGAAGCGTCTGCCTATGATACAAGTTCTTTAACTTGAAAAAAATGCATTTTTTTTTTACATACATTTTGAGGTAAACGTTTCCTTAAAAATATTCGGTGTATACAATTTGGAGTAATAACAGTTAAAAAAAAAGCTTTTCATTTTGAATAGAAAATATATACATGTATATGAATAAAACCTTCCAATAAACCTTTTGCCTGTCCATTTTTAATGTGCTATATCGATTGAAAATCAATCATAAATTTTAATTTAAATGCCTTCAGAGCTCTGATTTGAGAAAGCTTAAAGGATTGTAGAATTAGACTTACTTTTTTCAACGTTAATTCGTTTTTTTTTAATTATACTTCCTGTTACTGCATTATTATAACAACGTTTATTCGGCATATTCCTAATCGCTTTGGAATATACGTTTAAAAGTTCAGGTTGATAGTAATATTTTTACGAACTCCATGGTAAAGCACGCATACATAAATTCACTCCCTTCGGGCTCAGCAGTTTTTCTTCTTAATTAGTTAAGAATCCTAGGAGTTATATATGTTCTCTTCTGGATATGACGAACCAGGCAGCCTTGAAACTTCACAAGACAACGGACCACTAGCTCTCTCCCTCTTCACCATCCCCCAGACGAAGACAAGACATATTACCAACCCGTAGAAGATTGCCCCATTTACCTGCCGGACTCACAGTCCCGGTTATATTTACCACGGCCGTATATTATAGGCTGGGGGCGGGCTGGTTGGCCGGGTGTCTCCCAGGGTGCTCTGCTTTACACGCTGTGATTTACTCACTCGCTGTTAAAGTCTCCCAGTAGGATTGCCCGCGTCTCTTTGTCGGCCAACAGTTGTTATATTCCGCTTCTTTGTGGAAATACTCCTATAATATTACTGGGTATTATTATTATATACTAAGTTCTTGCCGGACTGTAAGTCAATTTTAATTTTATGGCTCTAGAAATTCCTGTTTTCTCAAGACATCAATGCACTGATATTTACGTCAGGTGTCTACTTCGTTGGATATGCGCACTGTGATCATGAATACATTTTTGAAACAAGAACATTCCGATCCCTTATTATGATGTTATTTGTAATGATGTTAAGATTATCAATGGAGCATCAAATAATATCCAGTAGTGTTATTAGAAGGAGACAGACCTAACATAGAATTATAAATAATTTTGAATAAAAATTGAATGATTTATTTGTAAGGTCAATTAATAGTTTTAATCTGATGTCAACAATTCTCTAAGCCAGATTCCAATTTCGATCCAATGAAGTTCTATATGTGAAAAGAAGTTTTATCAACATGACAATAGACATTGTATATTAAATGTCATTTGAAACTTATTCATTGCAATTATTTATTTAAATTAGTGTTTATTGCTCAATATTTTTTTTTATAATTGCTGCAAAAACGATTTTACGTTACCAGGGTGGTTAAACAGATAAAATGAAATATTTCTTTATCAACAATATTTAAGTGTATATATACATATCATCATTTTTTACCTAATTACATGATCTATCGACAATCTGATTTAATTTATTTGAAACATCTCATTCGCTTTAGTGGTTAAAAAAGCTTGGATCTCTGAAAGGTTAAGTGGCACATGATATAACTGCCTGCCTGCTTCCTCACAGCTGGAAATAATACATAAGGTCATAAAAAATAAACGACTTAACAAACTACAGTCAATATTATTGACCTTCCCATTATTTACGATGCTCTGGCATGTCACAGCCTCAGAGCTTGAACAGTAAAACCAAATAAAGATACTCTGTTGCCATAAACTAGGCCATCAAAGAGACAAGTATATAAGACACAGTTATAATTAATTGTAAATCACAAACTCAGTTGCGGGGGGGGTCTCTACAGAAATGTTTATCTCGATGGCATAAATTCGGTAAGAATGGACAAAGTTTTCCCTGGCAGGCAATTGTGGATCTTGGCGAACTGTAATGATCCAAACTTATATTAGTTCTGTATTTATTGCCTTACTCCTCTCCTCTCTCCCTTGCTCAACTACAGCTCTCCCACTCTCTCCTTAGTTACTCCCCGCTTTAACGAAACATGCTCCCAAATTAAGTTATAACTTTTCTAATTTAAACTAAACACACTTCTAATACTCTACCCCCCCCCCCTCCCGACCTTCCGTCAACCCCCCTCTTTTTTTGTCTCTCTCTCTCTCTTTCTCTCCCTCTAAAACTAAGCACTAACTCTGATTAGGAATTAAGTATTTATTTCGCTTGATAGACTCTCCACAAGTTTTATGAACCCTAGTTTAAAATTTAATTTTACCCTGGAATTGACCCTAGGGGTGAAGCAACTATTTTGCAAGAACATTTCATTATTAAATCATTTTCCATAAATTTCAATTTATAATTTAGTGATAAATTCCTTAGTTATATTTACATTATGCGAACGATCGAAGCCGGTACGTTCCAATAACCCTAATGCTTCGCTAAGCTAATTAATAAGTCGAATTAATTCATAATATTTAGGACTCTATACTGTTTACTATACTATAGAATGGTATTGAAACCCGAATTGACATACGATATAGTCTCGAAGTCTAATGATCAAAAAAACAGACCTCAGGACTTTACAACCAAAAGGTTAAGAAATATTGTACACAGCTCTTTTTACATGCAAATTACACTCCTCCCATCTTGAGACTGAAGGAAATCACCATCCGCAGACAGTTATTATAAATTTGATTATTACTTAACGCACAGATTATAAATAAATAAACACCTCAATAAACAATTAGCTAAACAAAAACATTAAATTAAATGTTAATAAAGTTTTTTTAACTTTACTTCTAATCTAGACCTTTATTCTGTCCATTATTTTTTTTCATCGAACTAATTAATTTACAACTTGATTTATAGGAACAATCATTTAAAATATTTATTGTTTCAAGGCAAGTACGAGTGTGCCGTCGATAACCGGCGTGAAAAATAAAAATGAACTTCAAAATGTGATAATGTATATTTCAATTGACAACGTCAGTTGGCTTCAATAGAAGAACATGGTGCGAGACGGTTAAAACTTACATTTGTACATTTTATTATAATATATAATGTTGCGTTGCAAGAGTTTGAGGTAAAGGGGTTAAAATTTCAAAGGAACCTTCCAAATTTCTGCGTGTTTCTTAGAGTTGATTTTTAATCGCTAAGAGTATTCCGCTTCCTCTTTCGCATGCGAAGGAGGAGACAACCATGTGGATTTGGGAGGTCTTTGGGCTGTTTGTAAATACTGCGTGAATGAAGAATTGTTAATATGGTATGAATGAGAACATTTATTACAATTTCTTATTACCCAATAAGGCATATTGTAATTTTATCACTATAAAGAAGAGTTTAAACAACACCAAAAAGAGTATTTAATCGCGTTCGTTAGTATCGTTCCAACTCTACACTTGGATGAAGGAACAAACGTTTCTGCCCTGGCGAGATAAGACTCGCATTGGAGGTCTGCGGATGAAACAAAGCGGTGGATTGTTCTTAGGGTTGGATTCTTCCCGGGTCATTTGCATATCGCAAGCTAAGTTGGAAACAGTGTACGCAAGCCTCTCGGAGGGTTGTCTTTGTGGGAACTGTCTTTCTCTAAAGTCTAGAGGACGTTGTTCGTACGGGACGATCCCATTGCACGGTTCTAAGAATTGGTTCTGTTCTTTTAATCCCAAGAGAGCTTGGTCTTAAGTAATAAGTACAATTCATTCCTGTATGCAAGTCCTTTTAAGTCATTCATTGGAGAGAGGGAAATCGGCCATTGTTGATAAAATATAGCTGTTAAGTTTTCATCAAATTCATCGATGGGCAACGTTTCAACATGGTACGCATCAGGCCCTAGTCAGATGGCTGATGTTAAGATTGAAAATGTGAACCACTTAAATCATAATAATCACTGGATATAATAATAATTTAAGCAATCAACTTTTATAACTCCTTTGAATTTGTAAGGGAAAACTTATTTAATAATTACAATTATTGGCTGAGATTATTTATCTTTTATATTTTTGATCTTATTTTCTTTTGTTAGTTGGTTACTCAACATGGTTCTATATATTCTGGTTTATTAAAGCTTTCTTCTATTGGGGTTCGTGATTATTTATTAATTATTTTTCATTGAGTACCACTTAATTCCTTATTATTAAAATTTGATCCTTACCCCACAGGCCCAAAATACTAATTTTACTTTATTATTTGTGTGTATTAATCTTCGATTGTTTAACCTAGATATGGCTTTGTCGGGAAATATATCTGTGAATAATGGCTCTCAAAAATACAAATATGTTTAAACTCAGCTGATGTTTCAGAAAAATGAATAATGACCGCTTAAAAGGCCCCTGGGCTCGATGTCTAAAGACGTCAAAGACACTTGGTCCGCCTCATTATTTCTTCAACTAAGTCGGCCAGGACAAAGAATCCCTCTTCCGGTCCGTTTAAGTTACCAATGGCTTTTTAGTACAAGAGTAAAAAAAAAAAAAATTTAAGTTCATCCCCTTCCGGTGCAAATGAGACTAACATTCAAAAGGTGGCTTTGCCTCTTCGAAATAAAATTATTTGCTGCATAGATACAGAATGCGGTGGTGGTGGGACCCCATTGTAATAATAGAATACAGTCATGCAAATTGAAGCAACTAAAGGGAGGACTTTCCATACAATCCCCCGTGGAAGTTGGCTCCATGAATTATGGAATCCCTCACAACTGTACATACTAAAAGCCTCCTAGTATTACAATTTCAAATAACTGACTTTTTTCCGAGCCCCCCCCCCCTCGCCAAGCTACTATAACCCCCCACAACCTTCCTCAGACGGACCGGCTACAATATAAAAGTACAGCAAATTTCATGTATACGGTAATAAAAACTCGTTCCGCCGCCACGGGTCTCTTTTGAAATAAAATTAAAAAATTATATTGTGCCGGCTGGTCACGGACTACCGTAGAGTTTCTTCTTCATATTATCATCAAATCATATTATCGATCAAGATGCCTTCTTCGGCAAATCGACTATAGTCTTAGAAGAAAGGGTTCTTTTTAATCCATCCTCTGCGGTATCGAAGAACACTCGAAAGATATTTATAAGTGCTAAATATTATCAGTTGCTCAAAAAACTTATTAAAGTTTATCCAAGTATCAGTGATCTCGACTTTTATCAAAGGTTCGGATACCGCCTACGTTTGATGGAAGAAAGAATGTTAGCTTTTCATCAAAATTATTAATGGACGACATATTTTCAATAATAAACATTTTCACTTTATTCTTCTGTCCGTCTCTTATGCAATTCATATTATGTCGAAATATCGTCCGTTAATAAATATGGTAAAACCTAGCATTACCCTCTTTCATAAACCCCAAAAACTAATCCACATCTATCCAAAATTCATGGAGCCCATGAACTCTTAACTAGTCTAGTTTCTCAAATGTTTATTTATATCAGTCAAACGGTATGGGTTATATAAGGAGCAAGTAAATATATATGCTCCGTGTTTTTTTGTATACATTATGAAACTAAATACAACTGCCAATTTAACTACAGAAATGACGTCAGCGAGAATATACATTGAATTTCCTTTAAGATATTATTCTCTGTATGTATAATAATACAAAAATAATTAAAGTTTTTAAACAATGTATCAGTTTTTATATCCGTTGTAAATCACTTGTATAATTACTATGCAGAGAGTGATACTCCAAATTAACACTCAATGGATATTTAAGCCCCTGTAAAGCTCACAACGATCCGGCAGCATTCTGGGAAAATTGTTGTTCTTTTTTTTTCGTACGTCATTGAAACAACAGATTAATTATTGGAAAGGGTTGAAACAAAAAGCATTCCACCGCCGAACACCGCCGTCCGTAATGGCGAATTAAAAACTTTTTTTAAAAGGAGTTAAAAACAATTAAGCTCACAAATAATGTATTTTAAATGATTATAATATTGATACAATAAGTTAAAATCACATAAATTAGTTCCTTCCGGGGGTTTAACCCGTTAAGTACTGTTTATTTATTTTTTTAAATCGGAAATCATTTGCGAACCTTCATTGTTTTTACAACGAGAGAAAACCACTGTCAGGGAGGAAAGGTATGCCATTAATTATCATTAACTCAGTTGATGAGCTTTATTTTAAAGTATTAGTGTACGAATGCAATAGGCACAACGATAAGTGTAGTAAAAAAAAATGTAAATTACTAAACTTATTTAATTAAACCTATTTATGTTTTGGTTCTCACTTTATGTAACACTTCACATCGACCAGATAATTTATACTACTGACAGATGAAATGCGATAATCCCGTACCTGTTTTAAAGTATAACCTCCTTCTTGGGGCCCGGCAAAAGACATGTTGGTATTTTTTTTTTTCGTATTGAACTAATTTGAAGAAAAAATTTATACCGAAGCGAGAAATTTGATATATAAAATACATTATATAAAGGATATAGTTTTAAAAAATTAGATATATAGCTAAATTAAAAATTAAGATAGACTTCAATAGTGAGTAGCGACATAGTATACTTTTGCGATATAGACGAACGTTGACGAGGCCTAATCAGCCTCTTGTGAGAAAATGAGTACCAAGGTGAATATGCACCTAGAGAATTCAATCTACAAAGCCTTGTATAACCTAACAACTTTGGTGGTGTCCCCTCGAGGCCTCAATTGCTCTGTACTTGTCATGCCACTTCTTCTAGGCTCTGTAATTATAATTTATATTTTAATATAATGATATATTATAATATATCAATTATTCATGCGCTATCCCTTCGTCGAGATAGTATAGCTTTAGTATTGTATAGTTTTAATTAGCGGTTAAACTGGGATGCATCAGTATGGGCCTGATGAAAAATGATGTTCCCTAGTGACGTGCCGTTTATCATCAGTTGTGTAAGACCCAGTTCGATCCCATCACGGCGGCTCTACTTCTGCCATGCTAGAGATGATTTATCGTCGCGTCATTACATCGAGGAATTGTAGTACACTGTAGGAGCGGTAAAAGGAAAATTTTGGAAGGGGTGTCTCATGTAGTGTAGAGATTAGCGTTACTGCATCGTTTGTGGCGATTCTGGGTTCGATTTCTGATACAAGTCTTATATCTTTTATCTGAACGAGGATCCCTTATGTTATTTTTAGGTAAGAATCGGGCTGTACAAACGCAACGTTTCGCTTTGTTGTTTTAGCGACTTTTGTTACTAAAATCCATTAAAATCCGAACCATCATTACATATTATTTTAAACGTTATGACCTTTATTACAATAGCGTACACTGCTTTTTATAGCCAAAATACTGAGTAATAGTACATAATTATTTTTATGGGGAAGCAGTCTTTTTAATGTTATAGAATTGCAATAATATAAAATGTCGTTGACATTCAAAATTTTACATTACGTAATTTATTGAAATTTTGTTTTCATACTAAAGAATAGTATACTTGTTTTTAAAATATTAAACAATTCAATATACATTCTACATAAATGAATCTATTTACAACAGCTACATTTTATACTATATTCAATTATTTTACATTGCGATTTGTGTTTGTAACAAAAGTTTAATGATGAACATTACATATTCATTTTCTAGACATGTCTCAACATGGGGCTCACCTTACGAATCATAAAACTTCATAAAACCAACAGTCTGTTGCCATCGATGTGGGAAGGGTGTTCGGGTAATAGTGTTAAACACTGGTTTTGTTTCCCGATATTCAAAGTCGTACCAATTATCATTTTCGCATTTAACGTTTTAAAAACTTGAAATCTAATACCGCTTCCGAGATGTTACTTATACATCATTGAGAAGCAGGAAAGTTAATGGCTATGTGACCTATTTTTCATTATTGTATTTTAAACCAAAACATATTCGTCGTAAACCAGGGAAACTATCGAATAACCATTTAAAATTTCAGTTCAGCGGCTATCCTAGAAGAAACGTCCAACATTTTAAAGACTATTGTCCTGAAACTGTTCGAAAGAAGAGCCTCTCCCTTCGGGTTCGACCGTAATCATTTCAATTTCCTCCAGATTGTAAGGGCTCTCAAAAGCAGTTGTATGACTCACTCAATAAATTGATCGAACTCGATTCATTCAAATTGAGAAAATGCCCTGGACAAATTAGCCATTAAAAATCCACCGTAGACCAATATAAATGTGTAATCTCCCAATCAATATAACCGCGACGTTAAACAAACAGCTCCGCCGTTGAAGGAAACAACAAATAAAAGAGGATCTCAATTGATGAAAATTATCATTTATTCGATCTGTCTCATTAGTTATTCACCCCTGACTCCGATACTTCTTCTACCGTTCCTTGATCGCCGTGCATTCTTGTCTCTGGCTATTCACCCTTGCCCGGCCTTGGCGTTTCGGATCAGCACGAATAATAAATCATGACAAATCTCATCCGCAGTTTATTCGTATGCCTGCAGTACTATCTCCGTGTCAGGCGTTATTTTATTCGAGGCCGGTATGAAAATTGAAAATAATTTATTTCCGACAGTTGTGAATAACAATCCCTGACGTGCCATTTAGCTGTCACTCATCCGTTACACATGTCTAGCAGTCACTGGACCGTTACCCGGCTAATAGTGGGATAACGTTACTGGATCTGAGGTTAATCGTTTAAATAGCATAATGTTAAAGTCAATCTTAAAATACCTACCAGTAAGTAACAGTAAATATGAGCAGTGAAATGTACTCTATGGTAGAAAGGGCGAGTTATTATCAATCCATCAAGAGAAAGGCTTCACTTTCAATCAAGTACAATCGTCATTCGTCTGTCGAACAGACTGTTTAATAGTTATAATAGGCTGTTTGTTCTAGGTGCATGTTCATGAAAATGATTCAAATGTTCCAGAAAGAAAATAACAGGATATTGTGAAATAATTTGGTACCGTTTCTCTTACTTATGCCACTTCTCAAGTCTCAGATCCTACTTAAGATTGACTTTGTTTCATGAGGTTATAAACAAAGTAGATTCTAACGAAAAAAATATTTTTTACTCTTAAGATTTTCAGTTAGGTACAGTTTCTAACAAAAACCATTTTTATTTTTGATTGAAATTAAGGAGCTGTTTATTATCATTTATCTAATAAATTTTTTGAATAATTATTGCGGAAACCCGGGTAGGACCTATCCTTTTTGAAATCTTTGACATTTATTTTGCCATATTTTTAATCTATATGTATATAATCAAAATACGATTCACTCATTGATCGCTGTATCCCAAGAACAACGAACTCTAGGAAACTGAAATTTTGCATCATGATTCTTATATTACTGTGCAGGTACACAATAAAAGAAAGGGTTTTTTCCCGAATGCATAAATCCGTACATCAGTTTATTTCAAGGATGTCAAGTTATAAAGAGCTGTTAATTTGAGTGGTAATTATATGGAAAGTCTCGCCATTCTGCAAGAAATAGGGCAAACGGAAAATGTAATTGACAATGAAATTTTAGGAAAAGCCCAATTTACAAAATATATTATATTTTATACCAACATATTATGTTACAAATATCGAACAAGTCAATTTCTATTTCTTAGTACAAAAAAGGAATTTTCTATAATGATCTTAAATAGTACTCAATAGAGAAGTTTAGCTATTATATAAAAATGTATTGTTTTTAATTTCATATAAATAAACATTTTTTAGTAAACTAACTTTAAATAAACGAAATTCATAACTTCGTTTAGTGACAAAAATGAAAAAGGCAAGCCCACTTTCTTTGAATCAACATAAATCGTCTTTTTAATTAAAAACTTATTATTTTAATGAATTCCTGTTGAAAAATTAGTTGATCTATGAATCTACTGACTCAAGCATTTATATTTGAAACCTCGACATCTAAAAGTTTTGTAACCTTCTCCCCTTAGTTTCATCACGTTGGTTCACATCTCATTTCGTAAGACGTTTTCGAAACGTACACACAACAACATTAACATCCGTGGCGAAAACATAACGCGTGTCAAAACGAAATTAGATTTATAAGGTTTGTCTCAATAGAGAAAGTTACATTAATCGGGTTTTTTTCTTATGTTTCAGGTATGTTGGTGTCTATCTTGAAACGTTTGCTGTTTCTGGTAAGGTTATGCAGTATAGTTAAAACTTCTACACAGTAAAAGTAACCTAATTATTTATTTCATGTTTCATAAATAAAACGAATAATTGTACATTAAACTGACTGACCTGTGTTCTGAATATTGACTTTTAAATCCCTTTAAAAATGTTATAACATTTACTCTCACTGCAGTATTAAAAAAATTATTATTTTTTCATTACGGCTTGTATTCTTGCTAATTGTAACTAGCTACAGCCTGTTAGTAAATGGGAATAACTACTAGTCATGTATTTTAGTAACTATCATCTGTGTGACAAATTAGCCATTTCGCAGTATCTCGTTTCCAGTAGTCAGTAAGTTGATTAGTGTTTTAATATTGACAGCCACGTTAATAGGGCTGATCAATTCGTTCGACACTTTAACTGAAACTAAAATTCAATATCCAGTTACTTATTACTGGGTTTATCTCATTCTGGGGAAGATGATTACAATGAAAATAAACGACAATATACCTTTATGTTTGAAAGCGGACAACATTTATACATAGACACAGTATTAGAAAACAAATAAATTGCATAACATAAATATTCTTCACTTATAATTGCGCAAGAGCTTGACAGATGCGACAAGAGCATCACTCATTTTTTAGATCTGTATAAAAATAAATATACAAGAAAAAATGCCTTAATGAAAAACAGAAAAGTTTATAAAATAAATAATTAATATATGAAATTGCAGGCATGGACCCTTGCACAATAATTAATTGGATTTAATGTACTACATTATGCAATTGTCCGGTTAGCGGCACTTGTGCAACTGTTGCTGAATAGGGAAAGATTGTTGTTGGTGTCTGCATTATGCAGGGGGCACGAGAGGGAAGTCTTGTAGCTGTCAAAGCTGTGTTTGTTGTGACTGTCTTTGTCCTCAAGTAGTCTGTCCGTGTCCAGTATTTTCTTTCTGTATTTGGTATTTTACTTATGTATTCTTACCTCGAAATCTTTTAAGTAAGTAAAAAAAAACATCGCAACTTATTTAATTACGTGATTAAATCACACACGCACACACACACATATATTTATATATTAGGAAATGTTAGTTGTGAAGGAAGTATAGGGCAAAAAATTGTAAAGAAAAAAAAAACGCTAACAGGCTTCCATTCAACAAACGCTTTTACTGGCCAGAAAGTAGTTCTATACTTAAATTAGATGTTGGCTAATTAGTAATTGCTAACCATGCATTCCAAAATAAAAATAATTATCTGTGTTGAAATCCTCTTCGTATAAAATTACTGTTAAACAATTCTTTGTAGGGTACAATCATCCTTGCTGTGAATACAGATCTTTGGAAAGATAGCATGACTGAATTATAGCTTGGTGTAAGCTCATTGATCTAGAATAGTTGCGAGGGTATCATGAGTTTAGTGCCATGCAAAGTAATAATAAATTAATTGATTAGGCAATATAGAGCATACTAGTTCATAGCCGTTTAAAATTGACAAAAACATGACTTTTTAGGGCCGGAGGTCATATCCGCGTGACCTCATCTAGTTGAAATAAGAACTTCACAGGGCTCACTCTGCAAAATTTTCGGAATTTCTGTTGTGTTTGAAGGGACATAAAATTGGGCATACTTAATTTTACTGTATAGTGAAACATACCAATTAAAAATATGATTGTTTTATCGTTATTTGTAACATCCAATAAATTTCCCTTTAATTTATATAAAATAAAAAAGAAGAGAACTGACAAAATCAATGTGAACAGTTCTTTGTCTGAAATAGTATAGATCGAGCTAGTACACCAGTGAAAACGTTCCCAACAAACTAGGTAAGGTAATTAAACAAAAACTGTCGTTATAGCAACTTCAAATTTATTCAAGCTGTTTTCTTCTTTAACCTTCTTCAGTTCCATCTTCGATTTCGGATATCTTTGGGAGACAACCCTGTTCGGGACTTACTAGTCCTAGTGTTGAGTGCGGGTCCCGGCTTTGTCATTTTATCTCTTTCCTTTACTTTAATTAATTAATTCATATCTATTGTGAGATGTGTGGGATATTTGTAAACAATAGTTCGTTCGTTTAATTATTAACGCCTTTAGAGATGTAAGGAGTCGAATACCACAAGCCATGTTGTTATATTAATGAAAAAAAAAATGATAAATGAGATTTGAAGCCAGAACCTTTGCCTCATGAAGAAGTCACTCTTTTATGTATATGCGACACTACGATCTCGATATTACTTTTCCTGCGATAGTGTTTACCCACGACTGAATATCCCACCTTAGGTAAATAATTATGAATTGAATAAATGTATTTTTTTAAAGTAAATAAAATTTAAGCTACAGCCAGAGTTATATAACAATGAAAGAAAGAAAATACACAACAATAAAATGGAGAGAAGACAGAATAACAACACCAGTACAAAGAGAAGAAGACCCAGAGGTAGAAGGTAATTCAGGTGACTACATTAAAAAGTTGGGAGAAGGTTTTGTTAAACTCTTTTCTCCCGTCCCCCTTACTCCCACTTTGGGAAAGTTCCTCCCAACAATATTGCTTTATTCTTACTATTTTACCAACTCCTTTATCTCCTTTTGTTAAATATTTTTATTCTAACTTTCCACCCGTTCCACAAGATTTTCTTGTCGATGGGATTGCCGTTTAGTTTATTCAGACTGAAAGATATTGATATAACACTCAAACTAACGATAATGATTTTATGTTGAGACATGCTGTAGAAACTGTTAACTACAATTGAAATTTGAAATGAAAATTGAAGACAAGCTAATTGTAACCGCCAATTGTTTTTTCAAAAATTAAAACTAAATTGTAATCGTTTAAATATGTCTGAATTTGATGAAGTGCGCGACTAAACAATGAACTCCTGGGATCCTTGAATACCAAATATTGATCAAAAATACTTTATTTTATTTATTACGTTCCCTAAAAATCTTCTTTTTTTTTAAATGTGTAGTCATAGCTAAAATATTGACACAGAAAAACAAATAAGCCATTTATATTATTCAGAAACTCTTCTTGTGTTACTGGCCTTAACAAGGGGTAGAAGAATAACTTCATATATATGGGGAAAACCAGAAAATAGCGATTAGAAAACTCTTGACCTCTTTTTTTTATTTTTTTTTCAATTTAAACCGTATTTTAATCAATATATAAGTAAATAAAACCTTTTTAGTGGGGAGCGGATTACGCCCCTAGTTACTTAGGTATGTTAGTACGGTGAGATCCGAACTATCGCTTTCTCGCACATTTGTCGTAGTACTTACGCCCTGTCGAATGTAAGAGATGTTTTCGGCACACTAGTCTTGACACACGGTAGATCACCTATTAATATACCATGCTGCCATTAAGGATTTAATTTTCACGATCTGATAGTGGCCCCAGCAGCTGCCTGCAATCTATAATAAGATCTCGATCCCCCAATGGTGACGTGCTATCAAATCTACATTGATTTATTCAGTTCAATTTTCCTAATGGCTCTGTATAAATAAATATACCTATCCCACCGAAATTTTGATTGCATTTCTAAAAAGTATATGCCAGCGGGCTTGCATGGGTGCTTTATGGAAAATCCAAGCCAAATAAAGATCAAAATCGATGTGTTGTTCCGTTTTTTTTTTGGTTTTTTAATAAACGTTCTTTAGGTATTAAACGAAGTCTCTCGTTTTACTATGTATTATGAGTCTGTGCTGAAGCGATCATCAGCACATTATGGAATTGCATAGTCCACTCCACCGTCCAGAGCCATCATTAAACTAGATAATTTTAAATCACCTAAAGACAAATTTCTTAAGTTTTTTTCTGGAAGGATGCAATTTTCATTTTTTTAGGTTTAACAGTATGTTAAGCTTACATTCAACATATGTGAGTGGAGTACAATTCATAAACCAATGATCATTACTTCATACCCGAAATGAAGGTACTGTTGACTTGTTTCCTGTCTACCGAATTGAAAATAGCATTACGTTTATCACCTGGTTTATTAACTAATAACTAAATTTAAATCAACAATCATCATTAAATGAATACTTTACTATTATTAAGATTCATTACATCATTACGTCGTACAATTGCCAATACATCCACTCTCTAAGCGCATTGCTTAAACTTAGTCATCGCTTGTTGCACTTGGAACATAACGAAGGCGCCTTTTCGGCCATCTTTCTTCTGCTTACCTTGTTTATGGGCGAAAAACACATTTGAAACGATATAGTATCGTATTTAATTATTTTTCGGATGACCGAGTTAGGGACATGTTCAAACCTAAGAAATACCTCAGATAATTACGTCACCGTGTCAACTAAATATTTTCCTGGAAGAAGATGATGTCAGAACTTGTTAATCCAAATAGAATTATCATTAGCAGTTAAATGGCTACGTATTATAGTTGTTATTATAGCGTTGCCCGATTGGTTGTTTCTTCCACTTCTGCATTAATGTCATGTTGTTTGATTTATTTTATTATATTGGAATAGTATTTTACTGCCTAAATATTCTTTCTAAAGAAGGCTACTAATACTTGAGGTTGAGAAATCAAAAGTTCTCGTGGTTAGGGCTGAGTGAAATCGTGAATATTGCCTACTACACTCTTACTGAATATAAATATACTTAATTATAGTGAGAAGCAAAATGTTCCCAAATTATCTTCCTCCTCTGCCGCAAGTCTTGTCCACTAGTTTCTTTTAATTCTATTCCTCTCCCTGTATCCGAGTCAGTACGGTACTTAGGCTTCCATCTCGACAAACAACTGACCTGGAACCCACAAACGAGGCTAAAAAGACAAGAACTAAACAGAACCTATGGACAACTGTACTACTTCAAAATACATCCCATCTCTCAATAGAAAATAAATTACTAATTTACAAAGTTATACTTAAGCCAATCTGGACATACGGAATAGAGCTATGGGGGACAGAAAAAAAGTCGAACATCACGCGCATCCAGTCCTTTCAATCAAAAGTCCTGAGAACAATAGTAAATGCCTCTTATTACGTCAGCAATAAAACCCTTCATATCGATGTTAATATACCCTACATAGTTGTACTCATCCCTTCCAAGTTCATGAAATTCCATAGTAACCTATCCAACCACCCTAATCCCGTAGCACAGTCATTGCACTGCATCACTCATCCCTATAATCCTCCTCGGAGACTGAAACTGCAGTGGCCTCGTGACCTGCTATAAATGAGTGACAGTGGGAGTCCTGGCAATGGCCAGTTTCTCCAATCATGTCCTGAGCGTAAGTGGTTCTCCCGCTCTTTGTCAGCCTCTACTGGCTCGTATCAGTGACGCGGCTGACGGAGGAGGATGGAGGATTTCCCAAGAATCCGCTTCCTCTTTCGCTTGCGCGGGAGGTGACAACCATGTGGATTCGAGAGGCCTCTGGGCTGTTTGTAAATATTATTTGAATGAGCGAGTGAATGATGAATTGTAAATATGGTATGAATGAGATCATTTATCTCAATTACTTATTGCCTATTAAGGCAGATTGTAATTTTAGCACAATAAAGATTATAATAATAAAAATTATAGCGAAATAAAACAGGTACATATAATTCGTTTATTGTGCTAAAATTACAATCTGCCTTGCTAGGCAATAAGTAATTAAGATATACGATCATTCATACCATATTTACATTTCATCATTCACTCGCTCATTCATTCAGGACATGATTGGAGAAACTGGCCATTGCCAGGACTCCCACTGTCACTTGATTATAGCAGGTCACGAGGCCACTGCCGTTTCAGTCTCCGAGGAGGATTATAGGGATGAGTGACGCAGTGCAGTGACTGTGCTACAGGATTAGGGTGGTTGGAAAGGCTACTGTGGAATTTCGTAAACTTGGAAGGGATGAGTTCTAGAATGTAGGGTATATTAAGGTCGTTATGAAGGGTTTTGTTGCTGACATAATAAGGGGCATTTACTATTGTTCTCAGGACTTTTGATTGAAAGGATTGGATACGCTTGATGTTCGACTTTTTTGCTGTCCCCCATAGCTCTATTCCGTATGTCCAGATTGGTTTAAGTATAACTTTGTAGATTAGTAGTTTATTTTCTATTGAGAGATGGGATGTCCTTTGAAGTAGTCTGTATAGTTGTCCAAAGCGTCTGTTTAGTTCTTGTCTTTTTAGTCTCGTATGTGGGTTCCAGGTCAGTCGTTTATCGAGATGGAAGCCTAAATACCGTACTGTCTCGGATACAGGGAGAGGAATAGAATTAAAATAAACTAGTGGACAAGACTTGCGACAAAGGGTGAAGGTAATGTGGGAACATTTTGCTTCATTAACTTTGATCTGCCATTGGTTGCACCAATAATCGATCTCGTCAAGGTGTTTTTGAAGGTTATGGGATGCTATGTCGGGGTCTGGGTTAGATGACAAGACTGCAGTGTCATCTGCAAATGTGGCCAAGAAGGTATTGGGAGTAGAGGGGACATCAGCGGTGTATAGGTTGTAGAGGATGGGGCCCAGGACACTGCCCTGTGGAACTCCTGCATTTATAGGATAGTAGTTTGAATATTCTAAACCACAGCGGACTTGGAAGAAGCGGTTTGAAAGGTAGGACTGTAGGATTAGGAAAAGGGTCTGTGGTAAATATCTTTTGAGCTTGTAGAGTAAACCTGCGTGCCAAACCCTGTCAAAAGCTTGAGCTATATCAAGAAAGGCAGCAGTGCAATACTGTTTGGTTTCAAGGGCTGAGGAGATGTGATCAACAACGCGAAGGCCTTGTTGAGCAGTGGAATGCCGTTGGCGGAAACCAAATTGGTGTGTAGGAAAAAGGTTTTTGGATTCAATAATTGGAAGTAGACGTTTTAGTAGAAGTTTCTCAAATATTTTTGAGAGGATAGGGAGTAGGCTTATTGGACGGTAAGATGAGGCGTCATTGGGTGGTTTACCGGGTTTGGCGAATAGGACAATAATGGAATGTTTCCAGAGGAGTGGGAAGTGCGTCGTTCGGATAATGCAATTATATATATAGGTTAGGAAGATTATGGCTTTAGGAGGAAGTTGTTTGAGAATTTGAGTAGTAAGGAGATCATATCCAGGGGATTTTCGGTAAGGTAAGTTTTTCAAAAGGTATTTGACCTCAGAGGGATTAACGACTTTTGGTGGAAGAGAGAGAGGAATAGGTGAAGTGAGGAAATCTTCCACAGTTGTGCTGTGAGTATGGCTTTGATGAGAAAGGTAAATAAAACAAGAGTAAATTATTCACATGTCCAATGGCGCAGAATCTAGTTAGAATACTGTTTCGAAGACGACAGTAAACCGTGATGAACCATCGGCTGAGGCGTGGCGTACGCACGAACATATCGGCGATGTTTGTTTTGCTATTGAACGATTTACGACTAGAGCCCGCCCTACAAACAATTACAATATAACCGACTATAACACTGAAAGCTACAATAACTCAGCAGAGTTGTTAGATGCCCGGGACAAATGCCTTTGTAGCCGTAGCAATTGGGACTTGTCTCGGCTGAGAGAGAGGAGATCGCCATTGGAGTGGCTACTTTTGATTTAGAGCCGTGTGCTCCGCCGATAGGGAACTGTTAGCAGGCAGCGGGCACAATACAGGCCGGGGATAAATTAACTCTGGCTCGTGTAGTTCCATCCGCGATTTATAGGTGTCTCTACTTGTCGTCCTCCCTCTCTCCCTCTTCCTCTCTCTGTTCCTGGAGGCTGGAGCAGGAGGACTTCTTCTGCAGAGGAGAATCGCTCATCTCTAATGTTCTAGTTCACACAACTAACAACAAATCTGATGGTGTGGTTCATGTTATGCATGGGTTCCATTTGAACACTCCCATGAAGGCCAAGCAATCGTCCCTTACTTAATAGAACTTTGGACAAAGTCTGATCATTATATGTAATCCGAAGGTGAGCCCCATCACCTAGTCCTGTTCATATTGTATTGATTTTTTAACTTCAAAAAGAAAATTTTGTTTTTCTAAATATTACCTCCTTCAAATGCATCTGCGTATGCAGCACGAGGAGGAAATTGTAAATATTGTTTCATTGTATTTTGAGCATATGTTGTAAAAATGTTTAAATAAAAGGGGTTTTGAGGGGAAAAAAGAAAAATCTGATCACGTTTAGGATTTTGGAATTCCAATGAACATTCAAGTGGCATAGAATTATTATTTCCCATAATATGCAATTAGACAGCTTAGTTAAAGCTGGATGACTTTTAAAGCGTACTTGTAAGTCATCAGTCATTCTGGTCATATATTGTAACATATCTTCCTCCCTTTCCTCTGCCTTTAGTAACCCGTCGCAGCACTAATCCACAGAAATTCAACTCACATCCTTCTAATAATTCCTAGATCTTCAGGAAGCACAACTCGGCTCCGAAAATGTTCTGCGGATGAGAGACTGCAGGAAATGCTTCTGAAAGAATATAATTGATATGAGGTAATAAGAATGGCATGCCTGCTAAAGAAGACCCTCGAGAGTGCTGGATATGATCGGTATGTTCTGACTTTCGTAGACCCAGCAGCTGCGCTAATATTAATTTAAGAACGACTCCACTTTCTAATCCGGCCGATGTTGTGCTCTAAACGCTCGAGAGGCTGCTAATAGGCCCTCTATCGCGGTATTTATCATTTACTTCTCCTCCGGTATACAAGACATCTGCGGAGACTTAAACGCCGTTACACGGATGCCCTAAGGTGAAAGCCTGCTTTAATAGCATCTCCCGGCGGGACACCGAACGAGGGAGCACGATCTACCGTACATGCAGACCGAACCTCTAGATCAACAGCGTATTCACGCAGTATAATAATATTTTAATAAATAGATATATGTATACAACGTATGCTTGAATTATATCATTTCGGTCGATTATAGGAGTTATAATAAACTGCCTCAGCTTGGAAGGAGAGAGGTGGGGGGAGGACAGTTTTTCATTTAAATTGGATAAAATCTTTAGGGGCCGTTTCTCATAAAACACCGAAGCCGGATTCCAATTAACCAACTAATGTCCTCTCGGATAGAATTAATGTGAGAACCGACTCAGAGAGAATAATGTTTTCCACGCTTTTTCGGGACGGAGGCATTAGCCCGGCCGTGGAGGCAGAGCATGTTGAAGAATTATCGGGTCTCAGGGCATAATTCTTCTATATGAACTCCGGGCTCGAGATTAGTAGCGATTTGTGGCCAGTGATTTTTTATTATTATTATTTTATTTTATTTTTTTAAGATATTACAGGTATGAAATTTTAATCACGTACACTTTTTCGTCTTATATTTCGCTCGTTTTAGTTGTTTTTCTAATGCATCCCTTCCCAACCGTATCACGAATGAATACTCGGACTATGTCTCTATGAGGAGCTTAATTACTACATTACTACATACAACAGAAAATATAATTAATGATAAAGTACAAATAAATCTTTTGGGCTCGTATGATCCGCTAGGAGCATCCGACAGAATCAAACCTTCCAACCAAAGACATTGATGAAAAAGCAGATATTCCGTTCTGTATAATTAACTACCATCTAGATAAGGACACATATTCCTTTTATGACGCAGGCAACTCTTCAAGATTGCAAACTTTCACGATGGTCTGACACGAAACACGTACCTCCAGCTACAAGGCTAGACTTGAAATTGTCTACGAGTAATTTTTTAATAGTTATTAAAGATGTGTACTCAATCAATCAGATGAAAACAACACTTTCTGATTTATTTATTTTAATTGTATTGTTCATTTCATAACACTGTTTTGCAATTTTTAAGACTATATACGCTTTGCAATTTTAAATCACAAGTTATTATAGTACTGGTATAACAAGGATTACAGCTGGAAAAGAAAGATCCACGTACGTATTTAGGGCGGAATAAGAAAAGAAAGCAAGGAGAAAATTAAGAGAACCGAAAGAAAGTTTGGTAGAACATTAGAGAAGAAGACACCTTGAACGGACACAAGTTGAAAGCAAATCTGTAAAATTCAGTTCTTGTGTAAAAAATAATGATATTCACTTATCAAATTCATAAATAATTAATTCCACTAAGTGTTACGTAAATTATAAAATAGTGTAGATATTACAAAAATGTGGTATTTCTCCAAAGACACCTACAGTTTAAGTAGAGAATTAAGATTGCAATAATTTAAAAGTCACTATTGTTTCTTCAGGTCAGGATGACGCACCAATTCTCACCGCAAAACAGAGAATCTAATCCTCCCCTGAAATGGGTTTGTTCCACTGTAGCGTCTGATGATTGATTCAATTGTAGCGGTCGAAAACTGTGTGTATTTTAAAGCTGTTATGTAATTATTTATTAACAGTTCAATAGCCCATAACGGTCGAGGTAATGAATTTTTAAATCCGGTAAGTGCTCAAGTCCTGAAACCTTAATCGACTAACCTCAAGTCAATCTATTTTTATTAGATATTTGTAAATTACCTAGAGGCATTTGAGACATTAGACCAAATCTACACGACCGTTATTACCCTCGGTGTATTATTAGCGATCAAATGAGAGCCGAAGGTACGCGGTCACGATAGAGGCACAACAAACAAATGAACAAACAACAAATTGGCCGCCATTATTATGTCCCGGAGAGCCATTAGAAAATATCGATTAGTCGACTAGTTGAAGTAACGTGCCGTTATCGTCCATATTGTATACCTTTATGACCTCTCTGTTTGATGCTGTTGTTGCTGTTTGGTGTAATCAATACCCTCCAACTAGGAAATATCTCCGTAAATGTGTAAATTTTCCGTGTAAGTCCGATAATTCGCGTGAGCTCTCCAACGTTACTTTGCCCAGCGAGGTTATTAAGCTGTCACTTAAATGGCCCAAATGATAATTGTAATAGGTATTTACTAATAGTAATTGATACGACAGCTCATTTGTATAATGTACTGATGGCTTGAGTTTGCAACCGAAATTGCTCACCGTTTTCAAAATTGGATTGTTAATAATTGGAATACTAAGTAGTGATAACAGGCGCGTTTACGTCGATAGTATTAAGATATTTTCTGTGGATTTCACGTTAGACTATAATAAATATAAATATTTCGTACATGGGAAGGCTTCTTTTTTTTTTTTGTAATACAAAGTTGAAGTCGAGGAAATTAAATATTTTTAAAGTTCAAATATTAATATCCCGTATTTTTTTAACATTGTTTTCTGTCTTTGCCCTGTTTGTTTAAAATATGCGTAAAACATATTCTTCAGCTTAGATTATTGAAAAGCAAGGGAACAAAAACATTTTGGTATTCGTTTTTTTTCGGCACTCCTATATATTATCTCTTTTTCTTCAAGGTTAGCAAATATCCTAACAAATCAAGTTTTAAATGAAGCTTACCTAGATTATGTAGATAATTATACCTTAGTTATAATTATGAGCTTATTCTGTAATTATTATTGTATAATAATTAATTCTTAACCCACGGTACTCCCTTATTTTCTATTATTCTTGTTTGTCTATGACTTGTTTATGGTCACATTTTTGAGCTAAGGTCTCCCAGTTCTCAGTGAGCTGGGTTATGGCATGTCTAATTTTTTTCAAACCCTCACCATGTGCCCACACTTCTTCGAGTTGGTTGGTCTGCTCTGTGTATAGAGCATAGTGGAAATAGGTAACAAGCCTTGAAAATGAAAACACACATTAGCGCCATGCCTTTGTATCAACTCATAGAACTGTTAATCTACATCTACCAGGCATTCAATAGTTGAAAATGGAACTTCCATTGATTTAGGAGCTTAAAAAAAAACGAATATTTTTTTTTTCTCTCAAGAAATCGACCTTTTTAGACTCGAACGTCTTACTATAAAAGGATTTCGAACTAGGTGGTGATACAGTTATTTCAACATTTTCTAACCGGAGCAGTGCCTTAAAAAGGCCGCCAATTTAAAATCGTTATTAAGTCGATTTGAGCACAAGTCTGACGATTTTCAGATAAGTGGCCCGTTTTTTTTTCGAGAGAATTCCGTTCAGCCTTAAGATGTGTCCTATTTGACTATTTTAATTCCCAAAGCTACCTCGATGAAATGAGAAGAGTTAAATAGAAGATATGAAACCTTTAGAATTATTCTGTTTTTATATTGATAAAGCCTTAAAACTATTCTTTAAGTATAAAAGATGTTATAGAAGAGAGTGACGATTCAGCGCTTCAGTAACATACTGGATTAGGTTAGCTTTGTGGGACAACACTGTTGATCGCGGTAAACTTCGGGTCCCCCCTCCCCTTCTCTGTCAACCAAGAGTGGTCTTAGCGATCTTGGTGGCTTTAACACCCCCCCCCCCCACTTACATTTACCACTAACATAAGTACGGATCGTCACGTTACATTTTCTAATTAAAAACAGAATAGAGACTTGTAAATAATAACGTCGATATAATTAAATTTTAACCATATTTATAATTCTTCATTCTCTCGCTCATTTAAAGAGTTCAATGGGGCTTAAAAAATATATATCTGGCAACCCAGTAAAAATATTAAGACCAGTAAAATTATGTGTTCTTTTCACCTCAGGAATTGACTTCAAGAAAACATTGATATAGAAGGGTATTTTCATCGCAAGATGTGTTAGTAATATAAGGTAATTTACAATATATTGTTAATCATAGTACTAAGTAGTAAGTAATCTATGTATGTTAGTAACTAAGTAATTGGCAGTCGAACACCAATTTTTCTCGATTTTGATGCCAAGATAAGAATAAGTATATTATTCCTTTAGTTAAAATCTTATATCAAATGCTTAATTAACGTCTACAAGGCGATAAGACTGTTACTAGACTTTTTTTATATGATAGTTATAACACCCTCCGAAGCTCATTAAACCTACCTCATTCTTTGTTATATAATATGAATCAGAATTACCTTCATTCCGAATTATAAAATAGCGAACTGGAATCCCAAACTGAGCCGATTAGCCGATATTAGCAAGTCGGAATGAATTAGCATCCATTAGGAGAGAGGAGGTCTCTTCAAAGCAGCTCCAAACTTCATTTTCATTTAACTAAAGTAATTTATAACTTTACTCTCCGACGACTCCTCGCCAAGTTGTTTGTATTAATAGAGAGTGGAAAGATGCCGCAACTTCACTCCCTCTCTTCTAATTAATTAGTCCCTAAATCTTTTCCTTTGGATTACTTACTTTCTTTTTTTTTTTACGAAGTAACAAAAGAAAAAATGAATTATCATTCATTATTGTTTGTGTAAGCTTAGTGATTGGACGATCCGAAGCTTTGTACTTCACTGTCAATAACAATCTTCTGTCGATCAACATTTTCTTTATCTCCTAAGTATTTCATGATAAGTGCCCCTATAAATTGATTAAACCTGTTTTTTTCCAATTGATTGAATATTCAAATTTGTTTGGAATGTACTTATATATTCCTAATGACAATATTTTACAGTTTTCCAACATAGAGACTTTTCGTTTAATTCCGTGTAGAATAACAGAGACATAGAAGTTATGCTGCTAAACTATGTTATGCTAATTAGTTGACCTATAATCAAAGAAAACTGAGTACAAATTAAAACTGTTTTCATCAATTTCTTTGCTGTGATGTCTTCTAGGATTCCTTTTATCTCCAGTGTTGTCTTTTCTTGCCCCCCACCTTCGGCCTATGAGACTTTACAAACGCCTCAAAGAAGATCCCTGTCGAATGGTGGGCGAATATGTAGAAATAACAAACAACTCCCACTGGAAAGAAAAAGGAAGCCAATATTTATCCTGCATTATATTAAACCTTTACTTTCAATACTTGTGCCTCCTCTACTAGGCATAAATAAACGATTTAGGAAGCGATACAAATATACATATAATTATTAAGAAAAATTTCCCAAAGAGCAATAGCTTTATCGAGTAAATACCGGCCCTGAGCCAAGGTAGAAACAACTTCTGCCAAAGGGTTCTCTTTGTTGGCGGAATGAAGTTATCTCCAGCCAGGATCTGCTGTCTGTTTATTTTAGTGCTCTTTGGATACTGTAGATACTAGATCGCTGTATGCGCAATCTCGTTAGAGTATAACTTGTCCCCGAGGCCAATGTGAGAGGTGTTCCTTCGGAAAAGGAAGAACAGACCGAGCAAATGTTTGTGTGTTACAAACATCCCATTTATTAGCATTAAAATCGATTTGCAACTTTAAACGTAACAAGCAGGTCTATCGAAAATAAAAGAGTTAAATGAAAAATGTCGGATTATTTTAAAATTGATGCATGAAAAAAAAAATTTGGCCTTCCAAACAATGTTTAAGACAGTAAATGACATCGCATACTTCTTGACATTTGTTATATAATACTTTTTGTATTGTCATGTCTAACTTTGTAGATTATTCTACTCTCATTTGTTATTCTTACTCTTGTGGTCAGAATTCACTTTGATTGCTCGCAGGACAACTAATTTTTACAGAGAGAGAGAGAGATTTTGGTATTTAGAACAATGTTGCACCAAATCTAGTTTGTATTTTGTGAATCTGGAAAAGTGTTTTTTTTTATAATAATTATTTTAGTCATCAAACTGACCACAGTAATATTTTTAACTCATTGACTTTTAAAATATTTAAGAGAGAGAGAGAACGGGGAAAAATAACTAGCAAACAGACTAGCGAACCTTAATGAAAAAGCGTAGATCCCGGAGAATAGCAGCAACGGGGGGACCACTCAACTTGATTTAAAAATGAAAAGGTTTTCCCATTTCAAAAATATCCTATTACTTGTACAAACTTCACCGTATAGTTCCCCCACTAATGACAAAAAATGCATTAGTAATGGCAACAAGGGGATCTCGCGTTATTTTGATTTATGAATTGATGAAACCTATTTTTTTTGACATCTACGCAAATATTTAATCTCGAAAATTGTTCTTTTATCCTGAACCCTCGACCCCTCTCTCTCAGTCCCCGTATCAGAGAGAATTGTGACTCCTCCCTTTCACCATTGAGGCCAATCTTCGTTTTTGGTAATGGTGCCTATTTTTGGTGTGACTTACGTGTACCTTTTTATATCCAATTCCAGCTTTATACCCTCTCCTTTATATACTATTTACTCTTTATTTTCGGGGATAAAACCTGGGCATTCTTTGCCTCCTCAAGATGCCTACGTTTGATAGGAGGGCTGGATACTGGATTATTGATAGTTAAGATAGTTTTTTTTTGTTTTATATTATAAAATCACAGTTTTCAGTAACAAAGATGTCTTAGCAAATAGTCTTATATAGCAAATAGTTATATGTCTTAATTTTAATTATCATTCATTAATTCATTCAAGAAACTGATACTGAGATCGATAAACTATTATCGACTTATATTTATAAAAAACACTGTCAGCTGAAAAAAATGGTATATTTATTTATCCACAGGTGTACTATCAGCGCTAACAAGCACTTGAAAATGGCTGTGTGACTGCCGAAAGCTCTTCTGTGGATGAATTTTTGTTATTGTTAATTCCTTTATTGTGCAATAATTACAATCTGCCTTTTATAAGGCAATAAGTAATTAAAAAATCTGTGGATGAATACATAAACTGATTTGTGAGCTGGCAGTTTTGTTTGTGAATGTGAACTCTGGCCACAATCAGCAGAAACGTACTACTATTGACGTAGATTGAAGTGACAAGTGGATCTGTGTAAAATTCCCTTAATATTGGTATCCCTCATTTTTCATTAAATAACTTAAATTCACAGCTTTCGAAAGTGAATCAGGAACAACTGGGGGTGTTGGTATGATTACCTATCAGCCCTTCACTTGCGAAATGTTAAATTATCACCTGTATTCTTCTGTGTAATTGATGATCTTAGTAACGACTGCTTATGAGTCGGTAGTATGTTGAATGTGTGGAAAAGCAAACATACATAACTGTCTTTAGTCCATGCAATAAATCGATCAAGGTGTCATCCGCACCAATCGACGAGGCCCTCTGATTCAGCTCGATTGCATTCAAACGCACTGACGTCATGTTCCACTCAATCCCTTCTCTCAACTCTAAAAATATACAGATTAGTCCAGCCGAGTTGTATGATCAGTGATATATTCACAGCCTTGCCTTCCTATTTCATTTCTGCTTAAGAAGTTTTTTTTTTTTGTCAAGGTGGTTTTTTGGGTTCTATGATTAACTGGGAGAATGATGAATACTAATTTAAGCTTTAGGTGTTTACTCCCTAATAAGATTTATTTTTACACAAATGAGTTAAATTTTAACTTTTTAGAAACATATTCAAATTAACTTTTATGAAATTGATTCTAGCGATAATATTAAGAGTTGAAAAAACTTCTAACCTGTCTAAATATTTAGAAAATTTAAATGAGAACTACTACTACTATTAATAATTAGACAATGATAAAAATAAAAATCGGAACTGGATACCTAGTCCCCAATATCTAGTTGGAGCTCTACCATTCTTCGGTTATTGTTTGTAGTTTGTTGTTAATATCTTGACCGTGAAGGTAACGTAAGATAAAACTCTATTTTTTTTATATTTAATTATAATTTTTAAATAAGTTTAATGTTGGATAGTATCCCAGTAAAATTGACCTACAGGTCGAGTGGTGTGAAACCAAACTTAATTTAAAACAAACTTAAGAGACATCCCTGACTGCTCGCTACAACCCAGGAAAGGATGTATATGCATTAATTGTGGCCTTTAACGTCGTGTTTTGTGACAAGGAAGAACATACAAAATCTACAACCGTTGGCAGTTAAAGTAGCATGTGCAGGCCTTTAAGATTCTTCAGCTAGAATGTCAAGCCAGTTCTATGAGTAACAGATTCTGACTGTTGAACATTTTTGAAGGGCATTTAGTAAAGTGACTCCAGCAGAATAATTTTTGAAAATAAGTTTTTTATTGATTTTTTTTAGAATAGCCCACATTACTTTTAGAGTAATCATTAGAGGAGGGGAAAGAAATTACATATACAAATTTTACATTTAGTCATGAATAAAGGAAAAAACTCTGCATTCTCACTTTGTCGGACAATCCTGCCTTGAATTAAAAAATTCTGCGAAAGTTTAAACAGTTTTCAGTTTTAAATGCATTCAATTAAAATCTCCTACAGTAATGTTCTAATCAAGGTTATCTCTCCCCCTCCCGCACTTGCCGAGACTCGAGCAAGAGGCAGGTAATCGATACAGACTCTCTCACATGAGGTTATTAAGCAAGTTGTTAACATCGATAAGGGGCAACTATCGAGAGGTAAAATTCAAGCAGAGTTGGAGGGAGTTGTATAATTAAAGCTGAGGAGACTATCGGCTTAGGGAAAGGGCTTAATCACAAACTCTCTCAGGGTACGTATATTGTACCTCACTCCTCTACTCTCGTCTCACTATATCTAGTCTGGATATTTAATAAGTGTATTTTGTCATTTAGTTTTATTTTAGCAATAAATTTTAACTTGCTCTATCATCAAATGATTTCCCGCGATAAAACATGACCCATCAATGCATTATACTAAAACCTGAAGGGTAAAGCTAAAGTAAAAGATATATATCTAAAGTAGAAAGAAGTATATATAAAAAAATAAAATAATCAACCAAATAAGGTACCAGGTGAGGTTGGAAGACGCAGTGTCTTAAACGTTTATTGAACCATGGAGAAAAAAACTACTCGTTTTGGTCATAAAAAAATCACTTATTTTTTTTTAAAAACACCACTTACAACAAATTCCAGAAACAAATATTAACTAAAATATATAAAATTAGCTTCGACGAGCGGTATATCCCAATCATAGGCCCACATTACTTTTTTTATTAATATTTTAGAAATTATCTAGCAATTATCGTTCTGTTTCAGAACTTCTTTTTGTATTTCTCTACGCTGGCTTAAATATTTTTAGAACTTAAGAGAAAATATTATGTCGCAAATGGTTCTTGATAATAATTTATTACTTTAAAACTTTTTATTTTTAATTTAAGAAGCTGCTCATTAATGTCCAAATATTGACATAAAATTACACAATAAGGTTAGGTTTTCAAACGCTGGCAATAGCTTTTCGTTCAAAAACCAGGTATTTTTAATGTTTAATTTTAAGCTAATTAAGATTTGATATAGTTTATTTTAGAAATTATCTTTCTTCACCATATATTATGTAAGTTGTAAAAGCTTTATAATTTAAACTTGATATGCACCTCGACAGACAGAGAAAATTGATGTTTTATAGTTAATATTTCCTCTCCCTTTGTGCATGTATATAAATGGTCGATATAGTAAAGTAATTGATAATTTAAACGATTCGCAGTATGAAAAGTTAGATTTTAAATCCATTTTTTACATTCGAAGTTCTTACATATTTACATTCACAGCCTTTACAATATCTCATAAAAATGTTAACAGCCACTAGCAAATAACGCAATTCTCGTAAAATTTTAGATAAAGGAAGCACTGAAAGAATAAAATAAGACAATAAGTAAAATAAACATATGAAATTTAACCATGAGGGAGCTCCTTTTTTTATTTTTTGTATGTATATATACATGTACATATGTGTGTGTGTGAGGGTCTAAATTATTTTAGTTTTTATGTGCCAATAAAAGGGGAGAGACGCTAGCGAATATACATTTGGACAATTGGAAAAGTTTCCAAACAAAAGGGAGGATGTCTGAGAAGTTTTATTCCCTGCAGAAGGATTGAAGACATTTTGACATTTTATTAGAGGAGTTAGAGGAAGTTGTCTGTCCAATGCAGCTCAAAATCTATTAAGTTCTGTTTCAGAACTTCTTTTTGTATTTCTCTACGCTGGCTTAAATATTTTTAGAACTTAAGAGAAAATATTATGTCGCAAATGGTTCTTGATAATAATTTATTACTTTAAAACTTTTTATTTTTAATTTAAGTAGCTGCTCATTAATGTCCAAATATTGACATAAAATTACACAATAAGGTTAGGTTTTCAAACGCTGGCAATAGCTTTTCGTTCAAAAAACAGATATTTTTAATGTTTAATTTTAAGCTAATGATTTGATATAGTTTGTCAGATTATGACACAGTTTGTAATTGAAATTGTATTTATGAGCCCTTTTTAGACACGTCTTTTGTCTTAAATTAAGATTGTAGTGAATTTTATTGACATGACTAGATCATTTTTGTCTTTGACCAATAATTCTTAATATTTACACCAGTGAATCTTAGTGTTTTCTCTTAAAAAAAAAAAAAAAAAAAAAGGTACCGAATCGGGAGCATGCCTTTAAAATTGATGTTTTATAGTTAATATTTCCTCTCCCTGTTGTGCATGTATATAAATGGTCGATATAGTAAAGTAATTGATAAGTTAAACGATTCGCAGTATGAAAAGTTAGATTTTAAATCCATTTTAAACGTACGAAGTTCTTACATATTTACATTCACAGCCTTTACAATATCTCATAAAAATGTTAACAGTCAGTAGCAAATAACGCAATTCTCGTAAAATTTTAGATAAAGGAAGCACTGAAAGAATAAAATAAGACAATAAGTAAAATAAACATATGAAATTTAACCATGAGGGGGCTCCTTTTTTATTTTTTGTATGTATATATATATATGTACATATGTGTGTGTGTGAGGGTCTAAATTATTTTAGTTTTTATGTGCCAATAAAAGGGGAGAGACGCTAGCGAATATACATTTGGACAATTGGAAAAGTTTCCAAACAAAAGGGAGGTTGTCTGAGAAGTTTTATTCCCTGCAGAAGGATTGAAGACATTTTGACATTTTATTAGAGGAGTTAGAGGGAGTTGTCTGTCCAATGCAGCTCAAAATCTATTAAGTTCTGTTTCAGAACTTCTTTTTGTATTTCTCTACGCTGGCTTAAATATTTTTAGAACTTAAGAGAAAATATTATGTCGCAAATGGTTCTTGATAATAATTTATTACTTTAAAACTTTTTATTTTTAATTTAAGTAGCTGCTCATTAATGTCCAAATATTGACATAAAATTACACAATAAGGTTAGGTTTTCAAACGCTGGCAATAGCTTTTCGTTCAAAAAACAGGTATTTTTAATGTTCAATTTTAAGCTAATGATTTGATATAGTTTGTCAGATTATGACACAGTTTGTAATTGAAATTGTATTTATGAGCCCTTTTTAGACACATATTTTGTCTTAAAATAAGATTGTAGTGAATTTTATTGACATGATTAGATCATTTTTGTCTTTAACCAATAATTCTTAAAATTTACACCAGTGAATCTTAGTGTTTTCTCTTAAAAAAAAAAAAAAAAGGTAACGAATCGGGAGCATGCCTTTAAAATTTCAGACCTCATTATTTTTATGACCACTATACGAAGTAAGATACATAGAACAAATCAATCGCACTGAATCAGCTTAAATACTGACAAGAATTTGAGTATGGTCAATTTGCAATGCCGGTCACATCGTGTTGTTGGTTTAACGTTCCTACAAGCAATCTTTCAAACAAAGGCCTTATTAAATCTACAAATATGCCTTATAAGAAGACCCAACAGATGTGGTTTCTGATTTAACCTTCAGGCCGGAGGACAACTTCTGTTTTGTAACAGGAATGTTTCTATATTTGTTTATTTAATTTCAGAAACCTTCGGATGAAATTATTAGTGGAAATTTCCACAAGGTTTTTCGATCAGTCAGTTGATGAATGTTAAACCATGTTGTGCTCACAAGAGCTAAGGAGAGATTTGTGCCGTTCAAAAGACAGTAGGTCATAGGTCATGACTTTTATAAATATCTGGCTCTTGTATCTATTATCGAGGAAAAAATTATTAAAGTACCTTTTTTAATATTTCTTCATATCAGCCTTCACCTTTAACAATCCCCATTAATGTATATGTCTTGTATTGTATCAGGATTGAATACATCATTCACAAATCGATATTTACTTTTATATTGAAACTTACTGCCGATCCCGAAAGAAGTTGCTCTACTTTCAAGCAGATATTATGAAACCATCTTTTGCCTGTCGTGAGACAGTAAAAATAATTTCAATTCGAAATTCTAAAGTTATATTCAACAACATAAGATTTCTCAAGAAACGCCTCAGAAGGTCTTTTTTTTTTTTTTTTTTTCTTAGCTCTCAAACTTATAAAAATAGGATGTGGGGAAAATAAAGGAAAATTATTTTGGGCTAATGATTGCCTTTCACTAAGGGGAGTCCCCCATTTGAAGGATGTATGAGAAGGATATAGGGTGTGGAATGCCTAAAGGAGGCGGGTGGAATCGGGAAGGTAGTGAGAGTCTACCGAGGGTGTTCTCAAGGTCTTTTTTTTTTTTTTCCCTTAGCTCTCAAACTTATAAAAATTTCAGTTCGGAAAGAAGAATTTCAGTGAAAGAAATTAAAATAAGTAAAATTTGTTATATAGATAAGAACAATTTTCCATTCAATAATTTAAGAAACAGAGTCGGTATAGTATCTTCACTTTCTGAGTCGGCTTCCTGACTTATCTTCGAAAATCCACTAAAACTAAAATTATTCCCGTTAAGGTCACGACCTTCGCAAATAATCGCTATATCCTGGTATTTCTGGTCAGTACGTTGAATTGGCAGTCACAGGGACACACTGACCAGTAATTGGTCCCATTTAAATAGGGCAAATTTCAGTGCCATTATTATCAAATAACATATAATTATTTATCCATTAGTAACATTACCAAGGATATTATGTGATTCCGATCATACATGCGAATCATTATGCACCTCACTATTTGATAGTGAAAAATGAGTAAACAATGGATAATAAATTGAAACTCGGTGTGGCATGATGTAACTAAATTTATGATGATTGCATAAATTCTTTTGGATATAGGCTTGGGGTGATAATAGAGGGAAGTTGGATGAAATTTATTTATGTACTTCGTTTCGACATATTATGTATTTCTGCGTCAGGTCTTAATGTGACAATAATTATTAACAAGAGGTGGATAAGAATTAAAATACTAAAAAAAGGAGATACAATTGCCACATAATTAGCTTATGAAATAAATTATATTATTGGAGGCGAAGTGCCTGTGTGGTCTGTGTATCTTAAGAAATAGATATATACACCCGGCAAGTCAATATCAGCATGAACCCTTGAGAGTGACGGAATATATATTAATTTTTTTCCTCAAAACTAATCCAGTAATACAAAGGAAACAAAAAAAGAGCTATATTTCTTGACAGCCATTTTAAGTGTGTGGCTTGACGAACATGGGTTCACCCTAGCCCAAATCTAGTTGCATCTTGTACTTAGTTGTAGTTGAGAGAGAGGAGAAACCGAAGAAGGAAAGGGTTTGTACTTAGGACGGGATTAGAGTGATCATCTTGTTTGTTATGGAATCCTAACATTTTTTTTTTTCTTTTCCTTTACCTGTGCCGTCAGTGAGTTAGAATGTTCTTTCCTGTTTAGAACATAATGGTAAATTTGTCAGATGTCCTAGTGAAATATTTAAAATTTAGCGGTACACTTAAATTCTACACTATAATTTTGAATTCCCATTCCTACCTAACTGATGAAGATACACTTTAACCTCTTCACCATATAAACTCTGGGTGGACCAAAGGTGGGTTAGGGGGGGGGTCTTGATTACTCCCCCGCACTCCATTAGCAAGTTAATTATATTTTAAGAAAAATTAATTCATTACTTAAAGGGACCTAATACAAAATTAGTTTTTAAACTCATTAACTCCCAAGTGAGAAGGAAGAGGGGTTGAGTGATAAATTACAATTATCAATATTGTTTTGATGGCTGATGATAAATATTCATCGGAATTGATGTAAACTTTTAGAAAAGCTTTCCCCACCCCCACCCTCCCCATCCCCACGATATAATAACTTTTCCTTCAGCCGGGGTAGTGAGGAGAGGGGTAGAGACCCACGGGAGGTGGGATTTTCCGCCTTTCTGGACTTTTCCATTTCCCAATTTATTCCGTGAATTATTTATAAGTTGAGTCAATTTGTTAGAATTGTCCCGAGTGGTCGAGGAGTTAGAATGACAATAATGTTGTTAGGTCTTCAATTTCTTTTATTCGACCGATAATTGTTAATGACTGCTGTAGCCGTATTGTAGTTGTATTCTGTTCAATGCAATCTATTTATTTTTATGTCTTCATTATGTCAGCATCACTTTAAACTTTCAGTCATAATTAGATTTGTATATAGAATCTCTATATTTTGATTCATAAATGAAATCTTAACCCCATGAATTAAAAAGGTTTCCTTTGTTGCACAGTATTGAGACAGAAAATCTTAGGGTAATCAGAAGGAAACTATACATCACTACAGAGAGATTAAGTATACTAAATAAGTTTCAAATTTTGCCGAAACTAAATAAGTATAAAATACAAACATTCTTCCGAAAAGAAAATAAGTAACACAACAGACCAAGGATGCATTGGGTAGAAATTTAAAAATGTGGAACAGCAATACGGCCCATCTTATACCTTATATCTTAAGTTGTTAGTAAGAATTCTATATTGAGTTTTTAAAAAAAAACCTACAACGTGCAAGTATAAATAACCAATTTAGTTATTGAAAAAATGTCTTTTGTATGAAATTATATATTACAAATTAATCATTTATATGAAGAAATCCACTCCGCTCTTAAAGATGATCTTGGGAAGATTGGATCGGTCCAATCCATGGGCTCCTAAAGAATGGTGAAGAAAGCTCAACCTTTTACAGCAAGTGGACCAATTGCGGGGGAAAGTACAGCTGATGAGTTAGACCTAAGGGAAGAGAACACAAAGGACAGTTCATATGTAGAAACATCAGTAAAGATAATTCGAGAAACATATAGTGTGGAAAAATCCATGATAGATGAGGATGTTCAGAACTCGAGATTGTCAATAAACTTTAATAGTTATAACACGTATAATAAAACACTGAAAATAAAATTTTTAAATTATGTATAAAATATATAATATGAAACAATAGTCTTATTGTATCTAATTTGTTAATAAGTAAACATAATTAAAACCCTTAATTCGTTTTGTTTTTTTCAGGTGAGTTTGATAAATTCTTCCTGAAATAGAGGTTACCTTATCGTACACGTAAGTTTTAATAGTTCTCAGGTCACTTATTAATAATTATTAGGTCACATATAAATAATACAACACTATTAACTACTTACAGCCAAGACAGTATTTAATTGCACGTAAACGTGTAATTGAGAATGGTTTGAGAACACGCATAGCCAAGTTGAGGGCATCTGTAATAATAAGAAGGTTAGAAGAGTAGCACTTGACACTCAAATCATTCACCATCTTAGTATTTCTCTTAGTATATGTTTAGTTAAGAGGCTTGGGGTACACATTACAAAGTTACTCTCGCTCTTAGTATCTGAGAACCCTTAATGGAAACCAGGAATATTTTATACTAAAAATATTTTAGCTTAGCTTACCTTATTGAGTGCAGTTAAGTGCATTTCTAAGAGTTGAGCTGTAACAAAAAATAAGTCAATATATTATTAACAAGTCTAAATTAAATAATAATAACTTTCATGATATATTGGTGTTATTTAGAATTGCTTTCAATGTAATGAGATATGAATTTGTGTCGCGATCCTCTAAGTATTTTTCCTTAAGTTACTAAAAATCTGAAAATTTATCTTTGACGCGTGTTTTGATGGCGTTGGGCACCTTTTTTTCTCCCACATCGATAAGGGTCTACTACATCTAATTATAGGAGTGAAAAAAACTTACCATGAAACGATTCGTTAGCCATTAGAACAACCAGTGATTTACTTTTATTAAATCGAAGTAAACAACCAACACAGTTTCATTATGGGACAATATGTATTATTATAGATGAAAATTTCCTTAAAATTACACTTTGGTCGAGGGACCAACAGAAGACCGATCCTCCTCAAGACAACACTGAACAGACATAACCCCCGTAAGCGTCGCCACTCTCACTGTATAAGTGCTGCCTCTCACACGCCATAAGTGCTGCCACATCGCCACTAAGACGCACTCACCGCAACACTCCATCAGCAGCAGGTTTACCCGAGATTTGAGTCGAGGAGCACCGCACTTAAGCACTGCCTCTATAACCTTAATTTTTCACCGGGGCTCTTTTTCCTCTTCCCTCCTTTTATTTCACGCGAGCTTTGAAGTCAGAGCAATTTAAAGTTACGGTGGGGGCCGGGTAAAGCCCCTCCCCCCATCCCCAGCCATTGCGGTTTGTCTTCAATGTTATCTCGCTTAAATTCATCCTATGAGAGTTGCTGTTTTCAAACCTGTAATCTTCTCTGGCAACAGATAATTCACTCAAGTCACTTAATTTGTGTACTGGCACAGCTATTTATGTAACAGCTTATTGTTTGTTTCGGATCAACGCTCTTATTTACTTCTACTCTGGGCAAGAATGGCGCATTATTTCTCTTTCAGCGTGAGAGTGTTGTTCGTTACATAAAATTCTAGTTGTCATTACCAGACGTCGTTTGGGTTTAAGGGTTTAAAGAATAAGTGAGAAAGATATACTGAAGCATACAAAAAAAAAATGATCACTTAGTCCAAGAATCTACGCCTCTCCATTCTTTTCAAATCGAATAAATATATTTATATAATATTTTAGCAGCTTAATATTTTTTTTTTCATGAAATACTAAGAATGTTTAAATATATGAAAACAAAGTGAGGCGTTTATTCAAAGTGTACGTAGAGTCGCGAGAAACGATCAAATAAAAGTTGCTAATCACAAAAATGTTGACCAAAAAATTCATAAAGGGTGTCAATTAAATCTTACTCAATCAAGTAGTTAGTTATTTAGAAGACCGGGGCTGACATTTATTACTTTTAATTTTTTTTTTTCCTACGTCTCGTTTTTATTTTAGCTACAATACATATAATGATGTAGAGAATATCTGTAAATTGTCGACTGATTGAACAATTTTTAAGCCCGTAATCATAGAATTTAAAGACCCACCGACATTTCACGTGTGCAAGTAGCCTCTACCTTAAGCGTTAAGATTAATATTTAGAGGGAAATAACTAGGATTGATCTAAGTTGTGGAAGAAAATGTTTAATATCCTAAATTATAACTTATTATGGTTATCAGTCCACTATCGGTTATTTAAAGCATTTCACTATAAAGAACTATGCTTATAATATTTTAATAAATGTGACAAAAAAAAATACAAGAAAGGAAATAAAAATTCCCCAGGTCACAATCAATCAGGTATATCCCCCTCGATGGTACATATGTCCACCTGTTGGGATTCCTCCATGGACATCAAGATCTACCCCGCATTCCTTCCCCTTCCTGGGTCTAATCTAAGCCAGCATCTTAGGACCGCTCATGTCAGTGGCAAGTGGTTTATAATTGGGCGCCCCATCCTCCAGATAGCCATCTCCCGATGGCAATCACCATATATTTGTTACAGGCAGTCTTAAATGTTCAAATACTACGTCTGCCTGGTGCATTATAATGAGATTAACTATGTGTGCATTTAATTTACGAGATGACTGATTACATTAATTGATAAACTCTATTAATTCTTAACAGGGCAAATGGATGATTAAATCTCTTCTCTGGGCATAATTTGACACGGTAAATTAATTCCATTGCACTATGAGTTAGACGTTTTTGCTAATAGCGAACTGAAGTGTTCCAACCATTTGTTATTCCAGTGAGACCCGGGCCCTATCAAAAACATCTTGGAGGCTGTGAAGAAACAGTACCTTCCTCAGGTAGAAAAACAAAGAGTGAGGAATGTGGCCACCAATTAATTTAGGAGGTAAACCCCTCGAAGAACAAATTAAGATTGATCAGAGGAAGTGGCTCTGTTACCTAGACTAAACATGGTCTAAGATATTGCCAAAGCAAAAGGCAACCAACCAACTGCACGGAAAAGGATATTTCTGGAAAGATTAGCGCTTTCCTCTTTCTGAAGACGTGAGGGTAACTAGAACAATCAGAAGTTTAGATGTCTGTAACTAGGCACTGAATAGTCGCGATAGTCCAACAAGCACTGTAATTGGTCATAGAGTACCGTGATTGGCTTCATTTAGTCCCATGTTTTTATTTTATTAATTTGATACCTTGTAGTACGGCCTATAATGAAGCTTTTTCTGGAACCTCGAGTGTTACCTTATTTCTCTCTTCAGAGTGACCTAACTACTTGATGAAGTGCATTCACCAAAGCAATTGCCGTGGGAGGTGAAAGTAGTGGAAATATTTGTTAAACTGAAACTTCATTAATTAATAAACTCCTTAATAAATAAAATACTATAACATCTTGAGCCATGTTAACGTATAAGTGTATATCTGACTACAAAGGTAAACATCCAACCAAACAGTTCAGACATCATTTCCAAGTGTGTTCAAAGTTCAAGTTGGCCTAAGCGACCAGTGAAAGATCAACGCTCATTGGCCGACAGCAACAGACAAGACGCGTGATTGGTCCAATCCGAGAGCTGTTACGGGCTAACTTATATTGAAGTTTAGTCCTTAATCCGTCACTACCCGGCTCTGAGCTTTGATTTCAAACTTGCCCTCGTCAAATTGCTTCTCCAAATAAACTAATCCGGAAAGCAATCTATTTGCCCGTGTACGCTGATTGTTTTGATGCATTTGTGCCTAGAGGGGGCTCCATCCTCTCTGAGAATTTACGACAATTCTGGTGAAACTCGTTTCAATATCCCAACAGGTCATCGAAAACAGCTTCGAAAATATGAGTATTTTGCTTTGCAACATCTAGTTTTATTGCGAAATCATTTACTCTTTGGTGGTGGAAGGCCTGTTGGCCATCTTTGTACATTCTACATGTCGGACTGGTTAGACATGGTTAGGCAAAGTTTAATAACTCGATGATACTTTTGTGATTGTTTTCAATATCCATACCTTCCAAATTGTTTTCTTCTGATTTGTGGCATATTTTCGAAAATTTAATAATAATGTCATTATAGTTACCACAGGTCACTCGGCAGTTTGTTGGAATACTCTTCTCTTTAAATTATCATTTGTATGATTGATTTTTAATAAACCATTAATTAATTTTAATGTTTTATTATTTTTATTTTTATTAATTAAAAATTTTATTTTTAATTAAATTAAAATTAATTATTATTTTTTAACCCATGTATATTTTATATAAAATATATATATAAAAATCACAAAAATAATCATTGACTATTGTTTAGTTTTAGGAAGTAAAGGGTAACGATTTGCGATCGTTGAAGGCTCAGTAGTAAATCGTTATAAGTAATATAGTAATGAGCTGTATACAGTAGTCACTACTAAGTTCTTGGCACTACTGTATCTGTTCTTCTACAATCAAAACTGTCTTCTAAAGCAATCGGCGTGTGCGTTACATTGTGGAAAAGTATTTTCTTTAACTTTCGTGTCCGACCCCTCTGGAGAAGAAAAGTTGTATCTCTCACGGCATATTGATCCCGAAGAAAATTTTGTTATTGATAACAGTTTGTGAATTCCTTTTCTGGGAAGTTTCGTCGTTTGGAATAAGTCCAACCCCCCACCCCTTTCTGTCTCTCTCTTTCTCTCCCCAGCTACGATCCAACCAACTCCCTTATCGCTTTCCCGAACAAATATAATTTCCAAGAGTTTCCATTTACTTTTGTAATGTTCTCAATTATGTTACCTACCTCCGCTCAGTCCTCTGTTTCCAAAAGCTATAAAACAGTGATCAGCTATGTTTTTCTTCGCCGAGGGTCGAAAGAACTTAAGTTTTAACGGTTCCATTTGTCTGATTAATCTAGTTCTAATGGAAACTCATAAGATTATTACCGGAGTCATAACAGCATTAGCAAAGGTTAAAGTTTATAAACTACATTATAGGATACTATTCTTGTTAAAATAAAGGTCAGGGAACTACTAGGGTCAGACTCCTCCTTTAATACATTTGTGTATGTCTGGCCCTAGGGGTCCTAGGATCATCCACACTTTTGTGGGAGTCATGACAATGACCAGTTTCTCCAGTCATGTCCTGAGCGTCTGTGGCTCTCATGCTCTTGTTCAGTCTCCACTGGCTGGTATCCGGTGACGCAGTCGACGGAGGAGAGTGGGGGACTCCCCAAGACTCCGTTTCCTCTTTCAAATGCGAGGGAGGTGACAACAATGTGGATTTGGGAGGTCTGTGAGGTGTTTTTTTTTTTTTTATGAATGAGTGGGTGCATGAAAATGGTCTGAACGAGACGAGACGAAAAGAAAAGGAGAAAGAATGTGCGATACGAAGTTGTAGATCCAGCCTAATCCTATTGTTTCGTACGCGTCCTCTTCGGGCATCCTTTCTATGCTTCTTAGGTATTTCATAGCTTTAATCTTTTAAGTTATTTTAACAATCATTAGTTGACTATGTATTGGATACAACTATTTAATAAGAACCATTAGCCGAAGAAAATCCTAGGCCAAACTCATCCCCCTGTGCGATGTTTGGCAAGGTTTGTGAGAACATTAAAGAGATTTGATCTTGCCTAGGCTAGTGTTAGAAAACAGGGATAACTCAGTCGAATACCACCTCACAGTAGATCAGCAAGTCATGGCTACTAGATCTTACTGCATCCTCTATTTGGCTAATAATGTCTAGGTTTTTTATTTGGAGCTTTAGGGTACTCTGACATTTTCTTATTTATTCGCCTAAGGAACCATGAGCCTTAACCGTCACACTATAACAACATTTCTTTTTATTGTTTTATTAAAGTTTAATTTACTAGTTGTTTTATTAAAGTATTTACCAACTGGGCCCTTATTCTAGAAAATAATCTTTTTAAGTGTTTGTTCGATTTAAAATCTCTATATTTTACAAGAAAGTTATAAATTTACGATATCATCTAACAGCCGTAGCTTAATGTAAAAGTCCTTATATATATACGAGCTACAAAATCTGGCAATAAACGCCCTGATTACTCTAATATCGAAGTAAGCGGTCGTAATATCTGCTGATGACTGGGAACATTATCCTTCAGTAATTCACAACATACTGTTCGCCTTTTGTACTGTCCCTGTGAGATTTAATGTGAGAGGCAAGGGGTGGTCCTATCTCCGAGAGGTTTTATGTCGCTACGGAAATATTGCCTTGCTCTCTAACGACTATTTTCAATCCTAAATTCCCATCTTCAGTTTTGTTTATTTATTTTTCATTTCACTCCCTCGATAAACATAAAACTTTCAAGAATAATTTTATCTGGGTTACGATAATATACAAGCTTTTAAGCTTGGCGAATGAACGCCTACGTTTCACAGGGTGCCTCAATAACTTATTTATTATTTTTTCAACTTCATAAAATATGGACAGAAATGGAATTAAGTTCTCAATCCTTGTCAATATCATTAAGCGTAAATATATAAATAATGATATTTATGTTAGCCTGTGCTAATACGATAACCTTTAGAGCATATTACGAGCTCAAGAGTAAATGTGTAAAATGTCAAGAAGAATTTTTTTTATTCCGAAATATGAAAATTGCAAAGCAAAAAAAGCATTACAATTGTATTCTAATATTCATAAAGGTCATCACCGTGGCAGTATAGTTTGCTGACCTATAATTTCGGAGACGATACCGGGTCCACAAGGATTGTTTAACCAGGAAAATAGGAAGCTTCTTGAATAAAGAAGTAGTAAGTGAATCCAATTAAGAAAACCAATATTGAAGGGCAATTCTTAGGACAAATCTAGTATTCAGCGCCACCTACCAATTATGGGGAGATCCTTTGTTAACCTCGTCATGAGATGTTGTGCAATAGATAAAGTTTTAATATTCATTAAACATATTTTCAATAATGATGCCTGAAGGATTAGCCCTGTCAAATGGAAAAAGAACCAGTTATCGGTCACTCCAGAACAGCTAGCTGTGTAAGTTCATCCACAACACTAACCGCAGTGATCTGGAACACTAACGTCCATAGAAAGATATACGAGGAGATAACTCATGCAGAAGATTATGAAGACCTATACTGGCGAAGAGACAGGCCTGTGAAGGCTGAGATCTGTAAAGCCTATTACAGCCAATTAGAAACAATTAGAGTAGGAAATGAAAAAAATACCAGCCATGGGAACAGCTGCGGGCAATTGTTTTGGATTGGCGACATTAGGGTCCTGATGCATATTTATATCATCACATCAATGTATCGACTGAAAATATTTTAGCTATAAGTTAATTTGCAAATCAATACAATTACACTCTATTGTATACTAAAGAATAGTACCTGGCAAAAAGAAGCATTGTATTCCCTGACGGTTATATTATACTTATATTATTTTATATTATTATACTTACAAATTATTTTATTTCGTTTGTTTTACCATCTTGATCACTGATCATGCAAAAACGAACGAAAAAAGGTATAGGAATGAGACCTTAACGGGCATATACACAATTATAACTTATAATAATGTTATGATTACAACTTTAAGATTTCAAATCCGATCAGAATATTATTCGACCGACAGACGAAATGCATTTGCCGTTGACCTGTATGAAAGTATTTATACAAGTTTTGGGGTGGACAACCACCTCATTGAAATCATTAAAAAAAAAAATTTATTTAAACATTTTCAATCTGAAGGATGAGATGAGTTCTCCTTAAAGGGGCGATAAAGAAACCTCATGCATATGCATCTCAGCTGAATCATAATGTATAGAAAAGAAATAAAAAAATATGTTTTATTCAACAATCACAAGACTAATCACTCAACGTATAATTTATGTATTCCACGTTTTCTGTTATTTCAATTTTATTGAATTAATTTATAAATGCTAATCATGAAGTCGATAAAATAAAAACTGTTTCGTTTAAAATATGGTCTTAATAAATTTTAAAATCTATTACACTTTTTTTTTATCGTTTTAATCAAATTGATTTATAGTCAATTGAATAGTAGTAATATGTGTAGACATATTTAATAAAAATGTTTGAATATAATTATAGGTGGAATATAATACATGTCGGTTCTTATTTAAAAGCTTGATGTTTTTTTTTAATTACAAATTAACTTAAGTATTCAGAATAAATCTCATATATGGGGTCTACGGTTGGTCATTATACATTTAATTTCAAGACCAAAATGTATTTAAAACGTCTTTTAAAAAGTATTAAAATCAACAGGTCTTATTTAAAATACAACTTTAATTTCCCAAAAAAGGAAGTTTTAATGATTCATCTTCAAAACAAATAAAACGAACCGTTTGGTCTGTCTTGGTCTGTCAACATTTCTGTTGAATAAAAGCGAAAGTCTAAACAAAAATGAAAAATCTGGAGAGGAATCATATTTTCAGAATGATATGTTATTGAACGTTACCTCAGTTTTACAAAGCAATGTTTACCGGTCCTAATTCCAACCTACATGCCTATTTTCCATGACTATCAACTCACAATCAAAATCACATCAATAAACCAATCAGAAGTAGTTCAACCAAGGTAACGATCAAAAGCCAATGAAAACAATCAGTAAAGACGCAACAATGTGCCCCGCGGAACCCCAGTTTGCACAACCCTGTGTGTTCCCGTCGGTCTGATTACTTTCTAAGCGACTGTTCGTTAAGTTCCTTGCCCCTTAAAGTCCATAGAAAGAGGTCATTCAAAGAAGCAATTATGCCTAACGCATACATTCACAATCGCTGCATTACACAACTGCCGGCTTAATAAATTGAGCTGTACTGATATCTCGGTATTTATTTCATCTTAAGAGTGTTTGCCTTTGATAAACCGTGCCTAATAAAACATGTCATTAATTCATACCACAATATCGACTAGTTCATTTACTTAAGTGTACATATATTGAGAATTGAGTATTGAGAAGAGTAATTCATTAAAACTCTCTTATGCAGCTCTGTTCATTCGAAATCGAGGAGGAAACGTTCAGTATTATTTTTAGAAACTCTTTATTACAGCCAAATAGCAATCCGTTCTAATAGGACATAGAATAATTGTGATAAAAGATCTCATTTATACCATCATCCCAAAGACCTGTATTAAATAATAACTATTATACTACCTCGTCCCCAAAATGGCTAATGTTTCATTAATCAGTGGATACTGCAGTTATATGATTAGCCTACTGATAAGTGACGAATGTTACCTAGGGGCACCATACGAGATAAAAGCATAAGGATAGGATAGTGTCAGCGCATATGGGATCAGGGTAAGGATATGATCGCCCCTTTACATAGGAGCTAGGGAAATCAAGAGCCCGAGTAGACCAGGCCGTTAGGCCTTTAATGTAATTAGTCCTCACCAGGATCGTGCAGATGACCCCTCTTCATTACGCACTGTAAGCTCTATTTTGGTACAAATGGATTAAAATGTCGACGATCTGATAGTTCTAAGCTTGAATCTGTATACTAACAATAATCCCACACTCTAGTACAAAATGTGGTAAATTGCTGAAAATCCATTTACGAATAATTATAAATATATATTTCCGCTCAGGTATGCAAAACACTAAGGTACCGAAGCAAGAGATGCCAAGCGAGTACCTACGTAGAGTGAGAGGACGTATGTAGACACAGGGCCATCGTTGTCGGACACGACTGTACACTGCTCCCTATGGGAAAGAATGCAGTGCTTTTCGTCATGGGTCCAGAGAACAGTCTTTCTCTCTGCTTTTATTTTTTATTTCCTCTTTCTCTATTTCATTATTTTATTTTTTTTTTATTTATGGTTTATTTTTATTTTTCCACCCTGTGATGTGCCCTCTCGGTAACTAATGCGCCTCGTTTATTTTTAAAGCCGTTTTGTTGTTCGCTTGCATTCTCCTGTACTCTCAGTCCCTGACCTCCCAGCTTCCACTCAATAATTCAACTTTACATTTAGTTCTCTATCATTTAACATTAATGCTAGATCATTTTTTTTTTTTAACTTCTTCACTATATGTCCAACTTCTTCTCAAATGCATACATGGACATTCACAGAATTAATGCTATTATTAAAATTAAATTAAATCAGTAACTCAGCTACAATTCATAAAATGGTAGGGTTGTAGATGGCGCTGAGGTACTAGTGTAGTTGATGCTAGGATGTTACCCCTCTCCCTTAATTTCAGTTTTCTTTATCTGATTAACTTCTTCTTCATTCAAATGGCTCCTCATTTCTCCTCAAGAGGCTGTGTGAATCTTGACCAAACCCATAGGAGGGAGAAACCCAGATCTCGCAGTTAAAAAAGTCAGCACCACCAAATACTGTACTAACCCCCCTCCCCCAATTAAAAATGACGGACAATAAACCTTAATTTTTTTTCTTGTTAGTATTCCTGTGGAAACATAACCACCGTCTGTCAGTGCTCACTGCCAATATTTAATATATTTATGTTTTATCTTTATATTTATTGTTTTATATTAGTGTATTGCATTTTGTTTTCAATCTCTTTTATTGATCTTATTTGATATAAAATTAATGGAGATTTATTATATATCCCTATAATTATAGATGATCCCCCTGTATGAAAATTAATAAACATAGCTAACTAATGACCCACGGACCTAACGTTGTCATCTAATGAATTGGTTTAAGGATAACATTTGAATAAAACTTAAATAAATAAAATATATTGACACAAATCTGCACGTGGCAGCAGAAGTTGGTTTTTAAAAGCTAAATGGCCAAGTGATATAGTTACTACCAGCAGCTCTTTGAGAATGACTGCATGCATAGTCCGTCGAAAACGTTCTGGTGGAAAATAAATAAAACTGTGGAGAGACAGAGGATGTTTTATTTCTTAGTGGTGTGATAGGCTGTGGCTGGTTGTAAGTTCCCGCCAAAAAAGCCTCACCACTTCGAGCACATGTTTTTAGGGTCCAAAAAAAAAATTTAGACTCCATATTTTCCTCTTAAATACATGTATTTTCCTCTGCACTATCAAAATAATTCATAATCTATATTCCGGTATATTTTACGCCTTCCGTGGGATTTAATGGTAATAGTTTTCCCAACCCTTGCATGAAGCAATAAAACGACAATAAAAAAAAAAAATCTGTCAATTACTTGGATATGGGGATAACAGCCGTAAATCTATCTATAAAATAAAAAATAAAAAGAGCATATGCTGTGGATAAGGCCGGTATACAAAGACTACACAAGAGGTGGGAAAGAAAACAAACACGGACAATGCATGAAGTATGAAGGCCTAGCCGTGGGAACTGGCAGCTAAGAAGAAGGTTGCGTCATCGAGAAAGTGTCATTATTTAGTGGTAAGTGACTGTACCTCAGTGGTGGCGACCAATCAAATCGTCCGATACAAATGTCGTGTGTCCTAGGAGGATGATAGCTCACATATTAGGTCCCTTCTTATTGGCTGGAAGGGCAATGTGTGTTTTATTTCTGTAGGCTTGTCTCAGTCATTAGTGTCATTACAGGGGAATTAGAGAAAAGGTACGATGGAGAAGGTGAGAGGATAAGTTTCCTTTTAGGGATTAGTGCTGTATGTTTGTAAGTGATGTTGTCATTAGATGGGTTCGAAGCAAAAAACATGCAAATTGTTTACATTCGAATGGAGTTTTGTAAATGTTAAATGCACGAAAACAACAAATAAATCCTCATACTACAGTAGCTCGCGAATGCTAACAATAAAAAAAATTAGTGTGGAGTCGATCGAGTAATTATTTTATTGTTATTGTTCGTGAATTAGTTGCAAACACCACTTCACTGAATGTTTTAATGAGAGGTAACACATCAAGTACAAGACCAATAAATGTTGTCCCTTATTTAATGCCCCTCAATTTCAGGAATCACTAACGAGCATATTAAGAATATTCTCACTGCGGGTTGTTCAATTAAGCTTTGGTCTCTTCATAATTCTTTTATTGACATGATACCATAACCAACGTCAATGTTTCGCCTGTTTAAGCATCATCAATAAAATTTTAAAAACAGTATATTTATAATTAATTATATGAAACCGATATTTGAGAATATCATGACCAGGAACCCTTACATCTGGTAAGCATTTTCCCTTATGCTCCTAGGAGTGGGGATGAGATAAACCAGCAGTCTTAGCACAACCGTCGAGAAGAACGGAGTTAGCAAGCTCCCGAATTGGCGGTTACCATACAGGAAGAGAGGAGAAGAACCAACAGCAGAAAATAACGTTGATCGGATTACAGGAAGATCATCGATTGGGTGATATTAATATTGTTTTTATTATGGATCCATTAAAAGAAATTGAGCTCAAATTCATGTTTGTAATTAGAAGTAATTATCCTAATTTAAAAGGAATTGAATATTTTTTTATACTTTTGTCTGTAATCTATGTTAATTAAAATTATTTGTTATAACCATTTTATTTGAATATATTTCACAATTCCTAGTTTCTCAATTTATTAATAACTACAACATTAGCCTTGAGATCGGGTGATTCAATCGGGATAAATTCCTATGTCAAAGACATAAAACGATTTGAATTAAAGATCTCATGACGGACCTCCCAAATTAGTTAAGTTAATGATAAATTAAAGTAAAAAGAGAAATGGTAAAAAATGAGGTAGGTTTCAATGTATACTAAATTTTTGTGTTTAAAAATTATACAGAATAAAATTTTAACGACTAAATACTATACATAATATGGAATGTTACAAGAATAGTTTCATAAATGCAATTTTACATATCTTGTTTTCAAAATTGTAGTCAGTCTGAACATGCGACGGTTTTTGATAGGAACTGATATAATATTGTGTCGATGAATAATTATAAAGAGAATAAAGGATAATTGAACAACCCACATTAAAAAAATACACTTGTAAATATCTCGTAATATACATCAATACTCTAAAAACCATTTACGCTTACCATTTGACAATTGTAAAGTGACTGCGGAAAGCACTTGTAATTACAAATACACGTTGTGAGCAGACATGCTCACAATCATTACTCTCAACTGTAACCTAATCAATAGCAAAGTATTTGAGCAAACTTTTATATGTCTGACTTCGTGAATTCCCTGCTTAAAGACATTACATGACGACATAAAACATGAAACGATTGCTAATAATTAATTGTGATAATGGTACAAAAAAAAATTAGCTCAAATAACTATTCTTGTCTCTCCACAATATCGTTTTTTTGTAAAAACAAATTTGTTAAAATTTTCGGAAGGTCTAAGCTGTCATTTTCAGTTGCCTATTAAAAAATTTTCAAGTTATTGTTATTCGTAATCAAACTGTTAAACGATTTGGGCTATTTCCACTGACTTTACTCTAAGACGAGGCCGTCAATTGGCAACTGTAGATGACAGCTCTAAGCTGTCGAAAACGATTTAGTTTGAATAAACGATATTGTGGAGAGGCGGAGGATTGGTTATTTGATTTATATCCTTCCACATTCGGCACTAAAAATATACAATATAAATATTTATCTATAAAATACTCATAGAGTAACAAATTGAAGATATGAAAGTCCTGATTATTAATATGTATTACTTGTTTCTTTTTGCACCCTTAACAAAACACTTACGTGTGAATTGCATCACAATTGGCCTGATTTTTTTTTTTCAAATGTGGGTCTATTTAGCCATGATTTTTTGAAAACACTTCCTAAAAGATGAGATACTTCGAGATAGTAAAATTACATTGCACCATACAGGGCTTATGGCAGAGACACATAAAAGATACTAGACCAAGCCGACGACGTGGTGTTGTTAGAACGTTATTATCGACGCGCGGCTCTGTGCCCCCAAAGAGAGGGAGTTTTTTTTTTTTTTTATTAAACAGTCTGGGCTTGTGTATTCTGTTCAAATTACTTTTTCTTGGAATTGCTTTCTGCGGCTGCTTGGAATTTAATTTAAAAATTCCTATTTCCCTCCTTCAATTTGTTTCCCTTTATAAAAAACATGTAATATAACCTCAGATTAATATAACCCGTCCCTCCTTCCTAATCATTATTGCTTGCTCCTTTTTTTTTTTTTTATTAAATTAACTTTCAATATACTATACACTGATATATTACAGTTTCGGCAATAGAAACTTTATCACTATAAATTATAAACATACATCACGTGTTGGATCAATTAACATATAGATAATAATGTTAATGAAATGTGAGATTTGTAAATAAATTACAAAATTTTTAATTAATTATTGATTATTCAATTTAAAAATACTTCTTATAAGGAAGTTGATAAATCAATGATAAAATTAATTAGTACGTACATTGTAAAATATTAGTGCTGATAGATGATAAAACCTAAAAACACAAACCCAAAAAATCTGTGCAAGTACTCATTATATGAAGTAAGTAACAGCACTAAAGTTGTAGATTTATCAATCGGTAAGAAATTGTATTGTCAGAATTTTGTGTACTTGTAACAAACAGGAGGGGAATTTTTGGTTCTTTTTCAACACATGGGCGACACGTAAACAATGATGATAAACAAATGTTTATTAACATTATTGGCACGGGGCTTCCATGGCTTACATACTTACAAGTTTAAAAATATTGAACAGTACTTCCGAATATGGCACAATTATTTCATTTCACGTAATATTTTTACTGTATGCCAGTTTAGAACTTTGTTACAAACTTACAGCTGTATCTACCACTTGCTTCCAAGGTTCAATTGACGATGCGGGTAATTGAATTTATCATCAAAATTGTTTCACTGTTAATTAATATTATGTGGGTTGATATTGACAGTTAGTGTTAGGGAAGTAATATCAGTAAAATAAAGTTTTACGTGATCTATAAATTATAGATATACTCCATTACAAATATACTGACAAAAATACTTTTATTGTTGTTGTATGTAAATTTTAATAATATCAGCATTGTATTTTGCCTGATGATATCTACACATTAATATCCTAAACATCATGTGTTTTTTTCAACCTTGATAAACGTTTGACAAAATACTACCACGACTAAATATCTAATAATTGATAATCTAGTAATTAATTCTAATACTACCAACAGGTAAGTAATGTTAGTTAGAGTTTAGGGAAAACGCCGATATTCGTAGTTTATGTCTACTCACTGTAAGAAATATTTTACCCGATTTTTTTTTTTCAAACAATGATAAAAAATACTGCTAACAGCATAAAACATTATTTCAGCTACCTTACAACCTAAAAAATGCTAAATTGTATGATACACTCATAACTTCTAGTTTTTATATAAATACATGCCACACATTTAATTATGCAAAGTAAGAAACTTGAACGCTAAAAACTGGGGACAGTAGTTCATCCATTTATAAACCAAGTTACGTTAAAATAATTAGTTAATAAAACAGTAGTCAGAAAAACGTACAGAAAGACAGACAGACATGGAAGCAGTAGCAACAGAACATTTACATGTGAGCTGTGAGAGAGAGAGTGCCGGGAACTTTAGAGAGGGTGTTGAGTACAAACCGAATCGATACATCTCTCCCCTTTTCAAAACAAAGGGCCCGCTTATCGAATGGCTGCTCCCCGGCCAATTTGGCTTATGGCTTCCTGGAAATAATTTAAATTTCAATCCCAACACAGTTCATTCGGCCAATGAGTGAGCGAGTGGTCGAAGGACTGGATCCATCAAATATTGACGCACTAGGGCAATATTTGTACTGTAGGGGCGACTTTCAATTAAGGGACAGAAGGAATTAGGTTCATGGCGGAACGAAATATTCTATTATTCCACCAAAAATAGAAAGAAAAAAGCTAATAGTTGCTATAAAATTGAATTGTTTTTCTCTCGTGGAAACAACAATCTGTTTTGAGTTCACTGCATGACATTGCTTATATAAACTACGAACAAGGTGAGCTCCATCACCTCCATCTTGGTAGACTCTCACTACCTTCCTGATTCCACCCGCCTCCTTTAGGCATTCCACACCCTATATCCTTCTCATACATCCTTCAAATGGGGGACTCCCCTTAGTGAAAGACACTCATTAGCCCAAAATAATTTTCCTTTATTTTTCCCACATCCTATTTTTATAAGTTTAAGAGCTAAGGAAAAAAAAAATAATAAAAAAAAGCTCTATTACATTGTGGTTTACAGCAGCAGCACGAGTTCACAAAGAGCTCTTACACAGGCCGAGTCAGTTTGTAACGTTATCAGTGACAGACCGGGCATGTTAAACATCAGTGTAAATGCTGGGAAGACCGACTGCGTAATCTTCTCCCTCCAAAAGGGGAAAGAATCCTTGCCAAAATCGTATAGTATAGGAGGGCAAGAGAACTCGCCAGCTTTCTCAATGCACTATCTGGGTATAAAAATGGATAGGCGTATCCATTTCTCTACCCATTTTAGTAATAAAATGTACGACACAGGTCTTACCGGCTATCGCACTTGCTAACTTCAACCAACCTGTCACTTCGACTGACAATACAGCCAAATGTCTCCAACATTTCCAGAATGGGATCATGTGAAAAGTGGTCCGACATACCTCTTTCGAGAGGTTGAAGAACGCTGATCCGCACCCGTTGCTTGGTGTGCTATCGGTGGGTGAGTTCATCCGTCGGAGACACATTAAGTTTTTTGACTCGTTGCAGCACCTGACAAACCCAGTGTTTAACACTATGACCCCACCACCCCTCCCGCCTAGATTCACCTAAAAATCTATAATTTAAAATTGCTATTAAAAAAAAACAAAAAAAAAAAAAAAAAAAACTCCATCACTTAGTCCCTATTTACTTTGTATAAACTTTCAACAATGATCAGAATGATTACGAGTAACAGAACTGTTTAAAATGCATATATGCAGTAAAAGGAGGCAATCACAGATCAATTTTAAAAATATTAATATAGGGATTGAGGAAAAAAAAAAAAAATCACCAATATTTAACTGAAGAGTAGCATCGGTTATAGCTCACTTCTTTCTCAAAACGGAATTTTCATACGTCCGGAGAATAAGTGCAATCTACTAAAAAAATTTACTTTAAAACCACAGAAAAAAAATTGAGGAAAGAATTAACCTCAAGGGGGAGCCTGCAATACACAAGCCTCGATTTTCAAAGACCACTTCCTACCCCCACCATGCGTTAGTGCTACCTTGAAATTATTGCGGTCATTTACTTCTTAAGGAATCAAACTCTCATGGTTGTTCATTCTATTTTCTTTTCAAGACTCTGTAACCGGCATTATTTGCACTTGAAAATGACTGGGTATTATGTAAAGTAATATACTAATTTGTACCCAGACATTGCGATTTATTAAGTACTAAACAAAAATACAGCCCTTAGGGCTCGGCAACCAAAGGTAGTGGCTCTTCTTCCGAACCAGGACCCGTAAAAATGATCCAATCAATTTTAACGGTACATACATATATTCAACAAGATCCCAACCTACGCTGTATATGTTTTGATTTGAAAAACAAACATTTTATTTTTTTTCAATAACGAGAGGCTGTCGAATTTTTATTGGGTTGTATATCAATGAAATGAGAAAAAATTTAAGCAAATGAGATCGTATTTAATGTTTATAAGGTACGACAAATGAATGTAGTTTTGCAATTGTAGACCAAGCGACCCAAAGTATGTTTTGAGTTGTTTGATTTTTTTCAAACATGTATAGTAAGAGTGTTATTAAAAAATCAAATTACTCAAAAAACTTCGGGTCGCTTAGTCTACTATTCATAACTTCATCCTGATATAGCCATATCCATAAAACATGAGTGTAATAAATTAATAACTTGGCTGGTATAACAAAATAAAAATATTTCTCTTTAATTTTGATTAGTGTATCAAAAGATCACGGTTTCTTGATTAGAAATACGTTATAGTTTAGTGATTGTATTTTTTTTTCATTACAGCTGTGTTTACTGTTATTTGCATGGATGTTTCTTTTAATAGTCCGATTCTTCAAACAAAACTAGTCTCGCGAAAAATAATAAAGAGTAATATATAAATTAATTAGTAGAAAAAAATATTTATCACATCGAGTATGTTATCAAATTAAATATCTGTACACCTTTATTAATAATACGTGAAATATTTTGGTGCTGAAATGAGCTGCCATAAAAAGTGTATTGGCCATAATCTTTTTACAGTCCCAGTTTCAAAATGAGATATAATATTCGAGATAACATTTTTACTTGACGCCCTAAACATTCTAAAAATAAAAGCAACCTTATGAAAAATGATAAAGGGCAATTATTAATTAATTACTTGTATTATATTGTTGTATATTAAGCAGGACTAAAGGTCTCGACTCCTGAATTATATTTTTTTTTTGTAGCTATAACGAAATCCTTAATTCTGTGACCTTCAGCGACTCTTATTAAATGCCCCAACTCTATCTCTAGTGAGTCTACACCGTGGCTTAGAATCCCACCATGGCCAGCTAGCCTCCACCATGGCTTACATAAAGACATACGCACCACGTCCCAAACAAAGGGCACACAAGATCTGTATGGAAGAGATTACCGCACGCATATCCACAGGACACGTTTCCGTTACCGAACAGATTTTCCGAAAGATATTTTCCGAAGAAAACGCGTTTCCCTCAGCCCTTATCCAACCGCCGCTTTAGTCTGTATATGATGGTGATTTCACAGTTATGGCTCTGTCCAAGAAACGAGGCCAACGCTTGTCCATCACTCGGCGTTTCCTATTATTTATATAATGATAACGCCAATGTTCCTTCAGCCAATTAAATGCAATTAATAATTAAACTGAATTAATACTCCCGGCACTGGAAAATATTACTAAGCAAAGGTCCTAATACTACCATACGCCCCCATAAATCCCATACGCGCGACAAAAGTAGACATAAATATTACTGAGCAGGTGGCTCATGTGAAGTCAAAAAATTTCAAGTCAAACAACGAAAATTCCTAACACACAATTATTGTAAGGAAGTTGTTACGGCAGGGAAAGCGATTTTATTGTCAGTTTTAATGATTTTTTGAAATGTCCGCTTAAGCCCAAATTATATTATTTAGGTCATCGAGATCTTTAATTTCTTACCCTACTCAATGTATAGAAAAATATTCAATTTTCTATAACTAATTAGTTATGAATGACCCTTTACTATGTGAAACTACCATGCAAAAAATCATTGGTATATTTTAACTTCTGAACACAATATTACTGACAAGGACGTTTTGAAAACAAAAATTATATACTGTATAATCTGATGTATTGAAACCTATTGATAGATGGTTTTCTTCCGAGTAATTATTCAATACATGAGACGGAGATGACTACATTTTTCATGTCTTCTTAGTGTCAAATGGGAGGGACCTTCCCCACACAGCCAGGCCTACGGGTGATTTTGTTATCAGTTCTTCTGTTTTTGTCAAAAACTAGCGAAAATCTAAAAACTCAAAAAAAGGTTAGCTCAACTGCTTCAGGAATTCAAGGATCTGGGCCCAAATTCGAAATAGTAAATTTTGTTTTACTTAAAAAGATGTAAGTGTAAACCTGCCTTGAGGCCTGCTCAAAAACAAATGATTTTACAGTTTCATGTTCCTCTGAAGGTGAGCCCCATCACCTAGATTTGTATGTTATTTTCCTATTAACTACAATCTGATTTGATGTAACCCAACCTCCTTCAAATGCATCTGCGCATAGCAGAATGAGGAGAAAATTGTCAATTATTTGTTCATATTTTTACACATTGTATTAAAATTTAAAGGGGTTTAGGAAAAAAAAAAAACAGTTTCATGTCACTAAAACATAGATTACCAAACAGTTCACATCAAAGAAACGAGAATTTTTATAATAACCAATGAAGTCTATTCCAAGTCCAAATTTAATGTTCACGGACGCCACAAAACGAGTCATCGTGGCAAACGCCGTTAAACGCTTGTCATTTATAATTTACACATCAGACTTTCACAATTGTATAATTGGACTGAATTACGACACCAATCGGAGGGATTATTTCTCAATTGAGTTGTTGGTTCTGTGTTCCTCGGCCGAAAAGACCGGCGAATTCTCCAACGTAACTGATTTACATGTTACTCACAACATCACACCTTACAGATCACATTAAAAGAATTATTTAAAATATGCTGAATGTCTTAGGTACATTCAAGGGAAGACTTCAGTACGATTATAATGCTAAACTAAAATATTTTTTTAAAATCCATTTGCAAATAATAAATTTGCAGCTATTGCTTTATTATGCCGAAAAGTTCGATATTTATGCAAATATTAACAAGTTATATAAAAACTATTATTACGAATCAACAGCCTGAAGATGTAAGCAACCTTCTCCTAACTTCTAATATGTGGTTTGGGTAAAATACTTCATATCCTTAATAATTAATGTATATATTATATATATATAATAATATATATATATTTTTTTTTTTCATCTAGCAAGTAAATCGTCGACCCGACATTGCAGGATGACCCCTCATCATGATGATGAGAGATGAGACAGGCTCTGGCCGCAATAACTCAGCCCAGTTATATTGTGAGTGAGAGCTCAAAGCTCGTAAATTCCTAGGAATTATCGAGGAGGGGGGGGTCGGTGGTGGTGGAGGGGTTAGCTTTGTCGTTTTGTTATTGGTCAGCAGTGTGTGTGTGTGCGCGTACTTAAGTGTGCGTGTGTGTGAGCTGATCTATAGTCGGGACTGCTTTAAAATCAGTATGCACAATCCCGATGGATATGAAGGGTTCTTTGGAGAGGTGATATTTTGTTTAATATACTAAATATTGTTGAAAAAATTAAAGTATACTTTTTCATTTTGTTATTCTTTATTTGTTTTAAAATAAAAATTTCCACATAAGAGATTCAGTGGAAATGATTAATATACATTATACGCTAACAAGAATGGAAAGATAAGTTTGTAAGTAAGGATGGAAGAACATTCGCAACTATAAACATCAGTGCTAATGAATGAAATATTGTTAAGAAATATGTTTTTTACGCTCAATTGTATCAGTCCTTGTATCCTTAAAATGACAATGCATCTCCAGCCTACCAGACAGGTGGGTGTGGGGTGCCGCCTGTACTCCGGTCGGCCTCAGCCTTGCTAGGGCTTTGTCCTCTCTATTGTGCTCACTTGGGTCCATAATATGTATAGTTGATGTGGTTTTAGTTACAATTTAAATACCAAAAGGTTTTCAAAGTTCTTTCTAGGCGTTGTAAAGTAATAATAAAAATTAACAAACCGTAAAATCAAAATCAAGAAAATGATCTTATACATGTCAATGACCCTTAATAAAAGAAATGCCCTAAAAAAAAGGAAGGAAATGACACTTTACGAACATTATGTTGTCGTCTTATTTTTAAATAGTAGCGTATAAATATAGGTAATAATGCAGCTCGGAACCTGGACCTCCCCAATACCCAGTCAGGGGCTCTCACCAACTGAGCTACCTTGACACAAGTTACGACCTGGGCACCCCTTTATTTATTCCAGAATACGAACTGAGGATCCCGGTTTTGCCAGTATTTGTTTTGTTTGGAGGTTAACAATTGATAATCGTCAGTAATAGTGGGACCAACACCACAAATCTCATAGTATAGTATACCCCAGTTGAATTTTATCATGGAATTAAACAAGAAAAATCGATTTTTAAAAAAGTGATTTTTTCCGTAATTTATTATTAACGAATACTTAATGTATTTTTTAATAATTTGTGTCCGGCAGGTATGTTTTTTTACATACGTAAAAAACATGTTCAGAAAACATCTACGACAAAAATTGATAATTTTACCAAATTCGTTCTTGTTTTCAATACCCACCCACGAACTGGCCTGTGTAGTTGTAAATGTGTATTTGAGAAGTTAACAACTTTTTTTTGTGAAATAACTCTCCCAATATTTATTTCCTCTCTTCTCACTACATCGTTGGAGTTCATTTTCCGCGTCATTGCGATAAATATTTATTGGAATTAACTAAACTGAACAGGAACACCTATTATTTCATGATCGGGCCATTTCACCCATTCTACCGAACCGGAGCCATATAATGTGATTTATTATATTTTAAATTTAAAAGAAGGCAATAAAAATCTATGGAATGTGAATAGGGAGATAGGGTGATGTAGGGGTGGCTCTGGGGTCGGAGAAATTTACGGCCTGTTGGGGGAGCACCTAACACCCGAGCGCCTGTGGACCTATTTCGACGACTAGTTCATCTCAATAGCACGAGTATGTGAATAAACATGCCTGTGTGAATGCTTGTATTATCGAATCGGTTTAGGATTACTGATAATATTCTTTTGAATTGTATTGTTTGTACGTATTAACAGTGACGTATTGACACTGGACATCAGCTAGATGTAACAATAAATATTGGACATTCGAGAATTTTCATAAACTGCTCCATGATGCAAAACGAAAAGTATGTGTGTATAATAATCTGTGTGTGTGTGTCATAATAATACAATTCACGATTAGCCTAACCTAATGATAAATGTTAAATAAGTCAAGTTTGATGCATCTAACGATTAAGGGTTTCTTTACGGCTGAGAAAACTATTTTAATAACTTTTGTAATTATAATCCGAGAAAGACTCTCTCTCTTTCTATATATATATATATATATAACTATAATATAACAGATTACAATATTAATTAGTACTATGGAGTATTATTTTATTTATTATACAGTATATATTAATTACTGTACTAACTATTAATTAGGGCCTCGAGATTTTAAATCTGATACCCTGCTCAATATGATAGGGAAATATTTATTTGGTATTACCAAGTAATTGATTGATTAATGACCCTTCATTATTTTTCATGGCGTTGTTTTCTTTTCTTTTTTAATTATCGTTGTGGCATCAATTAAAAAATCCAAGCAAAATGACCTACTATGAGAAACTACGGTTTGAAAACAATTTTGGCCACTTAATTCTTGATACAAATTTGATCTCCCTAGGCCAAACAGTGAATTAATAATGACCTCGACAAGCAGGCACAGGTGTGAAAACATAATAGTTTCTGGTTTTGACAAAAAAAAACACGAAAACCAGCAAATTGATTATAAAACACCAATCTAAGGGGCGTTGGAGACAAAAACTAATTCTCGAGTTTAAATACCTTGAATATTTAGTAGCACTTAGCGTAAAGCCAATTTAAACCTTTTCTTTTTTTTCTTTATCGAAACATTTCGTTCTTACCCTGAAGAAAAATGCCATCCTTTAATGGGGTATACCAAAGCGATTGGTGAATGTGTAGCTACATCACAGTGCAAGCTCGCTTAAGTAATGGCAAATCTGAGATATTTACAATTGCAGCAAGTAATTAATCAGTGAATAAATGACCGCATTTGCTCTTAAGTGGACATTGAGTAAAAATGAAGAAGAAAGAAGACTATAAAAGAGTGGCCGAGACAAACGAGGAATGTGACGATATTAGCCCCGTAATGGTCCCCTGTCCCACTTTGTACAGCCGGAGGAGTCACAGGCATTTTTTAAATCCATTTAATTATTCCGAGCATTTAAATGTTTTATGACTCCAGGCATCCAAATAGCCTTGAGGCAAAAAAACAAGAACTTACGCCGACTGCATTTGAGCTGAAAAAAAAAATGAGTAAGAAAAGGGAAAAAGCAAAGCAAAAAGTCGGGTTCTCAGCTTAATCGGGCGAAATAGCTCCCTTAAGTTCCGAGTGTGGTTCTCACGCGACTCAAGAATTCTCTAGGGCGTTTTGAATGCACTGAGTGCCGATCGCTGAGTCTCAAGCCTTCTTCTTGTGAGCAGCAGCTAATATTTAGTGCTATACAGCACTTAATTAGGCTGTTGTTTGGATATATAATGGAATATCCATGGCCAAACTAACTGTTTAATAATCACTACATCATACAAAACCAGAATTTCTATCTTTCATACACTAAAACTAGCTGGAAATATATCCGCAATGTACATATATAAAAATGGCACTTATCAAATGCTCTCTTAATGTTAATTTTTTTAAACATTTTGTAAAACCATACGTATGTATAGGGTTTACCTTTGTAACCCTGACTCCAACATAGAACCGCTTTATTATTTACTTCGTACGCCCATTAAATAAATTGCCAATCAGTAAATATTTATTTTTATGATTTATGATACTTTGGTATCTTTATGATCGATTAGTTTCCTGTCCTTTTTTAAAGACACATAGTTCGAAAGATCTGTAAAAAATAATCTTCTAATAACTAAAGAACATATGATCAAACGTCAATAAGGGATCTCATGTAGCAGTATTCTTTGAGGCGATTCCTTAGGAGAACATAGTTAATTGTTGTTGTCGGGTCGTCACTAGGGTGCCTGATCACCCTAGCCCTGGTGATAAGTGCGGATTGTTCGAGTTTATAACCTGGACAATCGTTTCATGACGGCGTTACTATCTGACTCCATTTTTGATAGGTATGTGCCCCGACAATGCACTATGTTCAAGAGAAGAGGTACAGAGGTTTTTCATAAAGAATTAGTCAAGTTTTCAGAAGTCGACCGGAAACCAAGCGTCACCGAGCAAAGGTCGCGAGAGACTAATTAACAGGTTTTTTTTGGTTTTTTTTTCTTTCAAAACCTCTTTATTGATAATATATATACAATGACAAAAATAAATTTGGAATTACAGCTGTCTCCTCGTGCTGCATTAGCAGATGCATATTAAGGAGTGCATAAAATATAATACTTTCAGATTGTTGTTAATAAATCAAATACACATACAGTCACTAGGCGATGAGGCTCACCTTCAGCTTAATTAACAGGGCCAGGAGCCTGCCTTAAGTATCCTCTCTACTGGGGGCTGCAAGGGTGCTAGGCCTGCGGTAGGGGGTTGCCCACACATGTTGTGATGTCCCCACGGCCGACGCTTAGTTACCCAACCCCTTGCCCCCTGGAGGTAGAGAGGCCCCAAAAGGGTTGTTATGTTTATGACCTGAAGTACCCTCGCCCATCTGGCTCTTAGGCCCCTGCGGCTGCCTGACTGACAGCTGTTGACCTTTCTCGTGTGACTTAGTTGGCTTCCGCCTTTTATTGCTTAACACATTCACAATGATTTAAAATTTGTTTATAATACATTTAGTTCATGTTATTTTACTTTTGCTTACAATATATATGCAATAGAGTATAGGGTGATTTATCTTATGTAGTTAGCGGTCGCTGCAGTTGTATTTATATGACTATGATAATTATGTATATAATTACCGACAATTTTTTTTTAAACTGAGTATACGAACATTTCATCTGACTATTGAATAACCTCAATATTAAGAAAATATTTTTTGAAAAAGAAATAGTACGTACTTTTAGAGTGGTTATAAAATTTATAGAACCATACTATTTTATTTTAATTATCAGTAATTATTTTATGTCCAATCCTAATGTATATGTATTATGCACCAATTATGTACCCCTGGTGTTATGTGAATAATTATGCACCAATGTAGATTGGAAGCACGGCTTGATAAATTAAGTGCCTCTCTTAAGATATTTTTATTGAGACGTTAAATTAACTTCTCATGTATCTTTCAGGCTTACAGAAATATTTTTCTTTAACTATATATCTTCTAAATCTACATATATTTGTACGCTACTTTTATTAGTTTAATCCTAAATAAAATATAATATAATTTGTAAAAAGCTATGCTACATCATAAATGCATAGGTGATAATAAACTAACGGTGAGAATATATTATTCGTATTAGACGAAGAGAAAACAAAAAGAGAACCTCCACGACGGGGAATCGAACCCCGCCGGTCTCCCGCGTGACAAGCGGGGATACTTACCACTATACTACCGAGGATTGATTACTATTTCAGTTTTATTTGCTTTTATAAATTTCATCTCGTTGAACTAATTTAAATCAAAACATTATTACAGTTTCAAAAACTGGAAATCCTTTCACCTCAGGCTGTCGGGGAAAAATTAGGTTAAGAAATAGTATGTAAGTTAGTTTTAATGTTGATCAAAAAGGTGAGCTTTATTAGTCAGTTTATTCCAGTCACGTATAATGTATATCATTATACTTGTTTATTCATGAAATAATTTTTATAAAATAACAAAACCTGTATATAATGTAGTGATGCTACTGGAAATACAAGAATAATTTGTGAATAAATTCGCCTGAGGATCTATAATCATATATAATTATCTGTAAATTTAAAGGGGCTATGAGAGAAAAAAATTTAAAAAAAATCCATATTCCCTCTTTTACCCCACCACCATTTCCGCATCAATGGTAACAGACTGTCGCGGAAAATCAGGTTAAGATTTTGCTATTAGATGTAAGTTAGTTTCAAGTCTGCGATTCATAAGATAAGCCCCATCACTTTTAAACATGTTTAGACAATGAATTCACAATGTGCATTATAATTTTGTAACAATCACATATCGCTATGTAAAATTATTAAAAAATTGTATAAAATGTAGCCGAGCTACAGGATGTATAATGACTACTGTAAATAGATTCATTTATGTCGAATCTGTACTGATTTCCATAATATATAATAACAATATGGGATATGAAGAAGAAAAAAAACCATATTCCCTCCATATCGGTCTATCTGGCATGTAGGATCTTCTTGTTTGACTTGAAGTATGGAATTTGAAATAGATAACTTGATCACTTGATGAAAATAAATAATACCAGTAAATTATAAGAGTGAGTAAGTGAAAGGTGATGCTCTTTCGTTACTACCTCGCCCGTTTTCATGGAAGAGAACCGCTGAATGTGAATCGTTCTTTATTCACTTCACTGAAACAGTTACTTTAAAGTGAAACTTCTCGGAAAAAAATCAGATTCGACTCAGTGGATTCGGTGTGAAATTATCGTGCATCATGCGAAAAATGATTAATATTTAGATTGAATAAAGATTATTACATATTTTGGAGGAGTACACTTCGTTGAGCTCAGCTATAAAATTAACAGTAATCTTTCTAGTCATAGCAATGTTTTTCAAACTGAAGTATGCGTTAACCTTTATTAATTAATTTATATGTTTTCTCATTAGTAACGAATAATCCATTGGCATTAGAATTAGCGCAAAACAATTAATCATTATCATCTCTAACTGGGCGTGATCGATCGAATGAAAGATCGTTGTCGTTCTTTTCAAACGGCTCATCTATTCTTTCGTTGGTCAAACCGTTTCTCAATAACTGATTGTCTTTTAAATTGCTTTTTAACAAATACAAAAAAAAAAAATTTAACACCCAACATATTGACATTGGATAATCCTTTTTTTTGGGATGGGGGGGGTTTAAATATTAAATAGCTTCTGCGTTTGGACTTAAGATATAGATCATAAATATATCTTATTGTGATATTGATATCTATATGATATATAATAAATATTAAAACTTCTCCCTGGTGGGAAACTTTCAGAGAATAAAAAAATGTGCACGCTATAGAAAAATGTACATGATAAGGCAATACAAATCAGCGGGTAAAAATTGTATATTACAAATTATATCATTAAAATTTCGCATTCAATTAAAAAACATTATAAAATCATTATTTTTAAAAATGTATATTTTTATTAGAAATCTGAAATATATTTTTGATAAAAAACAAAATAGCAATGATAAAAGTACACTAATAAAATGTAAACTTAAACGCAAAAAAACAAAAACAAATTAAAAGTTCAGAAAGTTTACAATAGTACGTTATCGTAACTTTTGTTTGAAAATTTTGTTGGATTAATATTTTGTTTTCCAGATTAACTTGAAGAGAATTCATATGTAACTAGATCTATGGTAATTCCTGAAGCTTTAGGAAATCATTTTTTTTTAATTAACATTTCCGTATTAATATAATACGGATATAATACATTTCCGTTAACACAATACTTTTTTTACATTCCTGAGTTTTTTACTTATACTCACATTAGTCACGTTAATTTTATCTTTTAAACGTGAGTTGAAATGTTGCCGAATCTGAAGAACTAACAACGAAAGGTTAAAACAGTGCCACCACCTACTACTGTACTATCGAAAAATGTCCGAGCGAAAACAATTCCTGGTAAACTTTTTTGTAACTAAACAAAAAATAAATAGAATAAAAGTTCGCAGAATATGATCCTCACTGACTTCCGTTATAAAGAAACTTTTCAATCAAAATCCTCACATCAAGCCTTCCCGTGTCCGTTACAGGGAGTGTCCGTTATCCAGAAGTATTCAATCTTTAAAATTATAGAAAATTAGTTAGAAGTATTGATAGAAACTCACTTTGAAAGTGCAAAAATACAAATATTTATGCAGAGTACTTTCACGAAGACGCAGCAAACACTACAATACACAGAAGCCCCCAGCAGTTCAGCATTCAGGCAGGCACGCTGCATTGACAGATGACAGAGCTACAATAGATCCACTTACTCTACAATAGCAGGCCAATCAGCGACTCTGTGTCCTTCCGTAGTCTCTCAAGTATCAACAACAACAACAGCACTTCTTGTCGCTTGTTTTCTATTTTGCAATCGTTTGACTACTGTTCTATATAGTAAAATTGAATTAAAAAAAAAAAAAATCAATACCGAAACGTTTTCAGCATTAACCAGTTCAGAATAAATCATTATTTTTTTCATCTACGTTCCATACAATAACAAGGCAACCCACAACACACCCCGAACAAGTGGCAAATACTGAACGAGAAGAAAAAAGGGTAAAATAAAATACTATTAACGAGTGCCAACTAGCCTCGATTGGTTTTAATTAGAAACAAACATATAACATCATACTTATACGACAAACTGTTTTATGTTAATCAGATGCATGAATTGAGCTGAGTTCATGGAACACACTCAGTTTTTTAGCAAACGCTCCTTTATAGTTTCTTAATTCAGAGACTCCAAAAACACTCCCAGGGTGAATAGCTAGGAATTGCCTTTGGGTGGAACCTTTAGTAAACAAAATAAAATGAATTATCAACAATTAGCTATACTTAGAGGGTAATATTTTTAATGGAATCGAGGTAATATAGAATTGATTTGTTTACGAATTTCGAGGGGATCTATGCCACACCACCGATACCCCAAACAACAAATATATTCAAGGAATGTTTCAAATAATCATTTCGGTGATTTGAAAAATCATTAATGACGTCCCGATTATTGTTTGGATATAACTAAATATAATTACAAAACATTTTTATGATTCAATAAAATATGTTTGTCGATGTTTTCTATTTTGTGGGTCCTTTTTAAAAGAAGTGCATGTTTCTCTTATGACAACTTAATGTCAGGACGCCAAAAATAACTATTCGCGCCAACGATCAAGACCATCACCATGAGTCATAGTTCATATACTCGATACGTAAGTGGAGGGACGATACCGTGATGGTCCGGGTGCGGGCCAAGGACTTCATTGTGTGAATTTCCTTATTACTGATCCTCTTTCAAAAAAGCTTTTTTCTATGCATATTTTAAGTTATTTCAACTATTCGCTCACTTATTTTAGACGAAGCCTGCTAAGAATGCAACGGTGCATTCACCGGTGCAGCAGAGCTTGACTTGTGACCAGATAGTCTCAACGGATTCTCCTGTGGAACTACTAATTGAAGCAGGAAAATAAAATTATAATAAAGCAGAGGTACGGGGAGCAGTTATGGTTATTCTGGAGAGTGTAAACAGAAATATGGAAGGGAATTGTGGGCAAACACTTCAGGCTATACTGGCTCTCATTGACCGGGAAAACATCTATTTGATTACAAGTTTGTTGTTGCATATCTAACTTTTTTATTTATTTCCCCCCCCCCCCCTACCTGAGGTGGAGCCTCAAACGGGCTTGCCCCACAAGCCCGTGAAGCGGGCTCGTGGGGTTACGTAGCCTGTGGTGCGCGTATTCCGGTGCAATGGGATTGTTGCACCGGTCAGCGCACCTTCGGTTATTCTATTTTGTTCCATTTATTCTCAAAAAAAACACATGATAATAATATATAAAAAAGAAAGAAGAAAACACAAAACTAAAGTAAAAAGAAAAGAAACACATCTAATAATATATTTACAAATCCTAAACTAGCTATATATACACTTTTTTACTTTTTATTGCATATGAACTAACTGAAAAAATATGTTTGTGTAACCAATCGATTAGTAAAGTTGAAATGTAATCATTTCATCGAGTTCAATGTATCAATTTTCCGTTCCAGTCCATGGAAGAAGTGTAATTTTCAGTATGTTTCATTTGCCGAAAGAAAATGCCGAGTTTCATTGAATTTATGATGTTATTTTTTGTTTATAATGACAAAAATAACATGAAAAAATATGAAATTATTATTATCATTACTCTGTGAGAAAATAACTAATGTTACGTCGTAATACAAATATACTAATGCATTAAACTATAAACACTGACCTGTGTCAATCACTTACAAATAACCTGCATCAAAATGTTTTGGAATCACATAAGTTTCTATAGACCAAATCTACTTAACCATTAAAAGAAGAATATTTAATACTTTTCAAGGGAATTTATAAACAAAATGGCTTTTTTATTATTTCTAAAAGTGGCATACTTAATTATCATAATTAATTATATAATTATCATAATAGTTTTTAATCTATAAAAGAGTCTTAGAATAGAAAAAAAAAATTCACCCTGGCTAATTCAGAAATTAAATCTCAGCAAATTTAAAATATAAATCAATGTAAAATAAAGCATCAAAGTTGTATGAAAAAAAAAATTTTTATCAGGGCCATTTTTGATATTTTTTATGATAATGGGTTAATCATTTTATATCCCGAAAATTGAATGTAGCTTTCACAAGTAAGGAACGCATGTTTATATTTGCATTTTTTAAAAATAGGATTAACCCTACCTATTTCCGAAAATCGGCCCCCCCTTTCGAAATAGGCTCTTTTCTTAACAAAATGAACAAGATGTAAGTAGGTTTTTGAACTTATCAACAACAACAACAGCACTTCCTGTCGCTTGTTTTCTACTTTGCAATCGTTTTACTACTGTTCTATGTAGTAAAATTGAATAAAAAAAATCAATACCGAAACAACGTTATCACCACTAACCATTCATATATAGGGCTTATCGTAAAAATATTATTACTATCTTGGTTATATTGAACTTGAGAATAATCAACGAAAAATATACTGAAAAATAATTGCAAAAGACCTTTGGGTTGTGTGAGAGTACAGGTATTCTGAGGCAGCCTTGAACCTAGTGGGCAATTACCTTTCCAGTGCGGCCATGATCTGGCACGACATTGAATCTTTCATATCTACAACAGGCCGGCTATCTTCTTATATATTGAGATTTATAACATAATTCTGTTCTTATTCGAAAATATAAAAATTATCAGGCGATTCCTTCAGTCAATACAATACAATTTTCATCACATCTGCATACTTAAGACGCCTCCCCCAAGAAGTCCCCAAATTTAATTTTAGAAAATATCCTCTAGTTTAATTTATTAATATACAACTATTGCATAATAATTTTTTTTTCTAAAACTATTACGTAATTCTTTGTGTTAAAGCAACACAAGTTTTAAGGTCTTTGAGGTTGTCAGTTCTGGAAATGCTGCGATAAACTTTTGATGGTCGATTCAAGGATTTCGATCCACAACCGTCACGTCTTTCGAACGTGCCCAGTATCAGCTATAAGTGTTTTCGTTGAATACTTGCAAGTCAGTTTTAAAATTTGCAAGTACCTACATAGTCAATTATCATAAATTCGGTTTGAGGGTGCCCTCATTAGTAGATTCACTAATAAACTGTAAATACCAGCGCCTGGTAAAGTGCTGACTGACTTGAGTTGAGTCAGTACTTTAATTTAGTAGAATATTTAAATGTTCAAAAAGAATTTGCTTCAGAAAAGTCACTTTTCGCGTATTTTCGGAGAAGCCATTTGATATTATATATGCAACAACGAAACATTAAATCAAGCATAATCAGATATTTTGTAACGTATTTTAATACCTCAAGGTCTTAAAGACAGGTGTCTAATGTGGTGGGGGTTGGTTTGATTGAAGAAATATCCTAGATCATAAACAATTAATACAAATTTAGATGATATCAGAACACTTAATTTTAATGCTGTTGTTTAAATAAAGTCTCGAGAGAATATGTAATGTATATTACAAATGTAATCTACAATATAAAAAGCCATTAGTTGGCTAATGAAGCCCAAACTAAAATAGAGAAGTTGAGTTAATAAATATAATATCGGGATGATAATGGAAACGGGATAGTATTGAATACATGAATGTATTACTTAGCTCAGCCTTCTCGAATAAATGAATACATTTCAATTGACAAAAAGAGAAGGAAAAAAAAAAAGACCTCACTGAATGCATAAACGATCTAGAGTGGATTCCATATGCTTTTTGTTTGAAATATCGTGTTTATGTTTTTATTGAGTTCGCCAAAAGGGGTATGAAGGGGAAAAACCCAACGGCTCGGAAGGGAATAATCGAGAAATTATCCCAAAGGGTAGCTATCCGAAACGGGAAAAAGACAGATGTAGAAAAATACAAGAGAATTATATTTTCCTTATAGTTGAGGTCCTTATCGAGTTTTACTTCCTATACAATAATAAAAAGGAATGGAAAAAAAATTGCCTAAATTCCAAATTGAATTATATAGTATCGGCTAGAAATTAATGTATATTACTATCAACATTGTATCACTAGTATAAATTTCAAGGATACTTGTGAACTTTATTTTTTCTTTTAAACCCCTTTATTTATCAACATTTTTACAATTTACAAATTTACGATTTACAAATGTCTCCTCTTGCTGCATACGCAGATGCATTCGAAGGAGGGTAGAATTACAAGAAAAATATTTTTGAAGTGAAAAGGTCAAAATACAATACACAAGACTAGGTGATGGGGCTCACCTTCGGTTTACAATGATGGATATTAGTGAACATATAATCTTCTTGAATGTGCACCTTTTTATAGTTCAAATGATGTCCTGCATTCAACGTCAAGCTGACACCTTTAAATCGTTAAAGCAATTTTTTTTATTTCGAAATGAGTATTTTTTGGGGTTATTGTAACTTAATTTATTCAGAAAAAATGTTTAGAAAACGGTCAGTAGGGAACTTTAGGAGATATATTTTTAAATACGAGAAATTTCATTTTAACGCACGACCAGTAGCGTACCTGTAGGCTGTCCTATTTTGAGTTGACATTTTGAAAATGTTTTTGTCTGAATTATATAAAAATTAATAATATTGTAATGTTTTAATCAACAGAATCTCTTTGGCAATTTAGCGAAAATTCGTGCTGACCCTGAAATCAGTGAAAAACTAAAATACGTGCAACGTGAATTTGAAATTTGTGATGACCAGATAAAGATAGGTCACCTGGTGTTAAAAACCAGATCTGGTTAAGAAACTACTTTATAATGGACCCATAAAAACTAACAATTTATCATTACTTATTATTAGAGGAGCATACTGGCGGTAAAGCTCTACTGCGCTCGACTTACTCAAATTGTTCACAAAAATGTTTGGCTGAAATATTTAAACTAGACTTACATTAGAGATCGTATGAAATCAAATCTGATGAGGTTCTAAAATTCTTTTTTGTTCCCTTTCTTCTTCTAGTAAGGATACTTAAAAAATATTAATTGAACATCAAGTGTAATGTTAAAAGGTGCTCACCAAAATAAAGGATGTCCCAGAATTAACGCAAGATTTGAATTTGTCACCATTTGTGCAGTAAAGTGGCAACCCTAAAAAAAACAAACAATTTGACAGCTGACAGTTTAGGGTTAGTAAAAATGGAGCGTTACACGATAGAACAACGTGTCTTTATTGTTGAACATTATCTCAAAAATAATGAAAGTTTGGCAGCTGCAGTTCGAAAATTTCATACAAAATATGGTCGGAATAGTGTTTTGAATTCATCAACTGTGAAGAGATTAATTGAAAAATTTAGGGAGACTGGATTAGTCGGAGACACTAAACACACTAGTCGTCCAAAAATAAGCCGTTCAAATGTCAATATCGAAGCAGTGCGAGAGAGTGTCGAATGAGGCTGGTCAAGCAGTGACTGCTACTGGGGCTTGATATCGCGACATGATAACACAGTTCTTTGAGCCGAAATGGGATGATATTGATGTGGCCAATATATGGTTTCAACAATATGGTGCCACATGCCATACAGCCCATGAAACAATTCAAATACTGCATGAAACATTTCCAAGTCGTGTACTCTCTCGTTTCGGTGATCAGAATTGGCCCCCTAGATCGTGTGATTTAACACCTTTAGATTTCTTTTTATGGTGTTATTTGAAGTCAAAGGTATATGTTAATAAACCCACATCCACCCGTGCATTAAAAGAGGAAATTCAACCCTGCATCAACGAAATCAAACCACTTTTATACCAAATAGTCAAGGAAAATTTCGACAAAAGAGTGCGTATTTGCCAGCAAAGTCGTGGAGGCCATTTGCCCGATATGTTATTCCATAAATAACCCTATCCTATTTACTTTATAATTCAATAAAAAAATAACAACAAAATTACTAAAAACAGTGTTTTCTATTTAAATCAAATCTTGCGTTAATTCTGGGACACCCTTTATAATCACTGTCCTAGTGTTCTCCTGGGAATTATATATCTAACTTATATTTAAAAAAAAATTATTTTGGTTAATGCACCGTATATAGATAGACATACACTTTATTCACATCTGTCTTACATATCATAATGAGTACTACTTACTTAATTCAAACGTTTTGGTATTCCTTTTCTTGTTATTTTTTGTATAGCTTTGTTGTTATTTAAAAAAATTTAATAGTAGGGAAAATAAATAAAAATCAATTATTAAATAAATTAAATAGTAAACGAAAACCTTGTTTACTAAATAAACATATTAAAATAATAATAATTAAATTATTCTTTGATTCATACATTCACGCCTATATTACAAAAGGTCATTTGGAAGCCCATTACATACTCATCATTGGCTGGACAATAATGCATTTATAAAAGTGATTATGATGAGTTGGAGGAGTGCCCGGAACATAGGAAGCGTGCAGTGATTATGTTAATTGTTTTATAATATCAAATAATGTATGAATCGATTCGTTCATTGTCACTTCATTATTTATGTATGATTTTATATTCATACATCCAAATATTTAGATAGAAAAAAAAATATTTTCCATGAATAAAGATAAAAAGCTGAAAGAGAAATGACTTCCTTGTCTGTTTCACAATAGTTGTTATACCCGTCCTTGACATTTCACTCTGTAGTGACCTTCCCTTCTCTCAATCGGCTCTGGCTGGTCGTATCGATGCATTACACTCATCGATTACGGTCGACGACCTCACATCCAAAGCCAGTAGTAATATACAAGCCTCGACATCAGCTTTTGGCAGGCAAGGGAGCAGAATTGATACCGCTACTACCCCTACGAAAATACAGCCTCACATAGTTGACCAAATCATCGTAAACCTTCATCACAAGTCCCTAACGTCCTAACTCAGGTCTGGGTTCGTTCACGCACCACCAACCCCTCGTAAATTTATTAAATGAGGGAAACCACCTTCTATACGAGTAAATTTCCCTTCTACTGGCAAAACCCGTGTCTATATCCGTTATAAACAATATAGATAATGATAAAAAAATTCAAAATCATTCTATAGAGCAGCCAAAATAAACAACATGTCTTTACCATTTAGTATGTCTATATTAATAGCAATCTTAAAAATTATCCAATTGACCTAAAATTTCAAAGTTTTATTCCAAAACTTCTCCAACTATACTGATTATGTCATGGTTTGAATACAAATACTACAAGTACTAAAAATATTTTTGGTAAAAAATACCGAGAAGTACCATGGGAACACCAGTGGGCCCATAACTAAAAATTGTTATCTACTTTTTTATATTTGATTATTTACAATTAAAACATTATTATTTTTATAATAATTGATATAACCAAATTTTGAACTCGGTACGTAACGCATCGGTATGATAAATAAAATCATCGATATAATGTAAAAAAAATGAGAGGTCACAAATCTTCGGATTTAGTGTTTATCGGTTGACGAAATAAATCATAAAAATACGATCGTATAATAAACTACTACGTTTATATTTTGTTATTATACCCGTATCGTATATATATATAAACTGTGAAAGAGACTTGTTTGTGGACTCAGATAAATCTTTTAAATGAGGTAATATATATGCGTTTGGGTCTCGTACGGAAGCATATACATATGAAAGCAGACATGTTTCTGCTATATGAGTTTTCGATTTTCTCATTTAATATATGACCATAAATGTGTGAAGATGGAGTTTGAATTATTACTGAGTTTATAGGATTCATATGGGGGGGAGGGGGCAAAAAAAAAACAAGAAAAATGTACAGAAGTAATAAAACTCCATTGTTCTTGACGGTGGGGTGGTACGGCATAGATCATCATGGGTCAGACAGAACTTTAATTTTATTTTCAATTTAAAGGCCCTCACACATGCACTGAAGGGGATATAAATAACAGTTTGACAGAGGGGAAGGAAAATGCTTGAGGGTAAGACATTTTATTTTTCCTAGAGCGGGGGAAGGGGATTGTTGGGAATATTAATAAATCTGGCGGGAAGAAAAATGAGCGCCAATAACTAGGGCGGGAGGAGGTTTAAATAATAGAATTGGTAGGGTGTGGAGACCAATTTATTTCAAAGAGGACTTATTGGCCTTTCAGATCACACTGCTCTTAGGTACGAATCTTGAACCTGAGTTGCGCAGAACACAACGAACTCTAAATGTCTTCGCTACTTCAAGTTTACAGTGGCATAAACGTAGCATACATCTTGTGCAATGATGTCAGGCATACAACAATCCAGCTGATCTTAAAAGCGGGAACTTTTAAGAAAATTACGGTTGTTTTAATTATAATTAATAGTTAGGACCAAACTTTAATAATTATTGAATACACGGAGGGAAATAGTATCTATTACGTTGTCTCCTTTGTCAGCTACTCTGATTTGAATAACTAAATAGGAACATTTTATTTTGAATAATTGAACAAATTTGATTGAAACCGCTCGTGAACTATTGAAAATTACAAAGATATAAGATCGAGGAGAATGAAGATTTTCACCAGAGAGCTCACGGTCGGCTGAATTGTAACAGACATTCCCTATAAAAGGGAAATTCGCCGTCCAATCGATGTGCGCAGCCGTTCACTGACTAGGAGTATGTTCATGTGTTACATTACAAGTCAGGTCCCACTTTAAGTGTGTATATGTGCAGTGTTTATCCCTTCCATGCCTCAGCTGCCTAAGAAATGGAGTTGAGGGATTGCGTGCCGGCATGTCAGCTCCAAATTGAAAAAGTTTTTTTCTTATTTGTCATGTAGCAGAAAATGTTCTTCTGAACTTGTTTAGGCCAAACCACGCCGCTAGGAGGTAGTTAAGACAAACTTTATAGTTTATAGTATATCCTTAAACATAACATTCTTTTTTATTTAGGTTTTTTCTGTAAATAGTTTGACAGTTTGAGATTTGAAAGATACAGCAAACATTCATTGAGAAAAAATATATTCTGTTTTAACAAATTAACAATAACTAAAGTAGGAAACCCCAGTGGGTGGAGCCTCTTAGTTACGTATCAAAGAAATTTAAGTTATAATGAAGAAATTATAGGAGCCGTTTATTTTGAAAGTGGCCTAAGTCCATTTATACTTAAATTGAGATATTTAATAATATAAAAATCTCTATCATTTGGTAAAATCGAACGTCCTGATATTAAAAATTTGTGATCTATGATTTCCACATTATTTTCAACAGTTGGGACAATTTTTAGCCACGGTAAAGCTACTTCAATGTTTATATTTAGCCCTATGTCACTGTAAGCTATAAGGTGTCTTTTACTTCTTAAATTTTTAACATGTTTATGATGCATGAAGCTATTTCTTGAGCACCTCTTGATGCAATAGTTTCATCCCAAACGTACATGTGAACATTATCGTTCTGAAAATTGCGAATACCAAAATTTTGGAAGTCGAACGAAAAAGCGAAATAATAATCTGAAGTACGTTATACTTGTTCCTGATCTTGTTTTAGTGACTTTCTAGCTGATATTGCTAGTCTTAAATGTACATCGTGTTCTTCTGTAAGCTTATTCTTTTCTTCATCATCATTCGATGCTTTAATTTTGATATTTAATAAGTCGCATTTTTGACATGGATCTTTGCGCGGTTGGCGGAAATGTAAATTAAAATCTTTTTTAAATACTTTTCTCATAACCGTCCACTCATTAACGGCATTTATTTTATTTTCCTTGCAATGAAGATCGTATAAATTAAACATTTTCCTAAGAGTTAGATCATGGAGTAGATATCTTCTATTAGGATTATGAGATCTGGTATAATGGGTTCAAATTTAGAAAAACTTTTAATATGGTTTTGGACGTGCTTTTTCTCTTCCTTAGAAATTTGCCTTGATGATCCAACCATACGCCCACGTAAATCATTTCCCACATTTGCAGAGTTTAATACACGTCTTAAGTGTCCTTCACTTACTTTAAAGGTATCCAAAAAGATTATGTTTATGTACGTAATGAGTAGACAACTTGACTGTTGCAAGTGAAATAAACTTAAATGCTGAAGGTTTCAAAGCCAAAACTTTCAATCGTGAAGCCCTCAACTAAACGACATGAGACCTTTACAATCTTTCAGTTGAGAACTCCTTTCCTTCAATTCGGCAATGATCTTAAATCAATCTAATTATGATGAACACCTAATTACGTTTATAATTACAAATTCTGTAATTTATATATTATTTTCTATTTATATGTGGGTGTAGGCATTTATATACATAACGGATTGATAAATAAGAAACCCCCTCTCTCCTGTTTCTCACATAACTCAGTCAATGCCTGTATAAAAGAAGGGGAAGAAGCTGGAAAATAACAATCACACATCAAGGACGTTACAACAAAAGGACTTGCTGGATTGGATATTTTTTAATTTACTTTTTTTTTACTTGTTTCTTCTTTTATAACCTCGTCAAATTCTCTTGTGGATTTTTATTTTATACTTTATGTTTACTGTTAATTGCTTTCCATTAAAAAGTAATCAATTGTTTTTGAGTTGATTATATAAATGAGCAATAAATAAATGAGGGAAAGTCTTGGGAATCCTATTTCGTCCGTATGTACGAGAGTCTCGTATGTATGGATTTCCCAAGATAAGGGTTGTAAAAATTATTATGTCGATCTGAAATTGTAAGTATATTTCGTTTATTACTTCAGACGAATAGTTAGACATCAAATGACGGAGAAAAACAAATACAACGTGAAAAAAGTCAGTCCATTTTTTTACAAATTATCATTTTTTTTGAACTCTCAACTCAGAGGCTATTGAAGGATAAAAACTCAAAAAAATTTTTCTAAGGTTAAAACCAAATTTCAGAAGGCAATGTGAAAATTCACATATTATCCCTTAAACCTTTGTTGTGGTTTCTAACCTAAAAAATAGCAATTTACAAAATAGTTTATTGCTTAAAACTATTTTATATTGACTGGAGAGTTTAAATATTTCTAGACTATAATAAAGACTAGTTCTTTTAATACAGTAATAGATCGAGGCCCATAAATAATGTGGTGTATATATACGTATATTAATACAAAAAATCATAAGTAATAATTGATATAACAAAATCATAGGCACTAATAAACTCAAAGAATGGATGGATTTGATGTTAATTGTGTAAAAAGGTTTAATGTACCAGACAATGATTTACGCATTTAATAATTATTAATTTCCATGGTATAAGATGAAGTGGTAGAACCGACCGAAGGCTGTCACAACTAATATATAAGCGTGGTATGTGACACTAGCTACTCATATATCCTCATGAGGCGTAGTGATCCCAGACCAGGCCCATCCTCCAAAGAAAAAATATTTTTGATAGCCGGGAAACTGGCTGTCCGCAGTTATTAATAAGGATGTTTTCACTAACCTAGCTGTTGGGACGATCAATGCGAGATTTATGCATGAAAGATACACAAATTTAAACAGCAATAAAGTGTTACAACACTAAATTTATGCACAAATCCAGACATGAAGTTAATCATCCTAGCCCCTGAACAGGTGATGTATTGCTCCTTTAGGTATTAAATATTTATAAAGTCATCAGACTTCAAACATATTCCAAGATCCGAAAGATGAGGTTCGATGAAGATATAACATCTCAGGACAAGTAAGACCCCTCTGGCAGTTTGTCAAAGGCGGTACATTTTATTTCATTTAGCTTAGGGTGCAGAGTTGAAGTGTGCTTTCTGGCATCGACTGTCTCTCTGGCTCTTCTTAATGGTTATCTTATCTTACTCTTCTGGCTCTCTTTTTTATTGTATAATTGAGATACTTCGTCGTTCGTCCTGATGTGCTTCAAGTTCAAGTTAGTTACCAATACCGAACGGAAGGTTTGCGATCGTATACCAGAAAAAAATATTTAAAAAAAATTGGAATTATTTTTTTTTAATTTTTGGCCCCAATTTTAGTATATGTACCACCGAAACGAGTTTAGGCTTCCATCTCGACAAAAGGCTGACATGGAACCCACGAGGCTAAAATGACAAGAACTAAACAGACGCTTTGGACAACTGTACAGACTACTTCGAAGGACATCCCATCTCAGTAGAAAACAAATTACTAATCTACAAAGTGATACCTAAGCCGGTCTGGACATTCGGAATAGAGCTATGGAAGACAGCAAAAAAGTCGAACATCCACCGTATCCAATCCTTTCAATCAAAAATCCTGAGAACAGTAGTAAATGCCCCTTATTACGTCAGCAACAAAACCCTTCATAATGATCTTAATATACCCTACGTTTCTTCAACTCATCCCTTCCAAGTTCAAAAAATTCCATAGTAACCTATCCAACCACCCTAATCCCGTAGCACAGTCATTACACTCCGCCACTCATCCCTATAATACTCCTCGGAGACTAAAACGGTTTCGTGACCTGCAATAATTACGTGACAGTAGGAGTCCTGACAATGGCCAGTTTCTCCAATCATGTCCTCGTCAGCCTCCGCTGCCTCTTATCCAGCGGCTAACAAAGGAGCGTGGGGGACTTCCCTAGACTCCGCTTCCTCTTTCTCATGCGAAGGTGGTGACAACCACTTGGGATGTCTCTGGGCGGTTTGTAAATACTGTATGAATGAGCGAGTGAATGAAAATTGTGGCATGAATGAGATCATTTATCACAATTACTTATGACTGAATGAGGCAGATCATAATAGGAAAACTATCCGACTAGACCTGATCGTTAGCCATAAAAAATCACCGAGTAATTATAATCAGCTTATGGAGTGAATTATTTCGATAAAACACGACTTCGTCCGAAAACACGAATTATTTTTAATAATCGATCTTAACTTATAAATGGTTTACTCTTAAAAAACACATTTGTGACGTTTTTTTAAGGACTTACTTATACTGCCCCCAAAGAGTTTTTTTTGCAATCTTTTGAATTCCAAATAGTTATGTATAATTTGAAAGGGTATGGTTATGTGAAATTCCTTTTGTTATTGGAGGATATAAACATATATGCACCTAATACATTTCTAGATTAGCGAGATAAGATTTTCATGTCATTCTCTTAGAACAGAGGCAAAAGAATTATTAAAGCTGCGGCTATCCACACAAATTTTTGTTTAATTTAATATGACCATCATTGCAACCTTAAGTTTCGCTGTCATTGGGATAGACGAAGCGTCAAGGCCTTTACTTTTCTAAATTGATAATATTAGATTGAAATTACATACATTGAGGGAAGTGGGAAAATGTCAAAGAGTTCAGAGATGTCAGTTTGAATCCAAGTCTTTGGTTTTTCTCTAATTTTTTGGGTGATAGGCAGCTTTCTTAGATAGCCTAAAAATGACCTTTAAACCGCTTTCAGTCTAAACAGTAGCAACATTGCGTAGTACATCACAAGATCTACATAGTTCGTTTTGACAAACTTAGCACATTTGTTGCTTCCGCAACAATGAAACTGTAAGCGAGTGAATTTTTACTTTTATTGTACTTATTAAGTAACAATTTTAACACAACATGATTACCTTTAATTGTGATAACACTGTTTGTAACAGCGGTTGAACCTTCAGGAATATTAAACATGTTAATGTGTGGTTATGCTCCTAACTTGATTGTATTTAATAATATTATAAACAATGACTGGAGACTTAATTAATAATTCCATATAATACAACATGGTGTCAGGTGAAATCTTAGTTATTTAATAAAGTGAATAAAGTAACAACAAGGTGCATTAGATGTATTTTAGTTTTAGAATCAGTGTATAACCATGTAATTGGTATTTTTTGAACATAATAACTATCGAAAAACATTTTCTAATTATGCTTTTGTCTTTTTCAGGTATGATGACAAGGTCCCCTTTTCTCGACAACACTAACCTAGGAGCTAAGGTAAAACATTTTCCCTGCATATATAATGTGCCACAAAGCGTATCTGGCGAAGTATTGAATAGAATCCGAAAAGCCGAGAGAGTTATAGGGCAATGTCTCATGTCCGTGAATGGTACGGGACAGCGGCCCGGCTCACAGCGAATAGCTCCACTGTTCACCAAAAGCAAAAACCACAGCCTTCTTATGCAGAACTTTTGGCCAATTACCTCAGCATTCGAACCTACGTCCCGACTGTAATGATAGGGGAACCGTCACGTGGCGGCTCAGCTCTGTAACACACATTTTGTGAAATACTCAACAGCTTTGCGCTAACGCTTATGGAAAATAAATATATACTTAATTGCCTTTTCAGTCACTTTGAAACTTTACATTGACGAAACGTAGAATGTGAAATGTGAACAACAACAACAATCTTTATTATGCAATAATTACAATCTAAATATAAAGGCAATAATAATAAAGATAAATGATCTCATTCATACCATATTTACAGTCATCATTCACTCGCTCATTCATACAATAGGACATGATTGGAGAAACTGGCCATTGCCAGGACTCTCACTGTCACGCGATTATAGCAGGTCACGAGGCCACTGCCGTTTCAGTCTCCGAGGAGGATTATAGGGATGAGTGGTGCAGTGCAAAGACTGTGCTACAGGATTAGGGTGGTTGGAAAGGCTACTGTGGAATTTCATAAACTTGGAAGGGATGAGTTCTAGAATGTAGAGTATATTAAGGTCGTTATGAAGGGTTTTGTTGCTGACGTAATAAGGGGCATTTACTATTGTTCTCAGGACTTTGGATTGAAAGGATTGGATACGCTTGATGTTCGAATTTTTTGCTGTCCCCCATAGCTCTATTCCGTATGTCCAGATTGGTTAAGGTATAACTTTGTAGATTAGTAGTTTATTTTCTATTGGGAGATGGGATGTCCTGTGAAGTAGTATGTACAGTTGTCCAAAGCGTCTGTTTAGTTCTTGTCTTTTTAGTCTCGTATGTGGGTTCCAGGTCAGTCGTTTGTCGAGATGGAAGCCTAAGTACCGTACTGTCTCGGTTACAGGGAGAGGAATAGAATTAAAATAAACTAGTGGACAAGTCTTGCGACAAAGGGTGAAGGTAATGTGGGAGCATTTTGCTTCATTAACTTTGATCCGCCATTGATTGCACCAATACTCGATCTCGTCAAGGTGTTTTTGAAGGTTATGGGATGCTATGTCGGGGTCGGTGGGATGACAAGACTGCAGTGTCATCTGCAAATGTGGCCAAGAAGGTATTGGGAGTAGAGGGGACATCAGCGGTGTATAGGTTATAGAGGATGGGGCCTAGGACACTGCCCTGTGAAACTCCTGCATTTAAGAAACAATATCAAGAACTGCTTGACTCCAAGTGAGTTTTGTTTAGTAATTGTTGAAAAAAATAAGAATATTTTCGGCCAGGAATTAAAAAACAATTTTTGTTAGTAGATACAGTTTTTGCCCAAAAAGTTTTGAATTGTTTTTTACTAGCTACTATTAATAGCTACTGGATTTAATGTGCTCTTCAAGTCTGGAAATATAAGCTCTTATATAATATAGCTTTTCATCAGCTGGGACTTGAAAGCCATTTAAGTCTTTATATTTTCATTAATTGTATTTGGTCAACACATAATTAGCACATTTCATGGTGCAGTGGTAAATGATCTTAAAATTTCAGATCGAGTTAACAAAGGGAAAAAAGACATTCAATTTACCAATTTGAAACTAGAGCCTTTCCCTAAAGCAGTCACTTTGCAACATAACTAAACCTGTAATGACTGTGAAATGGATAATTCCTTCGGCGATTAAGACACGACTAAGACTCAACGGTACGGCTATAACATAAACAATAGTTTATTTATTTATTCAGAATTAACATGGAAATAGTTAACCTTTTATTTGTTTATTATTAACACTATTTCTCCACTAAAGTATAAATATCTGCAGCTGGGTGGTTCGTCTTCCAATCTCTGTAAGAGGATTATCCGGCTTCGGGTATGCCCGCATCTCATAAAACCTCAGGTCATAAATCAAATACCCTCCATCCAATGTCCGTGGGATATGGCAGTCAAATTACTAAATTTTAAACGGAACATTTCACGCCTTATCAAAATTCAATTACAGATTTACAAGTAACAACACTTAAAGAGGTCGAGTATAAAGAAATCGTGTTCCATATATGTGATATCATTAGCTTAAAGTTGACACCTCTCCTTGGTCCATTAGATTCTCCATGAACCTGGCTAATGTATCGGAAGACACCCTGACACGTCTATACGTAATCTTTCTCTCTTATACCTAATCGCAACGTTTCCATAACGACTTTTAAATGTCTTTAGTGCCTCTACGTTCCAATATAATAAGTTTCAGGCCTGTTTATGTATTATTATTGTAATAATGTAGGGTAATAGGTTAGTGTTAGTGCTCCTGACTTCTACAGTCTTGGGTACGATTTCCAGTTACAATATAAAGATTTTATTGGGTCTCAAGGATTAAGTATGGGTTTACTCAGCCTCGTGAGGAAAACCGAGTTGCTTCCTAAAGGAACAAGTCGAGCAAACTTAATTTAGGGGTGAGAGTAACGTAGCCAAAAACCAACCACGCGTAATTAAAAACATAATTGACACAACAATTTAATCATAACTTAGTAGCTGAATATTTAGATAATCTAAAGTTGAAAGTAAATAATGTTTTTCAAACGATCCAGAGGAGCACTAGAGCCACAGACGCTCAGGACATGATTGGAGAAACTGGCCATTATCAGGAGTCCCACTGTCACCTATCTATAGCAAGTCACAAGGCCGCTTTAGTCTCCGAGGAAGATTATAGGGATGATTAGCGGAGTGTAATCAATGTGCCAGGGGATTAGGGTGGTTGGATAGGTTACTACGGAATTACATAAACTTGGAAGGGATGTATTTATATAATGTTTACTGTATTCATGTTGTGTTAAAATTGTTACATATACCACTTGAATCAGAACCTCCGTAAAAATAGTCTTAAAATCTGACAGAACAGAAAGACACTTAAACGGAGGCATACCAGGTACAAGTTTTGAACAAAAAATACCAAGGAATCCTTAGCAATGAACATAAGGTCAGATTACTGTTTGAGAATCTGCTAGAAGATCCAGATTGAGAGGAGATGGAAGAGCTGTCCTTGGCTGTATAAACGAACAACATGTGACGAAGTGAATCAATGAAAATACAATCTGGCAGAGCAAATATTTGATCCGAGTGTACAGTTGTGTCAGTTCTCAGTTGGGGCAACCACTAGTGTGCATAGTGATATTTTCTTAGTGGTCCACGTGCTATGTAAGTGTGCAAGTGTAGGGCTGTAAGTCACTATGGAGGATTATTATCTAGGAGAAGATAGTGCATCGTCCGTAAGTGTTAATGGCGTATACTCGTCTTAGATATTAAACAAGAATTCCCACAGTTGTTTTATTGTAACATGCCATATCATTAGAGTTTTGTATTTAGTAATAATCGCGTTTGCAAAAATGTGTCACGTTTTTATAAATTGCATTACAGCGGGTTTGTATTAAATTCTACATACATGAATAAGGATTGGTCCAACTTCAATGTGTTACCGCAGCATGGTTATTAATCTTATTTCTTAATTTTATTACATATGTCGGGTCGTCACTAGGGGGTGCCTGATCACCCTAGCCCTGGTGACAAGTGCGGATTGTTCGAGTTTATAACCTGGACAATCGTTCCATGACGGCGTTACTATCTGACTCCATTTATGATAGGTATGTGCCCCGACAATGCACTATGTTCAAAAGAAGAGTTACAGAGGTTTCATAAAGAATTCAAGAGAAAAACTCGCGAGGAGACTAACTAACAGGGCCAGGAGCCCTGCCTTAAGTACCCTCTCTACTTCCTTCTGGGAGGCTGCAAGGGTCTAATCCGGCGGCGGTTCACACGCACACCTGTGGCGAGGAACGTGACCGCCGCCTGCTTACCCGACCCGGGGACAAGCCCTGGAGGTAGAGAGGCCCCCAAAAGGGTTGTTAAGTTTATGACTGCCAGCTGGTGGCCCTTTCTCGTGTGACTTAGTTGGCTTCCACCTTTTATTGCTTAACACATTCTCAATGATTTATATTTGTTTATAATACATTTAGTTCATGTTATTCTACTTTTGCTTACAATATATATGCAATAGAGTATAGGATGATTTATCTTATGTAGTTAGCGGTCGCTAAAACTTAATTAGAGGGTTCTGGCCTCTGGGGTTTCCATAGTATTTACAAATATATATATAATATTGTCTATTGGTATTTAATTGAAATCGGATAATTTACGCTTTTATCGTTAAGTAAGGGGAATTGAAAAATTATTGACATCAATATGTCCTAGTAGTACTTTTACGACTAATTTCGTTTAGCGTTATAATTGTAGTTTTTAAGGACTATAGTGAACAAAGTAGTTTGCATCGTAGTACAGAAAATATTCAATTCATCCTGGATAATCCGGCGTTGCTCGGGTCTCGGTTATCAAACCTTATTTTTTGGCGTTACTTTGTACCTCAGGTCCGCACGTTTTGGGGGGCATATCTTAATTAATACGCAAATCTTAATTAAACCTGTTAAAAGGATCCATGTTTGATCTTTGCGGATTATCCGGACGTAATTGTAGCTCTCATTGTACGGGTTCCATCTTGTAAAGATTTTGACACTACTAGCAACAGAAGGCAAACAAAACTATTGAACCAAACGTCCAAAACATTGATGTTGAAAGAGAGTAACACAAATGGAAAGGTTCCATCTTTAATGTTTTTATTCCAGGCATTCATTTAAACAGGGCCGGCCTTCATCACTAGGAGGGAAATCCAGTTGGAACAATAACGGTAATTCAGGAAATTAACTAATTTCCCTAACCCTCCGCCCTTGCTCTTTTATCATCCTTTACTCTATTGGTGATTTCTTTTAACGACGGGGGGGGGGAGGGGTATCCTATTTTTCTGTGTGCCCAGGCGATCAAAGCCTTGTCCACCGACAACTATTATTACATGGTGGTGTTATTAAAGCAGAAATTTGAGTGACTTTGTCCATGGCTATTGTCAATTATTGTTTAGAGTTCAATTCAAAAGCTGACAAGCCTGAAGAGAGAGGTTTTACTTTCAAACAAGTTCGGATCAATCCACTTTCGTTTTTCTGTGATCTACAACAGTAGTTGCAAAAATTATTTCAATCTATCTGAGACTTTAACAAGATATATTTAAGAACGCACCGGATTTCTGTCTTCCCAACATGTATTATCTCAATAACGGGAAGTGAGTGAATAAAATAATAAACAAGTAAAAAGTAAGACCCATAGATCACAGCTAACCAGGTTATCTCTAATATTTTTGCTTTCTCGATTTTTCTTACAATAGACGTTGTGAAGAGGAAGCACAGCGTGCCCCGGGGTATGACGGGACCCTGGATCCCGAGGTATTATTAATAAATAGTATTGCATTTGGTTCTAATGTCGATTGACCAATGATACCACGTTTCTTGAAAAAAGGAGAATGTTCTATAAAAATAAATAATTGCCCAATATTCCATGATGATGGAAAGTGAAGTGAGAAATGGTGCGATTCGTAGCAGAATTAAATGTATATCAATTTGATGAAAAAGAAGGATTTGAGTATTTTGAGCCACTGATGACCTTAGATTTGTTAACTTGTACGTAAACTGGTTAAGAAATAACAAGATGTTTATAAATGATATGAATTGCCAATTTTTTTTTCGTGAATGGCATGTTTTTATTTTTACCTAGCTTTCCTTCTCTATTTTAAAGAATAAAAGGCCTTAAACTAGTATTGACAAATTGTTTCATAAATATAAATAATCTTTAATATTATTGCACCTTATATATATATATATATATATATATATATATACTTCTTTTAATATAAATATATAGCTCGGAAACGTATAAGTAAAACCTGAACGACGGATCTAAGAGGGTGGGGAGACGTGTGTTTATTCTAGGGGGGTTCGAAAAGGGGGGAAGTTGTGGTGGTAGATGGGGGGTAGGCTGGTGGGGGGAAGGGGGGAAGAAACTTTAAATAGCTAAGTTTGGGAATGTATTAGGAAAGCTGGAGCTGTGAATCAATACTTGCTTCCATTGCGGCTCCGCTTTCTGTCTTCATCTCAACCGTCACTCACAACTGTTTCGCAGTCCTCTATGGGAAATATTCGTCACTCTCTGGTCTCTGGTCTTAGAGTATTTTGTTGGGTATCAGAGAACGGAAAAGTAATCAGGTAGTCACGTATTATTCTTATTTGCTCATAAATTAATTGTTAATTGAGTAGGCGAAATAAAACCCGGTCCCCTGGTGTGAATAGAAATGGGCCGTTTCGCTCCGACCGAACTGTTTTTCCCAAATATAGGTTTGTAACATCGTACTGCGCATCTTTACCACCTATAAGTACTTATGTGCAAATCCATCACAAAACCACAATTCATTCTATAAACGACAAATCTTTATTATTATTTGTATTTATAAACTTTTTATTATGATGAAATTACAATCGGCCTTTACTTAATAGGCAATAAATAATTGAGATAAGTGTTTTCATTCATACCATATTTACAATTCATCATTCGTTCGCACATTCATACAATATTTACAAACAGCCCAGGGGCCTCCCAAGTCCACACGGTTGTTGCCTCCCTCGCAAGCGAAAGAGGAAGCAGAGTCTCGGGAAGTCCCCCACGCTCCCCACCAGCCACGTCACCGGATACGAGCCAGCGGAGGCTGACAAAGAGCGCGAGAGCCACATACGCTCAGGACATGATTGGAGAAACTGGCCATTGCCAGGACTCCCACTGAGCGCATTTATAGTAGGTCACGAGGCCACTGCCGTTTCAGTCTCCGGGGAGGATTATAGGAATGAGTGGAGCAGTGCAATGACTGTGCTACGGGATTAGGGTGGTTGGATAGGTTACTATGGAATTTCATGAATTTGGAAGGGATGAGTTCAAGAATGTAGGTTATTATTATTATGCAAAAATTATTAAAGACAATTAGGCATTGAAATCTTGCCACAAATATGTTAACAGTACGTATTTATGTCGTTTCTGTAATCCCCTTGTACTCGTATATTAATGATCGTTAATTATACATATATTATTCTATTTATATAGGGTAGATCCCGCAGGCCGAAATTTATATGTGTAACAGAGGACATAAAATCACCTGAACAATTAAATAGGCAAAACAAGGGTACATGATGTTCAAAGTCCGCTTTAGGCGTAATTTTTGGTAAAACAATGGATTGACATTTTAAGTCCCTCTACAATTACTAACCTTGGCCTTAAAATTATTCAGTTTTTGACTAAAAAAGAATAAAAAGTGATTTTTTTTTTCAGGAGGGGTTAGAATGAACAACGCAATTTTAAATCTGAGGCCATGACCGATATTATATATAGTGGTAAATCAGGAAAAAATTAAAAGTTATTGTTCACATCTATAGTGTGTTAACATTGGTTCTGCACTCAACACACACAATGTAACATTCACACACGACAAACAAGTGAAAAATTTCCGGACAGAACAAATGAAATGCACCAATACATCGCCCTGTAGAACACCGCAATGTAGTTTTTGCACGAGTTACGAGGGAGGCAGTTTATAAGGGCCGTAGCAGTCGGTATGGGTGGTTCCAATTTAGTGACTTTCATAATAGCATTTTCATATTAGGGCATCCCCCCCAAACCCTCAGTCCCACTAACTTTATTTTATATGTACACGAATTTAAATGAGTTTGCAGTTGTTAAATGGAGTTTCCCTTCTCTCTCGGAGGGTGCAAGAAACAAGTTGATCACCGACCGACCGAATTATATTTTCTGGTAGTTGTGTATACTCTCCTCTGTCTGTCTGCTTGCGTGTAATATGGAGTTATAGACCTCCTCTTTTTGGTTCATTCGGTGAACTCCGATAACTCCCTAGTCAATTCCAGTTTGAAGTTTACTATCTCGTATCCCGCACACGCTGTTATAATAATTCCCTGTGTGATACGTTGGAAAGTATCTGCCGCATTAACATATCAAAATGTGGTTGAATCTAGTTACGCTTGCTCTACAAGATAAACATATTTTGTTAATTAGACATATTCTAAACAGTCGCCCGAAAATACCCACTATCCTTTAAAATTCATTATCAACATAGTCTCAACACTAAATGAATTGGTTTGATCGTCTAATGAGGTTGTCTTAGATGGGAGGTGCAGAGTAAACAACTAAACGACATTTTTATTAAATGATAGCGAGAAACTGTATTTTTTAATAAAATATGTTTCGTACACATAAGGATAAAAGGAGGAATGATTTTTGCTCAGCAGTTTTACTTGAGGGGCCACATATAAAAAATGAAAAATGGTTTACTAATTAATCGATTACTTGGTAATTATCAATTAACTAGGGCATACAATTAAAGACCTCGGCGTCCTTAATCTGTGTTATGTTATTATGGGGCTTATTTGTTATACTACTATTACGAAAACTCTTTAAAATCATTTTCGATGACACAATGGAACCCTTGCGTGATGCATCTCGCTGGACTTTTTTTTTCTGATTCGCTTTAAGAATTAAATATATCAAAACATACTGGAGGCTCTTTCCTGTGATTATTTATACAAATCAAATCTTTATTACGATAAAATTACATTGGGCCATAAGTAATTGTGTTCATTGTTCTCATTCGTACCATATTTACAATTCTTTATTCATACAGTATTTACAAACAGAGACCTCTAAATCCACATGATTGTCACCTCCCTCTAATGCGAAAGAGGAAGCGGAGTCTTGAGACGCCCGCGTCTCCGGATACGAGCCAGTGGAGGCTGACCAAGAGTGCGAGAGCTACAGACGCTCAGTACATGACTCCCACTGTCACGTAATTATAGCAGGTCACGAAACCGTTTTAGTCTCCGAGGAGTATTATAGGGATGAGTGGCGGAGTCCTGTAATTTAATGTTTCGACCCTTTAAAAAATGTTTTTTATTTGGCATGGAGCGTTGCATGTTCAAAAGCGCTAAAACTTGATTGAAGGAAAAAGTTCAGTGTTTTTTCTTGATGACTTAACATTGTTTCTTGGAGGGAGGGGGGACATCATAAGGGGAATCAATAATAATAATAAGGAGAAATATAATTTATGTCATTTAATCAGAATTTGTTTTAATGAATAGAAAATTAGCGATGTCATTTATTTGCTGGAATATGTTTACCATTCTACACGAGTGACTATTTACATTTCATCCATAAATCAGATGAGTATACACAGGGATAGAGAGGAATATACAATGAATAAAATGTAAAATACAAAATACACAAGCCTCGGAGAGAAGAGAGATGTGTAGCTGAGGCCCTGAGGTTATTAATGGTGGAATTCTTCACTGTCTGCCGCATATGTCAGGACGATTTATACTTATCAAGATCAAAACAATCTCTCCAAGCTAGAACAAATTGCCATCTGACGTTTTCAAACTACACCGATCGATATGAAGCTCTTTGGAGCCCTTGTAGACTCGGATGGGTTTCAAACCGGGCGAGTGATTAGTCCTTTTAAGTCATGGCCTCTCTTAGCTCACTGGGCCCACTGTCAAGTAGATGTTAATAATATCGGGATGAGAATGAATCAGGAATTTCGTCATTATTAAGGTCGAAAATAGGGAACATAACCTCCTTTTTACTAGAAAAGAAATACAGTGACAGTACCAGGGTTCAAACCTGAAACCTCCACATATATCAGAGCTACCCCTGCCCGAAAAGTGTCCTAGTCTTTATCAAATCTCTTTAGCTCTTTAACAAATCTTTATGAGGTATAATGAGACCATAACTATTGCTATTACTCTTTCCTTTGGGTATTAGATAGGTAACTGAATTCTACTGAATACTTGAAAGTTAAGCTGTTTTAAAGGTTAGGCTTTCATCAAGCCTCCTCCCCAAAAAAATCACAAAAATATTGTAATATACAGTATTGTTAACATGAGGAATTTCGCATCCTCTCCATTCAAAACACATCTCTCGAGCCACTCAACCGGAACAATAACGAACAAATACTTTTTAAGCTCAATCGCACCTATAACAGATGAAAGTAATAGGACGGAATATAATCCCTTGAATCCGGGAAAATGTCTTTGTCAGCGAATTAGCGGTACACCGATTTACGCAGCCCTAGACCGTTATTTTGATGTTTATAGTTCCAGGTCAGGCGGTTAGTTAGGTGCCTGTTCCGTCTCCTTATAATTTTATCAACCCTTAATTTAAACAGAACCTCCTGACTGAACACAAAAAGTTATCCTTCTCATTCAATTGAATTGATGTGACCCTAATAGAAAAATAAGCTGGTTATGAATGTACATGACGTTTATGATCGATCGCCTTGGACAGTATGGAGAATCGCGATTGGCACTGGTAACTAACTGAATTTAAAAAATAACTACCCAACAACATGCAACAATTAAAACCAAAGATAACGTATGGTTAGACGTAAAATTTGTAATTTAGGAAGAGTTTAAACCTCCAAATTGTCTGTTTAAGATTTCTCATTCATTTGTAATTCAATCATAAAAAGTGCTTAATCCGCGAATATGTTTTCTGCAAGTATCTATCCGGTCACTCAGTAATCATTAGTTTAGGTGGACATAAAACAAAAACTAATTACCTTGTGAGGAGCAACCTGCCACCATCTATGTAGAAAATCCATTCCAGAATACCTTCACTAATGTTGTGACCATCACCTATGATTACGATTACACTAATAGAAGAGGGATCGTGTAACGGGTTTAATTATAATTCAATAAAAGTCCATTAAGATTACCCACCCGTGGTGGATTAAATGAATCTAACCAATTCTTACTGGATAAAAACCGAGAAAACGATAGTCGAAGATTAGGAACTGCGACAATAGATAACCGTTACAGTGACAGAACAACAAGCCTAATAGGAGACAAAAACAGACCGGAGCAGTTACACCGAGGTCTGATCCCGCCTTCAAAGAGAAATAGCCATTAAAATTCTAACTCCTCTTCCACTTCCATTCGGCTGTCTTCATTAAAGATTCATCAAATGTCAACATGAAAGGGCTTTCTCATGATCATTTTTATTCCGTTTTGTTTTGGATGTCAATCTCTTTTTTTTTTTCTCCTTTTCCGTCTTCCTCTTTGTCACATAATTTATATCTCGCTGGGCCATTTGTCTTCCCCCCTCTCTTGCTAAGGCAGAGACAATAGTGCTCAATCAGCCATCTTGGGGCTCTTGTTTAGCTGTCACATCTTCTAGTTAATGAAGAAATATCCTTTTCCGCTCTATTTAATTAATTAATTTACATTGCAGTTATACCCCGGGTATAAATAATATTGTCAAATAAATTTTAATTAAAAAATGCCCCATAAACCGGACGATAGATAGGAATAGCTAATGCACCCACGGCTGACGGGGCCTGTACAGTTATCCATCCGACCTCTATGTAAAGGTCAGGGGAGCCATCAACAAGGAATCGTTCGTTAGCTTTCGAGAAAAGAAGGCCGCTGAACCTGGCCGATATTACATTCAAAGGCTCTGGTTAAGGTAAATACCAACCTCACTGGATAGTGCGAACGTTCGCGAACGGCTCATTTGCATAAGTCGATGGGGGAATTCGTCGAGTTCATTGTGGCAACACCGAATGCCGGAGCTTTTCGCGTGTATCTACAACGGTATAGTGAGAAATGAAGATTACATCATTCTCTCAATAGCGAATTAAACTGATATCAGATAACGTAACGATGTAGATATAAACATAACTATTAGATCCAAATATCTGTTGCTTCACCATCTATTTTGATAATTATTTGCTGCCTAAAATTTATTAGGGTGTTAGCTTAAACACTTAAACCAACTCTGTCACTGAAAATTTTCGAAAAAATATACCAAATTATTGAGCAAAAAAGCACTTGTTGAATTCGGCAGGAACGATATTAAATACTATTATTGACTCTAAAACCAAATTTTTTTAGAAAATCATTTCATTTCTTTTTGTTGTATTATATAATCAGCATATTTCAAGCTGTTATTAAATGTACCATTAATAATAAATTTCAGATTGATCGCTACATTGTAGACTCAATAATAGACCGGGAAGACCCTTTTTTGCGACCGAATGTTCTGTTGTAATAAATTGTGGTAGTTGTTACGCATTCATTGTTGTCACCCACTATAAATGGAGAATATACTCTTTATTATAAATTAAATATTATCGATGTCTGCACTATGAATCTTGTCTTGGTTAAACAAACGCTACGACAAATTTGACGCCACGCCATTAACAGCCCGTCAATTACAAAGGGTATTCAAGGTAATTAATTTTAAACAACCAGCTGAATGTTTGTTTTAGAAATGTCCTCTCCACCACGGGAGGAAGGCAAAGCTTTGAAATCATCATTTATGTTAATTAGTGGGTGTTGATTGAATCATGATTATGAGTGAGAGCGAAAAGTAATTTCATGTTGGGGGTGAGCCGGAACTGGTAATAATATATTATTACAAGTTTTGATGATTATTATATTGAATTATAATTCAATAAACCCCGAACAATCGATATTCTATATTAGGGGGTCTCCTGTCTATTCTCCGATCAATATGAAACTTAAAATGTGAATAAAGTGCAATTAATGGATTTATTGGTTAGAACAAAATGATGGTAAGTACGAAAACAAAATTTAAATGCAAAAACATTTTGTCCAATTTGGCTGTAAACACATCAGAAACAGGGACGCTAAACTATTCCGTAATTTATATCTGAAGAAGACAAAACACTAAATTTAATTGACATTCACACCGCTGACGTCCCTTCTACTTCCAATACCTTCTTGGCCACATTTGCAGATGACACTGCAGTCTTGTCATCTAGCCCAGACCCCGACAGAGCATCCCATAACCTTCAAAACCACCTTGACGAGATCGAGTATTGGTGCAATCAATGGCGGCTCAAAGTTAATGAAGCAAAATGCTCCCACATTACCTTCACCCTTTGTCGCAAGACTTGTCCACTAGTTTATTTTAATTCTATTCCACTCCCTGTAACCGAGACAGTACGGTACTTAGGCTTCCATCTCGACAAACGACTGACCTGGAACCCACATACGAGACTAAAAAGACAAAAACTAAACAGACGCTTTGGACAACTGTACAGACTACTTCACAGGACATCCCATCTCTCAACAGAAAATAAACTACTAATCTACAAAGTTATACTTAAACCAATCTGGACATACGGAATAGAGCTATGGGGGACAGCAAAAAAGTCGAACATCAAGCGTATTCAATCCTTTCAATCCAAAGTCCTGAGAACAATAGTAAATGCCCCTTATTACGTCAGCAACAAAACCCTTCATAACGACCTCTATATACCATACATTCTAGAACTCATCCCTTCCAAGTTTATGAAATTCCACAGTAGCCTTTCCAACCACCCTAACCTGTAGCACAGTCTTTGCACTGCTCCACGCATCCCTACAATCCTCCTCGGAGACTGAAACAGTGGCCTCGTGACCTGCTATAATCGCGTGACAGTGGGAGTCCTGGCAATGGCCAGTTTCTCCAATCATGTCCTATTGTATGAATGAGCGAGTGAATGATGACTGTAAATATGGTAAGAATGAGATCATTTATCTGTATTATTATTGCCTTATAAAAGGCAAATTGTAATTATTGCACAATAAAGATTTGTTAAGTTAAATTGACATTCAGATTGTAAACTGTAAAAAGATTCTTATAAACTCATATCTACAAACATCAAATTGGTAACCTCAATACAATACAAAAATAAATTAAAATAGTAAATCAATATTGCTTTAAAAATATTGTTAGTACAAATTTTATTAATCTAAAAAAAAAACAACGGACAGCTAAAAAATAGACATAAAGCACATAATAGGTCCTCGGAGTATCCAACCTTAAATTGTTCGATCACGATTGTGCACTAGCCAACACCTACTCGATTTAATCTCGCTGCCCGGGTCATGTAGCTCTGGTTTGTACCTCGCTACACTGAGATTCCTCTCTCTTAGGTTTGAAGTCCAAACCTCTAAACGTACAGACAGAGAGGATAAATAACCAGTTTTAGGTTTAGAGAATCAGTCGGGAGATATTTGGACGAACCGTACATCAAACCATAACGCCTCGATTAGACCTACCTTCAGTTGTCGATGGTGATGAATTACTGGCGAGTGTAAGCCAGAATTCGTTAGTCGATTATATTCACACGAGAATCAGCGAGTAACAAGGGCTTCTAAAATAATTTTGTAATAAACTGGTTTTACCTCTAAGAAAGTGCACAACAACGAAATTTAAAAGACGGAGAAGCGAAGCCACAATATTCGGATTTGGTCTAGCCTGGGTCACCATTTGAGTATCTTAATTCATTTTAACTGCTAACTAACCATGGTAACTGAAAATAGCTGCAAAAAAACATAACAATTATAATATTAACCAGCTAAAATGTATTAAATAGAAAGTTTCTTTTGTTGAATATCGAACCTTTATTTTTTGCAACATTGTGTTGTAGTTACGGTATTTAATGTGCTCTAATCCATAGAGGAAAAATCAAAACTTTGAATCATGAATCGCTTCTAAGCTGGGACTCTAGAAAACTTAATGTTCAGAGAGAAGAAGCGAATTTTTTTTTCAGACATCAGTTTCGTGACCAATATCCCAGAACCCATGGACAGACTTCGAGATAATGAATATTGTTCAGAGTTACGACCTCCGCCATTATACAATATCAAGAGCAGTTCTATATGTAAGTAATATGTCCACAAGACCGGCCATTTGCAGAACTAATACCCTCAAGCTGAAATAGATAAAGTTAGAACTATAAATCAGGGCCATTTGTGTTAGATTTATCCCCTTTAGTGCTCTTGTGGGGTTGAGTCTGCTCCTGCCGTACATCATAATATAATTATCGCCATCATTTCTAACCTCCTTCCCTTAAAGGTTAATTATAAAAATAAATTATATTTTATAAATTAGACGTATGTCCGGTGTGGAATGGCCGCCATTTGTAAATCCCCCTCCAGTGCCTGTGTGATATATCGGCCAGCAATGGCCAGGTAATATTCAGGAATGTCCGTTGTAATATATTGTGTACGCTTGAATACATATTAAATACTGCAGTGTGATACGTCTCTTGTGAATATTGCAAGTTATTCATTCTAACGAGCAAATGTGGGGATATTATTCTACAAAAAAAAAAAGCTAATCCTATACAAATTTATTATGATATATAAATCACGGTCAATTTTTGGAAGATGCCACATGGACAGAATCTGAACCCTTAGCTGGTCGGTCAAGAGTCTGAGAACAAAGTCTAACATCATCACTCAACAACTTTGTATGTACACTAAGAACACATTCCAGTCGAGTGTGATCGCACAATTTCGGGATTTTATTGTCAGTGCCTCCTACAATGCTTTTTTGTAGTAATCAATGTGATATTAATATATCTAATTAATTTATGACAACTCGTTACTTTTTTATTGGCCTGGTTTTATTTATTTATAGATCTTTTTGTTTTGAATACGAGGTTTATCAGAGTTTTCATGGAACCTTGAAAATATAGTTTTATTCGGCTTTGTTAACTAAGTTTTAAAGGCAAAGTAGAAGTTAATTTAACTTATTATTTTCCTTTGTATAAAGATAGAGGACTACATAGATTATGCATCTTTTTGACTTTTGGTGACACTAATCGTGAACTCTTTGTATTTTATGAGTGCCTCCCAAAGCCTTCATAGCCCCGAGCATTAAAATCTGCCTAATAACAGTGACTAAATTAACATTTAGTACAGTCAACTTTAGCACGGCAATAGAGACAATTCCGCGTCCTAAGTGAGCTGCCCCTGAGACTGGCCAACTCTCAACAGCAGACCAGTCTGTATGATGGATGTGGCCATATTGCACTCCATCACTCAACGACGCAACCTCAACACAATCGAAACACTCAACTAAATCTACATTTATTATAAACATGCAGATGTTTACTTGTCTTACTATCTTCTTCTACTTTCCCGTTGCTACTCCCTCGCAAATATATTTCCAGATTTATTGCATCATTGCATGTTCCTTGAAGGACGAATCCTAGTAATTATCCATCACGCAATCCTAACAAATCAGTCTTTTCGTTTATACATCATAGCGATTCATATTATTTGTAGTCATGAAATTCTCAATGTTCTTTATCCAGTGTTTTACTTATAGATTTCATTTCTTCACTGTTTCTACCTACAGTGAACATGATAGGTCTGAAAGTAATGGTGGTCATGGGCTAAACTCGACAACATTAAAGGGTACTCAATTTTGCTCGCAGTTGCCTATTTTCATCATGTTCCAAATGCATTATTTAATGCTCCCTTCACTTTAAGAGGCCATTTAAACTTTTTTTATTTTTTCCTTGACCACCTCGGTCCTGTACTCCTCAGAAAAATGTGGCTACTTTGTCTGAGACCGTGCAGGCGACCCCTTTAAGTCTTAATGATATAAATGATGCCCTCGTTGGCGGAGTGTTTTATTATGTCCTTCTGAGTGGCTTCTACTCCGCTCATCTGCGTTCCTTACTTAGTGTTGATAACGACTGGCTCAACAATATCACAAAGAAGTTAGTTTTTAATAACATTATGATGTATGTCCTCAGTTCTAAATCTAAAGATCTAAGGAGGTGAATTCCAAGGATCATCTAAGACTTGCACTAACTAAGCTGAAGAAAACCCCATGATTTTTCAATTTCTTGCTTGAAAAAAACCAAAACAAGTTATCGTAACATATTCAGTTTGATGTTTTTGTCGGCATTTTTTTATTTCTGATTCTGAGGCCAGTCTTAGCCAATACATAAGCTAAATAGGGCTTCTATTTAATCCTGTCATAAAATAAAATAAGACCAGAATTTTTTCTTTCAGGGTCACATATCTGGACAGGGACCTGATCAAACAAACATACATGGTTTAAATAACGTCTTCCCACGTAGTTATTTATTTGTTATTTGCAAGCGCTTTCGCCATCCTATAGTGCCATTCTCAAGTACTCGGAATGACAGTATAGACCACTGAAAGCGCTTGTGAACAAGAAATAAATAACTTGTTGGAAGAGAAAAACTGTTGAAAATATACAATTTTTGGCAGGATTCTATTAACAAAACAAAGTTATAACAATTATTATATAAGCCTATGCCAAAGAATATCAAATTTACACGGAGTTCATTAAGTTCAGAACAAGTTGAGTCCGTATTTCTTCTGCTTCACCTACAGTCCAGCGGATTCACATCTTTACGAACTGGAGCAATTATAATGTACTGCTGACATAACATTTTTGCTAAGTATCATTGTGTAATCTTGCTCAGGAAACTGCTTCAAGTCTATGGGGAATATCACTTAATCTGCATTTGCAGTAAATTACAAGAGAAAACGTTCATGAGGGACTCATTCATAGACCGTACCGAATTCCGTCATAAAAACAAGGGTTGTTTTTATTTGCGCGAACTGAGCGCATCCAATCGCAATAAATTCCGCTCCTCTGCAATTATCAATTATAATTTATATCTCCGGACTACAAATACAACCCCCCCCCTCCACCCTTCCGTAGTGTTTCATTTATGATTTAGGATCGAAGAGGCATAGAGACAAGCGGAAACAAAGCAATGAGCCGGACGCGATATTGACTGATTACAATACATACATTGTCCGATATTCTTTATATTTCCCGGTTCCATTCACGGAAGAGATTTATAGAATTTTCGGCCCCATCCTTTATATATGATGTCACCCCACCCCCACGTATAAATTGTAAGGGCGGGGATACGGTGTCTCTGGAGTAAAGGGTGGTTACAGTTGGTACCTCTGATAGAGTTACGACTTTGTAGCTTTCATCATTGGATGTAAATTATAGCTATACATAAAAGTAAAAGGTCTAGAAAACTAAAAAAAAAACCTTGTGAGGAACACTGGCATTCCTAGAGCCCAAGCGTTCGTACCAATCCACTAAGATGACACAACATCAATAAGTCTTGTTTGTCCGTAACATGCCATACTAAAAATATTGTTTATGAATTAGGTCATTGGATAATTTGATCATCATGATTTTATTTTTGAAGGAACGAATTAACTAAAAATTTTGGTTTCAATTTTATATAATCGATTTTATATGGAGGATAAAGGGCAATGATAAGTCTGGCTCCCCCCCCCCACCATTCGAATGCCGATTCTACTAGTGTAGGACTTTTTCTTTGGCTAATACTTATTAATAAAAGTCGTATCCATTCGACAACGAATTTGACCATATAAAATATGTTATATTTTCATATAATCCTGTACCCAGAGTTGAACATCATTTGAATAAAAATTAATTCGAATGTAACTGATGTATATATTTTATTTATAATTTGTTATTCGTTAATTCTAGTTATTTGTTTATTTGCTATTTTTTATTCGTTATTTGATACAATTTTCTAGGAGACCGACAATAAATGTCATCACAGAAAAAAAGGATATTTTAATAAATATATTTTACACAAAATAAATTTTGTTACAGTAAATAAATAATCCGGTAACTTGTAATTCTAAAAAAAAATAATTCAACAGTTTTATGATGGAACCACCTCCTGAAGAACCATCCGTACTGTGATTGCAATGTTTATCATATACAAAATTTCTGCTTTTAGAAAAACTTTATAAAAACAGAATGTTAATTTCGAACAACAAATAAATTCTTTTCATTCGTCATTTAGAATGAAATTCCCCCAACACTGGCCACAATACCACAGGAAAACTTAAATTTGGAATCAAATTGTGTCCCCGCTGCGAGCCTTCAGTCCCCAACACGGTTTATCACTCACAGTGCTTGCGAGACTTCTCCTTTATAGAATTTATGTTTGTAAGGTCTTCCGATCGAAGAGGCCAGTCGGTGGAGCCCTCGACTATCTATCTAGGTCCGAGTCCTGATGCTGCTGCAAGTAAATGTTTTCTTTGACTAATACAGAGGGGTCCAAAAAAATGTATCCACTGTTTAAAAGTCCATAACTTGCAAACTAATTGACGGAGTTGTCTCATTTTTGGTAGTGTAATAGTTTGTAGTTCCGGCAATCGCCATACAAGCGTTGTATTGCGTTGTTTTGTTTTGTCAGATGACAGTCGCCAGATAGTTAGTGTTTTATTGTTAGTTGTACCTTATTACTCGAGTCAACATGGCTGGCTTAAGGCTTACATTTGATGAAAGGAAGTCTATTTTAAAGCGGTATTTTAAGTATGAAAACATTAATGAGGTTCAACGGCAATGGCGAAATGTGTATCAAACAGAGCCACCGACACGTTTAACGATTCGTCGCATTCGAGGCAAATTTGAAGCCGAAGGCTGTGATAAAGATGTACACAAACAGCAATCTGGACGACCTGTAACAGTAGAAAGTCTATTTAACTCCCATCTTGTGTTACAACAATTCACTCGCTCACCACAGAAGTCTGTGAGACAGTGTGTCCGTGAAACTGGAGTGAGTCGCTCAAGTGTTCGGCGAATTTTGATATCTTTAAGTTGGACTTTAAGCTACACTTTCACCAAAAGTGAGACAACTCCGTCAATTAATTTGCAAGTTATGGACCGTTAACCAGTGGATACATTTTGTTGGACCCCTCTGGAATTATTAACAGTTGGTTTCAAATGTTTATCTAAAACAACCTCGAGCTACCTATGGCGCTGTTTTTCCCCCCTAATGAAGATACAGGTACCCACCCACTTTACCAGTGCCCAGATGTGATCCAGAAGGCCTCTTTCCCACGACAAAGAGGCGTAAAAAAAATGCCTGCCCACGACTGTTCTCAAAACGGAGCCCATAGTCAACACGGGTGAGTAGGAATGAGCTCTAATTATTGATTTAAAATAATTTAGTCATATTTTTTAGAAATTTAAAGATCCTCTGAGGCGGGCATGGATGGGAATATATCCTTAAATACACCTGAAACGGGCGAAATGATTACAAGAGGAGACTTAAGTGTATGATTCAACGGAATAACATCAGAAATAAGGTCATCAGATTTTATTGGGACAGTCATAGACGTTGACTGTAAAACGCCTTAGATGACTTCAAACATCACAAGAGATTCTCGACAGTAAGCAAGGTACTAGGTGGAAAGTCCAAAAATAAAATTCACAATTAAGAGTCTCAAGAAGAGATGACATTTCCTAGGTCTAATGTCTAATGTCTTAGGTCTAAAACCTAACGCTTAATAAACAAAAATAACTCAAGTCTGATAAAAGAAGGAGCGAGAAATAATAGCTCAAATCAATTCTCGAATTAAATGAGTAAATGTAATAGAGATTACACAAAATAAACATGAATTGCCAAAGTTTAGAAACAAATCATCTATTTCTTCCGTTGACTTTTCAGACATTACCTGACGCAGGAGGATCCTTAAATTTACTTATCCAGGTAGAATCATGGTTACTGCGGTCTCTTAAGTTTTCGAAGTAAACAATCAACCGAAGAATGAAAAAAATAACTGAGCGATTCATCGCATTTACACAGTATCAGCAGTTCAAAAGCTCCCCCCCCCCAAGATATACTCAAGATTTATTTAGGACGGAGGGGGGGGCGGGTCTGTTTGGTTTGGAGGAATTAAAACGGTTCGATTTTGGCCCACTCAGCTGTTAAAGTGCTCCGAGATTGTGCGGCGCCACTTCTAACTTCTACACAGATCTTATCAGTTCTTCCAAACCGTTGGAGCTTCATTGGATCCTCGGGCGTTTGGATAAACCTTCAGACATTTATATCGAGGATCCAGTTAGTACCCAAGTTGGTTCAAGCAATATCAGTCATTGTATAACTTTATATTTATTTAGTTGATATTGGAGTCCATTTCCCGTAACATTCTCTACAACATTCAGCAATGAAAACCGGCAAAAATTTTTTTTTTTAAAACAACAATTTTTATTAAGATAAAATTACAATCTGCCTTTTATTAGGCAATAAGTAATTGAGATAAATGTTATCATTCATACCTTATTTACAATTCATCATTCACTAGCTCATTCATACAATATTTACAAACAGCCCAGAGACCCCCCAAGTCCACAAGGTAAGACCCTCAAATTTAGGGTAAAACACCGACAAAATTAAATTCGTTAAGTTATCATCCGTTGTGGCTTAGTTATTGGCTATTTGCAAAATGTCACATTTCAAATACTATATGAACAGAAATGTAAGATACGTGATATTAGGTGGAAAAGTTCAAACAGAATCAGAAAATAACAAATTGGCTAATGCCGAAGGATGCAGATTTATACAATCTGTAGGGAAGCTAAGTGCACATCCTTAAGCGATAAATATTTACAAGGGAAGTAACAAATTTTTAACACTAGACGTTAAATTTGTAATAAATGGCAATATAGTCAAAGTTTGTTCTGAAGAGTTTGTAGAGACATGCGTGACCTTATTTCCGTATCAGTGTGTCAAGTATGAATTTGGCTACATTTTTAATGTTTGAGGTCGCTTTCTAGTGGTTTTCTTTTTTTATTTGTGAAATTACAATTTGCTTATCCAGTATTAATAATTGTGATTTTAGAACTCATTCAAATCTTAAGGCCCTTTTACATGAGTAAGAATTTTGTTCAAAAACATTATCACGATATCATAGTTAGTATTTTGATTGTCAGTCACCAGGGGAAGATCGTACAGAAATTGGCTCCCTATTTTACACGGTAACATTTGTTGATCAGTCTTGTTCAAATTGACGATTAGTTTCCAGTAGGTGTGGCAGGAAAGTTACCTTACTTTTGAAACTTTCTCGTTTACTAGACCGGTCTACTTGACTAGAATCTTTAATCAAAAATTCCCAACATGCTGGAATATTTTGATCAAAAAAACTTATCAAAGTCCTTCTACACGATCAAGATTTTCGATCAAGTGTGTTTTTCCAAATTCTTACTCGTGTAAAAGGGCCCATCATACACAATTTCACTCACTCATTTGTGTAGTTCATACTCATGCCAATATGTACATAAAAAGTATTCCCAGGACCTCCCATGCTACCTCTAAGGAATCCTTTAGTAAAGATGGTGGAGCAACTATGTCCCCCCTCTGTCTTAATCTCTGAATGGTGAAAAACAGATATTTCTGAATATCAGGGCAAGAGAGCCATAGACGCTCAAGGACATGAATGGGGATGGTAGGGGAGACATTGGTAGTAATGTTGTAAAATGGGCGTTCTGACGTTATTAATATGTAAACGTCGGAAAATCTTATCGTAACCTCCACTGGATGTCCTAATGATTTAAAACTATTAATAACTTATTTACTAATTAAATGTTTGGAAATGTAAGCATAACAAAACTTTTAAATGGTAAAATCAACCTTACCAAAGAAATCCTTAATTTTGAGATGTCAAATACTGGTCTGAATGATTTTTATTGTTTTTAATAAAATAAAAAGAAACCAGAAAAATTCCTAACCATGTCTTATTTACATTATGAAATGACCCCTGCCTGAGATAATTTATTCGGTATGCGCTCATCTCCTGCGAGGACAGCCGCATATCGCAAGAACCACTTAAGTGGAGGTTTAAGATTTATCGTAGCGTTTAGGATGACTTGTGATGTGGCATTTTCATAACGGAGGGCATCTTATGCTTCTTCCTTGGTAATCCGTCCTAATGCAAAGAACTGACTAATGGCAGAGAGGCATTCCGCGGTTAGTCTAGAATAGAAAAACAACAAAACTAACGGTCAATCATGCTGATTTACTCATGATTCGTGACTTAATTGATTCATGACATATTTTTTTGAAAAATCAAAATCCCTGAATTGTACTATAAACGGTTATTGTCTAATTATTTTAAATAAGATGTACTCCACTATTTAGAAATTTATCTTTACCATGCCGTAATTGGTGACAACTTAAGGGTAATTTATAGTCATTACTGGGTATTATTATTTTTTTTGAAAAATTGTCGTTGGTAATGGTAAGTTTTCCACCTTACATTATTGTAATTTACTTATTAATTTTATAAATAGGAAAAGGTGGTTAGCCACCTTACCATTGTATTGTTGGTATATATTTATTATCTATAAATATTCTTTAAAAAGTAATAAATATTTTATTATTTTTACTCTTATAAGTATAAAAAAATCCATAGTGCAACAACTCATAGGTTAGGCCGACCGAAAGCTATCGCCTAAGTTAGTAGATGGAACTGAGGCACTAGAGCGTGGTTGGCACTAGGATGTTTCCTATAACATTCTCTTTGTCTGTTAAACACTTAGTAGTTACAAAGTAGAGGAGCTAAAAAAGGAAACCCAGATATCCGCTGTCTTATTTCATATACCCTATATTTATTTGCCGTGTATCAGGTTGAATGCCTTTACGGAAACCAGAAACAAACCCTCTGCCCAGCGCCTACCCAAAAAGCAGGTATGCTTCATACAAACTGGTGTGTTTTGCAGGATTGCCTACGAACCGGTCTCCGATGATTGAAAATTACCGTTGAGGAAATTTACATATACATCTGGTGGAAAATCTAGCTTTCCGAGAAACTTAACGGCATCTATCAGCCATAAAAGTAAAGCAGATAAAACACGCTCGAAAAACAAGGGGATTCAGGCCCACCTGCGTACATTAAAGTACACAGCCGTAGGGAGAATGATCGGGGTGGATGGAAGGGGGGAATCGAGGGAAAGCCAATATTTTCGTATTAATAGATAAGGGCGGCATTGAATTTTCATCCGGTAGAGATTATCCAGGTGGCAGTGCAATAGATGTTATCCGCACCAGATATGTTTACTCTTGCTCCGTCGGGAAAATTTTGGGCGGGAAATGCGCGGCAGGAATATCTTCCAATTAAGCCGGTTGATTTATTTCTCGTCAGGGGGAAAAGTGGGGGAAGCGATTTTGCAATTTTGGTTATACCGAGGTGAGGGGGGGGGGTGTAATTCGGTCTGGGTAATCGCAATCCGCCCCCCCCCCAGTCCTTTCCGATCCCCTGCATATCCACATCTCTTTTTTTTATTTAACGTACTCTGTCATAGGATGTCGCATCAGCGTTCTTATATTGATAAATGTTAAAAGTGTCAGAACAGTGATGTATGTTAGGTTGGGTTTTACATCCATGTGTAAGTTATCTTTGATACGAGTTGTGTAGACAACTTCTAAAAGAGAAAATCATAAAATGAAGAAAGTGTCGCTTTTGAAATAGTTAGGATTAGAGAAATATTCAAGTAAATAAGATAGTTTTTCTAGAATAAGAACTATTATCTATTAATTAAATCGAAATTTATTCGTGTCCTATAAGTTTCATTAATGCAAAACGATCGGAACAGAGCCATTCTGCAGATAGATATAAATGGGAGTTTCTAGTTGGCTGAATATTGACTAACTGAGAAGGATGGAAGAAGTCAACAAGTGGAGAAGATTAAAGATTCGATATAAATTGAAAATAGGCAAAACCCAATTATATTAATTAAATATATTTGGTTTTAAGTTTTTTTTCCATTTTATCTTTAATTAAATAATTACTAAGTCTGAACTGTGGGACAATGAAACATCGATGTTGGTTCGCTGTTCAGATAATTTTTTGCTGTCCGTAAAATCTAATTTTGTTTTAAACTAATTTTCCCCTAAGGAAAAAGACCATTTCATGGTTATCCACTATTCAAGGAAACTGACTGTACACAGGCGTACGTGTAGAAACTCTAAGAAGTAACAAAAAATATCAGTGATATAACCCTTTCTTATAAACGTTTCTTTCCACTTATTTCCCTCAGTGGCCCTATTTTTTTCCTTTTTATAAAACCTTTACAGTACCAACTCCCCCCTTCCATAAACGTATTATTTAACGTTGAGGCCTCAAATATTACGGAAATGATTTATATACACATGAAAAGGAAAAAAAAACGGTTAGGAACTTCTAACGCTTTCAGAGGAGGTAGGTAATATTTCATCTCGTCTTGGAGGATTCGATTCCTGCCCGGTTACGAGTCATATATTACCCTCGAGTAATTGTTAAACCGTCTAGTTAGTTGTTAGTTAGTGAAAATGTTTACTCGGGGCCTAATCTTGGAGTAATATAGCTTCTTGATTCAAATCCCTAGACGGATAATGAATTTATTCCATTTTCAAAAACATCAGTGGGTGCCAATTGGATAGTCCGCATTTACTGTCGCTAATGAAACTACGTGCATAAGCGTGGATCTGAACAAAAATAGAGTTCATTTATTTCGCAAAAGACGAAATATCACCAATACTCAGTGCTGAACAAGGAGGAAGCGCATAGGTAAAAAAAAATCACAAAAAAAGTTTTATTAGTTAAAGAAAAAATGAAATGATAAAGTCACAATTCCTACCCGTGGGATGCTTATCATTTAACTTAGATTAACATATATTAATAATTACAGGATGTGCTATCTAATCACAACGGTGTAAATTTTAATAATTATCAGTTAAAACATAAAATAATCAAATGAGTTCATTGTTTGCTATGAATATATAAAATAAGCGGATGTGTTTGTGAGTTTGAAATAATCGAATTATGGGCGACCTCTTGGAACGTTGCTTGGTGGTTCATGAACCAAGAAGAAGTTTACATAACTGTCATGGAGGTAAAATCTATCATTCGCATTTAGGTCCCCTTGCGTCTTAAAACAGTAGCCTCCCATTCATATTGTTGTAGTGTCAGTCGCTTTTTTAATAAAGTCATCTGTAGAGGTTCAGGCAGTATATACCTGTCAACAACTTGAAAACGTATTTTTCTTTCCTTTATGTATAACATGTTCATCAACTGTTTAAGCACAAAAGAGGCTCTTATAAAATCAAATCTCCCTTACAGAGATTGAATGTAAAATTGTAGTGATTTAGTTTGTATTATTGCGATTTGAATTGATCTCAGGCGATGCAAGGGTTTGGTATTGTTGTTTTCTGCAGGAAATATGAACAAACACTTATTTCTTACCTTAAAGAATTTCAGCTTTGCCATCAGCTCTTGTCACACATCACATTCTCAAACCAATAATCACCTTTTCACAAACACTGCAGCCATCATCCTCTACTTCCCTTTCACAGATGAAACACTATCCCAACATTATCGAAGAGCATCCCGTTAAGAGAAAATAAACACTGTTAGTCGGCACTAAATCGTTTTCACTGACTTTAACGAGGTTTTTAACCCAACTGAAAGAAGATGACCGAAAAATATGTGTGAGGAATTCAAGAGGGAAAGAGAATACCTACCTAAGAGAGGGAATCAACAATCGGCAGATGATTAACAACAATAACCCCTTGGTGGGACGTTCCTGATTTTAAAGTTATTCACTATTTACGTTACTTATTAATATTATTTATTACCTATAAATATTGATGAAAGTTAATTGTTCTCCATTAATTTAAATTTTAGAGGGAAAAAAACAAATTGTTAGAACAATTCTTAACAAAAACTAATATTTCATCCCACTCGATCTCCTTAATTACTGGCTCTATGAAAAATAAATCAATAGAGGCTTTCTTATAGAAGCTTTCATTTACTTTCATTACTTTTAAAAGTGTCTTTTGCTTAAGTTGATAATTCTCGAGATATTTGAGAAACCCCCCCCCTTCCTGAGGACTGAACCTCAAACGGGGTTTCCCCAGAAGCACGAGAAGCGAGCTCATGGGGGTACGTAGCCTGTAGTGCGCTTATTCCGGTTCAATGGGATTGTTGCACCGGTCAATGCACCTTATGTTATTCTGCTGAACTTCTTTATTTCCAAATAAATCAAAAGACAAGAAAATAAGGAAAACAAAAACAAAACAAACATCTCCTCTGATATTTACAATTTCTTTTCTTACTAGAAAAATAATTTTTTTTGAGGAAAACCGAAAAAAAAACTTCTAACTGCTCCTCCACCCCCCTCATCCCTACTGGTGGACACCTTTTGTATGTTGTACAGCACACTCCAATAAACTTCTGTACCAAAATCCAGAGAACTATATGAACTTCTAAAGGAAAAAACATGACCCTTCTTAACCTCATTTCTCCAGAATGATTTAAAAATAAGGGTCCTGGGTTCATATCCCTGTTATGCACTATACTTTTTCTCTGTAACTTTTATTATTTTTTAAGTCACACCAGTGTGATTGCATAACAAAACTAATATTTATTTATTGAATAAAAAACTAGTCTACATAATAATTATTATTATGCTTAGTGCAAAATATCTTATATTTTGTTATTGATACTTCTTTCTGGCCAAGGACGAAAGTTTAATGAAATGCATTTTACTATTATTGCTATCTTTAATCCTCAAATTCTTCCTTTGTACTGCCCAAAGTATACCATAAAATAATAATCAGTAACCAAATATTGTACATACATACAGGAATCAATTCAGCTCCACTCACCTGAAAAAAAAAAAAGAAATAATTACAAATATAAATGCAAATCATTGTTAGGAGAAATAGTTAATGAAATTAACCAATAGAATAAATCTATTCTAAGGTTGAAATCAGTTTTAAGTTTAATTATCAAAACTCTTATTGTTTTGTGTATTGTTCATGACAGACCTTAAATAATTGTTCTGTTATGTTCGCAGAGGAGTGAGAACCTCGACGTGGCTCTGTCAGTACCCAATCATGTTCACAACGGTTATGGTATGAACGAACAGGTAATTATATTCTTACAATACATCTCATCTAAAGTATTATATAACATTGATTCCAGGTACTTGGGTGTTAAACCAATAGTAGTAATATATAGAACGAGTTTGAGGAAGATCGAGCTTACTGAATGCATGCTTAATTGACTATACCTTCAGCAGGGCAAGCCTGGCAAAGGCGCTCCCCTGGGTAAGATGCGATCTCGATGAAGTAACCCGTAGTAGGCAGCGTAAACCGTAGATGGATTGTGGTAAAGATTCCCCTAAAGTCTGAAAATTAAATATGAGAAGAAGGGTGTATCTATCATATAGGAATTTAGGCAAATCAGGTAGAGAACCGGAACTCAAACCCGGAGACTTTGGATCTCCTGACATGCGCTCTCCCTCCCAGTTATCATTATCTAGTATGAACATAGCAAATCCTAGATGAAGAGAATGGATATGTGACAAACGAGTCACTATCATTTTTTTTTAGCTAATAACCATTGAATAATGATTTGTACGGTCATTTTTCATGTTCATACGTCTTGCTTGAGAAACCTTTTTTTTGTGTTGCATCATCAAGCTGGAAAGCACGGTGGTAAAAAAAGCAATTAGTATTATTTTTTCCATTTTTTATTAATTAAGGTTTGGCCATATTTAGATGTAAAGGTCAGGGGTACGTCGTTAATGGGATTGTGAAATATTAAAGGAATATTCTTTCAAAGCAGGAAAAGATTAATAAAAAGAAGAAGCATCGCTAAATAAGAACAAAACTAACATCGAGCACCCTTTAAAAACACATTTACTACTCATTAATTTTTTATTTTATTTTTTAGTATTATTTCAGTTCGGTCCGCGAGTAATTGTAGAGCATAAAGAAAACATCAAAAAGGAAAAGGTCTGCGAAAAGAGAGAGAGAGAGAGAGAGAGAGAGAGAGAGAGAGAGAGAGAGAGAGAGAGAGAGAGAGAGAGAGAGAGAGAGAGAGAGAGAGAGAGAGAGAGAGAGAGAGAGAGAGAGAGAGAGAGAGAGAGAGAGAGAGAAGGGAGGGGGAGGGAGAGGTGGAGGGAAGAAATAAAAAAGACGAGTCGGCTATAAAAACATTTCTCGTTTACAAAAAGGTTATTTTTTTCCCCTTTTCTAATTTCATCCAGTTCCACATTACAAATACAAATAAGTTTCATTTAATAACAGTAAAGATTTGCCTAAGTTGTTTGAAGGGTTTTAAGTTAACATCTTGCAGGTTAATTTTTGTTGTTTGTTGGTTTTAAAATGTAAATTAGCTCGATGGGGAGGGGGGGGCTTGTGCAAACTTATTTCAAATTAAATCCAAAGATCTATTTTATAGAGAAACTAGAGGAACGTTTGAATATTTAACAAACAAAATAAGGGAGTCTTCATACCTTTAAGCTTGATTGGAATAATAAATTTTCTCTTTTTCAGGGTTTCGTTAGTTTTTCGAAAGCCAGAAATTCTAACCACAAGTTCTGCCCCTGTGTCTGCCTTAATCAACCTAGTGACATGAACGCTCAATTTCATGTTTCCCAATACCGTCATCTCCATTAACTATGATTATGTGTCCGTAATTAATTGGAGATAAAAAAAAAAATAGTATTCTACCATGTTAAATAGCATATCAAATTAACGACTTAACGACGAGTTCAGTAATATGTATTTTACGGGCATTACCTACGGGCAAAAATTACGACATAGTGTATTATATTTTGTGATGTCCGAAATGTATGTTCTTTTATTAGAAATGTTATTTCTCTTTTGTTTAAATATCTCATTTTTTTTATTTTTTTCTGTGTTTGTCTCTTCTCTCTATAACACAATAAAATAAAAGACATAAAAAAAGTTAGCCGTATATTCTGGTCATTTGTTCCCACTTCACCCCGTCGTTAAGTGTCTAAATATCTCCACGTTTTGATTAGTAATATGCATTGGGTGGGAACATAATTAGTTTTATAGTCGTTAAAAACGTCATAAATGAACTCATAATTGATTTATTCTATTTTATTTGTCTAAGAAGAATTTGTAGAACAGGAGCAACATGTGCTTAGAATCTGTGACTGTTACCAGTCGCCTGTTACAAACATGCGGAACGTACTGGCAAGTAACACGTTCCGATTGCTGGAACTGTGTATAATTCTTCATATACCGTTACTGATTCCTATCAGCTTTTATACTTCACTGTTTCCATCAAGACCACTTGCTTCAGTGTATCTGTTTGAGTTAGTATTAAATCAAGCATTAATTCAAAGGTTTCAATTAATCTAGTAGAAACTGTAAAACCAATTGAACGATGTTGCGCTTTAAAATGTTGTAAGATATGAGTGTTAGTCAATCATGAAAGCAGTGAAGAACTACTGGCCATATAAAAATTGAAATTAACTGATCTACTTATATTTACATACATAAGTTATTTAATTGTATATTAAATGAGTCTAAAATAACTAGGTAGCATTTTCATATAAATAAAGTATCAAGAACACTTTATTTTATTTATTATTTATTACACCATATCAGTCACTGTTAAACGCTTTCTAAAAGGATAAAAAATAATAAAGATTAGATGTCATGCGAAAAAATATTTCGTGAACGTAATAACATTTCGTCACCTTAGAAGATACACAGCAATAATCACCTACCGATCTACGTTTTAGTTGGAACTAACTGCACTTGAAACAATCGTAGAAAGTTCAACTTAACCAAACTGTCTGTGCCTTCAGCGTAGTTACCTAATACCAAATAAATTTACTAAAACGTTATTCATTTACAAACGCGAAATTCGGGGCTAGGACAAATACTTATTAACTTTGGATAAGTTATCGGTACAATAATTAACAAATTTAACAAGAAAACGGACACAAAATTCATGAAACCACATACCTCCATCTGTGGTTGCAAGTGACTGACTGCTCCTTGCCCGACCGTCCTAAGTTCAACTTTGCGAACTTGTCCTTTCTTGCCTGTAGTGTCAGCTGTTTATGTGTTTAAGCTAATACGCAATTTCTTCACGTTCTTTAAGATATTCATAATAATAATAAATATATGTATTAAAATTTAAATTAAAATAATAACTTCACATACGAACATTTTTGAAACAACATAGATTTTATTAATTTCATGTTAATTTTATTTTTAAATTTTTTGATTATCCTGAGTTTACATGTGACTGGTTCGAACCGTATTTTTCCCCTAATAACAATTAACTTTTAAAATCATATGGATGATAAGTACAGAATACATCGAAATGTGGGTAATTTCACCAAATATTTTGAATACATATTTAGCAGCTATCATTAAAAGAGTTGCGTTATTTAATTCTACTTAATTGCTACTGTAAATGTGTGTAAAATCTAACAAATGCAAGCATAGCGTGTTAACTCATATATGGACAAAATCAAGGGCTGATTTAAATGAAAAAAAATATATGTGAGTTGTTTAAATAGACTCAATAAATAGTAAAAGTTGGCTGAATAAGACATTTAATTTCTAAGATAATTTACCGCCCTTGTTTTAAACGATAACTATCTACAGTGAGTAAGTAATTGCCATATGTTTTACTTCCACTGTATGAATGCAGGTCTTTGTTGAATTAATAAAGCCTTTATATGTGCACTTAGCTCAAAGATGGGTGAAAATTCACTTTCCACCTACGGATTTAAACATACAATCTTTATATCATGAAGTTCTACTTACCACAACACACAATTTTATTTTTTGTTAGTCTTTAAGATACACTTCAGATTCAGTATTTATAGATGGCTGTACAGACTGTGGAGGGTAGGGTTAAGTCTCAAACTGAACCAATAGCTCTGCAGCAATAAATAGAATTTTAATTGGGAATGATTTAGGTGATGATTACTATTTCTTTTTGGAGGCTAAGATTCTATTATTTCCCTAAAGTTATCGTTTATTGGACTGAATCACTACATATCGTTCACTAAAATAATGCAGTTGTAGTTTTACTTATCTTAGGATTTATAATGAAATAATATAATTTAATTAGTTGGGAAAAATCCAGCCGTTTATCTATTTGAGTGGTACAGATAATCAAAACCCGCGTTGTTCCGTTATAAATCTGAAGCACTCATAAATATTTATTGATGTAATGACATATGCTTCCATATCAATATTAAATTATCACTAATAATTGAATTGAATCGAAGTGAACTTGAAACATTAAGTCCTCACTGTTCAGTCCATGCAATTAAATGAACAAGTAGCTCACTTTTAGAGGCACGGCTAACCTAAGCAATTGGATCTTTGGCAAGCAAATGAAAATCTGCCATTTTATTTTATTATTTTAAACTAATGGCTTATAAGATCAGAATAAATTAATGCACCTTTTATCCGTGTGCCTAATAATGCTCCGCTAAAGTATGTAGATGAAGTAGCCATTACTTACGGCCTGTGGAAAATGTGAAAAGATTTCCACATCCCACTCTCCCGTTGTACATGTTTTGCTGACTCCCATTCAGAGGGACCATATATTAAGCCGTCGGACATTGAATAAGGCCGATACGAAAGATTAATGGTTCTATGTACTTGGGTATTCGGCGTCAAAAGGTCCAAAGAGCGCACGCCCACAATAGCACTCGCGAGACCAGCCGACTCTAGCCGAGAACAGCCGAACCCATAGAGTTACACATATCCGCCCTAATGGTTGCCGATAATCGGCCTATATAATTACTCCTGCCCCAAGTAAAATCTACCATTAATTAACATATAGATAAGCCCGTCATGATTAATGGCTTGTCGTTATGATCATGACTTCCTTTTAATCGACACGACGGGAATCGATTTGCTATTTTATTGTCGGTTTCTTGTGTTGTTTTTTTCCTAAACTATAAAATCGATGTTTTCTCTCATGGGTCTCTCTGTCCCGGCGACCGGAAGCCTAGCGTGGTCTAGACCCTTTAAATTTGACGTTACGTAACCTAGCTACAGCAGAAATATTTCCGTCCCTCTGGCCCTAGAAAAATCGCGTCATACATCCTTAATTTCTCTAGTGCCTATATGAAGGCTGTATTATGTACCTACTTCCCCACCCGTAACTTTCCCACAATGGGCGAGTTGTCCTGAGGTAACAGGTCCTCCACCTCCAGCACTGGGCCAATCACCTTCAGTATCAATGATTTTGATTTGTCTGTCTGGGCCATGGGCCTGAGTTTGGTCATCCAAGCTACACGGCAATATGAACGGACTGACAAAAAAGGGACTGTCGAAATTAAAGGTTTGAGGATGGGCTATGAGAAATTCTAATCAATAGATGTCCTATTTTTAAGTTTGTATCAGTCATCACGTTGGTGTAGCCTGTTGTCCTATTTGTGTATGGTACGAACCTTATTTTAAAAGGCCTAAAACATGATAATATCTGCAGAAACCCGAAACAATAAACACAAGAGGCACAACAGGTTGGTTGCAGCTTTATAGGCGACATCAAATGGTTTACAGGGCCATTTGTGGCCACGGAGGCACCATGAAAAGTGATCTCATAAAAATAAAGGCGTCAGTTACTCCTGTCAGGCGTTTGAGCCTCATTCCTTAATCAGGGGCATTTGTAGGACTGCTACTTGTCCCGAAGGAACTACTTCTGTCTCGAGTTTGGTGGTTTTCTTTGTTTTTTCTATTTAGCTCACCTATCTTTCTCCCAAGACGTAATTGTATAAATAACCATTTCGGGATTCGCAGAATTTAAAATATTCACCAGCGAATTGTAATTAGTAATTAGGTGATAAACCACGTTACAACTCATGGGTACGAGCATGCCACAAGCAGATTTATGAATATAATCATAAAGAAATACACAAACAAGTTTCGTTCCGAAATGTGGGTTTGGTACGTTAGGGACAAACAGTTTTAAGAAGTGTTATTCTCACTTAAGAATTGTTCAGCTTGAATGATGAGGAAATTATGAATATACCTTAAATTATTTATATACCTATAAAGAACAATTTTACAACAAGGAGATCGTTAAAGTTGGCAAAGCGGATTAATACCAATATACGGAATTACCGATTGAAGGAAACCTTACAAGACCCTAACTACTTGTCGAACACACTTAGGCTAAGCGGGATCTGTGTCTAATACCTGAGTTGCCTAACTTACTAATCGATTCGTCTTATCGAGTGTTAATTAGTTGTTGCTGAGTATTGAATCTGACGCTGGTTATTGGTGCACTAAATAAAGTAACGCAACATCCAGTTTGTGTACTTCACTCAATTGACGATAGTTTGGAATAAGCTCCAAGAACAGATTGTTTGGAGAAAACCCAATCATGATTATTTATACAATATGAATTCCAACCCAGAATAAAGGATGCCGCCAATGTAAATTGATATGAAAAAAATAAAACTATTGTTCAAGACTTTCCTTGAAGAGCTCAAAATCTATTCAATCAAGTAAGAAATTTAAGTATACGTCAAAAAGATATAATCCAGCTCGATATGAGACCGTGATATGGATTTGGTTAATTTTTTTCTGAAATGTTTAAGTGTTGTACACTTTTCAAAATGTATTTCTGCAAAGCGTTAATATTCTTGCTAAACTCATCTCAGGCCTACCGCTGTCTGATTTTTTTTTCCAAACGAGTTAACAAATGTTCAGATCTCATTCGCGGAATGGGGAATAACAGTTTAAACATACAACAGCCGTTAAAAATATATTTTGGTAATATGATAAATTTTTAGTTCCTAATAACCCCTCCCACATTACTTCTACCCCCTAAGCTGTAGGTTATTTTTTAAACATTTTTTGAAGTATTGTATAAATTTATTATCATTTACTTGTACGTACATAATTTTATCTTTCAATGTCCGTACACATCGTTTACTTGTGTATAGGATTTGCGATTCTAATGTGTACGTGTTAACTTTCCTTCATATATATTGGTATAATCTCGCTAATAGCCCTATTAGCCATAATTAAGATTTCAACTTAATAATATTAATGACCCTCTTTGAAAAGGGGCTATATTACAGAGCTAATGGTAAATGGACCAGGCCAGCGCCGCTGAGATAATAAAACCGATAAGGACCCAAGCAGATCAAAAGGCCATAGAGAGAGAGTGAGAAAGAGAGAGAGAGAGAGAGAGAGCGAGTGAGAAAGGGGGGGGGCTGTATAAACAGCTGAGTTGAAGTTAGTAAACCTTCTAGATATTGAATCTGAACCGCATATCGACCTCGGCAACGAACTGCCGGCGGTTTTGCAGATAGTTATGCAGGAGGCATTGGAGGATTATCCTTTACCAATGCTATCATCTTTGTGGAGGCTCAATTTGTTATTTGTTTCAATTAGTTCTAGACTGCCAAAAGTATAAATGAATTCTTTTGAAGCATAATGATCAAATTAAAAGAGGTCAACTCCATCTTGCTTGATTTCTTAAGCTTCATTAAATTATTATTATTGACATACACATTGAAAAGTAGTTTCTCTAAGAAGTTCTATTGATTCGTGGGAATTTTCGTCATCTCGGCCATAGTCGTTTAATAAAAATGTTTAAAACAGATTTTCGTTAGTTACCTTCTTTTTTTTAATATAGTCCACTAAGCAGCCAACATTTGCATATTCTTAATCACCCCTTATAATTATGATATTTGTAATTTGATACCTTTCATAATTTTTTTTTCACTACACAGCAATTAACTGATTAATGATACCCTTTATTTTTGATTGTATAGCTTTTATTTTAAGCATCATCATCAGGGTATTGAAATGGAACTACCGTGCACAATCTCCTCCAAAATTAATCACAGGTTGAGTTTTGTGGAGATGATTTTAATGACTTAGTGTCATTACAGTTTGAAACAATGCATATTATTTTCAGGGCAACAAGATATTTAATTTGAAACCCTAATCAATATGATAGCATTTTCTAATTATCAAGTAAGAAATTAATTAATGACCCATAATTGTGTTGTTTTTTGTGTCATCGTGTAACCAAAAGGTATCTCGATAAAAAATGTCCTGTCAATAGATTAAACAATGGACCAGCACAGACAGACCGACCCACAGATGAAGAAAGACATTCGAGTTTCTGATTTTTGAAGAAAAATAAATAAACGAAAGCACAAAACATGGCGAGTCTGCCGGTCCTGGGATACAAATCAATGTTTTATTACCTCATATAATAAGGAACTTATCAACTTATTTTGTAGTCGTTTTGATATCAATTAAAATCTTGTAACACAATTTCACAGAGGTATCAAATAATACAGACGATTAAATGTTTGATCCCCACAATAGACTTGGAGAAGAATTAGCAGGCCAGGGATGAGGGATAATGAATTTTACGGGGGGGGGGCACTTGTTGAACATCCCCATTGGGAAGGGTCCCTTGCCGCCCGCGGGAAGAACCCACTGAAACCGCCAAACCGTCGGATGAACCAGGCATTAACGAACTGCCTCCCCTCGGGGAACAAAGGCTCGGTGCTTGCCAAAGAGGTATAAACTCTATTTTATTTCTTTTTAAAACACCGAGGAAACAAGGCAGATTTGACTTCTTTACGATTTGCTCGAGATTTCAATGTAATACATTAGTTTATTTCTTTGTTAAGCACTGACCAATCATTAATGTACGAAAAAGGTAATAATTCATCATTTTATAATTATAACACTATTGTTGAGCTTTACGAAGTAAATAAATTACAGTTAATTATTTTTTATGGGATTTACTTTCACATAAAAATCTCATTTTTCTAGCTCAAACAAGGGTTGCACAAAACGTTCGAACAAAAGAATATTAATTTTTATAATAATAGCTAAATCCCCTACTAACATAATTTGTAACGTTTTAAATTAGTATGCTACTCATCAAGATAGTAGTTATTTTTTTCATTATTGCTAAGCAACTGTTTAAGAAATATCCCTTCCTTTTGGTCGTGCAGCTAAAAGCCAGAAAAAAACAGAGACACGCGAGAGAAAATCTTCTTCAGGAGAGAGAGAGTGAAGTCTTCTAAGTTTTTTTTTTTCCTGAAATTTGTACTCCAAACGATCATAATTTATTAACTCCGCTATAGATATATACAAAACTGTGGACGTGTATGCCGGACTGACACATTCGCCTCGATGTTTATTCCACGTTGGCATTCAACCGAATAGGCCATTGAACGGTATGAGATGCCCGTCAACCTCTCCGACGCAAGGCTCGAATAATTTCCAACCCATCAAAGTGAAAAGTTAATCAGGCGAATGAGAGACATCTAATTAAACTTTCCGAATCCCCGTTATGATTGGTTGAGCAGTTTCTAAGATGCACGACGTCCTCAAACCCCAGACCTAACCCTCACCCTTCCGTATTATTAATTTCGCATCGAGATACTTAAAGCAGTTTAATTATACATTTAAATAGCAAAGTACTGTTTCTATCAGTGTGATTTGGGGATGTTCTAGCTTGGAAAGAAATATTTATGTGTTATGACAGTAGAAAAAAAGTAATTTGCTATAAACAAATTTCTTTTAAATTTTTCAATTCCACTTATTTTATTATTATACTAATTAATTTATAAATTAGCGTGACTAAATTGTCTTTATAACGATTGTAATCCGACAAGAGATTAGAAGCCGCATTTTTTGAGTCTCTGGAATTTATTAATAATCTGGGAAATACGGGAAAACAAAATGTCAACTGGAAAATCATGAAAAAAACTGACACCTTAGCTCTTGTTTTTTACGCCCTTGAGCAAGAAAACCAACGACTGAAGATAGAAAACATCGAACAAAAGCGCCGAATAAACAATAACAGCTACCCTAGCTATTATGTACAAGCCACTAAATCCGTAAGTCTTTCACGTTCTTTTCAACTTTACTACACTGTTGTAATTTTTTTTTTTTAATCAGGAATAACCTAATGATTCAAACGATGCATTAAAAAAAAAAACTGATTAGTTCCATTAGGAAAACTAAAAATTGTAATCTAATTTTAAATATCTAAACCAACAAGGAATCAGATCTAGTTATGTTATCGAAAGTTTAAATAAATACAATTTCGGTATTATGACTTAGTGAAGAAGTTGAATCTACAGATAAGTATAGTGATAATAACGATGTGAAGCGAGGCGAATTGGTCGATCTTACAAAAACACAAATTGAGCTAACTGATGATGGTCAAGGTTTGAACCATAATTTTTAAGGAGACCATTGAACAGGAGACATGGAGGAATGCGTTGCTGGCTCTGGGCTCTTCCAGACGCTAGGAGACAACTCCTGAAGAGAGGATTCAGATTCGGCATTTACTGTACCAAACTTGTACCTTATTGTACCTACCAGTCTGATAACTACAGGGCAGTCATGAGGTGCTACCATTGAAACCATATTGGTCACTCCACCAAACATCGACTACCACCCTCTATGTGCTGAGGGCCATCCACTCTGGGGGTCTACTCAGGTTACAAATATATCAACAAAAAAAACTGACCAAAATCACAAAAACTGATGGATTTATAACTTAAGATTTTGTATATTATTAAAATAAAATAAAAAGATGTATTTTCAAATTTAATTATGTTTAAATATAAGTATTTGTGAATGTGTAAAAAATTTATGTTTTTCTTTACCAAAAAATCTCTAATGAATTTTAAACGTTAAATAATGTTAAGTTTGTTATCGTTCATGTAGTCTTCTGTATAGCGTTGTACGATTAAAGATTGATGTGTCACTAATACAAAAACCATCCGAAAAAATAAGGTTGTAGGATATCCTAGTAGATTTTCAATATTCAGCTTGGATATAAACGCTATAGGAGCCATTGATACAAATATAAATACTAATTGAATTACGGATAAGTCTAATGAAGACTTTCTCGTTTTTGAATCAATTAAAATTCATAGCCGTTAGCGCTTATTTGGGGATACACTTAATATTGTTAATAGTAATTCGCAAGCTGTGGATAAAAAAACTAACAAAAAATGGAACCGAACAATGAACATAATCTAGGAATGGGTGATATTGGCACGAATACTTGCGGACATTTGAACAAAGATGGAAGGTACCAAATCCAAATTTATAATTGTGCCAACTATTGACCTGAAAGAAGTAGCAAATAATTCCACAGGTTTAACTGACTGGTAAAAGACACCATTGTAACAGAAATACTACCATTACTTTGTTTGGTTCATTATTCATTGTTTGTATGTTTATATATTATTGCATTGCTTATGTCATTATTGTAAGAAATTCAACAGATCATTTCTGTGGCAGCCGTGAAAACCCAGGTATTATAGCATGTTACCTTTTTTCACGCCAGCCACAGATTTATAAAAAAAAATTAATGTTTGTGAATTATTGTGCATGTAGTATCTAATAGATAGAGTATATTCTAATAAAGAAAAAAATACTCTGTTATTACTACAATTATTATAAGCTTGAAGAACGATTATTTAAGCGAAATCGCCTATTTCTCGAGACTTTTAATACATTATAGTTACTATTATTATTAAATGGTGCTACAAAATGAAGAAGCAGTGGATAAAAATGAATTAAAATGGAATTAGAACATCATTTGACCATAATAGCCCGGCTTTATCTCACTTTTATGGGATCTATCAAATTAATACAGGCTGATGCCATTACTGGAGGAGGAAGGGGGAGTGGAAAAGGTTCGTTATGAAAGATACAGAAGAAGATAAAAGAAAAATTAGAGAATGGGTAGGAGTAGTAGGAGGAAGAGGAGGAGAGAAAGAGAGAGAGAAGAGAAGGGGTGGAAGGGTAGGGAAACCCTCGGAATGAAATCTTGAATATTCGTTCCCAAACACATTCCAGACAAAATAATAATAGGAAGGAAATTGGATTCCCCCCTCTACCCTCCCACCCGTCATGGCGGAGAGAACGTCAATACTGGGAGTTTTCAAGTAACAAGATCCAATTTGAGTTGTGTAAAAGTTTGTTCTGCCCCCCACCCCTCACTCGCGGGGCCGGTGGAGGGGCGAGGGGGCGTGGCCGGCATTAGTGTGTGTATGTTATTGGGGTGAGGGGGAGGGGGGGGGATGTCGCAGCGAGAATACTTAATCGTGCGGTGTACCTCTTTGGCTCACCACTCATTCCTCAGGGGTATTGTAACGAATTCCCGGAAAAGCATCAATACTATCGAATCACAGGATGTTTTTTTTTTTATTTTTAAATATATTACTTAGGAAATAATAATGATTGTACTATAGGCGACTATTTTTAACTGGCAACACTAAAGATATAGCATTAATTAAAAAATTAAAAAGTACTCAATATAACAAATGCAGTCAACTTGTGGGTAAAAGATCATTTTTAATATATAAGAAATACTACTGATAACTACAACTTTACCATTTAACTAAATAATATAAATTTAATTATGCTATAATATTTAATTGTGATTTTTTTTAGAATTTTTTCCCACAGCAAGAACATAATAATAATCCACTCAGTAAAATATTCTTGCCTTCGTCACTGACGAGCCCGTGTCCATCATTCTATCTCGAGACCTGCGATTTCACTTATAGGGTACAAGACATGACCCGACAAAATGAAAAACTCTGACAAATCCATACAAATTATTTAGGGTCTATGGAAATAGCCAGGATTTTTTTTTTTCAGACTGGGAAGATTTTAAGTTTTGGAGGAGAAATGAGTATTTTTTTCTTCAGGGGAAAGATTGGGAAAAAAAGCAATTTTAAATAAGTAAACACCCATCCTTAAAAAAATTATAATACAATACAAGCTATTTTACTTCAATTGTATAATTATGTTAATTACGTCATGTTGTATAAAACAATTTTTTTCGTATTTTTCTAATTTTGTTTAAGCCTTTTTGGGAGGGGAAGAGGGAGTTTTCCTCTACTCACTAGGTGATCAGAACGTCACTCTAAGTGACATCAATGATTAATATATTAATACCAAAATAACCTACTGACATGAACTTTGGCAAGAAAGTTACAAGTACAAATAATAATAATTCTACAAAAATATTCAGTGGTCATTTATTTATGATTACTTAATTTAGTAATTCACTACGCAAGGAAGAAGTACACTTTTCGGTTTACATGCTTGAGAAAGGTGGAATGGAAATCAGTGGATAGACCACCTTCTCTGCGATGAGTGGAAATCACATCAACAAATAATTTTTTTTAAATAATTTTTAATAATAATAAAAAACTCAAACTAATTAATTAATTAATGTATATTCAAAAAGTTAAAATATATCTTTTTCTTCTGAATAGCTTTTAATTCTAATAAAAGTTTATTATTTGCTTTAAAATAGTCTAGCCCTTGGAGGGAAAAGGTGGGGGAGGGGGTAATTAGGAAGTTTTTTAATTAGAGTTATAATCACAAAGTGGACCCAATTTGTGTAAATTACTTGTTGAAAACTTTTACCTCGCCTTCCTTCTGAAAATTCAATGAGAACGACGAACCTTTAGAGAATGAAATACTTGGGCGAACAAAATACAAAAGAAAAATAAACTTAAATGGATTACATACAACAAAAAAAAGTGTTGGTGGTGGGGATAGAATGGGGGGGGGACGAATGGCGAGAGAAGGTTCATTAAACATTCAAAAGGTTCCATAAAATGTATTACAATGTTTTTTTATATACAGGAAACCCTTTCAGTGAACCCGGTTGAATTTGATGAAAATATAAAGTGCTTTATGTTCTTCACTTCCAGTTTCCCCTCTTTAAATTTATTTATATCACGAAATGGAGGGGAAAAAAATTAAAAGTATTTATTCGTTCGTAGTGCTACTAAGAGCAATTATGAACTATTGGCCTCTAATCGTTTTATCAAGTTGATGTTATCAATTTTAGAGTCGTTGTTATTAGACAAACATCAAATGGACTCCATGAATTGACTTTTTAGACCGAAGGTCATCACTTCTTTGATCCAATGGAAAAAAAAAAGGACAGGTCAAGTGTGATGCACGACTTATGTTACACCTGCGAAATAATTGTAATTACTTTTTGTTGCTCAAAGGTCCATCACATGATAAGTTGTGGTCTTTAATTTGATGCCCTACTCAATATGGTAGGGAATTTTTTTTAACTTAGTAATGTGCTTGTGACCCTTCATGTTTTTTCGTGAGTTTTATTTTTAGCATCATTGAGTTATCAAATTGAACAACCATGCAAAATACCATGCCCATAAGAAATCACTGGTTAAGAAATAGTCGCAAATACGATGTTAGTGTCGGTTTTAATTGTGATTATTGAACAGGGTATCTTTAAAACTGATACCCTTCTACAAAATTATAGACTTTTTTTAATAACAAGTAATTATAATTAATGGTACTTTTATTATGGTGATACACCCATCTTCACCATCACTTTTGTTATATTGATTATATTTTTTCAGCCTACATGAAAAATGTTATGTCTCTAGCTTTAACAGAAAACTCACAAAGACGGACAGACACACAGGTGAAAACCAATGAAATCCTTTAAAAAAGGGCTGGGTAGTTCATGGATCAATGGTCAGTGTTTCGAAAGTGGCCTAGATATTTAAAAAGTTCGGAATCATACAAGCGCTGGTGGACATTTAAAAGAAAGTAACAAATATGTTAAGGAGAGGTGGGTTCGCTTATGGAGTATGAAACTATTCATATGTGACGGGGCGGGGGGCCAGTTTGTACATTTCAAGTGAAAAATATTAGCCCTATATTGATTATTAAAATAATATGTCACCATTCGCAGATCTATGATAAAGGGATTTTCGTACATAATAATTCATCATTAATTTCAAAGACATAGAAATATAATTGTAATTAATAATTATGAACTATTATATAATACAACTTTAAATTATTAAACATGCCTATAGTTTATTAAATAATGCGGTATACTTTGCACTTTGTACTGATTTTTCTAACTTAAACTCTTTCGTAAATTTCGATGTAAAGTAAATAAAAATCAATTCGATTATTTGCCGTGAGTTTTGATTCTACAGCATCTTTGAAGGTCGGTCCTTCTTCGTTCGAAAAAAGGTGATAAGAAATATTTTAAGTGTGTTGATCTAGGATTAAAAAAAAATAGATTTTTTCTCAAGAACATAATTTTTCTGCATGGAGAAGTAAACAAACTCAAAAATGGCAACTAGCACCACCGATCTAGTCTATTGTGGTTCTATACCCTACATGACATGACGGATTCACTTCATTCAAGCAGCTACTCATTTTCCCTTACGAGATTGAGAGTTACGACCAGAGACATCTACCGGGAATCTAACATGAGTCTCCGCAGCTAATATTCAGGCGATCAGACCACCATGCCTCGTAGGTAGATGGGGTACTTGCAGTACAAAATATATTAAAAATACACTCAATGCCTTTTTCTGACTTTGTTAACTTCTTTATAGTATAATGGACAAATGGGTGCGATTCCGTGAGTACTGAAGTAGACGTACTTTCTAAAGATATATTAAATGAACCTAACCTATCTGAGTTTAACCTGTAGGGTAACAATAGAATAGCAATAAAATTAATAACTGTTAGTAAAAATATCGATTTATCAATGATTAAATATATCGATTGAGATAAGTGAGTGAGGAGGTTATAGTGAGAAAAACTTAATGGAAAATAAAGAGTTTCACAGTGTGAAGTGTTTTCTTTTTATTTTGGCTAAAACCTTGTGCAAAGTATAAAGACAGCAACAATTGGTGACCCCAACGTTCACGATGTCGCAGAACAGAAGCGAAAATGGTGATGATGACGGCAAAGGTAAGAACATAGTGAACAAACCCAATTTACATGTAGACAGGGTAGCTATAAAATTTCCCCCGTTCTGGGTGGAAAGGCCCGAAATATGGTTTTGCCAAGCCGAGGCCCAGTTTGAGCTTTCAAATGTAACCCGGGAAGAGACAAAATTTAATTACTTGATAGCTCAGTTGGATTTAAAAACAGTTGAAAATATTTGGGACTTAGTAAAATCGGAGGAAAAATACAAGTATACAAAAGCCAAAGCAAGATTACTCAATATTTATAGAGAAAGTGAAGACCGTCAGATCCGCAAATTAATCAGTGGCTTGGACATTGGTGACATGAAACCAAGTCAGCTTCTTAGAAAAATGAAAGGGCTAGCTACGTCGGAAGTTTCTGATAAATTGATTAAAACTCTCTGGCTTGATAAGCTTCCGAGTCAAATCAGAAGCATTTTAACTATTACTGACGGAGATTTAGATAAACTGGCGGATATTGGAGACCGAATTTGGGAGATCCGACCACAGAATATGATGGAAGAGGTTCGTGAATCAAAACCCAACGCTCCAGACCCTTTTTCGTTTCCTCAATTGATTGCTAAGTTAGAGGCTATGGATCAAGAGATCAAACGTCTCGGTAGGTCTCGAGATACCAGTACAGCACCTCACCGAAATCGAAGGGGGAGTCAAAGCCGAGGTAGGTATAGAGATGGTGGAAAATATTGCTATTTTCATTTTAGATTTGGACCAAAATGTCGATCAGATAAATGTAAAACTCCATGCCAGTGGGAAACAGACCACGGAAAATCTGAAAAGCAGGGAAACTACAAGCAGCAGCAGATGTAGCGACCACAACTGTTGCTGAAATTCCTTTTGGCCGCACATACAGACTGTTCATCACGGATCGAAACAGCAAACAGACCTTTTTGGTGGATAGTGGAGCTGATGTGTCAGTCATTCCCGCCAAAAACAACAGGAAAGAAAAGGGTTCTGATTTTAAATTATTTGCAGCCAACGGGACAGAAATTTTCACATACGGTTCACAACTCCTCGATATTGACCTTGGGCTTAAACGACAATTTCAATGGCCATTTGTTATAGCTCAAACAACAAAAGGTATACTTGGCGCGGACTTTCTCCATAAATTTGGCTTATTAATTGATCTGAAAAATAAAAAACTAATAGATATTAATACAAATATGTCCGTAAATGGAGAAATTGCAGCAGTTTCAGTTGCAGATACTGTCAGCACTTTGCAGAGCAATAATAAATTTTTCCGACTATTGTCCATGTATCCGGAAATCACAAAACCGGCATATTTTCCACCACCTGTGAAACATGAAGTCAGACATTATATAAATACAAGGGAAAGCACTCCAGTGTTCTCAAAATCTAGGAGACTAGGACCAGAGGCGATGAGGATCGCAAAACAAGAATTTCAGATACTGATTAACGAAGGTATTATATCACCATCTAAGTCACAATGGGCCAGTCCGTTGCATTTAGTAGCCAAGAAAAATGGAACCTGGCGCATATGTGGAGATTATAGGCGATTAAACGCCATCACAGTTCCTGATCGCTACCCTATCCCTAGAATAGACGATGTGAGTTCTGTTCTCGAAGGTAAGCGAATTTTTACAAAAATCGACTTGATTCAAGCTTATTACCATATACCAATAGCAGATGAAGATAAAGAAAAAACGTCAATAATAACGCCGTTTGGCTTGTTCCAGTTTAATTTCATGCCGTTTGGGCTACGTAACGCTCCTTCTACATTTCAAAGATTTATCAATCAGGTGCTTCAAGATTTACCTTTCTGTTTTTCTTTTTTAGACGATGTGTTGATAGCTTCACAATCTGAAGAAGAGCATAGAGATCACCTTAAGGCGGTACTAGAGAGGCTGCACAGGTTCGGCTTGCGTGTAAACATGTCTAAGTCTATATTCGGTGTTGCTGAGATCACATTCTTAGGCTATCAGATTACAGCACAAGGTACAAAACCTGACCCAGAAAAAGTTAAGTCGATCATGGACATAAAACTTCCAGAGACTGTACATAAACTCCGTGCATTTCTTGGAATGGTAAATTTTTATAGGCCATACCTGAAAGATGCCAGTAAGACTCAAGCTATACTGAACGAATATTTAAAAGGAGCAAAGAAGAACGATCGCACAAAAATAGATTGGTCAGAAGAAGCCGTTAAACAGTTTGAACAGTGTAAGGAAGACCTAGCAGATGCAGCTTTGCTTGCCATACCTAATGCAAATCTTCCTATTGCATTATTTACGGATGCTTCGGATTTTGCAATTGGCTCTGTACTGCAACAGTTCGAAAATCAAGGCTGGAAGCCTATAGCTTTTTTTTCAAAAAAGCTCAACCCAGCTCAGAGAAATTATAGCACTTATGATAGAGAGCTATTGAGTATTTATCTATCTATAAAACATTTTAGACATATGATCGAAGGAAGTGACATTCCTATTTATACCGATCACAAACCCTTAATTTTTGCGTTTAAACAGAAAAATGAGAAAGCATCTCCGAGACAGCAGCGTCATCTACAGTATATATCCCAGTTTTCAACCAAGATCAGACACGTCAGTGGAAACGACAATAGTGTGGCTGATACATTATCACGACTTGATGCCATGACTGTTATAGATTATGACAAAATTGCAGCTAGTCAAAAAGATGATCAAGACCTTAAACTGCTACGTGAATCTGATACTTCCTTAATTTTGAAACAACACCCCCTTCCGAATGGACAAGTTCTTTGGTGTGACATTTCAACTTCAACAATTAGACCCTATATTCCTAAACAATATAGACAACAAGTTTTCAACAGTGTACACTCGTTGTCTCATCCAGGGATTAAGTCCACAGTCCGACAAGTAACAGCAAAATTTATATGGCCCGGTATTAACAAAGATATTAAGGAATGGGCTCAGGCTTGTATTGGTTGCCAGAGCAACAAGGTAATACGTCATACAAAAACACCAATAGGAAAATATGAAGAGCCAGACGATCGATTCAGTGTAATACATTTGGATATAATCGGCCCTCTTCCACCATCTGACGACAAGATATACTGCCTCACTGCGATTGATCGGTTTACATCTTGGATGGAAGTCATACCATTGCGGACCATAACAGCTGAGTCGGTGGCTCAAGCGTTCTACAAATATTGGATTTGCAGATTTGGCGCACCTGTTAAAGTTATTACTGACCAAGGCCGACAATTTGAATCGGAGTTATTTATAAACCTGGCTAGCGTTTGCGGTATAAAGCTTCAGAGGAGTTCGCCATACCATCCACAATGTAATGGCAAAGTCGAGCGCCTACATAGGACTCTAAAAGCTGCTATTAAAGCTCACAATTCTCCGAAGTGGACAGAAACCTTGCCTACAGTCTTGCTTGGCTTACGTGCGGCGCTCCGAGATGATGGAAATCATTCGGTTGCTCACATGGTATATGGAAAACCTCTTCGACTGCCAAGTGAATTTTTTGAAGAGAAGACATCTCGCATGGAACACGGCACTTTTCTCTCTCGGTTACAAGATCAGATGAATGCTCTTAAACCAATAAAGTCAGAAAAGAAGAATTCAAGAAGTGTATTTATACACAAAGATCTCAAAGTGTGCACCCATGTTTTTTTAAGAGTAGATAGAGTAAAGAAACCCTTTGAGCCAGCTTATGAAGGACCATACCTTATAATATCAAGGCAAGAAAAGTACTTCACCCTTCAGATCAAAGGAAAACAGGTGAATATCTCATTAGATCGGTTAAAGCCTGCTTACATTTTGGACCCTGATGACCCAACATGTAGGAAGGATCAACAACCAAGATTATTGACAATGCCTATGAAGCCACAGCCCTTAATGACAAGTCAGGATCTTCCAGCTTCAGCGTCCAGAGATGAGGTAACAACAAGAACTGGTAGAAGAGTCAGGTTTCCCCAGCGTTACCTACAGTGATCAAATGTGAAATGTGCCTCTAGTGATTAATATAGTTTTGTGTAATTAATATCGTAACATCCTTCATGTTACTGGGAGAGGAGTAATGTAGGGTAACAATAGAATAGCAATAAAATTAATAACTGTTAGTAAAAATATCGATTTATCAATGATTAAATATATCGATTGAGATAAGTGAGTGAGGAGGTTATAGTGAGAAAAACTTAATGGAAAATAAAGAGTTTCACAGTGTGAAGTGTTTTCTTTTTATTTTGGCTAAAACCTTGTGCAAAGTATAAAGACAGCAACAAACCCTTACACATTGACAACCGGTGACTCACTAAGTAAAAACAGCCTCTGCGTGATTTACAACAGGTCGTAAAGGTTTGAAATGCCACGCCTCGTGAAACAGGCAGTTAATGAACCTGGGTATTTATACACAACTGTTTGTTGTACATTTCCGTGAGTAAAATTTACGACCGGTCCGGAGACTGTAACTGCCGAAATGTGACGTTTCCAAGAGGAAAAGACCGAGCGTTCTGTGAGGCTGCTCTGGCTACGCAATCATGGAGTCGACAAACAAGAAGACGGTAGTATGTAGCAAACATATGGGGTTTCATCGCCGTGATTGCAGCGGTTGTCAGTCAGGACTTGCGCGCGGTGAGAATAACCACAAAGGAATCTTCAAACAATGGTGTAAGTTTTATTCTCACTTGCGGGAGCAAGTATTATATTTGTACAGTATACGAAATATACTCAGTATTCCTGAACTGTGGCTGCAAATGACTTTAAATCCAGACAGGATTGTTTGATCTGAAATATCAATAGTCTTGTCAATTGAAAATAATATATATTTTTTACTGCCTGGAATGTGTCTTTAATTGAGGAAAAGTTACATCTTTAAATCTTGACTGGCTTCTTTGCCATAGCTAGCATTACAGGACCGACTGTTTAATTTTGTTTCCTATTTATTATTTCCTAGTATTGCATTTAAACATAAAACTAATCAGTATTATTCAAGGGGTAGTGGAGTATACATTTAACATTTCAGATCGATTGAATCATTTCTTCGATAGATATACAGACAAAAGGCCTATTTGAAAGTAGAACCTCTCCCTTCTGGCATCACATTCAAGTCTTGTGTTTATTCATCACGATTTTTGAAGATCTTATTCAGCTAAAAAAATTGTTTGATTGAAACTCACCTTCATGCATGATTGAGAGCTTGTGAGACTTAAAAGCTTAAGAGTGCAGCTCAAGAGATTTCCTACATGTTCTAACAACACTAACACCTATTAACCTAACAGTTTTCTCTTATTAATGATTTATAACCTAACGATTGCTTTACAGACGTTTCACACTCCTAGTTTCGGAGATGAGGACTTTGACATCCCGCCGATCAACCCCCATCATGGCAGCAATGGTGGCCAGCAGCAGAGCCTTAACTACCACCCCCAGGTACGATCGGATTTATACATTAATACCAATTCACCAACGAGCTATCCTGTAATAAATAATCACAATTGATTGCAGATATCGATGCCGATGAGCCAGACAACAAACTCTATGTCAATGAGCGACCACTCTTCACCGTATCAGCCACTCTACCTGTCACCCCCCCATGAGCACAACATGAACCTCAATATGAAGTAAGTCAGGCCAACCAATTTTCAATAAAGGATTTTTGACAGTATTTTTCCTAAAAAACAGAAACCTACTACTTATTTGGAAGACCTGTTTTATTTTGTTATTCTAGGTGGTATCCCAAATAGTATAGTCCAAGAATAAATATTCTTCTGCCATTTTACGAACTGTATAGCCCTTTTCACCATTTTGGAAATGTACCATTCTGAGTTGAAAGTTTTTCTTAAGATTTACCACACTTATTACCCATCTAAAGATGATTTTTTTTTTCTAGCCACTTTGGTCCATAGAATTCTTTTCCATTCAACTGATGGTACTGGGTCCATTCCTTAATGATATTCAAAATAAGGATGAGCCAGATACAAGGTTCCACTGTTAAAAAGTCTGGCGGTAAAATAATGAATACATTTGCAGTGTAAGTTTAAAATTTTAATCGTGTGAACAACTTGTTTGAGATGTGAAATTGTTTAATACCTAATAATAATGATTCATTCTATGATTTCACTTTGTGGAGTCATGCTTAATTAGTGGAGAGGATATGAAAATTAAGAAAATCAGATGGTGTTAATTCTCCTAAGCTGTTAAGGACCCTCATGAAATCTTGTTATTGGTAAGGGATGGAACCCAAACTGAAAACCTCTGGTCTGGTTCCTATCAGGCTATACTCTCCCCTAATTCCTGAGTGTTATTCTGATTTAATTTTTGGAGCATGCCAATTTTTTACATTTAATTCTGATAAGTTATAAGTTACCCCTTGTCTATGTCATGAGAGTATCTTTCAAAAGGCAGCCTTCAAGAGTTCCACTCTTAGTGACATAATTATTTTCAGCGGTCTAGAGGTAATATGGTAATACTCACAATTAATTAATAAAAAACTATCACTAATAGCTGCCATTGCTTTGTCCACAGCGGCTACTCTGTACAACAGAACGGCTACAGGCTGCCCCCCAGCTCCTTACAGCAACTTCAGCACTACAGCATGGGACCGCCCCAGTCCACACCACCACAAGCCAGGCCCACACCATCTCCACAGGCAGCTATGCCGCACGAGGCCGCCACCACCAGCGATGACAGTGATGACTCCACACCACACTCACATCTGGTAATAATCTTAGCTCATGTATGGTAAAGTTTACACTCACTGGAGGTAATTAACACCTTAGTGCTATTAGTGAGTTTAAAGCCAACTCCATTAGTAACAAGTTATAGAATTCACACAAACCTCAGAGAACTGCTATAACAAGTTGGAATGGGATTGGACTGTCGACTTCAGGTTGCAACTTGGAAGGAAAGGTTGGACAAGTCAAAACAATGTAGACATAGGTTTTTAAATACATTTTGTGAAGGCAAGGTGGGCTAATTGATTTGGGATAAAAAAAATTTGTACTCTAAGTTGGCACCACAGGGAGTGAATTGAGCTTTGCCTAATAATTTAAATCTACTTTATACAGCTTTGAAAATTGTGAATTTGTCCCAAGAATTTTTTTTTTTTTTTTTACAGAAATACTTTTACTAATATCATATACTTTAGGTTGCTGGAATGAAACGACCATCACCGGAGCCAGCCGAAAACGGATTGGCTAAAATTCAGAAAAAGCCAAAAACTCAGAAAAAGAAGAAGAAGAGGGATCCAAATGAACCACAAAAGTAAGTCACACAAGTGTACAGTTATATTAAATCATCAAACAGTGATTTTTTTTAACAGTAAAATTGAAATTTTTTGTGATTATGATGAAGTTACTACAGTTTTGTTTTTTGTTTTTTTTCAGGCCAGTTTCAGCATATGCATTGTTTTTCAGAGATACTCAAGCCGCAATCAAAGGACAAAATCCAAATGCCAGTTTTGGTGAAGTTTCAAAGATTGTCGCTTCAATGTGGGACTCACTTGATGCAGAACACAAAAATGTAACTATTCTCATTAATATTTTTATTTGAATAAGACACCGTTTTCCAACAAACTTTTAATCTTATTCTCTCCATATAGGTTTATAAGAAGAAAACAGAAGCTGCAAAGAAGGATTATCTAAAAGCACTAGCAGCATACAGAGCAAGCCTTGTTTCCAAGGTAAAATCAAATTAAATCTATATTCGATGTTGAATTGTCAATGAACCAAGCAGTTAGGAACACACTTAAATTTCATTAGAAAATTTATCTCAGTAATTACAGATATAAGTGTTATTGTTTTTTCAGCAAACATTTAAATTGAATGTCCCTTAATGTAATCTTCTGCAAATATAATTTACTTCCTAATAAAATATAACTAAAGATATTTTAAGGATTGGTTGGTAATAGAAATTACATCTAGTTGAAATTCCAAAAACTGTTCAGATTTCCCATCATTTTATGGTATAAAGTTAGTTGAAACAAAAGCGTCATCATGTTTAAATTACAAATATATTCACGCCTCGATAATTCATAAATATTTCTTCTTTGGCAGGGAGGAGAACAGGAAACCATGTATGGAGGATATGGTGGATATGGAGGAGGGTACAGCGGATATTCGCCACCTACAGGGCTGCCTTCTCCACCCATGTCTGCACCATCCCCTCAGCACCTCATGAAGAAACCAACCCACACCATGATGCCACAAGACAATAGGCAAAATCAGACAACTCAGGTAGAGAATCTTATTATTTCCCACTAAAGCATTCACTGTCTTATAACGCAATAGGTAAAGTATAATTAAGAATAATGTTAAATTCCAAGGTTCGCTAAAATCTACCATGAAACTGTAGATCTTGTTTGAATATAATTGTTATTTTAAATTGTTTACATCTGAATAGATGGCGATTAAATTATTGAAGCTTTATTTAAAATCAAACAATGGTAACAAATGAAATTTATTTTTCTTAAGAAATTAATAACAGTAAAAAAAAACCTGAACTTTGTTAACAGATTAAATTTATATTAAATACACTAGTTCAGGAGAGTATATATAACTTTAAAGAGGGAAAGATTTATTTAACAAACAATTTTCAACCTTTAGTCATTTTAGGAACAAAATATTATTTCCAAACATTGTTTATATTTTATTTATTAGTATAATTTACCTTTTTAGGTTTAGGTTAGTTAAGGTCAAGTTAATTTTACTGATTATTCATTAATTTGATGATTTAAATATCATTATTTATTTATTTAACAAATTTTCTAGCATAAAATGTTAATTAATATTGAAAATGATCTTAAATAAATGAATCCTAGAGATCTATTACACCATTTCTTGAAAATCTTCCTGGAATTTAGATTTATTTAAGCATAAAGCGCAAAAAATAAGGCCATTGGGATAAAAAAAAAAAAAAAAATACAGATATTAAGTTTTAAAATTGACATAAGTACCTTATAAAGGGATCAGATTCACAATTGATGATATTACTATATACAATCATGTTATGCTATGATATATTCTAAACTCTCTTTAATTTGTTCCTAAAATCCATTTAGTTGTCTTTTTATCATTATTAGTGAATCAAAGATGGGCTATTCAAATTGCTAAAATTAATTCAATTAAAGTGCCGTTTTTAAATTGAATTTTTTTCTGCAAAGCACCGCCATCTTGTGACGTCACGGCTTCAGACATGCGCTCTGGCCCATCCCTATATTGATTCAATCAGCTGGGTTACAAGGGACGCTTTGTTTCTTTGTCCATTAAACAGTTTGTTTATTCTACAGAATTGGTGTTTATTTAATGTAAATTTCAACAGAGGAACCTCTGCGACTCTTAATTGATTCGGGAATACAAATAGGCGGCTTTAAAACATAGTAAATATCGAAGAGAGTGTTTTACAACTGGTATACTGCACCATCACTAAATGCCCTTTTGTAATTCTTATAAATGTATAGGTAATGATGAACCACATGGGTCAACAACAACCTCAACAACAAAACCAGACCCAACAGCAGCAGCAACAACAACAGCAGCAGCAACAACAGCCGCAACAACATATGCAACAAGTTAACCAACCTTCCCCCCAGCAATTAAATGCCAACAACAGCTATATGCAGCAGCAGGTGAATATCATTTAGTATTTTCACTATTTAGCACACTTCGTCCACAATTAATCATACATGAAAATGAAAATAGTTTTGTGCTAATCAGTGTTGAGGTTCTTAGCAGCTGTAATTATAACTTTCTTGGAGAATCATCCACTTTTAATTGGATAATCCTGAAGATACAAAAATGTACCATCCCTTATGTCCCAGTGGAGTTGCCACAGCACAAAAGTTATCCCCTTGTTGAATTATATACTATCAGCTTGTATGAACTCCCAAATAAATGCTGTATTGTATAATGTTAACAATTTCATAAATCATTGGAAGAGTCGAACGATATGGTTGGATTAATAAAGAAAAAATTATGTATTTTTCAATGTTTTTATCATTACCTTCGGTGCTTTTAGGCTGTTAGTAACACCTCCTAAAAACTTTTTTTTTTTTTAGCACTTCAGTAGTTTTATCCTCATTATTAAGTAGATTACACTTTCTCTTCAGTTTTTACAGCAGCATCTTCGACCTGAAGAAGAAAAAGTGTAATCTACTAAAAAATTTGACATCAGATGAAGATATGAGATAAGAAAATACTTAAAGAGGAACTCAAGGAAATCTGGTGTTGCCATCAGTCTTGTAGGAATAGTTAAACATTACCATACTAATCACCATTCAAAAAAATAAATAAAATTTATTTAATTGCACTGATTGAATTATCATTGAATACTGTCTTCTACTATACTATTTTCGACCAGTTCTTGTCGAATTGGAGCTCCTGCAATTGTCTGTTCAGTGGTCATGGTGTTACAGGACCCCCCCAACGACGGGGGTGAGCCAGTGAACGCACCCCCAAATCATTGCATCCGCGCTGGCTGCACCAACATCGCAGTAACCAACTCGGAGTGGGAGGACGAATATTGCAGTAACGAATGCGTCGTTACCCACTGCAGGTACCAATTGTCAAACAACGATTATTTATCATTTATTGTATATAGTTCATAATCTTTCTTCAAATGTGAAGTATTATTCAAAATCCAGTATAAATAAGTAAAAACAATTCCAACATTTTCCAGAATTTGTTTCAAGTTAGTTTCATGCCTATAAATACCAACAATCGACTAACTTGTTTTTAGGAATATGGAAAAAAATCATAATCTTTAAAAGAAAACTTAACTTTTAATTGTAGATATTTTTTGTATTTACTCCAGAACAATTAATGTACACTTGTTTAAATTAAGAAGTAAGATATATACATGAATGACATAGCTAGATCTTAAGTTAGTGAAACGTGACCAGCTTTTTTCATGTTAAAGAAATTTTTTTTCATTCAATTGCATTTTAATCATATTTGACCCCTTAAAGGTTTTTCCTTTCAACTCAATAAAAAAATAAGTTTGTTTTTACTTATTTTAGCGCTTTTCATGTGATGTTACTGACATATTTGATTCTAGTAAGATTATAGACATATATATTGAATGTTTAGCCAATAAATACACAAAATTAAAATGGAAAGGATTTTTTCAGGTAAGTATGTAGCCTAAAGCACTGAATATATATTATTCTGCTGTGTTTAGTTTCAATTCCTTTTAATTTTGTGGTTGGCTATCAGTGTGTACTTATTATTGAATTTTAAACATTTATTGTTTTTGCCTGTATTAATTGTCATTATAAAATTATTTTCAGAGACGTTTTTAGTTCTTGGGTAGCGTCTAATCAGAATGCGGCTGTGAAATAGACATTTTGTGTGGACCTTATTAGTGACCATGTGTACAGTTTCGGCGGCCATCGCTGTTTTATGTAAAGTGAAAAAATAAGCGTTGTTTTTAATTATTTTTATGTTGAATTGATCGGAAGCAAAAATCAAGTGATTGTATACCCTCCAGGTATATCGCTTTGGTTATGGTGAAGATTTTGTATCTCATATAATCTAACATATGTTATTATAATCTAAACTGGGATTTTAGTAAATCCTGTATATATGTATACATATATTTGTTTGTAAATACGAATATTGTATAAGAATATTAATTTGAAAAATTGTATTATATATATATATATTATCTTCGCCATAATCAGGTTGATATTAACCTTATCTAGTGGGCATTATTTTATGAAAATTCTCGCCCCGTATGATATGCATGTTTCAACCCATCTTGGAGTATAAATATATCTATAAATAAAAAAATAGTAGGTAGACTTAGTTGTTAGAGAAGTTTTATCAACAGCAAGGTGTCTATATAATACCTGACTATATATAAAAAGAAGAAAATTAAAAAAAATGCGTTTAGTATATGACCTTACAAATAAAAATTAACATATATATGCTCATCGTGTTGATTTACTTTCCAATTTTATGTATAAATGAATGAATCTTTGTATTAGACATGTATATGAGATATTTTATTACTGGTCAAAGTGCGACAGTACTCATACGAAAATTGTTATCGAGGTGGGTTTCGATGCAAACAAGACTTTGTCTTATCAAGCGTGTGTTGCTCTAAACACGAGTTTATTAATTTTTAAATATAGCTTATAAATATAAATATTTATTCCCTTTCATTTTTGTTTTCAAATCTGGTACCAATCCTTTGGTATGAATTTTGTTTGCATTGGAACTCACCTTTGAATGTTGGTAATTTTTGTTGTTGTTTTTTCATACAGATATAGGAAATGTATTAGTCTTTGAATTTTGAATTTTTTTTTTTTTTTTTAATTGTAACTTTAAAGGTGTAGGTAATTTTTTTTATATTTATTATGAGTTACCACTCTCATTTTTTTAATGTGTAAATTAAAAATGCTAAAAACTGTCTTCTTTTTTTTAATATTATTATTTATCTTATTTTGTTGATATGAAAATGTTAAATATGTTTATAAAAACAAAACAAAAAAAAACATCAATTTCTATATTTTTATATGTTAAAGAATTATGAGATACATTAATTATTATAGTAAAACTGTTATGAAATTGATGAATGATTGGAGTATTTAAATTACTGAAGTGATAAACCCCCCCAACAAGGGCAAACAAATGTTTATTGTGTGATTACGACAAGAATATGAACTTTAAGAAGTCCCTACACCTTTACTGATGATTTGATTTCTGATTCTTTTTTACACAAGAAATTTTTAGAAATAAAAAGCATTTTTTTTTTCATAAGAGATACCATTTAGATGCACAGTGACCATTTAGCAAATAGATTGTAAAATGTAAGAAAAAAATAAAAGGTAATATTATATAGTATTGTTGTTCATTACTAGATTCGTTATTATATTTATTGTCCCTCAAATCATACATAGATTCTTGTGCAAGACCTAGGTCATAAAATTTAAATTAATTTTATGTTTCACCCCACCTTTCTTAGTCCAATGTATTTTTGGCAACCAACTCTTATCAAAGAAATTACTGCCAAACAACAATTTAGACATAAGCAGACCAAATTTAAAAACACATTGAGAAGGCTACATATTTTTCAAGAAAGAAAACTTCAAATTTTTATCAGGTAATCCGCATAACATAAAATACACATTAAATTCAAAATCCCTTACTTTTATTAAAAACTGCACCCACAACAAAAAAAAAAAAAGTATGCAGAGAAGGATTATTTTTTCAAACAGTGAAAAATGTTAAAAATATGTCTTGCCTATGAATGAGTTACATGGTGACACTTGTTTATGGCTAATGCTGCTTTTGATTTAATAGACAATAGTGATTTTGGTTTAAAGAAAACCATATCTTCCTATCCTATAATCGTACAATGGTAAGTTGTAAATGATAAAACTACATCTTGCTTCTTGCTCAAATGTCTTATACCCTATAAGTAACATAACCAATACCACATGGGAACGAAATAGGGAATTTTTTTTTTCTCAAGAAAAAAAATATGTGATTGATAGTATTTGCTCTTCTGAATTCAAATATTATCGGTTTTTCCAAATCGCACAAGGTTTCCGAGAGACAGCCATTTATAATTTCAAACATTTTAATACTTACTGCATTCCTTAACTACACGATATTAAAACATTTTTTTAATAATTCCGATTTTCTGTTATGATTCGTATGTGGAGCATCCCTCTTGATTCGGATTCAATTTGCTTCGATACCTCTTTTCCATAGCTGAAATCTGATGAAAGTTCCCCTTCCTCATCATCACTATGCCAAGATTTTCCTGGAAGAGATCTAGAAGCAAGTGCAGGAAGTGTACTTTTAACGACATATTATAACCCAAATTTGTACAAGGTTGTTGACAATATCGCGGTAATTTTCCACCTTTTGATTTCCCAGAAAGCTTGAGTAACATTTTTGAATGCTTGGCAAGCTGCTTTCGCTAGCGGACTCAATAGTGCCTCAAACTTTTTATCATGCATTAGTTATCGTATTTGTGTACCCACAAATATTCTGTCTTTAATTTTTGCATCACTAATTATAGGAAACTTCTGTTTAAAGTACATTGTCATGTTCTTGGCGAAATTCTTCTTTAATCCTAGTTTGACATGTAACGGAGATAAATACACTGTTTTAGGATTACACAATGGTGTCATATTTCACATTTGTCTGTTCAGGAATGAGTTATTCGCATTTAGGCCATTCTTTTCTAATGGAATGTTTTTTTCTGTCCCTACTATCCCATTCACATAAAAAAAAAAACAGCACTTTGTGTAACCAAGCTGCAGACCGAGAATAAGTGCAATTAACTTCAAATATTCCATTCAAACACTGCATATTAAAGCTTTTCCAATATACATTTAATGTTTTCATATGTTTCTTACTAGGGAATTCACTGCTATTATGCAGAATCATAGCTTTTAAACTAACTTTAGAGGAATCAATGAACAAGCACCACTCTCTGTTAGGTTAAGTTCATTACTCATGGGAGTCTCTGAAGAGAAGAAATGTCATTACAAAACATTGGGCCATTTTCTCAAATTCAAGAAAAATAGTCTTTAAATTCAGAATGACAATCACGATAAGTACAAATCTTTATAGTATTATTTTGAAAAAGATTCCTTCCTTTTAGCCTGGAAGCAAGCATGTCAGACCAATTGTTTGGATAACTTTAAATCTTGTATCAGATCATTATGATTTTCTTGAGACAGTAAATGAGGCTCAGATAAACTGCTTTGTTCAAAAGTTGTATCACCAGAGTCTGTTTATTTTTCTTCCTTACTTCTACCAGACTCGGAAATCTCTTCTTCGTCTAATATCGCATGTTCTGGATGCTTTGGTATGGGCAATTCTTCGCAGTGTGGAACTGGTCTCATTGCAGTTTGCAAGTTAGTCTAAACCACTCTATGTTTTGATTTTGATGTAACCCCTTTAATGCATAACAAAAATTGTTAGGATGATTTAAACTAACGTTAGGCATTTTGTAACTAATAACTAATTAAAAGAAATAAAGTTGTAATTATGTAGTACACAATAATTGAGACACACAATGACAAGTCTACTACTGCCATCGTTCTGATAAATATGTGCTACACTTGATCACGTTTGTAAATATACAAGGGTGGTCTGAAAAGTTTCCGACCTAATAAAGATACAAGACGTTTTTTCAGAATTTTTTTTTTTTATTTTTCAACAGTCTCCTTGTAACTCTACACACTTCTCCCAGCGATGCTCCCATCTCTGTAACCCGTCCAAATAGTACTCGGCGTTTTTCTCTGCAAAATAATCGTTCACGAAGGTGATTGCCTCTTCATTTGACGAAAATCTCTGTCCTCCGAGCGCAATTTTTAGATGAGGCAACAAAAAGAAGTCGCTTGGGGCTAGATTTGGTGAGAAATAAACTAGCAACTATGTTACTTTTCAAGCCACTGATAAACTTCAATTTCTTATTCATCTTATTCAATTTCACAAATAAATTACATTAAGTCAAATACTCATATCTGCTTTGAAATTTAAAGATGAATTTTCAAATCGATATCTTACCTAAAGGTAGAATAAAAGAAATATTTTTAAAAATATTTATATATAAAAAAAATCGCAAAAACACTCAGGAAAAAGGTAGAGTACTCCAGATTGGAACAGGCACTAATTAAATTATATTATATGCTCAATAATAAACAGAATCACATTCCCGAATAATCTGACCCTGAAAAATAATAATATTATATAACAAAATAATAATACTAAATACAATTTCTCTGAAGTTCAAGAACTATCTGTGTGTTAGAAGTGTTCATGTAAAATATAATTTGTTAACATAATTATAAAATTTAATTTATTTCCTAATAACTACTTATTTAATTTCACAAATCAATTACATTAAGTCCAATACTCATACCTGCTTTGAAATTTAAAGATGAATTTTCAAATCGATATGTTACCTAAAGCTAAAAAAATATTTATATATCAAATGAATAACAATAAAGATGGTTTTTTATATATAGTTAATGGGTTTTTAAAAAGTCTTATGTCATAATACGAAATGAAAATGATTAGTGAAAAAAAAAATGGCTATGCATTCTGTGATACTGAAGACCTTAAATATACAAGAAAATCCACATTATCTTCAGTTGTAAATTAAAAAGTTTAATAAAATAATAATAATTTTTATTTTCCATTAAATAATTAAACTACAGAACAGGCTGAAGCCATTTTGATAAAAACTTGACTGTAAGTCTTTCAAAATCGTACTCCTCACAGATTTCTTAGCCAGCAACAGATCACATCTTGTTAATCTTTTTTTACTTGGTACAACCTTTATTAAAACTCTCTCTATATATAACATTTTTAATAAATACAAATGCTTTTATTTGTGTTATTATCTTATTTATTTTCTAGTTAGTAAGTACTGTGCAGTAATTTAGTCAAGGATATCATGTAATGTGTATGCAAAGTGATGATAAATATTGTCTACTCAGGTAAAGTAGATGAGATGTGGTAAAATTCCCCGGGGCAAATACTCATAGGGGCTTGGTAGGCTAGCTAGGATGCAAAGACAGCATTATTGTAATGTAAATTTATTAACGATAGTTATACAAAAAGGCAATATTCGAAAAATTAAAAATGATTTGATGTATATTTATTTTCTCCCACTCTGGTTACATTTATTGATACATACACATTATAAGTATAATAATTTATTCTAGAAGACTTTGTATGTTACATGGAAATCTTTAACATTCCCTTAATTTTTTTTTCCATTTTTTCATAATCAAATATCCTATGTTGTGGTTAAAAACATAGCATCAATTTTTATTGAAGTTACCCATAATGTACAGACACTTAAAAGGGGAAGTTGGCGCAGCTGGAGCTACTTAGGTTTTGAAATGAGGTCTGTGATACCATTTAATTAGTAGCATGTATAACAATAAATAATCAGAAGGGAGATAGTTACCACATTCAACACATGATATATATGTTATTATTGATTAACAAACTCTAGGAAGTTTATGAACAATAGCTGTGCCTAAGTAATACTATACCCATCTTTCATAGTAGCATTGTTTCCACTTTTATTAATAATTATTATTGATCTTAAGAATTATACAATCGATCTGAAATTGTAAAGGTATATTTAACAACACCCTGGGGAACACTGCATAAGAATAAATAAATTGCAGTTGAAAAACGTCCGTGGCATATTAATTAAGTAACCATTATTTCCCAATTAACATCTCAGAAGTTATTTTCGATTTATTTCTTGAATTGGAACACTTTAAAGACGGCAACACAAAAAAAAAATAAAAACAATTTTCTTAAGTTTACTTTTAGACAGTAGGAATTGCGTATATAATTGCCGTTCTGCCGATTTCAATCGGGGTTTTCGTTAAAATTTGGCTATTTAATTGTTTTATTTGTTTAAAAGGTGAGATGAGATGGTTTGACAAATAATGTGAACTAACTTTGATCAAAATACAGAGTATTTCATCCCCAATTATTTAATAAGTATCTGAGAACCTCACAGGGCTCACACCCACTTTTTTTCATGTGTCATTCTACCTCGAGCATCCTTTATTTCGTTTGTTATATTTCCTTTTGCATACTAACTCCCTGTCTAGTAGGTAGTTCAAACTAGAAACAAATCCCGCAATTACGAACATTCAGAAAATATTGCATTAGAATATCCACAATAACTAACACTTAAATGAAAAAAGTTGGTAATGTAAAATGCAAAATATGTAACAAATGATGAGTATTGTATGATGAAGACTTAGTACAGACCCTTTGTAAATGTTTTATCTACAATCACACAAGAAATTTCTTCTACCTGATTATTAGCATTAATTTGCAACACCTACCCCAACAACAAATCAAATACCTCTAATTTTTATAATTACAGTAATAAAATAAAGGAAACTGTCGGGTCGTCACGAGGGGGGTGCCTAGTTACCCTAGCCCTGGTGACGAAGTGAGGGTTGATTAATTTTATATCCGGGACAATCGTTTCATGACGGTCTTACTATCTGACTCCATTTTTGATAGGTATGTGCCCCGACAATGCACCATGTTCAGAAGAAGAGGTATAGGGTAGGTAGTGTAGGTAGTTTGTGTGGTCTTGTAATGACCACGAATTCACACTCGGTATCTGAGGGTAGGCGAAATACGTCCGGATCCCAAAGGCGAGTGTGAACCGGAGAGAGGCAGACTGAATTGCCGTGGGGAACACTGCTTGGTAAGTTTGCAGGGCCACAACAACGTGCTAGTTTTAGCGAGACGAAGGCAGAGATTCCCACTAGGAAGGTGTGGAGTCTGACTACGCCGGACTAAAACGTAGTGAGGTGAGGAGAGAGATGCAGAGGTTTTTCATAAAGAAGAAGCAATGTTTCAGAGTTTAAGCAGAGCAGCCACGAACCAAATAGTACCCAGGAGAATGTTATACAGGCCCCAAACCACCGGTCTTTAATACCCAGCTGGCTTCGTCAGTAGCCAATAAGAATCGTTTTTATAGTACACAATGAGGTTTTGAGTATGTGGTTTCCTTTGTTCTCTGACAGAGACGTGAGCGCCGGGAAGGGTCTCTCGGCGGCTTGGGTCTAGTACCTGCCCTGACAACTGGTGTCCCAGCTCACATAACTAATTGGCTCCTAGCGTTTTTATTGTTTACCATATTTACAATGATATATACTTTGGTAAAGTTATTTACATTTGTTTACAATATATATACAATAGAGTATGGGTGATTTATCTTATGTAGTTAGCGGTCGCTACAGAAACTTTACCTAGAAGAATAATGATCACTAAAACTAATAAATTCCCTAATAATGAATATAAGTATAGATATTGTGGCGTGCACGAATAGGAGTACAACTCAACTAATTATCAGGTGTAATTAATAAGGGGCCCCAATTAGAATTGGCGGTCTTTCCCTGTTTATTGTACTATCCCTATTAGGGTAATAGTAACGCCCTATATGCATAGCTCTGTTCCATTTATTTAACCTGGATCTTAAATAAAAAAAAAACTAATACATTAAGGAACTTATTCTATTCATTGTTTAACTGTGATGGACAAAAGCAGCTAAAACAATTACATTGCAGGATCAGTATATATTAACAGTAGAAGGATAAACCCAACCAAAACTTACACTGAAACATAGACCAAAGGGTGAGCTCCATCACCTTTACCCTTATTTTATAAATTTTAGAGTTTATACATCAACACATAAGTTTCATAACATGGCCTCCATCAAATGTCAAAGTGCATGCAATAACTTAAGGTTTGCGAAGTCATAAAACCATAAGCCAAGGGGTTTAGAAAAAAAACCTAACCAAGTGTTAGTGGCACTAATACTAATTTAAAATTTAATACTGCTTGTTCAGGATTATGTTAGACCGAGGTAGAAGGCCCTAATTTATCAGCAGATACCAAGCTTAAATTTCCAAATGAACCAGTGTTCAAAACCTGTTGAGGGAAAGGTGTCAATTAAATATAAATTCCAATGGATCGAGTTTGCGTTAGTATCGATTCTCAACATGTGATTTCGGTACTGGGTACAGCTGCCTGTTATCATTTTGAAATTTTAAGTTTGACGTTGATAACGATTTATTTCCCTCGTTAGATCTTTATTGACTTGACAGATATGGGACTTCTCACAGTCTCTTGTGAGTTAAATGCGCTGTTTATCGGTGGCCCACATTTAGGGTGATATCACCGTTCCAGTTAGGATATGACATAATCAACAGAACACCCTGTACTGGTCCTTTTTAAATATTTATTTTTCCTCATGGTAGTACGGTAGTAAGAATTTCTTACGATGCTTAAGGAAGTCATAACTAATATTATAAATAAATCTTTGGGGAAGTATGTTGAAAACTTTGATTCTTCACAGTTCAAGCTTGGAATTGGTACAGTGAAACTTATTTTACACTGTAATTGCGATTATTAAAGATTGTTTTTAAATTTTATTTCAATTTATTTATAGGAGATATTGTGTTTAAAAATTTGGAGCTCAAGCACAGTTGCTTTGATGACCTTGATATACCCATCAAACTCCTGTATGGAAAAATAGGTACAGTCTTATTTATTTCATCTTTTGATTGTCTTTAATTAGAGCCGTTATATGGTAAAGACGTGAATTTGTGTTTTTCTTAGGGAAGCTTTCTATTAAGCTAGCTTACCTACAGTTTTTTTCGTCGCCATGTACCATTGAAATTGATGACCTATACTTACTCGCTGTACCTAATCAACACGTTCAATACAATGAAGAAACAGAAAAGAAGCAGGCACAAGAAGCAAAAGAAGCTGAATTGCAAAGGGTGGAAGAAGCAAAAAAGAAAGAATTGGAAAAAGGTAGTCTTTTATTTTTTTATATTTATCTGACTTCCAGTATATTCCAAATTTCTGAACGTACAATTTTGTTCAACATGTATGTTTCAAGGAATTCGTCATTATTCCACTTTATTATTAGAAATTAATATATCTATAATAGCCACTAGATATAGCACATTGCTAGTTATGGTACGTTAAGTAGATGTCCAAATCGAACACATTTTGCTCATAACATTTATCATACTGTTCATTAATTAATGAATACAAATAATTACTCATACCTACGTTGATAATATTATCAGCAGGAATTTTTAAAACTCATTGTATACATTAAAGGCTATTAACATTATTGTTGCATTTATGATATGTAAGTAATGTTGCCTCGGAAATGTTTATTTTGAAATGTTTAACATTTCATTTGAGATAGTGCTCTATTTACTTTTGACCTGATTGAAAAAAATGTGTTATGGTTATTTAAACACCATCCCATATTATTTATGTGGGTCATTCCATGGGGACTCAACCAGTCGATTCTCTTCAATGATCTAAATGAGAATAGATTTTTGGATTTTTTTTGTATCTTGATGTATTTTGATCTAAATAATTTTTACGATTTGGAAAAATGTCTCTCAATGATGATTTTAAAAAACCTGCCCCTTAAAAAGTATTAATTGGCTATTAGTAAATTGAGTTGTAATAAAAAAAAAAATTTTTTTCTATCATACTGAGGGGGTAGTAATTAAAAATCTTAACATCCTAAATTAAAAATATGTAACATGTGTTGAGGCTTAAGTGGAAGACAATTACATAAAGCCATTAAAAAGGGAATTCCGGAAAGAAAAGGGTCCAGTTTTGAAATGCAGTAAAACAAATTAAGTTCTTTTAAGAGCATCATTAATTATTTAAATACTAACTGAGAGGATAATTCTCATGAGTCATTAACGTTTTGAAGAGTTATCAAACAACTTAAATTTAACGATGTTTACTTAGTGTAAATAGAGTGATGTATCCCATAGGCATGCAATCTTTTGTTTATCTTCATTTTTAAAGTCGAGGTGAGAACATTGGTCTATTTTTAGCCTTTTTCATTTTAACTTCTATCCCATGTAATCAACTACACAATACATTGAAAACATATGGTTTTCACTGAAAAACAAAAACATATTGAAAAAGAAAAAAGAAAATATGATGTGCTTGATTTGATACTTCCATACTTAGGCAAATTATTATTTTAATAACAAATAACGAATGAATAGAATTTATTTTTTATTCACAATTAACAAATAAAATGTTTATTCGTTACTTACAATTAACAAATAATTTAGAAGAATGGATTATTTTTAATATTCGAATAACAAATAGTTATTTTTATTTGTTGTCTTTATTCGTCATTCGGGTTATTGGAATTATTCAAATAAATAATTTAGAAAAACATTCTGTTTTTATATAGTTTGCGCTGAAAGCAGAAACTTTGTTTATGATAAATATTATAATCACAGTATTGATTATTTTTTAAGAATTTATTACAACTAACCAGATTTTGTATAAAATATATTTATTAATTTATTCTTTGTTATCTGTAGTGTATTTATTCTCCCTCTCCTGGAAAATAGTATCAAATAGTGAATAAAAAGTAACAAATAAAGGAGAGAATAAACAATAAAATCAAATTAATGAATAATGAATTAGCAACAAATATCAAATAACGAATAAAAAGATTTTTGTTAGTTATATTCGAAAAATTCCTATGTATGTTACATAGTTCAGTACAGATTCAACACACAAACATTGATACCTATTTGAATCTGAGATATTTTACAAAATACAGAACTACTATTATAAAAAGGTCATGGCAACCTGAGCATGTTAATTAGTTATCTGTTCTATTTGTATTTAAGATCAGATGTCAGGTATCCCAAAGAAGTGGATCTTGTGTATGCTGGTGCATGGAGAACTACATGGTAGGAGAAGAAGAAAAGTGCATAATACAATAAAAAAGTAAGTCCTAAGAAGCCTCAGGAAAACTAAGATGATTAATTTAAAATTCAGGTTGCCATTTCCTTTTTTGCATTAAGACAGCGAATTGAGAATTAATGGAGGGAGCTAAGTAATCATCATGTAAACGTGAGACCTTACTTACCCATGAGTGAATTTCCAAGGAATTAGTTATCTGAATCAAGCTCTAGTATTTATTTTGTTTATGAGCCTAAGTATCACTAAGTTTAAAGTGATTGAGTCAAGCTAATTTCTCTTCTATCATCAGAGTCATTCTTCTCAAGACAAAACCATCCCAAATGAATGCACTTGTTGTCTAAGGAGGGATAAGAAATGTTTTTATCACAACTTTAGCCAAGCCGTGTGAAACATTTTAGTGCTATTTACATGATTTGTTGAACATTAAAAAGACAATAAAACTAATATATTTTTTAATGAGTTAGTACGTGAATGTAATATTTTATTATACCATATAATGTGTATTCCAATCAGCACCAAATTATATAATATTTTAAAATCCGATCCTTTTTCTTCTTTGCTGGCCGTCCTTAATAATGGAATAGAAAAACAAAAGGTTGGGGATGAAAGCAAAATGTTTCACCTCAGGTCCTCCTAGCTACCCCACAGCGACCGGTTGGCTGGGGTCAGATCAGCTTCCTCTTCTCTAGCATCACAGGACCAAAGGATGTGCTTTGAGGTCTGATTTCTGCAGTCAGAGGAAAGTTTCAACAATGCTCTACTTTTTGCACTGATGGGCCCTCATTCTATTGTGGTTAGTTCTGAAATGAACGAAGAATCATTATTTGACCCTCTTGAATAGATTAATAAAAATCATCAGAACTATGATGTGGATACTCACTGATACCTTTTTGTCTAATGAGAAATAAATAATTAGATTCCACAGTTTTTTTTCTAGTTTTATCACTTTCGGATTGGATTCATTACTTGGTATTTCATGAAATAAAGGTCCCACAGAGAACCAGAGACTGCCATTTGATTATCATGGTTACAAGTTAATTTATTATATTAGCATCTTATTTTTTATGATAAAATTTGTTATAACAAAATGATTGAGTATCAGTTTAGATAAAAGAACTGATTTTGGCTTTCAGGTACAGAATGTTTGGGAAAATGTTTTAGTAATATTACCTGACAGTTTATGATTTAATTATCAAATACATTTAGGTAATTGGAGTGGTGGCTTCATTCAGAAAATCTTTTCATTACTTACGTATGGATGTGAAGATTGGAAAAATTCAGAGAATTACAAAGAACTGAAAAAGAAAATGCAACAGACCTTTTGTCATGGTTATTATATTTTTTTCTGTAGTAAACTGCGTATCCATAATATTAATAAACACTTGATCCTTTCCTAGATCATCCATATCAGTCTAGAAAATTTCGAAAGGTATCAAAAACATAAATATTGCTAGCAATATCGATAGTATTCTTTATAAGATTCTTATCTGGTGCCGTAGGTGCTATCACTGTTTAAAAGTCTCTTTGTGTGATAACAACAAAAAATTCAAGTCAAGTGTGATTCATCACACAATTCAAAGATTTTGGTGCAAGGATAAAAACATAAGGGATTCTGGTTTACTATCAGTTAAAAAACAACTATAAAACTAAAAAATAAGTACTGTAATAAATTGCAACAGCAATATAAAGTGCACAACTGCATAGTGAGTGTGGTCATTTCTTCAAAATAGTACAGTACCTTTATTATTCGTTACGTCAGTACATAAAATAAAAATTTACTATCTTATGTCATCCCTAATCCGAAAATGATTTGTCTACATGATTGGTTTGAAAGAAGTTCGTTGATAATTATCCATGCTTATAAATCCTTACTTTCTTGTGAAACCATAAGATTGTCCTGAAAATTAAAATTCATTAAGAGTAACTAAATAACATTTAATTATTTTTCTAATGGCTCTAGTTAATGTGGCTATGAAAGAGCTATCACCTATAGAATCTTATAAAAAGAATATTATAAGAAATAAATGAATATTTATCAATTTTCTTTGTAAAAAACTATTTTAGTCTCTATTATGTTCCTGAAAGCCATATGAGTCAAAATCATATATAATTAATCTAAGGCAACCCACCCATTTTATCAATGATGCTAAAACACTGGGACAAGCAAAACTTATTTTCTGTCAGTTCTTGTTATATTTTTAAAATAACTGTTTACTAATATCTCTACGTGATTTTATTTTGAAATACCAATGAATGGCTGACGAATATTTTCGTTTAATTTGTTCTGTTTTATTCTTTTACCACTTATCTCAACAACAGTCAATACTGTACTATCATACCTAAGAGGATTCCTAAGCTAAAAAAAATGTTAGTTGATCCTGAAGGGAGAGATTACTTTAAACAAGGATGTGGCAATCCACATGTCTATGTGTTCTACGATAACAACAATTAATGATCTAATTTGACTGAAATTGTAGAAGTATATGCACTAGCATCCCATCTACACAGTATATGTTTTGGCTTTGATATAATTGATTATTATAAAAAATTATTTACTTAATTGATTGATTTTATTGGTAAAATGAGAGTTTTTATATTATTAGTTGGTCATGTAGATGTGGGCTCTACTTTAGTAAAAACTGATCAACATCAGTCTTGACTCCTGTGGCTTGTCGGAATTAAATTGATCTGCTTAAAACATTATTAATCATTACAATAAATTTAGGTGAGTGGGCAAGTTACCTTTTGATGAAAAGTTTCCTATTTGTCGTATTCGCAGAAGAGAGATACAGTCGTTCAAGAAATTATAAAAGATTGAAAAGGGGAATATATACAATATGTAATGGTTATTATTCCTTTTCAAATATTATTTTCTTAAAATTAGCTAATTTGACTCTGTTTTAGGTACATCAACTGTACTGTAAATCTATTGTTTTCGGCACACTGAAAATAAATAATGCAAGCGATCGAATCTATTATGATTTGAGTTAATTAGTTAGAACCATTGAATTTATGGAAGATAATTTTTTGTAGTTGATAAAAAGAGGTTGCCATATTTTCATCACTGCCAGGCTTACCCAGACTGTTAGCTGTGACATAATTTAGGAATGAAACTGAACATTAATATTTGCTGAAGCACACCTCCCCATACTGGGGTAATTAGTAGTCCTTCATGTATACTTTGCAAGTATACTTTTTAATTGTAAAAAGGGTTGGGGACCACAACTTAGATAAAAAGATAAGAGGAGTGGCACAAGATAGCATTAACAAGCAGAAGCTACTTCAGAAAGACTTATTAATAGGTTTTAGCATTCTGGAGAACAAGGAGGCAAATGGCGGCATATTTGGCTTCACTTCCCATGTGTGCAGGAAGGGTGGTTGTGCATCTGAGAATCAAACTTGCATCTTTCCGGTCCAAAATAATTATATTTCATATTCTAGCATAGTCCTATATCTAATGAACAAATGTATCAGGTTGGCCAAAAAGTCCGTTCAGTTTTTGTCGTCAAGAAACTTTAAGCAGTCTAATATGTAGCTAACTTCAGTGTGTGCCAGAAGTGGTTTTAAAGATTTCGATCGGGAAATTTTTCGGTTCAAGACGCACCTCGCTCTGGCCGGCCAACTGAGATTAACAGCGACAAAGTGAAGGAATTAGTCGACACCAATCCCCGTTATACAACTAGGGAGATCACAGTTATCCTCAAAATATCCAAATCGAGTGTTGAAAACCATCTGCATCAACTTGGCTACGTGAGCAGGCTCGATGTTTGGGTTCCCCATCAACTTAGTAAGGCTAACCTCACCCAAAGGATTTCCATCTGCAATTCGTTGCGGAAACGTGAAGAAAACGATCCTTTTTTGAAGAGAATGATGACAGAGGATGAAAAGTAGGTCGTCTAACAATGTGGAGCGCAAACGCTTATGGGGGAAGCGCAGCGAATTACCACAAACAACCCCCAAAGCAGGACTTCACCCAAAGAAGGTTATGCTCTCAATTTGGTGGGGTTGGAAGGGTGTTGTCTTTTACGAACTCCTTCCCACAAACAGGACCATCAATTAGGATGTTTACTGTGACCAGCTGGACAAATTAAATGCAGCGATCCACCAGAAGTGTCTAGAACTAGCCAACCGTAAGGGGATTTTCTCCCATCACGACAATGCCAGACCGCACACTTCTTTGCAGACCCGGCAGAAGTTATGGGAGCTTGGCTGGGAAGTTTTCCCGCACCCTCCATATTCGCCCGACCTTGCACCTTCAGATTTCCACCTGTTTCGGTCTCTTCAAAATTCATTGAATGGACAGACCTTCAACTCTGAAGAAGATGTAAAAATCCACTTGGAAAATTTTTTTGCCAGTAAAGACAGGAAATTCTTTGAGCATGGAATTATGAATCTGCCCATGAGATGGCAGAAGATACTGGAACAAAACGGCAATTATATCATTGATTGAATAAATCGCTTTGTGTTTAAAAGTTGTGTCTTATTTTTGCTTAAAAAACCGGACGGACTTTTTGGCCAACCCTTTATATGAGTAAATCACTTGAAAATATTTATTAATTAGATAAATACAATAGATACAGTGGAATTTGCTTACATGGTATAACAATTTCAGATAAAAGTTGGTTTGCAATATCATGTACTGTAGTGTTGTTTGGATACAATGATGCAGAGCATATCCGGAAATAGAAACAAAAAATGTTTCATTTGTCTCTTAACGGTTTTCTAAGATTTCCTTCCACTTTCCAATTTTCTAAGTAAAGGTAACAAATAAAAATCTCATGCAAATGCTAAATGCTTTATGTTGAATTCATGGAATCTCCTGCGATTATAAACCTGGATACAAATTAGTATTTTTCCATTTTAGCTCTGCTTCAGTCATCATTTTGGTATCCTTCCATGCCAAATACAAAACACTGTCCTTTTTCTGTCACTGATAATGTGAAAATAATTGAATGCTTAGAAAGTGGCGTTTCTGATAAAGATTTCTGCCTGTAGCGGGAAATTAGCCAATCAACACTCTCCACCATATGGAAGTTAAAGGATCAAAGTCTTTTTGAAAAGAGCGTCCCATCTAGCAAGACACTAAAACAACATCAAGATGTGGAACAGGTTCTCCTGGAATAATTGGAAATTCAATGTTGTTAAAACATTCCAATAAATGGCCCCACAGTTACTTCAAGAAAAAGTGACTGAAATTGGTAGTAATCTTTTTAATAAGTCAGATTTTGGATTATCTGTTCTTTTCAGAGGCTCAAAATTGTTTTAAGCTAAATTAGTGAAGAATTGGCAAGTGATTGATAAAACAACATTCATTTCTGTATGATTTTGTCTTAGATGTAATAAATGAATGAATTTTATATTTATAACTTACCTTTTTCTTTTATCCTAATTATTTTCTTGTTTATTTTCATTCATATATATGTGTACTTACATCATTATTTGATTTTTTATTATATAAAAACGTTAAAAGTTCACATATTACTATCCGATTTCCTAGGTCCATTGATGATTGTTATAAGCGAATTTCTCTGTATTTCTATATGATCATATTTATCCATGTGCATATTCAGATAAAATCACCTGAAACATTATCAGGTTTATGCGTGAATGGTCCAACATTATTTTTTGTTTTTTTTACTGAAAGCTCAGAAATCATATTATTTTTCAGCTCAAGGCATCAAAAAACCTCCCATAAATAAATCCTTTGTGGAAAAAATTGCTTCTACCTTTATTAAAAACCTTGAAGTTACCATTAAAAATATTCATTTGAGATTTGAAGATAGGTATGTATTATTGGAAGTGTTTTATATATATTATAACAATGTCTTGTCTTTGCTAAAATTTTACTTGTTTTTTTTATAAGGAGTAAAAACACATTTATGAAAAGTTCATAAAGAATAACAGTTGGTTTTACAATATTACATTTAATATAATTTCATAGTTCTAAATGGTTCTGCTGCATAAATTTTCTATTTTGCATTAACTTGATTGTCTAGAAATTTATATATAATTTTAACAATAAGTAGATAAACATGTGCATCTTCATTCCTGGCTTATTCTTTCCATGCTTCTTCCCATTCTCCATTTCCATTCTCATTCTCTCTCCATTCTCAACTACCATGATTGATTCCCACTCTCTGTTCTAACACAGGTGGTTTCGCTTTGCTGAAAGTCTGGCAAGTACTATCCTTTGTTCTAGAACCCACCTGCTATTTATTGGCAACAGACTCACCACCGCCAACTATCCCTGGCTTTCCCAGATCTATCTATCTCTTATCCCCTAAGGTCTATACTTGTGGGGACAATTTCCCTATACTTCCTAAATATTTTTCATTTTAAAATTAAATTTTATTTTATAATAAAAATATCCTTACAATATAACTTTTTTTATTTAGAGTATTAAGTAAAATTATTGTAGCTTAGGATAAATTGATTAGGGCATCCTGTATTAATACCCATGAAGGTTTGGGCAAGCATATATAGATGTTGTGGATAGTCTGATAGACGAGGATGCTCAACAGACTGGAAGGATTTCTTTAACAATAGAAATTGATTAAGAAATATATTCTGAATTTGGACCTTGAAAAAACTTTACTAAATGGAAAATTATTTGTTTACGAAAATAGATGTACTTGCTGCGAATAAATACCGAACTTATTTGGACACAATACAGCTAATTTCGACTGGAAAATTATTTGTTTTAACCATGTCAGAAATGTCTCTTTGAAAGAACCTATCATTAGATCACCAGGTGCATCAACTGTCGATGTGGACAAAATATTAATATTTTATTAATTCTAAAGAATAATCTAAGTGAGATATTTAAAATTCACTGCTGTCAAAACCAAATTATAGCAGTTTAATTTGCAGGTTCTGTTTTCCCCCTCTGACCTGTGTTTTCATCATATGTCCCAAGGCCCTGGAGCAAATGGCTTCCATGGAATCAGTGCTACCTACGCTAGGAGTGCAAATCCCAAACTTTTGATAATCGACTTAGAAGAAACCATATTAATCTCTGGGCCAAGAAGGATCGGCCCTCTCAATATTGAGATTTGTATCTTTATTTTGTGCAAATTCAGCACCAACAGCAAGATGTAGAAAAATTATGGTGACAAACCATACACATTTTAAAGGGCATATTGCACACATTAAGTGTCATCCTGGCACGGACAATAAATAGAGTACTGCTGATGAGTAATACAATCGTCTATGTGATGCTTATTCATCTGGTCCTACTTATACCTCAGAATTTTGGCCTATTTCAAAACAAGGTAGCTACTTAACTTTGAAAGTCAACAGTGCAGAAAAAGTACAACCATTACTTATATAAGTTGTTCAGGGAATCTGAAATGGAATTGCATGTTGACATTGGCAGGGAGATGGGAATAAAGGAGCATAGACACAAATGGAGGTTAGGAGAAGAATGGGTCGATCTAAGTCAAAATGACTTGATGGGAGTGACTGATGCCAGAAACATTCCCGGAACTTGTGACTGGAGAACAGTATTGTTGAGGCAGCAAATATCTGAGTTCAAGTGTGACAGAGTTCACATATATATATGCACATAAATACATACCATTTGTGAAATTTATGTTGTTATACCTCAATGATATATTTGACATTTTGTTTGATTATTATTCATTTCATTGATAATTTGATCTAGTAAAGTATAATTTCCATCATAAATTTTTGTTGATAGGATCAGTAATCCTGGAAAAACGTTCGCTTTTGGAGTTACCCTCAGCTCGTTGCTAGTAAAGACTGTTCCTCCATGGGGCAAAGAAGTACTCGATCCTCTAAACCTTATTTTCAAGGTAAAAATATTTTTCTGAAATGAAAATTATGAAATTAGTGTTAATCATGATTTTTTTTCTTTGGTTTTTGTATGGTAATGAGGGTACTTATTGGGCCTGAAAAGAAAAACTACAAAATAGTACTGTAAAACTTTGCCGTACGTGACTTCACCAATTGCTGTTCAGCTCATTTTTGATTGTAACTTTGAGACATTAGTAGCTGTGAAACCCAGCTTCTTTTATTCATGATAGTGGATAGAAGGTAAATTTGTAGTTATTGCTTTGTAATGTGGCCAATCCAACCTCAACATTGTGAGGCTACTGCTGTTTAAAACATGGAGGAGCATTATAAAGATTAGGGTTACTGAATTAGGAATTTACTAGGTAGAGTGGATAGGTTTTTGTGGAATTTGGAAAATCTTGAGGGTATAAGCTCAAAGGCAATTGATACATACAGATGTAAGGATAAGTTTGTAATGTAGGAGGAATGTTTACTTCAGTTCCGAGAACACATGATTGAATTCTTCTGATGTTCAATGGTTTGTTTGTTCCCAGTAGTTCTAGTTTCTAAATATAAATTGGTTTTAGTAACTGTTTGTATGGGTACAGGTTGTTTTCTAGGGTTAGTTTAGACTTTCCATTAAGGAGTCTATATAACTATCCTAACTGTCTGTTTAATTCTTGTCTCTTAAGTCTTGTAACAGGATTTCACGTCAGCCTTTTGTATAGATTTCCGAGGTATCGAACAGTATTGGAAATAGTAAGCAGGATCAAATTGAAAGTGAGGGATGGACAGGATCCAAGTTGAAGGGTAAACATGGCCTTCATGTGACATGGTTCCATCAGTTCTCTATAGGTGATTTTGGAGATTGTTAGATGCAGTTAGGGGATCAGGACAAGATGAATGAATTGCTGAATCAGAATCAGGATGATATTCGAGAAAATTAATAATTTTATAGTAGTTTATTAATCTGTACAACTTTTCTAGGAACTGTCAATTAATTGGCTATGCCTGTACTGGAATTCAAATGAGAAACTATTTCATCTTTCGATGTTATTAAATAACAAGAAAGAATTAGAAGTTTCATTCAAGAGTGGAATCGGATCTAGTACAAATGCTCCGAAAGGATATAAGTATTGTAAGTCTGATTATTTTTACAAAATTTCTTTACTATTATGAATATGCTGGCACATATTGCTTTACAGATTATCTAATAATCTGTAACCAAACATGTTTTGATTATTTATAAAATAATAATAACAAAAATGTTGTTCATGCATAACCATTGTTAAGCTGCACACAAATTTAAAAAAAAAAAAATTAAAAAAAAAAATGTGTCAGTCAATGTGGTAATTATGAGTTTTCTTATTTATTCTTGGTGTCTTTTCTAATTTTTAGTGTTAGGCCCTATTAATGCAAAGTCCAACTTAAGGATAAATTTGAAGCCAGAAGTAGATGGAACTAACTTTACTATACCTAAGTTCTATTTGAGATTCGACTTGGAGAGGCTGCTTTTCTGTAAGCTTTTTAAAAAGTTAAATTAGATTAGAAACCTTTTTTTGGCAATTGTTACCAAATAATTTTAAAAGGGTACTAGAAAGTCTGTTTTTGGCTTAGTTTGATTACATTTTTCTTCTGCTGTTTCTTCTATTTAGGTGTGACCAAGCCGCAGTATCAAGATCTTATTCTATTCTTAGAGACGCTGAACATGATGAGTACAGCTGCTCAATACAGGAAGTACCGACCAGCAGTCATGGCATACCATGGACATGCACGTGCCTGGTAAGAGATATTAATTAACTTGAGTGTTGTAGTACCGCAGAATCAGTTTGCCACTTTCATATAAAATCCCAACACATATCAAAATATATCCAAAACAACAATTTAATTTAATTATTATTTATTTATTTGGAGGCAAGCATTTTTTATGGCAAACTACTATTATATATATTATTAAAATATTTATTTTCATATATTTTAATTATATATTTTTTATATAATTATATTTTATTTTTATTCTTTATATTTAACTTTTACTTTGTCTTAAGGCTCTGTTAATAAAATTAGGATAATTCTGACAAAAGGAATAATTGTTTATTTACACAAATTGATTTAAAATTAATATACAATAATTACGTATGTAATAAAATAACATTATTAAAAACTAAAGTTAAAATGTACCTTAATTATTTAACGCGCGTTACTGGTCAGTGTTTCTTTGTGTTGAGCCCTTTGGTGCATTCTTCCTTTGTCTTCTTCGTGTTCTTTGTGGCGTAGCGTGGTCCTGAGTGCATCTTCATTGTCTTGAGCGTGGGTTGCTACCTTGTGGTGATCATGGTCTGGCCTCCCGGGTCTTCTCAGTCGTCAGTGAAAGAGTGACCTTGTGCCCTCATGGCCGGGTCGGATGCAAGTGCCTTTTCGCTGCCATCTTGATCTCTTGACCTCTTTGGTTGTTCAATCCTCTTTGGCTCATATATGATTACTTTTCTTTTTTTGAAGTTATTAAAATATTTATATTTAATTATTGATATTATTTTTATTATAAATATTAATGGTAGATACAACGCAACGAATAGTGTTTAAACAATTGTGAATCGTGGTACACGAGTCGTATATTGTTCATCAACGCTCGCTAATTTCGAGTTTATCTCAAAAACACCATCAAAAATCAACATTAAAATATCACAACAATATATATAATATTAGGTTTTTTATCTTTTAATTGTTTATATTTAAATTTAAATCTGAGGTTTTATAGAGGTTCTGTTAATATAAGAAAGAATTCTGGCAAAAGGAAAATTGTTTAATAACAAATTGATTCATTTGTTAATATACATCTAAGCACGTACGTGATAAATTTTACACCATTAAAAAGTAAACTTAAAATGTACCTTACTATAATATTGACTGGCCAGTTTTTCTAAGTTGTGTTCTGCGCGTGGTCTTCTCTTCGCGTGTCTTCGTTGTCGTCTTTGTCTTGAGCGTGACTGCCTGGTGCTGGCCTCGTCTTCTGTGTACCACGAGGCAGTACACGTCCCTGGGCTTGCGTCTCTCCCAACCTTCCTGTCTCTTGTGCTGGGTCAAAGTGCATGAGTGCTTACCGCCTCTCGTCGTCCTTGTCCCTTTCCGCTGCCTTCTTGAGTTTTTTAGCTCTCTTATGGTCCAATGCCATTTACCTTAGATATTCTTAACTTTACTTATTTTAAAGTTAACAATCCAATATTAAAATATTTATATTTAATTTTTGATATTATTTATTTGATAACTATTAATATTAGGCATAACGGCAACAAAATGTTCATCCTTTCATAGTCATGAACCACGGGTCGTTTTTACGTTCTTTTATGCTCGCTAATTTCGAGTTTATTTCAAAGGCAACATCAAAACTCACAACACCAAAATATCACAACAATATGCATGTATGTATAATAGGTAATTATAGACCACAAAAGCCACATTATGTATTAATCAGGACAGAAAGTTTTAATTTGATAACTTACTTATTGTGATTGAAGAATAATTATTTTTTATTACTGAGTTAATTATTGTCTAACCTTCATTATTTTTTATGGGAAAGCTTTTATTTTTAGAATTATCGAGTTATAAAATAAAAATAAAAATTATATGAGGCCTCTGTAAAACTCTAGCAGAGTTTAAGTAATGATCATGATTTCAATGAAATTTTGAAAAACTTTATGTGATTATGGTCCTATTAAAGTCTCAAAACATTCAGTTGTTGTGATTTGCTCTTTAAAATTGATATGTTGTCAGATCAGAATGATTGTAAAAGAAAAGTGGTTGATGAATCAATAAATATCAACAAAATATATCTTGTATTTATACTTTTATTGTTAATGTTCCATAATACAATCATATAAAACTGTTATTTAATTTAAAATATTCTTAAAATTACACAGTAAATAAAATCTATTCTACTTATTTTGTTTCTGTGGAAACGCCCAAATTTTTTTAATTTCATCTTTTTTAATATTTCGACTTTTTTTAATGTTAATAATTCCCTTAATTTTTTTCAAGGTGGCAATTTGCTCAGGTTTGTGTGGTGGAAGATATAAAAAGAAAGCGAAACGAATGGGATTGGGAACGAATGAAGAAACACCGGCAGATTTTCCGAAATTATCAACAGGCGTATTTTTCAAAACTGAAAAATCCAAACAAGACTATAGAGTTGCTGTGTAAACAGCATGAAGAAGAACTGGATGTTTTGAATATTGTTTTAGCCAGGCACAAGGCTGAAGTAGAGGTATCTCCATTATCAATTTTTAATTAAATCTAAATGAAAAGTTGATGTTTATAGTAGCTTGTTTTGAATCACAGATGGTAAGTAGGAATCTCATTAAAAATTATATAGATACTTCTCTCATGACGTAATTGATGAAGAGATTATTATGAGATCAATAGAAATTAGCCTGAACAATATTATGATAAACAATTTACAGTCTTAATATATGTAATAGATATATTTATTTGTTGCAAGAAGTTTACAAAATTCATACAGTTTCTATTTCCGATATTATGTACACCAGTTGTTACCAGTTGGCTGTGCCAGTATGGATTTAATGGATTGACAAATGTGAATTTCTTGTCTAAACTCTATAAAATATAGCCTACAGGTTTATGTCTTAGTGTAATGCCCAATATTTTGTAATGTTATTTTAAGATTGCATATTATTAAATTTTATTAGTTAAGGAGAAGTTGATTAAACATAAATGTTTAAAGGAGTGTGTAAAAGATAGCTGCCTAGCTATCAGTGGATTGTTTGGCCAAGTACGAGGTTTAAGTTGCAAGCTAGGAGGAGGAAACAAGTTCTAAAAGGGCAGAGATCGGAAAGACTCGCTCTCTATTTTTCTGGATCAGCCGCAGGAGGTTGAAGATGCATATTGCAGAAGAATCAATGCATGTGGTGTAGAAGCTTCCTTCTTACAATAGTGAAAAATGTTGAGCAGGACTTGTGAAAAGGATCGAAGGTGAGCAGAATCTCGAAACCAGTGAAATATATCTTCTCTCGTCAAATTAATCCAGGAACATTTGTGAAGTTCAAGACAATATAGTGAGTACTCAAAAATAGTTACATTTCCCAAAAATATAAATAGTAATGACCAAAACATAATCCCAACATAAGTTTTAGATTGAAAATCTTTTTAATATGGGTAAAGATTGGGTAAGTAAAATTAGTGTTTAACAGTATGATTTTTTAGTGTGTCCAACTCCAACCTGAAATTTTAAAAGAGTCAATAAATTAAAATCAAATTATAAATAAATTTAAATTCTTCATAAGTTTGTTTTCTAGAGTGTAATGTTATTTTTAATTGAGAAAATATGTATTTAGTTTATAAAAATAGCATTGTTTTAATTTATTTGGTTGGTAAATAAAATAAGATTAAACAAAATTCAACATGTGTTGTGAGGGTTAGTGGCGGATGAGGTCGGAAATAATGATGTATCTAGAACGGCGGCAACAAGAAAGGGTAAGAACAAAAATGACACTGGGAAAGGACCTTGGTGGCTTGACAAAGGACAGCACTATTAAGCAAAATATGACAGGGACAGGTTGTAGCCAATGAGGAAGGATGAAATACCAGGAGATAGAGGAGGGGAAAAGACAGTAGATTAGGAGCACCTTCGATCAGTCAGGTCTTTCGTTTTCCAATCGTTTAGAGAGAGCAAGATGTAGATGGTTAGATAATGGGAGACTTCCGCAGGCAATGATTGACAGAAATATCTAGATGAGAGAGAATCATGTCCTAGATTACTGCAGATTGTTGAGGTGAGGACTGGATCACCAACACCGATAAAGGAATTTCTTAGCTCGACGAATTAACAGACGTGTATGTAATTCAAGACGACAACAGTAAGTACCAGAAAAATTACATTTCTCTACCGTTAGAGGAAGTGACGAATGCAATTTACAATTTTGAAGTGTAGTTATGACTTATTATTAAGTGTTTAATGTTAAAGATAGTGAATTAAATTAAAGTTTGAGTATTTGGTATGTCAGGACCCAACCTGAGGTATTTAATAAGAGTAAATTCATAAATAAATCAATGATTAATAATAAAGTTGTTTATTACTAAGATATTAAAACCTGATATAGTATTTGTTTGTAATAACATTACGTAGTGTCGTACGCATTCATTATATTAACCTACAACTTTGAAAGATTAAAGAGGGTTGAGTAAGTGTTTAAATTGGGGTTTTCGTTTCAGGCAAATTATTATTATTATCATTAATTTTAATATCACTTTAATATATAGTAGTAAAACCTATAAATAATAAATTATTATTGTGTGTAACGAGAACATTAAAATTTCATGCCATGTGGGGTCACCATTTTATTAACGTTACAATTTACTGTTTATAAGCATTTCTTAATTTTTCAAAAAAAATATAATTACAGATTTTTATGTCAGTAACTGCTGTGGTTTTGGAAATGATGTGATCATCATAACTCTTCTCAGGTCACATCATTTACTGCCGGCAGATTGATCAGTCTTGTCTTGGCAATTTATTGTATAAATAAAATGTTAAATTTCTTTAATATTAATCACTTTATAATTTTTAGCTTGCTCAAGAGGTTATTCTTCCTCCCCCTGAGCCGAAGAAGGCCGGCGGTGGTGGATTTTTCTCAAGATTTGGTTTTTTTGGTGGTCAAAGCTCTTCAAATGAGGAAACAGGTGATACACCAGCTGGTAAATTCTCTTTACTGTCATTTATAAATTAAATTAAATCATAGTTGATAGAAAAAAAACTAACTTAAGTTTTCCTTTTTGTTTGCTTGGGGGTACATATGCATATAATATGGTAACATCTAAAACAAATCTAATTAAATCCATAATAACATAGAATACAATCTTAATATATCTACAGACTGACTAATTGTTTCTAAAACCAAAACACTGTTGAATATCCTGGCAAGTGGACTGGCCAGCTTCTGGGGGACCCCAGTGTTTGGTTAAGCGCTCGTAGACTTTACTAGACTATGTATACCAAGACTACTACAAGGCATTGATGACCAAACTGTTTTAGGACTATAAGTAACGAACAAACAAACGTGCTAACATACTACTCTGTGACAATTAATTTTTCGCCTTGGTACAAATGCCACATTTTAAAATAGCCATTGTATTAGACTATATTGTAGCCATCTTTTAAAATAAAATAATTTATGAATTGCAGTACAAACTCATAGCAACCCAACTAATCACAATTATTATTTGAATTGTGAAATATCATTGAAATATATATTAATGATATTCCCAGGTGCATTTCCATGTGTGTATTCCCAAGGCTTGTTTTATATGATTTTTCAGTAACGCTTTTGAATATACATGAAGCCTTATCTGCTGACGAAAAATCTGAAATGTACAAGGCCATCGGGTACACAGATGGAGAAACTCCCACCGATTATCCAGATTTTTTCATTGAGTTTGACTTATGTGCGACCATTCACATGATAGAAATAAAATTCATCGATGAAGGCAAAGTGAACATCATGACAGTTTTTTTGAAAGAGGCGATTGCAGCAGTTCAGCAGATGCCTGCCAATAAATCATTAAAGTATGTATTTATTTAGTTTTTCTTTTCTAAGTATTATTTTCTGATTTAATAAATATAAATATTTTTTTTTGTATTTTACTGACTACATTTTATTTACATTTATCATAAACTATGTATTTTTAAATGAAAATATTAAGGAAGTTATCAAATAATTGTGAAAAAACTACTGGGTATTTTTGTTTGTTAAACTATCTTGGTAACCAAACATCCCCTTTACATTAATTGAAAAATATTATAAATAACTAAAACGTTAATAAAAATAAAACCAATTGGGATCAGCTGGAAAATATTAAATATGCAATTTATATTGTTTTCTTTTTTCTCAAAACATTATTTTTTGCTATATCTTTAGTCTATAGTTATTTTTTCTTTACCTTCTCTAAAGTGTTCTTAAGCATGAGAGAAAAAAAAAACATTAAACTTTTAACTGCGCAAAGCCACTTTAGTGGCATGAGCCCACCATGCCTGCTGTTTCATGCACAGCCGTGGTTGTGCCCTCAGTGTACGGCTTTGTTGCTTTGTTGCGGCTTTGACAGTTAATGATCGAACTCCCCGAAGCCAACATAGTAGTGGCTTTGAAAGGAGCACTCTTCTGAGTAAGAGGTGAACGTTTAATTGTCCCTGGGCCCGCTAGATGGCTTCTACCGTAAGTTCTGCTTTCTCATCTTTTCAGAGTCAGGAGGGAAGGGCGTGCATTATGAACCTCTGTCAACCTACCTGTCAATGGTTTGGACCGATATCATATATTTTCCGGTCCCTTGGATATCACAGAGCATATGAGAAAGTAGATTTAGACCACCCCAGACCTTCAGGAATTCTAACTCAACAAGTGGGTGAGACTGAAGGTTGTTGAAGAAGCCATTGGAGCTGAATTGAATGGCCTAGAAGCTTCTTTATCAAGTATTGAAGACATTGTAGCCCACCCAGCAAAGAAGAGGGATGATTCTCTTCAGTGGACTAGGGATAATCTTCTGTCTTAATTCTGTTCGAAGGCCGCCTGCCCTCAAGCAGTATATTCCTTCCTATTCTATCCTATCCTATCCTATGCATTGCCCTTTTGGAATAAAGTTATTTATTTTGTGTGACAATAATACAGGATTTATTTTAGATTTTATTGTTTACACCGGCTTATCTGAAAGACTATCGGCTTGGAATCTCAAATCTCAGGGAATACATAACATTACTCCAGCTTTATTTGAATGAAGGAGAATTTATATTCTTCGATAATTGATACTCAAGCCTGGCACTCTTTTCATAGCTATACACAAAAGTCACCAATGCCTGTGATACGGTCAGGAAAAGTAGGTAGGACATGCCGGAAATGGAAGAAAAGGTAAAAATTAAGGTCAGTGTATACATACAGATCTGACTCAGAAAAAATCTTTGCTTTCAAGTGCCAGGACAAAAAAGAAGTATGGATGCTGTCTATGACACATTTAGCGGAAATGAAGGAAACAAAGAAGGTAGATTATCGGACAGAACAATAAATCAAGAAACCATCCATAGTAAATGGTTATAATATTAATATGGGCATTGTGGATAAAACTAACATGCCTACCATAATGAAGAGCTAGAAGTGGTATCGGAAATTGTTTTTCTATTTGATTGATTTGTGTGTCTATATTAGTCACATTCTTTGTTAAACGACAAAAAAATCACATTTGCAATATTTCATTTGGAACTAATAGAAAATTAAGTAGCTAAACATAAGGATGGAGGTTCAGTTGACATAACCAGCTCAGAACCAAAAAAGGAAAGGCTCACCGTTTGACAACTTCCCACAAATATAAAAAATAGTAAACCCCGTTCGTTTTAAAGACTGCATCATTTGCAAAAAGAGAGGGCAGCGGAAAAGAACTATGTTACTGTAAGGTGTGTGATGTCAGGCTTTGTATGGACCCCTGTTTTGAGATATATCATACTCAAAAAGATTTTGATTAAAATTTAATAGGTGAGTGAATGTAGTATTATTGGACATATGGCATGAAAGTGTTCTCAGATCACAATTATTTATTGTTCCTAATGTAATTTTATCTAATAAAGTTTTTTAAAAAATGATATTGTTATTCAATCGTAATAGGCTAAAAAAATATTTTGAAAAGAACACTAGGAGTAAAGAAGGCCAGGGGAAACTTTTTTTTTATTAGAAAATTAAACTAAAATTCAACAATAAATTAAAAATGTTATACAATATTTTTTTTCATTAATGACAAATTTGATGGGATAATTACTTGAAAAAAGTGAATTAAAGTAGCTTCAATTTATAACTAATACATGCAGGTATGAAACATTGCCAAGAATTGAAGAGAAGTGCACTAATAATGCAGAAAAGTATTGCAGTGTGACAGCGAGCAGAACTATAAATCCCGCACACAGGGGCTTGTTCCTGCTCAACCCTGCTGTGTGGTTAAAGGGTTAAATATTAATATTCCGACGTTAAAAATCTTAAAATTTAACGGAGTGATCCTGACTATTTTCAAGTTTAATGTTTTTTCCTCTATTTCCTGTAATTTTTTCTTGATAAAAACCTAATCAGCATATATTGAGGGGTTGTAAAATAGGCTGTTGAAATATCATATCGATTGAATCATTTTCATGTCAGCTATTATAGAAAATACAAGTACAGCCACTCCCGTCTGGCTCAGTAATGAATCATACAAGGAGTTTAGTTGGGGGGTGCTATGTCCCTCTAACATGGCTTGAAGGTATTGCACCCGATTCTCATGCTAGTGAGATTGAGCCCTACCCTGGGAGATAATTATATTACCTGGTCCTTTTTGTTGCATACTAAGTTATTTGCATTTGTAGGTTACATTTTTTGATTGAGCACTTCAAAATTATTGGCCTTGACCAGAACAAGATCACCCCAGTTTTGCTTACTACTAAAACGATTGTTTCAAAGGAAAATCCATTAGTTGAGGTATGATCAAGCAAACAAAAAAATCGTAATTAATTTTTAAAAATATGAATACAAAACTTAATATATTTTTCAGGTTGTGTTTGAAACTCATCCATTGGACAACACTAGTATTGACCAAAGAATCCGTGTTTACACGGAACCACTGATTTTGGTTTATGATGCTTTAACAATTAATAATCTTCTGGAGCTGTTCAAAGTTCAAGAAAACACTGTCGCTTCTAGGTATGTTTCTATTTACAAATTTTCATTTCGTAAGAAAATTGTTTTGTTTTTGTTTTGTTAATAACAGCCAAATAAAAAATTACTGACAAGATTGGGACTTGAACCCAACCCAGGCCTCCCCAATATCTAGTTGGGTCTCTACCAACTGAGCTACCCTGCCACGAGTAACAATTGTAATTTTTTTTTAGCTGTTAATTAATAATAGTTGGACAAATGCCACCATAAAATTTTATCCTTTATTATCAGTATTTCTTCACTAAAACTTTATTTATTTTGTTGTAGATTACAAGCAGCCGCTCAAGCAAAATTACAAGAATTTAAGGAGGTGTCAGCTCTCGGGTTGCAGAATATGCTGGAGCATCACCTCACTATGGATGTCGGTGTAACAATTAAAGCCTCTTCCATAATCCTACCACAGACTGGATTCCTCACAGAGTCAGTATCTAAAAAAATACCTTTATTAAATAGCTTCTATCTAAGAATGGGGCTTCATGATTAAATATATTTTACAGAATTTATTATTAAAAGCAAACAGCAATCAAATAGTATGCTAATAAATTAATATAAAGTTCACAGGATATTTGTTCTTAATATGTTTTTAAAAATTTCATTTATTGTTCAACTAAGAATTAAAATACAATATTAATTTGAATCTCTATAAAATTTTATAAGCTTATATTAAGCTTTAAATTAATAATAATAATAATAATTAATAATAATAATAATATTAAATTTAAAAATTTTATTAAGCTTATATATATATATATATATATATATATATATATATAAGCTTACAATTAATAAACTAAATGGTTGTTTGTTACGGCTTCTGACAGCTTCTATTGCTAGTGGTACCATCTGACGACTAATGTGTAGAACTGATCTCCAAAATTTTGAAATAAAGACAAAAATGATGTTCATCTACTATAGTTATACTATCTGATAATTATTTCTTCTATTTTAAATAAAAATTATCAAATATAAAATATACCTGCCTAATATTACAGTAAAACATCTTTTATCTGGCCCTCATTGATCTCGATCAGATTCGCAGACTTTTTTTTTTATTTAACGTTCACCTTAGATTATAATTTTTAACTATGATACCAAGAACTATAAGTACACCAAATATTTAAAAAGGACTTTGAATAGTTTGTTTTTTCTGAGGAATTGACACCCAATCAAATTTATAATGCTCACACAACTTGGCTTTTTTACTGGATGCTTCCGAGCAAAATGTTAACATGAAAGCTTCAAGTTCAGCTAAAGGCTACTAGTAAAGTAATGATAGGGTAAATTCTATGACTTGGCAGGGAAACACAAGTTACGTCTTGTCATTTTAGAGAAATACAAGAATCCTCGAGCACTAAAAAATGCAAACCACAATTCATTGCCAGTGGTTTACCGACCACAAGAAAGCGTGTGGATGGACAGATTTTTGTTGGACAGAACTGGTTGTTCCTGAAAGTAAATAGTTTACCAGAAAAAACAATTTTGATGATCGACAATGCTTATCTGGGAGAAAAAGAAATCGTGAGTGGAGGAATTAAAGGGAAATTTCTTCTGCCAACCATAACCCCACTGCTGCAGCCTATGGATCAGGGAGTCCTTGAAAACACCAAATGAGTTCACTGAAAATAACTGCTTGGTAAAATAATTGAAGAGGAAGAGGAAAAAAGTGCGATTTTTTTAAATCAATCAGTATCAAAGAAGTTATTTACATGGATGCTAATGCTTGGGATTGCATCACAAACTGCTATAAATGATGTCGCAAGTGATGATTTGGTTTAAGTGGCTGTAGACATCCTGCAAATGTTAGGAGAAATAAGTGGGTGCTCAGACGTTGATATGGAAGACATCAGTGATGGGGCTGACAGACAACAATGAGGGTGGCTATGGCTCTATGAAAGAAGAAGAAATTGTAGCGGAATGCACATCTACAGCAGACATACAGGAAAAATATGACGTGAAAGAGATTGGAGTGACCACACCGTAATAGCATAATGTAGATGCTGCACACCAGCTGACAAATATCATGGCATACTTGTAGCGACAGCCTGACACCACTCCAGCTGAACTATTAATGATAAAGTGTTTGCATGACCATACTTCATTCAAACGCCACACTTGCTTGAAACAGAATCTATAATTTTGTTACAAAACATAGTTTTTTTTATCAGGTGTTAAGTCTGCTTATTTAAGGATTTTGTTTTGCTTATTACCCATATAACCTGAATTGCCTTTGGACCCAGTTAGTCCGGATAAACAAGGTTGTACTGTAATTATAATTTTCTTATTATAAATGTTTTTTTCAGAGGGTGTCCTGTGTTGGCAATAACGTTAGGTAACATAAAGGTAGTTACACAGCCCAGAAAAGAATTCATTGCCAAAAATATGGCCACTCAAATGGACAAGGATTCTCTAGAATATTTAATGGCTTTCAGTTACGACATCTTTGAACTCCATCTGACCGACTTGCAGGTAGTTAATTTTTTAATGAGCTGTGTTATTTATTGTAGACTCAGTCATAAAAAGACAAAATTAAAGCTACAAAATTCAGAAGTATTCAATTTTTAAAAAATTTGATTTGTGGTGACTAGTCAAATTAATATTGAAAGTTCAAAGGTATTCAAATACTCCTAAATTATGGTTTTCTTTATTATATTTTTTTGTTGTGATTTATATTATTATTATTTTCTATTATTTCCAACTTGTGGCTTTTGAGCTGACGTTGACAACAAAGTACTTCAGCTAGTAATAGATATATTCTTGAATAGAAGTTCTATAACTGTCTAACAGGGGCATTTTGAGACTTCGAGGTATGGCTATGCTGGTTGTGCATATCACCATTGTGTTTGGAATCAACCCATTGCTAGAAATAACAATGGAATTCGCCTTTGTTGTACTCCTCTCCATAGAGTCTTTAATGAGAGACTCATCTCAATAAATTTTCAATGATCCTTTATGATAAATTATTGCCGCATTTTTATCTGATTTTATTCCGTACTGCGGCTGAAATTCCACTGAATAGAGACGTTTTACGGAGGTTGTGCCTTATTATTATTATTATAATATTATTTTCTACAGTTCAAAAATCTAAAACCTTTTGCGATTAAAACATTTTATGTCAAGATACTAGCTTAATGTCATTCAATTGGCTTCGAGCTATTGAGTTTTTTGATTTGATGTATTTACTGCATATGATTTGTTAAAAATAATAATTTCTATTATTATTATTAACCTAAGAAAAAGATAATGAGAAGGCCAGGATTTCACCCAGGGGGGCTCCTGATCTTCAAACAGGTGCTCTTTTCAACTGAATGATCTCTTTCGTTTATCTATTTAGTTAGTCTTATTTAACCTCTGAAAAATTGCCTTTAATCCTTCAAATGAGACTAAAACGTGGTCTACTTAAATTTTCCAATTTGTTTGCTTCTTTTTTTGCCTTAATATTTATTAAATATTCAATACATACCTACTAGATCTCACTAATTACCAGTTGTGCTTTATAATCCAATCTTTTATAATTGTCAGGCAAAAAAAAAAATAATAGCCCGTAAAAACCAGTTGAAAAATTGAATTCATTACATTATACATAATCTTTTTGTTACTCCGGCCATGTTTTCGGAAGTTCTATGGTACTAGCTAAAGAGGTTAGATGCTGATCTGGTGGTTCCATAGGAATGACTTGGTTTAATAGAACACCTGGCCAGAGATCTTGGGCTCAAATCCCAGCCATGTCACTACCTTTTTTCTTTAGCCAATAATAATTGCTACTCCTTTTTCATTCATATTATTTCATAATGTTAGCCAGTTGCAGCCTTTCTAATGATCCATTTTATTTATTATAATTTTCTGCACAGGTTGTATTCGCGACACCAAATGAAAAATGGGATAAGCCTGTTGAAGAGATGTATTTCCTCAAACCAACATCTCTGAAAATAGATGTGGGGAAATGTGTTGTACTTGATGATGCTCGGTTGCCGAAATTGAAAGTCGGCGGCTATCTATCTACTGTGAACATTACTGTAGGAGGTACTGGATGTTTTATTTAGTTACTTTAATTTATTCTGACTGGGCAACAATTTTATGATCACAAGGCATTTTTAGTTGTAAGACTACTGTCTGATGGGCTAGTAGATGGTATATGCTACATTTTCCAAAATATCAAAACTTTTTTGAACTGTTAGAAGTTGAATAACTAAATTTCAATAGCAAGGCATTATATGAAAAAACTGATGATTATCTTTTCTCTGTCTGTCTGAATGTATGTATGGTTCTATTGCTGTGAAAGTTTGAAGTATATTCCACAAGACCTTTATAACATATATTGTTAGTTTTCAGTTAATGTATGTATGTAATATGATCACTGGAAGTATGAATAAAAAAAAAAAATTATGAAAAAAGTTGGGCCTGTTCTGCTAATTTATATGTTAAAAGCTATTTATGATTTAATGTCCTGATTTTTTTTTCCATTGATAAGGGTGCTTGCTTAAATACTTTAACGCCAAAATATCACAAATCTATTTAATAAAATAATGTTTTCAGAGCCAACAATAGACATTTGATATATTTTAACCGATTTCATTAGGTTTTTTTATAGTAATGTTTTAGTAATTCATAATTTTTTTTATTTGGCAATAAAAAGCAATTCTGATATTAAACATTTTTGTAGCTTAATATTTGAGGAGTTGAGGTGCAAAACTCCATTGTTTCATGTGAACCTGTTAAAACATTTTTGAAAATTTTTAAAAAACTTCCTACACTTTTATAGAGCGGGACCAGATAAAAATTTTCCAGATTCTTTTTGTCTCCCTGCTACCCTGGAGAAGTAAGCATGGAATGGATAAAATATAACAAATACAAATTAAGGAATGAGAAATTTTTGCAACAAACTGTTGGATTGAAAGCGTTTTCTGTACTCCACAACATACTGCGAGTTTCAAAGGCTAAAACCATATGAAAGCGAGCGGGTTTTTCAACTCAGCTCCTCATTTTAAATAAAGTTTTGCTTATTATTATTATTATCGCTCAAAGTTTGTTATAATTTACTATTATATTATTAATTATATTGTTTCAGAGCTTCGATTAAAAGATTGCCTCAGTTTATTGATGTCTATACCAATGCCTGAATCATCACCTCCTCTAGAACTTAGTGTTGAAGAGGTAAAATGTGTTGGCCAAAATCTATATCTTTAGAGAGTCAGTTGCATAGGACTGTTAGTGACAAAGTTCAAAATTAATTATAAAGCTAAAAAGAAGGATATTCAGCTCTTATTTCTGTTATATTTTTTCATTATTTGAAAGAATATCTTTTCATTTGTGATACCAATTATTTATGGATGATGAGTAGTTAGTTTTGCTAACTTGTGCCAGTTATGGCCTCTAGCTTAATAGATTTAGGTTTAGTGGGAGTAATACTCCATGCAGAGACCAATAAGTGATTCAAAATATAGGCCTTTGGTGTTAATGAACATTAGTAGTTAATAAATGTATAAACGTGTAAACAAGAAAGTCTGAAAGCCTTTATTTTAAATATTTTTTCAATGAATCTTAATAGATTTATCTATATACTGGAGGGGGAGGGGTGGTACTGCCCCCACAGTGCCTAATCTCCCCATGTTCCAGCATGATATATTGTTCTCTTTGAATTCACTTGGCACTCAGAAGGCTTCGGTTGTTGCAATCATTGTCTGGACTGAAATGGAAGCACATTTTGAAAATCCAGCTTTAGATTTGTTTCTCAGAAACATTTCGTCCCCTTCAACATAAAAAAATGTTATCGCTTGCAAAAAAAACTATTTTTTAAAAAATCTTTATAATGAATCTAGTATAGTTTCATTGTTGATTAATTAATATTATTTAAATGAAATTAATATATATGTAAAAATGTTAATTTAGAGCTGGTTCAAATGGGTAGAACTACCCTTCTCATAAGTATTATTCCAAATTTTTGTAACTTACATACCCCTTTGCATCAAGATCCCTCAGTTGTAATATAAAATAATGTTCATTGCTTATTTTTTTAAAGATCTTGCAAAGAAAACTTGTTGAAATAAATTATTTATATTTATTTAGATAGTAGGTCATCCTAATAAGTTATGTCCTTTCCTGGGAAGGTACTAAATTGTGTTATGTTGATATGCTTGCAGCCCTTTACTGGCCAAAGCACTGTATCCCTAAGAAGGTATACTAGTGACAAGCCACCAATCCTTACACATCACACAGAAGTAAAGAAAACATCTGACCTTGCCCAGGCTTTTGAAATTGATGCAAAATTTGTACTTAAAGGTAAATTCATTTTTAGTAGTAATAATACTTTTTCAACCTTGAAAATATTTTTGTTTGTGATGTCTGTCATTATTTTTATCATTATCATGGCCTTGAAATATTATAATATTTGTACAATTGTAAAAGGTAAGTGCATTAAAAAAAATAACGTTATATAGTCAGTAATTATTATTTAAACATAATATAAAGTTTTATTGTTACTTATTTGTTATTGATGGTTTTTAATTTCAAATCTGTGTTCTTTGAAACTGGCTTTTATTTAAAACTACAGTAGAATTCGCTCATGAAGCACTCATAATGATCATGAGTAATGTTTTTGGTTGGTTCCTGTTTCTTAAGTAATAATTTAGTTCAGCATTGTATATCAAACAATAATGTCAGTTACAATGATAATTCAGAAATATCGATTTAATTTGAAAACAAAAAATGATCCTTTCATCCTCTTATAATTATTTTCTTATATTTCATCCCCCCTCTTTTCAATCTAAGTGAAAGTATTGAATAATGACCTTTCTCAAACTAAGTTGGCCCTATGTTGAATTCATAGAATCCTCTACTAGAATTACAAGCACAGATACAGAATCGACCTGCTCCAAATTATGGGAATCAAAGGATCATATAAGGAGTCTTTTTAAAAGGGACATCACAGCTAACAAGAGGATAAAATCTTCTTGAAGATGTGGAATTCAAGGTTCAAAATTTAACATTTTAAAATCATTTTGATAAATGGCCGGTATTCGAGAAAAAGCAACTGATTTCGGAGAGATTTTCATCAATCTTCTTCTTCTTGGATTACTTGTGTTTGCCAGAGCCACAACATTGCTTTTGGTAAAATTTGGCCAGTGATTGATAAAATAAGGTTTATTTCTGAAGGATTATTTTTTAGGTGCAATAAATAAGTGAATTTTATACTCATAAGTTGTCTTTTTCTTTTATCCTAATTACTTTCTTATTTAATTCCATATGTATGTGTGCGTACTTACAGAATTATTAAATTTTGCTTAAATCCAGATACTTAGTAGTTTACCTATAAAATTCTGAATTCCTGGTCTCTTGAAGATCATTTTAAGCCAATTCCTCTATAATTAATTTATCCACTTCAAAATAATAATTAATTCGAATAATCCATTGAAAGCAGTTTAACTTGAATAATTTACAATGTTCGAGTTGCAGTTTCTGGTTCTTATAAAAGTGCTACCTGACCTATGGTGGTATATGAAAGGAACCCTTGCAACCTATGATTCGTTAAAGTGTACCAAGATATCTCCTCCTAAACAGGTCTACTTGGGGCCACATCATTAAGAAAAGAACATCTACCCCCTCTGTTCAATGTGTCGCTTTCACTGTTACCTGAATTAAGAATTCCCATGGGTACTGAATAGACCTGATTAAATACAAAACTCTATAAAACAATATTACAACATATCAATGGCTTTGAAGGGCATTTTTATCAAAATTTAGATATTGATTATTTTTATACCTTTTGGAAGTCGCACACTTTTCACTATGGTAAGGGGCCCACCACTTGATTCGGATTGGGGGGGGGATTTCACATAAAAATGGCATCTGACTATCCACAAACAAAGATCTAAAATGTTTTTCACTACTCCAAATTCACAAAGGAAAATATAAATAATTTTGGTATTTTTTTATCGGTCTTGATCATAACACATTTAAACTCTATTCACAGAGGGCATTGATTCTTCCTTATTCTCAAGAATACCTAACTAAGATCCCGACTCAGCAGAAAAAATGTATGACTTTAAAAAGTTATCTCAGTGTGTACTCAAAAAATAAAAACCCTTTTTTAATGAGCTTACTTTGTGGTCTACAACTAATATTGGGAATGAGTAAGAAACCTTCAACATTATTTTACTTCCTAAATTTTTTAATAAAATGTTAAATAGGTAATACCTATTTCACTTCATGTTTTCTTTTCTTTATAATTTAACCAATTTTGATTGCAATGATATTGATAAAATAAATGACTAAATGAAGGGTTAGAAGTTTTTTTTATTAAATTGTTCCTGTCTACTCAGTTGCTCTACATTATTTCATCCAAGAAGGTCCTGAAAATTGGCAAAAACTCACAGAATTCACATTAATTCAACTTTTTTCTGATTTTCCAAAAATCGGCATGACTGAAGTAATTACTTTCTTAAAAGAAGCCATTTATATGACCAATAAAACATTAGTAAATCATTGTTTGTTACAGAACTGCATGTTACCATATTAGCCGTCAAAAATACCAAGATCGAAGAGCTTCTACAGTTCCAACTGAATAACCTCGAAGCTGTTTTCACACAGCATACCTTTGTGATGTCAGTACAGTTGAAACTCAGTTCAGTCAGATTGAGTCATCATTTTGAAGGAGATTGGCTCAATGTCATCACTACCCACAAGATATCGGAAGATGAAGATTATCTCTTCATTGTAAATTACAAAATGGTGAGTGAGTATTTAATGTTGATATATTAAAGTTTATTATGATGTCAATGTTGAGTACATACTTCTAATACATTTGCCCAATTTATATTAAAAGTATTATGGAAGATTAGTTAAAAGTATTTATTTATCCATGTTGAATTGCTCATAACTGGCCATCAAATATAAGGTTCCAGGATACACAACTCCTTCCTGTATCTGGATTTGATTGTAATGTTTTGGTACCATGAGATTCCTAAAATGTTGACTTTCCTCATGTAGCACTTATTTCTCTTGAGCTTCCTCCACACTAGAATTATTTTTGTGAAAAGTACCACTACTTAGGAATTTCAATGGAATTAAGGGAAATGGAACCTGAGGTGTTACGAGAAACCAAGTTTTTGTTGTAGGAAAAATTCGTTCAGTACTCTAGTCTCAGATCAAATGTAAGTAAAATTTCTAATCCCATTTAATTGAGACAATGTCCTACTAATCTTTTACCTAGAAATAAATGACAACTCTGCTTTTTTCTTACAATTAGTTCATTTATATGAACAAGAAATTTTCCCAGCTTACCAAGTGTTATAAATGGAAAGACAAAAAACTATCAGAATTCTACATAAATGTGTACCCCTTGGTAGAATAATACATTTAAGTAAAATATTAATAAAAAAAAACCTATAACAAATTTAAAACATAATTTTTTTTAATTATTTAAAATTAAATTATTACATTTTAATAAATTTGTATGAATAGTATCAGATATGGCCACAAACAAAAATATATTTAAACATTAAAAAAATTATGTAAATAATAAAGCGTTTTAATATTACGTGACTTATTTTCTTTTTACCATAATTCATTTTTTATGTTTTAGGTGGACAAACTCATCCCAGAGTTCCATACAATATACCAATCAACCCTGCAGTTGGTAGAAATCGATTTTACAAAACTTGAGTTGATGCTTCACTGCGAGGCCTTGAGGGCTCTCATAGCTTGGTCAGAAGATGTCCAGAAGATTTTCATATCTGAAGAGCAGGTTACTGTTTTCTAAAGTTAAATTATATTCATGAATCATCATCTCTAATTATTAAAACACTTTCTGGCCAATGTTCAAAGCTTCCCTTCTCCCAGAAACTGTCAAATACAACTAATAATTTCTGCTGAAACCAATTCGGACATTGAGCCAAAATTTACGAAGGAATTTGAGAAAGGTAACATTAAGGCAATACAAATTTTTTAGTCCAAAAAAGTACTCCACTTTATGTACAAAATCATACCCTTCCCACTAACCTGGAATTTCTTACTTTCAAAACTGAATCAGAACATTAAACAGAAACTTATGTAACAAACTATCGGTGTAATATATACAATACAATATAAGCCATCGATACAAGTGCTTTATATACCTAACTTACTTGGTACAGACATTGGATTAGAGATCTTCTGAATTAATATTGTTATCTTATTGTTCTGCCACATCTGTGACAAAGATGTCCAAAATAAGCTGCATTATGTCCATCAACTCCAGGTACACCAGCGATAGCCATGTAGGTCCATTCTGATCCCAAAAGGTTATTTTTACTGTAAATGTACTGGTTGCGTATATTAGATGTATATTAGAGCTATCTCTAAGCTACTTCCCAAAGTGACTTTCTGACCTTAACACTTCTTTCAGTCTTAGCAGTGATTTTATCTACATCAAGTCCAGCTTTAATTCTTTACTCCAGTGGTCTTCCAGAAATAAAAGTACTTAAGTCAATATCATAACAAAAGAATCCACTCATATTACCTATATATTGTAGCATACATCCCTCAATATATACCCTCATGTCGGGAAGCTAAACTGATATGGTTTACACACACTATCAATATGATAAATATTGATTTCTTATACTTATCATGCCTAGAGGAAATACCTGGATATTGAATAATAAGACATGTATATGATGTAATGAAGTTATTTATTAGTCTCAAAAAATTAATTTCATGAGTAAAGGTAACAAAAAATTATTAATTGATCCTATATAATAGCCTGAAGTTATGGTTTTAATGATTGATTCAATGAGCTCAAAAATATTATTTACCCAATGGTTGCTAATGGTCGACTTCTTCTATATTCTTGTGGCTACATCTACAGTTTATCTGGGATGTTTGGATACTTACCTGGAAACAGGTAGAGACTTCTTGAAGGGTTGAGAGAGGCTCAGAAAGAGTTAAGAAGAAGAGTGAGGGAATTTATTCAAGACAAAAGCTTGATGTTTATGTCATATCCATTTTCTTTGATGAATTGGAGGTAAGAATTTCTGAGGTCGATTAACCCATAGTACCTATGGTGGCCCAAATAGACTTCCTTTCACTATCTTTCTAAAATTTTCTTAATTTTAAAATATAATTTAATTTGATCATAAAAATATTGTTACAATACATTATTTACAGCAGTTGCCTTATGATACAACTGTTAAGTATTATTCCCACAAGATAAATCAATACTAATGTTACAGTCTACAATTCACCAATCTTCATATTATTTATGCATATTATTAAATTAATACTATTTCAGACAATCGTAAAAGAAACTGTACCTCCTCTAAAACATTCGAGTGCCAGTTTGGCTGGTGTAATTGGCAGTGGACTTGATATGAGAGGCAGTCTTAGCAAATGTAGGTATCAACTGTTTCTTTTGATTGTTAATACAAATAAATAAATATCATGCTGAGCACCAAGAAAAAAAACAATTAATAAAAAAATGTGCCAAATGCCAGTCCTGCTTTCCAAATATTCAGCTTTTTTAACTCGGAAGCTATATGAATTTAAATTTATGGTATTTTCCTACAGTTCAGGGCTCATTAAAGAATAAATTTAAAGATATTAAAAAGTTGGGGTTTTGAGAGCAAAAAATAAAAATTGTTTCTTGAACTCACCAGAGATGATTTTAACGACATTATTTTTTGTCAATATTTTATCTATTTTCAATTTTTTTTTAAGTGACTGAGATGGTTTAACAATTAAAATGAATTGTTGTTTTTTTAACTATCCATGGATTAGTTACCGCATTATAATGGAAATACATGGATTTATTTGTTTTATCTTTGTGCAGTGTCAGGAGGAATCAAAAACTCCAGTCAGGCCCGTCGCTTGAAAGTGGGCGAGATAAAGATGAAGATAAAAGCCCGTCTTGGAGAAATAGCAATCGAGCTATGGAGGAACAAGAGTCACCTTTCAAGTCTTGGGGTCACTGGGGGAGAGTGCATTTTTGGAGTTAAGGCTTCCTACACTCAAGTCGATCTCAAACTGCGAGGGATTTATATGTTCAACCACCAACCGGATACACTTTACAAAAAGGTATTGATAGTCCCTATTGAAAACCTAACTGACATACTATCTCTATATAAGTAGTAAGTTTACTAGCAAAATTAGAAACAAATTGAGCTCTATCTTTTCAAAATATTTTAGCTACTTAATGGTATTTTTCTTCCAAAATTTGTTTTTTTATAATAGTTTAAGTGATATTTAGAAAAACTGTACATTCAGATCTCTGACTGTTAAACATACTTGTGGTAAAAAAATTGTCAGAAATCATAATCAGCTTAAGGAGCAATATATCCATATTTTGTATTTGAATTATCTACTGTTTAGTGATATCAAGTATCTTCCTGTTGACTACTTCTAAGTCCCTTCAAAATAAATTCTTAATTCTTCAAATTTTGCAAACTAAACTCACTGAGTTAAATATAGATCAAGTTAGCCTAATAGAAATAGAAATCAACAAATAAGTGGTCATGAGCTGTCACTCTAAAACTCATTTTTGGTTTAAATTGACCTTAAGTGATTCTGTTCTGTCTTTACTTGACTATTTTCTTAGTAAAACAATTTTTACTTTGTTTCTATCCATTGCTACTTTGTATAAGACTATTTCGTGACCTGGGAACTATTCTAGATTTGAAAGATTTTGTTCTGACAATGTTTTTCTGAGTTTGGATGAGAGCATCCAATGATATTAGACTTATATGGCTAGTGCTGTAAATCCTTGAATTGTCATCTTTTTTAGGGGGTTGTTATAATTATTTGATTAAGTAGGAGGGAGTAAAACTACAAATAGAGACCAAAAAAAGGTGATAGAAAAATAATGCATTTTTCTTATATATGTTTTTGTATTATGAACATTTACACTTTATCTTAGTTGTAATATTTCTTTAATTTACTTATAAAAAAAAATGTAAATTAAACTTATGATTTATTAAATCGTATAAGGGTCCTTGAAAACTAAACATGAAAGAAATAAAAATAAAAATTCAATACATATAGATTTTTTGAGTTGTTTACATATTTTCCATTGAATGCTTGCCTTGCCTCCATCCAAGAGTATTGAGATTTGTGATCCTGATTCTCCAAATACAATGCTCCTTCTATGGCCTCCTGTAGACTCCACCAATATGCAAATATGATGTATGAGGTTATAAGTAGAAATAAGAAGTTCGAGGAAATACGAAGTATGAGGGCCAACACGTCAAATATGTATAATAAAATAATCCTTCTTTAAAATCACTTCTTAAAAATAGCATTATATAACTTATTAAATTATTGAAGATTTTTGTTTTTAATGTTTTAAAATTAATTATTCACAATTACCAACCAATTGCATGGGATTTTTATCGAGTGGCAAATTATGTTTTTTAATGATATTCTTGAATGTGTGATAATTGTATATTATATGATGTGAGACTTTAATTGAACAATTTTTTTTTCAAGAAACCATACTAATAATTATTACAATAATAGGAATTCATATCATTATTGTACTACTAAACAGTACAATAAAAAAAATTATTGTGTTTTATGTTTTTCTACATTTTTTTTTGTTATTTTGACTAGTTAACTGTTTAGCCGGCCTTAAATCGGGTTTCATTTAGGCTCACATATGGTGTAGGGGCTAAGGTGTGTCTTGGTATAAAGCTTCTAGGTTAAAATCTCTAGACACCCACCCAGTAATTTTATTTCACTTCCTCAATTAAAAGTGGGTGGCCATCTATCCTGACTTAGGTTTAAGGTCAGATTATATAAGGACTTTAGTAAATAAATAAACAAAGTTATCATTTTTTATATATGTGATTTTGTTTTTTCAGGTATTAATTTGTCAGGAACAAGCTGAGGTGTTAGCTCTGCAGTTCGTCATGTTCGAAAATGTTGGCAGAACTGTTGAAGTGGACATGTCAGTAAACCTCACGATCACTGAAATAAAATTTATTTTCATCAATAGATTCGTAATGTCTCTTTTGGTAAGAGTTTTACCTTTAATTCATAAAGATAGTAATTGTTATTTGGTTTTAAAACTAACCCTCTGGTGAATGATCAGTCAATCAATAACTTTGTAAGGCCCTGAGTTCATTTCCAGACTGTGAAATTACTTTGTCTTTAAAAAATGTTCTTAAATTATTAATCATGGCAGAAATTCATTTATGAGTTATTTGAAGTTTTATTACATCCCTATTTATTAACTTTATTTTGATATAAACTGTAAAGTCTTCTCTCCTGTTTATTTCAGGACTTCCTAAATCGTTTTTCAGCAGCACGCGAAGCCATTATTGATGCATCAGCAGCAGCCGCAGAAGCTGCAAAGCAGAATGTTCAGAATGTCATCGAAAACGCCACTAGGATATCCCTGAATATTGATTTAGAGGTAACGAAAATGGATGATGTTTAAATTCTAATTAATAATAATCCTATGAAAAAAGTAATAATATTATCGATAAAATCAATTTTAATCAAATCCCTGTCCTGAGTTCTGAATGTCAATTAACATAAGTTGGACATTTAATTATTTTTCATAATACAAATTTTAAAAATTATTGCAAAAGGTTTTTTTTAATGTTTATATTTAGCTATTGTTAAAGATTAAAGAAGCAGATTGGAAGTAGTTAGAGTTACTGAATTTGGTTCATGATCTTTTTTCAATTATATTGTATGTTTATCCCATGACAACTCTCCCTGTTTTCTAGACAAACACCACAGCTCTTGATTATGTTTTATTAATTATTTATGTATGTTTGAATTTAAAAATAAACCTTATTATTCTTATTCATTGGAGGTTTGGAATAGTAGCTTTTGAGTCTTGTAAAAATAAAATTGTTTTTAAAACTTTTATTTGATCATATTAACAGAACCTTGTTCATGTTAGTTAAATAGTTGGTAGTTTAATCAAATTGTTACTTGGATGCCAAATTAAAATAATATGTTTTACTTGTATTGCTGTATGTGTCTTTTAACTAAGGAGACTTTTTTTCATCTTCCTCAAGGTTTTTTGGGGGTTCAGGGTTCACTTAGTTTTTTGTTAACTGTTTTTCTAAGTTAATTAAAATACTAAATTGTTTTACCATTTAAAGTTTTCCATTTGTTGCATAATCTCTCAAACTATTATAAATTAACTATTTTGGAGGCAAACAATCAGAAAAGTTAGATTAATAGAATCAAAAGATAGATTAAGTTAAGGCAAGCTACCCTGCTAACTATTGTCACCAGTACTCATTACATGTTATTTTTTTTTTATGTGTTCACAATGTTGACATTACTTAAATAGGAAATTAATAATAAAAAAAACGATTATTGTATTAAATAGGACTTCAGAAATAAAATCCTTGGATCCTAAAGTTTTTTAATCACTTAACATTATTTTTTTAATTCAGTCTTCTAGTGTTTAATTTAATATTATTCTTATTCTAAACAATCTTTTCATCTTTTCAGGCACCCAAGATCATAATACCAGTTTCTGCTAAAAGTCGGAAAGCTTTTATACTTGATCTGGGCCAGCTTAAAGCCAACAATTCATTCTTTGACATTCAAATTCCCAATTCCAAAGAAAAAGCAATTCTTGATCGCTTGCACGTTGACCTTCGTAATGTCCAACTCAATCAGTAAAGTATCTAATCTATTTATTCTACTTATATATTTTCTTATTCTTAGAACTGAAAAAAGCTAATATATTGGCTTCTGTGAAAGGCCTGCTCTGTCATATTCTGAATTCAAGTACGAATTATTTATGCCAGGATCTTCACAAAGTTTATGATACTAGTAATATTGAGGAGACTTAAATAATACTAGTATTAGCTGTTGGAAAAATAAGCTAAATTAACATAAATTTTTAAACTCATCAATTAACTTGTTAAACAACATTAAATTTTGTAGTTTAAAATTATTTTTTCTTATTTTAATTATTGCTATGTAAAATAGTAAATTTTAAATTACTCTATTCTGAAATGATTAATGCATGAAACTTCTCTTCCAAATTTTAGTCTTCAAGAAATAACATGATCTAAATGCTAGGATTCAAATTACTATTTTAATTAAAATTTCATGTATTATCTCATTTGAAATAAAAATTACCACTTATGTTATATAATTATATTTTAAGTTTAGATTTAGGTTTTTAACATTCTAAAACATCTAATATTAGATGTAACTTATTCCTTATCTGATTTTACTAATGGTTGTTGAAGTGTATGTATTAATTGAGTTGAAATGAATCATGATTGCTTCATTAGATTTGTTTCTGGAACTCCCATGTTTCCCACCTCTGCGCTGAGTTAGGTTGGCTCTTTCCCTCTTTCTGTGCACAATATTTCCTTGGTTCATTTCTTTTCCAAACCATCAATTCTCATCAAACTCCTTATATATTCACAATATTCTACAGTTCAAATCCTCAGTCTACTCTCGGAACAATAGATTCCATCTCTCTGACCTTTATACTACTGCCCACAAAACTCCAGCATATGATTGTTTCTTCCTTGCTTGCTCGACTACCCTCTGGAATTCTCTCCCTCATATTCCAACACTTCTCCATCCAGAGATAGACCCTCATTAGCCTGAGAACGATTTATTCATGATATTATATTCTCAGACTTTTAATTTTTTATTTCTATTTTTATTTAATTGTTCACTATATGTATATATATATGTTTGGTTGCCACCTTTCTTTTTTTCTTTTTATTTGCAAGATGAGTTTGATCATCTGAACATTGATGTTTAGTCAGGGGACTCCTGGAATTAAATTTTTTTTTTCCATTCTGTCTCCAACTGAAACTGCTTCACCTCATGCAAGAAGCTCAAAGAAAGGAGCATGCTAGCTGGGCTTCCTCCCAGCTACTGCAATAGTCTTAGAGTCCTGCCTGGAAAAAAAGTGTGTCTTTGACCTCTATTCATGACTTTTTTTATACTGTACTGTATATGACTCCAACTTCCCCCCTAACAAGATGTAAATCTCTGGTATTTTCTTTAAAGATCAAGGTTTCACATGTCATTTAACAATGGGTATTTTTCGTCTCCTTATACTTTAAGGAACCCGTGACCTCACTCAGTTATAAACTTATGACCCCTCTTAGAAACTGACACCTTAAAATGTCCATATGCTAAGGTTAAGTGCTAATTTACTTCAATAAAACCAAATCCATAGTTCACTTTTACTTGGTCATTTAAACACATCGCAATGTATCTTTGGTCTTTTATTTCTTTACAAAATAGCCGATACATACTGAAACTTTCACTTGAAATAAAACCCAAAACCACAAATAATGCCTGAATACTTTCACTTAGTCTCCTTTGATTTATTTTCAGCAATTTCAAATTACAAAAATTAATCAACTTAAAACATTGTTTGAATATGTTATTGTAAATATATAGAAATGTAAAATATTTTTCCTTATTTATTTCAGGGTTTTATTGGATGAAGAAACAACCAAAGTAGTTAAAAGTCATGCGATCATTGAGCCTATCAGCTTTATATTGACCATACAACGTAACCTATCTTCTGGATGGTTTCTTGACGTACCTGATATTGAAATAGGAGGAAAATTAAAGAGTATAAAAGTAAGTAGGATTTTTGTAATGGCTTAAAATTTTCATATGAAAACTGATCAATTTATTATTTTGTACCATAAATAAGTTGCGCTAATGAATAAGGCCACTAAATGTGATATATCAATGAGCACCTGTTGTTTTTAGGTGACTTTCACCAAATTGGACTACCAATTGATCATGCAGACTCTGGATAAGAACCTCGGTGATACAGAACCTCAACCAGAGGCATCTGCTTCAATTTTGAAAGTAGATGCTTCTACTTCTGCAATGAAACGGAGTTTATCCATTATTGATGAAAATGCGGAAACTGAAAAATTTGGTGTCCGTATGTATTTTATTTTAATGTGTAGTGTTATCGGTTATTACTAAACCATATTGCTATTAGCCTTTAACTCATATACATGTAAAAGCCACACTTTGCTTTCTTTAATGTATTATAACAATGTTTAATTATATTCATTTAAATAATAAAGGAAGGTTACCTCATATTTTAATGGAAAATACTGATTATTTTAGGCTCATTCTGTGTACTTTAAAAAAAAATTACTCGGTGGACTAAGAGAGTTATTATCTCCAGGGCAAGGATCGAGCACACTTAATGTTATGGATCAAACTAAACAAATTAAAGTAGGATGGTTCCAAGACAGATTCACCATCTCTGTTTGGTGATGAATTGTCAGGAGCAGTCTTCTTCATGAGCATAAGCTCTCAAAAACTCCACTCTTGAAGATTCAAAGATAACAAACTCATTTCTATGCAAAGTTTGTAAAAAATTGCAGCAGGTTTGCAATGTATCTCAAATTGTTGTAAACTGGTATGGATTGATGATAATAAATAATAAATGATCTCAAGCCACTCTGTGCTGGTTGGAAACTAGGCCACTGATCGTCTAGGAAAGCCATTTGCAGAAACCTAGCTCTAACCCTCCTATGTCATCCTGAACATCAAGCTGTCTAATCCATTCAAGAATCAAGAAAGCATTATATGAGTGCTTGATTAAATAAAAAGCATAGGAAATTTAGCTCATGATCGGTCCAAGAGTGGCGGAGTTACTTATTTCTGGCTTCTCACTGCCAAGACTACATACAGGTGACCCTGTATACTCGGTTTATGAATAGCAATACGTATGTTCAGAACCTTGAAGTGGGGTTTCGACCACAGAACGAACTATTCATCTGGACAGTTACGAAAAGTTCAGAACTGTATTAGCCAGCAAGGAGTTGGGATGCAATTCTTTTATTTGTTTTAGGGTATGACATACATGAGGGTCATGAAGTCAAAAATAGATGCATTTCCACTTATCAGCTTAGTATAAAAACGTATAGCATTTAAATTCAAAAAATTATGATGATAATAAGTCAATATAAACAGCTACAAGATTAAGCAATAGCTGTCATTCAGTGAAATTATAATCTCAACAAAGCTATGAACTCTCATATGTTGTAATGGATGCTTAACTGTTTCATGATATGACAGATCCGGGTACAAATTCCTAGGAATGTATCGATAATTATTATTCCATATTATAGAGATTAATATAACTAATTATTGCTTTTCATTTTCAGGTGGAAAGTTTGCGACAGTCAGAAGTACATTGAAGTTTACATTAACGCTGGAAAGTTTGGTTCTGAAACTCATAAATATTGATGAAAATAATGTACGATCACTCAATAAAATATTTCTGGTTCAATGTGAATGTTTTAAAATATGAATGAACCGTATTCTAGTTGGTTACAGAGGGTGGGTCTTTTGATATTTTTGGAACTAATCTGGGAAAGTAACTGTTATAAGACTTCATCAATGACATATTGCTCCCAATTCTGCCCATCAATCTCCCATCAGTACACCTTATTAAAACAGTAATGTCGTTATAACTCAATTGGACTACGAATAAAAAAATTGGAAATGTTAGATTAATATTTCCTTAGGTCAGTCATGCTTTTATGAATATACATGCTGGGAACTTTTTTTTAACACAGCACACTTTGTATACTGTAATTGGGATTATGAATAAAATCATTAATAGATATTTTTAATGTTAAAATAATTGTTCAGGATATTGAATGGATCTGTTTGGTTCAATTTTTGGAATTGATAGCAGGACAAAATATTCGGTTAATTATTATTGCTAGAGGGTTAGTCTCATATCAGATCTTTAATTTCTTATTGTTAATGTTTCATTCGGCCATCGAAATCATCCTTGGGGCTTACCTACCCTAAAACAAAAAAAATGCTTGCTATAGACAAACAACTCCTCCTGTTGACATATTTTTTAAATTTATTTATTTGACCCTCACTTAACAGCTCTGCTAGTTGTTCTACCTGACAGTTGAACTATTTTATTTTTCAAGGAACTCATCTCTACACCGAGTCTTATTGTTATAATAAATTTAAATGAAATCGTAAACAGATATAAGCAAATTAAATTTATACAGAAACGAGCTAGATACTTTTTAGTGATCTGAACCTTATTTCTAAGAAGGCTAGAAAGGTGGGAATTATAAAACCTTTAATATTTGTCAGGAAATTAAAACCTTATTTTTGGTGTTATTATTATATTATGAAACACCTTGGTTCCACACTAAGGGATGTTGGTCTTACCAGTAAATCCATTACGTTGACTTCTATGTCAAAACATCAAATTTATTGTGGCTCTTCAAGAAAAGTTAGAATTTGTCAGAAATACCATTTTATAGTCACCTCACTAAAAAAATAAACGTAACTGCAGATTACTAAGCTAGATTGAGTTTTTTCTTGTGAATTTTAATAATACAGTTTCATTAAATATCATTCAATTTAATCTAAATATTTTGCCCTTCTATATAAGGTTTAATAAAACCTTTGGAGATCTTAGTATAAGTTAAGGGAGAAGGTCAAATAGTGAACAAGTTATTTTTAAACTATTATCAAATAAAAGAACAAAAAAAATAGTTTTTTGCTTGAGATTTGTGGCAAACCACCAAGAATTAAACTTTATGGGTGTCTCATAATGCTGAAAATGAGAATTAGTGCATTCACTGACACTTTTATTAAGTTTTTTTTTTCAAATAGGCTTTATTTTTTATTATTAACATCCCTAGTGATTTTTATGACTTTAAATAGCTTTATGACAGATATTAGTCAAACAACACTGTTTGATTAAAGTTAGTGACATTTTATATGTTTTGACATTTAATAGCACATAAAAATGATCCTGTAGTCCAATCTCATAAGTTTATGGATAGGAGCCACAATAAGAGGTTTGTGGAGAGGGGAATTTATTTCTTAATTAGGCCACAACTAGCACCTAGTATGTAACATTGTTTTAAGCGTAGAAACTGTATTATATATTATTATTATTACCTGTAACACCTAGTAATTGTTTTATATCCTGATTTTATATCAATGTCATTATTACTAACTTGTAGCCAGATGTCGGAGATGGGCTTGCTCAGCTGACACTTGAACTTGTCTCCATGAAAGGATCTATAATGTCGGACAACTCTCTACATGTCGCAATTATCCTTCTTGATTTTGTGATGGATGATACACGAAAAAAGAAAGTTGGTAAAATTAACAGGTATTAAAATTAATTAATTTTGTTCTTAAATATATTTGTCTTTAACATAGAAGAAATGCCAATTAATAGATAGATTTTTAAATAGTAAGAGTAGTATTACATTATTCACAGTATTCTCTAAAGTAGTATTTACATTACTCTGAATTCGCTAATGAATGAGGAGATTGGTCCTGGGTCTGAACAGACCAATGCCATGAAATTGATTGGTAACTGTGAAGTTCCATGGATCGTAAGTTAGGTTATTAGAGGTGTTTGAATCCTCTGTTGCTAATGTAGCAGAGAGTTAGAAACCCTTACTCATGTCCTTGGCAAATGTTCCAAAAACATGCTTCTTGTCACCACGTCACGTCAATAAGAGGATTGCAGAGCTGCTGAAGGAGAAAGGGTATGCTTCGATGAGGTACCAAGGATCCAGAGCAATAATTGAAAGTAGAATCAAGAAGGGAGAAGTTTGTGGAAGATCCAGCACTCTCCTGAACAAAAAAATCTGTCTTGTACAGGCTTACGTTTAGATTACATAAGCAGCGGAATCCTAAAGCTTCCATCTCTCACTTTCATCTGTATTGCTATATTGCACTGTAATATTATTATTAAGTGATCAATAATGTTGTGCCAACTTCTTCACTACAAATAAATAGAAGTTCCCCTCTTCTCGACCCAGAAAATACCCACCTACATTTCCATATTTTAATAATATATAAGCGTCAGTTAAGAGAGGGGGAAACTAGTGCATGAATTAGCTTAAGCCCACGCAAGGATGAGGCCCAGCCTCTGTCCTGCCTATATAAGACCCAGATTTGGAACCTGCCACCTGAAGTGAACACTGCTCTCTCTCTCTCTCTCTACCTGATCCATGGCTTTCTTATTCAACTACCTCTGCATCTCTGTTTCCTAACCCCTCGCTATGTTTTAGTCCAGCGTTGTCAGACCCCATACCTTCCTAGTGGGATTCTTTGCCTTCGTCTCGCTAAAACTAGCACCTCCTTGGAAGATACATTTTCCATGCGGACGACGGTCTCCTGGGGCCCTACAAAATTTACCTAGTAGGGTCTCCCCCAGCGATCCAGTCTGCCTCTCTCTGGTTCACATTTGCCTTTGGGATCCAGACGGTTTTCGCCTGCCCTTAGATACCGTGTGTGAATTCATGGTCATTCCAAGACCACATAAACGACCAATAATACCTACCCTGTTCTTCTTCTCCTGAACATAGTGCACTGTCGGGGACACCTTCTAAGCTCTTATGGAGTCAGATCAACAATAATAAAGCTGCCCGCCGACTAGGCCACCAGCAAAGGTCAAAGATCATAGGTCCACCCATTTTATCTCTTTCTTGACAGTGGCCGGGTCGCACAGACCCTAGCCCGCGGCGAGCATCCCCCTTACCTTAACAACCCGACAATTAACTATGGATTTGTATTTTTATGTTTCAGGTCATTATAACTTTTAAACACATTGAAGTTAAATCATCTTCCAATTTTATTGATTTTTTGTTTAATTTTCTGTGGTAATCGTTTTACCTTAAAATCTTTTTGAGTTATCTGCTGTTGAGCTGCAGCCCGATTGTTATTATTATTTAAATCTTGCTTATTTTTATTAATTGTATTATTTGTAAGGAAATCGAGAAAATAAAAAAAAATGTATATTTGTTTATAGATATATGCAGAGAAAAAAAGATCCAAAAGCTGAAAGTGGTCATAAAAGTATGATAGATGTAACTTATCAGCAAAAATCTGATGCTAAATTTGGTAAAATAAAGTATTATATTTTCTTCATTGTTTCTCCAAAAAAATATACCTAAGGCTACATTATATTTTGTTAATTTCAGCCGATTTACGAATTTCCAGTATTGACTTAATTTTAAATTTGGAGCACTTGACTCAAGTTGCTGATTTCTTCAGTAAGCTTGTCGAAGCACCCCCAGTAGCAGTGGAAGAAATCAAAATTGTGTCAAAAGCTTTAGATGTACAAAAAAAGAAGCCGATGGTTGGTATTTTCTAAAAGATGCTATTTTTTGTGAATTTAACCTTCAATTTTAATCTGTTACAGTTTAATTGTATAATATAATATTTTTTATTTGCACTTTGGGTCGTTCTATCCAAATTATTCTTTCATTGACAATATATAACTTAAAATATTTATGTATGTACCAAAACGGATTATTATACACTGTTACTTTAGATAACAATTCACAGTCCTGATGATGCCTGAACATGTGAAACATTTACTGTTAAATGATATATTAACGATAAAAGAATATTTTGAGGAGACTAAATCTTGAACAACCCAAAGTGCAAGTATACATACTTAAATGTCTCTTCTTAAGTATCAATACCTTGGAAAATAATATTATAATTTATTTTTAATTATTGACCACAAACAGTACATAAATTTATTTATTTATTACTCATGAGTTTTTAGGTCCATTCTACATTAGTTAAAATTATAATCTATTATTACTAATTGATTAGCAAACTGTTCAATTTGGTCCCAAGGTGCTCTGAATAAGGCTTATGGCTTAGGAGCTGTATTCTCTTTACTTTAAAAACAAAATTAAAATTTAGCATATAAAATATTGTTACAGTATATATAATTTGAGTTAACTGTATATCTATGTGTGTGTGTGTGTATGTAAATATTTAATTAACTCAAATTTTATATATATTGTAGCAATATTTTATACAAAGATACTTAAGGGTAGGCACCACTTATTTTTAGTCTGATTACAGGTTAAATTTATTCATATTTTAGGTAACAGAGACTCCAGAATTAGGCAAAATGTCAATAAACATCAAAATTGAGCACCCGGATATAATTCTTGTAGAAAATATAGACGACTTAGAGACCAATGCCCTTGTCCTTGACGTAAGTATTTTTCATTTTTTTTTTTGTTTTAAATAGAAAAATCCAAATGCAGACTTACATTTGTAACTGTGGTTTTTAGTTTGAGCTGATGATCACAGCCAATATGGGAGAAAAGAATCTGTTTACAGGTTCATTGACAGACCTGCAACTGTTTACTTGCTGTTATAATCCTGCTAAAAGGAAGGAAACTAAAGTCCCTGTAAGTTGATCATTATTTCATCCTACAAATAAATAAGTTTTTTGGGTTTTTTTTTTATTAGACAAAGATTTTAACCAAGAGCTTATGACATTTTAGTGATGCTAAGTCAACTTAGCAAAGCCTTGGCTTTGAGCTTATTCTTACTATTGCACTTGCCAGGTGATATAGATTAGTATATACTGCAGGTGATGTGGTATAATAATAAAAGTCCTCGAAAAATAATCTTAATATGTAAACTCTAACTAGAGAATGATTAAAATCTGTTTATAGTCAACCTTTCCTGCCATATGTTGCCTCAAAATATACACATAGCATTCACAATCTTACTTGAAAATCTGTATATAATTAGCCCGCCTTTCCATTTTTTACAATACATGCGTTTTGTTTTGTTAATCAACAAGAGTTTTGTTAACAAGAGTTTTGTTTTGTTAATCCAAAAAAAGAACATATTTATTAAGTTAATCACTGTAAATTAATTTTAAATTTAATGGTCTGAATAGCACACCTGTATTGTGTAATTACACTGTGGCATCTGTAATTATACTCATCCAAACTTATTTTATTATTATAGATTATTATTAAGCCAAAGAAAAAATATTTTGAAAGGACTGGGGCTCGAATCAGGCTCAGGACCTCCCCATTATCTGGTCGGAAGCTATACTTCTGAACTATCTCTGTACAAACTCTTGCCTATTCAATATCAGATCTCTTTGGCATTCCTCTCAGAACCTTGACAGTCATCGCACCAATAGTGGGTGGCAGAAGGGCTACCACATAATACTTCGGTTTAAATTACTGAAAGTTAGTTTTCTTACTTTCGGTATTATATGTATCTAGTATTAAATATTGAAAATGTATTGGCACTCTATTACTAATTATTATTTATGGTATTGAATAATTAATTATTAATAATATATTTTTAATAATTATAAGCCAAAGAAAATATTGACTAAGCTCGTGAATGTCTAGGCGATAGCTCAGAGGTAGAGGATCAAACCAGAGATTAAGAGGTACCGGGTTTGATCCATGGCCTTGAAAAAATCTGTTTTCTTTGTCTAATAATTATCAAAAATAGTGGGATCAATACCACAATTAATAATTAATAATATTATAGATTATATTTTTTAATAAACCACTACTATTATTTATTTTTCCAAGGTTCTAAGTCCTGTGTCTTTTCTACTTTCTGGTTGCGGCGAAGACGGGGACATGAAAATAGAAGTAGATACAACAAGAATCAAAGTATCTGTGACACCAGGTAATTCAAAGTTGTTCATATATGTATTATTGTAAGTATATGGGTTGCTTTAAGGAGAAAACTCTGTTATTAAAGGTAACATTTACATTTTCTGCAGGCGTGCCTCAAAATTAGTTCTTTCATTAAAAAACGTCAATTTCATCTGTAAATCACAAATCACCAACACAGAATTAAATTATGTGCATTACCTACTAAATTTATAAACAATTTTGTTTTATTTATAATGTACATTAAGGTGTTAAATACAGACTGAAAGTATTTTTTACTTTCTGATTTATTTTTCTTTGTCAATTGATGTTCTAAATCTAAGTTTTGTCTGGTTGATAAAATAAATTTGTGATGGTCAAAGGAATCCCTAGATCCACTAGTTTTCTATGATGAGGGTTCTAATATATAAAGACACAACAAGTAATTTTATTTTCATTTGGAATACTGTGAATTTAAAATTGAAACCTGCTATGAGAATTGCTGTTCTTAAAGTTATTTCATATGAATTAATGAAGATGTGTCTGCCCATTATGGATAGATAAGTGTGTTTATTTATATAATATAACGCTATTAAAATACATGATAATAATAAATTTAATCTTGATATTAAAAACCCTAATTAATTTACCTTACTTTGACCTTCGTAACCTCCTAGGGTTGTAAAGCTAATATAATGAACACATGAGCAGAGTGATACTGCACAAATTAAATCAGTTTATCAAAAATAGTGTCTACACACAGTAATACCTTTTAATGTCTTTGTTGCAAAAGTCTTTGTTAAATCAGGTTTCAACAATATTAATAATAAAACAAATTTATTAAACGTTGATTTCATTTATGTGGTTACTTTCATTTCTGTACTCTTTTAATAATCATCTAAGGTTGTGCTCTGACATACCTAACACTCATACTTTAATCTAATTTTGCCTTAACTTTACACATTAAACACCAAATAATTTAAAATTACACTTTAAGAACATGGATTGTGATCACTAACTGTCTCTATCGGCGGGAAATCTATATTTTTGCGGTACTCACAGTTTTATATTGAAATATGTAAATATGACTGTATTAACTTTTCAATAGAAGAATTCTTTCCATTGTTCTATTCTTCGTACATGATCGACATACCTCAAGAGTGAAATACAAAGGCTTCACACATCTAGTACTTCAAATTATCAGCCATGCCTGCTTGCATAAGTCTCTTGTGATCGCTGTCTCAATGTTGATGAGCACGATCCTGGTTGAAGACTGTAGATCTTCTAGAAGTCTTGAAGAATAACAGTTACTTGATGCAGACAATGTTGTAATGAACAATGTTCGTCTGTCAAGCTTTAGTTTAACATTTGTGTTAATCTTGGAATAAATTATATTTATCTAATATTGAAAATAAGATTTTTTGGGCTTATTTTATGAAATAATTGTGAATTCTAACAGAATAATTTCCAATAACTAAATCAACAATAAATGAAAAAAGAACAATTTGGCTAACTCGACTATTTGAAAATATAGGAACTTTTTTTCATAGTAATTTCCATTTAAAATTTTGATTTTTTCATTGAAAGTGAATTATATCATTTCTAAAAAAGTTAGTTAAACGTAGTATCACATAATTAAGGGGTTTAATGATCTTACTAATTGCTCCCTCTAGATTAATTCCATGAGATTTATTGAATTATTTTGACTAACAAACACATTTGAAAGCATTTTCTGTAACACACCTTATTGGGACTAAACATTGGACTTTGTAACAACAATTTAAGTCGTTTCATTATTTAAGCATGACAAAAAAATTGTAATTGATCTGATTAATGATTGTAATTATCTTTTACAGGATTAATTTTATTCTTAGAACTACTGTGCAAAATATCACATCTAAAATATTCACTGATTGAATAAAAACTATGTACACAATTTTAATGCCTTTGTGGGATTAAAAAACAAATATTATATATTCTGAATTAGGGCAATGTGGGTTTTAATTTGATACTCTATTAATGTGAGAGGGAAATATTTATTTGTTTATTACTAAGTGATAAATTAATTATGACATGATGTAATTTACTATGAAGCTGGTTTTATTTTTAGCACCATCTAGGGCATTAAACTAAGATGCAAAATGTTATTTCTCCATGTAAAGCATTGAATGCACTAAAATTGTGAACACAATTTTAATGACTTTGTGTAGTTACAGTTAAAAAAATACAAAAATTTACTCATTATTAATCAGAGTGATGAGCTCTTTAATTTGATAACCTACTCGATATAATAGGAAAGTATTTATTTTTGAATCACCAAGCAATTAATTAAGCAATAAGCCTTAATTATGTTTTATGGAGTTGAAAATATTTTATGTGTTGGGTAATCAAATGCAATCATTATATAAAATATCATGTTTATAGGTAAAGTGGGGAACTCACAGTTTTCCAATTTTGAAAAAAATCAAGAAACACTTTAATGAAAATCTATATTCTACTAATATGAGGTAGACATAAATCAAACGGGTTTATCTGGTATTTATATTATGATGATTGTCTTTTATTTTGCCAATACTTTTTAGATTTAGTATTTCTCGTCTTTTTACAAAATTAGGTGAATGAAGGAAGTAAATATTGCTACCTTAGAGATTATATAAATTATAATAATACAACTTGGAATAAGAAAGGCTTTATTAGTTTCTAGCTCTTCAACTAACCTTTTGGTTATTAATTCTTATCCGAAGCTTCTGCCTAGTCTTGGAAGCAGTCATTTTCAGCTCTGAAACCTTGATAGGTCTAACGACTGTATTTATTTATAAGGAGAAACAGTTTACACTGTAATCTGCATGCCTTTGTGAAAGCAACCAAACTCATGATGGGATGGATGCCTAGTGAAAACCTTGGTCATACTATACAACATTTTAATATTATGTACTATTTTTTTTTTATTTTGCATTTTGTAATTTTTACAGTATTGCCTATTCTTTCTAGGTGTTGTAATGCTGTTGAGTAAAATAGGATCTTCAATAACAAGACCCCCGAGCACGATTGATGAAGAAACGGCTCCGGAACATGTCAACCTGAGTAAACTGTGGGAAATTAAAAATTTTTATGACTCCGATTTTAGCTTTCTCAAAACAGGTATGTCTGTGAAAACTTTTCCTTCCTTAATACTGGTGTATGGAATAATATTACCTAATAAGCACTAGTTAAGGCTAGAGTTACCCAATATTTTGTTTGTTACAGAAGTGGCCGAGGAGGCACTTGACGAAGAAATTGATCCTAAAAATACAATACAAAAGAAAAAAGTTGAATTTTGCAATATTAAAATTTCACAAATCACTATAACTTTAGAAGCAGGGTTCGGAAGGTCAACAATGCCGCTACTATTCGCAAATGCTGGTTGTGAATTGTCAGTTACTGACTGGAGTTCCCAGGTGAAATAAAACTCTTTCTAATTGGTTTTTATTCAGTTCACTCTGTAAAATTTTGATGTCTATTTTCCAAAGACTTCTCATTTATTTAATATGATAGAATCTTTCCATACATTTATTTTTTAGATTTGAGTTGTTATTGACTTTCTGCTGTAAAAAATTGTCTGGTTGAAAAATAATTTACTGACATTCAATGAGTTTGAATTCTTGACAACAATAATCTATTAAATATTCTGATGACAATACAACATTCTACCAAATTTAAGTTGACACCCCGACAACCTTCCTCATTCACCACCAGTCAACATATTTTTATTTACCCCTTTAAAAAACAGTGATAATTTGTTTTCAATTTAATTATCTCTTCAATGAATTTACCCATCTTTCTGATGAAATTTAAAAGTCTGTGAAAACTAGCTGTATATTACAACAAATAAATTGTCTGTTATTTCAGCTTCATGTTGATGCCAAACTTCATTTAGAAGTAAACTACTACAACAGCTACCATGCCATGTGGGAGCCGATGTTGGAACCGATTGGTCGGACGATGGACACACTTTCCACGATGCATTCTCCTTGGACCATTTCTGCTTCTGTGAGTATGCTTCCTTAAAAAGATACAATTTAATTTTGTTACTTTACAGATGGAATTATTATTATTATTGATTCATATTCATCTTAAAAATAATTTAGTTTTGATGGTTTTTGCCATCACATCACGTATCCCACAGTTAAGGGTTTCATGGATAGGTCTTATATACCAAATAATGCGATATTATTAATATTAAAGGGTATCAGAATGCTTAATGTAGTTTTACGGAGTTGTAATATGCTGCCTAAGATTAAATACAATGTAATATTTACAACCCAATTGTAGAGAGTGGGAATAAAATAATAGTTCTTAATGAGTATATGAATTAATTGTATTTAATGAGTACAATAAGAAATAATTGTATTTAAAGATTAAAGGAAGAAGTAATATTATTAAAATGTATGAAAAAGTAATTGTATTTCCTCCATGGAAATATAACATAGCATACTTGAAGAAAAAGAGAAGTAGGACTCTCTCTGTCCTGAAAAATAGTTATCAAAGAAAGACATGGCAAGATTAGGATTATCTAAAGAAGATGCACTAGATAGATATGATTGGCTAGACAAAAATGAATAAAACTTGTTTGGTGGGGAAAAATACTGATTAAATAAAAATTTGTTATTAATGTTTGGGCCAGAAATTTGCTCTAGGATTTTTGTTGCCCTTTTTAAAATTACATGCAATTACTAGGGATCACTGTTTACATTCGTCTGTTACACTGTCGTCTGCCAGATAGTTGAATGACCTGTCAGTATTGTTCGTCCCAGGGTCTCAATTAAATACTTTCGCTTGTTAGTAAAAGAAAGTTGTACTTTCTATGTATGTATTTGTCTTGTACTTTCTAATGAAAATATTTGCTGATTTGAGCACTAATTATTGGGTTCATTTAGAAGCAACAAACTGTATTTTTCTTTAGAGCTAATTAATTGTTTAAAATAAATTTGTCTTTTGTTAAGGTAATCGAAAGGGGTGCAAATTAATTAAGATTGAATTGACAAGGCAAGGTTTAACTCATCTCATTGTTTGACTATGTTATGTGCATTTTGGGGAGAGCCCCTCTTCATTCCTCTACTCTGGTTGGTTTCTTGACTCGTGGGGGCTTCTACTTTCTAGTCTAAAACACTATCTTATAGTGATCTCTCTCCAACGCCCCAGTCTAATAACTGAACTGGACGACCTCAAACTGACTTTGTCTTGCACCCTGCTATTTCTTGGCCAGTTAATCTAAACCTTTCAGGCATCATAATTGGAAGTAATTGTTGGAAAGCTGGAAATGGTTTTAATATGTCCCTTTGACATCAAATAATAGTATCCTAAGTTTAGTCCCAAGTGGTGAGCCAAGGCTGGAGGGTGGGCCACTAAATTATCGAACTTTTTTTGGTTTCTGGCCTGTAACTTTTAAATGACACATCCTAGTGAAAACTTTATTCTATTATAAATTAAAGAACATTAAATTCTGCGTAAAATAAGTACCTCAAACTTTGAATTCAATTTGCCTGAAGAGTCAAAATTAACATTTAAAAAACAATTGATCTGCGAATTTTCTTTAAAAGATCCTATTTAGTCATTTACCATCAATTTTAAATTGCAAACAACTATTCCAAATAAAAAAACAACTCTTGAGTATAAGTTGCAGAGCCTAGAATTCTGCATTTCGTGGTCACCGATTTTTTTTAGTTCCATCAAAGTGAAACATAGAAATCCTGAATTTTTATATCTCCCTCATACAGTCACAAAATGCCAAAAAGGTACCTACGAGTTTGAACTCTACAACCACACTACTCGACCTGGAAAATGGTTACCTACTTTAAAAATGCTGCCTAAAACATTTTATATAAGGGTTTATTATTTTTCTGATGTAATTTGCCCCCTAAAAACGGTAAAATGTAATTGTGTTTGCTATTTAGTACTCAAGTTTGGTTACTTGTAAAAAAAAAAAATATTTATTTAGAAAGCTATGTAAATATTCCAAGTAATATGTTTTATTGAAGTTTATACTGTATATTTTAGGATTTATAGGTATATAAGTGAATTTTTTTGTTGAATTTAATAGTTTAAAAATAGTAGTTTAATAGGTGAAATGTCATCAATTAACTTCATGTTCAATTTTTTTCTTTTGGAATTTCTATCTGGACATCCAGCTCTTACAGTAGTATGTGTTGCTTGAACTCTTTATTGGTTAGTCATGCTGCCATAACTTCTTTTTTTTTTAATTCTGTTAAATATTTTATGATTAAACACAAACCTGCTATATTTTTACAACAAATTAAACAATTTTGGGTTAATTTATATTATTTTACAAAATGCTCATTTATGTACATTACCACAATATATGCATACTGTTTTTTTCAGTTGGATGTTTGTGCAGAAGAGGAATCGGAAGAAGCTTCTCCCCAAGTTAAGGAAACCGTATCAGATATAAAGGTGTCTTCAGCTTTAACGGTGATATCTATTCAATCTGAAGTGAGATTTTTTTTGATTTTTTTTAGGAACTACCTAACTTAAATATGAAAGTGTGTTTGATGTATAAGCAAAAAAAAACATGGTTTGGACCTAGATTCATTCACTTCAAGCCAGGGGTTCAAAAAATTAATTATTTGATGCAAAAAGCTACTTTTTAACCAACTGTGAGTTCAAAGTTAGCAGGGAATTTAGATTTGAGTAGATGTATTTGTTGGGATATCAGATAAGATTGATGAAAGGAAGATGTTACATTTTCATCAAATTTATTTGTGTGTTAAGCCGTTTACATCTATCCTTAAACAAACAATCTGATGCAGACATTTTTTGTTTTCTTTTTAACCTTAGCCGATATCCATAATAACTGTTAAAAACAAGGATGAAAAAACAAAATATTGAATTATCTGTTTAAAAAACACTATTTTGAAAGACCTTTAATAAACTTGGGTTTGGCATAAATAAAAGTTAAAGTTGCAATGAAAAGTTTTCAAAATAATATTTAATAATTATTATGATTCCTTAGTTAAAAGTAAACTTATATTTTAATTGTTTTCAATAAAAGTTTATTCAAAGAAAAAAAATTCTTGTATAAATTGTAATTATACTTAATTACTTGGTTAGTTATTATGTATGTTATTGGAACATACTAACACAGTTATTAGCGATTATCTGTGCGACTTAAGAACTGATTAAAGATCCTAAGTAAGATCTTAAATTTAGAAATATTTATGTCTTGATGAAATTAATTTAATATTACTTCGCAATGCTTTTTATGGTTCAGATCGCACGGTAGTTGCTAAAAATGTGTATTTCTTCCTCTCTCTGTTTTATCTATCTAAATTTGATATATCATTCTATTCTATTTTAGATATGTCATGCATTAGGTATTGTTTATAAGTGTTGAAGTGTTTTATTGAAACTATTTCCTCAGTAATTTTAAAATAACTGTCACAAAAACTTTTAGGATATTCTTAACATCACTATTTCAAAAAAATGTATGGAAGTTTTGATAAGTCTAAATGAAGCCCTTTCTGCTGCTATGTACAAGCCGGAAGAGTATGAAGGTGAAAAATCACCCTATGTTGTTAAAAATGAATCTGGGCTTTCCTTAAAGATTCTACTTGACGATGAATTTGTGGTAAGATTTCTCCTTATTTTTGTATAATAGTACTAATATTCGTTTATGCGTCCATTTTTTATGATTTAACAATTATAACTTTTATTAATGTTCCTATACAACTATTTCCCTCAACTGTTCTTTTTTTACTAATTTAATATGTGCCTACATGTACATAATTATTAATTATAAAAGAAATTTTTTCTACTATCCTCATTTTTGTGAAAGTGCAATGACTGTGAAGTTCTAAAGTGCTTCAGAAGATATAAAATCATCTACGCAATACTTGTTATACTAGGTTGTTTCATGTCCTTGTCCATAAAAACATTAAATTCTTATTTGAATCTTCTGTTGATATAATTTATTTAATAATTAGTATTCACTAATGCTTTATCCAATTATATACCCCTGCCTTTTTTGGGTTTCATTTACAATTATATGTTGAAATGAAAATGTCGGAAGACATTTAAGACATTTATTGAAAAAATAATTAAGTGCGAAGGCAGTAGTCGGATAAATTTGTTCAGGGGAAGGTGAATGGGTGCTGTAATGTAGTACAGTTGCACTTTGGTCCAAACAATTCATTCCCCAGGGGAATGATAAATAATCACCCCTCAGCTGTCTATGATGAAGAGTGTAAGCCACGATTTGGGATAAGGATTAGTGGGTACAATAGGAATTTTTTTAATAAACTAATTTTATACATAAGAACTTTCATAATAACCTAGCTTAACATTAGTCAATACTTCATGGCAGGACAAAGAGTTGTTTATTACATATAACGCATTTGATCATTCTTTCATGTCTTGTTTACTATTAATGGCATTGAATTGTTGCATGAAGATCTACTCACATTCAGAAACAGAGCATATCAGCGTGAAGTATGTTGTTCTAGACCATGATTCCTATATTGGGCTAAAATCTAGCAGTGAGATAGAATATCTTGGACTCACAGAAGAAACTAAAGAAAAATTTATCCATCTTGTGGTGAGTTATAATACTATTATTATAATACTAATCTTACCAATTACTTTTTAATATAAAATTTTCAAGAATATCATAAAGATATAGACTGCATAACTTTAAACTTGCAGCACACCATTTTGCCAAAAAATACATAATAATTCCATTCAAACTATTACTTATTTATTTTATCAATTTATTGTATATAATATATAATTATAATCATAGCAAGCCTATTAATAATTATTAATTGTGGTATGTAGTCCCATTGGTGTAGAGAATGTAATAGTTATTGGTGAAAGAGAAAAATAGTGACAGGATTAAAACCTGGAACCTTCTTAACTATAGTTGCTGTCATGAAATTAGACACTTGGCATGGTGTTGCCATATACTGGGGGGTAGGGTCTAATCACTAATTTGCTTATTCCGTAATGATTGACATTATCTAAGTTAAGGGATCATGTGGATAGAAGAAAAGTAGTGGACAGAGCGGTAACAGGGCTTGCCATGCATGTGGCATGTATTGCGGGTCTCAAGCTTCTAATTTTGTGACGGCAACTGTTGGCTGGGCTTTTTCTGTACTATCATTTATCATATTTTAACCAAAACCAAATCAGCATATTTAGAGGTGTTGTAGAGTAAATATACCTTTAAAATTTCAGACGAAGTGAATAATTTTTATGACCTTCATTGTAGAATCAACTGACTGGGGAAAGATACTCGCCCTGTATCTAAATGAAAGTAAAGCCTCTCCTTTTGAAATTAAAAAAAAAATTACTTCTTTATAGTCAACTCTAAAAAAAAATTGAGTTTTTTGAGAATTAACATGAATCACTTACTGTTGGGATTTGGCATGGATAGTCATGTTGGTGTTAAGGGTAAATAATCTGTAATTAGAAAGTCTCTGTTATGAATCCCCACCATGTCACTATTATTAAAGTTCACCTGTGGAAAATATTAGTATTCTCAATGAAGAAAGAAATTTAGGGCTATGATTTATTTAGTCAAGCAGGATTACTCATAAGTCTCATGCAATTATAACTAAGTTTTAGGAAGATGATAGTAGGTTTATAAGTCAAACTTTACTAACCCATAATTAATTTACTATTTAATAACACTTGTTAATAAATAAATATTCTGTAAATTACCAAATGGGGTTAACATAAATAAATAAGTAAGGGTGGAAAAATTGCCATTTAATGTAAACATAATCTATAGAATTTATTTTAATGGACAACAAAATAATATTTAATAATAATATTTAATAAGAAACAAAAAATATCCTGTTAATTAAAAGTAAATAATTATCTGAGTCTATTGTTAAATGTGAGAGTCACGCTGAAAGTCAAGCACAACTTATTATCCTTCCTCTTCTTATCCCTGGAGTGATTTATTGTCCAACCAACATTGATTCCTGGCTTTGTTACTTATTCAAACCTTTATTTGGGAGTGTCAGGCCCATATTCGTAAAAGTTACACTCATGGTACACTTTTATTAAATCTATAATTAAATAAGTATAATACATACTGTAATCAGAGAGTCGTCAACAACACTCATTCTGTTATTTTCTGGCAATCCAGTCTCTTACTGTGTAGTTTTATTATTTTATTACAAAATTTGAAATGAATTAACTTATACTGTGTTATTTTTGCTCAGGTCATGGATTATAAATGTAATATTCGCATACCGGTATTAAAATCAGCCAAGAGATTTTTTTTACTCGGGCACAGAGGGCCCAGCAACGACCAGTGGGGCCTGGTAGCTGATGTTATGATAACCAATGGTCAGACCATGGTCACTTTGAGAGGAATCATACAGGTATATAAGTTTTTTATTTTTTATTATTTTTAGTAATTGATTTAGGGATTATAGCCCTACCATTTTTGTTTTCATTATTTAAAAGATTAATTTTTACTGACTACTCATGAACCATTGAATGCTACTAAATTGTATTCTTTGAAGTATATTATCTAAACAATTCATCTTTGCTAAAATTTTTCATGCTTATTCATAAGGAATCAAAGGACATTTACAAGTTCATTATTAATTATAGTTTATTTTATAACTTTTCATTAAATATGATCTCAGGATATTATTGGTTCTGGTGCATAATTTTGTCTATTTCTAATATTTCATACAAAGGCTATAGAATTTTTTTTATAATTTAAATAATAGTTACCTAATACAAACAATGATTGTATACATTCTTTGTTTTCGGGGATTTCTTGGCTTCTTCAACGGGTGTCTTGATCCTACTCATGCTTGTAAAACACATGGTTCTGACAAATAACTCAAATCATCCTGGTCTGTCCCCTTACAGATTACTGCCTCAATGTAACTTTGCTGAAAAACTCTCAAAGTCTAACACATGACCCTTCTCTCTAGCACCAGCTGCTGTTAATGGGCCACCACCCACCATTTATGTCAAAGTGATTATTTCCCTGAACAAATTTTTAGGGGAAACCCTCAATCAACCCTTGGTTACCTTTCCTTCTTAATTTCTTTTTTCTGAGACTTTTTAATGTGCCCTTTAACCATAAGGGAAAAAGCACTTTAAATCTAAAATATCTTCTAAGTTATGACTTGAAAAAGATTAAAAGTCAGAATGAAGGTTTATCAATCAATGGCGACTTTCATAGAACACATACGCAAAAGGGCGTTCTGAAAAGTTTCCAACCTAACAAAGCTTTTATTTCACTAGCTTTTATTTATTTTATTATCATCTTCATGTTGAGGTCGGAAACTTTTCAGACCACCTGTGTAGATACATACAAATAAAACCTCTCCCTTTGGGCATGGAAATTATTATTGAAAGTCTTGTATATAAATTAACTTCTGATCTGATTTGATGTATTATTTAGGTTTATAACACTTATAATATCCCAATAAATGTATACTCGATGACTGACAAAGAAAACGAACTTCATTTAATCGGAACGATGCAGCCAAAGGATTTGTTGAATCTGCCATTGGAATGTATTTACACACAGACCACCGAGTTGTTTTTCAGTGCTGATGGGTACGTATTTGATGGTACTCAATGACAAACTTTAGTATTTATTTAATAATCTATAGATTTGATGGTAATGCTTATTAGTTCTGTAAATGTTTCTTTTAATACAATAGCTGTAAAAAGGTATTAACATTCGGTTTATATTTGTCTCATTAGAAGACTTACCAAGATTTTTTTTTTATGAATATTAAAATCTTTTGTTTAAACAGATAAAGAAGTAGCTGCAAGCTTACTAGTCTTGATACTATAAGTTATAAATTTTAAATGTTATTTATAATAAAAACAATATTTCACAGAAATATGTCAAAAAAGTTTTGTTTTAAGATCTTTCTAGTACTATCTGACTAATTAATATCTTAGCACATTTAAGCTGTGTTGTTAAATTAAATTTATTTCGATCTGTAAAATGCTATATCTTAGGTATTTTGCAGATACACCGTATCAATTGTACCATATGTTTGGAAGGATCTTCAGAATTGTGTCCAGAAATCAAAAATTCTTAAATGTAATCCGAAGTACAGAGGCAACACTGAACCATTATTTCTGAGAGTAAGTTAGAGTTTACTGTGTAATTATGGATAAGGTATGTGTAATTAAGGGAAAGGGTGGCTACCTGTAGATAGCCTCCTGGAACTGTGGTTTGCCAATATGGTGCCAATTAAACAATTAATCCCTCTTCAGCTCAAATTATAGGTGTCAACAAAGATCGAACTTTGGAAAATTAAAAAACCTGTATTATATTATAGTTTATGATATATTTTTGTTTTCTTTCCTATAACTTATTTATGTGTACATATCTATTTAATACTATTCAGAGGGTCATAGTTTTAAAAAAAATCACTACAATTGGGAAATCGGCTTGAGTTGATGAAAGAAAGATGCTAGATTTTCATCAAATGTGTGCCATAGTCAAATATCTGAGACAAAAGCTGACACTTACCAGCTGAAACACTAGAAAGCATCTGCATCCCACTTCTCTTTCTGAAATATTATCGGAAGAACTTTTATCTCAGTGATTCCAACAGGGGCTTCAACTAGCCCTCAATATTTGTTGTGATCACAAACAGTGCAATAGAACTGGCAAGACACCTTTACCTCTATTAACTTAGAGCATACCCTTGGGGTCGAGAAAATGTGAGAACTTATTATATTACATTGGGAGGCTGGTTGTGAGCTAGTCCTAGTAATAACGAGCGCTTTCGGTGGTAGCTATACCACCATTCTCAAGTATCCAAAAAAGCATTATGACATGTAATGAGAAAATTATAAAAAACTGAAAATGACCTTCACCTTTGAACTCCGCAGTCATCAATAGTCTACTCCTAACATATCCCTTCCCCACAAGCCTTGTTTCACGCCTCCTTTTTTTTTTTTTTTTTTTATTATTTGTTCCGGCATTTGTGCACCGCGGCCTCACTGAGACCTATTGTGCGCCGTCCATGTCCCTGTCCTATATATGTGACAGACCCACGGCCTTTGCAAATCTGAGGATACTGAATGGATCGATCAGTTCACATAGTTTGGGGTCTACAATGCGATCATTACCAAAGTGAAAGTATCGCCTTCTAGCTAAGTTATCACAGTCACATATTATATGACGTGCCGTTTCTCCCTCTTTCTTGCAGAATCTGCAGATTGGTGATCCCACTGTCCCACCATGATCAGTGCCTGCCGGTCCCCGGAGGGCCTCCCCGAGGCGGACGCCGGGAGACAGCGCCAAACCCAGGCCTCCCCATCACAGAGTCCCCCACCTAGCGTGCCCCCCAGCCCCCACCACGGGGCCACCCCCCGCAGCCGCCACAGTCCTCGCCTTGGGGCCATCCTTTGGAGTTGGCAAATTTGTCGTAGCGATCACCTTCGACTCCTCCACCTCGGGATCGCTCCTTGCCTCCTCCACCTTATCAGCCGCCTTCCTCTCCTGTACTACTTTCGGCGGCTTCTTCTTATCCAACACCCTGAGAGCGACCTTAGTGAACCCATAGTTCAGCATAAGCTTCCGCTTCTCAAGGTATTCCATACTAGTCTCTGGGGCAGACAGGATCGCAAAGAAGCCATGCTTCTCCACCTTGGTGCCCAGGAGTCTCCATAATCCAATATCAGGTACCCTAGAGTTTTGGGTTCTGATCCTCTTCATGAAATGTCCTTCCAGAGGCATTTCTCCTGTAATGAAGGTGCCTACCTTCACGGTTTTATGAGGCTCCTCCACCTTTCCTACACGGAGCTCCAGATCCCCACTGATTTTAAAATTGGGTACTATAGTCGACAACCAGTCCTTGGTCTCCTGGTTGTCGCAGACTATGGGGGACACAGGCTCCCACATGTGGGTAAATTCCGCTGAATTCAGCCTGTGTCCCTTTCTCTTCTTCCAGCTGATCGACAAATTTCATCAGCTGGCCCTTCATTTCCTCTTCACGCCTCCTTCCTCTTCAGCCGTAATGATGATACGGTCACATTCCCTATCCATTGTCCTTTAGAATGCAAAGGAATTATCAATACAAATACTTTTATATTTTCATGGAGTCAAAGTTGGTTTGTTATTTTATAAAAATTATTTTAAATCTTAGTTAAAATTTCCTCATTCAATCAGGTAGATGGAGAGCTGGAGCAGATCTTTTTTGAGAACACGTCCCGCCATACGATGCTGAGTACATGCTTTAAACTAAGCATTAGGCCTACTGTCACATTCAGAAACATCTTGCCTATTGAAGTGGTCGTCTTGATCCAAGGAATCAGCGGTGAGCATTCTGTTAGACCTGCGAAGACCATTCACATACCAACGGCAGAACCTGGAAAATCATCCATTGTCATCAGGGTAATGAATTAATAATTAATTTGTTCTTTTAAAAATATTATGTGCATAATTTGTACACTAATATTTTAAATAGTAATAGAGAAGTTAAGTGTAGAAAAATTTTTATTGTGGAATTAGTCCCACTAACTATAAGATATAATTCAGGCAAGATGTTGACTCGAAGGGGGACCCCCCTAGTAATAGAGTAGATACCTAGTAATGGGGTCTACCAACTGCTACTACTACAACTACCTAGCCATGAGTGATGACCTTCCCATCATGAGATATTGCTTTGTCGAGAGCATGGCCAAATAGAATTCATCAGGGAAGGTCATCACTTATGCCAGTGTAGCACAGCTGGTAGAGTCTAGATATCAATAAATTGGGGAGGTCCCAGCATTAGGTGCTTTTTTTATTTACTATTATAACTGATAATTTAAATTTATAATTGTGTATAATATTTCACTCTAAATCTAAAGCCTTGTTTGCATTTGCTTTTGCTTCTTTTCAGGGTTGTTTTCTTTCCACACCCCCTTCAAAACCAAAACCCTTATGTTTTCACCTGTGAAAAATATTTTTAACCCAAATTATAGTTATTAACTAATTGAGTATCGAGAGGTATGGTTTAATATTTTGCATTGATGCTAAAAGTATTAGCCAACAATTCCATTAAAAAAAAAGTGTAATTTATTAATTAATTACCTCTTTATTATTTAGAATACACTAATTTGTGTAAGTTCTCCCCAAAAAAGGAACATGTGCCCTTTTTCCACTGACTACCTAAAATTAATAAATTAAAATAAATTCACTTCTCCAATTTAGATACCAGACTACCTGGACAGGGAATGGTCATGCAAACATGAGCTGTTGGAGAACCCACCAGAACTTTCATCCTGGTCTTTTGACTCGTTCGAATCTGACAAGCACGTTACAATGGAACTTGGGATGCACATGGAGTTGAGCAGTGGAACCCATCAGTACACTCTGTATTGCCCGTATTGGATGGTGAATAAGACAGGCCTTCAGCTCGCCTATAAGGTATGTCCTGCCCTTACAGTGAATTGTCTTCTAATGTTTTATCTCTATCAAGTCTATAAATTAATATAAAGAAAAATATTGAGAAATTAGATAATAATAACCAGTTTGTTTGAGAGGTCACTTCAAAAGAATCATAATTACAGTATTTTTTAATCATAATCATGATTAATTATCATAATATTTGATGTTGTTATTTCTATAGTATGCTACCTTTTGTAGGAATGCATAAAGACCAATTATCTGTTAATTTTTATTTTAAAATATGAACAATTTATAAATGCTTACTGATTTCATAGATAGATGATGAATATTATTATTCAATAGAAAATAAGTAAATATTAGGGCAAGTTAAATGTAATTATCTCTGGCATGATGTTTATATGATCAAAGTGTTCAATTCCCATTTGCATTAAAGATTTTTTCTGAGCACCATCTGAACAGGCTTACTCAGCCTCATGAGGGACAATGAATACTTATTTAAAGGCTCGGTCTTAAAATAAAGTCTGCCTTGAAAACATGAATGGAGGTTGAGAGGTAACAATCTAGCATTGACCTTACTAGTTCCTCAGCTCCATCTACCTACTACAGTGACAACCTACGTTGGCCTTAGCTCTACATGTTGACAAGGGATTCAGTTTTAAAAAGAAATTGTCATTTCAAATCATGTTACAGTACTTAATAACATAACATCCAGAGTCAGCAAAATGACCATCTGAAATAAATTACTAATGAAGGCTCATTTCAACATTCCAAAAGACAGGGGCTTTTTTTATTTTCAGCAGATTTCCTAATTATAGTTCTGACTGACTATTGGATGAGAGAATAGTGCATTGCCTCCTGTAGGCTTACCTGTCCCATCTTACCCAGGACACCACTAATGAATTGAAATACTAAGCATAAGACCCATTGTGCTATCTAGCTTGACTGAAGGTTTTAGAATCATCTCTGCATCTAGAAGGATTTCTTCCTGTTTAGATGCAGATGTTTTTACTTCTGTTTTCAATGTTTCTACTCTCATGTTAAACAGAAACATCAACTAGATGGGATTTAGGAGTGTTATGTTTACTAATTGATAGTCAATCCTAATAATTAAAGTTGTATCAATAGCATTATTGGATGGTGATTTAAATTTGATGAAACTTTCAATTTGTTCGCTTGCCTTAATATTATTTTCAAGATAATAATATAGTTTTTAGCATTTTACTAATTATTTATTCAATCACAATATATGTCTTCCAATTTCATCATATAGCGTTCGAGCAAAGGTGAAAAGGAGCTGAGTAGCCCAGAGGTACCAAAACAATCCGCATGTTTTTTATCACTTATTCAAAAGTGCATGGTGTAATAGAATAGTTCATAGAAATGCTGTTGTAACCATTGTTTATATGTTTGGGCACATAACCATTTTTTCTTAATATCAGACTGAAGCTAACTGCATATATTGCTATCAAAAACAAAGCAAGGGATGAATTTCATTACCAAGATAAATTATTGATTGAGAAATGTTAGGATGAAGCCAGAAAAAGGTTCAGTGTATTTTTTTTTTATCAGATGTCACAAGGCTGGGAAGATACTAGATTGACATTACATTGGCCAGGAAATAAATAAGACAATGAAACCTTTTCGAAACAGAGGGCACAATCTGACTGGATTCAGGCCATAGCCCAGTCATACATTATTTGAATAAAATGGCCTATTCCTAGGTAATGAACAGTCATGGTATCAGACACCTAGTACTCTCGAGCCTCGACAAATTTCCAAAACAGCCTGTGGTTATAACAATTATAGGGTTAACAATCCCAAAATATCTTATGGGTCGATCTTATAGTAAATGACTTGTACTAGATAAAGACACACCTTGTAATATAATAGAATTATATTGTGACAAAACTGCATTGGATAACTCTTAATTAACTTCTTTCACAGAACCACTGAAGTTAATAGATTTTGCTTTTGATCTTTGTTTGACTTTGATCTCGTGTACCTTCAAAAGTCTTTAACAAATCTAAATATTTGAAAATAAGGCAGGGTGAGTTCCTTCCTGTAAACTACTTTGAGCTGCATGAAAATGCCTAGCGCTGCACTGCTGTAGTAGGCTACTGTACATAATACTCACTTGTGCCCACTTAAAGTATACAATTTGTCACTAATCAGATGATAATAATGTTTATTAGTATTCTATTATGATGACACTAATTGAGTTTTTGGTACCAATGCACCAAATAAAATACAATTATTTTCTAATAAGTTATTTGTATTTGAACTCACATACATTACCTGTAAGAATTGTATAAAATAAATATGTAGTTGCCTGGAGGATAACTGGATGGCATTGCTATCTCTTATGTTCGTTTCCTGTGAATAATTTGTATTGAACAAATTTTTTGTATAATGTTGAAAAGATTATTATATTTATATACATTTGACTATAACAGACCATATTCAACATAATAAGCAATTAATGCGAAGAAAATAATCACCTTGTCTTAAACCTTTCAATATCTATCTCTCATTAAAGATAACAGGTAGTTTTACTATTAAATTTTGTGCTAATTTTGTAACCTATCATTTTTCCACCTAGCATTTTCCCATGTTGCATAAAAAAAATTTAAGTATTTCAGTTAGTTACAAAGAAAAGAAATATAGAATTAACATAATTTAGTTATTTTAGATAATAGAAGAACCATTTTGATGCAGATTTCATCAAAATCCTTTTCCTTATGTATTTTCAAAGTTTTTGTCATTTGAACATACATACACTACCTGTAAAAATTGTACATAACAGAATAGAATGAAATAATTTATTAATTGTTATGGGGCATGGTCCCTCAAGTACAAAAAATACAGTTTACCTGGAATGAAAGTTGCAGAAATTATATCAACAAGTTAAAATGCCTCCCGAAATAAATTAATGAAGAAAATACAATAAAAATAGTACCTGATTAAAGTATAAAAATAGAAATAATTATAAATTATATCTATTTGTAAATATAAAATACAAATTAAAAGTATAAAAACAATACTCGTTTGTTTAGGCTTCAGGTGAAGAACACTTCTAGGGTAGCTCTACCAGATAAATTAGATATTTACGCAGGCACCTTTGGTATAAAAATAGGATAATACTGAATTATAAGGCACATTTAATCTTAACCATTTTCTCAAGACAATTTTATTATCTGGCTAGTTTTGTTCACAATTTCACTGATTATTTTACTAATAGTTTTCAATTCACATTACAAAGAAGCATTTTTTTGTTTATAGCATGATGATACTAATAGGGTGATATTTATTGATACAATATAACAATACCTCACACCCTATAATCCTTTCTTCACTCTGATAAATTGCTTGTTTGTATAATGAGTAAAACGCCAAATATTTTTTGACTGATTGTCTATGGATATACTTTGCAATTTTACATAAAATTTAAATATTTTGTTTGAACATTATAATTACTGCTTCATTAGGAAATTGTGATGTTTCAGAATTCTGTGCAATAATTCTAATTTTTTGTGAGTATCATACCTGCTTACTGCTCATACCTACTTTGAAATATTGTAGTAATGGAATCTTCTCTTGAAGATAAACACTTTAAGCTTTACATAATAAATTCAAATATTGGATGTTATTTCCGATAGAACATGTTTACTATTTATTCTGTTATTGAACAGTTATAGGTTGACCGTAAAGTTAAAAAATAACAAATAAGAACAAAGGAATTGACTATTAAAATAAAGATGTTGACAAAAATTATAGAAGATTGGTAACAAACATTTAGAGTGCTGACAGGCACTCAACATTAATTTTCATAAAATATATAAATAACCGGGTTTTAACACATTACCACTTACTTATATAACTGAAAATCAAAATGCAAATAAGATAAATTTTGTAATAAAAACCGGAACAGATTTACAAATCGCTAACTTTAGATAACCTGGGTTCAGTAAAGATACTTATTTTGAAGATTTATTATATATAAATCATGTAATTTGTTGTACACTGAGGTGTATTGATCTAATTTAAGTTGAAATTATTTAGTGTTCTTTTTATAGAAATAATTCTGAATTCATTTATGATAAAAACCAATTAAATCTAATGTATATTTTGATGTTTTATTACAGAATGCTGACGCCGATACAACTCTGTACCACCCAGAAGATTTTTCGGGTGTGATTTTATTCTCATTTAAAGCTAAATCATTTTTTGCCAAGAAGAAATCTTCCATCAGGGTTGCCAACGGACCATGGTCTGATAAATTTTCTTTAGATGCAGTTGGGAATTCTGGTGTTGTCATCTGCAAGCATGGTGATACAACATACAATGTATGAAAATTTATCTTTATAGATGTACTGATTTTATTAATCCATTTAAATTTAAAAAATATAAGGCAATTTTGAAATTTTATGTTTACAATTTACAAAAGGAACCAATAATAAGTGCTTTAGTCTAGTGGATGAATTTAATTATTTATCAGAGATTTAAATGGCACTAACAGTTTAAGTCTCTTTTATATTTTTATTGTCACCGCAGCCAAAAATCCATATCTGTCATTTTCAAGCTATAACAATTGTATAATAATTATATATTAATCAAAAGGTTTTAGTTCCTATTATGTTTTGACATTAAATGGTTAAAACTAAAAAATTGTAGAAACTATATCAATTTGAATGCTTTAAAAAATGGTCAAGATATCCAATTTTTTCTCTTTTTTCTACAAGCCTATTTCTTATGAACTCACTGCTACAACTCATTGAACCATAATAGAAAATACATTTACTCATTTTCACTATACAGATTTTCAATTGAAAATGTGTACAGTTTGATCGATCCTGGGATGATGTTAAACTGTTTATATCTTATTTCCATCCTCAGACTATCTCATATTAGTACCTCATTCAGATATACAGGGTATTTTGAAACATCTATAAATGAATTTTATGAAAGTCTTAAAATCTTTCTTTCATCAACCTAAACCAGTTCCCCAACAAATTCATTCACTTCAAGAAAATTAAGAAGGTTGCTAATTGAACTAATTAACACTTGTCACTTTCTGAAATAATAAAAATATTTTGCTTTTGTGTAAATTACATTGACAAATATTATGTAAATGATAAATATGTTTCTTCTGTTGGCATATAGCTGTCTTTAGGATTTGAACAAATATTTTGGGGCTTAATTAATAAAGGTTCAGTAGTTTTTAAGTTATTGACTTTTGACCCTACATACTCCACTGTTAAGATTTTTATTTCTTTGCATAAATAAAAAAAACAAATTGAATCCGTTATCATCTAATTTTATTTAAAATATGTTTTCAGATTGGGGTGAAGATAGAATTGAGCCATAATACCCTTACAAAGGAAGTTGTCTTCACTCCGTTTTATGTTTGTATCAATAACTTCAAAAAGTTTTCCATTGATGTGCGAGAAGTAGTAGATAACCTGCAACATGAGTGGTTAACTGTGAGTAGAAGTTAAATACTGGTTCTAACAAAAGTCCTTGTACATGAAAAAACCATTGACTTTATAATAGCACACTATATACCTTATTTAACTCTTATGTTTATATTGAGAAATCCTTTAATCAAATTATGTACCCCAACAGTCTTTGTGTTTCATTTACTATTATTGTAACAAAAATGTCCAAAGGGAAAATGTGATATGATGTTGTGTCACCATTGTTGAACCATCACAAGGGAAGTCTTACAGACTTAATTCCTCGTGGCTCATAAAGAAAGCCTAACCTAGCTGCAGTCAGTGTCTAGAACAGCCCTAGACTTCAAGCAATTCTTGTGTGAGATGTGTCCAGTAGGCCAGCTCCAAAGATTTCCAGCTACATCCACTTACATCGCTGTCCTCATCACTCCAGGGGTGTATGTGTTAAGTAACACGAGTAGCCAGGGTCTCTGAGTAATCTCACCAGCCCATTTAAGGTTACTATGACGGTCTAATTCCAGAAAGTAACTTTACTTTCTCATTATTGTATCTCCTTACACAGAAGAGTGTGAAACAAAGTCATTCGCCATAAGCTGCAATGGCCTGCCCGGATTACCCTGTGTCATTAAATGACTATTGAACCCTGGATTTTTCCTCATAACCTTCATTTTTTAGCTTTAAGATTACTGTTTGTTTGTTGCTGGTCTCTTCAATAATTCTTGGAAGATCTTTCTTTTATTTATTCTAAGGCAAATGAATTTTAAGGTTAACATTTTTATTAATTAAATTAGTGACACATAAAATTGTCATTCATTTACACCTTGTTGCAACAGCCGAATATTTTACAGATGCATGATGAATTAGCTTACAGTTTTGGAAACAAAAAAAAAACACAGGTTACTATTAACTCAAACAAAAATATTGAAAATTTCTTGACAAATACCAAAAAAATGTTGAATATTCTCCATTGTTTAGTTTAAAAATTGGCAAAAATCTGCTTAATATACAGTATAATATAATATAGTATACATTTTAAATTAACAAGGTTTTTTATTTTGGTAAGAAATGTAAAAATATATTATTTATGTCATTATTACATTTAGTAACCCATAATTTTGTGTAACTTCTCCTTTATAGCAGCAATCTTGAATTTAGATAATGGGTAATAATGCTTTGGTTTAAGGTGGAGCCTGAAAACTGTATTCCGTTCTGGCTACTTGGCAAACCTGATTCTTCGAAACTGGAAGTGAGAATAAATGGAACTGAAGAAACAAGTGGACTATTCCCTTTTAACAAATCCCATAACAGCATTTTGAAACTTGCTAATAAGGTATCAGTTTATTTATTTGTTTGTTATTATTATTTAAACTTTTCCTTAATAAAGAACTTTCTCTTGGCTTTCAATTTTTTCTCCATGGCCTTCTGCCAGTGTTGTTTCTTACATCATCGGACAGTCATTCCCTTTTGAATACTGCATATACACTGTAGCTTCTGTCTGCTTTTAATGCTCTTTCCAACCATTTACCTTCAAGACCATGGCAATTTTTTGGAAGATCTTTTGTTTTTATTTTTCAGCTTCCATTTTCTTCTTAACATATCTAGCCTGCTGCTTCTCCAATAAATACCGAATCCTTCATAATCTACCAGTTGTGAATCAATTTCGTTTTATTTTTAAATAGCACACAATGCTAGTTGATCGTAGGATCAACAGCCTTAAAATTTTTTTCATTATTTAAAAAAAAAAAAATTAATTTTAACATTTTTCTTTCATTGATTATGAATTAAATTGTAAAACATTATTAAAATATCAATATACTCTAGCTCTACTTGTATGTGAACCATCCTGATACCTTTTCTCCTATTGATGCTGGTAGAACTAGCTTGTTTTTTGTTTAAGATCATATAATTTTCTATTGTTTCTGCCAGCATAAGAGTGAACTCAGTACAAGTAACAATTCTTTTTTAACCTTCTGCTTCATAAAAAATTTTATATGTTTTAAAATTGTATACCATTAATTGGTGAGTAGCCTTTGGATTAATATATTACTATGTTTTTATTTATTTGTTTAATTTTACCGATAAGTCCATTACTGACTTAATCAATTTTATCTACAGTTCAGCACTTGTAGCTTTTGCTGATTGATTTTTTAATTTTGATATTGATGTTTTTATCATGCAACTTTTTATTTAAGCAACTGAGGAGTTCATTCGATAAACTTCTTTAAGGAGAGACAGAGGAGTTTTTATTTTATAAAAAATTGGAACATTTAATCAAATCACTTCTGAGTAGTAGTGACTTAAGAACAATTAATTGTCAGAGAAGTTGATCAGCTAAGAGATGTACCAGCTTTTTCTAAATTTTGTTGTTATTTTTTACATTCTTTCTATTATTGCGTATAAAAATATATATCAATATATATGCTTAGGCAGGGGCGTTAATATACCTTCAAGATTTCAGATGTTTTTATCTGATGATAGATGGTTAACCCATCTTAGCTGCTTGAAAGTGGACTCCCTCTTTTGTTGGGCTTAAGAACAAAATATCAGATAATATTTTACATAAAATATAGGTTTATTATTGTTTTATTGCCGACAGCATGGAGCGATCGATGTAGACGTGCAGCTGTCAGAAGGTGGTGTGTACATATCTTTCCATCCATATGAAATGGGAATGGCACCTGCTCTTGTCATGAATCACACTGACTATGAAATCAGTTTTTCTGACAAGTCGACAAAGGATAGTTGGTATGTTAATTCCGTGTATTATACTAGCCATTTTCATCGAATTCTCTGATTAGGTGTTCTTAATCTCTTACAGTCTTTTTATGGGCATGAATTTTTTTACAAAATGTAAAAATAACTCCAGAGGTCTAGATAGAATAATTGTTATAAAAAAAAAAAAAAATTCAAAGTTTTTTTTATTTGGATTGAGTTGGGATGTTAAGTCAATTCGTTCATATATTCAATAACACAATATGTCAAATATTTTTTTTTGTTTATAAACAATTATACTGGCAGTTTGGCCTTATGTGTTAAGCTACTTAAAAAAATTGAGAAAAATGCTGCCAACAGCAGTTTTCTATCTCAATCCATTACCAAGATACTATTTAAAAAAAATAATTTACCATAAAACACCAATTTTATGCACATTAAATTTTAAATTAAATTAATTTTTTTCTACTTTTGAGCACATTTTTGTGATCAAGTTAAATTTCCAGTTAGAGTAGTGTAGTTTTATTTTTGAAAATAACCTACTAAGAACCATAGCTCAAATTCTACAAATATTGAAAAATTCAGATTTCTGAAAACTTTAAAGTTTACCTAAAAAGTTAATTTTCTTGAAAAAAAATTTGGGAATTGTCTAGTTCCTCAAAAGCTTAGTTTTTCAAAAAGTTTTCGAATGGTACTCACAACATTGCGATTCCGATTCAAATTGAAGGAGAAATGTAAAAGAGAATGTGAAAAAATGTTAACCTTTCAAACCTCTGTGGTCTGGTTCAATATGTACCTACCTACCTGTTGGGAGATGTCAGTGTTCACAAACCTTAAGTACACCAGTATTAATTTTTTGTAGCAATGGAAATGCACTTGCCTCATAGAGCGAGCACCCTGAGGGGATTTATCCCATCTAAACAGATACTTCCACTAGTACAGTAGTATTTATTAGATTGTGGTTACTTTAATAAGCCACTGCCTGAAGTGTGACAGCTCATGATGTGAATTTTCAGAATGTGCTTCTTTGACTTTACAAACATCCAACTGAAGTTGGTCACCAAAAAAACAAATCAATCAAGGTTGCGTTTACAGCATTGGAAAGTTTATGACATCGAGTTTTTTAAGATGTAATGTGAGTGGGGAGCAATCGTCTAAAGGAGTTATTGCTTGTTATTGTTCTATTAAGGACCATGTTTTTGCATTCTCACTTAATATCTCCTTTGATTTAGATTGTAATTTCTATCTTTACTATTTAAAATCTTATTAGAAAATAAAGGAGATTTTGACAGTTTACAGAAATTAGAATTTTTCAATATTTGTAAATTTGGACCTGCTACTGGTTCCTAGATCTTTTTTATCATTAGTAAAAGTACACTAGCCTTATGAGAAATTAACCACTGATTATGAATATGTGATTAAAAAAAAAAGTGTAGAAAATCGAGTTTTTATGACGAAAAAACTTGTTTTTTTGAAAAATCATTGAATCAGATAATGGATTGAAATAGAAAACTGTGGTCATTGGTGTTTGACTCTTTTGATGTCATTTTACCCTTAAAATTGTTTAACAGGAGCCGAACGCTCTGCATATATTCGATACTTAAGTTTATTTGTGTGTAAAGGAGAAAAGCAATACAAATATTTAATTAATATTCATTTAAATAAGTGAATATTCATAAAATATTTTTTTTTCAAAAAAGAGGGTTACATTTTAACAAATTACTAACCACAAACTATGCATAATGTTATATTTTAAATTATGAATTTACTTATACATTAATATGTTTTTTATGTCTAGTCTGTACACTTTTAATAGGACTATTGAATTATTAATTTGAAAACAATTTAACTTATTTAATTTACAATTGTTTAGTTCTGAGTCCTAAAATATAATTGGATTTTTTATGCCATTATTCTATGATGTAAATTAAAACTATGTTTTATTAATTAATCAAGTTTATATATTCATTAATGTTTGATTAATTATGATTTTAGTGTATCATTAAAACCGAGACAGAGGGTCCTGTTTAAATGGGATAAAATAGAAGACTCAAATCACACATTATCTTTTTGTGGAGGAGCATTCACAACCAATCTTAAAGAGGTAATAAACATGAAGGTGCTAGTAATTTCTATAAAAAATAACAAACATTCATTATAGCATTAATAACAATTGCGATGAACTTGTGGGGAACAATTTATAAGTTAAAAAAATGTGATGATACGTGGCGCCAAATTGGGTACCAAGTATAAAGTTAATAAAAAGTGAGCCCAAGTGAGACTTACAGCACCAATATGTAAAGTTAATAAAATGGTCAGCGACACTTTGTATTGTCCTCATTACACACAATAACTAAAATCAGGTTATATAAACATTTATAAAACTAACTTATGAAGTATTAAGCTTTAATCATAAATTCCATTTAAATTATTTATTCTTTCAAAAATCTCAGGTTGGATTCTGACATGCTAAACACTCATACCATTTCACCCAATTTTACTTAAACTATCATGTTTAATTATGTTGAATAAACATTAAAACATACTGTGAATATGTTGTGTTCATTACTGTTTATATCTTCAGGAAATTTAACTATTTTTTAGTAATCACATAGATCATCTTGACATACACTAATGTCCCTGGATTAGTTCGATGAGATAATAATTCTTCCGCTTTATAAAAAAGAAGCACATTCACACTACGTCTCTTGATCCTTCCGCCATGTGTGTCCTCTTCCCTACCGGCCCTGCATGTGCACATATACGCCATGCTCGCCTCAGCCAGATCTCCCTTCCTAGCTCATGTTCCAGCAGGAGATAGAGCACGAGTCTCTCCGATCTCTCTTTTTTGAAGGTGTTTCCCCCCTCTTGATTTGTGCTGTACTTTTGTTCTTGCCTACAGCTACGTCTACATCACGGATTTCCCAATGTGTGGAACCCAATTTTCTTCATGTGCCACCAACTTTCTAGACATAAAAAATCAAACTCTATAATATTATTTATTATTAAATTATTATAGATTAGAAGCATAGTGCACAAGTGACAAAGTTTTCAGAAAGCTGAGAAAAAAACTTAAATGACAATTTAGTGTTGAAATTCTGTAATTTAAGTTCATTTTCCACACTATTGGCATAATCTTTAAGTCATACTCTACTCAACATGATGAGTTTTTAGTATCAGTAGTTGAATAATTAATGATTATCTTTTGTCTATTTCTAATAAAATTTGAAATAGATTTGTTAATATTTGATATTTTCTTTGCTTTTTCAGGACTGTATGGGACAGTTTTTATTGAAAAAGAATGTTCAACTGTTTTGGAGCTCGTTCCTGTATGGCCCTCAGAGGGTGGTGCTTGTCACCGACTCAAAGACCATTGCGGCCGACTCAATAAATCTCGCTGAATACGAGTTGATCAATACTTCTATAGAACTGCGACTCCAGGGTCTTGGTCTCTCCCTCGTCGATAACGACAAGAAGAGTGAACTTCTCTATATGAGCATTTCTAGGTAACAACTAGTTGATCCATGGATCAGTAGCCTTGTCTCAAGTATCGAAATTCTAAATTTAATCTCAGAGCTTAAGGTCAACTCCCTTGCCATCTAATTAAATTTGACTTTACTTTATTTCTTATTTCCTGAAGTGAAGGCTTCTTGATGTTATTGATTGATGATTCTTGATATTTATTAGGCATCATCACCTAATCAAATCATTTTCTTTTTCTATTGAAATCTTTTGCTGGACTTTTATTTCTTAAACTAAAATTCTCCCTCAATTCATTACTGGAAGCATCTCCATTACTCTTACTTACTTCACTACTGTTAACTTTTCACTCGATAATGGTGGCTGAAAACTGATGACTAACTCCTCTCCAATACTTTGTAACAACTGCCTCACTTCCACTGTATGGTTTCTTAGTGCGTAAATCTCTTCAAGGCTAACATTATCACTTCATGTCAGTCTCATTACTTTTTAAAATTCATGTTGAAATAGTGGCTCTCATTTAACTTCTTTTTTATTTAAAATTATTATATACATATGTTAATCTATTTACTGATACTATAATTATGAATTTTACTTTATTATTGTTCCCTCCTATGCCATGTAGTTCTGATGTGATATGGGAAGCACGGAAGCCAGGAAAGAAGCATTTCAAGAAGCTCTCCGCTGGGGACAGTGCAGCCGTTGAGCAAAGCTACAAGGACCATATTGAATCTGCCAGTTATGGCTTTGATCACAGCCCTATAGTCAAAGTCAATAACAGGATTACCGTAAGTATTTATTTGGTACATTTGATTTTTAAAATAACCCTCACAAAACATTAGTTATAATTTATTTATATGGAGGGTTTCAAGGGTTTTACCTGCATCCTCTGATCAATCCTCAGAATTGATCTTATAAACCAGCCTATCTGGTAGGTGGGGCTATGGTGCCTCTAGTTCTTGCTCGGCCTCAAAGGCACTTCGTGCTCTATTTTTTCCCCTTGTTTTCTATCGGATTTCCAACTTAATTTGCTATATATTTGTATTATGTATGTAATATGGCACTGTTTATTGATAGCTGCAACTTTATATATGGGTAGATTGTTTGTTTGGATATATGTTTAGACTGATGAAAAAAAGATGTTATATTTACTACCAAATATGTGTTAAACAGTCAACGTCTTACAAACATCTCATACTAGCATCTGTTGAAAACATACATGTTATGTCCAAAGTTGTCCACTAATAAAGTTTATGAAAATCTACCATCAGTCTTTCATCAACCAAAGCCAAGCCTATATTTTAACTGACAACCACTCATACAATTTAATAGTTATTTAATGGTATTGATCATAAATGAATCTCTGGCACATCTCCGCCTGAAGGTTGTCTGTCGTTATAGTTGGTAGGTGGCAGCACTGAGGTGCTACTGGGGTTAGCACTTGTTATTTCTCAACCTAAAATTTGGTTTTCTTAACTGGATTCACTACCTCTTTATCCAAGTAGTTACTCATTTATCTTGATGAGAATAAGTAAACCTCAAACGGACCCGTCTCCCAAAGAAATATCCTTAGGAGAGCCAGGGATCGAACCTGGTTCTTGACAGCTAAAAATCTGAAAGCTGGCCACTAGGATATGAGTACGGCCACTAACATCATTAATAATAATTATTCATTTAAATTATATTTGGTAATATTCATTTAAAAAAAGAGCTTTCAGAAAAATCACAGATTTTATTTTAAGTCATGAATTGGTTTATTTATTATTCAGGTTTTTTTTTCTCAAACATATGAGCCCCATCAATATCTAGTTTAAAAGCAATATTGCCATTTGGCTTCTGGCTGCCCAGTACAAAATAGTTCTTAATCTTAAGAGATTGTCTGGCATTGGTATTTGAAATGTCTGCCAGCGAAGGACGGGTGTTGAGATGTTTAGTGGCCACATCTTCCTGGAGGCATAGAAAGCAAGTGGGATGTTTGACAATCCCAATACTACTCACGTAGGTGCAGTGATGTTATCAACATATTTATTTTTTTCAGTAGAGTTAAAGAAACATACTAACTTTTTAAATTAAAAGTTATTTGACCATAATTAAATTTACATTGATAAATTCTCTAACTCTAAATGGATATACATTTTTAAAAAAGTGTTTTTTAGATCAATAATAAAACACTATTGCAACAAACAGGTGGACTTTGATTCTATGAAGATGATCCTGCCAACCGAAAAGGAGATCCAACGGTGCTATGTCGATGGGTTCTGGTTCAGCCTTAAACAATCAACCCACTTGATGAGGCTGCACTTGAAGATTAATTGCTTCCAAATAGACCAGCAGGTCTACGACTGCATTTTCCCTGTCCTCTTTGCGCCCATACCTCCATCCAAATCTGTCATCATGGACCACAGTCAGTTTTATTATCTGTTAATTTTTTTTTTTATATATATTATGATAATAGTTAATAGTTATAAAAAACTAAAAATCTGGCATTTCATTCAGAAGCACAGGGTCACTCAAGGACAGCTTATGCCGTACAAGAGGAGACGCCTCTTTCAATCTTCTATTGAATGGGGGAAATCCAAGACAGTTATCATTGCCACATGTCCCCTCCTCAAAAACTTGAATGATATTCCCATGTTTACCATCGGCACTCGACATCAGTCAAAAATCTTGATTTGGTGTTCGAACACTATCCTGGAAAGACAGACCACATTCTCAAACCACCCGTCCATTTCCGACCTCAAACTGCTCAATCGGTCTCAACATTTCTTCCCAATACATACACTCCAACTCCTAATTTCCTCTCTTGCTTTACCCCAATTTGATTACGGTTGTGTACTGTATGGTGGCCACTCTGAGGATCTCGAGGCTTGGTTAAAGCAGCTGATGAATTTTTTTCTTAGATTTGTACTTGAGATCCCCAGAGGCTGTCACATTTTACAGCACTACTCCAAGTTGGGATGGCTGTGCCCTTCCAACCGTCCCCAAATCCTTCCTTGGTTCCCTTCTCTGCACTATCACTATGACCAAAAAACCTCCTTACCTTTACATGCTCCTCCAATTCAAAACAGTCATGCAATTTCTCTATAAACTACTAGATCGGGTCTGTCCAACCTGTATTACTTATCTCACATATGGACTATGTCCCATAATAAACTGTTTTTTATATTCCTTTTTTCATTTCTGACCATAATCAACCAAACTGGACCATAAGTCTGGAGTTCACTATATCAGTGGTGGTCAGTGTGGGAAATTTTATATTGGCCAAATAGGTTTAAAATTAAAAATGGATATTTCTAACCATCTCTACACCTAGACGATCAAAGATTTTCAATCATGTTACCCTTTTTTATTTCAATTTAATAACATTATATGTCAATTTTATACTCAATACTTTCATCCTTTTTACATATGTTGTGATATCAATGTATAATGGATTTTAATATGGTTAAATGGTTATTTTTAATGGGGTTTTATTTCAGTGTAACGGTTTTATCTGTATTTTTTTTAATCTAATTTAATTTTTTTTTTATCCTTTATAAAAAATTTGTGTGAATTAGTAATGTATTGGTCCACATAAATATATTTATTGAGAGCATTTTTGTCCAGCCTTAAGAATATCAATGTGAGGAGACGTTTAGACGTGAGACTTGCTGGTTTATTTCTTCTCAGCAACAGCATAATAAGTTGGCACCATAAAATGTATACAAAAATGCTTTTGAGTCTGGATTCAAATGAAAATAAACATATTTAAGTTTAGAATCGGTTTGAGAATTAATGAAACTCAGGACTAAGATGGGAAAAAATAACCTGAAATTACTTAATTCTGAATTGATTTGGTTGTTCGGTAGGAAAAAGATAGAATCAAAGATAATATTTTGATGGTTTCTAGTTCACAAACTGCTCTTCTTCAGTCATATTTATTACATAAAAGAAAATCTCTTTAAAAATCAAAAGGGATAACAACTTCGAACATTCTTTGTACAAATAATTTTCTAATCCGATTCATAAAATGTTAACCTTTCCATCCTTCTCCCCTCTCTATTTGTATTTAATTTTAGATCGTATTATGTAATATATATATGGTTAATTTTTCTGAATAGTTTAGATTTAAAATCTCAGAAAGATATATTTTGTTAAGGTTTTATTATTGGTAGTTTTTTTTTTATCATTGCTGTGAGCTATCACAAGTTTCGGAAACTGGTCATTTTAATTGAGATATGATTCCGACTTTTGTTTTAGTATTATTTTATTTTTTGCAGCTCCTAAACCTTTCATAGAATTGAGTATACTAAAACTGAATAATCAGTTTAGTGTCCTGCAACAGTTCAAATACTTAGGTGTACTAGTTCAGGAGTTCCATTTGAGGGCCGATACCGGGTTTTTGACCAATCTCATGAACTTCACCCGAACCTCCGAAGGCTCTGAAGAATCACAGGTTATTTGAACATTTTTTATATTAAGAGTAGCTTGAATTAAAGAAAAAATCATTGTTTCTTATAAATGTATTCTTGGATGACGGTTACTGTTCAATTAACCTATTTGCTAATAATGGTCCTTTTTGTAGCTTATGCTGATGGAATCTGAAATTACAAGGACCCTGCAACCCTTGTATTTCTTTGTATCGCAGACCTCCATGAAGGAAATGAAGAACTACTACAACAAGTTATCCCTATCGCCGCTGAAGGTTAGTTATAATAACTTGTAGTTGTTGGTAGCTGGATTACAGTAGAGGGCTGGTTATCTGGGTAATTATGAACTATAAACTGGTTTATTCAAACCCATGGATTATTGAATAGAAAGGAAAGAATCAACCTGAAAAAAAATATTAATAAGTCAGTAATTTCTTTTTCTTTATTAGGTAAAACTCGGTTCCTTGGAATCTATTTTCATTCATTCTTCTAACAATCCTTAAATAATTTTACTCATGGTATGCTAAGAAAGAAGAATGTTTTTTCTGTTTATTTGAAAATTTAATTTATTTTCATAATATATGTGTAATAATATAACAATTTGAATCAACCAAAGACAGTATAAGCTTATATCATGAAATTTTCTTTCTTCCAATACCAATTGTTTCTCATAACTCTTTTGACACTAGACTTCTAGAATACTGCAATTGAAATTTGTTATTCTGGCTCAACGGTCTTCTTTTTTTTTTGAGTTTTTATGAACCATGGGCACAGTTTATACTTCAGATTTATTTATTTTATTTTATTAGCTTGTTTCAAACTAAAGTCATTCCTTGAAAATACTCAAAAATGAATTTAATTGTTTTTTATCAGATTCATGTGAGCTTCTCGCTAAGTTCTGGTGGTGAATCTTCTGGGGCTGAGAATGAAAGCAGTATGCCTCCGATTATATCCCTCTTCTTGCACAGCTTTGGTGTCACCCTCACTGATGTTGACGATGTTATATTCAAGTAATCTATCTTCTATTAGATTATTTTAACGGTTATCTAGTATAATGATTAAATATCAAGGTTAAAAAAGGTAATTAATAAGTATTAAGATGCCATTGAAGTACTTTTCCTTTAAAACATTTCTTTAGTTGAAATTTAAAAAGGTATTAGAGCTAAATTTCATATTGATTGATGTACTAAGTGTCTTCATATCAAAGGCTTTGATTTCTAAAGTGAAAGATTACAAATTATTTGAATTAAATTAATTATTTACTAGAACACAAAAACAAAATTAACTTTTGCACAATATCATCTCTCTGACAAGCTTCAATGAATTCTTGTCTTGCACCAGAGTTCTTTAATAATATATCTGATTGTGGTTAATACTCAGCGTAAAACAAGGTTAGTACACACAAATCTAAAAACTCAGACTGATCCTGGCTATACCTCTCCTGATTTGTCTATATTTTTTCAAGTGATGTTCCTTCCAGATTACCTCGAACTTTATTTGTACTCATAAAAGTTGTATATAAAACATTTTAAAATATCATAAACATACAAACTCACAAACATTCCATGTCATAAAAAAACTCAAATGTAAACAATTCCATTAAGTGCTAAAGATGAATTAACTTTTCATATTTGGCACTGTCAATCCTTTGTTCAAAGTGTGATTATAAGGTACAAACAATTACATTATAAGACAACTGAACCTCCATTGTGTTAAAACATTTACTGGTGGCCTTAGAGATAAGTGTAGCTCAGCATAGGGATGTTGATAATTACTATTAAGTGAATCTAATTTAATTTGTATTGTATCGAGTTTGCTATTAAGATTTCAGTTGAAGACATTGTGTAGAAATGATACTTAGTACCCATAAAGTCTTGATGGTTTTTTTCCTAGATGCAGGGATAAGGGGTGGTTATTCCGACATGAGTGAAATCAAATTCCTCACACATTTCCCCCCAATCAGTCCTTCATGTCTAAGGAGATTTGGTGTGGGCAATCATCAATTGGAGAGGGATTGCTCATTGGAAAAAGATACTTTTATACTTACAATCCATGTAGTTCCATAGGATATTTTAGCTTAGGTAAAAAGGTGAACTGATTTTAAGTAATTTTTTTAATATATAAAATATTAATCCTAAATTTATAATGGTTTAGAATAAACTGCTTTGAACGAAACGCCATTTTTGTGACGGAGAGTCAGCTGAAAAAGGAGGTGCACAACCACTACACTACCCAGATTCTCCAGCAGCTCTACGTATTGATCTTGGGTTTGGATGTCATAGGGAACCCATTTGGTCTGATAGCAGGTCTTAGGACTGGAGCGACTGACTTCTTCTACGAGCCCATCCAGGTGAGGGAACAGAATACACTAATACTTGAATTGTATCTACTAGATATTTCTGTATATTTTTTTTCATTTAAAATTAGTAGCTTAGTACATTTACTCAATAAAACAATAGTAACCAAATCTAGGTATGATATTGGGAGATGATTGATTATAATGTTTTAAAAAAAAAAATTCTCAAGTGTGATCTACCACACAATTAAGGCATTTGTTAGGGCTGCCTAGAACTATTTTACTGGCAGTTTTAATGTCGTTTTAATTATAGTGCAGTACATTCCTAAAACAATACTTTATTGATCAAATCCAGGTGATCATCCTAACCACTGAGCAACAGGGTCGGCGATCAGATTACAAAAAATACTATATATTTATCATTTTAAGTACAAGGGTTAAATAACCCAGTTAGAGTAGTTGTAAACATTCCCACAAAAAATAGGATTAAAATAATATTGCGACTGATGTTTTAGGGGGGTGGCCAAGGGAGTAAGGGAGCAGAAAATGCAGTAAAAAAATTAATATAATACATATGTAATAAAAATTAATATATTGAAATGTTATTTTTAAGCATTAATTTAAGAGAAGGATTTAAATGGTATAAAATAAATTATATAAAGTTTAATTTCAAACAAGTGAATGTCAGTAATTGGAACAGCAGAGAAGAACGCTGGGAGTTCAGTTGTTTAGAGATGCTTGAAAGTAGAAGTGGCTAGTTTTAGGAAGAGAGATGTTGAGTTTGTCAGATAGTCAAAGATATTAGTCGTCAGGGCCCTCATAATTCATTTCTTCATATTTCCTCATATTATAAACCTTATATAATTATTAATTAATAATAATCATACGTTTTATGTGAAATAATTTATACCTTAAACAATTAATAACAAACTACAATCTTTAGACTTTTTGATAAGTTGGTAATTTTGTTGAGACCGGTATCTGTAATCTCTGATTTATTGTAAACATTTTATTTCATTTCCTTTAATTACAGGGCAATATCACCCCTATCTTGATGACATAAAGTGAGTCTCATTGTTTTTCATATAAAATCAAATAATTTCATGCAGGAAAATTATTGTATTCGATTGTTTCTGAAAAGGCACAACTGGGATGTCACCCTCAATATGCCTATATGAAGCATGTATTTAAGGTAACTCATGCCCTCTAGAACTCGATAGGTGGATAATATTTTAGAATACACTAAATTGTGAATTAGCTACTTCTACATCTTTTGCTATTAATAAATTTTGAAAATTGAGAAGAATTCCATTGTAATTATTTTTATAGTAGTGATATTTTGACTACCATTGCATTATGCTAAGGGTGCTATAAGAGGTCCGGGAGAGTTTGCAGAAGGCCTGGTCCTTGGAGTCAGGTCACTGCTCGGACACACAGTTGGTGGAGCTGCCGGAGCCGTCTCTAAGATGACTGGAGCTTTGGGTAAGTTTTACCAGTTATTTTTCAATAAATTGCTAGTTATATTAATCGCAAATAGATGTCTATATTTTATGATGGTTTATAGTCATTCCATTCATTGATGCCCTTCAACCTGTTCATTCTGGCACATCACATCACACTTCAACATTTGACAGATCATTCCTTATTAAATCATCATTTAACTACATTCCTTCCAGCATGCACATATTCTTGCAGTACACCAATTTCAGGTTTTCGATTATCTCATGCCTATAAGTCCTCCTAATGTCTTATACCCATACAGTGGAATCCCGATTATTTGTATTTCCGGCTAATTCGTACAAATTTGACGGTCCTTAGAGAAAATCCCGGTAAGTGGTATAAAAACAGTGCATTTCAGTCCCCTCGGTAATTTGTATTATTTTTATGCTCAAGGTCACTTAAAACGTCTTATAATACATATTTTCAGCTTAAAAACCTCGTTAATTCGTACTGTTTCAAGAAAGGGAAAGAGGACAGTGAGAGACCAGAGAGCAGAATGAGTATGAGATAAATGTTTTCTATGAAAACCCATATATAATTCGTATTACTGAAAGGAAATAAGGAGAGGAGAGAGGGAAAGTTTTAGGAATTGTACTAAGCTTTTCTTTCGTTTATACAGTTCAGTCTCATTTTAATTATTGTTGTGACACGTTACCATGCCTCCGAAAAAAGTTAGCCTCTCTATTAAAGAGAAACAACAAATCATAAAGGCCGTGGCCAGTGGCTTTAAGCAAATTGACGTATACAAGTGTTTTAACGCCCCTCGTTTCACGATCACATCAATCCTGAAAATCAAGGACAAAATCACTTCCCAGACATCAAGCAGCAAAGTAAAACGCTTCAAGACTGGTAATTACCCACAACTTGAGGAGAACTTAAAAAAGTGGTTCGCGCAAGCAAGGAATTCAAATGTACCAGTTGGAGGAAATATACAAAGGAATTGACAATACCCGTCTGCAAGGATTGCATAAAAAAAATTACAGATTTTTTTTGTACAAATGATTGGTGTTTATTTAATCTAAAAACATAAGTATGTACATATTTTTTATTTCATGTATTGTTTAGCTTAGTATTAAGCAGTGTTTATTGCATAGTTCTTATCCTTACTACATTGCACATACTTCTCAATACATACATGCTTGCATTAATACGTTTTTAATTTTGTACTCCCGATAATTGGTATTCCCGATAATTCATACCAAACTGTCAGTCCCTTGGCAATACGAATTATCGGGATTCTACTGTATTAGATAAACTTTTTTTGTTGCCTTTTGTATAATTTATGAATTAACACAAACTTTAGACTACAAAACCTAATTTGGTACTTCTTTTAATTATTCTTTGGGGCCAGCAGCCTCATAATAAATACAAATTTACTATTATTAACATTTTAAATTAATTAGTATGGGTGAGATGATTCTGATTTATATACAAAATGAAAGTAAAGGCTGTTAGGTTTTAAGGTCAATGACTAATTAATTGTTCAGTTTCATGAGTAGTTGGCATTTCAGAATTATAATACAATCTGGAAAGGAAAATTAGTTTCTATTTTTCCCTATGTGTCGCAGGTAAGGGCCTAGCAGCACTCACCTTTGATGATGACTACCAGAAGCATAGAAGAGAGATGCAGCGCAGCAAACCAGCGACAGTCCAAGAAGGTTTCGCTCGTAGTGGCAAAGGCCTAGTTATGGTAGGCAATATGGAGGCTTATTTTTTTAGTATAATTCATGCTCTCAAATGCAAGTCAAACCCTTTAACCCTAAGAGGTTGGGGATCTTGCATCTTAAAGACAATTCCTAATTTTGCAAAAAAAAAAACAACCAAAAATATTAAAGAAAGCCAAAAGCTATTACAGTCGTTAAAAATATAGTTAACATGTTAACTAAAATAATACCTTACTAAAATTATAAAGAAATATACTTTTTTTAATACTAAGTAATTAATTAATAAATTTTAATCATGTTTTGTGGAGATTTTACATGGGCTCAGTTTCCAGATGCTAGAGAACCTCAAAACTAAAACTAAAATACAATTAATAATTAAACCGAAATGCCCACTTATTTATATGTAGAAAAACAGAAACAAAAAAATCTTAAAATTAAAATATATTTATCTACTGGTTCACAAGATAGCGTCATTTGTGAAATATTTATAATAAATGTTTATTGTTTATATTAACTTGTGTTATTCATTACATGATGTTGGGTTTTCTACATTTAAGGGTGTTCTGGAAGGTGTAGGAGGTGTTGTGACCAAGCCAATATCTGGTGCTAAAGAAGAAGGCGTCTCAGGTTTCTTTAAAGGTGTTGGTAAGGGAATGGTTGGTCTCATCACTCGACCTACTGCCGGCATTGTGGACTTTGCCAGCGGCTCACTGGGAGCTGTCAGAAGGTCAGTCATTGATGAATATGTACAGTTTTATTTATTTATTATAATTTAATGCTGAGCCGAAGGGAGAGACTTTACTAAGAAATAGGTATAACTAATTGTCATTCATCTGTTAATCGCAACAACTGTTTTAATATATCCTAGTCCAATGTTGTATGATGTTAGTCGCTAAACAATACTTAACAATAAATGTTAATTGCCACAGAATGAATTTAATCCATTCCAACATTAGCTATTAAGTCACGTCTTGCAAATTATTTTATCACAAAATTCTTCAGACTTCATATTTTATGACAATGATTTGCAAACTATTACAACAATTACTTTTATTTGCCATGTTCTGCAATTTAATGGTGTCACTAAACTCTAATGAACAACAAACATAGATTGCTACAAAACAAATTTAATTTATTTCAATGTTGGAATTAAGTGATGTACTTGATTGCTAATTTCAGTTTTTACAAAATTATAGTAAAACTACTGAAGATTATTATGATAATAATAATACTAAAAAACTGTTAACCTAACGTATATTATCAAAGTGCATCTCATATCTCATAAAACGTAAGTTTTAATGATCAAACTTATGTCAATAATACCAACTCAACCAGTTATATCAATGCCACATCCCTATATTTTTTAATTTATAAATAATAAACTATTGAATAGTTTTCTTTAGCTTAAAAACCTCTCCATCTTCTACTACAAACCTATGTGAAATTGGGTTGACTTTTTAGCAAATCATTTTAGAATTGTGTTGAGAAGAGAGATGTTGATGATAAGTGTACCAGTTGGTGGATGGTCAAACATAATTGATGTGAGGGCCCTTACACGTGTCTAGCCTCATATTTCTTCGTATTACCTCGTAGCATCGTAGACTATCATATAAACTCATACATCATATGTCTATAACAGGTTTGTATTTAGAAAATTCAGGATCACAAAACTCAATGCTTGGATGAAACAAGGGAAGCATTCAATGGAAAATTATTAAACAACTCAAAAACTGTAAATGTATTATTATTTTTTATTTCTTGCATGTAAATGTTTGTACGTCAGGAACCTCACCTGGGATATAAAGAATAAATCAGAAGTGGAATTATGTTTGTTTATAATAACTTTATACTACTTATTTCTTTTTCAGAGCAACTGAAGTTTCTAGTGAATTGCCACGCAGAAGAGTCCCTCGCTACATAAGACCTGACGGTTTAATCAAGCCTTATTGTCCACTAGAGGCTGAGGGCAATAAGTTCCTTCAGGTGAGTTAAAAAAATCTTTCAATATTCACTATGACTGATTACAAGTTCTCTAAAATTTTGAAAAATTTCAGGAACTGGACAAAGGGAAATATTCCAAAACTGATGAGTACATGTTCCATATGCCCATCGGCTACGCTACCAAGTACAAAGATGTCCTATTGCTTACGGACCGCAGAATGCTTTATCTTGCCTACAATGAGATCTTCGGGGGCTATCAGGTCATTGAGATAAAGTTTTTTTGTTTTTTTTAGGTGTTTTAAACAAGTTTTATTGGTTTTATGTATATTTTTTATTTTCTTTAAGTAAATACATTTTTTCATTAAAATAAAATGAAAATATAAATTCAAATCATGAGATGCCTCTCACAATTAAGGGTTGCGTTATGGTTGTGAAAATAATTTTAATATTTTTGAATTTACTTTGTGGTTCTAATGCAGAAATACATAAAATGGAAAATGTTGTGCTTAAATAAATTTGATGAAAGAAGAAATTGTGAAGTTTTAAAGTTTTGTGTCTGTAATAATTTCTCATAAGTAAGGATTTAGTTCGAGCAGTTAAAAGCAAAGACATGGAAGTGGAAATATTTTTAGAAGGATAGTGCCAAATTGAACTGAAAAAAATTTCAGGCAGGCTATGCAACCAGTATATTGTTAATCTTAACGCTTATCTCAATATGATCTGTAAGGTAGAAACAATTCAGGGGATTCCCAACTTCCCTCAAATTTACCAACTTCATTTGTTATTATGATTCTAAGTATCTTTATATAAGCTTTGATAAAGGGAAATTTTTTTCCTTGTTGCAATTATAATCTGATAGCATCTTAATAAAAGTATGTATGAACTCTTAGTCTTCCTTCCCTGGTTATTTTTATATTTTCTGAATGTTGATGATTTTTTTTTTTTTAATTAAAATTTTGTTTAACAATTGATTCATATATTTAGTTGGAGTGGACACATAAATGGATAGAGGTAACTAAAGAACCAGAAATTGTCAAGGATGGAATAAGGTTCAGTACTGACAAAAAGAGCACTCTGAAGACATTTTTCACAACACCAGATAGTGGAAAGATTCTTTTCATAGACAACATTTCAGTTAAAAATGTAAATATTATTATCTACTCTCTCTGTATATATAAATATTTTTTTAATCCAAAATTAATGTAAGGACTGTTGAGATATTTTTTCTTGATTGTGGGCTCAATTTATACTTTAGCTAGTAACGTTGTCAGCTCCCATTTCCCAATAACACTATCTTGTTATCATTCATATACAAACTTTTAAATAATTTTGTTCATAAACATTAAAGGCCTGAGACAATCACATTGTTAAATCTTTTTTTCATTCTTAAAGTGATCCGATTCTTCCCCATTCATGTGGACTTTGTTCGTTATGTTTTAAAATTTATTTAATTTGAAAAAAAAAAAACAGATTCATAAGGGGTTTGAATTGGTCATACATTCATAAGCACTTCCACTGTTATTTTGCAAATTCACAATCTATAGTGAGTTATGATGAATATTTAGAAGATATAAATCAACAAGATCTTGTTCTAATGTGAGTTAAACTGTTTTTAGTGGATTCAAATTATTATTTTATTTAGTTTTTTTAGTATTAGATGTTTTTCAATTAACACATAACAGAAATTGATGATGATAAATAAATTCATCCATTAGAATAAAACATTTAATTTGTGATTTTAATAAATTGTAAGGAGAAGCATTTGGAAAATATATGATTTTGATGTTTATTTCCATTTATTATTAGAAATAAAATGAAATCCAGTACATTTTCACATATGAACAGAGATATATTTTTTTTTTTGCAGCACGTTCTAGGAGTGATGAAGCAAATGATAGCGAATAATGCTTTGGACACCGATATATCTTCTTCCAACTTGTCGATAAAGTCTAGCGAGGTGTGTAGTAAGCAGGTCAAAAAGTAGAAATATAGTCTGTTAAGATAAAAATCAAAACGCTTATTATTTCAAACGTTGCTTCCATTATAACTTAAGGAACGTTTAAAAATATATTTCAAAAGTGCCTATATTTACAATTTTTTAAAAGATATTTGAAAAATTGGCAAGCTATGGTAAATGCCTGTGATTTAATAATCTATATATAATCAAAAGTTACTAAATTGTTTTACTCTTGTACAAATAAATAGCTTTAAAAAAATAACAATGTTTTTTACTAGTTACTTACTGGGTCATTGTTGATCTGTTAAACGTTTTTCTGAAACTTTCTTATATACGCTGACTGAACATTTATTAAAATCAAATTCGTATATTTATTGTGACAAAATATTGTTTGCTACAACAATAACGCACATTGTATACATTATTTTAATTTAATATTTGTTAATAAAAAAAATCAAAATCTCATTAACTTTAATTAACAAATTTAGTCATGTTACTATAGATTATTAAAAAAAGCTTGTTATTTTATGTAAGATTTATGTTTATTTTTGTCACCTTTTTTTTATTAATAAATAAAAGTAATTCACAAATTTATTATGTGTTTAATTGACTTTATGAACAAACGTACATGAGTTTGTAATATAAGAATAATCAAGTTTGTACAAAATTCATCTCAAAATTTTTTTTAATTTAAAAACTATTTTTTGTACATTGTTTCTGTATTTGTTCTGAGTGTAAAATAAGGTTATTATGCACTATAAGATTTGTTCGTTTTACCCAGAATATGAAAAAAAAATATGCATTGTATTAAATGAGCATAGCTTATTGAAAATGTATAGAAATCAGAACATGCTTCAAATAAAGTAAGTGAACAAAATTCTTAGGTAAAAAACCTGGTTCATATTCATTTTCAGGATAGTCATTTTGGAGTTATTGCCATTTTTATGGATTTATAACTAAAAACGTAGATGTCTTACCTATTTAGAAACAAAATTTATATGACATCTAGCTAGGCATAGTATAGTCATCACATATTGAAATTCTTTCTGAATAAATAACAGACCGACAAAGCTAAGTAGGTAGGTATAATTTTTAAGGGAGAAACTAAGATGATATTATGCGGTTTGAACAAGTTTGCGGTTTGTTACCTTCCCCAGGGTAACAACATCTAGCAAAAAAATGTTATTTTTTTATTGCCACCAAAATTTCATATTTACTTGGAAACATCTTCTGGTTTTTGTAATTTTGCAATAAGCTATGCATATTTTTTCATCTTCTGCATGAAACAAACAAATTGTACGATGTATGATAACCTTTATTTTACACGCAGAAGAAACAAAAAATCGAGTTTTTTAAACTTAATTTATTTTATTTCTCGGCTCCTATGCTACATTGGCAAAAATGCTTGGACACTTCTGAATTTTTCTCAAAATTATATTGGTGGTGACTGTCATTTCTACCAGACAACCAGGTTCGGATATTAAATAAGATATACTGCAGTCGTCTGCAACCTTCTATAATTGATACATCTAAGAGATCTGTGTACATGAATCAAACGGTGTATTGAATAACAGATCTGTATAAAACAAGGCTAGTTCCCAGACCCGAATTACGATAGGAGTGAGTAGGTACTGATGCCATGAGGCTACTTGACATAAGAATTTGGAAGACAACAGATCCAACAGGAAACTTGTGGGCCAATCCATGCTGGATGGATTGATTGAATAACAGAGGCTTCATCCTTGTCTTATTCCTAGTGGGAACAATATTGCAAATGTCAAAAAATAAATTTAATATCGACCTTTAATTTAATAAACCACACGAAATCCAGTGAATATTAAGTCTATGTTCATGAAAACTGATAAAGACAGGCTAAATTTTTTTTTTTAATTAAATAAGGTAAGAAGATAATCACTTTAGAAACAGTCTCATCATTATTGTGTTGACATCAGGTAAGTAGATACTTATATAAACGCACATGATTATTTATTTTTTCTTGCACCATTTCACAATAACCCATGCTAATAAAAATACTAATACTGTTTTAAATACTAATAGTCTTTCTGAAGACTAGATTCGCTTCGTTAACATTAGTAAGTTATTCAGTAAATGCTTAAGCTTATTGATGTGTATCCTGTACTCAATACATCATGTGTTATGCTAGGCATGAAAAACTTAAAATTTATTGTTATTATACTTGCTTTTCCTGCATATAATAAAAATTATTTTGGTGAAAGACGTAAAAAGCTCAATTAATTTTTCTTACAAATAATAAACTCATTTAACTTGAAAACTAAATAAATTGAAAATAGTTCTATCATATTAATAATTTTCTTCTTCTGTAGGTGTTGCGGTGGATTTTCATGATTACGTTGATTATTGTTGGAGGTGAAAACAATATCCTGGGTGTTTGGCTTAACCAATTTCCAGATATAGTGAAGCGATTTAGACATCATTGATCGGGACAAAAAAACTTGTCGGTACTCACTTTTTCATTGTAAATAGTGATAATCCCTTCATATCTGTAATAATTTGTCAACAAAATATTGTGGATTTATAAAATACTTGTTCAATGATCCAGATCTAGTGAAACTAATTCCATAATCATCCTTTACAGCTTATTCATTGATAAGTTAATTTATAGTTCAGGCAGCTGAACTTACTTTATTTGCTATTAAATTCATAGTAATGCTTACTTCAGGCTCTCTATTTTAATAGGCCATCAGTAAATAGTTTTTACTTGTGTTTGATATTGTATAGATTAATATTAATTTTACAATTATCAAATAATGTTATGAAACCAATAAGAAGGAAAATTTCCTTTAAAAATTGTAATACTCTATTACCACATGCACAACATTAACAATTTAGAATGATGTGCAATGATCAACTGCCATTTCAAATTAATAAATGGTCTCCATAATGACCAGGTAGATCCTGTGATTAGCATCAACATTTTTGCTAGTTTTCCAAAAATTTTAATTTAGAAAAGACAAAAGTTTCTTGTTGGGCCTTAGTGCAAATATTGTTTGACGTAGCTATTAATGCTTTGTTACCCCGCCTACACAAATTTTGTTTTGTAAAATAAAATGTGATCTTCCAATTTATTTTATTTCAATAATTTTTTTTACACAATTGCATGCTTGTAAAACAAGAAAAAAAAATCAGGGAAGGTTGAATATTAAATTTGTGGATTCTATTTAAAACATAAGTCTCAATATACATGCATGTATATTAAAATAGAAATATACTTTATTCTGGGACTATGACCCTTGTGAATAACAATTATGGTACAGTGAAATAAAAAATTATTTTTGAATGAAAAAATATACTAAATTACAAAACAAAAGAAAGTATTAACAAGAAAATATTGATGTAATAAATATATATTTACAAATAATTACAAAAATTACATAAAATAAGTAGGAAATCAGAAAAATAATTCCAAACAATAACTGTAAAAGAAAGAAAAGTTTTCATATTGGTTAGTGTCTGTCTAGATTGTGAGATGTTAAAAATGGATAGTTAAAGAAAAGAATGAAGCCTGGTGGATTTAGGGATGGAGCGAATACCAGAGAGATGGAGAGAGAGCAAGAAAAGAATGGTTTAATGCTGCAGTTCTGTGGGAATGAACATCAAGTCTAGATAGGTGGGAGGGAATAAACTGAGGATTTCAACAAAAAGGGGAGAGGCTGTGGAATATTCCAGGAAAGACATGAATAAAGTAAATATTGTCTACAGGAGATGAAGAGCCACCATAACTTAGCACTTACATTGAGAGATGTAAGACCATCAGCCAGTTATTCAGAGACAGCTGTAGTCAAAATGTGTTGTTTTTTTTTCCTTAACCCCTTTAAATTATACAATGTGAAAATATGACAAAATAATTTCTCCTCTTTCTGCTATGCGCAGATGCATTTGAAGGAGGTTGGGTTACTCAAAAATACAGGTTGTGGTTAAAAATGAAATGAACATAATGCTAGGTGATGGGGCTCACCTAAAAGCGTTTTTTTTTTTGTTTTAGCTCTCAAACTTATAAAAAATAGGATGTGGGAAAAATAAAGGAAAATTATTTTGGGCTAATGAGTGCCTTTGTTTGTCTGTATGTTCTACAATAACAGTCATAAAAATGAGTCAATCAATCTGAAAATTTAATGGTATAATCTACAACCCCTCTAAATATACAACAGGAAGTATAGAAAAAAATTAAATCTGAAAAAAGTCAAGCCCTTTCCACCAATAGATAAGATTTCTAAACTTATAAATCAGAGCTATTTAAATTTTCTTACCCATGGTTAAAGAAAGACTTTGGCACAAAAGATACTCAAACAAAATAAAGTTTTGGGAGCAAACAATAGAAATCAAATTTCCCAACCGATTTCAATAAAATGTTCATAAAATAGTAATGTTTCAAGTTATTTACAATTTTTTGTTGAAAAGGCGATTTTTACAGGCTGAAATGGTTTGAAAAATAAAACAAGGTATTTTTCATCAAACATACCGAATAGTTTCTTTATAATCATTGATCTATATTCAAGATGGTCTCGCAAAGATCCATAAATATCTTTTTATATTCTTTCTTCACATTATGTTTATACTTTGAAAAATGCTAATTAATTTTTAAAAAACAGGAAACAAATCTGTGTAAATTACAAAATTTTATTTCCAATCTTAACTTTGTTTTTTATTGTGAAATAGTCTATAGACAATATCATTTAAATTCAGTATTACAAATTGTCTTGTTAATTTTGCTAGATGTCTGCCCTATTGAGATAGGGTGGGTATCAAATGCTAAATGCTTGTTAATTAGGATTTAACACCCATATGAACTCCTAATTTGGGCAGAAATAACTGGTTATATTTGTCTCTAGAGTGGTAATTCCCCAGGTAAGCATCAAACTCAAGTTATAGCTTGGCAATTTAATCCCAAATGCATCCAACATTTAAATTCATATTTTAACAAACCAACTTTACTTTAAAAATACCTTAAATGGCTAAGAAGAGCTAAACAAACTGATGAACGCAAAACAAAAGTAACAAGTACCAGCTCAGCATATGTATAAATATAAACAGTGGACCTTTTAATGTACATATATACAATACATAAATGTATTATATCAAAAATCTAGTGCTCCGTCTAAAAAAATTAGGGCGTCTGTATTAGATATAGCTGAATCGACATCTTTCTTCTGAATTGTCTTTTTTTTCGAAGATACAGTAAAGGCATAAGCATCCTTACTAAGAAGTTCGATGAACAGCTCCTGTAACAAAACAAATTTAAAAACTAGAACATCTTTACAGTACTTTTTCACCCATGACAGTACAACTTACAGTAGCTTTAGCAATTGAAAATACAGCATCTGAACCGGCTAATTGGACATCAGGGTCCATTTTCATTATCTGTTTTATCCTAGACAATGGAAGATTCAGAGGTCTGTACCTGCCAGACTCTTCTTTCTTGGAAGACTTGTCAGCTGGCTTCCCTTCTCTAGTTGTTGAGGGGAGTGGAGGATCTACTTCAGATCTGGACCCATAAATGACACTTTCTTCTAAGTTCTCCATTTCTTCTGTACTCCCTTCAATTTCCATATGAGCCGGTGCCCCGAGACTATCATTTTCAGGCCCGTCTTGGACACCATCTAATAGCACGTCGATCTGTTCCTCTTCCATGGTGAAATAATGGTCTTGTGTGAAAGTGTGATAAAACAAAAATTGGGCGCGAAGTTATAACCTAACTGGAGGTAACCACCGAAGACGGGAATAATTGAATGACAGTAGGGCGTTCCAGGTGTAGCCGTTCCGAATCACCGGTTCCGTTCTCGGAACGGAACGAAATACAATTTTTAGCAGCTCCAATGGTACCGGTAGCAGTGTAGTATCTGTTCTTATCAGCTTAATCTCTGGTACGACTCCCATCGGGGGTCCAGAAGATTAAACTGATTTTTGGGAAATGACGGAGTGCTAGGGGCTTGCTCCACCTCTGTCGCGGGTTGACCCGGTATTGCAGTACCTCCGGGAACGGCCCATATAAATGAAATCACAGTCAAATGTGTCATTTATGAGTCAATAAACGAAACAAATGACTGTAATATGGGCCTTCCGGAGGTACTGCAATACCGGGTCAACCCGCGATAGAGGTGGAGCACAAGCCGCTAGCACTCCGTCATTTCCCAAAAATCTTCAGTTTAATCTTCTGGACTCGTCGTACCACTACCAGAAAGAGATTAAGCTGATTTTTAAGATTAACAACCGCTACCGGAAACTAGCGCAGTTTGCTGAGAGGCCTCTACTGGCTGTAGGAAGAGGAAGCAGAGTGCCATCTACTGGGGAAAGCTATCTTTATTTGAATTTCTTCTGAAAAGTTATTTTTCTGGTTTCAATTTTATCAAAGAATTTATTTTTATTTAATATGAAAAAAATGTAAATATATCACCAATGTGACTCCTTAATTGAAAAAAATCTCAATAAAGTTTTAAATAAAAAAGTTTTGTGAAGTGAGCTATATCTCATACTATCATTATTATTTTTTATAGTATCACTTTAATTTTTAGCCCCATATATCCTTTCACGTGAAAAGAACGGCCGTGACAAATATCATGTTTCTAAAAAAGTCATCAGTTGGGTTCAAGTTATGAACCCTATTTCAATAATGGTTTTGTATAAATTCAGTTCAAAAATGAAAAATAGAAATTACATATTGCTAATTAGGATGTTGAGCTCTTTAATTTGATACCTCACTCAATACGTTAGAAAAACACTTGGTTTTTATATTACAATTAATAAATTGATTAATTACGTTATATGGATAGGAAAAGTTTTTATTTCAGATAATAAATTGGAATCTCAATTTAATATTTATAGGTCCAACAGGGGACACAGTCACCAAGCTACAGGTATGATCAATTTCCAAGTATTATGGTGTAAATCACATAAAGGATCAATAAACACAAAAGTTCATACATACTTCAATTTATAATACTTCAATCTACGCACTATAAACCTATTCCATAAACTACATATAATTTAACAACAAATCAACTAATAAATTAGCTATTTCCTGATTGAGTGGTGCATTGTATTCTCCTGATTTTAAATTTGCGGTCAAAAGTAATGTTTAAGAGAGATGATTAAAATTCGAAACTAACTTTAAAAAATAACAAATTAAGTGCATTGCAGTGGCATCTGATGAGAGATAAAGGAACTAGCTCCAGTACAGACCGGCGAGAGAAAAAGACAGATATTAGGAGCTGAGGGAAGTATTTCATTAATTTAACACTCCGTTCCCCTATCGATGGCAGGACGCTGTCGTGGCAGGAACGCTTTAGTCTTAGGTTTTAGTTTGTAGTTTCCTCATTGTAATCTGAAGGTGAGCCCCATCACCTAGTCCTGTACCCAGTGATTTGTAATTTTAACTTCTAATAGAAAATTGTTATTGTAATTCTACCCTCCTTCGAATGCATACGCAGATATGCAGTTAGAGGAGAAATCTGTAAATCGAAAATTTGTAAATTGTAAAACTTTTGATCAATAAAGGGTTTTTGAAATTACAAAAAAATTCATTAAGAATATTGACATTCAGCGCTACCTGTTGGTAGATAGTAAGAACTAAACATCAATATTTGGCGTTTTTATTGTACCGTAGTGCTATCTGTCGAGTGGTGGAAGAACTACGTACTGGTCAACTACCAACTGGAATTAGTTAGCTCCTGTGGGATCCTGAAGTCCTGGTACTGAAGAAAAATTTTCTGGTGGAAACAGCGGTCCAGCAGGGCTAATTAGTTCCCTTAGTGCTCAACAGAATGCGCCACGGTACATTAAAAATGCCAAATATTGCTTTTTAGTTCCTAATGTTGGCCAACAGAAAGCGCTGCATGTCAATATTATTAATGAACTACTTCCCCGCTCCTAATATCTCTGTCTCTCTCTCGCCCATCTGTACTGGAGCTAGTTTTCTCTTCTCTCAACAGATGGCACTGCAATAAATTTAATTCCCTATTTTTTGAGTTAGTTTTAAATTTTAACCAATAGATCGCTCTACATCCCAAATATTTACGTAAAATAATCTCACTCTCTCTTTCTCTAATCCTTTGACATTACTTTTGTGTCACTCGATCAGTAAATAACTTATTTATTAGTTAATTTTTGTTTTAAAATTAAATGTGGTTTATGGAATAGGTTTTTAGTATCTATAATAGAGTATTATAAATAGAGGTTATAAATTCAAATATCGATGTACTTTTGTGTTTATTGATCCTTTATGTGATTTAAACCATAATTCTTGGAAGTTGATCTTACTTGTAGCTATTGTCAAAATATGAATTAAATAATATTGTATATTGTATCTCTGTAAACGCGGGTAAGACTGACTGCGTAATTTTCTCTTTTCAAAAGGGAAAAAGCCCACTACCTACTAGTTACATAGTAGGAACAGAGGAAAATTCACCAGCCAACGACCTAGTATATCTGGGAATTAAAATGGACAGACACCTCCATTTTAGTAACCATTTTACGAAGAAGTTGAAACAAACACGCATGAAGTCTTACCGGCTTACGCATTTATTAACCTCCCCCAATCTATCACTGCGTCTGAAGCTACTGATCTACAAGAGTATACTCAGGCCTACTCTGCTGTATGGTGCACCGCTTTTTCGCTATCTGACGTATACAACAGCTCGGCGACTCCAACAATTCCAAAACGGTAGACTAATGAAAGTGGTCAGAGGTACTTCATTCGAGCAACAGCGAGCTTCACGAGATCTTTGAGCTGCCTACGGTGGATGAATTTATCCAATGTAGACATATCAAATTTTTTGACTCCCTGCAATACTTGACAAACCCGGTGTTTAACACGATAACCCCTGATCCGTTCCCCCATCGATGGCAGGACACTGTCGCGGCTGGAACGCTTTAGTCTTAGGTTCTAGGTTTAGGTTTTAGTGTTAGTGTTTCCCGGGGTTGCAAGCTGTAGGTGAGCCTCATCACCTAGTGAGTGTATGTGTATTGGACTTATTAACAACAATCTGAAAGTATTATATTTTATGCACTCCTTAATATGCATCTGCGAATGTAGCAGGAGGAGACAGCTGTAATTCCAAATTTATTTATTTATTTTTGTCATTGTATATATATTATCAATAAAGAGGTTTTAAAAGAAAAAATATTGTATATAATAGTTAATTAACTTAACCTTCATATTTTAAGTAATTGATCATTTACCTGAGTTTGAACCTTATAATAGTCAGCTCCTTAAATTAGAAATGTTTACCCTTCTACTTAAAATGAGGCTATTTGTGTACTTTTAAACCTTAAATTAATACTTTTTAATCCATTTAATTTCTTTATTAAATTTCAGAAGTATTAAATATATAATCGATTCACAGTTTAACTGCTTATGATAATAAGAAACTTAAGTTAGTATGATGATGGACTATTATATTATCTGTAAAAGTTTTACTATTTATTGACCAGTTTTATACATAAGAATAAGTTACTTTCATGTATATAAATCATTGAAGTGTCCTTAATATGTTAATGAATAAAAATTGAATTAGTTTTTCATTGTTTAACTATGTTTTTAGTTACCATCCTATTCATCCAAGCAATGTACTTTTTATTTATAATGGTGCTTAAGGTATAATATGACTGCAGATATTTCATTCCTGGAGACAGGGTAAGTAGTTACGCCATGTCTTTGATACACTTGTTTATCATAAGGATCTCATTTTTTTTGCAATATTAAACTTAAAGATTAAGGAATTCTGATAACCATTGGTCAATGTTGGATAAATTCAAAATAATATCTTCTTACTAAACATATGTTAGATTTATTTCAACAGTTAAAAAAGAGCCAGGCAACTACAAGGAATCATTCTTAAGCATCACCTTCACTCTACTATTAGTTTTGAAGGCACTGTAGAAATAAAAAATAAAAAATGTTTCATGAGAAGGATAATGTAAGTTACCTACTTCAGGGAGCAACAACCCTGCCTTTTTTTAATTTATAATATTCTTTGAACCAGAGGGGGGGGGCCCGCAGGCATATTCAAGGGGTTTGCTTGGATTCTGGAAGAGTTGCAGTGGTTTCAGAGGCTTGGATGAGGGTACCAGATAGTGGTGAAAGGATTGGTAGTAAAGGATACAGTTTGGGAGAGGGGGGAATTGGAGAATCGAACTTGGGGAAATAGTTTGAAGTAATCATCTATATCTGATGAGGAAAGGTCATCAATCTTGTTGTAATGGAACAATTTAGTTCACCTAATGTATTGTAGAATGAGAAATAGATGAAGAAAGAAAAAGTGGTGATCCATAGATTGAAGGAGTACTGTAGGAATTATGTGATGTGAGAAGGATTGTGGTTAACAATAATAAAAAATAATTGATAAAAATTGAAAAAATCTTTATTTATTCTAGGATTACTTTGCCCTTAAAATAACTTTAAGAAAGTACAAATTAGGCTTAATATGTTGTTTTTTTTTCTAACAATTTAAAAATAATATTTTATGTACTGCAGTGTCTGTACTAGACATCCATTTATTTTCTGGTGTGTGTTACATACATTACCCTTATGTACATATAAAACAATTAAAACACAAAATTTTGTAATAAACAAAAATTAAGTATATAAATATAATATTGACATCTCCAAGCATTATTAGTATATATTAGCTATAGGTAATATTTAAATGGATTGTTGTTAAAAAAAGTAGATACTTCAATTAATTATAAAATACAATTATTATAAAAAATGTATATAATTAATGAAATGAGTTCATTTACTTAGCATCCGTCTTAATTCTCTCCATTTACTGTTAGTAGCTTTGATCAAGTCTGCAACTAAGCAACCATTAAATTATCATAGTCATCTAACATAGTGAAAATCAACATAAAAGAAATACAACTAATATAAATAAATATAATTTATAAAGTATTCACATTTCAATAAATACCTGTGGGGAGAGGAAAAAAGTAATTTATCTCTTCACATTCATTGAAATACTCATCAACCATAATTTAATTATCATATTTCTGTATTATTATACTAAGTAAGTACTAATTTTACTGCAGTAAAATCATTTCTTTTATTAATTTTAGGTGATTACTGATGGTATAGCCTTACTTTTAGGTCCCACTTCAATATTCAACCTTAATTTGCATTATGTTCTGGTGAGGAAAAGATACTCAAATTCTTGACAGTACAAATCCAAAAAGAGGAACTTTTGTTTACTTTAAATTGGAGATAATAATTTTTTATGATTGGCTCTCTATTAATTATTTTTTATCCATACAATTATACTTAACAAGTCAATTTTTTACATCTTCTGAACTTTAAATGATATAGTCATTGAATTGATTGACAACTTTACGATGGGCTGTATGGCCTATGTCTTTGGACTTGGTAAAAATAATAAGGCAAAGCTACATAATTTACATACATAAGGCAAGGTTTTATATATTGGAGAGTCTTAGACCAAATCTCATATGTATTTCCGGCTTTTGGCCCACCTGGATCTGAGATATTTAACTAACTACAAACTTTTCAAAATGAAGTGTCCTCCGCACGATCATTTGTGTAAGGCAATGTATGGCGGCTCAAAAATGATTAAATACCTAAGACAATGGCCTCCTATTACAGCTTTGTTACATAATATTAAATTGAATTCGACGAACTTATCATTTGAAGCACAGAAAGTGATTGAAGAGGTGAATCGTTGTTTTCTTGAATTTGCTTATACAAGAAAAATAATACATACAGGAGACTATTAGACAACCTTAAAAAGGTATTTTACTACAACTTATAGAAACGAAAATACACTGTCCTACAAAAAAAAAGTGGTGGGCTTAGATAAATTCAAATATTTGCTTCCTAATAAAATGTTTACGTCTTTCAATTCTTTTTTAATTAATATTAAACGTTTTCAGTGATAAGGGACTATAAATATGAAGAGAGCCCCTAATAAATATTTAAAAAAAATTGCTGATCATAAAAAAATGAATTCTTCTGACTAATAAAAAAAAAAATACGTTTCAGTACAGGGTAATTCAGGCATGCTTCTTATCAAGTTTGCTGCCTACTGATTTATATCCTTCCATGTCTCTACTCAAGAAGTTCTTAACTCGTATAAGTTAAAGGGGGGGGGCTACACGTCTGCGAAGCTCCTCCCATATGTTCTTTATAGGATTTAAATCCGGGGTAAGAGCTGGCCACCTCAAAGTCCCCCCCCCCCCACATCATTGAGGTATTGCAAAACAAACCTTGCCACATGTTGTCACGCATAATCATGCAAGGAAATGAAGTTTTTACTAAAAAAACTGTACAAATGGGATCACGTACTCGTGAATAATTTCTCACACATACCAATCGACATTAAGAGAATGCCTTGCAGAACACGTGGAGCTATGTACTCGTCGTCGAAGAAATTCCATCCCACACCATCACTAAACTAAACGACCTCCGATTGAACTATCCATGGGCGACATTACACTAAGCGTAGCGCTCAACAGGCCTCATCTGGTGTATAAAGAGAGAAGGGTGACTTATCTGAAAACAACACGTTTTTCCATTCGTTTTCAGTCCACATAACATGTTCCCGAGCAAATTCCAAACGAGTTCTACGATGTTTTCTGGTCAACAATGTCCCTAATGCTGGTCTCTGAGGATTTAAATTCACTTCAGTAAGTGTTCTTCTAACAGTTTCTGCACACATTGCTATTCTCTTGAGTTGTATGAATAAGTTGTGCAGTCTCAGTAGCAGCTGAAAACCGATTCTGAAGCGCGTGTATAAATAAAACGGTCATCTCTTGGCTCTGTCACTCACAGCCGACCTGATCCCGGTCATCGATTGCACAAACCCGTCTCATGGTAACGATTAATTGCTCTCCGAACAGTAGTTTTTCAGGTAAACCCAATGGCTGCATATCTTAATTAACATTAAAAAAAATTCTGAGAAATTTTTAGACATCATTTACACAAGAAATCACAATAGCGAATGATGATAAAAATTTTAGGTTTTGTTTACCCAATAACATAAGGGTTATATAAGGTAAACAAAAACTTTATTATGATAAAATTACAATCTGCCTGAATGTGCTATAAGTAATTGTGATAAATGATCTCATTCATACCAATTTACAATTTTCATTCACTCGCTCATTCATACTATATATAAAAACAGCCCAGAGGCCCCCAAGTCCACATAGTTGTCACCTCCCTCACGTGTAAAGGAGGAAGCGGAGTCTTGGGAAGTCCCCCACGCTCCTACGTCAGCCGCGTCACTGGATAAGAGCCAGCTGACGAAGAGCGCGAGAGCCACAGACGCTCAGGACATGATTAGAGAAACTGGCCATTGCCAGGACTCCCACTGTATAGCAGGTCACGAGGCCACTGCCGTTTTAGTCTCCGAGAAGGATTATAGGGATGAGTGGTGCAGTGCAATGACTGTGCTAGGGAATTAGGGTGGTTGGATAGGTTACTGTGGAATTTCATGAACTTGGAAGGGATGATTTCAAGAATGTAGAGTATATTCAGATAATTATGAAGGGTTTTGTTCCTGACGTAATAAGGGGCATTTACTATTGTTCTCAGGACTTTTGATTGAAAGGATTGAATGCGCTTGATGTTCGACTTTTTGGCTGTTCCCCATAGCTCTATTCCGTATGTCCAGATTGGCTTAAGTATAACTTTGTAAATAAGTAGTTTATTTTCTATTGAGAGATGGGATGTCCTTGAAGTAGTCTGTACAGTTGTCCAAAGCGTCTGTTTAGTTCTTGCTTTTTAGCCTCGTGTGTGGGTTCTATGTCAGTCTTTTGTCGAGATGGAAGCCTAAATACCGTACTGTCTCAGACACAGGGAGAGGAATCGAATTTAAAAAGACTAGCGGACAGGACTTGCGGCAGAGGGTAAAGGTTATGCGAGAACATTTTGCTTCATTGACTTTGATTCACCATTGGTTGTACCAATACTCGATCTCATCAAGGTGTTTTTGAAGGTTTTGGGATGCTATATCAGGGTCTGAATGGGTTGACAGGATTGCAGTGTCATCTGCAAATGTTGCCAAAAAGGTATTGGGAGTAGAGGGGACATCACCGGTGTATAGGTTATAGAGGATGGGACCCAACTTTATTGAAAAGAAAACAAATTACTTCCCTTCAAAAATGATTTGTGAATATTCTTTTTATTAAAGAATGAAGTTTTTATCCTGCGCTTTTTTTTATAATGAATTTTCCTTAGTATGCAACTATTTTTGTGGAGCAGTGTGGTTATACATATTTAGTTCTTGTTATAAATTATTAAAAATACTTGTAGATGTAAGGCAATGGCCGTGTCTTCTTTTTCTTTTTAAAATAAAACATAAATGTATGACTATTAATTATTAGTTTTCGTATTGGACCCACTAATTTTAATAATCATTAGCCACAGAAAAAAAATTGGAAGTATCTTTAGCTCTCTGTTCTTGCGACCTTGCAAGGTGTCTCACCAATATGGGGTGGAGTCATTTTTTCTTTGACTAACAATAACAAAAAAGGGGGGGATGCCCTGGTTTTTATACTTCCTAAATTTAAACATAAGTACATAAGGAAACGAAATAGCTACGGTTCGCAAAGCTTTATCAGCAACGCTATCGAACTAAAGGTATTCCTAGACATTCAAACAATTGACTGTGCCTCTGGAACTTTATGATGAAACTTTCCCTTTATGTTGGTCAATACATGATTCGTGCATATTAAAATGTGCTTATGAAAAAGTAACTTATATTTAACATGCCTACTGTCTGTCTATATTACGAGGCAACGGAAGGTAAAGAAGATAAGGTTAGTTATGACATTTGTAAAATATTTAAGACTTGTTAAGAAGTGCAAACAGCATGCTGCGATCGGACAAAGACATAAAAAGCAAGAATAAATTATCGCCTGTAGTGTACCCAGTAAGAGTGTGAAGTATTGTATCAGCAGCCAAAGCAGGCGAATCTGCTTTTATTCAGGGGACAGTCTTTTGTCGCTATGTCTGTCCATATTCCCTGTGACAGTGATTATCAAAATAATTGAATTTATCAGAAGTGTTGAATAATATTCCAACGAGTCAGCACTCTGAAAAAGTAACACCTGTATTTCGGAATAACACTATATGAAAAACACAACTTTTTTAAAGAGGGCTTCACACTCTCTCCAAGTGTTTATTTTTGTATTTACATAATAGGTCAACGTTGTGCCTATTATACTCGGAAAAAATATTTTTTATAAAGTCGAACATCAAGCGTATCCAAACCTTTCAATCCAAAGTCCTGAGAACAATATTCAATGTCCCTTCATAACGATCTTAATATACCCTACATTCTTAAACTCGTCCCTTCCGAGTTCATGAAATTCCATCGAAACCTATGCAACCACCTTAATCCTTAATCCCACACTGCATCACACATCCCTATAATCCTCCTCGGAGACTAAAGCAGCTGGTATAACTGGTATAAATACGTGATACTGGGAGTCCAGGCAATGGCTAGTTTCTTAAAACATATACTGAGCGTCTGTGGCTCTCGCACTCTTGGTCAGCCTCCATTGGCTCGTATCCAGTGACGCGGCTGACGGAGGAGCGCCCTCGGTAGACTCTCACTACCTTCCTGATTCCACCCGCCTCCTTTAGGCATTCCACACCCTATATCCTTCTCATACATCCTTCAAATGGGGGACTCCCCTTAGTGAAATGCACTCATTAGCCCAAAATAATTTTCCTTTATTTTCCCCACATCCTATTTTTATAAGTTTGAGAGCTAAGAAAAAAAAAAAAAAAAAAAAAAAAAGACGGAGGAGCGTGAGGGACTTCCCAAGATTCCGCTTCCTCTTTCGCGTGCGAGGGAGGTGACAGCCATGTGGATTTGGGAGGTCTCTGGTCTGTTTGTAAATAAATGAATGAGCGATTGAATGAAAAATTGTAAATATGGTACGAATGAGAACATTGATTGCAATTACTTATTGTCCAATAAGGTAGACTGTAATTTTATTACAATCAAAAAATATATGATATCCATCTTGAAATTAAGTAATATTTTATTATATCATGTATAAATCATATAAGTATGAAGGAAAAAATCAAATATGAAAAAGTCTTGCCTATTTCCCTGCCATCTGCGATTTCTCAAGGCTAAGGTCATGAGGTGTTATTTAAAGTATTTTAGCCCCATGGTTAAAGACGGTAACGATATATAATTAGGTTTATTATTGATGGATGATATGATGTAGTTTTGGTTGCTGCAAAACAAAATCCTTGATGTAACGAGAATATACATATGAAAACAGCGAAAAACAAGCCAAATCGTATTGTTGGTAAAAATCAGCTAATTATATTAGAACTCGGTACTAAATAAAAATTCATACGCTTAAAAAACTAGGTAAGTCTCATACAAATACAAATAGTACAATAAATTAGATTGATTGAAATCGTATTTACTAAAAATATATGGCATAATAATTTTTGGAAGAAGTATAATTCATTTTGATTTATTTTCCGATTTATGACCTGTCCATTTTTTTTCTTGTCAACATCGATGTATAACATTACAAAAAAAAACAACTGATTACAATCCCCAGAGATGGTTATAATCATAATTATGGATTACGCCTATTAGATCCAGAAGAACAGTCTTAACAATTCCATGAGTGTCTGTGATCAATTCCGTTCTTGTCTAAAAACCTATTAACTAAATAAAATCATTTAAAATTATCTGCATAGACGTTTTTTTTTTAAAGCAAGTCAACTACAAGGATGTTGATACCCTCTTTTACAGGATCATTTTCGTGATTTGGTTTCACAATAGGAATTTTTAAAATTACTTTGAGTGTTGGGAAGGATATTGTTAAACACTTCAGATCACCGTTTCTATAATTATTTGTAATGATCATTTATAAATTAATTATTCGGCGAGAAGCTTGATTATCCTTTGTTTAAAAAAAACGGGAGTTTTTTTTTTCCTTAATGACACATAAATCTAGTTAGTTTTTATCTAACTATCCACCCCTCGAAGCCTCCAGTTATTTTCTCTTCTGTAGACCTTGCCATATTCTTCATTTATTTATTGCGGCGTATTTACAAGATTATTGAGAAGTGCCACTTCTTCCGGACGAATGAGCAAGCTCAAGAAAGGTGCAGTCATTTTAGAAATATCAGTAGACATCAGGAAGATTTCAAGCATGGACAAGAAATATGGCTACTAAATCAGATCTATAATTGTACAACTGAATTATATTAGCTTATAATAATTTACAACTTTGAGAGTAAATTATCATTGTAACGATTGCTTCATAAATAACTTCGATAAACTAGTAAATCCTAGATGAGTTCCAGTGATTAGACAGTCTTGAGTGAATTTTACATCGCTGTGACAAGCTGAGGGTTCGATATTTAATGTTGGCATTCAATAGTTTTTCATTAAAAAAATTTGGCATTCAGAATCTTTTTCCCCCCTCGCGTATTCGTTGTATCTTAATAACTGAAATGTTAGCATTTTATGTGATATATATACATCTGAATACCTGTTTTCATGTGAAGTCTGTAATAAATCAAACATTATAGTCACAAAGTAGAGTAGATGAAATGTTAGCATTTTATGTGATATATATACATCTGAATACCTGTTTTCATGTGAAGTCTGTAATAAATCAAACATTATAGTCACAAAGTAGAGTAGATGAAATGTTAGCATTTTATGTGATATATATACATCTGAATACCTGTTTTCATGTGAAGTCTGTAATAAATCAAACATTATAGTCACAAAGTAGAGTAGATGAAATGTTAGCATTTTATGTGATATATATACATCTGAATACCTGTTTTAATGTGAAGTCTGTAATAAATCAAACATTATAGTCACAAAGTAGAGTAGATGAAATGTTAGCATTTTATGTGATATATATACATCTGAATACCTGTTTTAATGTGAAGTCTGTAATAAATCAAACATTATAGTCACAAAGTAGAGTAGATGAAATCAGGACAATATAGCCTCCTCCCGTTTAATATTTGGCCTGTACACAGTTACGCAAGAACTGTTATCAGTCAGGTAAGGTCCAACTGCTCAGGCGATGTGGGAATAGTATAAAGAATAGAGCCTGGTACCTAGGCCCTCAGGTGAGATCTCAACAACTATACTCGGCGAGGAAGGAAGATGCGGGGAAAGCTGGACATCAGCGGGGCCGAAGAACACCTCAAGAGCGTTCTGAATCCGGTGCGTTCTCTCCATGTGGAGCGGCTCAAGGACCAAGAGCGGCGGAGGACAAGTAAGTGGCCATTTTCTGCACTTAGCCTGTGAAGTATTTCCCATTGCAATTCATAGATGATTTTCTGATAAAATGTTAACAGGCTTAATGACATGTAAGTCTCTCCCAAAATATATTGTATTATTGATGATAACTTTTCATCAACAGTAGACGTTTCACTTATTTAGACATCCTCAGGACCATAATTCAGCCGAGAAACATAAATTTACATACCTAGAAGACAATTACATACAAAACACTTAATTTAATGAGATTGGCAACGATAAAAAGATCAGAACGACACACCTGTGAATGACAGTATCTTTGAATTATTATTATTATTAATTCATTGTTTTATACCGAATTTGTGACCTTTCTGCAAATAAGAAGGTAAATAAGAATTATTACATCGTAACTAGAAAAGAAATAATGTAGAGTAAGGTGAAAACCTCTGTTACCTTTTATTGCTCATGAAATTAACTGTTTTCTATGTAATTGTCTTCTGCATATGTAAATTTATGTTTCTTATCCAAATTGTAGTCTGGACCTGAATAGGCGAAATGTAGTAATATTGGCAATGAAATATATTTTGGGGGAAACTTTTAACACTTACGATAAATATCGTTAAATTTGTTAATAATTCATCACATTTAAACTTGTTATATCAACTCAATAGTTAAGTGTCTCTGATTGATTGTTTCTCTGAAGAATATATTTAATATCTAACAAATTAAAGTTTAAAAATGAAAAAAAAATTTCACGAGTCGATCGATGCATTCCGAAATGGCTCAAGAAGCGGTCTAAATTTTGTATAACGATGAAAAGTGCAAAAAAAAGAGAAAAAAAAAGTGGCATTTATTATTAGCTTAAGATTCCCAAAACTTTTATACTGTTCGGATTTTATACTGTTTTCCTAGGACTAACTGATCACCAAGTATCTTCCGCCAAAGTAGAAATTTAGTTTATTTATTATTTTTATTGTTCTACCTTAGCTTAAGTAAGAATAAATTGATCGATTCATATGAAGAATCATATTTATCTACTTTCACTGTATGCTCTATATGTATGATATAGTGTACCTACAGTTTATACATTCTTCGAATTGATTTATATGGTGATTGGTTAGAATGCTATGTTCGTGAAACATTTTCTGATATACTAGAAAAGGTGATAGCGCTCACCTTATGAGACCTTCATTGGAGTGACCACAATCATGTTTCCATTACATGGCTTAGTGATGCCTGCGCCAGATCCATTTCTATTGTATAAATTTCTCAAACAAAGCCACGTCTCCACAGTTAACTGCCATGTATAAAGTCACGAAATCAGTGTTTAAAATGCAATAAAATGCACCAACGTTTTGAATAATAAGATGGCTCACAAAGAGGTTCTAAATTATAAAATTCCCTAATAACAGGTTAACATTAATTAAAGATCTGAAATGCAGGTACTAAATAAACTGCACGCAAATATTATAAACAGTAAATTGTCTAATGTCTAAACAATTCATTTTTTCTTTTAGTTTCAGAGACCAACAGCATTGTTTCAACTGATTTTGAAACTGCCATTACGAAATCTGGTAAGATAACTTATTATTTACATATTTTTATTATAACATAGTAGTTTCATTTTATATTATTTTACTGTTTACGTAATATCCTGAATTTTTGGGGTTAAAAATAATTATTGTTGCTTTGACCGGTCGGAAAACCTCATAACGATTATTGGAGGATAATTAATTTTGTAAAATAATAAACCCAAATACATTGTTAACAATAACAGTACTTTTGTTTGTATATGCTGGTTTTAGTATAATTTATTTACAGATTTTCTCTTCGCAAGATTTTTATTTATGGAGATATGTATTTATTATCCAGGACGTTTAGATAAATAAGCACCACCAGTGGACTCTCACACTGTACCGAAACAACCAACCTCCACCGAGGCTTCCCACACCCCTTAATCCTCTCACACCACCTTCAAGCAGGTACTCCTAGTATAAGGATCCGATTAACCTAAATATTCCTTATTTTTCCCTCATCCTGAATTTCTAACTAGAGAGCTTAGAAAAAAAAAAAAAGTTTCAGCATTAAATGGTTTGTTTTATTTACATTTTTTTCCCTCAAATTCTGAGAACGAAAAAGGAACTTTTTTTAATAATGAATTACAATTAAAATAAATACACGGAGATCAATTTACTGTACGCTGTGAAAAAAATTAAAGTAGATGCTAAAACATTTTCTCTGAGGATATCTTATTCCAACTGTTTGTTTTCTTCAATAATCAGTTCGTCTTGCTGTAAAAGGAAACGTGAATCAATGATGAAAAACAAATTAACTTGCAAAACGGGCGGCGAGTGGTAGGTTCGAAAATGTTTTTACATAAATCTTATTTATTTTATCTTTGAAAGAAGGACTCCAACTACCATTTGCGAATGAAGTTTTATATTCATGCTTAGACTCAAATCTATGATTATTTGGTTAATAAAACCTCGTGCTTGCAACTCTGTCAACAATTGTACAAACCAAGATTGACTACTAAATACGAACACAAAATCCTCCTTTTTTTTGTTGCGTCCACAATGATGGAGGATCAGTCTAAAAAAAAATTTACAGTAACAACACTACAGGGAGTTTTTTTGGGATGATTGTACTCCTGAGGTCTACAGTGGGTGGCGAAGTCCCCCTTAATACAGGAGGTGTGAAATCAAGAGCTAGGGTGGGTAGAGTTGCTAGGTCTTTGTAGCAGACTTGTTCTCAATGGCACCATGAAGGGTACCTTTCAGCTATCTCATATCTTTATTAACTCCTCAATAACTATTTATATTTACCCTTAATTTATGATTTTATTAATGATTAACCAGAATCCTCATGACCCGTACTGTCGAACTCCCAGTTGCTACAACCTCCACTAGCAATAATATTTCTTGTTTTTGTTCTGTCCCTGTAGGGTTCGGCAGGTTCAACTTGGTCCTGATGCTGCTGGCAATCCCTGCAGCTTGGACCAGCGGATTCGTCTCTGGCTCCATGTCCTACGTCATTCCCGTCGCTACCAAGGACCTGGATCTTGGTCCAAACGACAAAGCTATGCTCCAATCGGCCTGCTACGTAGGTAAGTATTTCTTTTTTATAAGCCATTTTGGTTCTACTCAGTTCTATACATTAGACTACACTCAGGTGGTTTCTTACGTTCTTAGGTACTTGTTTTTTTCATGATTGATATCAACCTCTTTTATAGATTGAGAATACTATTTTCTAGCCCCCCGCTAAATTCAACGAGCGCTTTACACAAGTTAGTTATCATCAAACATTTCTTTGGTGTTTTCGTTTTTCAGCAATGGCTCCACTTGCCACGTTATTTAGGTAATTTAATACGAACTTTTTTGAGGTAGCAAAATTGAGATTCGTAATCAGCACCTCAGGAAACATATTACAGCAAAAATTTGAAAACTTTCTTGGTAGACACCATTTTGAGCGCTGAATGACTGAGCCGAAGAGTCCTATGTCCAATATTTGTCATCATTCAAACTAAACTGAGTTTTGACGTATTATCTTGTCATCTTTGGATTTCTCCTCAAATGTTGAGTTTTTCTCTTAGCCACAACATCTTATATTTATTCTGTCTCTTATTTTCCTTGGACGTCTGAACTAACAAGTCTTGTTATCATAGATAACCATCCAATTCAACACTGTTCATAAGCAGCAATTTTAGATGACAATATAATATGTCTAAACGCAGTTGAATATGAACTATACAGAATTAAAAATGGGGCAAATAGTAATGTTAATAATTTAGTGGAAACGTTTGTTGGAAGATCGGCTTAGGCTGAGAGATGGAAGATGTTGATAAAAACGTATCTACTCTGTTTCATCAGGGCAAGCTGATCAACAAACAAAATTTTCTACTCATTAATATACTCACAGCTAGCAATGAACTCACAGTATAGTACAGTTACAGAAAATGTTCACTAACAAGAATAAACGAAATTTCTACCTAGTGCCTAAGGTCAAATATTCAATGGAATCACAATTATATATTGTAAATAGTGTTTATTGCCTAGTAGAATTTTTTCTTGATAATTGTAGTTATTGTGAGGTTAAATAACAATGTTATTGACGATGAAAAAGATTTTTAAGGAATTTGATAAGAAGCGTAATAGTTAATATTTAATTGCTAAAGACCTCTCAGATAGTAAGGAAAAGCATGATTTAGAATTGGGCATGCATACCTTACCTATGGCCACATAATTAGCAAAATTAAATAAGGTTCGACTGATAAAACAGTTTATAAAATCTGCAATACCCCTCAAAGCAGAATTACAAATAAATATATTGTAGAAATTACTACTACAGCTTGAATTCTGTACGACAGAAAATAAAAAGTTACGAACAAGTTGGAGGCCGAATTTTATGTACATGTCTCAGATAAACCTTATCAAATTGCTATTATATTTATTTGACAAATAATGAAATATTTGCATAGAAAATAAAGCCAAATATTTAAAAGATAAGATGGATGTTTATTTGAGAAGGGCTTATTTCAAGAGCATGTGAAGTTATTGCTCCATTTCCCACTAAGTAAAGTGGAGATTTCAAAATTTTTGTTGACTTGTTCCAAGTGTTATGTTCTGAGAAAGAAATGGATACACTTTAACACCTTCATCAGTAATTCTTTTCGTCTTTTAGAGGACTTTTCATGCAGACCATTTTCAGGTATAAACCAAATTTAGTCATAGATTATTTCAGTATTGCTTCCCATACTCCATTTATCACTGTGACAAATTCCTTTGTGATAAATTATTTTAGGCGTTTAAAGGCCAGGTTCCATGGCATAAGCTATAGTAGGTTGGACATGAAATTAATCCCATTATGGGTTGTTGATCCCAGGAAGGGGGGAAAAAATATAGTCTTGTTCCTAAGTAGTTAATACAAATAATAATATTAAGTATAGCAATATACAGAGGGGTCCGAAAAAATGTATCCACTGTTTAAAAGTCCATAACTTGCAAACTAATTGACGGAGTTGTCTCATTTTTGGTGAAAGTGTAGCTTAAAGTCCAACTTAAAGATATCACTGTAGGTGTTCGAAATGGTCACCATTAACATCCACACACAAACGATGCCGCCGTACTGCAGAACGAACTACTGACTGCAACGTGTTCAGTTGGATATTTGCACATGAATGTACGATGGATTTTCGAAGTTCATACAATGTGCGTGGCTTTTGTCAATAAACGACGTCGTTTAGTGTTCCCCACAGGTAAAAGTCCAGAGGAGTTAAGTCTGGGGAACGTGGTGGATACTCTACAGCACCTCTACGGCCTATCCATCTTCCTGGTAGATTTTCGTCGAGATAAGCCCTAACACAATTGTGGTAGTGGGCTGGGGCACCATCTTGTTGAAAGTAAAATCTTCCGTCTCCGTACAAGTCTTGGATGGCAGGTAAAATGGATGTTTGAAACTTCTGAAGGTACACCTCACCGGTAACTGTGCCGTCAAAGAAGAATGGCCTCATTAATGTTTTCTTACTTAAAATACCACTTTAAAACAGACTTGCTTTCATCAAATGTAAGCCTTACGCCAGCCATGTTTACACGAGTAACAAGGTACAACTAACAATAAAACACTAACTATCTGGCGACTGTCATCTGACAAAACAAAACAACGCAATACAACGCTTGTATGGCGATTGCCGGAACTACACACTATTACATTACCAAAAATGAGACAACTCCGTCAATTAGTTTGCAAGTTATGGACTTTTAAACAGTGGATACATTTTTTATATAAATGATAATAAAAGAGAAAAATAAGTAAAAAATTGTATAAAAATATATGTGTAGATAGATAAATAATATGGACAACAGTTACAAATTAAAAACTACTCTCTCAAATCAAACACTTACACTTACCTATAGTCCCTTATTTCTATACATTTCTTATTTGTGCTTTATCTCTGTATTAATTTTTTTTTTCATTTATTGAAAATACAGATATTGTCATTGCCTAAAAAACCTATTCTTTTGATCAACCTTTAAAAATTGTAGGAATACAGACATTTTTCAGAAGTAATGGTTGAATTACACCTTTCAAATATATATATATAATAGTAAAATAAATATTATTTATTTATAGGAATAACTCATAGTATAAAAAAGAAAGAATATCACTGTTCCTATTAACAGGTATGATAAGTGGTGGCTTCTTATGGGGATTCATGTCCGACACGCTCGGTAGGAAGAAACTGCTTGTTACTGGATTCTTGATGGACTGCGTCATGAACTTTCTGACTGCTATAGTGGGTTCCTTGCCACTCATGCTTTTCTTCAAGTTCCTGTCAGGCTTTATGTGAGTAACATCAATACTTTAAATGATTACTCAAGCATGTGCTTAATTGTCAAGGTAAGATAGAGAGGTTTTAAGTTTAACTGAACTGCACCCATAGTCTGGTGGTTAACAAGCTGACTTCTGGAGTCCCAGGTTTAATCCCCCTGGCACGCCCTAGGTTTTTATCATTGGGGCATGGGTCTGATATGAAATACCTCATCTATGCAATTAATGTTTTTAAATTTAAAAAAACTTAAGATAAAAAGTTCTAATACCCCTGCCCATACCTTAGCACAACAGATTTTTTCAGCAAAGTTCCCATCCCCTTAGATTCTTTTAGATGTCAGCTAAAGGCTAACTCAGTCAAAGCTTATTCAACTTTTAATAACTAATCGAGCAAGTGCTTACACACACAAAAAAAAAAAGATATACACATTCAATTTGAGAGTATAAGTATAAGTCTCATTCATGCCATGAATTGTATAGCTTTTTGCTTAGTCAACATTTAAGCTATTTCTAATAGATCAAAAGAAAGGGATTTTCAGTGACCAAGGAGGCTCAAAAATATTACCAAGTACTTTTTGTTAGAAAATACTCAATATTTTTTAATTATTTAATTTTATTTAGTTAAAGTGATTAAGTCCTTGGTCACCTCTATTAGATTTTTAAACCATTTTCTGCATATTTTAATTTGTTTACTATTTTTTATGTTTATAATTTATTTCATAATTAGTACAATAGACAACATTTTAAATATCATTATACTTTCACTGGTATAAGTATATTTAAATATTTCTTGGGACCAAGAACGGAATATTCTCAGAGGAAATCTTTTTTGATACCCTAGTCGATATAATATAGTATATTTATTTTTTAATCACCAACTAATTGATAAATTAGTGACACTAAATTATGCTTGATGGGAGTTGTGTCAACAACTCAAGAATCACAAAGATACATCGCACCTCCACTCATAGCAGTATTTTTCATGTCTGCAGGTCTTCAAATTAAAATTCTATGTAAAACCTCATCTTTTGATCGAACAGGGCCACTCATAATCTCCATAACGGTCAGACTATATGATGAAAGCATAAGAGTTTATGGTTTTGAATGAAGCCAATGAAACTAAAAAAATAAATATTACATTAAAAAACAAAATACATTTTAAAAGCCCTTTAATGTTTATAAATTCAGACCTTTTCATTTTCAGGGATAATAGTGAATTCTATTAACATGGATTTTGATAAATTCAAATATAATGACTCCAGAGCTAATTGAAAGGTAACACCTCATTTTCTTCTGTCAGTTACAATGAATTTAGATTCTTAAGGAGAAATTTGGTTAATCAAGTTGTACTCATAATGTAATCTCAACAATTTTTCTTGAAACTTCCACAATTCCTTTTACTAAAGGCAAATATTACTGAAGGATTCAGATTATGAGCTTAATTGCTAGTATAATTATTTGATTCCTTAGTGTAATTTTGTTTATTTTATGTCCTGTAAAATGGTAACTACCTGTGTGAGTTTTGAATAATATACATAGATACATAAATATATATAGATTGTTAGGAATAGAGGTTTAATAGAGCTGTGATCATTGCCCAAAGTGTTAACCTGCTAATGTGTTTTAACTCCTTCATGAAATAAAACTGATATATAATTAAATCCATAAACCTAAGTTGTTTATAAATATTGTTGATCAACAAAATACATAACGCTATAGTATCTTAATAAACATGTATTTCGTCAAATATAACATTATTGTAGACAAATAAAATAACATAAACATGTTTTTTCTGTGCAGGGTATGTGGGCCATACTCTATTTTTACTGCTTACATCTCTGAAGTGTTCTTGAGCCAGAGGAGAGACATTGCAGTTTTGTCCGCCGGGATCTTTAGCTCCCTCGGGAACATTGCCCAATCAGGTCAGCTGTTTGACTGTTTTTAATTGGAGTCTTTTTAATATTCACTCTTATTGATCCTATATTGTGAATAATTAGTAATTTGCTGACCACCTCAGCAGGGTTGAAATGAAAATGTAGTAGTTGTACTATGTATTTTTTACCATTGTGACATTTATGAACTATTTTTTTTACAAACAAAATAAAAGATGTAAAACATGAAAGAACAATATTATTAGAAGTCCATATTTGGGCCAGTTTCTATGTCAGTTTTTTAAGAACTTAATTGATTTTGAAAAAAAAAATTTCTCAGTATATTGCACCAAAAGCAAAACTTTGCCAAATTGCAATATTATTATTATTATTATTCTAATCATGAAATCTCATTTTTTTAAATGAAAAACAATTAACATTTTCCTAGATAACAACATTAAGAAAATTTTCTTTACATAACATCTCACAGGCCTGGCAATGCTTATCATCCCGTATGAAGTGCCATTTGGACTGCCATTAAAGTCATGGCAGATGTTCCACATCTTATGTGGGATACCATCACTGGTGTGTGGCCTCAGCTGTCTATTCTGTGTTGAGTCCCCTAAGTTCTTGGTGGACCATGGCCAGCATGAGAAAGCTCTCAAGGTCTGCAGGACAATCTACACCATCAACACCGGCAATGACCCTTCCACCTACCCTGTCAGTACATCCAAGTTTGTCTCTGGTTTTAATTTAATTTTAAATATATAACCTTAGTCTTTATGATTTATCGGATAGTATTCGTAATTACTATGTGTTGCAGTTTTGTACAATCAAATAAGCCCTTTTAAATAGAAAGTTAAAATACAGTAGACTCTACCATCCAGCCATCTAGACAGCCAATTACATAATAAAACAAACACTCATAATTTTTAAAATGAGAATTATGTATCTAAAAAGATTAAACTATAGTGGGAATTAACATTTTATAAATTTAAATAGACATCATGCTCTGGTGTGACATTGTGGCTCGGGAAAGGTTGATAAAAAACAAAACAAACGACTTAAAACAAATATTCTGGTTTAAAATTGTAAAGTTTATTCTAAATATATAAAATAAATGTATGATTACATTTTTCTTTATTTCATATATATCCTAGTCTCTCTCCCATATCCCGACTTTTACCGTATTGTCCCGGGGATCCCCACCCACATTAATATAGATATGAGAGATTCTACAGTAGTTTAACTAATTTTTATTCTTGAAAACTGATTTCAGGTAAAGAGGCTGCAACACCAAGTCAGCAAAACAGAGAAAAAGCAGGTCCGGACCATTCTTATAGAATCTGTGGCCATCTTCAGAGCACCGTTTATCAAGAGAGCAGCCCTCGGCTTCATTATTCAGATTGGGATAGTGGCTTCGTGAGTAGCATCTTTTGTTTTTCTTTGTGTAATGTTTGAGGTTGCAAGTTAAGAAAATCTAAATAAATTTGGTGAGGTATAGCCTCAGAGTACTCTAGTAGAGGTCATCCACCGTCTGTTTTACTTTCAATATGACACTGTGGTCCTGCAAGGAGTCAGGCCTCCTCAACTATCTTCTGTCTGGTACTCTTACAAATCAGGTGTTATACTATTTTCTGATAAACACTGCCATTGCTTCATCTCCAAATACTGGGCTCGGATCTTCCTATAGAGAAGCAGCATCTCTCGGGTAGAAAAATATTTTAAGAGAAATTGTATGAGCTACTCTTGTTTCTATACCTAAAGTAACATAGACACAATCTAACCTATCAGAAGATGGCTCATGAGCTATATATGTTCTTTTTACTTTAAAGATAATACCAAAATCCTTTCAACCTAGATTCAAATTAAAATAAAATTTACTCTTTTTTTAATCATAAATGACTATAAAATATTGTAATGGAATATTTAAATGCAATACTTTACAGTATTGGCATAACTGCTGCCAAGGACCTAAAATTTAATTGTATCTGTTATAGGGCAAATATTTTGAGACTGTGGCTGCCTGAGATGTTGATGCTGGTCCACTCCTCCTCACTAGATCCTGACCTAGGCTTCTGTCCTCTCCTCATGGAAGGCAATAACGCACAATCCAACACAACTGTGAGTATGACACAATCTCTTGAAATGAATTCATATGCATTTTATAGCAACAGTAAAACTCTCTGAAATCAAACCTATTAGCTCTATATCTAATGTGTTTTTATAGGTATCCAGTGGTAGTCAGAGTAATATCTACATCATGATGATGTGGGTCAACGGAGGCAGCGTGGCCAGCCATCTGCTATTCCTATTAACGGTCAAATATTTTGGCAAGAAGATAATTCTGAGTATGTTCAATACTTCTAATGTTTTCATTAATCTGTTTTTTAATTATTTCTTTAATATTTAGAAATGGAGCAGTAATTATTATGCATAATCAAAGGAGGATAGCTGGGCAAATGTGGAGAAGGGTACTTTGCCTGTACTTGATATTTGCCACGAGTTCTAGCTTTGGTATGGCGAGAAATTTTATTTTTGTGTAACTGGTCATCTAGTGATTTTGGTCACTGCTTATAGCTGAGATTTTAATTTTTTAATGTATAATAAATTGGATTTAATGGAGGTAAAACTATAGAGATAGATGAATGAATGTAAGGGAAGGGAGAAGGTCGGTAACAATTATGAGATAAAACCACCTGCTGAATTTCGATAAGAAATTAACAATTTTTCTCACTACTTCCTGATAAATGATGACTTAGTGCATTTGCTCTTTAACAAACTCAAAATCCAGGGCCGAATTAATGAACAAGTGTAGAGTAGTTATCTATGTAGTACTCCATAGGATTATTATTCTAAAGTGATAGAAACTTTTAATTTTCACTTCCTACTGTTTTGACTTAGATAAAATTAAAATAGTATTTATAAAATCTTATTTATTGATATATTTCATATGGTACCAATTGCTTCTAATGGGTGTGTTAAAGTTATATCTTATAAATTTATTTGCTGCACTTTTGCTACCTTACTTATTAAGAATTAATTATTCGACTGTTTAGTTTAAAGGGCTGTCATCTGCTCAATTAAATGTGATTAAACAAAGATTGTTATGATGACATTAATTACTTTTTACTGAATATTTGTGTATACATAATACTGCCTGTTTATTTCCAGTGGCTTGTGCCACACTGGCTGGAGCATGTGCAGTGACGATTCCCCTTATCAGCGCTGACTATGTTTTCATTTCCGCTGCACTCTTCAGTGCTTCCTTCAATGTTGCATTCTTCGCAAATATTGGCATTGTGGTCAGTGTCTTCCCAACCAAAGTTAGGTTTGTATTCATGTGTGTTTTTTTGGGATATATTACATTGCCCATAATACTTTATTTGAAATGGTAGTTTAAAACATAACAATAAACTTTTAAATGACACTTAGTGCTACATATTGTGCACTTTTGTCCTTCATGATCCTTTATCATTTATATTTATTCAATTACTTCTTAGAATATACTGCATAGCAACATATATGAAAATAATACTAGTCAAAATAAGGAATATAATAAACTCAATTCATTGTAAGTTATCATTATTACTTATATTTAGGACTTTGAAAAATATAATTGAATAAAAAAATAAAATAAAAAAGTAATTGAAGTCACATATTGCAAACATTTTTATAGCTGACATCAGTTCTGAAAAAAATAATTAAAATTAAATAGCGAGTGTTAACCTTACCCACTAAAAAATAGATAGTGTCAAGCTCATAATGGGCGTCTAACCAGAAATCACAAGGTCCCTGGTTTCAATCCTGGCCCTTTCATTATGTTTTCTCTTTAACCAATAATTATTGACATTTACATTACAACTGAGAATTATTATTAAGATATACATTTTATTTTATATTATTTTACATGGCTTCGTATTAAATTATTGTTAAATTCTATTTGCAGAGCTACTAGTGTTTGCATGACATTGGTGTTTGGCAGAATTGGAATCCTCTTAATCAACTTTGTCATCGCGAACCTGATGTACTCGTACTGCCAGTATATCTTCTATGCTTTGGGTGTGTTGTCTATAGGTAATATGATACTATTATCATATTTACTAAACATGTTTATTTAGTCAACAGAAAACTCTTTAACAAATTTCAGACTCTGTGTAGATAGGGAAAAAAGAGGTGGGAGGTCACTCAGAATACTTTAAATTCATTGCAAGGTTGATAATAAGTAAAATAGTTTTTAAAAAAACACATTTTTAAAGTGCACAGATTGGATTTAAAACCTCGAATAATAATTAATGAAATTCGTAAATTAAAACTAAACATTAAGAATTTTTTCATGTTAATAATTTGTGATTTTATGAATATTTATTCTTTAAATGAAATATTAAATTATGTTGTTGGTTGTAGGTATATCTGTCTTGAGTGCCTTCCTCTCTCAGAAGCCTATCGACGATGTTGTTCCAGCTGATACTGAACGATACTGAGCTAACAAATAACTTACCTGAGAGTTTAAAATCTCATAGCTATCTTAAAAGCACAGCAATTTTATTTTTTAGAATTGGCATATTTATTATTTCATCTGGATAGTTTTAAATACTAAGTTTTTTTTTACTTTTTTCTATTGATATGTTATTTCTATAATTTTATATCTTTTGCCATTTTTTTTTCAATATTTGTGATATTTAAGAACTATAGTTTATAATGTAAGTTATTTTATATTAGATAGCATGTAAGTTAACATAACAGATTTTTTTTAAAAACTAAGTCGGAAAATGAGCTTGTATAAAAAATACCCATTGTTTTTCCTATAGATTAGGAAATAAAATTAATAACAAAAACATGTTTTATGTAAAAGTATTAAGCCTTTTTGCCAGTCACTAAACATTTATTTTTCAAAAAAATTAAATAAAAGCTGAAACATAAAAGAAAAAATGTACTAAAATCAGTCCAGACTAGTGAATCTCCTAGATTTATATTACTGGCTCTCAAGACTATAGTTTTGGAACTTTTATTTACCTTGCAGTCTTTAATTTATTCTTAACATTGGGGGAATTTTAAATTGTAATCATAAATAGCTTCTGAACTAATAAATTAGAGAAGATCTGCATTAAAATATTTTGACGCAGGGATGCAAAGATATTTGCCTATCATGCAATCAATTTCAGTACTACAAAGTGTAATTTTCTAAATTAAAATTTAAATAGGTTTATAAACTTACCAATATAAGTTAATGAAGAAAAGTTTTCTCATTTCAACTGCACTCTTTGCTGTTCTTTATGTCCTACAATTTTTCTATTCAAACATTTCCTGCTAAATTAAATTTCTATGCTTGCCTCCCTGACCTATGCCAATAGTGAGAATTAAGATATTGTGAGTAATGCTAGATTCTCCCAAGTCATCCCCAACAACCCATACCTAAACCTAAAGTGAATTAGCCTTGGGACCTCATACAAAACAATTAACATAACTGGTAAGTGACAAGTGAAGTGATTTGGCTAATGAGCTTTTGTGTCTCAGTCCCAAGACCTTAGCAAAAGTATAGCTTATAATATATATTTATGTTGATTGCATTAGTTTCGAGATACTCATTTGCTAATTAGGATTTATTTGAGAATGTCAAGTAGCTTAATCCTTAAGAAGATATTGATTAGAATTACTTATTAAATTAATTGTAAATTTAAGAACATCACCTAAAATTCTCTGTAAATAACATTCAATGGTAATGTTATCATTTGTTGAAGAAAATGTTTGTAGTTATCTGAATAAAACCTACATTTGATTTTATAGTTAATTGATTGATTACCTTGACACATATGCATGAATATCAACATTCATGCATATATCTTCATTCATTTATTTAATGACCCTTGCTAAAAGATATTTTTGCTTATCTGTAAGAGTGAATCATATGTAAACAGAATGATACATGTTTTTAGACATAGAAAACTACATATTTTTGGAATTAAAATTTAGTATTGTGTATATTACTTTAGTACAGCCAGTAATGTTAGCTCAAACAAAATCAATTCTGTTTTATAAGAAAAATTATTTAAATGAGGCAATAATTTTTAATGAACCTTGCTTTACTTATTTTTTTTAACTATTTAAAAAAAAAAAACAGTCGTGTGCTTCATAACACTATCGAGAGCTTCATAGATAGTAATAAACTCTCCTGTAATTGATACAACAAACAATAAAACAAAATACCATTGATGAGGTGGTTAAATACAATTAAAAATAGTCATAAAAAAACAAATTAGGATGCCATTATCATTGCTTTTCAAGGAATTAATATTTTTTAATTTATTTAACTACAAAGTAATTTATTAATGACCCTTTATTATTTTCACAAGGTTTCTTTATTTCTAGTATTATTGGTGCATGAAAATATTATTCCTGGGTATGCCAAAAAGTTGCGAACACAAAATTAATGGAATGTTTTGTTATTATAATCAACCAAAATCCCACCAATACATCATACATATTATTGTTAAGGAACAACAAGCTCTTTAATTTTATACCCTACTCAGTATGAGAATACAATTTTTATTTTTTAATTACCAAGTGATTGATTAATGACACTTCATAATTATTAAGCTTTTATTTTCAGCATTGATGCATGAAATAAAACCTCCATGTAAAATTTTATGTATCTAGGTCTGACGGGAAACTCACCATGACAGGAAAAAAAAAAGACATCTGGATGAAAATTATAAGTTTCTGGTTTTGAAAACACCATCAATAACGAAACCCTTTAAATACCATGTGTTAAAATATATAATCCATCAACATCAACTACAAGGACTTAGGATTGTTATAAGATTAGTAATTGAAGACAGATGGCAGAGCGAGTTTATAAACAAAGGGGGAGTTGTTAAGATTAAGTAAGGTAAAATAACTACATGTGATATGGTGCAACTGTTATCATAAATGATTTATGAAATGAAAGTTCTGTGTTTTAAATACTTAGACAGACTATTTTTTTCTTTCCCTTGCACCTTCACAAATAACGGGTGCTTCTGTATTGGTACCATGGCTTTTCTGACATTCAAGGGATTTCATGAAGGCATAAGACCACCATTCATATAATTACTAGTGGACACAGGGTTCGATAGACTCACCATTCTTGTTTTTTTATTTAAGAGACTTTCTTTCAAAATCAACAATAAACTGAATAGTATTTTTTGACAAAAATGTAGAAAGTGAAAAAACAATAAAAAAGAACATGAACGACATTGGACGAGTCTCTTAAATCATGAAAAGGATAATTGGTGATTGAAAATTGCATTTTCATTAAGTAAAGTACTTAACCCCAATAAACAAACCAGTTTAGTTCCACAAGTAGAATTTCAGTAAGAACAACTAAGTGTTACTAATCCAATCTATGTTAAATTTAATTTATTCACCCACCTTTAAATTCAATAACAGAGAATTACAAGTGAAATTTTGATTAAGAAAAACAGAAAGGAAAAAGGATGGATTTAATTTTAGCAACTTTATTCATGAAAAAAATTGAAATGATAGTTTTTAATTCAGATAACTTTTATTAGCGTGGTTTTGATTATATTTCAAATATAATGAAACAGAATAATGTTCCATTATCCCATTCCACCTAGCCCTTACCTAAATAAATAGATTTCCTACAGCTCTATTGTGGTCCAGGATAAAGGGAAAGGTACAAATTTTAGATTACTAATAATGAGGGAAATGAATATTATTAAATCAAAATGAAGTCTGAACCTTCAGTGTTTCAGAGAATTATTATATAGTCATAAAAATTTTAAAAAAACTATAATAAAAAATCTATTTTATTTACATGTTAATTTTTATGCGATACATATACATAGCAATTGAAATAAGTTGATACAAATATATTACAGCTGTCTGACATTACAATTATCCTTGGTACCATTAAAAGTTAAGTTATTTACCAAATTATATAAAAATGGATCTAACAATGATTTAAGTAAATATTGAGTTGACAAACATTTCTTCAGATGTCTTATATTACAAGTTGTTTTATGTCTATAATATTTACATTTGACTAAAATCAATTTTATAAAAAAAAAATTGGTTTATAAATATACTTTCTCTCTACTTTTTACATGGAATTCATTAATTTTTTTTCAGTCGACATGGATAATCGGTTATTGCATTGATATCTAGGAGTCCAAAGAATATCTTAGGATTACTCTACTACATTTACTGCTAAACAAAAAAATTACTAAAAATATAAATACGAATTGAGCACCACATGTATCCGTACTAATTGACCTATTAAAACTATTCAATTTAAAATAAAATTCTTTATTTGTAAGGAACAGAAGACAATTGAAATTTTGATTTGATTGTATTTTCTAAATTACCATTACCAGTAGCACTTCAAAAGTCACTTGACATTCACTGTAGGATAGAACAAATCTTTTCAGCATCAATGAATCGAAAATGTAATTATTTCTTTTTAAATTCACTGGAGTTAATGTAGTAGATCTATTATTACTTTAAAATATTACTGTAAAAGTCTGGTATCTATTTCAAATTAATAGAACAGTGTAAAGAAAAATAAATTACCGTTTTATCACAGATTCATGGGATGTTATTTAGCTTAATCAACTTTGACTAGTATCCATACTTGAAAGTTGTGCTGTTGACCGATTGTGCTGTAGGTGGCTTCTCACTAAGTGGCCAGCAGCAAGCGCAGAAAGGAGAGATATCTCACCCGCAAGCACACCTGCGCAGACCACTCTTGCCAAGGTGTTTGCATTCTCTCCTGGGCACTCTCTGTTAGGTCCTCGTGCTCCTACAATGTCTAAGCAAGCTGCTTGGGCTGGCAGTTGTGTTCCACCACCTATGGTACCTATTTCAATTGAAGGCATTGTGCAAGAGACATAAAGATCTTCTCCATCTTCACCCCATGGCTCCATCAATGTGATGCAGTTACTGCTGCCGACATTCTGTGCAGGGTCCTGCCCGGTGGCAATGTATATTGCAGTGACAATATTTGCTGCATGGGCATTGAACCCTCCAATGCTACCAGCGATTGCTGATCCAATTAGATTCTTGCTTATATTTACATCTACTAGTGCGTGTACAGTAGTTTTTAAAACAGATTTAACAATGTCAGCTGATACAATAGCCTCAGAAACGACTGATTTTCCACGACCTTCGATCCAATTGACTGCTGCTGGTTTCTTATCTGAACAGAAGTTTCCACTCAAGCTAAGAATATCCATATCATGGAAATATAACTGGATAAAATTCAAAGAAGATTCAGTGGCTTTAGAAATCATGTTCATGCCCATAGCATCACCAGTAGTTGACACAAATCTTACAAATAAATGTCTACCAGCAATGCGGCTATGGATTTTTTGGAGTTTGGCAAAACGGCTCGTAGAATCAAAATTAGCTTTAATTTTCAAGAAATTTTCAGTGTTCTGCATCCATAAGACAGCCTCACTAGCTCGAGCAATTGAAGGAAACCTAACAACTGGTCCCCTCGACATGCCATCTGCAACTATCCGTGTGGTCACACCATTAAAGGAGAGTGCTCTGCAACCTCTGTTAGTGCTAGCTACAAGACAGCCTTCTGTTGTTGCCATTGGAATATTGACTTTTTTTCCATCCAGAAGGAGAGGTCCAGCTATACCAACTGGTATAGGTACATAACCAACAACATTTTCACAACAAGTTCCTAAGACTTTATTATAGTCATAATTTTTATATGGCAAGTCATCAAATGCCTCTAAAATCCCATTTTTTTCACCAATAATTTTCCTTCTGATTTTTACCCCTCTTTCTGGATTTCTTAAAAGTTTTTCTAACTGATATGGTTGAATCACACCTTTTTCGGCAAGCAACATAACTTCATTATCATTTAAACCAACAGAAATCTGTCCAGAATTGTATACATCTAGACAAGACTCAAATGGTTTAATAGCAGAATCATGAGGTTCTTCGTTTTGCTCATCGTAATTATCTACTTTAAATTCAAAAGTTTTCTTTTTTTCTAACCTTAATAAATCGGTTTGAATTCCTATTTGCTTTGTGTGATGCACAGGGGTTTTTCGTTCTAATTCTGATTTTTCATAAACTTCACTTAGTAGCATGTCATCTTTGTCTTCAAAAAATATAAATTTAACTGTAAGAGCAAGGAGAAGAATAAGAACGACTATATGGTCAGCACTAAGTGTTAGCAATTGAAGAAAGTAACCTTGCACATCAGGAATGGGTTCGTTCAGTTGAATATTATGATCTGATGTCATCAAAGGCAATACACTTTCTTTATCATCAATATCTTTTAACATCCATCTACTGTGAAGGTGAACAAATACTAAGCCACCTGACATAATAACTTTTACTCTTTGTAGGACAGGATTCGGTTTTTGACTGTGCTGTTTCAGCTCAGCAATAACTTTGAAACGGTGATGCCATGATGGAGTTTTGCCCGGGTCCGATCGTGCCAATTCAAGAATAAGGCTGAGGCAGGATGGATAAAATGTCATGAACACGATGTAATTTACCAAAACTGAAAGACAGGCAAAATAGCACAGGATTTCTAATCTTTTTATGCCAGATAAAGTTCCAACACTAACTACTAATGTTTCAACAATAGTGTCTAAGGTAAGAGATGGACCTAAATGAGCCATTCCGCGTGCGATGTTATATTTGACCTCTTCCTGACTGGAAGCACTTAGTGCAAACTGAGCAAGCAGTGATGCTTTCGACAAATCAATGAGGAGCAGGAAGCAAAATAAGGCATCTTTAAGATCGGATATATCTCCCGTAAGGCAGTTGATGACACTGGTACTAAACACAAAACTAGAAAAAACAGTGAATAAACCTGCTATTCCTAGGATGTATTTGGAACCGAGTTTATGAAGATTTCTAAATTGGTAGTAGCTGTAGAGAACAGCAACACACCTAATAATAGTCATGGCAATGACATCAACTGCATTGTAGTCCTGGCACGGCGGTACCTCGCACAACTTCTGAGAATATGAATGAAAAACATTACCATTTTCTATGGAGAGCATGCAGGCAGCTAGTGTCAAAGTAGCGACGATCACTTCCCAAGGGTGGCTGGCGCAGAATTCTCCGTGAGCCCTGTACAGCCCGGTCATGGTGTCTGCTCGCTGTGCTGTGAAGTTTCTAGAGGAAGGAACTGCTCTGCTTTTGAACAAGTAGATGATTGGAAGTCATTGCTGAGGCCAGGGCAAATGTACTGAGTCCTCGACGGCAATTGGGCCTCTGTAACCTCACGCTTACATCACAGATCGATTTCACAGAGCCCAAGGACGTAGGTAGCTCCCCAGATCCCCTCCACTACTTTCTACACACTTTCTCTAACGCACGCTCTTCCACTCCTCTACCAGACCGTGTAATCAACTCATCCTGCTCCAAAGTGAAAATAACTATTATGTAACACGAATTAAGAACTCCTTACATGATCTGGGACAATTTCCCCCTTTTTGTCGGTTACTGGCTTGACGATCGCAAATATCTTCCTAAAGGTAACTTAAATGGCTAATTTAAATTTATCTCATGAAACTTGGACTGTCTAATCTTAAATCTGTTATCAGCCAAGTGTCAATTCGTCGTTGATAATAATAAAGTTAACCTTTGTCTGTATTGTATCAGCATTTTAAAATTCGTTTATTGTGTAATATTATTCATTCTTATGAAATATTGCATGAAAATAGTATTTTAGCCCTTTATAGGCTGCCATTGATTGCAGGAAAAGCGGGCTAGCCTATCCGGAACCTTGCGCAATAATGAAGTTGAACCCGGAATCTTCAAGCTAAGTTGCACACTATGTCAGGGCCAGAAAATAAACTGGGTTAATTCGTTAGTTGGAATAATATATTGGATTTTTAAAACTACAAAGGCAGGAAAAGAGAAAGAGGTAGAAGGGAGAAAGATTGAGGGGATGGTATGAGGTGCTGTTAGCGCTGGTGATCCAAGCGGCCTCTACCTTAAACCTTGACCCTCGTACACCGTAAAAGATTGTCACTGCCAAATCTTTATTAAGCTTTTCGTTGACTTTCTTCAGAATCAGAAACCTTTGTGTTTCCTGTATGTCCTGAAGATAGTCAGTCTCCTGTCTGATCTATAAAACTGATCAACTTGATTAACCGACGACATGAAACATATGTTCAACCCCCTTAAGAATAATTAAGGGTTATAAATTATTTATTAGGTAATAAAAAATGGACTATTTTTCTGTTAACTATCACAGAATAGAGCAGGGTATCAAGTTAATCGTCGCTCTGATTAATAATACGTATTTTATTGTTAATTGGGGTTTTAAGTACTCCTATTAATGGTACTTACGTACGGAGCTGCAACTAGAAGAAAATCACTGCCTGCTTAGGACATTTGAATCCGAACCTTCGTTTAGGGCTTTGTTTGCACTAAAAACTTTATTATTTGAATATATACTTACCCTCATCATATGTGGTTGTGTTAATAGATGGCATATATTACAGACACTTCTACACATGCATAAAGCTGCAAAACAATGAGGAGTGAAATGATAATTGATTAAGAAGAAAGTCACTGAATTGTTTTGAAGCTCTTGGAAGATTGCTACTCAGGAAAGGGTGGCTCAGTAGGTAGGACCCCAAATAGATATTGGGGAGGTCCCAGATTCGAGTCCAGATTCCACCACCAATTCCACAAAAAAAAATTCTCATTGAAATAAAATAAAATGTTTACGATGTGCCTAGAATTTCATTCTGAATAATGCAATAAAGACGGCTTAAAAAAGTATTTTTCCCCATTTCTTTTTTTATTTGTGAAAGAGCACTAATTCGCATTTCGACAATGTTAGTATTGTTTCAAGCGTAAGGAATTTCTCTTTTCAGGCTTACTTTTGACTGCGCTGACTAGTTTTAAATGATTTGTTTCTTGCCATTCCCTTGACTGTTGAGTTTCAATATAGTATTATCTATACTTTTAATTAAACAGTGCTTACCTGTCTAAATAATATGGCAGAGTATGGAAGTATCTCTCATTTACACTTTCTATCGCAAAAGAAAGTTCGATACGAATTTTCACGAAAGGTGACGTGCACATAACATTTCACAGTAGAAATGTTAACATTATTTTTATTAGCTGTAGGTTACTTTCTTTTAAGTTAACAACGGGCATTAGGGTGCTCGAATTCTAGGTAAAAGTTGCTTGAGGTCCGTTAGTAGAATAAATTATATTTATTTTATTTCGTTTCACTAGAAAAAATTATACTAGTTTTTCTCTTTATCAAAACAGCTCATACATATGAATAAGTATGTATTCATATCCTTAAAAATGACAGTAAGGTCACTTTATAGAATTGCTAATCGGCACTTAAAGAAATGAACTATTCATGTTTAAGTTTACCCTTGGACATTTGTATGGAATAGTATAAGAAGATAGATTATACTCAGCAATGGCCTGAGGCTAATATTTGCCCTCTATAGATTTGAGGGGAGTAGCCGCTGCTTCGAAATCGGCTCAAATGACAGCCAGCTGCACATTATCAGATAAAAGGGTTGTTGAAATTGATATTATTAAAGCTGTCAATGTTATCTAAAGATATATAGAAGTTGCATCACAGTTGCAGTGCAGAAAAGCTCAGAATATCGTTAAAATATTAACTAAATGGAACAAAAGTCAATGAACAGTAAAAAACAAAAAGTATAATACCAGACACAGGCCTCTGAATAATATCCTACCAATTACTAGAAAGCCGTTCGGAATTTCAAGGTGAAACATTCTTCTTATTTGAGGTGATTTCAATTCAATCAATTTGAATAAGAGATACGGTGAAGAAAAAAGAAGATACGGATAATGGTAGTTTAGAAACTACGCATTCTGTTACTGTTCTAGAATGTTTTTTTACAATGCATGAAATGTATAATAAGAGACGTTTTGTTTTTTAAAATAGTATAATCTACCTATATAAATATTATGTTATATATAAGTCTCCAAAAATTAGTTATGGATAGTTTGGCGATTTTAGTGAAATAGTCACTAAAAATATAATTAACTCATTTAAAAAAAAAAATAGTTAACTTTACAGATTGGCACAATGAAAGTTTTAAAGACCTTTCTAATTACTCCCTGTTAATTTATTACCTAAGTTTTATCTTTAATTTGATACTTAAGAAAATATTTAATTAATTAATGACATCCCAATTATTTTTTATTTATATTGGGGCATTAAACCATGCTCTAGATACTACCGCGAAAATTATTATCTCATATATCAGGGCGTGCTCAACCTTTTTATAACGCGTGCCACAAATAAGGGTTTCCTCATAGTGAGTATCCCACAACTGTAGCCCCCCTCCCCCCTTCACAATAATTATTTCTGTATAGTATAGACGCTTGTTTTAAAAAAATAATTTTCTCCTTTTGTAAATGTTGAGAATATAGCTACATAATGAAAATAGTTATTAACTATTATTTATACAATAAAAATGTATGCTAGGAGTAATCATGTACAACCTACTTGATAATCGTTAATTTCTACTAGCTCGAAGTTATTTCAGCCTTTCAGAAAATTGATATTATTGCCAAATCTTTTTTTTTTTTTCTGTACGGTAGTAAAAATATTGACAAATTGTATAAAAGTTGTTTTTTTTTACTTATTTCAAACAAGCCGAGTCTAAATTACCCTTTCATTCCAGAAAGGGAACTTAATAACAAAATGAAGGATGACAAAATTAAAAACCTACTGGCCGGCCGCGTGCTAATTCCGAACCCTCAGCGTTACACATTGTGGCACGCATGCCTTGGGTTGGGCACCCCTGTCACGTATCATTATAAACGCAGGTAGAGTGAAAGCACCAAACCCGATTTAAATGACAGTTTTAATGGCTTGCGTTGTTCAAAATAGTTGTATTTAATTACCAATGAAAAAAACAACCCAAAAACAGGGGTTCTCTGAAGTATGAAATTGAGTTCAAGGATTCCACGACTGTAAAAGGTCGAGAATTACTGGTATTTACAGATATAATTTCTCATTCGAAGCATTTGTATATTCCGTTGGTTTTTGTTTCTTTAAAGATTTTCTCTTCTTTAAATGGGAATTCCAAGCTCTAAAATGGGACGAACAGGTTCTCATCAAGGCACTCTATTCATTAATGAGCGAGACAAAAGCTGTAATTTACTGCCGATTCCGTTCATCGACACAGATCCAAGGATAAGACCGAAGGAGAGATGAAAGTAAACAGATGAGGTTTAGACAAGTGGGGCTTAGTGGTTGTCCTTGAGCCGATTCCCCTGGGCCTGACACAGATTCCCAGCAGACAGTGAAAGCTCCCGATATGATGATATTTCATAACTATGGTAAATAATAATAGTGCTCACCTCCATATAATATCCTGTGATGTTGCTCAATCTTCTGATGTAACTTTCATATGTTGTCTTCCTAATTCGGGGCTAACCGCGGCAGCTTCCCGGTTGGACAGGTTCAAGCAGTTCATACGTTAATGTATCGTCATATGAAATGTCACGAAGAGATAATATATTGTATTAATTTCCTTTGTTTGAAAATGTTGTTAGCTTCAAAATGAGACCTACATTTAAGAAAAAGAAAAATATCTGTGCTTGAAAAAAATGTATTTAATTGTTTGCCCAGAGTTTATTTTATTATAAACTTAATAACCACAACGGCAAATACTTTTAAATAGCAACAAATGTTCGCTGCTCTTTATAACGGACGACCTTGCGTCCCACCAGAGGAGGGATTACAAGAACCCTAAGTAGAAAAACAAGATTGTTGATCTGGAGCGGTGGTTAGAGTGCTTCAATCCCCTTCAGAATGTTGTATGAACACAATGGGGCATGTTGTGAGCCCCGTGAAGTAAAATGAGAAGTTACTTGAATAAAGATGAAGCGATTCCGGTTCAGAATACCGAAATAAAAGTAAGAGGTGACAGAAATACTTCATTTTTTATCTTTTAAATCTCGAATGGCTTTTGAACTGGGACTTGGGAAATCTTAAAATATATAGCAAAACGGGTCGGACTGTTTTCAATATTTTTTTTCTAGTATTGTCTTTAATTTATTTTACCAAAAACTAATCATCATATTACGCGGTATTGGGGAGCACTAACGTACCTATGAGGGGGGGGGGAGAGCGTAGACTGGGGCGTATAATAATGTTTTAACCAACAGAATCAGTGATTATAAAAAATATGGAATTTAACTAAAATGCGTGCTGACCCCGTCGATCCGATTTGACGTTGACATTTTTACGCTTATTCACTGAACCACCGTCAATACCAATGCAAAGTTACGATCATACATTTTTTTTTCGCAAAATTTTATCAAAAATATGAATTTTTAAAATACGTTAAAACGTGATCTATCAATCATCAGACCTAGAACGAAAAACATCGACAAAAGTGGGATTTAGTAATCCAAAATGTAACTGTTTTTTGGCAAATCTGCACTTTGCAATTCGCAAGTTTGCATTTGTATTAAATGTATAAATAAACACGTTTAAATTTCATCCTTATGTTTACAATCTGTTTAAACAAAAGAACTTTATTTTATTTGTTTGATTACGTTGGGTAATTGTTAATGGCCACTCTTGATTTCAATTTTCTTAGAAGGGGTGATAGAGACCAACCTTGGCGGCAAAAGCTCTTTTAGCGACTACCATCGTCTAGTTAAAGGGAAAAGCCTTTGTACCCGTGCAAAGATCAGCTTGGCAAAAAAGTAAGTATTGGATAATAAGCTTTTCGGCGGGGAGTCTGTACCACTTGACTTAAACGCAGGTGTTTTATTTTTGCTACCTGTAGGTGTAAGAGAGAGATCGACCGGAACAATTGCTCAGGTACTTACCTAAGACTTAGCGGGACCTAGAAGGCGTTGACCAACCTGTTCAGGTATCAATAAAGCCCAAGTAAGGAATAAAACAAGCATCATCAATCTCTGTGCTTCAGCTAGAATCAAGCAGATTTCATTTTTGAAGGACACTGATCGGAAGCTCATTTCTCAACCTCTCACCTACAGTCCATACCCTGTGTTTGTCCTGCCTTTACTTTGCCCTCCTCTTGTATAAAGCATTTACAATAAACTATGTCATTGTTGTAAGTTGTTTTTATCAATAAATCCATTTTCATAGTCTTTACTATTGTGAGATCGTTAATTGTAGACAGGTAGACAGATTAAAGACGATCGCTCTTTCCTGAATGAAATTGCTCAACATGACGCAGCCATAGCGTGCCAACTAAAACTCGGCATTGGAAGTGATTTAAGATTCAGCCCGTCCTTGCCAGAAAGTCTTCCCCTTGTGACGTCTAGTTAGTTCCTTCTGTCAATTGTCTTTGTACTTGTTTATGTCCCAGAGGGTATTTATAGCCACTTCTAAATTGCCTCGGCAGTAAGTTAGCGTTAAATTATCGCGAGGGTCAGCTGTCCATTCGTGAGCGGAGGATCAAATTCATTTTTTGTTTAAAGGAGATTATTTAGATGATTCAATACCGTCGTATCCTGTAATTTTATTTTTCTGAAAAAGGTAAAAGTTACTGTTTTATACAGAAAAGAGAAATATTGCTAATTCTGCATTAAATTGGCTGAATATAGATTTCTACGGCCTGCTAATTTATGAACTCAAACTCCTTGACTACAATAAACACCATATACATTTTACCTATTGATATCAGATTAAAAATATCCGAAAAAGTATATTGTTGAACTTTGAAGTAGCTACTTAAGAATTCCACTGTGACACAGATGTGCTTCGCTGCAAGTTTTTGAGCTTGGAATTGTTTAAAAAATAAACCTGAAGTTAATTCTAAAAGCGGGGGCCTCGTTTAGCTAACCTTAAACATCTGTTGAGTCGTCACATGTCAGAACCTACTTAAGTTTTTAAGTTCTGTATTATTTTCTCCACTGAGTATTTCTACGACATTAAAGCAAAAATAATGTCAAATATCTTCCGACAATTACAATTTTGGAAGGTAACAACAGAAATGGTGTCCGAGCCAACTTCAGTAAGTTTAACAATAATTGAATAAATATTTAAAAAAGTCACGCCGAATCCTTTGTCTTTATTTCGTTTGTAAAGAGTCATTAGGTAATAATTGGTAGACACAATTTTATAGAATTTGTGATAAAAAGGTAAATGAATAACAAGTTAGGGTATTTTCACGAAAGCCAAATTCGTAGAACACTTTGTATTTTTTTAAACTTTATATGCAGTACTATTCGAGGAATGTTGTAATTGCTGTTTTTCTGATAAATGAAACGTAAATACGGTAACATATATATCCGGGTGCAATATATTTACTTCTAGACATTCCCACTTTTTTTTCCACGCTTTTGTTTTACTATCATTCTGAACTGACACCATATCAATTTTAATACATATTACAAAACAAACCCACTTGAATGACCACTAAAAACTGAAGCACGTTAAAGTAGATTTTTGTCAACAAACACCACCTCCGCATGCCTCGGACGATTTTGTTTCATGTCGATTCCCAAGAAACGTATCATACCCTAAAAAGCTGTCTACTCTTCTTTGCTACTACCGCAGACCGAGTCCCGTGACTGTCGTAATCTAACCCGCATTCGGACGATATTTTCATCCACTGCATCCGAACAACTCGCTGATTCTTGCTTCATGAGCGAAAGTAACATAGTGCAATCGGCCCTGAACCATCATATCGTACCGGAGAGATCATTACCCTTTCAAACGACACGTGAAATATTAATTTAGCTATTATAGTTTTAGTGTGGTAAGCTTATCTATTTTTTAGGAGTTATGAAATATCGTACGAATCCCGTTTACTCGAAGAGAGAGACGTCTGAAAATCTCGTCGTTTATTTCCCCCAGTAAATCGTCAATACTACACGAATTATTTTTTTCTTAAATAAAAAATTGAATGTCTAATTCAATGGTCATTTTCTAAAATTTATTACAACCTTTATGGCGAATGAGTCCGTTCTCCCAAAAAAGTAACAAGACCGAATAAACTGCTTAAAATACTTCTGTATTGATTACATGTAAACATTACAGTAAAGAAATGCACATAAAAAGTTTCAAAATTAGAATTGTATTATTTATTTTGTTATATGTTACATGCCCTCATTGCATATAGCTGCCAGACGCAAAAGTGCCTCGAGACTAAAACTAAAATATCCACTTATTTATAAGTAGAAAAACCGAAAAAAAAAAAAAGAGACCAATTTCTAGTGCTCGTTAAAAATAGTATGAATCTCTTTATGTATCTTCCAGTTGATTCATTATGCGCAACACTTTTTTACTAAATTATTGTTGCTACACTTACAATTTTCATGAAACCTTTGAGCGCTTTATTTTACTACGTTATAAATAATTTTTTTTTTTTTCCAATCCCCTTAAAAAAATGACAACAATTTTTTATTGACTATAGATTCTTAGGTGAATCTATTTATATATTACATTTTATACGTCCTGTACCAAGGTCTGAATCGGTATAGAAGTTATATAATCAATACAAGTACAATGATACACAATGCACTTGGCTTCATTGACAATACTATGCAAGGTGATTGGGGCTCACCTTTTTGATCAAACAAAAAACTTAAAAAGTAACTTACATACTAATTCTTAACCTAAATTTTCCCCGACAGTCTGTTGCCATCGACTCGGGAGGGGTGGTATAGTTTTAAACACTAGATTTGTGAGCGCTATAAATAAAATCAATGTGAGTAGTATCATGTAGTTGGGAGGTGGTAGTATTCCTAGGTGAACTTGTTATTCTTCTTAGGAATTTATTCTGCATTCTCTTGAGTTTAAGGAAGTTACTAGTATACATCATACTATTGTAGTACTATACTATACTATAGTACTTATACTGTAGTACTGTATACTGTACTGTAGTACTTATACTATATACAGTATAGTACTTAGTACTGTAGTACTTATACTATCTACAGTATAGTACTTAGTACTGTAGTACTTATACTATCTACAGTATAGTACTTAGTACTGTAGTACTTATACTATCTGCAGTATAGTACTTAGTACTGTAGTTCTTATACTATCTACAGTATAGTACTTAGTACTGTAGTACTTATACTATCTACAGTATAGTATTTAGTACTGTAGTACTTATACTATCTACAGTATAGTACTTAGTACTGTAGTACTTATACTATCTACAGTATAGTACTTAGTACTGTAGTACTTATACTATCTACAGTATAGTACTTAGTACTGTAGTACTTATACTATCTACAGTATAGTATAGTACTTATACTGTAGATCATTATACTATAGGATTGCGATGAATAGATCAATAGAAGTCTGAGAATAATTTCCATGACTATTTATTTATATTTTATCGGCAGTTTAGATGTTTTGAAACATCAATGATATGGCAGCCTTACCTTTTCCTCTGGTAGAATTTATGTGAGGTGTAAAGGTTAAGCCACTAACTACTAAAATCCTCTATAAACCAGGCTCAGTACTTAACAGTTTGGCTATTTAAGTTAAATATTTTCTATATGGCATTAATTTTGTTCAGTGAATATAATTGCTTCAGTTTTTTTTTTGTTTTTTTTTACAAACGTAGAACGTTTGCGTACTTCAATAATCCACAAGATAAGAATGAGTTCTTCTTCATGTAGAGACATTCAGATCTTTAAAGTTTTCATCACCGAATTTTTTTAAACATTTATAAAACAAAAATCCGGTGCGCAGTTTTATATAGAAGTAAACAACAGTTGACATCACCAAATCTTTTTTTTTTTGTAAATAAACTTTTACAGGTAGCTAATCGATTTCGATGATTTTTACTGTTATTTTTGGGACAATAACACCCAGTAGATTTTTTGCTAGACGCCGTTTCAAATTCTAGCCACTTGACTTCCTCCTGTAATATTTAAAGATCTCTTTCCCATGTAGGATTATACAAACATTTTGTCTCCCAAAATAACATTTCCAGGCTGAATGGTCACATAAGAATAAAATTAACATGCTGACAGGCCAAGATTCTATTGAAAAGCTGTGCTATACAATCAACATGGAGACATTATTTTTACCTGCTTTGACAATAGCAACTCCATGAGGACACGCCTATAAAATATCAATACCAATATTGAGCACACTTGGAGATTTAATAATGTTTTTGCTACTTGATAATTATAGAGGCCCTTCTAGTTTATTATTTCTCGCAGGAGACTTCAGGTGCAGGGAAGAGGAAAATTAGTTTGTTTCTAAACTACGGATAACCAAATGTTGATCGGATTCTCGCTTAACACGGGGTCTTTTTAACGGAGGGTTATATAGGCAATCATATGGATGATGCCTTGAAGTAGTCCCCGATCGAACAGAAACCAACATTAATGACAATTATTGAGAAAAAGATCCGAGAGGAGACTTTGTTGTTAGATTGTTTAGGGATATCTTAATATACAGATATAAAAAAAAAAGTTTTTAGCACAAAACGAGGAAGCATAGCTGTAACTTAATTACTAATTAAACTGTAAAATTTAATTACTTTCTGGTTCAGTCAAGTGGGGTAATACACACATGACGAGGAAGAAATAGTAAATCAGAAATTGATTTACTTGTTTAGATCTAGAATAGAGAGATATTTAAAGAAAATATGTAAGAATTCTGATTCGGTTCTTTAAAGACACACTTCCGTCACATTAAAGAACAGCTGCTGATCTAACACAGATCATTCTCACATGAAAATAATTATTAGCCCCGCTGTTTTAATAATTGAGGGGTTTAGTTTGAAAACCAGCTCGATTCATTTTCAAATGTTTTACAGGAGAGACAAACAACTTAAAATTTTGTTAATTTAAAATTACTTAATACCAGAGGTTATTATGTAATTTATAGTTTTAATATTCCTAATGACCTGTTATTTATTCTAAAGTATATGGAGACGTTGATAACAAATTTATTGGAAATCTGTAAAAATACTGCAGGCAACATTGTTTGCCTCTCAGTGTATGTTCCTATTACTTAACATGACTAATATAGATTGTAGATTTTGTACAGTTAAATTTGAGCTGAAGGTGAAAATGGTGGATGTACACTAAGCACACTAAGATAACACCTCACTTACTTACAATTTCAATTTAATTTTTAGCCAAACGTTCATAAATCCTCAAGGAAGTATAAGACAACCTCTTACTTGCAAAAATGGTTAAAATTTACGATAACATATTTTCTATGTAAAACATTTCTAATCAACGTTGGCATTACCTTCTGTAAATGGCTAACGAGCAGAGAGATAGGACGAACCACGGTCAAGAGTGCAATTTTTTTTTTGGTACCACGGTCACGATACCTTCGCCTTCATTTGTTCTTTATCGCTTTCTTTACACGCACATTCGGCGAGGGTGACGTATTTTTTAGCACAATCACTCAAAGTTTTTTGTGATATTTTTTTGTTTGTTTTATGCGTGTAACCGAATAGAATAGATAGCTGGCCGGTAAATATTAAGGTTGAGCAAGATCGATCTAACTAGATAGAATTATGATCGGTGACCACCCTACTACTGACAGCACCAGTCTGATGAGACGTTGTCTGGGTAAGATGGGACCTACCAGACTACAGTAGGCCAATAATAGTTATACAATAACATATACGTACTACATAATATACTTTTTCCTTATTGTAAACTTTTTTTTCAAAGAATTTCAGGGTGTATGAAACTAGCTCAATCTCTCGGTGAAAACAGGGATTGAGTTAAAATTGCGAACACAATTTTAACGATTTTGTGGGATTGTAATGGGGTGAGTCATAAAAAAATGACAGATTTCGTTTTCTTGGAAATTATAATCCACTGATTGACTTTATTTATTTTTCAAGTCCAATTAAGGTTGGTATCACTTTAATCCCTAGACTATACTAAATCAATCTGTAAACAAAATGACCTCGTCTTTCCTTCAGTTTTCTTAACATTCGATTATCTAGTTAGATGGTTTCAGAAATTTGAAACTGGTGGCATCAGCCGCATAAGGAAAGAGAATTTTGACCTATACCAATTTTATGGTAAATTTCTGGGACTCAGTTGGTAGAGGTAGACCCAAAGTAAAGTACTCGGGAATTGTAAGAGAGCTTGGAGTTTCCCAATCCACCATAAATCGTGGACTGCTTAACTTGGTCAAAGTGAATCGCTCATAAACAGTAGTTCCCCATGAGTTGACCACTGAGCAGGCCCGAAGTCGAAATTTGTCAACTTTTGAAAAACCAAAATACCATCGTTTCAGTAAAAGAATTGTTTCTTGCGATGAGAAGTGAATATATTGAAGAAACCCTGGGACCAAGAAACAATGGTTGGCCATCAGCTGCAATCAGCCTGCGGGACCAGTCGCTAAGCCAGGGCAATTCTGTAAAAAAGACAACGATCTCTGTATTTTTGGATTATGAAGGAATAAGTCATTCCAGAAGATTGAACCGTTGATCCAGACTTTTATAGTAATCAGTTACAATGGTTGTATGATGTTGTTAAAGTAGGATTAGTAAGCCGGTAGTTGCCAGGAGAATGATTTACAGGTTTTTTATTTTGTTTTTTTTATTTTCAAAACCTCTTTATTGATAATTGTTACAATGAACAAAAATTTTTGATTTAAAATTTTCTCCTCTATGATTTAACCCAAATTGCCAACTCAAATGGGTATTTAGCTGGGTAGCTGGCCTTGTCAATAGCCAATGAGCATCGCTAATGAAGTACCCAATTATGTGGCTTTCCTTTGTTCTCTGGACTGCGGTTGGGTCCATATACCTGGCTACTGACAGCTGGCGTCCCAGCTCATATAACTAATTGGCACCCCGCATTTTTGGTTGTTTAACACATTTACAATGATTTATATTTTGGTCATGTTATTTACATTTTGTTTACAATATATATACAATTGGGTATAGGTTGATTTCTCTTATGTAGTTAGCGGCCGCTACACCATCTATTCCGGTCAGTGGTTCACTATCATAAAGGAGAAACCTTCAATTCTCTGGACGATGTTCAAAATGGAGTCCCAGAATTCTTCCATTCAAAACTCAAAGATTGGCATTGTGAAGGAATCTGACAGCACAAGGGCATATACTTAAAATATTAAGCAACATTGTATTAAAATAAAATTATTTTTGTATTAGAAATAAAAATGGTTATTTTTTATGTCTCATCCCGAATTTAAAAAAATAAAATTTCATATCATTATTCAGGGCAACCAGATCTTTAATTTGATACTCTATATACAAAATATATATTTTAATTTAATTATTACATGTTACAATTTATCATGGGGCTGGTTTTATTTGTAGGGCCAAACACACATTAAATGAAACTAACTCACAAGGGTAACGATAAACCACAGGTTGAGTTAAAGTAGTAAACACAATTTTAATAACACTTTTGATGACTTTGTGTAACTACAGATTAAAATTAAAAACAAAAATTACATATCATTAATCAGGATGATGAGATCATTAATTTGATGTATATATCAAAAAATATTTATTTGATTAATACCAAGTAATATGAAATAACCTTTAATTATGTTTTATGGAAATGAAAATATTTTTCATTTTGTTAGGTAATCAAATCTTTTTAGAAATTTCCTAGAAAGATGTCAGATAAACTTTATAGACTAAGAAGCATCACAAGGCCGAAATTGAGGTGGTAGGTTCAATGACAAATTGATGCCCGGGAATCTACTCAGGGTGTGGAATTGGGTTGCAGCTGTACAAGACGAGGAAGGATGGCGAAGGCTACTGGCTCAATAAGTGGGTTATTGCACAACTATTGATTAATTGATTGGGTAATCAAATGGAATAGCAATATAAAATTTCATCTTTATAGGTCAAATAGTTTTAGGGTAGGTTCTGTTAGTTAAAGTAATTTTTTCTCCTGTAATGATGTTATCTTGATTCATTATTCTGTTGTCAAATAATGGATTTTTTTTTATTTAGTTTAACACAACACAATTCAGTATTTATTCAACTTTATGTGAAATAGATTTCTCTCATAAATGTTCTTTAATGTTGGTATGAAAGAAATCATTTACAGAAGTAGAGGGAAGACTGAAAGTCTGGCAAGTAACACCACTATCTGGAACAAACTAGAAATGATTAAAGTGGTAAAATATATGAAAACATGGTCAGAATTTGCCATCTTTGTATATTTTCCTTGCAAAGAGAACAATTAAATTTAAGTTTTTAAAAACAGTTACAGATAGCTAAAGAGTCAGACATGAAAAAGAAGGATTTATGTCTCATTAACTACCGACTTCATTTTGACTATGGTTGCATTGTATAAGGGGATCTGTTGGTGGGACGCAGGGTTAGATTTAAGCAAATCATGACTTTTCACTAGACTTGTCTTCAGTGTCCACTCCACCATCTCTATGCTGAGTTGGGTTCATTTGCTCTCTCATTCCTTGAACAATATTTCATACCTTTAAAAACCATCAATTTTCTTGGGAATTACTTATTTCTTCAGTCATCCCAGTCAGGCGAGCTGTAGACTTGGGAGATTGTAGAGGACATTGATACAATAAATAAATAATTGATAATTATATAAAATTGGTTTATGATGCAAATAAATTACTTTTATTTACGACTTACTATTCAATACTGTTCTCATGTATCCCTTTCAGGCATGATAAAGTATTTAAAAAATAACATTTATAATTTAATAGTGAGTATACATGGAACATCAATTTGGTTTCATAAACATGGGAGTTTATATAGTTAGTATGCAAGAATATATTTTCTTATTTTTGAAAATATATCTATGTATTTGGCTGACAATATATTATATATATATTTTTTGGCTATTATTTATGTAGCTTGTATATTTAAATTTCAATAATTTCTTTTAAATTAATGATGTACAGAGCAATCTCGCTAATCCAAACTAGTTGTTGCTAGAGGATGTTCGGATTAGTGAAAAATGCGGATTATAGAGGTTGGGGAAAAATAAACAATAGACATACTTTTTATTGTATGTAATACAAAATTTATATTAAAATATTTAAAAAAGTCCAAATATTAAAAAGGTCATATTACAACATACACACAGGTGGTCTGAAAAGTTTCCGACCTCAACATGAAGATGATAATAAAATAAATAAAAGCTTTGTTAGGTCGGAAACTTTTCAGACCACCCTCGTATGTAGAATATATTTACATACATATCTCCATGTAATGTGTTCATGTGCATTTTATTTAGGGAAAACACTCAGTTTTTTTTAAATAACTCGTAATAGATGTTTGTTTCGATTTAATTAACATTTTCTTTGGAGCACCTGGAAAGGAGTAATCTGCTGCCAATGGAAATCGTTCACATTGCCCATTTGATGCACTGGTTGAAATTTCCAATAATTTCTTCATGTTTTACACTAGCTTTAGAAGATGGTTGGTTGTTTCATTCTTCTTCTGATTTTTTTTCAAAATTCCTTGTGCAATTTCCTCTTTTGTTTTGAAAGTGAACTCATTTTCTACATTTCCTTCAATCCACTCCATTTGGTTACATCTTCTTCATTCACAGTAACAGCAGGATTTATTTCTTTGGTCAAGTGAGAAATCATCTTCCATTTGGAATTATCAAGAGAAGCTTCTTCAGAAACACATTACATGCCCAACAAGTTATTCCAAGAAGTGTGTATGAGTCTTAGATTGATTGATTCCCAAGCTGGAGCAAGAAAAAACACACTTCCTTTAGATTCAAAGCTTTAAAGTTGAAGTTATGTCTTCATTTTGCGATACTACATGCGAAATCAGGTCTTACTGGTTTGTTGATATATAAATCAACTTTCTATCAGAATCTAACAAATTCATTATGTATATATATACTTACATTTAATCTGTCTTGTTTGTAAATTTTTATCCGCATATCAATCATATGGCTACTAAGTGTAACTCATTTTGTCTTTAATGTGAACAAATAAACTGTTAAGATGATGGAGAGTGAGTTTTTCGTGGTACTTTTCCCTAACTTTTGTAAAATGTTTATGCTTTGAAGCTCTGTATTTATGTAACTCGTTGGTTTAGAAAACATTGTCGTGGATGTAAACTACCAAATTTTGTGTTCTGCATGTGACTCAAAATTGGTGATACTGACCAGTGCACAGGTGCACCAAATTAAAAAAAAATTGTATTTTTTTATTAAAAATAGGCCTTATTAGGTCCTAGGTGCATACAACATATCCAAGATTAGATAACCCTAAAATTACATATGGTTTTGTCAGGTAAAATGGACACTTGGCTAAATATAATTGCCATGAGTTTGGGGAAGAACTGTCTAACTCTTATGGGGTTTAGGAAAACAAACCCCTCTCCTTCATTTTATATATTGTATACGAATTTGTTTCATTTTTTTACCTTAAATGAATGTTTAAACAATGTATGTGAGTCTTATTTTCATTCTTCTGTAAAGGTTTGAAAAAAGGAGCCATGCCTTCATATATATTGGTAACTTAATTTTTTTAATGTGCACCTTACCATATTTTGGACTTATTAAAAACAAAAAGTAATAAGAATTATAAATAGGAAGGTAATTGATGTATATTTTAAAAACATTAAAACCCTCAAGAGCCATACTTCTAAGATTTCTCTGTACTTAAAGATACCCTGGCAGATTGCTCTGGTGACTTTAAATTTAATGGGAACCATACAAAGCTTATTTATAGAAAGAACCTACAGGAAATAAGAAAAATACGATAATTTACAATCTATTTATTTCAATTGAAATGTAACTAAAAATTCCTTATTAAATTTGAAATGCTCTAAATATTAATGAAATAAGATAGATAGAAATCTGTTTTGTTAATTTTCTTTATGATACCACGTTGCAACACATAAAAATAAAATTCTTTAACACCATCAGCCTAGAGCCAATCACCTCAAAAATCCTAAATAATAATGCATCTGATTCATATTATGCAAACAATAACATATTTTTCGTTCTTCAATAGTAAACCATCTTAGTTAACGAGACCATAGTGTATGAAGATTGCAAATATGAGGGCTTTTATGATGTCACCCATTCAAAAAATTTTCAATAAATGAGCAACACTGATTTAAATTTATAAGAGAAAATCCTGTAAACTCTACTACTTCTGGATACTCCAATCAACACACATGTAACCAACAATGAACAAAACACATATTTTGTATTCAGTTATTAACCCTATGCACAATATTTTATAGAATATGGCATATTAAGTAATTTTGTATTTGAGTTTCTTAAGAGAAACAAGTTACAAATAATGCTACATTTGTATTTTTGGAAGGCTGGTTGGAAGGTAGTCATGATAATAAATGTACACCTCTCTCTCTGGTCTACCCATAATTTATTTTAAACTGATACGAGTGCTTTTGGCGGCTACTCCATATGTTTTATGTATCTTATAATTAAATTAGATAGAATGCGATAAGAAAAAGAATAGTTTAAGCAGTGTCTCTTATTATTATGCAAATTCTATCCAAGGTGTACATTTATAATACACAGTTATAATAGGATAAAATTAAATTATAATTCCAGGGTGAGTCAAAAGTCTGTGCTTTAATTTGGCAGTGTAAGATAATAATTTAAAATATTGTGAACATCTTCCACTTGATTAATGTTAAATCATCCAATTGATTAGTATTTTTAATGGATTTAGGAAGAAATCATCTACTTAACACGAAAAATATCTCTGGGGGATTATTTTGAGCTTACACAAAAACATGTATGAAAAAGAAAGCGCAGACTTTGTGAAAATGTAGACTTTCCCATTATTACTGATTATTTGTAATTCTGATTACTATTTTTCGGGTCACAAAGTGGCTATTGAGCTGCTTAACTCGAACTACACCTGGCAAGAAACATAAACAAGTACTCCAGGTTTTACTTCCCCCTGGCATTTGTCATTTTCAATCTGATCTACTGGAGCTACTATCTCCGATAAAGATTAAATGTAAAGTGACTTGATTGGGAGGATGTTTATTTCAATAATTTATTTTTAATTGTAGAATTGCAAAAATGTTTATTGTACTTTAAAAGCTGTAGGAATGGTGAGCAGTAATAATCATTATATCGATACAATTTATAACAGGAAATCATAAATTCATGGAATAAGTGTTCAATAAAAAAAAATCATTATTCGTATATTGTTAAGAGTTTTTATTATAAAATATTGATCTATGGCAATGTTCATCAATACATATTTTGTTGATATTTTTATTTCTTAACAGGTACACACTACTTTAGTTTCAGTTTAATGCCTAATTCATTCACTATATCATCATAGTTGATTGATATTCAATGCTAATTAATTATTTAAAAACTTAAATCATTCTTGCTTGTTACAGAAGTCAGTGAATTGATGGTGAACATAGAGAAGTATTGAGTTGGATGAATTGAGAAGAAACCCCATGGTGGTTTTATATATATCATATTATACAAACAAAGAAGTTTTGAGGGATTGGATTTCATTTGAAAGCATGTGTGTTCACAACATTTATGGATGCAGAACTTTGCTTTAATTGTAACTAATCTAAATATTTAAATATTTTTATTGATTAATATTATATTAAATATGATTCAGTTTAATTTTTTAGTTAAAATAACATTAAAAGTTGTAAAATACTGAACCAGCTATTTAATATATTAACTTCTCAAAAATTATTCACAATGGTGGCTAAAGTATTAGGTTGTAACAGCTTGACGTGTTGTAAATGCTTATTTTTAACAGACTATTTTCAACGATCCCACCAAGGCTGAATTGTAAATTCTGATGACATAATCAGCATATTTTCTGATAAACCACAATTATTCTAAAACAGTTAATTTGTAGCAGCATGTTACCAAGCATTACTTTAATAACCCATTGCCTGTGTGTACAAAATTTATAGATGCAGAAATATTTTAAGTGTGATTACATTTTAGCACAATAAGCCTATGCTTCACAATTTTACTCTCCCGTAAATTGGAGAAATTATCAACTTCTATTACAATAAAAAGTATCATATTATAACTATAAATAGTAGTAATAATATGGCACTGGTAATACACTAATATTGAATTAAAATTGTAAAATCACCGGTGTGAGTATGGTAAAAAAGATATTGTAATTCTATATAAAAAAAAATAAATCATTTGTAGTTAAAATATAAAGCAATAGGTGTTAATGAGAAATCATTCATTAAGTTTAATATTTCACTAGGCATAACTTCATTTCATCTATTTAGAACAATCAAACAGTGCATATTCTACAGTTTCATTCCAGGAGGGGCCAACCTCTTATCCCTGTGTACCTGCTTACTAAGGGTTACTGTAATGGTTTTGCTCAGGTAAAGGGTTAAAGTAGCTTTTGCTGACCTGTTTGTGTTTAGACTATAGAATTTACGCCAATTATGAAGCATAATCTATGGAAAACCTTAGCAAAAAAAATTAGTCCTACCCTTATAAGCACATTGTAAGTACATGATTTTATAGTTTTTATTTCCCTGACATAACTACTTTATTTTGGTCAATATCAATGGGGTACTCACTTTGGCCCCTTCAACCACTATTTCTTAGAATGCTACTTTAAAGAGTATCAGTTTATAAATTAAATTTTACAAGCTGTGAACAAATATTCTTCTCTTAAATTAAAATAAACCAACATGAAAAGAAGGTATTACTGAACCACATATTAATACCTTTTTTTTCATGTTGGTTTATTTAGTTGCCCTGATCATGCTAAAAATATAGTCATTCCCATGAAAAATAATAAAGGGACATTAAAGAATTTATTAATGATGTTTAGTGACAATTAGTGAATTTAAGTACGTAATTAGTGTAATTAATAAATAATTTCTGATAATTTTGAGTAAGACAACAAATCATATTATGATTTCTGATTGGTAATGTTCAATATATATTGGGGCTTATATGAATTATAAGAATGTAAATTTTGCCATTAAACTCAACTTGTCTCTGATGCAGATGCATGATATTTTCCATGGTAGTTCCATTTGATGCCATAATTATCCTAATTATACAAGAAATACGATGAAAAAAATGAAGTATCATTAAATAATTAATTACTAGGTAATAACAAAATAAATATTTTTCTATCATATTGAGCAAGATATTAAATTTAAAGATCTTGACATCCTAGTACGTAGTAATATATATTGTATAACTTTTGTGGACTACAATTACAAAAGGCCATTGAATCTGTCACTAAATTTTTTTTTTGCAGCTGTAACAAAACCCTTAATTTTGTTATGTCTTGAATTTTTTTATAAAAATTTTTTTATAGCAAACAAGATTGCCAACACGAAGATATGTTATCCACTTCACTCTGTTTATTATTTGATAAGTTTTAATTTGAGAGACAAACCCTAATCATAAACAAGGAAAAAGTGTAATCTAACCATTTTTTAAAAATGTTTTCCAACTTGATATTAGGCAATTTCAATAAGCAGAAGTCCTATTTTTGGCAGGCCGGCGTTATTTAGCACATCACGAAAGGACAGACCCCTTTTTTGAGTATCGTGTTCTGAAATTATTTGAGACTTTAAACCATTGTCGTCAGTCAGGTGAGTAAACAGTGGAACACATCATTACAGCAGAGCTGGCTGGAAGACATATATATATCATCAGTAAAGATGATACTTATGAGGGAGGCAATAGCGAGATACTATAGCTTGGCAGTGATTAGATGCAGAGCGGAGAATACTGTCCATAAATATTGTGTTTGAACGCTTACAAAAAATAATCCTCGCCTTAGAAATCCACTTTTGTTTGAGGCTTTGAGGTATCTACAGAATCCAGCACATTACCAGTGGGAGGTATCTGGGAAATTTCTTATTAAGAGAAAATGTTGAAGCAAAATGATTGATTAACATATCGTGAAGAATGGCTGATGAAAAACTATGTCAAACTTCTAGAGGGAATGATAGGAAGGATAAATGAGGAAACAGCCTGGGGTGTATAATCTAGTGTTTTCAGGGCATCTATCAACTTATTGGTTAAAACTCACTGGCCACTGAAACTACCTTTTGAAGGAGTAACTGACATAGTGACCACTTTTAAATTTGACCCAGGGGGGTTTTATAGGTCGGCTATCAAAACTTTATTTGTTGGAATATCTTTGAAACTCGTTAATGTGTTTATTGATTCCTTAACCATGGGACAAATTAAAACATTAAATATTTTCTGAGTTGTTGATTGAGAAAGCTTAGAAGTTAGCGAAAAGGGGCCACCAATTTTGCAAGTATAGTTTCTTCTTCAATCATATTACATATTAAATTCGGTATTGCATTGTAATCAAAATACAACCACTTTAATCCAATATTTTGTGGATTAAATCTTTAATCGTAATATTTGAATGTGCGCCACCATCACTGACTACTTGATAGAAGCCGAGGACACACGAATGATATAGTTCACATCGAGTTAAGATAAGATAGAGTAAGTGCGGTCATTTTAGTGATTCGTTCGTTCATTTATTCGCTCAATGGTCACTTTCAGATACGATTAAAAAAGAAAAGAGGGTTGCTACTGCAAGTAATTCAACAATTAATTTCCTTAGCCTTGCAGACCCGGTCTGGACCGACTAAAGCCGAACACATCCGATTCAACTTCTCATTCGTGAACGAGTCGTTCATATTAAATATTTTAATCTCTACGAACGGATCTGTCAGATTCGTTTATCAGACAGTGTTGCACGACTACTACTCCGCAGTGAGCGTCTGGCGGTACGAGAGAAAGATGTGCGACGGCGAACCGACATCACTGAAAGACTTCGAAAATCTGGCAAGGTCCAAGCTGCCTGTCCAGGCCGAAGGCTACTACAGGTGCGGGGCCGGCGCAGAGCATACCCTCGCTCTCAACCAGGTGGCCTTCCAGAGGTATTGGGTTACATTTAAAAACATTAGGGTTATTGCTAGTTGCCTTCTCGTGTTGAATTTTTCAAAAAAACATTTCAAGCTTTTTTATAATTTCCATTCCAATACGAAAACTAGAACACTTCATTATAAGTAAATACTATATTATTTAATACGTGTTTTTGGTATAGTCACTTTCCAGGTAGAACAGATACCAGGTCTTGAATTCAGTGCCCTACAAAGTAGCAATAAAAAAAGACAATGTAATACAACAGTTAGAAAAAAAAAAAAAAAAGACAAGTACAGATAGAACAGGACCTCACAAGGTCGTATTAAACAAAAAATACCTGGCACGGAGCTTGATCTGGTCTATGTCATGAGTTTGATCATTGTTGGACCCGTTTAAGTCGATTTAAACTAAAAATGCATTACACAGACTCTAAAAGTTTCAAAAAATTGGGTTTTAGGGACAACAAATAAGTTTTAGGATCATAAGTCATGACTGCGTGACCGAAAGAAGACAGATAACTAAATAAACTCTTACGTAACATGAACTGAATAAAAGTACTAAACAGAAATTGACATTGAATCGTTGCCATCTTGAAACATAAGGGTTTACTTCTAGTACAAGACCAGAAAACATCTTTGACGGCGGCCGTAATGGATCTAATAAATCCACGAATCAGTGGCCTCACAATTGTTTACATTTGCTTTAATTTTTTCAAAGATTAATTTAATTTGTTTTCAATTATTTTACTGGTTAATATTTCTGCTATATAAATTTTTAATTTAAAATAACGTCTAAACATGAACATGCAAATAAGTCATTGAAGATGGCTTTTATTATTTTTTTTGAATATATTTTAATTTATTATTGTGTGGATGTCTTTGATTTGTTGTTGGCAATGGCCAAATCAATGTAAACTTAGCTTATAAATAGCTCCTAAATAACCATCGTTGCAGATGAGGAAGCCCACTTCAGGGCCTGTTTTTTTAGGCATTTCATTGTTTTCTCATACTTCCACCTGCTTTATATTGACCATTGCATTCAATTTTTATAACCTCTGTCGCAGGGTAACTTTACATAAGCACACACAGACCCGGTATAAGATTTCTCTTTACCTGTTTGGAAGTAAAGCCCCTTTCTTCGTTCTCGACAACTAACTTTTTCTTATAATTACATCAACTGCAAAAATTTCACATAACACTCCTTATATCCATGATACTTAAAGCTTCTAAATCATTTTACGAGTTCGTTACTTTCTGCTCAGTGCAGTAGCTGAATTAGATTTCATTTGATTTATGCCGAGTTTTTTTATCTTATATAGATAACAGATATTGGTTATTTATCTGTTGATGAACATGGATGAAAAGATCTATTCCCTTATCAAATATGTCATTATTTTTTACCTTTTATACAAAATCCATGTTGGTAATTTAAAATTTTAATCTTAAAAGAACACCAAGAAAATTCTTTCGGAAAGAAGTGCGTAAAGTCATCATGAGTTTGAGTAACATTGAGTAATTATGACAAATAAATAAGAACGATAAAGTCAGTTGCAGTGATAATTGAATCGAGCAACAATTAGAAAATAAAATAAAACGTTAGGTAATATATATATTGAAATGTTTGAACTATTTTATCGATGAAATGGCTAGTTAAAATATAAAAGTTTTATTAATAAGAATTATGCATCATTCAACTGCCTGCCTACCTAGTCTGTTATATATTAAAATTGGCAATCCTCCTAACTTTTTTTTATCTAACATTTGAATGAAAAATTATTTTATAACCATGATTGTTTGATTTAATATCAAATACTCAATATCATCCATTATTTAGTAACTTATTGCAATGGGAAAATTAAAATATTTGGCGGTGCAACAGAGCCCCGGTAATGTAAGAACATTATCTTCAGACAGTGGATTAACTATTTTTATTTTTAATTAATTATTTTTTTAGAATGAAAAATACATTAATATAACCAAACAAGTAGACAGGCAAGTTTTGATCTGATTATCTCTGGAAAGTATCACATTTTCATTGTCATCATCAAATGACATCTTGACAGTTATTAGCGTCATTGGAGACTTTAATTATTTTTTTGTTTTGGTCTGCTTTGATTTCTTCAAATGAATCTATGAATCTTTAGAAAATAGTTGATGTTGTTTTAGAGATTAAAATATTTTTTACATCAATTATGGACTAAGTTATACGTTTTTAAAAACATATGAAGGGAATAAAAGACGTAGAAGTTGAATAAACAGTATCGAGAGATTTTTGCGGGGCACTGCATATTTTTTTTTTTATTATTGTGAAAAAAATATTAGATACTTTATACAAAAAACGCCTCATTTTTTTTTTTTGGTCAACCATTTCGATCGCTGTAGCTTTCTAAAAAAATGTCTGACCAAAACAACCTCTGAATTCGGTTTCCAAACTATTAAATACTCCATATCTACTATTAGCTATTTTTAACTTTTTAGAATTTTTTGTGCGTTACGGTTTTTAATGTGTTCTAAGCAATGAGGAAAAAATGAGAAAATTAAGTATAAAATAGCTTCTGAGAAGTGCGCCTATTAACAGATTTATTATCAGAAAGAAGCGAACCAGTTAATAGATAGGTGGCCTCTGAACCAATAAACAAAGCGTAGCCCGGGCAAGTTTTTTAATACACCTTTGGAATTTGAAATAGATCTCTAGTAGGAAATACACACAGAGTTGTATAAAAGTATAGCCTCTTCCTTCGGGTTAGGCTGATGGCTATTAACAATATTTTTTGTTTCGTGAAAAGGCGATTTTGAACAAGAATACAGTTAATTTTTTCACAAAGATTTTTGTAAGTGTTAAAGAAATTTTCGTTGGTCCTGTAACTAATTCATTTTATTGTATGTTCTTTATTACATATTTAAAAAATATAATTTAGCTCATAATTGGAGTCAAAGAAAATTTAGTCGTTAAAAAAAATAAATGAGTAATAAAAACAAAAATTATGAGGCTATTGACGGGTCAACAACATATAATAAATGAAGCCACAAGATCACATAGGAATGGCATGCATCGTTAATTATGTAACGATTGATTATGTGGTCAATGCTACCAAGGACATCTACTTGAGTATGAATGAGAATTTAAAAGATTGGTGTAATGGGATATTTTCCTTACAGTGAATTTCGCTGAAAATCGTAAAAGATGGTAATGGCCAATCGGTACCAATGCTGCCAATTGTTACAAAATATTACCATTGCGGATAGTCACCAATTGAACGGCTCATCTGTCAAATCTAGGATATTTTATCAAGTCATCCATCCTCCTTGTATATGTAATTTCATCATTCAGAGGATTATTATTTTCTGTTAGAATTGCAACTACAGCAACTAATTGATAGATAATATGATGATCGTGGTTTAGGATTGTTATTTATAAGTGAAGATTGTGGAATGCCTGCCGATTAATTGTCCAAAACGTTTCATAACATCAGTATCAGTACGTTTTCCCCTAATGTGTTTCTGCCGAATTGTAAAACAACTGCCTTGAGCTACCAACAAAGCCGGATTTGCTTCTGATCACTGCTTTGTCTTGAAACTTGAGCAAACAATCACAACGACCCAACCGTACTCAAAATTATATCAACACCACAAAAAAATAATGTCGATCACTTGTTAATTAATTACGTGGTAATTTCAATTCCAAAAATTTGTTTATTATACTAGGCTAAACTATTTGTTTTATCTGCTGCTATTTGTACAAAAATAAGAGGTTGAGAAACACCGTTTACAATTCACTGATACTGGTCTAAAAATATCATATCTGATAAGCTTCAATTTGATCAATAAATTCTTAGTTACAAAAAATTATATATACAATTAGTATATGAACAACTCTCATTATAAAACATGTGAAATAGCCGGGGAGCATAATTTCAGCTATTCACGCCTATTTGAAATTCAAACTCCAAAGAACACCCCAGAATGCTGGTTAAATTTTCGGGAAGTATATAGATGGCCCATTTTTAGCCGTGAGTATATAAATGGGTAGAAGATATTGTCTAAGTAGTTAGAATTTCATCAAATTTATTTATGGACAATGTTTCAACGTAGCAATTCCATATCAGTTCCCAGTATAGAATGATTAGAGTGAGATTTCGACTATTTAAATCACAACGAAAATTTCCTTTTCCGAATAAAAGTTGTTGATTTCCTCCATTGTGCTTTAAACAGTCAACAGCTGATTCCAACCATCTCATTGTACAGACCAGCATATTATGTGGTCATCCATTCATTTATAAATATGATGAAAACCGAACACCTCTCTTTCTCCAGCCTAACCTGATATCCCAACAAATATTCCATCAAAAATACCGACTAGATTATTTTTACAATCATTTAAGAACCACAAGTGTTTCTCGATTTATTTCGTTAATGCATATTTAAAAAAAAATCAATTTAATTCATAATTGATGAAAGATCAATGGTTTTTTTATCTCCTTACAATAAATTAATATTTTTATCATCAGAATTGGCTACCAGGTAGTAGTTCAGGTTGAATTCCACCGGGGGGGGGGGCTAAGTATTCTATAATTAAAAAAAATAAAAGGGAGAATATTTTTAAATAACAAGACGTATAAATACTATAGTACTTTAACTTAAACACTTCAAATGCTATTATATATTACCATTTAAAACAGAAACTAAATACATTTTGTGAAGGCTGATTCCTAAATAAAAGTTAATTTTAGTAGTTCAACAATTATTTTTAGTGATGGTATTACATGCTTACAAAAGGGACTTTTCACAATTATAGTTGTAAATAAAACAAGACAATTAACAAACATTCATCTAAATTTCTATCAACTAAAAATAAAACAAGCTTACTGAGTGCATAGGTACACATAGATGTATAGGTTACACATCATTGTTTTTTACTAACTGGTGTGTGTGACATATATTGCAAGTTAGATATAATGTGTACCTGTACATATTAAGCATGATGTTCGAACAAAAAAAAATCTTGGATAAAATAGTATGTTTAAAAAACATTTATTTTTATCTCATCTGTTATTCAACAGTTATTTCATTTCACTGAATACAATGAGTATGATGAGGGTGTCTATTATCTAATTGTATTTGTTTTTTGATCTGTTTGTGTTGATAACATTGTTTCACGATTTAAGTGATGTTAACTGCATCAGTCAGATAAAAGTTTGAAGCTGTTAAATATCATTATGATGTATCTTAACAGTCACTTACACTATGCTAAAGGGTACCAATTAGTGTATATCACTTTAATACACTCAGCTGAATGATGTGTGAATATTTTTCTTCTCAATTTTTTTTAATTTATTATAAATGATTTACACGCCTATGTGTAATAATTTAAAAAAATATTCTTGTTTATTTTATTACAATTTTATTCACTTCTATAAATGGATATATGGAAGTGGACCCAGCTAAAATAGTTGCCCTTCCCTGTTCTGAATGATTTAAAACATATAAAAACGTAACCTGGTGGTGACTTTCCATAGAAAGAAACTAACAGATGATATAAACTTTGAGAATGTCGTTCAAGATTTTTCTAATAAAAAGGCAAGACAAATAAATATAGAAACATGCTTATATTTTATGCTCATGTCTGCAATCCTGAAGACTGAAAGTTTCTTTCAACAAACATTATCTGCGCAAGGTTGGCACCCCTTTCTTAAAAAATATATATTCTACGTTAAGGTATACTGTGGTATAGTGTACTTACCTAAACTACTTCATGTATATGTACATATAGGGCAGAAAAAGGTGAATTACCCTCAGGTTTGTGTAGATGAAATGTGTGCCCTTGAGGTAAAAATAAAAATACATTTCTTTATCGATCAAAATTACTGCCCTAGGTTGAGGATCTGCCCAAGAGTCCTTCGAGATGTGTCCTCCAGGAACATGTCAGTCATGGTCCAAGGGAAGAAGCTGAAGGTGCCAATTGGAGTGGCTCCGACGGCCATGCAGAAGATGGCTCATCCTGATGGAGAGTGTGGCAACGCTAGGGGTGAGCTCTGATGGTCTTCCTTAAAATTTTTACCATTAAATAACATTATTAGAATTTTAAACTACATTTAGAACGTCGCATGATGCCCTGCAGGTCCTGGAAAGTGGCATCACTTGTCTTATTCTAGGAGGAAAGGGTGCTCTATTATTACATAAAAGGGGATATGTTTAAAGGTGTACTGGCAGCCAAGCCATGAAAATGGAAAAAAAATAATACTGGAGAAACCTCCATCAAAATAATCACACTAAGGACGTTTTCGCACCGGGTGGAATTAAAATTGAGTTTCACTGGACTTTTTTCCCTTTTTTCTCTCATATTCTTGTAGGCTATGGATAAACTGACAATTTATCCAATGTTTTGCCCCCAGAAACGACTAAATTTTATCCATAACCATGTGGCCTCACATTAAGAGAAGCATATGTAGTACTTTTTTGCAGGACGTTTCTATAGCCTAGCAAGGCTGTGATCACACTATTGGTATTCTTTTAACCACTGAGGGCTTATAATACAAAATAATGTTTTTTTTTATTCACAACCTCAGTTCAGCCTCCATGTTTAGAATCTAGACCTGGCGTGCTGTCTGGATCTCGGCCAAACTCTGTAGCCCGTGTTTGAATTTTAATATATTTCAGCCTTATCTAGACATATGGAATAATCCAACATTGGCTACTATAGTTTCATTATGGGATATTTTTTGATAACAATAATTAGTTCATTAAAAATAAAAATACCATTACTATGGAAATATTTATTCATAATTATTTAACGATAAACTATTGTTTTCAGCCGTTGGGAAGCTGGGCTCAGTCTTCATCCTGTCCACTCTGTCCACCTCAAGCATTGAAGAAGTTGCAGCTGCAGCTCCTGACACCATCAAATGGTTCCAGCTGTACATTTACAAGGACAGGTATCGTAGCTGCCTTAATTAATCAATAAATAAATGGTGCTACAACCTACTTGGTGAGTGAGGATCTGCCCGACCTTTCTCTTTCTTGTGCAGCTGTAGTAATATTCCATAATACAGGCTGATTAATACCAACATTCTCCTAACCCCCCTTCCATATCAGTTTTATACCATTAAAAAATAATGGTATAAAATATAAGTAACTAAATCTCTAGCTTTCTTGATGTGTCCAACACCTTCCTAGTAGGATTCTCTGCCTTCCTCTCGCTAACACTAGCACATCCTTGGAAAGAACCACTTCCATGCGGATGTCGATCTCTGGGGCCCTACAAAATGTACCTAATGGCGTCTCTGCCAGTGGTCCAATCTGCCTCTCTCCAGCTCACACTCGCCTTAGGGATCCGGACGGTTTTCACCTACCCTTAGATACCAAGTAGTCATTCCAAGACCACATAAACTACCTATAATACCTACCCTGTACCTCTTCTCCTGAAAATAGTGTACTGTTACACGGGTACAACGTCTAAGATCTTATGGAGTCAGATAAATACGAATAAAGCTGCCCACTGACTAGGCCGCCAGCAAAGGTCAAAAACTGCAGGTTTACCCATTTTATCTCTTTCTTGACGCCCCCTGGCAGAGGCCGTGTCCTAGAGACCCTATCCCGTGGAGGTTGCCCCTCCTCACAACCCGACAGCATGTCTGGTTCATCTCCCCTCATGGTTGAGTTTCATGGTAGACTCTTCCCTTAGAACTGTAACTCGATACAAACAAATTCACAACTTTTCCGAAGTGTTTGGGTCCTGTACCTTTGATTCTGACCTCCTGACCTGGTACCATTTGATCTCCCTCCCGGGGCTTGGTTCCCTTTCTGGAGGTTCTAGAGCAGGAAATACATTTTTAATGGTTTGAAAGTATCTTCTACGTTGCCGGTATAATTGGCATATATGCCAAGTACAGTCCGGTAGAAGGTAGAGCGAGTCGCATAATCAACATCCACATCACACTGAATTAAGACTGTGCAATCAACTCCTATCAGTGTCAGAAAGCTGATTAAGTTTTCTTGTGATGTTAAAATAAAAATCCTACTGACTTGGTATACTGAGACTATCACGAGCAGCTTCAAAGTCTACAAACAGATGGTATGTATTTATTTAATGGTCTTTACTTTCCTCAGAGAGAATTCCTGATTAACTTCCCAGGATACCGTCCGGATAAGGACCAAGCATTTTGCATAGCGTCTCCCCCTCTGATGAATCATGAAAGAATGATGAAAGAACTTTATAGGCGTTATAGAAGTTTATAGGCGCAAGGAAAAGAAGAAATTTCCTCTATTGTTTTAGTATTCTAGTTGGCTGGATTCAAATCTCTAGACGAATAGCGTATTATATTTCACTTTGTAAATAGAAGTGGGTGGCTCCTAATAGTTAGGGAGTACATAAGGGTACAACACGTAGTACCTACCATTAATAACATACATGTGCTGTTAAGTATATGATATAATATAATAGCCCTGTTATGTTGCACAGGGAGGTGACTAAGAGTCTGGTAGATCGTGCAGCGGCTGCGGGGTTTAGCGCAGTAGTTCTGACTGTGGATGCGAGTGCCTGGGGTTTGAGGTATGCTGATGCCAAGAACCAATTCGTCCTACCTAATCACCTCAAGTATGTATATGTATTCTTATATATTTAACTGCATTTTTATGACAAGTTAGACCAGCTGTTTCATGAATCACTAGTTTCGCCATCATTTCTATTATTATTTTTTTATTTTTACAGACTAAAATGTTTTTCCATTGATCATGGACTAAATTGTAATATTTTTAGTTCTATATAGAAATAAAACAAAGGACCTAGACAATCACGTGACTCGGCGTAGTTTTTTCAAAAACTACTTAGCATATTTTACCAAAAAAAATAAACTTTACTATAATTTGTAAACCATCTCGGTCACAAAAAAACATCTTTTCAACTAATAAAACAACAAATAGGCAATAAATAGGCTCTTAAAAGTTTATTTTTGGAAATTTTTTGGCACAACAGTCTTTTACATGCCCTTAACGTTAATGAAGAAAATCAGAACTTTATAACTTAAATAGCTTTTGAGTAGTGAACTATCAAGTATTTAATTTAATAATTCATTTTAATTATTGAGAAGAAGAAATTATGATAGAAATCATACAATTTTAAAAAAGTTATATTTACAAACTATTAAAAATAAATGAAAACTAAATATTTTTATGTTTGGGGTGCAATGCTGGTTTTGGGCCTTTCTTGGAAGGGTGGAAAAGTAAAGTCACCTATAGGTATCTACCAAGACCGTTTATATAGCGCATAAGCACTTTTAGGACCTAAAGCTGCCATTATCAAGTGCCAAAAAGACAGTTAACATAAACCTCGGATCTGACTCCTGGTGTTAATTAGTCTTCTTGGAACTCGATAATGGCAATTTAAGCTGCCGAAACCACTTTTTCGTGAAATAAATTGTCTTTGTTGCTAGACAACGATATGACTTTTACTTTCAATAATATCTATAATATATTGTTTTCTTTCTTCTGATACCAATTACTTCTCAGAAGGATTGTGACTTACTAACATTGTCCCATAAAACAACTGTACTGTAGGTTGGCAATACGTTATGTTTTCTTCTTTTTTTTTAATTTAAACTTCTTATTAATAAAAAATAATCATTTATATGGCACAGTAACAAATTATGATACTTAAAAAATAGGCAATGTAATATAGCCTCTGAAAATGGACATTTCCTGTACACTGTGAAACCTCTCTCCTAAATGTAAATACACTAAAAAAAAACACATAAAATAATCCTTGCCCAGGGTTCAAATTACTATCTTTCAATTGAAATTTCATTTATTTTAGATAAAAATTATGCTATGATATATTATTGCAATATATTTCAGGTTAGCTAACTTCTCGGGGAATTTATCGTCAGCTGTCTCGGACAAGACTGGTGGCTCAGCTCTGTCTAAATACATCACAAACTTATTCGATCTCAACATCACTTGGGAAGATGTAAAATGGCTAAAGAGGTAAGTCTTAGATAATTTATTTTCTTCCAAAGTTTCCAATGGTTTAAAGAATTATGAGGCACATTCACACAGATCATTGTCCTAATAATAAATAGCGGTCTCTACAGGTGACGTACATGATTAAAACATTTAGAACTCTGTTACTTCATCATAGTAAAAATAGGCAAATATAACATTAAATCTTTGGCAATATTCATATCATAAGAACATAATTGGCTAGAGAGTTTGATATTATTAAAATAATAGTTACCCAATGATTAATTTAAACATGGTTGTTGGGTTGCCTTTAATTCTGGTGTCTTCCAATTTCTGGTCTCAAATATACAGTCTCTCTTCAACACCCTTATTGCTGTTGGCCGACTTCATAAATCACTCACTCACTAAGACTAAAGAACAGAAACCTCTTTCTCCCTAAATCTCCCAACCGAAATATCTGAAAATCCCAAAAGTTAACCTCGGGCCAAAATACTACCTCTATACAACATATTTCAACAGAAAACCCACTTTCTCAAAATCAACCTAATTATAATCTTAATAATAATATAATAAATTTAATTTGATCAAATAAGTATAATTACAAAATATAAATTTTAATGTTACTTTGAAGGTCACAAAACATTAAATTTATTTAGTTTATTAAATAGAGATTGTTGTGTGATTAGTTGGATGAATTTGGATTAGACGTAAAAGTTGTAACAGTAGAAGCTACGTTCTGTGAAATTGACCATGTGCCGGAAAACCTGTGACGTAGAGGGGATGGTATCTTTAAGAACAAAGGTTACGCCGTGAACATCGCGGAGGGGGGAATAGATATAAAAGAAAGAGGTCTCTCGGAGAGATTTCTGTTTTTGTTCCATTGGAGACACATCAAGTATTTTTTATGTGACCAAGTTGTACGTGCTGGGACCACCCATTCGATGGCAACAGACTGTCCGGGAAAATTAGGTTAAGATTTAGTTTATGTTTTTATTGTTAGATGTAAGTTTTCAGCATTGTATAAAAGTATGATGTACATTATACATTAATGGACTGAATTTATCAAAAGTGATGGGGCTCACCTTATTTATCATTGACTTAAAACTAACTTATATCTAAGAATAAAAACTTAAACTAAATCTTAACCTAATTTTCCCTGACAGTCTGTGGCCATCGATGTGGTAAGGGTGGTGGGGTCATAGTGTTAAACACTGAGTTTGTGAGGTGCTGCAACGAGTCTTGATGTGTCTCCGGTAGATGAACTCACCCACCGATGGCACACCAAGCAACGGGTGCAGATCAGCATTTTTTAACCTTTCGAGAGAGGTATGTCGAACCACTTTTCTCATGATCCCATTCTGGAATTGTTGCAGACTTTTAGCTGTATTGTCAGTCAAGTGAGTATATAGTGGAACACCATACAGCAGAGCTGGCCGGAGGACACATTTATATATCACTAGTTTGAGATGCAGCGTTCAAGTTTGATGAAGTTAGCAAGTGGTGCCCTGGCAACTGCAATTGGTGGTCATATATAGGCGACAATTAAGGGAAATAACTTTTTGAAAATAAGGCCTCTAATAATATTTTACTATAATAACATTAGACGATTTTCCTAGCGAAAACTTCTTTTTTCATTCAGCTAAGTAAAATAAATGGGTCAAACTGACTTAACAACTTGATCACAATGTGTACAAAATATTCACACTGTGGAAAGGACTGAATGGCTCGGTTCTCAACCAATAGTTGAGTACCTACTTGTTTGCTCTGTGACTAACCAACAGTCCTAAAACGACGCTATAATCCGCTCATGCCTGTTGCATCCTCTGGCAGGAACTTCTCAACGCTGAATAAGTGAGGAGAATGGAGGACAAGAATATATCTAAAATTTACCTTAAAACCCCTTAAAAATACCAAAAAGAGCCCATTTCTGTCTATATGTCTGTTTGCTCCAAACTCACCATAAAAATGACCTAATAGTTGTGATGTTCGCGCACATTGCTTAAATAAAGGTTGTTGCAGAATTTCCAAGTTGCCAGTCATTTTGAAGGGTATCCTGACCCCTGAGGATGCAATGACTGCAGCAGATGCTGGAGTGGCGGGTGTTATTGTTTCCAACCATGGAGGTCGCCAGCTTGATACAGCACCAGCTTCGGTAAATTAATTTACTAAATTTAAACTTAGACTTTCTTATCAATGAAAAAATAAACAATTAAAGCTTTTGAATTTTATGAATAAAGATAATTTTTCACTTTTTATAAAAGATGTTTTTAATTAAAACTACTAATTTTCTTCTTCACAACTGTGTGATCTGTATAACTTGAAATCTGTTAATTAAAAAAATAAATTTTTGTTGCAGATAGAAGCTTTGCCTGGAATAGTCAAAGCAGTTGATGGTAGAGTTGAAGTCTATTTAGATGGAGGAATCCGTTATGGGACAGATGTGTTCAAAGCGCTGGCTCTGGGAGCTAAAATGGTAAATCACATACAAAATACCAATAAATACATGGTGAAATACTCTTAAGATATTATTTGAATGTTAGGTCTTCCAGATTTATCATCAAGCTTATTATGTGTTCCGATCAATTAGATATCATGGGGCTTGAAGCAAAGAAACTGTAGTATGAAGTGAGGCAGGCAGGGAATAGATTTTAAGACAGTTTTTACCTAGATACTCAGGATCTTAGCACTTCTGTTATATTAACAATTCGTAAGGTAGAAGAGGTTTAGATTGAATTTTTACAAATTTATAGAGTATTCAACTTAAGTTTTCTTTAAATTCAAATTTATTACTAACACCCCATATCTTCTAACCCACTCATATATGAGCACAATAAATATTTATTTGGGTTTTACTGAAATGTGTAATAATTTTTATTTCACAGATAAATTTTTTTTTTTTTCCCTTAAAATATGTCCTTGCCCAAGCACCAGAAAGTCCTGCAAAGTAGAATTTAACTAAGTTAACTCATCTAAATTTATAAATGGGATATTAATAAAAATCATACTGTTTTAAAGAAAGTTATTCTACAAATTATTATGCGAAATAAATACTAAATGTTTTGTTCTAGTTAATGAAATTAATTATTACTCAAGGACATAAAGAGCCTAATATGTGAACTTTTGAAATGTCATCTAATCATGATTATTAAAAATTTACATAAAATAACAGGTGAATGAAAACAAACTGTGTAAACTCTTCTTTATCCTGCTCCGATTTTTTTTCATAGTTCTTTTCAGTGCAGGTTACAAACCCATTAAAGACTATTTCTTTTCCATAGAATTCACCATTTCGACTGTCGCAGAAAGCTATGGATGCAATGTGCATGGTATTTTAGTACTTCTTTTGAAGTTATTTGTTGTGTAGAGGAGCTATTTTTGATAATTAATTATTCTTCTGAATTCAGTTATGTCACTTACACCTTCATATTCTAACCTACATATGTATATTACACAAACACAATTATGATATGAGATCTGCATGGACCTGAAGAAGAAACCATGAATTATTTAGCAATAATCATAATTAGTTGTTTGTTTTTCTCTTTCATTTCCTTCTTTGTGCCTTTGCCTTTTGTCCACACTACCCTGTAATACTCTCCAGTGGTTCTGGCATTATAATTGAGCATCTGAAATACATATATTAGTTATTTACACTTAGTTAATTTTTAAGGATAACAGAATGACTGAAAACAAATGTATTTTTACCAGTTCTTATTCTATATCCTTCATTGAGTAAAGACGTTTTGACTGTTTCACTATTTGTAATATTATGATTGTGGGAGTCCTAATGTTGTGACATTCAAATGCTTATCACGGCAATTACAATTTTTTTTTTACAGGTATTTGTCGGACGCCCTGCAGTGTGGGGTCTAACGTATGGTGGTGAGGAAGGAGTCAAGAAAGTTCTTAAAATGCTGACCCATGAGTTTGACGTGACTCTTGCACTAGCAGGTAAGACATTTGTAATTTTCTCTGGCATATATATAGTTTGGGGAGTTACAACAATAATTATTAGTCCATTACAAGTAGATTTTACATTCCATTAAGAACAACAAACATTAAGTGTAATTAATTTATTCATTACTCAGGATTTTCAGACTCTCTTAAGAGTTTTTTTTTTTAATTTTATCTAATATTCAAAAGAAAATATTTACAATATATTAATGAACTAAATCATTAAAACTATCTTCTTATTGATTTGTTTGTATTAAATGTTCATAAATCACCGTAGATTAGCTGGTGTATAACATGGAATTTCTTAAACATATATTTCATCCTAGCGATGAATTCATCTTGCTCTCCTTTTTTTAATCTCCACACCTTTCACTTGGGTTTTTCATCTTGAACACCTAACATTTTCCCTTTGCAAACTTATTCATTATTTTATCTTCTAACTTTCTTAACAATCTTCATATTTTAAATATAAACAAAATTAAATGTTGTAACCTTGAATTAAATTTTAAATAATTGTGTTAATGATCCTATTAAATATTATTAAAGCATACATATACAGGAATGGGTTTGGGATTTATAATAAAGTTAATAAGATTAATTTAATGGTATTTATTCATTATTGGGCATTAATGTCTCATGGGTTTTATTTCTCTAGTTATGTTTTGACGTTTTAATTGATTTAAATTAATTTATTTGTATTATAACAATAAAATAACTAATTATTTTTGCATTAATAAGGATATCTTAAGAAAATTGAAAACAAAAAATACAGGTGTTAACGTTCTGAAAACTACCACACAGAAATAAAATCTGTGTAGTTTCTTGTTGCTGTTTTTTCTAACAGAGAAATGAGATGTTTACTTCAAAAGCTGTTCATTCTCTTCTTATTTTATTTTTCTGTTTTATATGATCTAGTTATTATATTGTTAGTAATTATTTTCTTGAGGGTTATGATTTTGTAAACCTTTGTACTTTAGAAAGGGGTACAGCTTAGCACTATTTATTTTTTAGATGTAACTTAGTTAGTATTTCAATTTTTCTTTTTTTAATTACAGGCTGCAAATCAATTGGAGACATAAAATCAGAAATGATTACTCATGAGAGTGTTTACTGCAAATTTTAATATTTCAACCTTTATATTCAGTATAAAAGACATTTGTTAATAAAACTATAAAAAATTAAATCTAATATATTGTAAGTTTTTTTTTTTATGGAACATAATACCCACCTTGTTGCTTTTTTTTTTTTTTTTTTTTTTTTTGGTCACTGAAAGGCCTTAAAGACCACGCGAATATCATTACCTTGTTGCTATTATTATTATTATTAATTGTAAAATTGTTTTATGATGATAAATGTTGTTTTAATAATGATATAAATAAACACTCAAAACTTGTTTGTAATTATACTTACTCTATCTTAAAAATCCATACTTTTGTACCCTTTACTGTGATCAGGTTCTTTACAGTTCACCACTGTTTTCTAGTGAGAGTGGTAATATAGAATTTGCTCTAGCAAGTGAGAATTAAAATAATGCCATTCCAGTTCAAGTGATCTTTATAACCTAAGCCGTGGTCGTATTCCTGTTTTAATTTAATTTTAGACAGTTACTCTCTAATAGTGTTACCTCCAGTACACAACTTTACACTAAAAAATAAAAACTATACCCAGATATACCAAATGCTCAGACAAAACAAATCATGAAAGTGAAGAGTTTCCCTGTGTTGTATTGTGTAGGATGCTGGTGTCATGCTGGTGGAAGATTCCACCCCTGATATCATCCAAGTCCTGTGGAGTCCATCCTCCACTACTCTTCAACTTCACTCCCTTCCCCTCCGAATCTAATAACTTCATCACATCTGAAAAACCAGCAGCTGCCGCTAAATGAAGTGGGGTGACACCACTTTTGTTCTTGATGTTCTTTTGTGCCCCTGCCATCAACAACTGGAATACGAGATGCATGTAGCCTCTGGAGGCGGCTAAGTGGAGGACACTCCAGCCCTCACTGTCCTGAGGGTTGACTGAGGCCCCTCGGGACAACAGCGTCTCTACAGTACGGTCACGGCCTTCCCATACTGCAAAGTGCAGAGCAGTCCTGTTCCGTATGTCCTTGGCTTCCAGGTGTAGGCCTGCATCCAGCAGGGCTTCTACTGTATCAGCATTGCCAAGGGAAGCAGCCCAGTGGAGTGGAGTCATCTTGTCGATGTCTACTGTCTCTTCGGTGAGGTTCTTTGTTATGACAAGCCACGCCACATCAGGGTTTGTGTTTAGGGCCGCGAAGTGTAACAGTGAGCATCCGTTGGCGTCTTTGACGCCTGCCCCTACCCCAGCTTCCAGTAGCAGCCTAACCGCACCAACGTGGCCTTTCATCGCCGCTATATGGAGCGAAGTCCTACCCAGTCCATCCCTAGCATCTAAGTTGGAACCTTGTATCATGAGCCGTAGCATTATCTCTACGAGGCCATCGTGAGCAGCGAGGTGCAGCGCGGTGTGCTCCCAGCTATCAGTATTGTCCACAGTGGTGTTGCTGTTGAGGAGCACTGTCACAACGTCTTTCTTACCTTCGACTGCCGCCCAGTGGAGTGGAGTCCGACCAAACCAGTCCTTGTTTTCGGTACTTGCTCCTCTCGATACTAACTCCTTCACAACATCCGAAGACCCGCCCACAGCTGCCAAGTGCAGGGCTGTCATATCCCAGTTGTCCCTGGCTTCCATGTTGGCTCCTCCATCAAGCAGTGCTCTCACCGCTGGCAAGTCCCCCCATGCACCTGCTCGGTGGAGTAGAGTCCTTCCAAAAGCATCTCTGGATTCTATTTCTTTACTTATATTTTTCAATCTATCATGGTCAATTGGATCTAAAAATTTAGTGCTAATGTACTTATGAACCATTGACAGTTTTTTATTTTGGAACTCATCCTTATCACAATGCCCAGCCTGCAACAATAAACAGTTTCATTTTCACATAATATCCTGTATTTATATTACCTACATTTATGTGTTATTTAGTTTGCTTATGTGGTCTGTTTCAATATTGGTCATGAAACATAGCATAATAAGATTGGAATGGCTCATCAAGCCTTTCCACGACGATAACCTAACAACATACATACGTCGTATATGCAAACTGGTTCTTGGGTTTTTTTTCCATTACTTTCCATAATCCCTCCCCTTTTTTAATATTTGCTTAAGTGTAATCCTTCAAGTAAAATGAAAATATAAATTAAGTAATAACTGTCGTAATTTGATAAGAAATGTGGGATCTGTACAAAAAAAAAGTTATTAACTTACAGTTGCGGGCAGACATGGTGATAACAGAAGAAATAGGGCTACAGCAACATACAGCATGTTTGTCTCCCTTCAAGGCCTTGTTCTTACGAACCACAAATAGCAATTCTGTTGATTTCTGCGACCTTTGACGCTGCGATATTTGATAACAGTTTCGAGGCTAGATATCACTTCTTATAACTCAGTCATTGTGCTATAAAGGGTGTCCCAGAATTAACGCAAGATTTGGTTTAAATAGAAAACACAGTTTTTAGTATATTTGTTGTTATTTTTTTATTGAATTATAAAGTAAATAGGATAGGGTTATTTATGGAATAACACATCGGGCAAATGACCTCCACGACTTTGCTGGCACACACGCACTCTTTTGTCGAAATTTTCCATGACCATTCGGCATAAATGTGGTTGAATTTCGTTGATGCAGCGTTGAATTTCCTCTATTAATGCACGGGTCGATGTGGGCTTGTTGACATACACCTTTGACTTTAAATAACCCCATAAAAAGAAATCTAAAGGTGTTAAATCACACGATCTAGGGGGCCAATTCTGATCACCGAAACGAGATAGTACACGACCTGGAAATGTCTCATGCAGTATTTGAATTGTTTCATGGGCTGTATGGCATGTGACACCATCTTGTTGAAACCACATATTTGCCACAACAATATCATCCAATTTCGGCTCAAAGAATTGTGTTATCATGTCGCGATATCGAGCACCAGTAACACAGTATTGCTTGACCAGCCTCATTCGACACTCTCACACACTGCTTCGATATTGACATTTGAACGGCTTGTTTTTGGACGACCGGTGTGTTTAGTGTCTCCAACTGATCCACTCTCCCTAATTTTTTCAATTAATCTCTTCACAGTTGATGAATTCAAAACACTATTCCGACCATATTTTGTATGAAATTTTCGAACTGCGGCCGCCAAACTATCATTATTTTTGAGATAATGTTCAACAATAAAGACACGTTGTTCTATCGTGTAACGCTCCATTTTTTAGGGTTGCCAGCACTTTACTGCACAAATGGCGGCAAATTAAAAAATTGCGTTAATTCTGGGACGCCCTATACATGTAAGATCTTCACTTTAATTTTTAATGTGAAATTTCATAAAAACGGGATATCTTGACTGACATTATTTACAAAAACATTTGTTTAATTTTTTTCTTCTTTTTGTTTTTACTAAATCACTTCTATATTCAAGTAGTAAGTAGCCTAAACCAGCATTCGTTTACTCGCTTTATTTAAATGATGAGAATAATTATGCCAGCCGCCTCTTTAAAACCCTGCTGTTCTAGCCGCGTCCAATCGCACTGTAGTTCTAGTTGGTATATACACATGTATAGTTTGAAATCAAAACATTGTTATATTAAATTGAAAATTAGCAAGAAATAATGACGTTATTGTGAAACTATAAAAAAAAACTTGTTAATCAAATTGTGAATATAAAATTAGTTAAATGTTAACTCACAGACGAACAGGGCAGACATGTGAGTCTTTGGTTGGGAAATGTGAAAGGAGCACAAATGACACTTTATTAATGTTTATTGAGGATTAAACTCGATTATGCTATTACAAAAATAATCAATTCAGTACTTTACCTAGTAGCATATTTACTTTTAAAAAAAAATTGGAAACAACAAAAATTAAAGGCAAATGATCACAGAACGAAAAATGCCTAATTTTCATGAAATGAGCCTAATAATTGTAATAGAGTAGACATGAATAGTTATCTAAAGGGATAGTGGCGACTCACGCATGTCTCAATGTACAAAGGTCTCTCGCGCCGTGGCTCCTTATTTAGGTTAGTCACCCCACATATGGAGCTATGTTGGCGAAAGTGGTGGAGGTGCCAGTATCGGTTGTGAGTCCTATGCATGGATCTTCTGCTTTAGCCTCTACTATAACATATTGTTATTGCTATTTGGTCATAAATGACACTTTTCATCTCCAGATACTTAATAATCCCATTTTTATAAACAAACCATATTCGCACTTTTACTAATGAATAAAATGTTTTAACTCTTTTTTTCCAAAACAAACGTAGCTGATCAGCCATGCATAAAAGAGTGCTCTAATAGTTTTTTTTTTCTTATTTGTTGTTAAGATTTATGTCTACATCTACTGATGAAGTTGAAAACAAATTTTTGGACCATCTCAGCATTTCAGCCATTTAAATAGGCTGTGTTGTTTGCTGGATCGAAAGTTACGTTTTTAAGAGCGGCAGCTATTGTTTCAGCTTCGTGCGTTTCAACTAAAAGCAGTTCATAAGACAGGACGGCACCGAACATCTGAAAAAAAAATTTTTAAACTTTGAGAAAATTGCTCTAATCTCTAAAATTGCCCTATAGGTCACTGCTCCATATTCATAGATGATATGTTCTAAGAGAAAACTCACGGTTACAGTATGGAGTTTTAGTTCAAAACTTCTGCTTCCGAAATTTACTTTATCTAAGCTGTAACCTTAAAAGAAATAATTTATATTTGAAAGCAGTGTATTTTAATCATTTACTTACTGCCAATATGAGTCCTCTGGTGATGTGGAACATGTTGAAGGCGGTCATACCGACGAAGTCAGAATGAATTTCTACTAGCAGCCTTTCTACCTATACAATTTGAAAATAAACTATTTATTACACCGTTCCCTAAACTATTTATATTTATTATTTTTTATGTACATATGCATGAGTAACTCATGCCCCAGATTGAGTGGAATAATAATAGAGGACAATTCAGGACTTGATAACCCCAATTCAAGACAGATCCTCTAGGGCTAGGACTAATCAAATATGAACTTAGAATAACAGATTTTATGTCGTTAACTAACTTAGAAATAAATTTAACCTTTGCACTCTGTATAGAAAATTGTGGAAATAGTCCACTTTTCTACCCTATTATGGGGTACAATAGATCCCCAAAGGCAAATTAATAAACAAAGATTAAACTGGAATGATCGAGCGAGCTTGCTTGGAACGAAGGTTGCTCGTTTCTCCTCTAGGGGAGGAAGAATTATGTGGATTCCACTTTAAATAATCTCATTACTTTGAATTATTTTTCTGGGTAGAAAGGTCACTAATAGAAAACTCACTCTATACGAAAGCGGTGAACCCCACCAACAAGTAAAATATCCAACTTAGTTGGTAGCTATAGTAACAAAACTTCACAGGTAATACTAGGTATCATGAATTCTTAGTATCATGATGATTATATGAAAAAAGATCATATTTTCTATTAATTTATAAAAAGCTTTACTGCGTTCGTAGGGAAGACAGCCTGATGTGGTCAGTTATTGAATTGCTGTAAGAAATGTTTAACCAGCTCTCGGAAAACCAAAAGGATACGAATTTAAGGTGCGTAGTCATTTAATTTACATACTAAATCTTAGCAGCTAAGTTGTTTTGTTTTACCACTTAGTCAAAGTGCGTGATCTTGTTGCTTTAAAATACCCCTATTTAGTGCTTAAATATTAAATAGGATAAATCAAGACAGAAACGTTCCATCTGCCCTTAGAGCCTGGGTTACAAAATCTTGTCTTGTCATACCTGAAGCTTTCTTGGGACTTCGTCAACCTTCATCCTCCAAACATGTTCAACTCATTTTATAAACCTCACTTGTGAGCTCAAGGTTTTGAGCTTGATTTGCTTCTATTTATTCCAGACTTGTCCAGACGACAGTTATGGAAGCAGCTGACACCTGCACATCATCTTAGTCAGCAGTCGCCTCAGCGTTGTACTATCTAATCTATCCCTATATATATTTCCCTTTTCCTCTCACCAGCTCTCATTCATCTCGTTACTGTACCCCTGACGTATTACTTTATCACTCTTATCATATAAGTTGTATTGTTTGTCTAGTTAATAAACTACTTTTTAAAAAGGCCCCTTTGGTTAATAATTATTTAACTGACGTTCAAAACGTAGTTGCGTCAGATCTTGGTCTGTGGCGAGGGTCCGTAGAGCTCTATTCCATAATTTTTTTTATTAGATTTTAATGTGCCCTGTTTACCTAATTTTGCTGAGTCTTGATTTGGATTAGATAGCCATAATTAACATCAAGATAAATAAATTATATTAAAGTCTCAAAAGTGAGCTCCTCGCCATTTAATGTTGCCACGAATTAATCTTCAGTAATAACCAAGATGTTTTTTGCTGCTTATTACCAAAAAAAAACTAACCTTTCATTACAGATGACATACATTGCAATCTCGTCAGTAACGCCCAAGATTTGAACAGATCGATTGACATTACCAAGAGTAGCTTGAATTCAAAATAAAAAGCCCCGTTTGCTCACGATTGTTCAACCGAAGGTGATGTGTGTCGCCTTTCTGGTGATCTCGAGGCCTCTCTTCATTGACATATGAATCGCCTCCTGAGATTTAAAATTTAAAAGAGAGGTAAATTTGGGATAACAGTGAACTATGAGGTAAAAGTTAATAGTTATACCCGTTGACATTATTATTATTGTTATTCCACACAACTTTATAATACAAACCCTTTTTTGTTCAATAATTTATTATGTCCTGCCATCTAGAGCTAAATAGTGGGTGGTGGGAGGGCCTAACGTATTTCGAGGCACCTGCATCTATTTACCAGAAATAAATTCGTTGTCCATTTAGAGATAGAAACTTATAGAACTCATATCGTGACTGAACTATGCTAACCACTACACCGTGTATGAAACCCTCCTTAGACTTCTTCCTTTCCGGTCTACTCCCTATTTTCCACAGATCAGTCCAGTCTCTTTTGACCCCTCAATCTTTGCAACTCCATTCCCACTCTTGTCTAGCTCTCTCTCTCTCTCTATATATATATATATATATATAGAAACTTGTTTATTTTGAGAGAGAGAGAACAACAATTTATTAAGAAAAAATTACAATCTGCCTTTTATTAGGCAATGAGTAATTGAGATAAGTGTCATCATTCATACGCTCATTCATACAATATTTACAAACAGCCCAGAGGCCCCCCAAGTCCACATGGTTGTCACCTCCCTCGCATGCGAAGGAGGAAGCGGAGTCTTGGGGAGTCCCCCACGCCCCTACTTCAGCCGCGTCACTGGATAAGAGCCAGCGGAGGCTGACCAAGAGCGCGAGAGCCACAGTCGCTCAGGACATGATTGGAGAAACTGGCCATTGCCAGGACTCCCACTGTCACTTATTTATAGCAGGTCACGAGGCCACTGCCGTTTAAGTCTCCGAGGAGGATTATAGGGATGAGTGGTGCAGTGCAATGACTGTGCTAGGGAATTATGGTGGTTGGATAGGTTACCATGGAATTTAATGAACTTGGAAGGGATGAGTTCAAGAATATAGGGTATATTCAGATCATTGTGAAGGGTTTTGTTGCTGACGTAATAAGGGGCATTTACTATTGTTCTCCTTATTACGTCAGCAACAATCTGCCTTATTGGACAATAAATAATTGTGATAAATGTTCTCATTCATACAATATTTACAAACAGCCCAGAGACCTTACAAATCCACATGGTTGTCACCTTTCTCGCATGCGAAGGAGGAAGCGGAGTCTTGGTAAGTCCCACACGCTTCTTTGTCAGCCGCATTATCGGATACGAGCCAGTGGAGGCTGACCAAGAGCGCGAGCACTCTAAATATTAAAATTTAGTTTATTCCACCTCATTTTCTTATCTCATAGAGGATAATTCATAGCCTCTTTATTTTACCTTTTACATGTTACTCAATTAGTTTTTTTCATTATTCCGTTTAACGCTAATTGTTTTTATTTAATTGTAGCCTTAATTCAGACCATATGGGTATAACGAAATAATAAATCAATTTCAAAATATTGACCAGTTGTTTCAAATGTGAATAAATTAAAATAATAAGAGTTAATTGTAATTTTTGTTTATTGGTGAAGAAGAGCAGGAGAAGGGGGTATGCTCGACTAGTGCCCATGATTATATTTGCAATCATGTTGTATTCCCACTGCTCGAATGGTAGGTTTTACCTTTTTCTTTTACGGGGTGATTTTTTATTTTTCCTCCATCTTTTTTTGAGACACCTTGACTGTTGCTGTTTGTTCCCATCGATGTAGACGCTGCTGGGCTGCAAGATGTTCTTGACGAACTCCTCTAACGTCCTTAAGAGGGTCTGGATGAGGCATGAAGTGTTAGGATGGAGCTTGGGCCACGCTTGCCTCCAGAATGTATCCACAAGCTGATCGTTGCTTCTCTTCTCAATTGACTTGGTTTTCTTCTCCCGCAACTGGCGAATCACTTCCTCGACGATCGGGTTCAGGCAGATTTTGATATAGTCTTCCAAAGACATAATAGAATATAATTGTAAATTTAAACTACACGTGGTTTATGCCTCAAAACATACGTATGGAATTTAGAGACAAAAGAATAAATTATTTAGTCAGCATTAATATTTCATAACAAAAACTCAGTAGAATTGAAACGAAAATGGGTTAGTGTACGATCTTTGATGGTTAGGTTACTGTTCCTCGATAGGAGAACACCCACATTAGCTGCGAAGTGATTACCTAAGTGGGTTGTTAGGGCGACTTAAAATAACCACCCACATGCGAAGAATAGGCGGATATCCATTTTGCTGAATAGTAAGTAATGACGCCATTTCTAAGTTATTAGTTTTAATTTTCCTCCATCTCAGCCACCTTTCTTCGTAACTATCAACAACATTTCAGCAGTAAATGAAATAGGTATTTTAAACGAACAGCTAATATTTCGGAACTCACGCCTGCCTTGACAATAGTTTATTTTCTACTCTTTTTTTTTATTCCAACTTTGGACTAGTCAAGGGTATAACAGCGTGCATCTAGGAAACACATTCGACAGGCAAGTCTTTCTACCTTAACGGGTTTCGAAGTGCTGAAGTATCCAAATTATGTTCAGTTGAAGGAAAATGGTCACTCTTCTAAACGCTCAATTATTGAGATATGAGCTGCAATGGATTAATATTAGTAAATCGTTATGTTGACCAAAGTGACAGCTGGTCAACCCCGGAGATATAAGGATTTTTGTGAAAAAGAATTTCTACTAACCGAAGGTTGTGGTTTTATCATATAATTTATAAGTTAACATTTTGGAAATGAGATTAGTTTTCTTATGGTAGGTCTACGTTTTAAGGTTTTTAGATTTTATTCCTAAAAAAAATAAAGAGAGATAGATTACCTCCACTGAATGATCCCAACAAGCGTGTATCGGTGAGGACACCCTCTTCCATTCGTCATAGACAGAGGCGGAGCTCAGGAAGCTGGCCACAGATCGCAGGACTATAACGGAGAAAGAGAAGAGGAAGAAAACCTTCTCAGAGTACTTGTCGTGAGGTATACTGCACAAAGTGTGAACAAAATAATAACACCCGTCAGAATCACTTGCAGTTCGATTGCTTCTTCTAATTGAACATTATTGAACGCCTAAACCATTAAAATGACGAGTTGCGGTAACCCCAAAGAAACCATGTTCAGTATTGACTATTCTTTTGAGCCACATTACTGTATTTGTAAAACCAAAATTTCTCATAGTATTAAATGTATAGATCATAGGTTCCCAACCTTTTTTGGAATACCTCCCCGTTATGAAAAACATTGAAAAAAAACTCCCGTTTATTGATAATTCTACTGTTTGTAGGTTCAAGTAAAGTTTTCGTACCCATTCTGGAATGATCATGTTAAGGACATCCTGAAATATTTTTGTAAAATCTTTTATAAGGGCTTTAGGTTAACACTTGGTCAGAAAAAACTTCAAAACAATCTTGTAAGAATAGAAAGTTTTATATATTCATAGTAATATTTAATGAAATTGTGAAATACATAGATTTGATATTGTGGACCGGTGCATAAATAAGCTTTGTAAAACGATCCGGGACATACACGTACCCTGTCTGTGGTGCACTGTGTATGATGTGATCCGTTCATGTATTAGTCAAGAAATTCTAAGAACAAAGCTATAATGTAGCAATACCTAATTTTAACAAGAACTGATCTTGCTTAAAGAATTATTTGTTGAGACATGTGTTAAATAATGCCTATTAGTCGATCTCTAAGTACATCCTTAAGAGGATTGCTCGTTGGTACTCAATGCCCCATAAATTTCCCTTGGGCCAAAAACGCCCCCTTAGATCTTTTTAACGCCCACCAATAAGATTGATCTAGGTCATTCAAGAAATTGTAGAAAATATTTTGGCAATTGTATGTACAAAAGTGGGAAGCTAACTGATTCCGTTGTGGGTGTTACGAGGGCGTACCCAAGAGAAACCAAACTATTTTTATACAAGGTGATTAATTTAATTTTTTTATCTCCTTCAAATTACTCTCCATTGGAGTCGACACTTGTTCGATCTTTTCGAAACATTTTTTAAAATCCTCTTTTGTATGCTAGACAGCGCCTCCGTCGTTCCTGTCTTTATTTAACGTCCACGAAACGCTTTCATTTCATGTCCCTTTTTATTCGGGAGAATAAAAACAAGTCGTAGGGGACTAGATTGGGTGAATAGGGAGGATGGGGTACAGTGATCAAATCATTTTTGGCCAAAAATCGGCGCACAGAGAAGGCTGGGTGAGTGGGAGCGTTGTGTCGGGGTGGAAAAATCAGTCTCCCGACTGCCACAAATCAGGGCTTTTTGCCTCCACAAACTGTTGCTCAATATTTTCAAAACTTCCAGGTAAAAAGCCTTGTTAACTGTCTGACCCGGGGGCCTTGTTAACAAACTCTCTCATTTAAAAAACGAATGAGCACCGTTTTAATATTTATCTCACCTTTTTTGGGGCGAGGTGAATTTAGAGTCTTCCATTGGCTTAATTGTTTCTTAGTTTTGGGTTCATGTCTATAGCACCATGATTCGTCACCTGTGATGACCTTGGAAAACATTTAGGTCATTTCGGAACTCTTCTCTCAAAGCAGAGCATGCTTCTGAGCGACCTTGTTTTGTTTTTTTTGTGCAGTCAGCAAACTGTGCAGCAACCCTTTTCATCCCCAAACCTTCACTTAAAATTCGTCTACTGTATTCCAAGTCATGCCATGTTTCTCCACAACTACTTCGATGGATCGTCGTCTATCTTCCAGAGCGATTCGCGAATTTTGTCGATGTTCTCGTTATTTTGGGCCGTAGGAGTGAGTCAGAGCGAGATTGATCATTAATTGACATTGCCCCACTTTTAAAACGGGAAAAACCATTCAAACACTTGAGTTTCCCCCCATAGCATCATCCTTGTAGCTCGCTTTTAACATTTCAAAATTTTCTGTACCAGTCTTCCAGAGTAGCAAATAAAACTTCGGCTACGCACTGTCTATGATCGTGAAAACGACGAGCGCGCAAACTGCCAAAATAAATCAACACAAGTAGAACGGAGCCTTCTCCAGTGACGGCACTTGGCATACTGACTGGTGAAATGTTGCTTTACACGGTCCTACCGGGGAAACTCGGTACTACCAAAATTCCGCCACATACATCAGTCTGGTTTCTTTCGGGTACGCCCTCCAATATAGCTAGCAATAAGATTATTTAGAGTATCACTCTAAAAAAGATACTTTTTTATTTTTATTTGTTTTTCAAGTTAAAATTTAACAAATCGCACCAATAAATAGAATACAGATTTTTAAAAATAATACAACAAACAAATCTATAAATAGTTAAATCATTAGATTAATACACTGTAATATCCGTTTGTCATTTTTGAATTGCCTGTTTGATTAACTATTGCATAAAGTTGCAAGTTGCAGTGACCACCCAGAAAACTCCCGACAATCATCCGTACTCTCACCATAGACTAAGTGGACACGGTGTGTAGAGAGTACACGAGGAGTTCGCAAGGCACTTCTCGGGCGGCAAAATGTAACTCTTAAATGATCAGAATTCTATGACCTGTTATCGAGATCTCTCGCAAAAATCCAATCAGCTGTACCGATCGAATTTCCCCCTTTAGAAATTATATATTTGAAAAAAACCTAGGGTGATTATTTTGAGTCAAACTTACCGTATTTCTTCCACCAGCTGGGCACTTATGAAATATAAATTGTTGATTAGAGAGAGGCCAATTAGTTTATTAATGTATTGGTCGACGAGTTTAACGAAATTGATTATTTTAAGATAATCACTTCTGAAAGTCCTCCAGCAAATGTCAGCCATCTAAGAGAATAAACATACATACTTGAGTGAAAATTTAGAAAAGTTGGAATCATTTTAAGGAAGAAGAATGGATTCTTTGTTCTTTGGGTTTTTAAACTTTTTTTTTTTTGTTTTAAGTCTAACGTGATCGTGACTAGAAGCTTTATTGTTGAGGTATGCATAATTATAATTATTAAATATTTTTTGTATTTAGTAGCATTCCTTGAAATAAATTTACTCACAATGAACACATGGCACTTCATCGCCCCATAATGATAACAACTTCTCTAAATTTCTTTATTTAAAAAACCAATGCATAACTTAAAGACTCAGAACCTCGTTCCACATATTCTTTCTGTATTGGTTATTAAATTACATTAAGAAAGTATATAATTATAACATTAAGAAAGTATGGAAAATGAGGTAAGAGGTTTTAACCATAGGACGAAGATGTGCCAATTTTTATTTTGTGTCTAAAAATGAGATAACCTGTGGATTTTTCCCCCCCGATATGCCGACACCAGTGATTTCGTAGCAGTAACAAATCACAAATGTGATTACCTAACCTGTCATGGTGAGCTTATCACGCGTTTATTAGAGTTGCCATCAATTTTAGCTCTTATCACATTGTTTTCGCTTTTTGGTACTACAAAATTTGACATTAGATGAGATAAAGGACCATTCATCACCAAAGTGAATTTAAAGTGAATTCTGAGCAACTCCTAATGATCGTTAACATTAAAAACAAATGTGGGTATATCGAGCAACAAGATCACTGGCGTGGTTGTAGCAACAGGGAATACTTACTGTTTCTCGATTAAATTTATTTAAGGTGGTGTGGATCATTGTAGGTTTCCCCTTAAGCGTGAGAAACGTGTGGTGCCCATTTTAACAGCTTTCTTAGAGAACAATGTACAAAATAACACAAATTTCCTACCACAACATGATTCGTAAAATAAACAAAGAAAATACTAATTAAAACAAAATCCATTGTTAAATTGGTTTCCCTAGTGTTGCACACGTACCAGCAGCCGGCGGTAAGCGAACTCGTTCCAGGCACGTAGCTGACCACGGAGTCCACTGGTCACCAGGATGATAAAGATATCAATGAAGTTCCACAGAAAGGTGCCACAAAAGCTGAAGAAGACGATTAGCAGTCCCTTCCAGAGGCTGTAGGTCTTCTCGCTCACCAAGAACCTATGGCTGCCGAAGCAAAACTTCTTCAGGTAGTTGTTCAGCGAGCCCTGCAAGGTTATGTCGCAATATAAACACACCATTATTGCTTGAACAGACATGAGAGACAACTTGAAACTGAGTTGGGCAAAACGTAGCATCAAAAACTCAACAGTTACTAAGCTGACAAGTAGGTAATGACCACATCTTATTGAGTCGATCTTAAAATTTCACAAAATAAACCAAACACCACCAAACAGTAATGTTTCTTGAGTTTCTTGATTTCCAAGCTGCTATTCTGAATTAGGCCTATAATTGAAATGTTTCAGTAAATAAGATTTTGGCGAATTAGCGACGAACGTGATTCTTAGGGGGATGATAATCAGTGTGGTAATCGATGATACCTGTCCTGTTGAGTGATATATTTTTTTTAAGAGAGAGCAAATCTGCCCTATTTGACAATAACTATTTATGATCAATGACCCTATTCATATCATACATGCAGTTTAGCATTCACTCACGCATTCATACAATATATACAATTACACACAGTCCAGGAACCTCCCAACCCGTGATTGTCGGATTATGCGAAGAAAAAAGCAGAGCCTTGAAAAATCACCCACACTCCTGTTAAATAAATATGAGAGCTCCGAGAAGTAAGAATACGCTGTTGAAGTATTCAGAATGATGGCAGGATATTATTATATGTAGAAGACTGTTGTAACTCTGATATGTAACCTACTCCGGTTGTATATAGTGATCAAGGTTAAGCAATGTGATGTTGAATAAAAGTGTACTCAGTAAATGTGTAAAGTACTTTATCGAAAACCCAACAATTGGTGACGAGGTAAATAGAGGTGCGTTAAAGGGACATAAGCCAGACTAAACAGTGACGGTTCAGGATCTATCCAATACATACATACCTGCTTTGAAGTCGTGTTGGACTACTGTGAGTTACAAATCTTAATTGTCATGCATATTATATCATTTGTTTTAATATTATTCTATACATCAATAAAAATGGACGCAGATCAATTCAAGTTATTAATCGACGTTATGAATCAAAACCAACAGGATTTTCTCGCTCAATTAGTTCAACAAAGTCGTTCTAGCCAAGACTACAAAGTATCAAACATTCCTTCTTTCGAAAACTTCAATCATAAGGAAGAGAATTTCAAATTTTGCCAACAGCGGTTTGAAAATTATCTAAAAATGAAGGAAATTTTTGCGGATAAAGTAAAATGTACTCAAATGCTCTTAAATTTTATCGGGGCACCTAATTATAACGCACTGGCAGCTCTTGTTGCTTCCAAAACACCGGGAGATCTTAATTATGAAGAATTAATAAAGGTCCTCGAACAACATTTAGCACCTACCCGAAATTCTTTAGTCGCTCAATACCATTTTTTTATCCACTTACCAAAAAGAAATGAGACAATTTCTGATTATATCGCATCGCTACAACGTGACCTTTCTGATTGTGATTTTAACGTAGAATGTACATGTAAACTGAAGGTGTCCGCTGCAGACATTTTCCTAAGAGCGCATTTTATTCGTGGAATTAACGATAATAATATTAGAGAAAAGATTTTAGAATCTGATACAGGTGAATTTACGGATATCATAAAAAAAGCTATCGCACTCGAAGCATCAAAAGCAAATAGCCGTGAGTTAGCTAATACTCAGTCTTTTTCTATCAATTAAACAAATCAAGCATCTACCTCCAACAGGTACAGAAGGGAAAACACAAATCCTCGAAACCGAAATCAGCGTAACAGATCAAAATCAAGAGGTCGGGAAAATACCAGATATCGATCAAAATCGAAAATACTTACCAAAGTTTTGAAATTGATACCGGTGCTACATGCTCATACCTGAAACTCAATTCAAACAATTAAAAATAAAACAGCCACTTCAAACCTCAAATATCGCTTTTAAATCATATAAAGACAACGTTTTTCGACCAATTGGAAAAACAAAAGTATAAGTGGAATAATAGAATACTGTATCTGATGAAGACCTTTATGTGGTACCTGATGGTTATGCCCCCTTGCTGGGACGTGTATAGCCCCCAATGTGTATAGACACTTAAAACTAAACTTACAAGACACAGACAAAGGGAACAAAACAGATAACATTTCCCAGAAACCATTATCAATTAACGACGTAACGGATATTGAACACCTTTTCCCTGAAATTTTCCAAATCTAAATCAAAAAGTTGGATGTGTACCAGATTTTATTATCAAACTGCAACTCCAGAACGAAATGTCCCGTACGCACTGCGGGAAAAAGTTGAAATCGAATTTGACTCACTCGAGGCAGCAGGCATAATATCTAAAGCACCGACAACAAGCGATTGGGGCCCCCCTTGGTAGTTATACCCAAAGGTGACGGCACAGTTAGACTGTGCGTAGATTATAAGGTGGGGCTAAATACCCTCTTGGTAAATACCAATTAACCAATAAAGAAAGTTGATGAGGTGCTAAATAGCTTCTGAAATTCAAGGTATTTTTGTCGATTAGACTTGTTTAAAGCATACTTACACCTGAAAACAGGCGAAAAATCTAGCATTATTGTTGGGTTTTCGATAAAGTACTTAACACAGTTACTGAGTACACTTTTATTCAACACCCATTGCTTAACTTTGATCACTATCTATATCAGGAGTAGGTTACATCATTGGTTACATATCAGGGTTACAACAATTATCCAAACCATTACCACACACCGCGGAACTTATCGTATGAACAGATTAAGCTTCGGCATCGAAACCGCACCGGCAGAATTCAACTGGGTCATAGATCAGATATTAAAAGGCTTAACAAAAACCATAGCATATTTCGACGACATCATTGTACACGGTGAATCAGAATATGCAAAATAAACCTACTTGCTTGCCTCAAGAGGTTAAAAGAGTATGACCTTCATCTGAATAAAAACAAATGCACGTTTTGTAATAGAGCACAATCGAATATCGAAATATTTTTCAAAAATAAATGCAGTAATCGACATGCCCAGACCAGCGAACGTACCAGAGCTACGGCGTTTTATGGGTATGGTGACATATTATTCTCGGTTCTTGCCAAACCTGTCATCCCTGACTTACCCCCTGCGCAAGTTACTCGGTAAAGATCAGAAATATTTTTGGTCCTCACAATGCGAAGCAGCATTTATAAAACTCAAAAATGAGATAGCAAGTGACAGAGTGATTATTCCATTTATCCCAGATCTACCAGTTACTCTAACGACCGATGCTAGCCCGACGGGAATAGCAGCTGTACTTGCCCATGTTATCCACGAGGTAGAACGACCTATAGCATTCGCATCACGTTCGTTATCGCAACTTGACAGAGAGGCTTCAGCCATAGTTTTTGCTGTTGATCATTATTTCGATTTTCTTTATGGGTGACGTTTCACTCTCATCACGGATAACCAACAGTTAGCCCAAATTTTTCACCAAATAAATAAGCTACCGAAAATGACCTCTGCTCGCTTACTGCGTTATGCTTCCTTCTTAGCAGGGTTTGACTACACCGTTCAGTTTAAGAAAGGATCTGACAACGAAAATGTTGACTGCTTATCAAGGTCACCCATAAAGCTAACCAGGAAATCATCAGACATGTTCATCAATGTCCATCAACTGTGCGCAAAATTTTCGAAATATCAACAGAAATGCGCATCCAGAATTATCAAAAATCAAGCGCGAGCTATTGCTGACGTCAATAGATAGCGAGTACACCCTAGACAGTGGCATACTGTTCAAGAGCGATAGAGTTGTAATCTCAAGACAGAAGTACTAAAGGAGCTGCACTCAACTCACGTAGACATTACTAAAATGAAGCAATTAGCACACCTGCTTTGTACTTGAACAAACATAGATAAAGAAATAGAGAAAATGGTAAGGGAGTGCCAGAAGTGTTCATCCGTCCAAAGTAGTCCGGCAAAGGCTTCAGTTCACCAATGGGACCCTCCGAAAAATAACTGGGACCGTGTGCATATTGACTATGCGGGCCCATTCCAAGGATATAATTACCTACTCTTCATTGATGCAAAATCACGCTGGGCAGAAGTAAAAATCTACAAAAATGCACCGAATACTACAAGTACAATCGAATTATTAAACGAAATATTTTCAACACATGGCTGTCCATTTGTACTAGTACCAGATAATGCATCTATCTTCACTAACGAAACCTTCAAAAATTATTGTCGAGAAAATGGCATAAAGCTAAAATTCACGGCACCAGGGCACCCAGCCTCAAACGGCTTGGCTGAGCGCAACGTGCAGACGTTAAAGAACCGGCTAAAAACTACGAGCGCTGATAACTTACCTATGAAACAAAAGATATAGAAAATACTTCTTCATTATTGGGTAACGCCCCACTGGCCGATGAAACATCGCCAGCTGAGAAATACCTTAACCGGCAAATAAGAACCAGATTAGACGCCTTACGGCCATTTCACGAGCCAAAATCTGATCAATCTGCCACGGACCAGATCTCTCCAAGTAGGGGAGAGGGTGAATACCAGATTTTTTATTAACAACAAGATGGAATGGAGGCCAGGAACAATCACCGAAAAGCTGGGAAGCCTTCATTACATGGTACAGCTTGATGGAGAGAGAAAAATAAAACGACACATTGACCAACTTAAAAGATTGGGAGCTAAAAAGGTCGCATTAAAACCCTTACCAGAATATCACCTCCACAACATAGAAAAGAGACACGAATATGAGTCTCATCAGCTAAGAGTATACCAAGTACCAGAATCTATACCAGAATCGACACCAGAACCAGACTTTATACCAGAACTAGACCATGAAACACAGCTCGGGAAATCCGATAAAATAAAAAGACAGCCAGATTACCTAAAGGATTATTTGACATACTAGTAAGGTGTCTCTTAAAGACTTTTTTTTTTCCAATGTTTAACTTTTTTCCTTTTATATCTATATATATGTATTCTATTTACCTTTTTATTTTATTTGGTAACTTGTTTCGAAGTTTTTTTTTGTGGGGGAGAAACGGTAACCCTGATATGTAACCACTGATGTAACCTACTCCGGTTGTATATAGTGATAAAGGTTAAGCAATGTGATGTTGAATAAAAGTGTACTCAGTAAATGTGTTAAGTACTTTATCGAAAACCCAACAAAAACCTACAGAGGATAGGAATCTCCCAACTGTGATCTTTGTAACTGAGGTACTGTTATGCACTTTAGTAAGTGAGCAGCGCTAAACGGCACTCGTAATTAGCTAACACGTGCCCATCAGCTTACCAACTGCTAGAGTTTTTTTACTTATGATAAAATACATTTTCCCGAACATTGAGTTAAACTCATAACTGTATTAATATGTATAAGTGGTTAAATTAAGGTTACCTTTATCTGGGAGAAAAATGAATGTTCTTCCACTTTTTTATCTATATTTATTGAATCCACATTACAAGTTATTTATCCATTAGATTTATTCACAAAGAAAATTTAATAAAACAGTGATTACCTCGTCCAGTCTGGCACCATCTTTGGTATTGATCCAATTGTGGAAGAGATGTTCTCCTGCACAAAGTATAGATCTCACAATTTACGGAATATCAAACAGTACAAATACATGAAAAGTCAATTTCCTTCGGTTTTTTTTAAGCTGGAGATGGGGCCAAGAAGTGGGTTGAGGAGCTATGGACAAAATTGTTCTTCGTTACTATTAGGGTTAGGTCACTCACGATGTCCTCGGACTCACAGGTTCTAACGTGACATGAAGGACTCTGAGAAAAGCTTCAGTAATGCCAGAATGAAGATGTTCTTCACTGTCGTAACTGTGGAAAATATGCAATGAAGCGACATATGCAAAGTAGGCCTATGGGGCTTTTCGGAAGTGATTTAGCAGCGTCGGTGGGCCAATCACAGAGCATCACAGAGCGTTCCTTCTCTTTGTACCTGAATGGAAATAACTGGAACTGGCACGTTCCGGAGAACTAAAGACGCCAGGTGACGAGTACATGATCCAGCTAAGCAGAGAAAACTTGCCAATGTGCTGGCACAGGATGCGCATGGTTTATAGAAGCTCAAATACGCCAGGTTTTTGGTCATCGTCATAACAGAAGAGAAAAAAAAAATATAACGAAGAGGTTTTGGCTGGTTGTCCATTCTTTGTGTTCTTCTCAACTCGTTTATGATATAGACCTTGGAACTGCGGAAGAGCTTTAGTGACTAAGCGGCTATTGTTAATTTTGAAGTCATTTTATTTACTGGCTCTCTTACTGAATATTAGTATATATTATTAATATTAGTAATTAATATTTCTGTAATCACAAAAATAACCTACAAATTTTGCTTTCGGGGCATGTGTTATATTTGAGAAGTAGATTATGCAGGGTGGCTGAAAACGCGTTAGAAAATTGCCCGTAGTGATACTAACTTTTCTATGTGAAAAGTGGAGAAAACGTCCAAGGAATTCCTTGCTAAAAAGAAACACCCGATTCCACCAATGTTTTCTTTCATTAACATCATATTTGAACCATAAATTGCCTACTCATTTCACTCTTTTTCAAGACGTTTCCTTTTGAAAAAGAGTGAAATGTTGGGACTTTTTTCTCCTTCTTATATAAATTCTAGCGTTCATGAGAACCTTTCCTGTTCGGGAATTGGATTTAATGTTGTGTGCACTTAAGCGCAACTCACTACCAAAATTCACGTGAATATTTATCATTTATTTACCCGGAGAAGATACGTTTTTATATCAAACAATCAATAAATTTTAATATATTATCAATCAAGTAATGTTTATGTTAATTATTTTTATACTAATTGACTCAATATAATGCGTGTATCAATGTACCTATAAGGGGAGATTTTCTTGAAGATGAATCCAGGTTGGTCCCTTAGGATTCTGACTAGAGCAGGTTACATCGAAGACTTGCACACGACTCAAAAAACGGGTAGTGGTCCCTTCAGTGTCAGAGGTAGGACTAAATGATCTGGCCTGGATAGGTCAGACGAGAACGTGACTGCCAAAGACAGGGGGTGGTCTAAAGACAAACTTCTCCCTGTATTTTCCACTGTTTGCCAGATTTTTTATTCTAGACTATCGTGTTCCCTGATGTCTTCAGGGACGCCCACTGTTCCTCCCTTTTTAATCTAGGGCAATTGAAAACCTTTCTCCCTCTTCAAGTCCAACTTACCCCTTTCTGGCTGAGTGCGGGCACTTCAAATTGTCACCGGGTTTCCTTGTTTTACTTGCTGCGGTTCCATTGGATTCCGTTGAGGCCCGGTGGACATACGCGGTTTTAGCCGCTGTAGTGCCGTAAATACGGCTTGAAAATTGTAGGGTCCTATGGAGTTGTGCATAAATAGCTTCGGAGCCGTACGTCTATCTTGCGGTCGTTTCCCCCCACCATTCCCCACTACACCGCACACTCCACGTGCGATCTCTCAGTTCATTGTTGGCTATTCAGTAGGCAATTAAGACGGTATGAAAGACCTCATCTTGAGACTTAAATTTTTCTGCAATTAATTCTGCAAGCTCATCAAATGATTTAACACTCTTCCCGAAAGTAATTGAAAAAGTTATGTTAGTTTTCTCGCAAATCTGCAAAAGACTTATAAAACCTTCGGATTATCACTGAAATTATTTTTGAATTGCCAGGGAGACCTTTTCGTCCAAATAATCCCACAGTGGAAATTGTGAGTTCTCTTTTCACCCTAAAAGCATTTTTAAGCAAAATTTCAAATGACGTGAAAAATAGTTTAAACTCAATAAAATAAAAGGATTATTAATTAACTACTTAGTAATAAAAAAAATTCTGTCATATTGAGTAGGGTTTCAAATTAAAAATCTCGACGTCCTGATCAATATTATATAATATTTTATAGGACTTTAGTTGACTAGAACTAAGTCAAATTATTACTATTTTCATTAAAATGTTTTTCTCAACTTTAACTCATTCCGGTTTTTACTTAAAAGGCATGATATTTTTTACAGAAGTTTCTTTTGATTCCCAAAGTATGCTAGAAATAAAAGCGGCCCTATGGCAAATAATATTGAGTCGCCAAGTAATTATTTACTGGGTAATTTAAAGATCACATTATTTTCAATCATTTTAAGTACCGTACCAAATTGATGGTTTCGAGGTCCTGAACCACTATATGTTGTATCTTTTGTAGTTTAAAATTACAAAAACGTAACTTTAACTCAATAAGTATTTGACATAAATACATGATAATTTTTGCATAGTCGTACTATCTGATGCCCCACAAAAAATGTTCATGAAAAATAAATTATCATTAATTAATTAATTTCTGTTATATGTTATTTAACAACTATTATAGGAACCAGTATGTGAAATCAAGCCCACATCCTGTAACTCACTCTAATTATTTAGTTATAAATATTGCATTGTATTCATAAGTTCTGAACTTAAGAGTTTGGTAGGTATTTGCAGGGTACAGTAAGGATAAATATGAGATTATACTTATGTTCAGATAATGGGATTTGGCAACAATAACAAACGAATGATTCCACTTGGGCAATGAGTGAAACACTGTCATCAATACTTACTTTTAACAAATAATCAAAACATTTGGGTTTCAGTTCACGTATGAGTAAAAATATCTCAAATTTCAATAATATTTTTGTTATGAATTAATTAAATGATGTTATGACAAACTAATTTAAAAATTAAATTGTTGGTTGATTGTATTGTATACTTTTTTTTTTTAACAAGACGATGTTTTTGATTTTAGATAATGGATACTGTGGCTTAATAAAGAATTGTTGCCCATCGATATACAATTTAGTTCTCCACTTGACGGAAAGACGTTATCACTGATCATAATATGGATTAACAAATTATAAAGAAGAAGTAAGGGCTTCAATCTATTTTATTTCCCGTGAACGCTCACATCCTCGTTTGGCCTCATTTGGATCAAGTAAAGTTGAATCCAAATTCACTAGCGACTGGAACAGTGTGGGTTTGAATCATTCTGCCCCAAGGTACATACACAGCATTCCTGCCGGTGCTGGTGAAGGGTCTCATGCTCTAGATACCCACCCTTCCTGCCTACATAATCCCTCAAATCTTATAGCAACAGACAAGCTGAGCTAATACTAATAAATGACAAATCCTTTGTTGGCGCCACCCAGCTTCTCAATTTACATGTTGGATAAAAAAGCAGATTTAAACTGTTTAAGATACCAGTAAATAGTTTAAAAAACAAAGTTTTACTCATAAAATGTATAAATTGGTATTGTGGAGCATATCAACTGATATACCCACTAAGAAATAGTTAAAGTTTTAAAACTGATGAATATATTAGTGGATAACGGCACTAAACAGCTTACTAAAGATTTTTTTTAACTTTGAAAAATAATGAAAAGTGTTTATTTTATTTTCAATTGCTTTTCTATTTCTATCATTCATTATTATCGCAAAGGACAAAAGTCACTATCAGCAGTGGCTGCATTGTACAAGTTATTTACGTTTAGTGAGTTAACAACGCTGTTATAAGAAGCTGTGTTGAAATGTCTTTTCAACCAGTTTATACCACAGGAATCAATTAAATCTTCTGGGAAATCAAAATTTTAATAGTTCCATACCCGAAACGGATTTTAAAAAATAGGTGATTGTAATTTTTTGATCTTTTTATTTATATTATTTCATTTACCCATTTAAAAATAAATTATGATTTTCCTATTATAGGTCACTAATGTTTACTAATATTGTTATCCATTGTATATTATGAGAATTTTCCAATTTTGATAGGGGCTGCCTATTTTATGGTTGTATGGTTAAATATTAACACCCTTCTATTCTACCATTTAGGGCTAAAGGTGGGATATCTTGGGAGCCACTGGAAATGAAATAAATTCACTTTCTGTTTAGCGCCAGAACCCAGAATCCAGAACGATATGAAGGCTTATCGTGAACCTGTTATTCTCACCATTGTACCATATGAGACCCCTTTATTTTAAATTAATAATTTTTTCTAGTATTGCCTTCCAGTATTATAGTGCCAGTTCATCACAATAGCTCAAAGGAAACAGTAGTAAAATTTTATTTATATGGTATACTTACCCAAACCAAGCACCATTATGAGGGTAGCTAGTATTTTACTAGTTGTTGATATATGTAGGGGCTTGATATATCCAACATCATTTTCAATCCTCGACCACAGTCGTATTATTTTTGGCCATTTCTTGGCAGTGTCTATGAAGAGATAGCAAGCTGTTGTACAAAATGAGTAGAATATAAAAGGGGCTGTAGATTCCTTTATCTTACCTGTCAAAAAAATTCATGTAACATCACGCAAGGATACAAACAAAAGGCTTTTCTATAAACATGGTATTCAGTACATTTAACTTTTTTAAGAAACTTGAATCAATGACTAGCACAAATATGTACTTACTGCATAATGTATTATGTATATGTGAATAATATATTATATCTATCTTAATTAAATAGGTAAACTAATTTAAGATTCTTTTTACATGGATTTTGTAAAGTAGATTACTAAAGTTTATTATATGTTAAGTAAAAACAATGTGGGATTAATTGAATATAGCTGTAAAAGACTGCTCAACTGGTGCTGAGTTCTATGCCTCTAAGAATACAAATGAAATGAAATAGAAAGCAGTTGGCATCTTTCATTACCTACATACACTATTGCAGGCTGCTAGTTAGTTTAGGATATGCAGAAGATTATACTAAAGTGTTGAGTATTTTACTTCATTCGCAAAAAAAATATGATTACTTGTTTATAGATTATTATAAACTTATCAGATGAAGTTGTTTTCTGTATGATTATTAAGTTATAAACCATTTTTTTATTAAAATTGTAAAAATCATATTTGAAAGTCAGGTTTTTCTAGTTCTTTTGTGTCTGTTCTTTTATCAAAAGGAAATTTTAATACTCAATTTATGTAAGTTTTACCTATATGTCATTAGATGTTTGGTGTGCTATTTTATATGCCTTTTCTTCTATAAATGTTTGAAAATACTCTGAAAAAAAAATATATGTTTTCTTACTTTTAATATCTGTGGTGTACCATATGGTGGAGGGTTATGCGATTCATGTGGCTCAGAGTATCGTTTCTTAAGTATGGGCGTTGTTTTATTTAACTTTTTTTTTATTAATTTAATACAACTATTTAATACAAATTTGTAGGTTGAAGTGAACATGAGTTAGATTTGGCTTGAATGTATTGTCATGAAACCAATAAAACTAGAATAGATCTGTTCCAACCAGTTAACATGAATCTATTATCACCATTATAGTGTCTCCTGAAAAACACGATAATGCCTGACAACAGTTTGTAAATATCCTCAAAAATTAAGGGAATTTGTTTTCAAAACCAGAAATTCTCCAGAAATGTTCCTAGGAAGTTTGAATTAATGGCCTGAGTTTTGGTTTTGTTATAAAATTACAGATCTGAAGATTGATAGAATAATAATATCCAATTTATGTTTGGTATTTGGTTGACCATAATAAAGAAAAAAAACATTAAAACTGTAATGAAAATTGTGTTCACAATTTAAATCAACTAATATTTGTTATAGAACGTGACATTTTGGATGTTCCATTTGATACCCTAATTGTGTCAAAAATTGAAGCAGCTCTATGAAAAAGAGTTTGATATTAAATAAAGGATGATGTACTTATTAATGGCTTATGTGTAATTATAATATAATTACAAATTTTCATTAAATAGAACTGTTGTTTATATTATGTTCTCAACTTAGTTACAATCTCTGTTTTGATTGCATGAAAGTCTGGAAGACAGTTCCACTTCATGCTAAAAATAACAGTAACTATTAATTATTTGTTATTTAAGAATGGTCAGAGTTCATGAAAAAGATATGTTAGATTTTTTATCAACCTAAGCCAATATCCCAAAAATCCATTTATATCTAAATGTTATTAATATCTGAATGTATTTTGTCATGATCAATAATATATAATGTTTGTTGGAAGGATTAATCAATCATGTGGGAGTTATCATAGTAAATTAAAGGAAACCCTTAATTGCGTGAGTCAACACAACTTGCTAGATTTTTTTAAAAATCATTAATATGGATATAATTAGATACATTTTGTGAGAAATATATATATGTATTTTTGTTGAGAACTATTAGAATGCCATAGAAATTCCACACTTTATTGATGTTTTACCAGTATACTGAGTTATATTTAAAGGCTAATTAGAAAAATATCAAGCAAGCAAATGCTAAGTATACCAATTTGGAATGTCGTATGATAAATGATGTGCACTACTCCATAAATGCTCATTGTTATGAATCCAGCCAGCATAATACAAGAATAAAAATATGAAATGGAGAGAAGTCTTGCTTTTATTTGAGAAACATTTTTCTTATGAATATTCTGAACTGGGAATATTCCACATAGTGAAGCGATACTAAATATAAACTTTGTTTCATTGTGAAAACTGGAATGGCTTCTCCTGAAAAAAACAACAACAATCAGTTGTGAATTGAGTTTTAAAGATGTGGTGTTCTATAACAAATTCTATAGTTAACCTTGACACTTTTTGCTGCCTGGCCGAGTTTTTCCTGAAAAACTTGTAAATATTTTTTAATTTATCTCTCAGTTTTTGGGAAGAAATTGTGCTCATGCTGTCTGAATCAAAGACAGTCTGGTAAAGATTTAAGGTGTTAAACATTTACAGAGCTATTACGATTGATTTTTTTCTGTGTATTTTTGTCTCCACTTTGTTTACTCAACAAACAAACCTATGTTTGGATTGTAACAATTTTCAACCTTACTGATGAGTTGTTTTAGTGTATGCTCTTGTTTTGGTAAGTAAAAATAGTTTTGTTTTAGACCTGTATTTTTAGTTTACGGTTAAAACAGTTCAATTATACTAAAATTATTTATGATTCTACGCTGTATATGAAAACATAAATCATAGTGACAAATAAATATGTTCTATAGTATGTTTTTATTAATTTATTTTGTAAATATCAATTATAAGCTTATAAATTCAATTGTTAGTATTATAGATATAGTTTAGTGTGTTTTTTTAAACATGAAGTGGACAGCATGTGTTTACTGTGTAGATATTACGGATTAATAATTTCATACTTTTAGCTTTAATAAAGCCAAATATTTTGTTGATACAACACTGTCTGGAAGATATTTTAGCCATTCTTTTTTTGTACTAGGTTTTCATATACAAAGAGCTATCACCTAGGCAGCTGTCTGCTTCTGATAAAATAAAATTCACTGTTTGTCTAATATTACATTATAATAAATAATAGGGCCTATATGAAAAATATACATTTTTCACAATTCAGACACTTCATAATTTAATTTTTTACTTGAATTCTATACTGAACATGAAGCACTTGAAATTTTTCATAGCCTTTCAGATTTCCCATGTATTTCTGCAAAAGTGATCAGAGAAAGATGATTCATCTTTCCGAACTGTTCACTTCCCAAAAACAGGCCTTACTGAAAAAATGAATGTATGGAAAATGAGGAAATAACTACTATAATCGGTGAATTTGAAAGGTCATTTCTATCTAAGGTTGTTCCATAGCCTACTGGGGGGATCTTCTGAGCTTCATTAAGAAAAGATTAAGGTTTTGGAACCACAACAGATTTACTCGGGTCACAGCGACCACTGTATTAATAATAACAGTACCTTCCACAATTTTACGAAACTGTGTATTTGTTTAACTGCACTCTATTTAAACAGGGTCAATGACCTTAAAATATCATGGCTGATGGAATGGATAGGGAAATCTTTACACAGTCAATACTACATCAATCAAAAAATTTTAATCTTAAGTCTGTGAGCACTGAATTAAAAAAACAGCTTGAAATGTAGAATAAGCCTTTAAAGTTTTTTTTTTTTAATATATCAAACAGTTTCTCAGGCCCTACAAAATTTTGTGTCAATAGATGAAATTCTTGATTAATTAAAAATGAATGCAGTCAGAACATACATATATACAAACTGAGATATAAATGATGAGAGATGAGATCTCTTCCTTCGGGCTATCCAAAAAGGCTACTAATCTGTATGTAAATCACCCTTCCTGATGCAAGCTTGATGATATCAGGGTGTTGGCCCCAAAGAATAATACAACTTCACTGATTTGTTCAAGATTAAAAAGTATAATGATAGTTTTCATGTTATGTTGTTCATTGTAATTTTATAGTTTCAGATCTGTATCAACAAACCAATATGATGGTCCGGATAGATCATGTTGATTCCTCTCGAGTGAAAAAATGCTTACTCACAACAGAGTTGTCTGAGCTCAAGACGGACGAGTCTTTTGAAGAAGAAAAAGTAATTATAATTTTTCTTAGTGTTTAGTTTAATCGTACAATTTGTAGTTTATCATATCCATATTCACACTTTTCTTACTGTTTGAATGCGTTTTATAACCTCATAAAAAAGGCTTGCTGCTTGAATCTGAAACATTGCCTGGATATCTGTATTGTTCGAATATTATATTAGCTGATTCAAGTATCAGAAGCCTATAAAAAAATTTTTGCCGGTGTTTCCTTTTTAATGAATAGCTAAAAAAAAAAAAAAAAATTAAATCTAAAATATTGACCAAAATAAAACAATTTAAGTCGACTAGAACAACATTAAATACAGATTGACTTATCCAATACAGCATTTCCACCATTTGATAACACATTTTTCAATATAGGGCAACAAATACTTGTCTGTTGTTGATTCCCAAAGCTATATTTTTGAGAATATCTTAGACTTTATTTTTGTTTTATGATTTTTAATGTGTCGTCAACCTTGTGTAAAAGGTCCAACAGATCAATTTAGCTATATGAGGCCAAGTGTCTTCATGTTGAATTTTTAAACATTTTAGATCAATGTTATATATTTCCTGCTATTGTCGTAGAGGCCCCGGGGAAAGATGGATCACTACTTTTTGAAAGTATAGCCTCTCCCAACAAGTAGGGCATTGAGTACAACTTGTGGATGGGCTGGGGTTTTGATTTTGTTAAAATATTACCTTCCTGATCTTTGCAAAACTACTCTTGGCTTGAAGTTCTTTTTATTCTTTTACTCTCCTGCAGTATTTTTTGCTCTGCCTAGCTTCATATTTCTCTGGAAGATTTTTTGCTCCCTTAAAGATTCTTTTCTTTACTGGCAAACTGTCTGCAACCTGTAACAGGTCTCCTCTTGTTTGCATAATCTTCTTCATGCCATTTGTGGAGTTAAACGGAAACTGTGAGCTTTTCACTTTAATGGTATTGTAGGTGGCTTGAGCCCTGCAAATTTGACAAACCAGACCTCAAATGTACTATCTAATTTAATTTGGCAAACAATTATTTTTTCTTTTGCAATGAGTATTGTCTCATAAGTGAATCATTTTGTTTTTATCGTCCCCAAATGGATACCCAAGCTTATTTTGCATTGACTTGGTAGGTACATTTTATAACAATATCTCTTCTTAGCTAAAAAAAAAATTGTTGCTCATTTAGAAGTATTAAAAGGATCTTAAATAATGTTTATAATGAATAATAGTTTATTTATCAATTTCAATTAATATGATCCCAGGGTATTAACTCTAGTACATATTTCAAACATTTTATATTAACATAGGATTGGATTTACAAATTTATGTATAATTTAAATATCTAATCAGGATTACAAAAAATGATTTAAAATTATTGGTGGGATATAGTCTTGGTCGTTGGTGGATGGGCATTTTCTTCACTCTATATAGGCTTCTCACTCATGCCTTGATTCCCATTCTCTTGCTTCCAAATCATTGCAGTCTCTTTCTGAAGATCTGGCAATAACTGAATCTTTCTCTACTCTAGGATCCAATCTTTCTATATGGTATTCAAAAATACCTTACCCCACCAACAACATGGTTTTTTCAAGTTAATTATCCCTCATTACCTTGGTTTTTATCAATACATATTTAAGTTTTTCTTGTTACTAATTATTCATTTTAACTTAAAACTCAATTGATCACAACAATATCATTATAGTATACATCATCAGCAGAGGCTCTAGCCATCCTATTTTTTTATTTTTAATTGTTTTACATTTTTAACATGTATGCAAGATATTAATTTTCTTTTTTACATCTTCCTCAGTAATACTTGGTCAGTACACTTTTAATATTTCATTGATTTTTTTTAATGCAGCACTACTTTTATTTTCCCCTATATCCTGGTGTATTAGATAGATGGAAAAAATGGATAATTGCTCAAGTAATCACATGAACCATCTTCAATGATGTTCGAACAAAGACTGGCCATTTTCTTGACTAACAGTTACATTAACCTCCAACTATGCTTGTCGAACACACCATCAATCTGGATCCCTCTTGAACTCATCCGATAAGTTGTTTATTTGTTGAACACTTTCGTAAACTGCTGTTTAGTCATTAATAAGGCCTGCTCATGATAGATTTTCCCCAGGGGGCATTACTAGGTGGTAGAAATTGGGTTTTGTCCTTTGTATACATTTAGTTCTTATCTATTTCTTTATTAGATTTTCATTGTACTTCTCAAAGCTAGGAATTCTTATAGTTTCGTTTTGGTGTGTGAAAAAAAAATTTTACCTTGTTGAGTAGGGTATCAAATTAGAGGTCTCGGCAGATACTTGTTTCCACTTGTATTATGTATGGCTATAACTTAATTTTGACTTTAATTTCTTAATTATATCATTATTGGCAGCCATATTTTCCTGTTTTTATTATATTTATGATACTGTTTATTTTCAGGATTTGACTCCTAATTTTGACCATTTGCCAATTGAGGTGAAAGAAGTTATATTCCTTTATCTGAGTCCGAAAGACCTTAGACAATGCAGCTTGGTTTGTAAGAAATGGCATGACATTGTAAACTCCAATAGAATCTGGTTAAAGATATGCGAGTCTCATGGTTTGTCTAAAAAGAGGTATTTGGAAAACGATTACAGCCTGATTGAAAATCCCATGAAACATTTTGCCTATTCAGATGAAAGACTTGCCCCAAGCCATTGGAGGTCTCATTTCAATAGGTATAGGTTCGTGCAGAAGAATTGGAAGAATGGCTACTATGTTCTCTATTCGCTTTGTTTAAACCCCATTCACATGCATGATCATTGGATAGTCGAACATGCTGGAAGACAGCTGGTTATATACAGTATTTATGGGAAAATGAAAAGAATATGCTCAGTGAATGTTGCTTCTCCAGACTCGAAAATAGATACTATCATATCCAAGGATAGTTACTTAATATACACTCAGGGCCGAACTGTAGTCTGCCTCAAAAGGGTAAACGAAATTTATAAGGAAGTGATCAATGTGTCTTTAGAGGTTGGTTACTGCATCCAAACTAGAAATAACTGTGTCAAATCACCATTTACAATTAGAGTTTCTGACAAGTTCATCTTGATTCAAGACCCTTTGAACCCGTGTACACTTAGCTTCTACGAAACTAATGACAGTTCGGTCAAAAGGTACATAGATCTCCACAGAGCTCTTGGTAACCAAAGTCTCTACTGCACGGCTGTCGAAGTTTTAGGGGATAGTGTCTTTCTTGGCTATAGAATGGGCAATGGGTCATACATAGCTCATTACGATTATAGCAAAGATGTTTGGGATAAGAAAGAACAAGTTTTAGAAAGTAGAGTTGTCGAACTGTATGTTTCGCAGAAGTTTGTATGTGCAAAACTGCACTCTGAAACCAATTTGAGCAACCTCTATGTTTGGGTTAGAGCGCTACGTTTTAAAGTTGGGGAATATTGTGCCAGCAAGCATGTCCCAGTTTTATTATCCAAGGATGACGTTTTGATATACTATTTTAGAGACGAGATAATTATTAGAAAACTTGGTGAATCGCTTGAGATGAGCTTCTCCGTCAGCCATTCCATCATTAACTTTAGCAGGGTTTGGGACAAGTACTTGGTTATTCAGGATGATAAGGGGGTATCTGTGTGGGACTATATGTCTGGCAATAAGATAGTAAGCCCTCTGCGTAGCATTTTCTACATCACTAACTGTGCTTCCGACACAAACATTCTCCTCAGGTGTGAAACTGACAGGTTTCTTGTTGTCAGTTTCTGGTAGCTCTTGAGCAACCAAGCGGAATAACTAACTTATAACAATGTTATCTTAAATATGTTGGTTTGTTTTTTGTTTTGTTTTGGTATTGTTTTTATGATTCATTTTGAATTGACTCACTGAACGGTATTAAAGCACTGTTCTGTTAATATAAAACTGTACTATATTTTGACTGTGATGAAGAATGAAAAACAAAATGTTCTATTTATTGATAGATGGTTTACCATTAGGCTTACGAGTGTGCAACCAGTCCACACTATAATACATTTTACTTGCATGCAGCAGTTTCCAATCAAAGTCTGCATTACTATTTTAATTTCGACTACTACTTATTGTATGTAAATTTGTATGATAATAGCACTAACTTGTGTGATATAATCGTATATTAGTTTTCTCGATACATGAATATTTTATATTTTCAGATCCATCCAGTTATAATTTTCATAATTTTGTCAAAACTAAAATATAATGATTGTGATATTAGTTATAAATTATGTACAATTTACTTTCTTATAAATTGTTAGTTGGATATTGAGAAGATGCTTTAAATTTTCTTGATTTGTAACGGAACTGTCTGTTATGCCATATTATTAATTTTAATTGCTGAATTGAATCATGTTTGAAAGTGATATCATTCTCCGAATTCATTTAATTGATAACTGATCTCCTCTTTATGACAATTATGAAGAGGAACGAGTTTAAATTGTTTTTAAGTCAGTATTACGGCAGGCATGTGATCTATTCTATTATTAATAAATAATCAGACAGTTTTTTTTTATGTCGTGACCTTTTTGGTGGGTGTAATCATAAGCACTGTAATTGTTCTAGTCTATATTGACAGAATATTGATAAATGAAGTAACATGATATCTATATATGGCTGATTTGGGATACAAAAATACTATCTTCATATCTATTAATGATACTTTTTTAATAATAATTTTAAAGTGTATAAATATTGTGTTGCTTTATGTAATAGACTGTGATATTATAAATTATTAGGACTAAAAACTGTCTTGAAAATTTATTGGGTTAAAAAAAAAATAAACTATATTGCTCCTCCAAGAAGTGGCATCATCGAATGATCTGTGTTAAAATATAAATATGTTCCAGATAATTTTATAATAAAACTAATTAAGAAGTACAGGCTATGAATAATTTCAACTTAATAATTAACCAATTAATTTACTTTGGTAATTGAATCAAACTTTCATTTTTATTCATTAAGTAGATTTTGTTCTGAAATTTATGAGTGAAAAAATAAATAAATAATTACATTATATGGTATTAGTAATAATAACAGAATCAGTCAATTTAATGTTAATGTGTAAGCTATAATAAAAAAAATCTATAAAATTGTAATAAATATATATAAAAATTTTTTAGCTATTTTGTCTATTTGTTGAATATATTTTAGTATTGATATATTTTATAAATGTGATAATGCCTATATCTTCTGGTCAGTAGTTATGCAAATGGTTTCTCTTTCACAAAAGTGGAAGAGATGATGTTTACTTAAAATTACATGTTGTTAATATAAAATTTTATTATATGGTTTTAAATACAATTAATTCCTAGAACTATTTGTGTGTTTTTTGTAATCCTGCTTTGTTTCATTTAAATGAAATTGAACTAATTAAATATTGTTGACAATTCACATTCTATAAGTATTTTAAAAATTACAGCTAGTCGATTTCCCAACAACTACCGCTGACATATTGGTGGTTTATTTTTCACTTGCCTCCAGATGCATGTGATTTTGAGAAAAAACTATGCTATCATATATTTGTATGAAAAGAACATAATTTATAGGTTAAAACATATGAATGGTAAATGAATGAGGGATAGTTGGTCTCCCTATGACCAGTCACTCTATTGACCATACATGTCTAAGACAATTACACTTACACTCCAGATTTAGGGAGACAGAGAGTCACCCAAGATGAAAGGGGCAGGGTCAGCCTGCATGTTCAGCAGAAAGCTACAAGTGAAGGTACACCCGGCACCTGGCTTTGCGAAACCAGAGCTTCATCAAATAAAAAGTTTCGTATGCCAAATCCGAAATGTTTCCGTTTCCAGCAGGACTGTAAGAAGAAGGCTTAATGAAGATAACCTTAGGGCTCGACATCCTGCCCTTGGACCTCTCCTTACCATACCTCACAAATTGGGCAGGCTTCAGTTTGCACATGAACATGTGAATTAGATTTTGGAAAACTGGAGGAGAGTTCTCTTTACAGATGAGGGAACAGTTGGTCTCAGTATTTAGAAAGCCATAATTTTACATGGAGTTGGCCAGAAGAGAGATACGCGTCATGCAGTATGGTTGGTTTCCCTGGAGTATTTCATGGTGCCTCACGAATGTTCTGGGCTGTCATTTCCTCCTGTCGAATTTTTGGCATTACCGCAGGTAACTGTCAGATTCTAAGCCATTACAAAATTAGATTGACAAGATATAATTGTTTTGTTCCAAGGAAGTTTAAAGTTTTTATCATTGCTAAACGACTTCATCTGTTTCATATCAGATGATAAAAAAACAAAAACAATATTTAAGATGATCTGATTGAGTAGCCCATGATATACCCTACCATACATACCCTATAATATTATATGACATTCCCAAAAAGAAAAAAAAAGCTTTGTTTCAGAACAAATATAGGGTATTGAGGTTTCCACCACTCCATTTTCTATTTATTAGGAATTGTGATTGGCTACTAAATAGACAAACTATTATGTAATTGCAGTGATAAATAGCATGCAGGAACAAGCTAGGATACTGCCTCTAAAAATAGGGGTCTATGAGTTTTATCTAGTCGATAGAGGAATTTTGGTTGTGTACAGATGTAATTAACGGGTACTGGCTGGCCCACTTAAATAGTTGCATAAGACATAAATAAATTGAGTGATGTAAATAAATAAAGTGAGAATGTTCTTAAAAAATATCTGAAATTTATTATGAGCATATTACTTACAGTTTGTCATGAAGAAAAATGAATATAAAACCTTTAGTCTAACGTGTGAGAGAGGCTGCACTGTGAACACAATTCCTGAAGGGTGTGTCTGTTTATCCTGAATAACTGACGATCTGTTAAAGGAATGTAGTGTCTGTTTTTTTTTTTGATTTTTTTTTTTTTTTTTAGGAAACTAACATTATAGCGATGGATAATTATTGTGAGTAATTTACATTGTTCTGAAATTAATTCAGTACTTTGATTGAGAGTTGGATATTTCTATTCATATGGCACTGGCCTCCTCGATTTCTCATCCTGCTGTTATTATAGATGGTGCCTTTGAAGCTGCATCTAGTCTCTGAGAGATATTGTTCGATCAGTTTACGAATAATTTCCAGGGAATATTTTGTCTAATCTATTTCTCAGTGCAACTAGCAATTTCGGAGAGGATAAACAATTTGGTTATTCGCTAATTCTAATTAGAATCTTAGGATTTCATTATAACTTTTATTTAATTGTTATTACGCGAATGACAACTGTGATAACTGTCGCAAATATACATTAAAAAAAAACTTTGAAAATTGAATTTTAACATTATTTGCCTTTCATTAAAAAATATGTAATCTATATGAGTTTATAGTTAACAGTGCATTCAGATTTGATGTGATATCAGCTTAGGTTAATGAAAGAAGTATGTTAGATTTTAATCAAATTTATTTATGGACGATATCATTTGTGTCAGGTCATCAAATGAAATGGTTAGAAAATGGAAAGTGTCAAGTTTCCCAATATGTGTGAAACCGTTAATATTTTACTTCCAGCTTCAAACCATCTCTCATCATCTTATACAAGTGCCTGAAAGAGACATGCATACTATGTCTAAACATCTATAAAGAAATTTGATGAAAATCTAGAAGATTTCTTTCATCGACCTAAGCTCCCAACAAATACCTTTTTATACCTTGTTTTTTTACACAAATTTTGATCTAAATTATATTATGGTATGTTTTACATATATTTATTATTATCCTGATAATGAACATATATAATATGTAAAAGTATGTGAGTTTCCTAAAAACTTCTAAACCATTAAAGATATTCTGCCTAATATTTGGCAGTAATAATAATAATAATAATAATAAGATATTACATGAAATAGTGCGGGCATTCTCATTTCAAAATTTTATCCCTTCATTTCAATTTCTGTTTATTCTGAGATTTTTGAAATCTTTTGGGACTATTGCAACTTACAACAACAATTATTCTATCAAATAATATTTATATTTCAAATATTTCTCTTACAATAATACTGTTTGTTACTCTTAATAATGTCAAAACAGACTGTATTGTTGGCTGGACTATTTTTTTTATGTTGTGAATGAGTAAAATAATAAATTTTCTATTGTGTCATTTCACATTCTGTAAAGAATCATTTAATAGCAATGAAAATGACAAATGTATATTGAACAAAATAATGAGTTTTTCAATCCCCTCCAGGACTTGTTTATTATTTATTATATATATATATATTTATTAATTTTTATGTTTAAGATTATCTATTATAAGTACATATTTTATAAACTGAAATGTATTGTTTAAATAAATTTAAACTAAAAAGAGAAGTAGGAAATGAAACTTATGGGAGCCATAATTTCTGAAATACTTCATTTCAGTTTTTAAATCATCTTTCGCTTAAAATGTTGTTATAAACCCTATTTTACTTTTTGTGCCCTTTTAAATCTTTTTCTGTTTTTTTAAAAATAAAGTGAATAACTTTTTGTACCCCTGATGTAGCCAGTTTAATATGAGGTTGCCCTGCAAATTCACTCCGTCACTCTTCCCACCATTGTATCTTCTACTCAGCATTTTGTTCTGATTCCCAATTCTAAGGGCATTCTGTTGCACAATCTGATACATCAATTGAGGGCACCCCCACCACATAAACTGTTTCTTGTACATCTGGCTATTGGTGGGATTATCATTATTTGTATTTTGTAGTTTTATCGATAGTTTTTTATAGAGCATTTAGCGTTTTAACATTGGATGACAATTAGATCTTCTTGGAGTAATGTGTAGTACTTCGTCAATGACCGTCCTGCAGAGCGGACAGCATCCGTTGCCCTTGTCCTTCCACGCATTGGAACATTGATAGCACATGCAGGCATGTCCACACAGCAGCAGGATTGAGTCCACCTCCCGCTGGAAGCAAATGGTACATTCTGATGAGGGCTCCTGTTCCGGTCCTGGTGTACTGCTGCTGCTGGCCTCAGGCTCTGCTTCTTGTCTTCCTACCTGTAGTATTTAAATTTTAATAGTCAATCCAAAAGTCAGTACCCGAATCATTTTTTTTTTTACACTAGTTACATGAATTAAATTTTAGTTTCTGAAATACATTGTAATGTTATTTTATACAGTAATTTTTAATTAAAATAGATTGAATTTTACATCAAATTCAATCCAGAGTCAAAAACCTTTTTTAGTTAATTTTAATGTGAATAGAATAAGGCTCATAAGTCATCACGGTCTATTCACAATATCCAGGGGAAATTCCAATTCAGTTAACAGGCAAAGAGCAGTTTCAAGAGATAGGGTAGGCTTGCCTTCATCGATGGTGCTGCGGACAAGTAAAGAAAGAACTGTACTGTAAATAATTCACTGGGCATTTGGAGCATTACACATTTATAGTATTCCATGAACCACTCATCTATTCCACATAGTTCTTTTATAAGAACCAGGTACTACAACTAGAAGATTGTAAAATATGAAAGTTAAACTGCTTTTAATGTATTCAATTTAGTTATTATTGTAATTTTAGTAAATATAAATATTTGGGAAATACACAGATTGTAACCCTGAATTATAAATATTAAATTCCTAAATTAAAATAAAATGTCACTGGCTGGTTATGGAATATTGCGGGTAGTGATAATCGTTAGGTCAATTTGTGGTGGATAGAAAAGCTGTTTAATTCTATTTACTATATGATTGTGACTGTAATTAACAAATATATATATGTAATTTTTTTATATTCCCTTTAATTATTGGTTAACTGTATTATAATATTAAAATAGTCTTTTAAAAGGGAATTAAATATTCATTATCAGTATTACAATTAACAATAAATGAAAATTTATCATGGAAAAAATCAGAACTCCAGATTTTAAACACCTGAGCCATGACTTGATCAGTAAGTTTATAAGTTAACATTAGCATAATTGTAATAAATAAATTTAATTAGATCATAAAAATATGTTTTATAGTAGAGCATATCCCTTCGGACTTGTCAATTAGCTTCTCTGTTAGCTATTAGCTAAAGTTGCTTTGTACTCGCAAGTTAGATTGGTTAGTTTAGGCCATTAACTGTAATAAACATAAAAACCACCAAGTATGAAATGTTCATACATACATTAAGTTTTGTATCATCCATAGATAAAGCTATAGCCATTTCAAGCTCTATTCTTTCCATGTCTGTTAGAGAATGATCCTAAAGTGCATGAAGGCAGTAGTTAATAAATTTACTTTATAGCATCTTAAAGATAGTCTAAAAGCAGAACCTATAATATACAACTAATGAATGTGCATTACTTTATTTTGTTAGATCAATTAATTCCTCAAAAATTTAATTAGTACATGTTTTTTTTACATCTTATTGAATAGTATTATATTAATTAATGTAATAACTTCATGAAATAATCAACTACCTGCTTATGCTGTTCAATGGTAGGATTCATGAGTCTAAGTTGATTTTTAATTATATTTATGTTGTCCATAGCCTTTGAAAGTCTGAAATAATAAATATATATTTTCACTATTTTTACACACACTCTCTCATAATACATTTGTTACTTATCTGGCAATAAAAAAAGGCAAATCCTAGGAATCAACTATGACCCTTAATAATAACAGCAGGTAGACCCTGGCAAAGAACTATGATTTTTAGGAATAACCTAACCACCTTTGTAGGGTGGGGCCGGCTGACTCAGGATACCAGTGTTTAAGAGAGAGCTGGATCTCCTTAGTCTTACGTCTTTGTATCTTTAACAGTCAAGTTGGCCAACTTCCACGAGTCGGAGTGCTACAGAAAATAGAATGATACACTGAGGGAAGCCAGTATGGAAGGAAGAATGAATGAATAAATTCAGCCCATCACTCAACTGCGAAGAATATCCATGTCTTTATTGCTATATTGTCGGTAACTATTATTTTTAACGAAAATCTCAAACCATCTATGCAAACATGAAATATTTAAAATAGTAATGTTATGAACTAAAACTACTTTGAACATTGATAATATTAACTTAATCATTATTAAATAAACTGTTATTCTTTATGAATGTTCTGTTACCTTTTCTAGTAAGAAAGAACACATATATTTTAATCTAAAGCCTATCCTTTATTAAAATAGAATATATTTTAAAAATAATAAGAGCAAAAACTACTTAATTAAAGGTAATGTTGAGCATGTCCATTGGCAGAGGTATCATAAACCTAGCCAATACCCAGTTGGCCAGAAGAAAGATATGTAGTCCAATTTAGAATGAATAAAAATGCTTCTGAGAAGGCCTTCTATAGCCTGGTAGTTTTCTGCGCGAGCCAATGGGAGACCTACTATGTCAATGCCCCTAGGGAATTCTCACGATAGTGGGACCATAAACTTGTCCTGCCTCTTCCCTCCACTGACACATGTGATACTTTTATTTATTAAATTAATAAAAGTTAGTCGGGTATTTTCAGATCAGTGGGGAGGGTAGCTTCTTTTAGGGCAGCAGGAAGTTGAAGCAACACCAAATACTAACACTAATATATTCATTTTGTATTGTTTGGTGGTGGGTGGCTTCTCTTTTCTAGTCACAACATGTTTAAAACATGAGGGCTCTCTTCAACACTTAGCAGTGATCGGGAGTTCTTGCCTTGGTCAGTTTTCTCCCCTTGTGCCCTGAGCTCTCCTCCAGTAGCTTTACATAGCTGTCATTTAGCTGCAGGAGTAGCATGGAGGATCTTTCCTATCCTTGCTTCCTTCTCTATAGCCAGAAGGGTAACAATCCTACATGTGAATTGGGGGATCCCTTAGCTATGTGTTATATAATATTTCTATATCATATCGTATGAATGTTTTTTTCTAATTAATTGGATGAATGGAGTAATGTATTCATAAATATGGTATGAATGAGATCATTTATCACAATTATCTTTTACCTTATTAGGGCAGATTGTAATTTTTTACTATTAAAGATTTATATATATAAAAAAAAAAATACCATTCCTTAACTAATTAATATTACGATTAGTTTAAGGTTGATTTATATTGAGGAAATGTGCTTACAACATTTTCCCTTGACACACTTCACAGACCAATACTGTCTCATTCCCAAACTCAGGCAATGGAACAGTTTTAACAACACACTGAACGCAGAACACTTTTCCACAAGAGCTACAGTGGACCTGAAAATTCATTAAAGTAGTTAAATACATATTAAAAACATGTTTTTGTTCTAAGACCCAGACCTATAGGTAAAAACTAAAAGCTATTTAAGATATCAGATAGACAGCAGAAAAAAACTTAATGGTAAAATTACAAAAAGCTGTTTGCAGGAACAGTGGATACCAACCACTTGATATCTATTTGGTGTAGTACAGCTCAGTTAAGAGGGTGTGGCCAGCATTGTCTTCCAATTTTCTCGGGTCTGTGCTGCTGCCTTTCAGTTGTTGACACCAAGGAGGATTTTTACATCAGTGCTGATATTGCTATCAGAGTCAGCAACTGGGGAGAATCCCAAAATCTCCTCTGCTCAGTCGTGAAATCTTAACGTGATTCCCATCTAGAGTTGAGATTCATGTCCTGATCAATGTTTTTGATCGTTCAAGAAAACGACAGTGAAAGTGTCTATGGTGTAATTTTTCAGGTAATACACTTTCAGTCATCTTGGTAAGTCCAGGGATAAAACATGGCAAGAAGCTAAAGAGTAGTCAAAATGACGGTTGTTTCCTTTTTTGTATCAGTTCAGCTAATATTTGTAGAGCTTTTATTCACAAATCCTTTAAAAACAATTTTAATAAACTGCAGACAGGTTCAAGTGGCGCCTACCAAGTTAAAAAAAAAAAAATGTTATTTTTACTTAAAATTTCTATTATTGTTCTTGCTTCGTAGCCAACAGTTTCTAGCTGGCTTGTCCTGTTACCATGCAAACTTATCATTTGTTTACTATAAATTAAAATCCTCTAAAAAATAATTTTTTGTCAAGCCCTAAGGGAGAGGCTTAGACTTATTTTCAAACTCATATGGAACAATTGTATTTCCTCTGTCTGTCTATTCTATTATTTTTTACAATAATGGCAACAAAAATGATCTGATTGATTTGAAACTTTTAATGGTATATTCTACATCACCCTAGGTGTACACAAACCCCCACCTCTAGATATTATTCCTTCACATCTTAAAACATTTATTTTGTTTAGATGTATTTAAAAAAAGCAAATTTAGCTCATAATTAATTTAAAAATAAACAAACTAGTAATTAAAAAATAAATCTTTGATCCAATTTTCTAAAATCTTTATTGATCCAAATTACTAAAATCTTTATTTTTACATTGACCTTTAGTTAAAGAAATTTTGTATTTAATTTAAATATCTGTACCTGCAGAACTCAATAATAACCTTTTTTTGCCTTAAAAATGCTAATTACAAATATTGTGTTCACCTCTCTTTCTATTGGTGAAAATACAATTTGACATCTCAAGCAGTATCTGAGGTTTTTTCTTGTTGAGGACTCCTCAGTATTCCCCTCAACCTCTGAAGGAAATTCATAGCCTTCTTCTTCTAGATTTTTAACTGCTTCCTAAAATCAATTGATTCATTTCATTAAGGGCTTTGAAGATACTAGTTTGGTTATTAAGATGTCTTGGAAAGTTTAAAAACCCTAGATTTGAAATTTATGGCATACATTTCTATATAATTAAAACTCTGCCATTACAAGTCATTAGACTACAACTTCAAAGGGGATTTAAGAGAATTACATATATATCTGAGGTAACACAAAAAGATCAATTTCTACAATACAAACGTGACACAAACTCCAGTTAACAGCAGTGATCTGCAATAAGAGTCTTAGCTCTGGCACATTGCTACTGTAGCTTACTTGATCATCTAAACGAAACCTGATTGAAAATTTGTGGGAGAAGTGGCGGAACTGGATGTAGAACTTACGACATCTGCTGGAATCCTCCAGGACGAATGTTATAGGATAGAACAGAAGGCCATTGGCAACTTCATTCTGAACATATCACAGAGTTGTTGGGCAATCATTAACGATAAATAGAGTTTTTAGCTGGTTTTTCAGAAAACAACAAAAATGTTGAAATACATGAATATAAAAAACAGTTTTGTAAATCTATGTTAAAAGGTAATAAAAAGTTACCAATTTTCAATAATATAAAAAAGTAATTTATTAAAATTGTATGTAAAGCAAAATGCGTGGTTTAGTGTGTTCAATAGCTCTAGTTTTCATCTTCCTAGGTTCTTCCCACCTATGCTGCATATTGTGAGTGAAAAAATAAATGTTTTATCTGTGAGTATACACCTTGGAAAATTGACATTTTCTGTTTATTAATGGAGGAGAAAGTGTTTTTTAACTATTGGAATTAGCCATTGTCAATACAATTTATTTGTTCACAAGATTTGTTAAAATATTGAATATATTCATTAAAAATAATTAAAATGTAAAAAATAATGTAATATTTTACAATAAAAGGAAGTTTGTTTTTTTTAAATAAAAGGTTTATTTAATGTTTCATCTTTAAGATTATTTTGATACACGTATTTATGATGTTCTGATGACGTAGTTATGATGGAAATATTGACACATGGTCTTTTGAGTTACCATTTTATTATTTTAATTACTTTTATTAATTTCTTGAATAAAATTGTTGAATAATGTAGAAAAGCCAAGTAGCAAACTGAAAGGATTTTATTGTTTCATTTGTTTGTTCAAACAAAAATCTACTTGTTTTTAAGGCCCATGCCTGTCTATTTGTTGTGGTTATTATGAGTCTGTTTGAACTAGTCTCTTGACATTTTACATTGAGGTTTGATGACCCAATGAGGTGAAAAATACTGCAAATCCATGAAACACAATTAAATGCCATTAATTAACTAAATAATAATTTTTCCGCCTTTCTACAGTATGGTCTTCCATATTATGGATAGACAGAAGATTTATTTAATTATACCCTTCCACAATCAACACTAATCATTCAACATTAATTAATTAACTATTTACTTTGTTATTAAAAAGATAAATTTACTTGGTTATTAAAAACAAATATTTTTCTGTTTCTATCATATTGTGTAAGGTATCAAATTAAAGATCTTTTGATTGATAATATATAATATGTGCTAAGACTTTAGTTGACCTTAATTTCAAAAGTCATTAAAACTGTGTTTGCAAATTTTTTGCAGCTATAAAGAAACCCTTATTCTAGTAACTCTGCACTTTCACTAGGCGAGTGGCCCTTCTTTCTTAAATGTAAGTACAATAAATATTACCAGCTAGTTACTAATTCTGCAAAAACTTAAAGCCACACTTTTAAATTATATTTTCAGCCAAATTTTAAAGATTCATAAATTTACCTGTACTGGAGAATAAGAGGGAATGTTCCGGAATGAATTGGCCCAAGCCAGAATGAGCCTCAAAAGAGCTATTTTTATCTCAATATACTTCGTTTTTTTTATTACAGCCTTTAACTGTTCCATATAACTTACTGTAGCAATTTCATTTTGCATCAAGCTGCCACAGTATTTCACGCAGTAATCTAGTACCTAAAAGGAAAAACTGTTTACCTTAAAGTGAGGGAAGCATTTTATTTCTTGTTTCATTAGTAAAATAATAAAATGAACAATAGTGCATTCTAATTATAAATCATTCCCTTTACACATTACCTTGAGTGACAGCAGTACAACAGTGGGGTTGGTATCTTTGATTTTTATCGTTATTAAACTCAAAGCAAAATCAGGTCTGCAAATAAAAAAAAAGAACTATTAGAACCTAATATCAAAGAAAAAACCATAAAATCAAAGGAAAAAACTTAAAATGATTTTCACTTTATATCTCCTTGGCATATCAAGTTAACGATATGCAGTTTTTCTTTTAGTCTAGTTGAAAGTCCATCGGCTCTTGTAGCTACATCTATAAACATAAATAAATTGCAACTCACTGCAATGGTTGTGAAAACTTTGTATGGCAGAAGGTGGCATTAGGCCGCATTAAAAAACATCAAATTCAATCCTCTTTCAAAATGTATACTATTTCATAAAATCCATCTGTTATCAACTAATTAAAAAATGGATAAGTCTTAAATGTGATACAATTGTATTATACAAAAGAAGATTTTTCAAAAGCTTGAACTAATACAGGTATGAGCGCTTTTAATTTACATTCATATATATTTATGACATTTAGTTTTCAATCATATTAATAACTTTTAGTGTGCTTTTATCATGTTTGCCTTCTAACTGTATTTATTAAATTGTATAGTATTTATTTCAAAATTTAGACAGTTTTCAAGCAATTTGAAACTTTAAATATAATTCATTGAATATTGTAACAATATTTTATATAGAATACAATTCCTTCTATGACCCAGCTAAACCAGATAGCTTTTTTATATGAATCAGGAATGACAATTAAAAGATTATATGTAAATTATGTAAGTTAAACTACATTAACTGGATTTTAACAAATTATTTTTCTTAAGTAGTCGAATCATTTAGTTTAAAAAAAAACTTGAATAATTAATGAATTATTTAAAAATTAAACTAAAACAGTATTTGCAGGTTTTGCTTATTAATTTTTAAAAAATATAAACTTCTTATAAAAAATGAGCAAGTAAAATTTTCAAATATTATTGGTCGGTAAAAGTTTAGTTAATGCTGTTTAATTGTGGGGTTTTGTAGCCTGATAATTACATGCTTGCTTTGTCAAAAGTACTGGATGTTAAATAAAGAACATTTTGTGGGGCTAGAAAAATATTAATTCCTAAAAGTCATCTGCGCCAGATTACTTGGATAAATGGTTGGTTGTTATTGCCTGCATTAAATAAATTAATTTTTGCAATTTTTTATTTTGGTGTTCATATTGCACATCATGAAAAAAATATGTCGATTTTAAATGACAATTTGGAGTCATTGCAAATACTGCATACACAAACATAAAAGTTTCCAACCACTGGCTTAGATGTACTCAGATAAAGCAATGTACTAAACTATTGATTTTATTTACAGGCTACACACAGCATTATATTGTTTAAATACTGTCATCAGGAGTTGCCCACTTCTGATTTATAAAGCTCCCAGTCAAAAAACAATTCAGTGCCCCTCCAGATATTCAAACCATAAACCTTCATATTGGAAAGCATTTCACCTATTACAATATACAGCTACCGAGTTAGTTTTCAAGGTTAGTAAAGCATATAGTTACCTGATTCATGTAAAATCAAAGTTCTGGCAAATAAAAATAATTTTAAAAAAATTATACAATTCTGAGAGATCTTACAGAGTGCTGTTGAAGTTAAGTATTGTTTAAGAATGTACCATTTCTGTACCTGGTTTGGAATAAAACTTACCCAATAATTTGAGAAATGCAACCTTTTTGTTCATAGACATTTTATATGTTATGAAATAAAAAAATATCGCTAATTTTACTGTACTGTTATTACTTACAGAGGGATTAATCACTCTGCTTGAGTTTTATCTGATTAGATATGTGTAACTTTTATGAGTAATCTATGAGATGATTTGATATCTCTCTGTTTAATAATATTTCTTTGTAATTATTTTTTCTTTCAGTTTTGAAGCTTTTGTTCACATTGACTATGGTTCACCTCGAGTGCTTGATTTATGTTCTTGTAATTTTAAGTCCCCTGTTTGACATGGAAGTTACACTTGGTGGGTCGACAACATGAAAAATACTGCCAACTCTGTAAAAAATAATAAAGACTTTATTAATTAAGTGATTACATGTAAATTTAAAAAAACAATCCATGATGATAACCTACAACCAAATTAATCAATATTTTAAGCCAAAAAATGATTAAAGTTAATTTTATGTATTAATTTGCATTCAAGGATAAAATAATTTTAAATTTTAAGAGTAAACTGAATGAATAAATCTGAATTGAGAAATTGATTGTCATTTGGTTGTCACCTCATATTTTGGAAGAGAGCAATACATAATTAAGAATTATCCACATTAAATTTAGTAGAATTAAATCAACAACAAAATTTCATACTCTTTTAAGTAAAAATATTTTTGGATGCATTCAAATTGTTACTTTACCTAAATATTTAGGTTTGCGTATTAGATGGGATTTCCAAAAGACACAGAAGAGAACCAGAAAATCCCTGTGAAGTAATAAGATCCGTCTATTATAATAAAAAAGTATTTGTTGTTCCTCATTTGTTGAAATATAAACGTTGGGTTTATTTCAATAAAACACATAAAATTTCAGTACAATATATTATATATTAAGCCGAATCAATGGTAATATCCATTTATTAAGATTTAGATCATTGCTGTAAAAAAAATTGTTGATCTCATTTTTTTTATAAAATATTTGTGCAATAAGTGGGTTTTGGTCAGTGATTTCATCAAACTGTTAAGAAGTTGTACAGTTAGTATTAATCAGCATTCTTTAAATAAATGTTTAACAGTTAGTGCTGCATCATTTGGTTAATTCTTGTTTTGTTAAGAGATGTATATACATCGGTCAATTTGTCCTATTCTAAGTCCAATTAGTACAATTCCTTAGCATCAGGTATTCCTAAATTGGGTCTAATGCTCTACAGTGATTTTATTTCTCTTAGTTTGAGTAGCAGTCACTTTGCCAATTTAATAATATTTTTTGTTGTATTATTCTGTATGTGTCTATTGTTGTCATGTCAGTTGATTCTGACTTAATCTCTTAAGTCTGAACTACTGATTAACTGTTTTAACCTAAAATTTAAAATATTTATGTTTTAAGTTTGTATATTTTAATTATTCCTTTTATTTCACTTATGTGGTATAAAGGTTATTCTTTTTCACTAAAAGTTGTACTAGCTCATTTATTAAGAGTAAAAGTACAATTATAAAAAGTTCTTAAAGAATAATTGATTATTTTATAATTTTTAATGTAATATGATCTCAGGGTATTATTTGTTCTATTGCATAATTTATAATATTTCATATTAATATAGTTGGCTATAGCAATTTATATATAATTTAAATAGGTACTTAATACAAAAAATTATAGATATATTAACTTGGTATGTGTTTCATTGCTGGGGAATGGGTTGATCAACAATTCCTTCACTTCTGCGCTGTCCTTTACATCTTGGATTCTCATGAGCAATGGTTGGTTTCACTATCAATTACTTGCTATGCAAGTATGGGGACTAATGATTGTGGTACCGCAGGAAATCTGTCCCGAAGAAAGGACAAGGCAGGGTCAGTCAACGACGGCTGCGATAGTGAAGTCTCAACTGACAGTTCTGCGAAAGTCTGAGTCTACAAGTGACCTCTTTCCATGGGTTGTTATGGTGGAATCTTTCGCAGGGTGCAGGATGTGGTTGATAGCTTCCTGGTTTTACTTTACTAGAGGGACAACGGAGAGGCTGCTTCCCAGGGATGTGTCTGTTTTCCATTTAGGCGGTTGCTAGAAGCTTCTTGTCAAGCATATTTTGGTGAGGAAATCATGTGGCAGAACAAGCAATATTTGCAGTACTCAAGTTATTCTACTTCAGAGATTAATATACTTAATCAATACTCATGTAAGCTATTTATCTCATTATTTATTATTATTTTTCTTGTGGTCAATTACTTTTATGTTTACTGATTTTTTATTTTTCTTTGCCATTATTCCAATTTTGAAATTATTCATAAAGTAAAGTTTCTTTTTATTTGTTATATTTTTTTCTCCTTTTTGAGAATGGGGTTTTAAAGTACAAGAAAATTTTACCCGGGGGAGTGTATGTAGGTTGGGGTCCTTGGGTTCTCGAGTGCAGATATTCGGTGCTTTGGATGGCACTTCAGATCTCACAGAGTAAATTTGGCACCGAGGACTTGGGGGGGATTTGTGATGATACATGAAATGTTGTTAAGCATCATGGTTTTTACCCACATCCTCCAATCAGTCCTTGTATCCATAATTGAAAATACATGTCTTGGCTATCAGGCAGTTGGGATTGGGGTGCAAGCCTTAGGGGTGCCCGAGGCTTTGTTCTTGCTTGCATGCACACTTTGGGACATTTAGTCATTGTGTTTAATAGTACCCCAAAACACGTTAACAAATTTCTTTCTAAGCAATGTTAAGTAATAATAAAAGTAAAATTAATTAACAAATCATAAAACCAAAATTAAGAAAATGATCATTTATATATGGGCGCACACCAAATTCACTTTTAAAACCACCTTTATGTTAATTCTAATGATTAGATATAATAAAGAAGCAGAATTTTCTTCTCACGCAGGGGTTGTAAATGCACATTGTACGCAGTTAAAGAAATTTCATATGCATAATTATGACAACATGAAAAATTTAAATAGAGAAAAAAGTCTGGTTTATTTCAGTAATATACACAGGGGCATCCTTTATCCTTCCGGAGAAGTTGTGGTAGTTGATGTAGCATCTGAATTGTGATTATTAATCCAAAGCATGCACAGCAGTAGAGATATGAATTGTCTTTATTATTTTGCTATTGTAGTAACCGCACAAAACTAGCCATATATCACTCATAATAGACAACACTAGTAAATGAGGTGTAAAACTTGCCCACTCCAGATGAACGTATTTTACATCAGTACATGCCAAAATTTTCTGATGGAGTGACCAGATAGAATTTTTGGCTTCAAAAGGTCCTGCTACCCTGGGCTACTGAGCGTGGGATGGCTTAAGTTGATTCAAAATAGCCAAGGAACATAAGATTGAATAACCCAGTTTTAGAACAAATCGTTGGAAGGAAAGAGTTTTGCTGCACACCATCTCGAACGAGAAAATTTAGATTCATACTTAGCATAAGTCACTCAAACTATTGTATAGTGTGAGGTGAAGAAGAAAATTATTAATTTTTTTTTTTAATGGTACCATCTATATGGTGAGATAGTCTCTGTCTCATTTTAATATTTCTAATTCCCTTCGAACTGAAGAGAAATTCTTAAAAATTTTTCTGAGCCCCGTTTAGTTCAATCAATAAGGGATTTGCTGAAAAAAATTCATTTAAGTTTTTTTTTGAACGGTCCTATTGTTTTTTGCTAACTCACTTTTATTTTTCAGAAAACGCTAAAATATTTAACTTTTTTCATTTTTTTTTTGTTTTATCTCAAAAACTATTGACTTTATGACAAAAAAAATGATATGAAAAATTAAATAAGAAAATTTCCTACAAATTTAATGCCTACACACTTTTTCTGAATTTGAATGAATTGATCATCCGGACCGAGGATATGACGACCAACAGCCTGGCCCATCTGATTTCTAATGGCCTCGCCTTGAATTATAATTACTTTGAAACTTAAATAATACTTATAATTATTTAAATAAACAATATTTGTCAGCAACACTCTGTTCATTTAAAAAAAAATCAAAAATTTAGCCAACAACCAAAGCTGAAATCACCTTTTGATCAGATTTTTGCGATATTTCAACGCCTCAACCGGGTGACTGACGAAAAAACGTGTAGATATTAAATTTGAAGGAAGTTGTCTTGTCTTTAATTTGTTTATAGATTGTTTTGTCGTAAAGTTAATAGTTTTCGAGATAGAACTAAAAAAGTACGATTTTTTGCGTTTTCTGAAAAACGCAGACTAGATACGAGGTAGCAAAATCAAGAATCTAACTCAGCACCCCAAAGAACACATAGGACCGTTCAGAAAAAACTTATATTATAATATATTCGAGTATAAGATTTTTTTATGAGATCGCCTTTTTTGAACCCGTGTTGACTGACTGGACTATCTCTGCAACCTTCCGGGTCAAATTCAGGTCAAGTTCGTATTCCAGGACCTTCTGTCATGACCTGTGACTCTAAAAACTAATTTTTATCAACCAAAACATTTTTTTTTGTGTGTGTTTTAGACTCTATGTGAATTTTTTCGGTTTAAATTGACCTTACGACTTCAGAGAATCATTGAACTCAATAAATAGCTTAGATCAGATCGTGGAAATTTTTGATGAGGTGTTTAAATAATGGTATCTGTTTTTGAATATATTTAATTAATCATTGGACATTTTCTTGTGTATATTTCCTTTAATATTTTTTGTGTCTGTATATAATCATGAATACTGTGAACCTATCAGAAGATTATTCAGAGCTGCTTTATTCTCCCACAAGGTCATTTGTGTGTCGGTGGTAAGTCTTCTATAATATTATATGTATGTTTAAAGCTTCAATTATATGATCAGTAACCTTGATTTTTTTTTTAGTCATCAGGAAACCAATAGTATTGAAAATACCTGTATTACATTCTTCATTGGTGGTCTTCTAGAGGGACTGTAACTATTAAAATGGTCTGCGGTGAATATAAGAAACTCATAATTTGTATATTTATTATTTGTATCTTAATTATTTTTGTTTATATTGTGCCTATAATTTACTATTTCGTTAATAAAGCCATTTTTAGTAAAAACATTAATTTTTTTGTGTGTATGTATTACTGCTTTGTATGATACCAAATTCGTGAACTTAAGAACTATCCTAGAGCCGTGAATAGTCATGGGTTTAAATCTCTTCTTTAACAATAAATTAGACAAATAATGGCTTACTCGTTCAGAACAAGTAATTAAAAAGGTTACTGGTGGTAATTACTGACAACTAAAAAGGTTACTGGCGGTAATTACTGACAACTAAAACGGGCATTTCACTAAAATTACTCAAAATGGTTTGACTTATGTATGCCGCCGGTTTTTCATGAAAACTTCAAACAGAAATAACCAAAAGAAGGAATAACACTTTACTAAAACTAAACACTTTAACCTTCCCAAATGATATTTTATTTCCTACATATACCATCTAAGGGATGTAGAAATTGTACGTTTGTTAATATATATTGTTAAGTTGTTTTTAGGGTATTCACATTGTTTTATGATTTTAATAAAGTAATTAAAAAATATATTGTACCTGAAGATAGTTCTATTATCAATTATGTTTATTAGAATTAAGTTAATTTTAAGGAAGTGATTTTGAATAATGTGCATAGAAATAGTTTTTTTTTAGCCTCGCAAATATTCATGTTGAAAGGGTTAACTGAGCTGTGAAAACCAGGGATGACGAGGGGTGGGCTCTACATAATGTGTGGCTGCACCCACACACCTTCATTCGGGCCAAACGAGAAGATGATATTGTTGGAGCCATCACCTATGCGTCAGTTTGCCTCATGGCATCCAATAAGTTGAAGGTTACCGTCGCTTGTGAAGTTTTGTTATTTTGTGAAGATGAAATGATAAATAAATAAAAAAAACCAAACAATGGCTGATGAATAAATCAACTTCTTCACATATAAATTTACTGGACACATTGAAACAGCATGAGCCAGATGATTTCAAAAATTTCCTCAGAATGTGTGATAGTTTTTCAATGCTACTAGAATTACGGGAAAGATGCTAAGCGAATTGTTCCGACCTTTCCCCGCCACCTGAAGCTGCCCAGGACCCATCATCACGGTGTGGGTGTGAAACAGGATCACCTTTTTAGTTACATTCCTCAGGAAATCATCCCTAAAAAAACAAATATGAGCGTTAAAACAGTCATTGGATTTGACTTGATTAAGAAAACCAACCGTTCGCTGACAAAGCACCGGTGAAATCGTGGACAGCAAAGAAATGTTAATATGAGAAACCGATTTGGATAACAAGTTCTTTTCACTAATCTGAAATCATCGTTTTTTTTTTTTTTCTGTTCACCTAAAACTAATGTGTCGGTTTATATCGTTGCATCAAGATGAAGCTATTTCATATTCACTCAATGCGCGAGATGATTGGGCAAGTATTTTCTGTTCAATCGGTTCATCAGAATGGTGATTTGAACCTATCTTAACTTCGGTTCCTTAGGGAAAGGAATCCTTCCTCGACAGCGTATGAGATGTGCTCGGACCAAGACCTATCAACCAGGTCCTTTTAAATAGTTGAAAGATCACGAATTATCTCGTTTTTTTATTGTTTCTTCGTATTAAAAACATGAGAACCTTATGTTTTCATCCCCGCCTCTTGTCATTTCTGGAGATTTAAATCCTTTGTTTGATCTTGGCACATGAAGATTACATTTCGTTATTTTGGGAGATCGTTTACAGGATACTATAGGAAATATTTCATTTTTTATCCCACCTCTTTAAAAAATGTGTCCTTATCCATTATTAATTTAAAAAACAAATATTTTCCTATCATATTGGATAGAGTATCAAATTAAAGAACATGGCGTCCCGAGTGAATGTAATTTATAACAAACCGAATCTTGTGGCGGAATACGCGCACACCATAGTGCAGAGGTGCCGTATTTTGAAAATCTAGGCTCCTGAAAAAAAGAACCGATTTATATTAATTCAACAACAGATTCCTAATCAAAATAAAAAACTAAAGATTTCTTCAAAAATAAATGTTAAGGTTTTTTTTAAAACATAAATTTACTGACCTGCCATTTTGATTCGCACTCATTAATTATGATGAAATTCAGATTATTTCCAAAACATACCTGACTTTTATCATGAAGATGAAAATGAATTTTGAAAATCCTCTCAACGTCATTTAGTTAACTGGAAATTTTGTCCAATGACACTTTTGACGTAGCTCTACTTTAGAGCAGGTGTTTCACCTGCACATCACAACCTGAACATCTTGAAGAAAGAATAGTTTCTCCCCATACCTTAGGTAAAATTAAATAAATGAACAAATATAACACAGACCGACAGAAGACGGCTTAGATGTAGATCCTCTCCCTTCAGGCTCAGTAACTACAATAAGATTACATTTTTTCTTATCTTTCTGAATTTGCAAGTCCTCTCCACTAGTTTTTTAAATTTCATTCCTCCATGCTGTATCCGAGGCAGTACGATATAGGCTTCCAGCTCGACAAAAAGCTGACATGGAACCCACACACGAGTCTAAAAAGACGCTTTGGACAACTGTACTTCCATGGACATCATCCCATCTCTCCAATAGAAAATAAATTACTAATTTACAAAGTTAGACTTAAGCCAATCAGAAAATAGGGAATAAAGCTATGAGGGACAGCAAAAAAGTCGAACATCAAGCGTATCCAATCCTTTCAATCAAAAGAACTGATAACAATAGTCAATGTCCCTAATTACATCAGCAATAAAACCCTTCATAACGTTCTGAATATACCCTACATTCTTGAACTCATCCCTTCTAAGTTCATGAAATTCCATAGTAAGCTATCCAACCACCCTAATCCCCTAGCAAAGACATTACACTGCGCCACACATCCCAACAATCCACCTCGGAGACTAAAGGACTCGTGACCTGCTATAAATACGTGACAGGGGAGTCCTGGCAATAGCTCGTTTCTCCAATCATGTCCTGAGCGTGTGTGGCTCTTGGCCATTTCCACTGGCTCGTAACCGGTGACGCGGCTGACGGAGGAGCGTGGGGGACTTTCCAAGACTCCGCTTCCTCTTTAGCATGCGAGGGAGGTGACAACCATGTGGATTTGGGAGGTCTGTGGCTGTTCATAAATGCTGAGTGAATGATAACATTAAACACAATTACTTATTGCCGAATAAGGCAGATTGTAATTTTATCACAATAATGATTTGATAATGATAATCTTTGTGAATAAAAAAAAATCTATTTCTGTTTTTGAGAAAACATTGCCATCTCGTTTTCTTTCTCGTTCTTCGCTATTCCCTATATCCCTATATTTAATAATGGTAAGCATACATTGCTTGAAATTCTCTTATTACTTTGTTTCGTTACCTATCCCAAAATGAATGCTCATACCGGATCATAACGATTCTCAAGTCCGGGGAAAAACGTAAATTGCGTCATGAAGATGTTACTAAATCGAAATAAAACTCCTTGAATCCGATTTTTTTTCTTGCGAAGTAAGTTACGTTAAAAAAAAAATTACCATGGCCAATAGGAAGGTAGGTTGGAGGAAACGATTGGAAGATTCATTTTTCTATCAATTCCTAGGAAAATGTAATTGATCATCTGTACTGATTGCAGAGGCTTTGAAATTGGCGTTCCATCCACATCGTATAAAATTTTCCAATGACGAATGCAAACATAATTTGATTTTTTTCCATGCTAATAAGTTTGATCTAGTTGTAGAAAGACAAAAATTTTATTTTTAAAAAATTATGTTTTAATCTTTTATATTTTGACATATTCAAGTGAAGCTTATGAAGAGAGACGAACATTGGTGTTATTAAAAAGTTAAATTTAAAATTTACGTCGCCACTGAATAGAATACTACCTATGAATTTCAACAGGACGTTAATGAACCTATCCAGGACTTAAAGTAATAATTTCTTCCTTTGTATTAAATTCTTCAACGTCTTTGGAATTTTTCTTTATTCTAACATCTTTATTTCCAGTTCGCCTTGACATGGATAAAATAATAATAATAATGAAGCAATAACTCATGAGCCAATAATACTGAACATAATAGTGAATGGTCCCATTAAGAGGCACAATATAATTTTGTAATAATATCATTCATAACAAAAATTAAATAATGGGAATTCTTTTATTACGTTGTTTCACTACCTATCCCAAAGCAGATGCTCATACCCAGTCCTCAGTAACTCAGTACTCATGAAGATGTTACTTAATGGGAATAAAACTCCTTCAATCCATTTTTTTTGTTGCGAGGTAAGTAACGCTAAAAAAAAATTACCAAACTTACAGGAAGAAGGGCACCATGAGGCACCACATTGAGTTGCTACACTATACAAACGATAAAAGAATAATTAATAGCATGTAAAATATTGAAATAAAATGGGATTCCCTAATGTTGGATAATATTAATAACAAAGAAGAAATAGCAAACAAGCGTAGATGTAGCAGCCATGGTTAAATAGACAAAAAAATATACTAATGTGTTAGATGAGTTATATATCCCACATTGGGTGAGTAGCCAGCCATATGATTGACATATAGTTGTGTTTTAATTAGGTTTTTATAATTTTATGACTTTTTTTGATGGTTTTAATGGTTACTTGATAGTTTTTAGTTTTGTTTTTGGATTATAATTATTTACTGCGTACGTCTTGTGTGTTAGAATTTTAAGAATTTCTTGAAGTAGAATAGAAGGATAATTTCAATATAAGTAACCATCATTAGACTTTTTATTTTATTGTAGATGTCGGGGACGTCACTAGGGGGGTGCCTGGTCACCCTAGCCCTGGCGACAAGGGCGGATTGTTCGAGTTTATAACCTGGACAATCGTTTCATGATGGCGTTACTATCTGACTCCATTTTTGATAGGTATGTGCCCCGACAATGCGCTATGCTCAAGAGAAGAGGTACAGAGGTTTTTCACAAAGAATTAGTCAAGTTTTCAGAGTTCGAGCGGAAACCAAGCGTCAACGAGTAAAGGTCACGAGAGACTAATTAACAGGGCCAGGAGCCTGCCTTAAGTACCCTCTCTACTGGGGGGCTGCAAGGATGCTAGGCCTGCGGTTGGGGGTTGCCCACACATGTGGTGATGTCCCCACGGTCGACGCTTAATTACCCAACCCCTTGTCCCCTGGAGGGTAGAGGCCTGCAAAAGGGTTGTTTATGTTTATGACTGACAGCTGTTGACCCTTCTCGTGTGACTTGCTTGGCGCCCGTCTTTTATTGCTTAACACATTTACAATGATATATATTTGTTTATAATACATTTAGTTCATATTATTTACTTTTGCTTACAATATATATGCGATAGAGTATAGGGTGATTTCTCTTATGTAGCTAGCGGTCGCTACACAAGCTCCCACAAATTACCCTATACTCGGTAAAGTTTGACAGTTTTTTTATATTGAATTATATTGCATAATAAAAAATGTACATAATACAATCATATTTCTATCAATCTTTCTTAAATGCTCACTATTTACACTTTTATGTACATTGGAAATAATTTGTCGAACAATTAATACAAATAAATAATTAAATAGCTCTTTCACTAAAAATATTTTTATCTTTCACATGAATGACAATAAAAGAATCAACATCTTACTCGATAACGGACCAAGTTAGCTAATTAAAATGTAACAATACACTATGTTCAAAATAAAAGGGTAAAGAGGCTTCATAAAGAATAAGATTTGATCAGAGTTAGAACGGGGCGCGGCAGTAGCGAGGCGTCTGACCGTCTGCAAGGGGACTGCGAGACAAGGTGACTGCGCAGAGGTGTGGCCAAGAGAGTAGACCTACAGGGCCTAACTTCCGGGCTTAAGTACTGTTTCCCCTTCCTAGTGGAAGGTGGAGACGGCTGAACGGGGTATGTTTTATGATGTCACACCTACCGAGATACGTGATCGCTCGTCCCCTAAAGGACTGTTTATGGCATGGCTTTTAGATTTTATGACCGCCGGAAGTCGCCCAGAGGTCTACAGATCCTGCTTTATGAGGGGGCAGGTAGCTTACCCTCAGGTTTATTGCAGGCGGCCTTCGACCCTCTGTTTACCTGCCTTGTTACAACTGCCACATGGACCCACCTGGTTTATTAGAAGAAGCTACAAATATTTGCATTTATACTATAATACATTATGCACCAGAGTATAGGGTAATTTACATATGTGGTTGGCAATCGCTACAAAAACCAAATGACATTCGTGTGAATTCATAATGCCCTTGTTCGAAGGTGAAGGCTATTTTGTGGCGATCCTTCGGATCCATCTGTCAAATACATTGGTGGTACCCCGCTTTGTGGTCTGGCGTGCTAAAGATCCACGCCACGCTCAGCCGGTTTAAGATGTCTTCGCTAGCAGGTCACATCCGATGTTCCCCCCGTATTCCTTAGGCATCTTTTCCACATTATGAACTCTGAGTTCCTCCCCGCCTAGACCCCATCTTTCTAGACATATCATCGTTTCCCCTTCTACTTTACAGGGCCCCCCAGCGTAACCAAGCTACAAGAACATACCTGTATTTGGAGTATCCTCACTCCCACACAAATCCTCTCCAGGGTCTCCCGACACATTATCGTGTTGGTACTCCCGGTATCCACCGGGTACTGCACTCCGCACGCTACTCGAATAATTGACAGACCGCTGTAAGTACCGCTCACGTTATTACTTATTAGTGCGCGGTCGCCTCTCCTCTGCACTCTTCTCTGATTTTGCGTTCATTCCTCTCTTCATTCTCCTGTCGTCGACCACTTCTTCGGGGACTGCTGCTCCCCCGGCCCGCTCCTTTCCCTAGTTCCTCCCTCTCATTGTCGGTCTCGGACATTTCAAAGGTTTCTGACACCTCCGACTGCGGCCTCTGCCTCCTGCACCCTCTGAGCGTTTACTACCATGAGTTATAATCCATTTCCATTTCTTCGACGGCTTATGTATGGGCCCTGCTTGGCTACGTGCCACACTCCAAGCACCTGGTGCGTGGGGACTGTGCTGCCAAGTGTCCTATTTTCCCAAACTCGTAGCATTTTCTCTCTCGTCTCCTGGGGCGTCCAATAGTTGTTCAGTTCCTGTCTCCCACCGCCGTTGCCCCTCTTCCACCGTACCCCATCTCCTTTCTCCTCCAGGCGATCGGTTTTGGGGCCATCTGTACGATACCCTCTTCCAGCCCACCTCTTATTCTTAGCCTGTAACCTCCTATTCTATGGCACCAGTGTCCACCATCTCCTGGGCACATTCTAGGAACGTGATCTCCCTAGGAAGCCCCTATTTTCTTCCTGTATCCTTCGCCAACTGCACTTTTAAAATCGTTGACAAGAACGTCATCCTAGCTTCCACCTCGGCCGCCGTCACGGTCTACCTCATCTTCGAGGTGATTTTATCTTGCTAAGAGTGTTCCCGCATATTGGCCGTTCGTGTGGTGGGGCTTCTGTATGTCCCGGAACATGTTGAAGATATCCTCTGCAGGTGTCTATCTTCCCCCTCCGAACATTTTCTTTAACTGTTCTTTTACGGTACTCCACGGGGTATCTTCGTCGGCTGAATCATATTCAGAATGCTTCGCTTCCCTACACACAAGCTCTGCTCTCAGAGACTCGGCGTCTCCTTCGGTTGTAAGGTCTTCTGCTCGTTTTCCTTCTATTCGCGCCATCCGCCTGTCGCCTCCCTTCAGGAAGTGTTTCAGTTCTCCGGTCTCTCCTGTAAATCTCTCCAGATCAGAAATAGATTTTCTTACGTCCTAGGCCGTAATTGAATTTTCATTCACGCCATAGTATTAGCGTGAGCGGCTGCCATAGTTGTCTGGGGCAGCTGTGGTATATCCGCTGATGCGTTGAGCACCCCTGGTCTTAGCACTCCCTCCGACATATTCCCATAGTAGAAGAGAAATCAAGGAGGGAAAAATTGTATACGAGAGACGAAATAAAAGAGAAAAAAAACGATCGCTTTCCGCACCGCCGTACGAGTTCCCGGGTTTCGGCACCAGTTACTCACCGCCGGGTAAGATCTGATAAAAAAAAAGAGAAGGAAAAGAGGTACAAAAGACTAACTCCAGTTCTCAAAATAGACTGTTTTATTTCTATCCAACATATCTGTAATCCGACATATACAGGATCATGGTATGTTTACGTTCCCAAATACAGTTCCCAATAAAGAGCTGTCTCTGACTTTAACTTATATACATACTATAATAGGGGGCTTATATATAATATACTAGGGATATATATACTGGATTAGGTATACTCGTACTATAGTAAGGGGTATACTTTACTAGGGGGTATATAATATACTAGGGAATATATACTGTACTATGGAGTATATATTCTATACTTGGGGGGGGTATATACACTATACTAGGGGGTATATATACTATACGGGCTAGTTACTGGAAATAAAACTGACGACAGTGCAGTTTATGTAGGGCACCCGGTAGAACTCTCATTCACTGGATAGTCTGTAGTCCGCTGAGTGCTGCTCCGCTGTAAGTCAAACATATCTTTTTTTCATATTCACTCAGGACGTTTATTAGCTGAAATAAGTTCGGTTAATGTAAAACTGTTTATTGCACAGCTTGAATGAAGAGGTTCTAGTTTCGTACCGGTACTTTCGCCTATCTATATCTGTTTTGAAAAATTCAAGCCAGTTTCACTAACTTTTGAGGTATCTTAAGGCACAGCTGAGAATATATACCCTGTTCACGCTTCCTAGGCAGTGCTCTGTGAATAGTTACGTATGCCAGGCACACTTAAATCACAAATTTCGAGGCATATTTAGAAAATAAGAGGTTGGATTATATCCACAATTTACTTTATACTGATAAAAGCGCTTTCAGGGCTTATGACTAAGTATCTTATAATTATAATGATGAAATATCACATCAAAGTCATCTATTCTATTACACAAAGGTGGTCTGAAAAGTTTCCGACCTCAACATAAAGATGATAATAAAATAAATAAAAGCTTTGTTAGGTCGGAAACTTTTCAGACCACCCTCGTATCTCAGTCAGATCTATTACCCTACAGACCATAGACATGTGTACATTTATTAATTCAAATAGTCCACAACCGGCCTTCCAAAATAATTTACGAGCTAAGGTTTATGAAACGTAATTAGGGACAAAGTAATAAGACACATTCTTTTCTATTTTGAACCGTTAAGATATTAAAAATAACTATGTAAGAAGTACGTATATCTTGTTATTTTTTCTCGATTTTCTACGTTATTTATTTCATTTGTCCATTAAGTTTATTATTTACAATTTTGCTCAGAAGCACAATCAAATAATACATAGTTTAGTCACTGAGACCATATACATGTGTACACTGCATTCCTTTTTTACTGCTAATTTAATAAGTGATTTAACAGTAGGAAAACCTGCATTTAAAGGAAGAAACAAAATTATGAAGAATGTTAAGGATAGAAGTAAACAAAACTAATTAAGTAGGTACAAAATTCAATTTGATTACTGTTATTCCAACGATATAAGTTTTGTGGATGTACCTTTTCCATACTGTAATTGCTCTTTTATCTTATTAATGGGTTTTCGGATATGGAAGTTCGAAAAAATAAACAATCTGGGTGTATGCTGCTTAATTGTATGTAATTGGTTGTATGTAGGTCTGTTAGCATGATCGTTATCTTGGAGTACCGAGGGTAATTGCTAATTGTGCGGTGGCTTGTGTTCTGTGCGACTTCCAATATCCTTTAGTTTGAAGTAAATGCGTAACTCCAAACCGGTTTATTGCGAATTACTGCTTGCTGTAGTATTAATTTGTTTTCAGGTTTCGATTTCGATTCTTACTGGAAGTAGGTTCCATTTATTGTTTACGTGGCTTGTGAAAGTGAGGGAACGGTCGAAGGTCACTTCTAGGTACGTTAAGGTAATTATTAAACCAACAAACTGACAACAGTAACACATCTGATGGAATTGCCCTAAATCTTGAAAACTCATTTCTGGGACTGAACCCCATTTATTAATGAACAATTCTCAATTTCGTTTATCCCAGTCCATTCGCAACCAAGGAGTTACATTAGCCGTCCTCACTCACATAATAAATGTATTTGATTTACAATATATCATTAAAAAAAAAAAAAAGGACATTGTTAATAAAAAATGTATACATGTCTTCGGAAAAACTCGGGAAATTGTTAAACGGACAGAAATAAACAATTTATGTACACAGAAATATATCAAAGGGCCTCCGTCAGAGTCTGTTGGTGGTCTTTAGTGACGAAATAGAAATAAAAAAAAAAATTAATTATATTTGAACAAATTAAATTTTTAGATACAAAAAAATAAATAGCTCCTTGTTCTATTATTTTCATACCAATAAAACTAAGCTGATTATATATATTTTTGTAAGGTTCTTTATAATCTTCAAGAGGGTTTGGGTTCCAATGAGTATGCCACCACAACAAATTCACCTTACTAAGATAAGCTTATCTAGCAGAATCACAAACAGTTAGTTTTTTCGGGCGCCAATTGTTATGTTTAATATATATGAGGTTAAATTAGAAAACACAAACTTTTCTTTAACTTTTTAATCCACCAGTCTGTGACAAATTAATATGTTAATAATAATTTTTATTTACCTTTATAATTATTTATATACTGATTAACTGTTAGTCCTTTTTCTTCTCACTTCATTCACTATACCTGTTTCGTTAAATGCAGACAGGAGAGAGGGAGAGGGGGGAGAGAGAGAGAGAGACACTGATAGCAATGTTTGTAAACAGGGTTCAACGGTGCGTATTTATAAGTGTTTTGATCCCCGGGGATCAGTAGTCGACTGTGAAACATCGTGCTGTCCACATCGGAGCTGGAGGTCTCCCGATTCTCGACTTGTGTCCCGCTCATGTCTGTTGACACTCGAGATGAACTTTCTTCTATTTTTCTCACTTAGCGCCCAATGCTCGTTGCGCTCAAGCTGTGCCATAAATGAAGATCGACCCGACGCGTAAGGTACCGATCAACGACTCTCTCTCTCTCTCATTTGTGAATTAACAATCGATAATCATTTGTTTATTTTCTTATTAATGAAGTATTATTAAGTTTAGTATTAAGTTTACTGAATAAAGATTTATTTGTTTTGCTTTAATATTTGTTTTTTATTCAGTTTCTTCATTTATATTTAAAATTGATTTAGTGTAACAATTTCTATCTGGCATATAGGCTGTAATATCAATTGGAAGTCTGGCCAATATTTTGATGGTTATTTTCAACTGTGATGGTGAGTTCGCAGTTTCTATGAATGATCGGTTTCTCTTTTTATTTCAGCTCGTCTTCGGCGATTTCTTCCTTAGTCATTACTTTCGTTTGCATCCATTATTTTCCTTTTCTGTCTTTATTTCCACAATTAGCATTTTGTCGGGGCTGCTGCTGGACGTCTTCAAACTTGTAAACCATTGAAGCCGGCGAAAACTTTGGAGAATCGAGGATTTCAGGGTCAAATAGCTAACTCTGCTCCGCGTTCTCAACATTTGGTCCTCCGGGCCGGATGCAGTTCTTCGATTCTTCCCAGTTTCCAATTGAGCGGAGGTGCATTAGGGTCCTGTATGAGTGCCAGTTCTCCCTTCTGCAAAGTCGTTCCGGTGTTTGTCCATTTTGTTCTCGCATGCAGAGTATAGACGTACTCATCCGACCATCTTCTCCAGAAAATCTGCAATGCATGTTGGATCAATTGCCATCTTGTCAAACGATTGACGTTTGTATCCTTCAGATCTTGTTCTGGTAGCGCTGTTAAAGGGCTGCCAATCAAGAAATGGCCCGGTGTGAGATAATCAAAATCCAGAGGCCTTGTAGAGGTCGAACAGAGGGGTCTTGAATACAGGATCGCTTCGATGCGAGCAAAGAGTGTTGTCAGTTCCTCGAAAAAGAAAGCTCTGTTTCCCAAGGTCCTCAACAGAAGAGACTTAGCTGAATTTACAGCCGCTTCCCACAATCCTCCAAAGTGAGGGGAAGAAGGTGGGTTGAAATGCCATTGGACTCCTTTATGCGAAGCGTGGTTAGCTATGGATTCCTTCACGGCATTAGAGTTAAGCCATATGTACAGCTCCTTCAATTCGCGGGCGGCTCCTACAAAGTTGGTACCGCAATCAGAGTAAACATCACTGGGGAGGCCTCTTCTCGAAATAAATCTTTCGAAGGTCGCCAGAAAGGCATCAGTGGTCAAATAACTAACTCTGCTCCGCGTTCTCAACAATACCAACAACAACAAATCTTCCCAACTTCAAATCTCCATCCAAAGCGTCCCTCGGGGATAACCAGCAGAACAACCTCCTAGCCATCTTGTTTTCCAAGTACCCCCTCCTTTTTCCAACTTGTTTGCCAGTCTTTTCTGCCGCTAATTTCAAATTTAAATCAAAGGCAAAGCATCTAAATATCATGACAATATGAACAAAATTTATGATCCTGTTGGTGATCTATCCTGACTTAAAATTTTAGACCCCTTACATTTTTTTAATTAAAATGTGCTAAGCGGGTTTTCAAAATAGAATAAAATTATTTTTTCGTTATTTTTGAACATCACGTCGCATGTCTTTTAATTGTTATGTTTAAGTGTGGACCTAATTGATCTAAAGATAAATATAAAAGTAATAAAGATTGGAAAGCTTAATGAGCAATGTCCTGAGATGATATCAGAATTTTTAATCTAGCATCTGTGCTGGGACTTGAGAAAGCTTGAAATTTAGCGAAAAATTGACAATTGAAAGAAGGCCTCTTACCAGTTCGAAAGTAAAGCTTTCCTCCAGGCTTTATAGTAAAGGCTCCAGCAAAAATAATTTAAATTATTAACACAGAATAATACTTAAAAAAATTATAAATAAAAATAATAAAAAAAAAATTACTTTTACAATTATGTTATGATAGTGACATATTTTTATACCATCCTATCTCTGTCACGTCATAGCACTAGTAAAAATACCGGTGAACATATACAAAAATATAAATCAGTTTTATTTTATTGTGCTTCTCAGCCATTTTAATGTTTCCTCATATCTTTATTACATTTTTATTTCAAAATCTGTCCGTTAGGAATATATCATTCAAAGTGAGGGAAAACTAGTGCCTATAACTCTGGTGACATAATGCCAATATATATATTTCGCATATTTAGTAAATAAAAGAGGTGGCTCTTGTAGTGAGGTTCAGACTGAACAAAGACGGCACCATCGAACCTAAGGTAAGTCCACTAAAAAACCAATCATAAACCTTCATCAACGGCCCGGATCTTACGTTATTCATTTTCCAAAGTATAGATCGCCAAAATGATAAAAAACAAATCTTATAATATTTATTAATAATTTCATCAAGCAAAATAATATGAAATAAAATAAAACCCAACAGTACTGTAAAATTAAATGAGTACTACATAATATTGACAAATACTCAAATCTTAATGATTAATAACATTTTTTTATTTGCTAAGAGTTATAACTGAATATTTTTAGGATAAAACTTTGCCAAAGAGATGGGATGTGTGTGGTTCCCTTTTAGTTATTAATAATCTTCCAGTCCGCAGACTTTTGCTGGCTCGTGTTTTTTGTGCAGTGGACAGGAGACAATTAAGCAATAGTTTTTCTACTGCCATAGTTGACTCCACAAGGGGCTATTCTTTCTCTTCTGGTTGTGTAATGGCGCCAGATAAAAAGGCCAATACGAATGAAACTCTTTTCGATGGCGATTGGATCGACTTTCTAAGCGCACAAGTTTCTGCACAGTAGAGAATGTTTTGTTTAATAAAAAATCTCTCAAACCGGCCATGTGTTGTTTTTTCTGGTGTAAGTTACTGACTAGTGTCCAAGCCAAATCTCCGACATTCCAAGGGTTTTATAAATTAAAAAAATAAATAGAATTAAATGATTTAAATTGTTTCAGCGGCTTTACAATATGATCAATTCGTAAATTTAATGAAATAAAATCCAATTTGGTAGGACAAAATTTAAATAGATCTACTTTAGTGTAAAGTCGTAAAAAATAATTTTCTATAAGATGTTAGAAAAAAAAAAAAAAAAAAATTCCAGACCCCACTCGTCCCTAGTATTCCACCCAGTATGTAGAAACGAAACTCTTAATATTTCTATACATTTTTTCTTTTGTAACCCATGTTCAATAAGGTTATCAGACATAGTTAGTCACTTTCATTACGGTAAATAATTGAACTAACGTGAAAAAGTTGTAGCCCGTTACTACAAAGTATAGCATTCTCCACCTCAGTCGCTATTAAGGTGTGAACACCACAAATGCATCCATAATTAAGGGCGCATTGCATAAATCAGCATAAAAATAATCTCAAAAATATTCCAAAAAGCAGCATCCTGAGAGCCAAAATTAGTTATTGTTTTTTAAATGTACTTCGGGCTGAGTTTTAATAGATTTTGGTCAGTCTTTTGTCAATTTATAATTTTTCGTTATGGCAACGTTAATTACAGAAATAGTAAAAAAAAAAAAATTAAGTACTTAAGAAACTCACGCGAAACCCCGTAAGTAGCTCTTGTTCTTCTTTTAATTTTTTGAGACTTTCTGTTCTGTTATTATTCAAGAAATAATATTTATTCACATTATCTATATATATATATATATATATATACAGGCTGTATAATAAAGTGTATTAATTAATAAAAAAGTGTATTAGCCTTTATATTTGATTCTTACGTAGAATAAAAAATAATAATATGCTAATCTTATGAAATGAGTTTTAATTATTCAAAAATTATAAAACCAGGAGGCGCTTCAAGCCAACTAAAACGAAAAATATTTTCAGGAGAAAAACAAGTTAGTATTCGTTTTAAGCGCCCATAAAATTTAATAATGTGCTACTTTGGTACCTATTGCATTTCTCTCCATTGCCTAGGTGCCCTTAGGCTCAACCCTTGGTAGACTCGCACTACCTTCCTGATTCCATCCGCCTTTTTAGGCATTCCACACCCTATATCCTTCTCATACATCCTTCAAATGGGGGACTCCCCTTAGTGAAAGGCACTCATTAGCCCAAAATAATTTTTCTTTATTTTTCCCACATCCTATTTTTATAAGTTTGAGAGCTAAGGGAAAAAAAAAAAACGATCAATTCTGACAGTATTGTATTGCATATCTTAGCTGTCAATCTATATCTAGACAAGAAGGGATTTCCTTTCCTTGCAATAAGTCACTTAATTTGCTTATTCGTCAAATAATGAATAAATAAAAATTGAATCATCATTTTCGGGAAGAACAACTTTTCTTATTTGCTTATTTTTTTAGTTGAGTGAAAAAAATGTAAGAACTATGGCATCGAAAAGTTGATAAGGTACGAACATCTAAAATTATATACAGATTATTTCGATGCACTTTTCATAAAAAATGGCATCCTATTCGTCTTATTTTGTAAGCAAAAAGTACAAAAACTTTATTTTTAAAGGAGAGGGTATACTCTTTAACTGGAATTCAAAGAGTCCTTTAGTCGGGAAATTTATTAAAAAAAAAAACATATTCCACATTTTTCCTAAGCTACCGTTGGGTGGATAAGCCGTGCATAAGAAAAACATTCGTTCAGTACGGTACCATTAATCAAAAACTCAATTAAAAAAAAAATCTTTAGTTCAGAAATGCATAATATTACATAAATTTTTAATATTGTTTGTTGAAAACAAAATGACGGGAATAGTAATTCTAGCTCTACTATTTTTCCGTTTATTGACACAGTCAAATTATTACAGTTATATAATTTAATTGATAGGTAATTGAATGAAATCATTGTTCAAATTAGTGCTGACATCTCGTGGCAATTTAAAAAACTTTTTGATCGTTTTTTTTTTAATGTATGAGGTTTAAAACAATATTATGATCCGACGACCGTTACTTGTTTTTCAGATTATCGCTGCTGTTATAAAATGAAAATCCCTCAAGTTTTCGTTCATTGTAACTAATACCGAGTTTTTATTTCGAAGCAGTAGTCGTTTGATGTAGAGGCATGCACTTTTGCATGGACCTTTTACCCGATGTTTCTCCATAGCAGCATTTCCGTAAAAATTATAAATTATTATGAAGAAATTAATCAATTAGTTACATCATGTAAATTTCAGTTTCGAGTGCAAATTATGCTGTTGTATATAAAATCCTTATCTGTTTGATCAATAATTATCTTGATGACCTCTCCTCCTATCATAGTCATTTATTATTTACTATTTCCCTTAGACCAATTCACAAACTGCCTCCTCCTTCATTTAATAGGGGCCCAGTTGACTGGGACCACTTCCTCCAGCTTCTTACAGTTTCTGTAGACCTCAAAGTGTCCCTGAAAACAACCCAAGGCCTAAACGATGCAGTGCATTCTTTCACTACTCTGGTCCAGAGGTCGGCTTGGGAGGCATCGTCACCCCACCGTCATCCAAAAATTCACAATCAAATTCGTTTACCTCAGCATCTCAAAGATCTAATCTAATCCAAACGCCGCTCCAGAACAGTGTGGCAAAGATCCCGGCATCCTGCTGATCGCCGCTCATTCAATCAGTACTGCAGGTTGGTAAATCGGAATTGGCATCCTTCCGTTCCGATTCTTTTAATTCTAATCTCTCCTCTCTGTCTACCAGGGATAACTCGCTGTGGAATGTAACCAAAAAAATCCTAAAGTATCATCCTGTTTCACACCCACTCCGTCGTGATGATAGGCCCTGGGCGGCTTCGGATGTGGATAGGTCGTAGGAATTTGCTCTGCATCTTACCCATACTTTCACACCTCACCTTTCTCATCAAAACCATACTCACAGCACAACTGTGGAAGATTTCATCACTTCACCTATTCCTCTCTCTCTTCCACCAAAAGTCGTTAACCCCTCTGAGGTCAAATACCTTCTGAAAAACTTACCTTACCGAAAATCCCCTGGATATGACCTCCTTACTCCTCAAATTCTCAAACAACTTCCTCCTAAAGTCATATTCTTCCTAACCTAAATATATAATTGCATTATCCGAACAACGCACTTTCCTCTCCTCTGGAAAAATTCCATTATTGTCCTATTCGCCAAACATTGTAAACCACCCAATGACGCCTCATCTTACCGTCCAATTAGCCTACTCCCTATCCTCTCAAAAATGTTTGAGAAACTCCTACTAAAACGTCTACTTCCAATTGTTAAATCCAAAAACCTTTTTTTCACACACCAGTTTGGTTTCCGCCAACGACATTACACTGCTCAACAAGGCCTTCGCGTTGTTGATCACATCTCCTCAGCCCTTGAAACCAAACAGTATTGCAATGCTGCCTTTCTTGATATAGCTCAAGCTTTTGACAGGGTTTGGCACGCAGGTTTGCTTTACAAGCTCAAAAGATATTTACCACAGACCCTTTTACCCCCTCGACAAACGACTGACCTGGAACCCACATACGAGACTAAAAAGACAAGAACTAAACAGACGCTTTGGACAACTGTACAGACTACTTCAAAGGACATCCCATCTCTCAATAGAAAATAAATTACTAATCTAAAAAGTTATACTTAAGCCAATCTGGACATACGGAATAGAGTTATGGGGGACAGCAAAAAAGTCGAACATCAAGCGAATCCAATCCTTTCAATCAAAAGTCCTGAGAACAATAGTAAATGCCCCTTTTTACGTCAGCAATAAAACCATTCATATCGATGTTAATATACGCTACATTCTTGAACTCATCCCTTCCAAGTTTATGGAATTACACAGTAGCCTTTCCAACCACCCTAATCCTGTAGCACAGTCATTGCACTGCGCCACTCATCCCTATAATCCTCCTCGGAGACTGAAACGCAGTGGCCTCGTGACCTGCTATAAACGTCCTGAGCGTTTGTGGCTCTTGGTCAGCCTCCACTGGCTCGTATGCGGTGAAGCGGCTGACGGAGGAGCGTGGGGGACTTCCCAAGACTCCGCTTTCTCTTTCGTATACATGTGGATTTGGGAGGCCTCTGGGCTGTCTGTAAATATTGTACGAATGAGCGAGTGAATGATGAATTGTAAATATGGTATGAATGATCGGTTTGACGACGAGTCTAATTTTCGGAAATATGTTAGTAATGCAGTGGATTCTTGTGTTGGATCGATATGTGAGGTAGTTACAGCTGTCTCGTCTGAAAATGTCGCGAGTAGTAGGTTTTGATGTCGTGTGGAGGGATGTCCCGAATTTATAAATTGTACCTAAGGTGCTTAGTGCGCATCCTTGTGGCACTCCTGCCTTTATATATGAAGCCCTGGCTGTATGACAATTAACTGCTACGTAATACTGCCTCCTTTCCATGAATGATTTTAAGATCAGATAGAAGGTACTTGAAAGTTTATCTTTCAGTTTGAACAGAAGACCTTCTTGGCAAACTAAGTAAAACGTCTGCTTTACATCCAAGAATACACACTTACAGTAGAGTATTCTCAAAAAACCGGTAGCTATTTCATCAATCACATGGTGGCACTAGTGGATAGTCGTGTCCTATTGCTGGAAACCGAATAGGTAATCAGATAATTATTTCTGGTCATGGTTAGTTTTTCGATTCTCGTTCTAGTAATATTTTGAAAGGTTTCGTTAGTGCGGGCATTAGGCTAATCGGTTTGAATGAAGAGGAATAGTATCTCGGTTTTTCCAAGTTTTAAGAGCATCTTGATTTATATCTTCAGTTATGGAAGCAGCTGACACATGCACACCGACTGTCAACACACAGCTGACACCTGCACATCGCCTAAGTCAGCAGAAATATCAGCACTCCTTAATCTAATCTCTCCTTATATAATTCTTCTCTTCCTCTCACCAGCTCTCATTCATCTCGTTACTGTACCCCTGACGTATTACTTAATCACTTTATCATATAAGTTGTATTGTTTTGTCTAGTTAATAAACCACTTTTTAAAAAGGCCCCTTTGGTTATCAATTATTTAACTTTCGACAGAAAGTAAGTATGTCGGAGAATCGAATAGTGTATAGTTTGTCAAGCTTATTATTCTTGATAGTATTATTACAGTATTAATATAAAAATAAATCAAATACAGTAATAATAAAAACTTTAATCTTTACAGTAAAAAACACTTCCTGGAACACTGCTAAATCAAGGATACTATTTGTCCATGTATTTGGACAATTACTTGTCCTTACACTTCCTTCTGATGAAGTGCCTTTTACATAAAAATAAGTACCTGGGTTCAAATACCAATGCACAAAGTTTTCTGGAATTTTCCAGTTTTTTTTAAAAATAATTTAGCATATTTATTTAAGTAGGTTGTCTACTACAAATTAAATTATAATGGCAGAGGTCGGGCTGTTATGATTTCAAAAAAAAGTACTCAGCTTTTTCGAAACAAAAGTGTTGATAGTTTCTTAATCATTATTAATCTATTTCTCAAACCAAAAACCTACTAATAGCTAAAATTATAATTAAAAATGAATCAGAGCATAGAGACCTTCAACGAGTTACTTTATGCAATATGAAATAATTTTATTTTTACAAGTAATTAATTAATGAAAAACGTACTCATGGCTTACGAAGTTAAGTCTTTAACGTATCCTTAATCATGAGGGGGAAAAATAACAGAATTTAAAATTCAGAAGAAGCAACTAAAGAATTCAGAAATCTGCAGAGAGTAAAGCACAGAACTGCGAAAAGGATTTTCTCAGACCATAATTAAAAGGTTGGAAATACGGAGCCAATTTGTTTTCAAAATCTTTGCATACTTCCGGTTATTGAATCCATCCCAAAAATATACAACCATGCACATTCTGAGCCAGACAGGTTTACCATTAAGTTTCTGCAACTATTTAAGTTATCAAAGTGCTGGATGGAGTTTAACCGTCGAGTGTAATGTGTCTAGCCTAGATTTATGCGATTTCGTAGGAACAACCATTCCCCAAGGTCTTCTTCAGTAGAGATCGGGTGTATCATTCAGTGCGTTTGAAGAAGGCGTGAGAGAAGGTACGTTAGTGGTGGGGACATGTTAGTGAGTGAATTTTTCCCCCGTTGTTAAAATCGTCGTTTAATTCGCGAAACGGTGGAAACCCTCCGGGCTATAGGAGCTCCAAGGCAGATTGTGTAGGTTCCAATTGTATGAATGATAGTAAGAATGTGTACTGAACATATGGAGTGAATGTTGTCATAAATTACAGTTATTAATGCTGGATAATCATATTGTGATTTTACAAATAAAGGACTTGAAATTCGTTTCTATGGACCTGTATGTAATTTATCTATTATTACTTATACATCTTTAGCTAAGTTATTAGTTTTGTTTTGAAAAAATATTATCACAGGGTTGGTCTAGTTCAAGCAATTTAATATGTCCATTTATTGTATAAAATATTAGTATAGTGCGGAAATAGTCGAAAGTTGTTAAGATAATTTTATGAACAATACCTTTTTGCATTTTTCAAGTATTTCTAAATTATTAAATTAAATAAAAATTTAACACTGCTAATGTACAAAAACGCCTGAAAGCAATTTTCAATTGTTTTATTTGTTAATCACTTAAAGGTAATTTTTTTTCATTATCTCGCTGTGATTTAGTAACTTATCTTTTACAGTTATCAGCGAACGAAGCGGTTATTTAAAATATATACAACTATTTAATAAAAAATAACACATCTTGCTTTTGAGGGAGTTTTTTTGGAGAATAGCGATCAGGAAAACAAACAAATAATAACTCACACTCCTCACACTCACACACGCCGCAATCACACTCAATTCGGTAACATTTTAGATATTTTCAAACGCGATTTACGATATGTTGTAATTTGTAAAATTAATTTGGTCGAAAAAAAAATTATTATGAACAATTTACACTAAAACGAAATCTATTTTAATAGAAAATAGAGAAATCCTATAAATAAAACTGTTTACTCAAAGGAGGATAAGAATTGATATAGGTATAGGCCAGGGCTGGATTTCGATACGAAGTCACTATTTTGCTAGAGGGGGAAAAATGATTGATTTTTTATTTATTTCTATATTTTCCCCGCTGTTTATTATTTATCTATTTATACATCAGACCCCATCGGCGTTGCAAAATTTTGAAAATCTATACTTGTACGAATAGTTTTGATAATTTTAGGAAATTGAATATTTTCTCTAGAGCTCATCAACAGCGTTGTCTGTCCACAAATGAGTTTTTCGCACTAGCGCTTTTAACAGCTCACGGACTAGTTTCAAACTGGTTTGTGATTACTTACTGAGCATGCGCGAACATTACCTGATCACGGATTTAGAACACTTTTTTTAATCTTTGACTGTCAATTTAAGAAGGTTTCTTTACAAAACAACTTACTAGTTTATGAGCCGGAAAAAAATAATTTATAAACTGAAAAACGTGTACTAATAAACATTTTCGACAATTAATAATTTTAAAGTGATTACTGATCTATTACTTAACAAAATAAAGTTAACGCCTATTCATTTTACGATTAATAATTTTTAATTGAAGTAGTGAAAATTTACATAAATTAAATAAATTTTAACGATGCTTCTGTTCTTTCTTACAAGGTGTGTTCTCACATGAAAGTTTCTTTTTTACGGGTATGGGGAAAAGAGGAGAGAGCATGTCTTTGATTCTTAGACCTTACTCCAACTCTTGGATCGTTTTGACAATCACAAACCGATTTCACACTACGTTTTGAGGATGTTAGCACAGAGTTCTGACAGTTTGAGTTTTGGTTTGGGGTGAGTTTGAACAGCACAATTGTACTGCGCAAACTCCCGCAAGTTTGATGATAGTTTGGACTCGTGCAGGGACAAACCTGTTGTCTCCTGGAGTTTCTGTAAGGTCCTGGAATGTCCACACTTTCCCGTCCAGTGAAGACTATCAGTAAATCCTCAAACATCGATGATCGACTATCTAGCGATTGTTCATTTGATCTTCACGAGCCAATCTGACAGGTTGTTTGCAACGCGTACTATCCAGTTTCCATGCGAACACCAACTCAGTCGATTAACGCAGCCAAAAGATGGTGCTAGCACAGAAAATAGATTTCTGAATTAACCAAACCGAGTTTCTTACTTTCCTTATTAAGTTTCTTTTGTTTGCTTTTGAATCATTAATCGCTTAGGCTCTGTGTTATTTGTCTGCATGACGGATAACAATTTCATATTCAGATAACGTGCTGCGGTCGCTTAGCAACCGGAACAATCCTGGATTCCTTCTAGACGTATTTGCACGTCCGCTTTCATATTCAGTCTTAGATGCATCTGAGAAACTCTGCATGTATTGAGTGTTTGTGTGTGAGTAGACGTGGTTGCGTGTGCGTGGGCGTGGGTGGGTGTGCATGCGCGTGTGCGCGAGTACATGCGTGTGCGTTCATGGATGTGTTCGTGCATGCGTCTTAGGAGATAGTCTACTTAACACGCAGCAAGTCATTAATCTTTCTTTTTGGAGGATCAGGCTCTCCTTTTCCAACATAAATTTCTGCTTTCGTGAAAGTCATGTATCCTCGGCTTTCTAAATTCCTGAGTGTTATTTTGACCCCTATAAGATCACTATTATTAGTGTCTGCCATAACCACCAATAAGTTCTTTATGATGAAAAACATCATGATATAATAGTACCCATTTACGAAACTTAAATAATTGTAGGCGTGGCTCGCAGGTCTCGCAGAAGTGATGAATGCAATGTTTGTCGAGCTCAAAATTCTTCGGATTTTAACCTAGCTAATTCATTTTTGATAAATTAAATAATTATTAATTTTTGATAAAATAATGTTTAAATCGGTCAATAGTTCTGGTTAAGAACCCCATAAGAACTATTATTACTAAAACTAATATAACATGTAACTCTATCACACCCCGTATCCAAGAACTCCAATTTCCCCGATATTGCAAATGCATGTGTTCATCCTGTAGACTGACCACATAATTTTGACATTTACAATCTAATTTTTTTTTGTATTTTCTTAAATTAGGAGCAGTTGGCACTTAAAGACTGGGGCAGAGAATTATCGGAGATAACGTAATAGAGAAATAACTTAAAAATCGGAAGTATCGAATAAGTAAAAATCTTGCATAAATTGTAGCGATGATTCCCCCAGAGTTTCTGTCAGTAAATTCTTCCAAGAAAAATGCAAGAGATGTTTTGTTTCTCGTCGGTTCCGTTCGATATTGGAGTCATGGCAAAGATCTGCGCGCATGCTATAGACCCCGGAGGTCCTTTTGAACTTACATTAATATAAGTGGATTGTGTTTAGTGTTGAGTATTGCGTTAAAGAGTATTGAGATATTGTGGTTTGGAGTGGTGAGATATTAAAGCAAATGAGTTGAGAAGGCTCATCAACTTGACTTAGTTGAGGAAATAACAGAAAGAAATCGCTCTGGCTAAATTGCTTTTTTTCTCAAGGACTTTGGAAAATCGGCTGATCGGACGATTGGTTACGGACGTCAGAGGTAGCCGTGGTGACTCGCCGCCAGTGCGGAACCCTTGAAGAGTACAACCCCTGAAAGGACAGATAAGATAAGGCGGAAAGCGATGGACCTGATAGACAGTGAAGAACAACGAAGAGCATGAGACGGATCTACTCCCTTGGGAGTCAGCTGACTTCGGAACCCGCGGTGTTCCTGTACACCTTCGCCGTGGGGATATACACCTCCATCATCCCCAACTTCATTCACCAGAAGCTGTGCAGCCCGGACTTGGAACCGGCTCTAGACTATGTCTGTAACACCACGGCCCATCTCGCCGAAGCCACAGGTAAGCTCCGTAGTCATAGCAACACAGCTTTTCTTATTAGCAATTAACGATAACAAGTACACTAAACACTAATAAGTCCACTTAGGTCCAACTATATGGTAGATTGAGTGGGAGTAAGACTCAAAATAGATGCTTTTTTGAATTTTGTTTTCTCGAAAATTCCGGCATCTATAGGACGCAAAAGTCAAAATAGTTTTTTGGAGCGGTTGGTATAATTTGTTTTTTTTTTTAATCCCATCATATAATATTGATACTAACCTTCACAAAATCGTCAATAAAAAGCATTAACACCATATAAAATGGCACTCGATAAAATTATGTATGGTTCATAACAGTCAACAATTTATTTTAAGAATCTTATAAATTAATATTAGTAAAACATGTTCATTTAAAATTTAAAAAATACTAGTATTAAAAATTCAAATTCTGAAAACCACGGTAGTTTACTAAACCAGACAACGTTATACTAAATAAATAAAAAATCGTCAATAAAAGTATCTGAAATGGAATCATATTTTTGGAGGGACCGAAGGCTTATATTTGAAATAAACATTTCGAGAAACCATAAAATATTTATTGTTCAATTAATCCGGAATTTATTAATTACAATTCATTGTGAAAGCTTTTATTTTTAACATCATTGAGATATCAAGTGGAACTACCACGCAAAATAACATGACACTCTAATATGGTTGTGTTATTGTCACGAAAACTTTCGGCATGGTGGTTAAATAGCATAAATGGTAGTTAACACAATAAATATTTCATGGCGATGATTGCCGGATTTCACTAACTTTAATTAATCAATTTTCATTTACATTCCGTAATTGTAGTATTGTGGAAGCAATTATAATGATAGTATTAATGACTTTTTTTTTTTAATTTTAGCAGCAAAATATTATATATTTTGATAGTCAGGACGTCAAAATCATTGCTCTGATGCCATACTCCATAGGATATAAAAGCTTCTTATTTATTGGTGAATATTTAATTAATGATCATCGAACTGATTTGATTTTTAGTATAATCGCAGTATCAAATGGAACTATCATGGTCTGGCATAGTATCATGTCTCTGAAAACCATTGGTTGAAATAAAGTTAATGACAGTTTAATAACATTTCGTAATTAAAAACCACATAGGATGCAATATATAATATCACGATCATTAATTTTATACCATATTCAATAATAACGAAAAATAATTATTTTTTATTACTAATTAATTTATTAATGACCCTAATATATTTTCATGATTGGATCAATAAATTATTATAGTTAAAGTTGCGAATACAATTTTAATTATAGTTTTTACGACTTCGTAATTATAATAAATAATACGCAATTATACAACATATAATCTGATAGCCTAATCAAAATTATAGTAAATCATATAGTTTTTATTACTAATTAAGTAATTAATATGGTTTAATTATAATTCATGGAGCGGAAAATACTCTTCATGCCGTTGAAAAAGCAAATGGAGCCTCCACAGAAAATTTCTTGTTTAGAGGTGGAAAAGTCAGGAATCGCCAGAGCAATCAGACACGTGTGTAAAATATTATGCTTTTTTCCTGATTTAAAAGAAAAAAGGAAACCAACAAAACGCTAAAAAAACTATTATGTTTCCCTAAGGTCAAAACATTTGCTAAATAAAGTTTTTAGAGCACAGGATTGAAATGGGGTTTTTGGTCCAATATTTTCTGTTCATTTGCTACATATACAAATATATTTTGGCCGTTTTGAGTGATTTTGATCCGAGACTGGCTGGCCAGGAAACTGTCGGCTGTGCAACCGTGCTGAATCCCAAGTCTCATGATGATGTAGGCGATCGATAGTAATGCTGATTCTTTTATTTCGGAACAAATGCAAGTTAGCAATATCATGTTAGTAATAGCCTTATTTATGCAAATATTCTACACTGCAGGATCCGCTGTTTTACCATATTTATAAAAAATATTCATTCACCTGTAGATTTCAAAATTCGTTAGTATACTTTTATAAGTGTCCTATTATCTAAACTCAAAAAAACTGTAGTTTTTTTTTGTTTCGTTTTTTCTTCAAACATCAATACTATTTATTAAAACGAAAAATTTACCTAACAATTCAAAGTTCGATCCGTAGGCCGAGTTAATAACGAGGATTTAAATAATTGCACAGAGTAATTTTCTGGGTGGTTTGAAATAATAATAACAACTTTCTACGAGTAAATAATTTGATTATTACTTAGTTAATACAATTTGTTTACATTACACTTATTAAATTAAATTTTCATTTTACCTTTATAAATTATTTTGATAAAGACAATCTTAGCCAGGAATTTCCATTCAAACCGCAGTGGTTAACAAACTTGAATGAACAATAAGAGTAATTTACCCGCAGTGATGAAGATTAACCTAAAGTAATTATTATACTCCGTCATTTTTTATTTATATTTCGTTTCTTTTATTATATATTATATTACAAAATTAAAATAAATAATTTGCTCTAATTTGTGGTTTCAATTATTTTTGTGACAATACATAATAAACATTACTAAAAGGACATTGAGGCCTCTTTAGTCCGATACCCTAAACCATATGACAGGAAAATATATATTTATTAATAACTAGTTATTGGATTAGTAACTGACCATAAATTATTTCTCTGGTACCATTTGGTATCATATTTCATTTTTGGGGGACTCATTTAAACAGCCATCAAAATATCACCCTTCTGTATGATTAACGAAATCATGATGGCTGCTTGATGATCACCAACAAATACTATGCACCATTTATAAAGAACAACGGGATCTTCAATGTTTTAATTCTTACCTAATTCGATACCTAACATATATTTATTATTTTCCTTCTAATAAATATTCTTATTATTATTTATTCTTGTTATTACTTTATTTTCAGCATCTATCGAAACTTCCGAGCAAAATATCAATTCTCTAAAAAATCAATGGTTGAGTTAAAGTTGTGAAAAAGGTGATAATGAAAATTTGAATAATTTGTTTTCTAATTACAGTTTGAAAAAACAAAATACAAATAACATATTGTCAAGCAAAGCGTCGAAATTAATTTCATACACCGCTATAAATTATTGTTTTTTTTTAATAGCGACTAATTAGTTAATGACACTGCCTCAAGTTTTATAAAAAAAAAGGGAGTTTCTCAGGGACTGACAAAGACCAGATGGTGGCTAAAAATATCAAGGTTTATCATATTGAAAAAATGTCATCGTAACGCTAATGAGGCTTTTACCTTACTTTAAATTTCTTCAGTTTTTCTCAATGAATGCAGATTATGCACCAGCCAAACACCGGGCCCGTTCAGCTTCAGGTACAGCCATACATCCAGACGATGTTATTAAAAGAAGTTTCTGTAGATAGCGACTGACAATCTAAAGGATTCGTTTAACATAAAACCACTGGTGCAATTTTTTGTTTAGTTTTTATTCAAAATATTAGTATCGGTTGTGACAAGCACAAAATTCTACAGTGGTTAGTAAATCCATTTGTAGTTCCGGCTTTAAATCCGCAGGATAACAGTCAGTTTTACTTCCACTTAAATCTAGTAAAAAAGTGCTACTTAAATCTAGTAAAAAAAGTGCTACTTAAATCTAGTAAAAAAAGTGCTACTTAAATCTAGTAAAAAAGTGCTACTTAAATCTATTAAAAAAAGTGTTACTTAAATCTAGTAAAAAAGTGCTGCTTAAATCTATTAAAAAAAAGTGCTACTTAAATCTAGTAAAAAAGTGCTACTTAAATCTAGTAAAAAAGTGGGTGGTGGCTTTCTCTGATACTTTTTAATTTTAGGTACTGCAGTACTGAAATGAAATCCCCACGATCCCGCTTCACGGGCTTGTGGGGCAAGCCCGTTTGAGGCTCAGCCTCAGGAAGGGCGGGAAAAAAAAAAAAAAAAAAAAAAAAGTACTGAAATGAAATAGCATAAGAGATAAAACATAAATTAAGTTAATTCCGATGACTGTATCGATGTGTATATCAGTTTTAATATTAGTTCAGTGTTGTTTTTTTTTATTCAAAACCCCTTTGTTTTGATTTAAAATATTAATATAATCTAAAGCGTCACCAGGGTCTTACATACTAAACAGTGCATGAAGACATACAAATGACAAACATTTAATTCATTTACATAATAAGTATGATTATTAAGTATTTTTAAATTCCTTAACCTTAAAATTATTATTAAAGCAATTGTAATAGTTTTTTGTTTGTTTTTGTACTAGGCTTTCATTATTGGCAGGAAGGATGTGTTATATATTTTTGGCGGAGGTTTAAACATTCGTTACTATGAGGTGAATAGAGAATTGTTTGAGGGAATGCTTTTGCAATGGTATATCAACAATTAGTTGTCACGATAAGCCATCCTAGTAATATCGGAACACACTATAAAAGAACTGTTATCACCAGATAATGCAAAAAGTAGTTGGATAGAATTAACTGTTGACTTAACTTGACTATTTGACTATCTATACCCCCTTATTACATCCGACACCACAGACATGATATGGGAAGATACGATTATAAATAATCTATTATTGTGATAAGAATCGAAGATAGAATACAAACAAATATGTACGGTAGTGATCCGGCAAAGAGCCGGACAACCGGAACGACTGTAAGAAATAGAGCAAGAGAAATCCCAAGAAAACACGCTGAATTCACGGGACAAATTGGCTCAGCAGATTTTAAAAGCTAATGTGGTGTCTAACTGATGTTAACGATGCGCCGTTAAATAAAGATTATTTAAAAAAGTATTGATTTCATTTAAGTTTGAGTTAAATAATCTATAACACTGTTTAAATAATTTAAATATATATATATATATATATATTACAGCACAAATAACTGACGAATAATTTGTTGCTCTCCCTCAGTTGACATAAGCCCCATGTTTATTACAGAATACTATTGTTAATTCGGGACCATAATCTATCCATTTTATTAGATTAATATTCTTATTACTTCAAACAAAACAAAAAATGGGTCGTACGGATGACCTGTACAGTTTTTTTGGGTCATTCTAAAATTTCTTAAACTTGAAAAGTCCCAAATAAAACGTGATGCACCACTAAATAGTTGCTAAGGACCTTTTATGGTTTTGTATGTACCTCCAGTTCATAAATTCAATATGTATTGCACAACATTTTGTCTCACTGTCTGAATTAAAGTTTTAATAAATTTTTCTAAAGATTTTTTAAAAATAAAAATTAGTTGTTTCAATCACAAAGTTCAGATCTTTAATTTGATAATGTACTTAAAATAAAATTTGAAAATGGCGCTTGGTGCCTCTAATAACAATGGCTAGAACTGACTGACGTAGAGGGAGAAAGATAAAGGTTTCTACTTATGAAAAATACGGTGAAAGCCAAATTAGAACCCTTGATGTTAAATAACTGCTGATATGAAATTCGAGAAAGCTCAGGGTTGGACTTTTTTCATAAAAACTATATGCTTTTTAATACTAACATTCATTAATATTTGCTAATATCGACATTAAACAAATCAGATAGATTGAATGAGTTTTAAGATTAAGCTTGCTTATTTTTAGAACTGGTGTTAAGAGTGGCACAAAGCACTTATTCTTACATGACTATCAGTTTTTCCTATATGAAATCAGACTGAGAAAACAACATATTAAATATTAAATCAATAGTGAGAGGATTATTATTCAGAATTACCCAGTGTACACCGCATGTTTAGCTCGAGTACATTTTTACCGAGTGTATATAGCTTATTTATCTCGTGCATTAACCAGGGGACAAAACTGTCCGGTTTTCCTGCATTAACTTCGATAAAACTCGAAGATGTAAGATCAGCCTGCTTAAATGATTACCCTGTCTGTTAGCAGATCCGCAGTTGAGCTTAATCGGGGATTCCGACCTTATCTGTTTTTTCGCATCGGGGCAAAAAATACCTGAAAAACGTGGATTTTGCAGCTAATAGTTAAATAACCAATAGCAGGCGATTTTAAATGTAGAATACGTTTTAAGGGAGTTGTACTGGGATGAAATCCGTCATGAAAAAAACCGTCACAAGAGCATCGCACAGACGGTGTTTCCCGAGGAACTTGAGCTGGATTCGTTTGTCGCTCGACTTGACAATCATATATGCATGGATAGAATAATATTTTAGTGGCTGTGGGTGGGTAATAGTCCTATTAAATAAGAATAGAATATAACGTCCAATAGTTTGCAATAGGATGTCCTGTACAAGTCTGGGTTTTAAACTTTAAAATAAAGGCGGATATTTGGGTTTTCCTTAAAGTCACTAATATGCTTTGATTATATTTTGTAAAGTTCTTCTTGATGAGTTCTTTATCTATCTTCTCTAGTTAATAGTCGGTAGGCCTCGGCGTAGTTGTTTGTTTCTGACGAATCTGAGAGAATTCGTAACAGATGTTTGAAAATTTGAAGTATTTTAAGTTTTGTGCTGCATGTAGAGCCCCTGAGTTCAATACTATACATGAGCATCGGGCTTAGGATGCTTTGAAAGATTAAGATGGCAACATCCGGCATCAAGTACGATTTTCTATTAATAATTGAGTACGAAATTCCTAGTATTGAATATGCCTCTGTTATTTTATTATTTGTGTATTATTTTCCATACATTGAAATTGGTATGTATCCCGATCGGAGATGGTTGGATGATGTTGACTGTTTCCTCAAAACGGTTAACGTTACATGGGAGTTCCGTACCTCCTTGTATCATACATACATGTACTACACTGAACCATAGCATGCTTTCACGGAACAATGTTAATGTTGAGATCCCGGATATTATGTACTGAATGCTCTTGCAGACATCACGACAGCCCGGAGTACTCTGCGAGAGGTGCTGCCGGCTCTGGTGCTCCTGCTGGCCGGCTCTTGGAGGGACTCCACAGGCAAAAACAAACCCATTATGTACCTAGCCCTGGTCGGAGAAGTGGTCGGGGTTTCCATCGAACTCTTCGGCGCTTTCCATTGGCAGCTGTCTCCGTGGATCACCAGCCTCGTCGATGCGTCGCTCTACGGACTTGCAGGCGGCAACAAGCTCTTCTACGTTGGAGCGCTTCTCATTATCACTGATCAGTCCACCATTGAGGATAGGACAGCCAGGTGAGCTCGCCCACTTAAGCCAGTTCAACTATCAATGTAAAATAGAGCGTTTCTTTTATGCACATAGCATAACCAGAAGATCATTTTCGATCTTTAATCTGAAATTATTTGTGAGGCGTTCTCGCTTGCATCTCAGTGCAATCCACCAATTACAATGACCTAAAGTTTAGGGTGACTAAGCTAAGATAATTATAAGAAACAGTTTCCAAAGTTGTGTTTGGCCACCCCAAGGCTGTTTTTTTTAAATAAAACTTTTTATAAACAAATTTTGAAATGAAATTCACTTTAAAAAAAAAGAATCTAAAAAAGTTTCAAAATATTAATTTTTATTAGAAATAAAACTTAGCTACTGATGTTAGACTCTGATTTTGCTCCCAAGCTACCGGGAAATGAGTCGCATCGAGTGGAAATTAGTTCCAAATTGTTTATGTTTTTTTCTTAACTATTTTGTAAAGACTTAAAATTTTTATTTCTTATATCATGACTTCTTTTACATAACATGATGGCATTTAGTTGAAGACATGACTAGTTATTTCAGTCACAACGTTACCCGTTCCGTTCCAGGATGGGTCTGTACACAGCGGCCCTGGTCGCCGGTAACTGCGTGTCTTCGGCCCTTTCCGGGTATGCTTTGGAACTGTTCGGCTACAAGTGGTTCTTCGTCGCGGTGATCGCCCTCCACCTGTTCACCATCGCCATGGTCGCCTCCATCAAGGAGCACAGAGGTGGAAAGTGGGACAACGCGAAGAAGTGGCAGACCATCAAGAAGCTCAAGGGGGTTTTCAAATCCAGACCCAACAACGCAGTAGTATGGCTCATGCTGCTCAGCAGCTGTCTTATCAACACCTGTTCAGCAGGTAAAAATTTATTTATATTATTGATCAAAATTACGAGCAGTTCTATTAAAATCGTTTAATAAGTATTTAGGTCAGGATGCTCTTAGTATAGGTAGTATATTACCTTTACGAGTGCTTTCATTGTACATACAGGCAGACAGCCACACAACGATTCTTCAGACCTGTTCCAAAGTATAGTCTCTCACCCCCCCCCCCCCACTATGATCCTTGGACGTACTAGTAAAGTCGATTTATCGATATTTTCAGCTGAAGTCACCCTGTTCCTCTACTACTTGGAGCAAGGCTTCAACTTCACAGTGACGGTAGCTGGAGTGTACGCTTCCTACAGGCTAATGACAGGACTTGTCAGTGAGTATGATTCTTATAACTAACAACTCCTAAGACAAACTTTATACTTATAACTTCCTTTTGTCACATTGTTTTTTTTATAGGTTCGATGGTGTCTCCTCCTGTTTTCTCCAAGTTTCTGAAGTGGTCTGACTTCAAGATTGGCATTATAAGCGCGATGGTCACCTGCGTATCGGCAACATCCTTGGCGTTTGCCGTTACAACACTCCAGTTATATTTATGTAAGTCTTAAGGATCCGGATGGTACAATATAAGGGAAATGTAAAGCTAGATCATGGTTTGGTCTATTACTATATGGATCAACATTGTCACGTTTTGGATAAGAATATGTAGTTTTCTTAATACTATTTCCAAAGAAGTAGTGTGGTCCGTATCATGCACCAAGCGCATATTTCTAATCCATGTAGTTGAAGCTTCCGAGCCTGAATGCCAGACAAATTGCAGAATGTACAAAACATTGCTTGCCTTGAGCCTCAGACCCTTAATGTAGTTTTATAGTTACTCTAATTTGGGAAGAAAGTTCTTACCGGGTGAAATAGGAAGATCCTCATATGTTTCTGCGTTAATGTTTATTCTGAAACCCTTTACCTATCTTATGTGTTCAAGAATTCATATCAAAACTTCCTCTTGAACTTGTCCTTGTCTACAGTAGATTTACTGAACTTCTGTATATCACAGGTATACTTCTAAACCATTCTTATTAGAGACTTCTAGAGTCTAATAATGATAATGGCTATTACAGGTAATGGCCAAACTGAAAAAGTTGACCTGCTCTTCCTCCGCGCTACTTTTACTACGTCAAATGACCTACTCCAAGTTCTTCTGACTTGAAACGGGTTCTGCAGCCTTTGCCTAGTTCCGCGGCTAAAAAGGGAGAAGTGTATTGGTGACCACAATTTGATTTAAATTTACTCCTCTTTACCAAGATTGGGTGCGCGAACGAAAGATTTGATGATCGTGGCTTACACTTTCGGTGTGTTTCATCATCTCTTTGAGCATCATTATTCAAATAACCTCATTTATCTGTAGAGACTTTCTTCTCACTTGATTAAGGCATTTTTGACTCAACCAAGATACCTTTCATCAGTTACCAGATCATTTGCGGACACCAACCTATCTGTCCTGGAGTCGATACCACCACTAAAAGTCTTACGGAAGGCGTAAGTGTCTCTTATGCATCGTCAGTCTGGTCATCTCTTTATAGGGATGCCTATCTCCTAGACGGCTTTGCTGAATCGGTTGTTATACATAATGCCTATACAATAAGGCATTATATTAGAAAAGACGGTATAGTGCCAGTTTCAAATAACACTAAATGTTCGTTTCTACATAGAACTGTTTATTTGCCACATCCTCAGACAGTTTACATCGATCAATTCACAAAACCCCGTGGAGAACTTCAGCCAGTATTCTAATGAACAGAATCAAACATTTGGAGTTATTTAAAAGATTTTATAAAACAGTCACTGTCCATATATATCATCCAACGCGTTATGGTTGTTTCACCAAGAACATCTTGTAATGGTTTATCTGTTGGGCTTGAATCCATCCTACAATCAATATAGGGAAGAATACGGTTATAGGAGAAGCTATGGAGAAAAATTAGAGTTCGTATTCAGTAAACTGGGATTTATTCATACGCTCAGAAAGTGCTCAATACTGAGCACATTATGTCTCTAATTGTAGCTTCCTTTAAGGAATACTGGCAGATTATCACTTGATACTATTTTTCAGTTGCTTGGTTGGACTTCTTGAAGATATTTCTGTTCACGGTCCCGAAGTCTATCATAACCAAATCTGTTAACCCGGACGAAATAGGTAAAGTTTAATTACGTATAAATTATATTATGTGTACGGGATAAACAACAATTTACTTATTTTACGTGCGGTTTCAGGGATATTCCTTAGCCTGTGTTACATCGGCGAGTGCCTGCTACCGACAGGCATCTTCTACATTTACGACTCCATCTTCAGGGTCACCTCCCAGACGATGCCCGGAGCGATATTCCTTGCCAGCGCCGGTGTTGATGTACTCATCCTAATCTCTTTCTGGTATTATTTTTTTCTTTTAACTTGGACTAGTAACAGTGAGTTCACAACCCGCCCATCATAAAGCCACTGTAAACTAACCTGACTACCCACCCACACTTATAAGCAACAGCAATTATAACCTCGCTCACATGATAATCAACGGAGGTATTCATGGGTACCCCGTAGTGTTGTAAGAAAGGGGAAGGTCCTAGTGTAGAAACAGTTTCAGTGAAATTAAGATAGGATCATTGTGTCTCAAATTACGAAATATCAAAATACCTCCCAAAACTGTCACCTGATAAATTTCGATTGGACTTAAACGTTAAATAACTACATAATAATGATGTGTACCTTTAAAACGAACATCAAAAGACCAATCTAACTATATTCATACCATTTCAGTTAGTCATAGAAAAAATGTATGCAGTTACAAAACTAATCCCACTTTTTTAAATTTTAGTAGCCGTTTATGATTATTAACATTTAACTGTTATTTTTTCAGTTATGATGAATTAATCACTTGAACTTTTGCATAGGCTCCCATATTTATCAGAAAATTGTACATATGAGAGCGTTCCCATAAGAAATCGAGCTGGTGTAGTACCGGATTTCGCCGGTAGGACTGTGTAAAGTAACTTTTCACCAGTCAGTAAGCCAAGTGCCGTCACTGGTGAAGGTTCCATTTTGCTTGTGTTAATTTATTTCTGACAGTTATTTAGGGCGTTCGTCGTTTTTGTAATGGCTGATTTTCGTTAACAGTGCGTGGCCGTGAAGTTTTGTTTTCTGCTCGGGAAAACTGGCACAGAAACCCTTGAAATGATCGCAGGGAAACTCAAGTCTTTGAGTGATTTTCCTGTTTCAAAAGTGGGTAAATGTCAATTAAGGATCTGCATGGAATCACAAAAGTGTAATTTAAAAAATGTTGTTGGAACAGTACAATAATATGTTGAGCAAGTGTATTGACTCCCATGAACCTCGCTGTGGACGTCCTTCGACGGCTCGAACCAATGAGAATATTGGAAAAATTTGCGAATTTGTCCTGGAAGATCGATGACGGACCATTGAAGAAGTTATGTAGGAATCTGGAATGACTTGGAGTTCAGTACAGTGAATTTTAACTGATTTGGGGATGAGAATGATTGCTGCTGACTGCTGACTGCGCAGCCATCTTGTACCCCGCTTTTTGACCAAAAATGGTATGACCACTGTGCCCCATCTTCCCTATATATATATGCTCGCTTGTAGTAAATATGTAAAAGTTACTTTTTGCTTGGTAAAATGATGTTCCACTCACCAGGAGTACAATTCACATTCGTCTATATGAAAACTATTGGTTGAATTCAAGAAATTATATGCCCTATGAAACTCTATGTGTAAGTCTCTACATTTTTCTATTACGGTAACTTAAAAACTTTGTTTGTGAGAGTGAAGGACTCGTGAAACAAATTTGGTATTACAATAGACTCGAACTTGCCAATCTTAGCATTCAACTCTTCCTATAATACACGCCTAACAAATTACCCTTTAGACTCAGAGCAATGATTTGTGATCCTTTAAAAAAATCATTAGAAATGTTGCGGACATAATCAAGAACAAAATATCTAAAATGCTTTGAATTTTAAATTTACTTTAAACGGAAACAAGGATAGCATAAAAAAAACTGCTCTTAACCTCCTCCTTTATATTGTCTGTTGAATATCGGAAACTTTTACGTCGTGTCATTTTTATTTCCCTTGAAGTGATTGAAGACGCTCAGCGATGCACTTAAATTAGTTTTCTCCTTCTGTAATATCAATATTGACGATTGAAATTGTCTTTACAATTATTTGCTTTCCATTATCTTACAGTAAACAAAATCATTTCCTACAACAGAGATACTGATCTGATCATCTTTATACTGAATTTAAAAAAAATTGGTTTCCCAAAAATATTTAAATAGTTATTCATAGGGTGCCACGGTGACTATTCTTATTAAATAAGAATTCATATTTGGCAATATTCTGTCTATTACCTAAAATAACCTGGAAGCTGAGTATTTTACTCTACTTTTTATTATTTATTTTTAAGGTTTAAAAACTATATGATGATGTGATATTTAGTAGCTAAAATACTTTCCACCAACCTTCACTCCTACTGTGACGTGCAGCATTAGTTGTTGCTGTTTTAGTTTTTTCTACATTTATTTTATAACTTAAAAAAAGTCAAATAAAGTGATATGCACCATACAATAAAGATTTTCCTCGAGACTTCGAAAACAATGCTTATGTGCTTTTCTAACTACAGTAAACTAAAGTCACGACGGATATTATACATACGAGGGTGGTCTGAAAAGTTTCCGACCTAACAAAGCTTTTATTTCACTAGCTTTTATTTATTTTATTATCATCTTCATGTTGAGGTCGGAAACTGTTCAGACCACCTGTGTATATTATAAATCAGAACATCGAGATTTTCAATAGACTCTAAACGATATGATAATAAAATGTTTACTTTTGATTGCCCATACGTTGTTTACTGACCCTCGTTACGTTTTTTCGTAACGATATTGGCATATACTGTTACTCAGAAGGATATGAGGATTTGGGAGATCCCCCACGCTACTCATGTAGCCACATCACCGCTGTTCAGCAGAGGAGATGTGTGAGAGCCACAAACGCTCAGGGCACGAGGGGAGAAAACTGACCATCGCCAGAACTCCCAATGACTAAACATTTTCAAAAGATCATTGAGCTATTTCTGCTTCAATCTCCGAGAATTGAGGATTTGGATGATCAGTTAATTTCTTATGAAATTTAAAGGATTTTGAGTACACGCTTCGACGGTACATATACTAAATCAGACAATTTTTACGGGACAAAAGACAACTGGCCCGTACTTGTTTGAAAATGTAGAGCTCACCTTCAAACCTTGTATTTATTACTATATTATAAATTATTTTATGATTTTTTTTTTTTTATCTTTTGCAGCATATCCCTTTGTATTTATGTGCCTCCTTCGGAGACGCCTCCAGATACCAGCGTATCTGACATCGAGGATCTCGAAAGCTGTGACATGATAAGGAAAAGTTAGTTCATTATTTTAAGGTTAAACTCTTAACTAAGTTTTTAAGGTTAAAAACTGTTAACAGAGCTGGTGCGACCGCCATAACCTGACAAAGTTACCTCTCAACTTTATTGTATTAATAATTTTATTTATATTTTAATTATAAATATAACTAAAAAAAATTGTATTATTTTGTTACATTTAATATTTATAAATATAATTGTTTGTATTATAATGTGTATATATGTAAAATGTAAATAATATCGATTGTTGTACTTTTATCAGCATTTTATGTATATTAGAACGGTAGGCAGTAATAATCATAGTTCAAATGTAATAATATAATTTCTTTGTAGAAACATCGTGACAAGAAGTATAAATATTACCAATGTCCTGAAGTAAGTGATTTTGTTATATATATTGTAGGAAAGACATGTGTCAATATTATTTTAAAATATCCAGATCTAATTTTTTTTGAAAAGGCGTAAATATATTAACGTCTCTCCAAACAGATCGTATTGGAGATGAATTATAAACTCAAGCCATTAATTATTATTAAGTAGTGTAGATTTCAAATGAGAGGTTTATCCTTTTTTGAATTGAGAGTTTTGACCTTATTAAATTAAAGTCTACTTTCCTTTCTTTTTTAGGATTAGTGATAATGAGTTTTTTATTTATCAAATAGATTGTTGTTAAATAAAGTTTATTTATATTTTATGGATATGATTTATGAATAAATCACGTTTTCATATAAATTCTGCCTATCATTAACCTATCCCAAATCTTACCAAAATAAATTTATAGGATTTCCACCTTTTTAATTTCAAACTTTCATCATCCCATCAAAAGTTCATCATCCCAAAAATGTCTGTAGCGGAGTATCAAATGATCACTTGTTTGTTCACCTTATCACAACACTTAAAATTTGATTGCAATTTTTTATTATTAAAATTACTTCGGTTGATTTATTTGTTTTGAATAACTATTTTTTTTTATGTGTTATACTGTTATACAAAATAACGCACTAAGGCCGGAACCAAGTTTTAGCGGCAGTTCAAAATTTTCCTAGAATTCCAATAAAATCATTATGGTTTGGAAATAAGAAATTTTAAGCCAGTTATAAAAAACTGTCATTAGGAGGTCAATATTATTCAATAATTATTAAAATTGGTAATAAACATTAGATACTAGTTCTTTCCATACATGGTCATGGTTAGGCTGATATGAAAATTGTTTATAAATAGCAGAATCATCCTGTGTATCCATTAGGAAAGTATATTTAAGTTTGAATCAAGAAGAAAGTATATAAGAATATAACTAAAGTATGTAAGTACATAGAATAGTATACTATATAGTAGTAACAGTATACTATACGTATATTAAACGTTATCTTTTTCTATTGACGTATTTTGTTAAATTGTTTTTAATTAATCAAGATGTCAACAACAATAATTTTTTATCTATTAGTTTAATTGGCTCTAAAAGCTGTTCGGTATCAGGTAAATATTTATTTTACCCATCAATGTTGGTTTTGTACTACAGACGAAATGGCTATCAACATTTTTTTTCTGTTATATTTTAATCAGACTTTGTCGTCAATGACAGATAATATAATTGAATAAGTAGTTATTTTGTTTACGTATTTTTTAATAATCGAAAAAAAAACAACTATTTCGATCATAACCATTTTAACATCCATTAAAAGTCCGATGAATACTGTGAGAATTAAAATCATTCTTTTGTGTTGCTTTTTGAGTAGACACCCACGTAAATCTAAATATATAGGTTAAGTGATCAACGGATAAAAGAGTGTATTGGAAAAAACAGGATGTTCTCAAGATGACAGAGGTTATTCTGTAATCAGAATTTAGGATAGATGAATACCAAAAACCCAGGAAGAAGAGACGAAGGCAGAAACTATCCTGGAGAAACTTAATACAGGAATAGAATATGTGTTGAGAATATGAAGAGAAGATGCCTAAATAGTGAAAAACATAATATTGACAAAAATTAGAATATTAATAATTAGTAACATGAATTATTTTTTTGTTAATAAATATTGACTATATGTATCTGGGTTAAAACTTCACTTGCTCTCGTCCAATAAACCATGGATAGCTTATCTGGCGGAAATGTACTGTCCTCGCCCAAGGAGATGGCCTATGTAGACTCTCCCTTTAGCATGGTCACGATTTTTTTGATAATCTCCCAGTCCGTAGACATTTGTAGAGTTTTTTTTCCAAAAATTCTGTGATGTATACAAGAGGACATTGCTAATTAGCTATCCAGAAATCAACAAGCGAAGATTTCTTCTCTTCTAGTTTGGTAATCGCAGCTGGTAAAAATTAGCAGTTATATTCAACAACTCTAGATATGAGTGAGTTAATCCGTTTTTTTGTTTGTTTTTTTTTTTACTAATAAGACAAACATGGGAACACAGCACAACATGTTATTAACACCCTGACTTATATATTCCAGTGTTACCAACACAGCCATCAAGATAAAAGTGAATCTTGCATGATTTTAGCCTTTCTACATTTTATTGTTTTCTTAAGCTTACACTGTGTTTTGGGAAAATTGTTTGTATAGTACAGTGCTTTGTTGAGACACCAATCTCTCAAACCAGATGCTTGTTCGTTTTTTTTATTTGGAGATAGGCTCCGCTTATGCGGCCTCCTCTCCAACCCCTCCAGTATTTTGAGACTGGAACGCTTCTCGAGTCAAGTAACAGGTGGATTGAGGAGGCGTGGCTTTCTAGAGTTGAGTAAAGGGGGACGATCAATGTCGATACTCAAGGCTACTTTACTTTAGTGTCCAAGCCAAATCTCAGAAATATATTTTTTCTAATAAACTTAGAATGAAATGAATTTAAATTGTTAGATTTAGCTTAACAGTTGTTCGTTAATTCAACCAAAAATAATCCAATTCAGATAAGAAAACTTAGAAAAAACTAGATCTAATTTAATATGGACTTGTAAAAAAAAATATTACAGAAGTCTTCAAGATTCGAACTTTTGTTTTTCATGAACTCAGAAAAAAACCAAATCCTTTAAATAAGGCCATACACCGCCTTAACTATCAATATGTTTTTTAGTTCTTTAATTTATTTTGCCGTCTGTCTCAGACTAATAAATTTCTTATACTTATGTATTTATAGAGACCAACAAACTACAGTCAATTTTCATATCTTATTTCTACGTTATTTATAAATGCTGTATTTGTACATGTGGTAAGTTCCACGCATAACACTTTCTTGTTCATTATAAAAACATTTAAATATGTTAAAAGTACAATGTGATTTTATGAATTCTATTCATTATTAAGATTTTTTTGGAGATCGAATAATTGCAGGAATAATTAATGCGTATGACAAACTTCTGCTCTACGATTACTATTTTAACGAAACTTGCTGAATATAAAAATTGAAAAATAGACAGATTTCAGTTAATACTGAGAAGGATTCGATGAAATGAAAGGGCAGGCGGGAGAATACGACCCGGTTAAATAAAAGTTTTGAGAAAATTCTAGATTATTTCTATATGTTTATTTGTGCTCTCTAAGTAGTGTCGGAGATATGTATATGGATTTCGTCCCCTCGAAGAATATTTAATTCGTGGTTCTGTCCAAATATTATTCTTTTTCAAGGTTTTTGTTTGTAATTGGGCAGTGGACTTCTCTTCGTTTAAATCGTTTCAAAAATGATCAGTATTCTTCTTCAATGTAAGTGAAATGTCTACAATGCCGAATTATTATTTAGATCTAATATCTTTTCATGATAAATTGCTATTGATGTGATAATCTTCCAGCAAATTTTTTCAGGATATTAATTATAATTTTTCCATTTTTTTTTTAAATTCAAAATATATTTGTTCTGTTAATTAATAAAATTATTAGGGAGGTGGTGGTCCCTTCTCCCGGACAGTATATCTCAAACAGCTTCCAGATCCGGACTTCCAGATTGTAGGAGCACTGACACCCACACTCACTCACTATATAAAGCACTCTACAACCCACACTCTCTCGCTATATAAAGCACTCAACCACCCACACTCTCTCGCTATATAAAGCACTCTACAACCCACACTCTCTCGCTATATAAAGAACTCTACAACCCACACTCTCTCGCTATATAAAGCACTCTACAACCCACACTCTCTCGCTATATAAAGCACTCTACAACCCACACTCTCTCGCTATATAAAGCACTCTACAACCCACACTCTCTCGCTATATAAAGCACTCTACAGCCCACACTCTCTCGCTATATAAAGCCCTCTACAGCCCACACTCTCTCGCTATATAAAGCACTCTACAGCCCACACTCTCTCGCTATATAAAGCACTCTACAGCCCACACTCTCTCGCTATATAAAGCACTCTACAGCCCACACTCTCTCGCTATATAAAGCACTCTACAGCCCACACTCTCTCGCTATATAAAGCACTCTACAGCCCACACTCTCTCGCTATATAAAGCACTCTACAGCCCACACTCTCTCGCTATATAAAGCACTCTACAGCCCACACTCTCTCGCTATATAAAGCACTCTACAACCCACACTCTCTCCCTATATAAAGCACTCTACAACCCACACTCTCTCGCTATATAAAGCACTCTACAACCCACACTCTCTCGCTATATAAAGCACTCTACAACCCACACTCTCTCGCTATATAAAGCACTCTACGACCCACACTCTCTCGCTATATAAAGCACTCTACGACCCACACTCTCTCGCTATATAAAGCACTCTACGACCCACACTCTCTCGCTATATAAAGCACTCTACAACCCACACTCTCTCGCTATATAAAGCACTCTACAACCCACACTCTCTCGCTATATAAAGCACTCTACAACCCACACTCTCTCGCTATATAAAGCACTCTACAACCCACACTCTCTCGCTAAATAAAGCACTCTACAACCCACACTCTCTCGCTATATAAAGCACTCTACAACCCACACTCTCTCGCTATATAAAGCACTCTACAACCCACACTCTCTCGCTATATAAAGCACTCTACAACCCACACTCTCTCGCTATATAAAGCACTCTACAACCCACACTCTCTAGCTATATAAAGCACTATACAACCCACACTCTCTCGCTATATAAAGCACTCTACAACCCACTCTCTCTTACTATATAAAGCACTCTACAACCCACACGGAGAAGATGCAGATGAGGAGGTTTCGAGGAGTCAACTCCTCCTTGCTCGACCGAAATAGGCCGGTCAGTGGATTAATTAATCATCCTTGGAAGGCTGAAACAGCTTGTTCGGGAAATGACAAGTTGTAGGCTGATCATTCTGGGCGTCAGCGAAGTGAGATGTCCTGGTTGTCCTGAACAAAAAATCACAGCTGAGGATATTTTTTTCTAGGCTGGATATGAATATATAGATATATTCTAGGACAGACCCAAATATGAACATTTATAAAACTAAGAAGATGAGAGTCAACACATTAGTGCATGACCCTCTGTGCAGTTCTGATCAGGAAATGGAAAGAGAGTTGTGTCGTTTTCTTGTTGCTTAGAAATTTGGCGAGGTGGTGGAACTGAAGAGGGCATTAAATGTGGAACTCCACAAGGCTAATGGAACAGTTCTCCGGTTCTCTCCCTTGTAGAGGAGTAGACATGTCTAGTTACGCACTTAGATTATTTGGTACGGCACAAATGCTTCTTTATGGCTTGGAGACTTGGAAAGTCGCAAAATAATCGATATCCCCGCTGCAGGACGTTGCAAATCGGTACTTGAAGGCGAACATTCTGGATGTGTTGAACTGGTACAATTTCCAACGATCATCTTTGGGCTTGAACTAGATAGAAAAGTTTCATGCGGGACTTATTCCAGCAAGGGTCCGTCGCCATAGAAGGCGATTGACATCCCTCAAGCATCGCAAAGTGGAGGCAGGCATCCCCAGGACAAGGTCCTTATTATGAGGGAAATTTAATCGGTGGATAAGACCTGAACGATATCAGAAACAAGCAGGAGATCGAGACAACTTAAATCAACATATACAAATAAAACCCTCTCCTGCGAAGCTATAGCAACTATTACAAAAAACAAAACTTGATAGTGTGAGAACTGGTTAGAATGCGGCCATGGCATACATATGTGATAAAGATTCAGTCGTGCCTAAAGCTTTAGTTTCGACAAATGATTATGATTTTGTCATGACTAATGACATGCCATCAGTTTTTTGTTTTTTTTTATTCAAGGCTAACTATGACTGGCCGTTCGGTGATCTAATTACACTTGTACCGTCGCAATTGTTTTGTTTTTTTGGCAAGCGAAGAAGATTAGACAACCACAAATAAATAATCAAAAAGTCAATTATTTTGTTTTGTAGGCACCTGTTGCTATTGTTTCAAATACGACTGATAGCGATATTGCTATTATTAAATTGAGTTTTCAATATTAAGCTTATTTCAATAACATATGATTTTCTCACCGGATGTTTATATATATAAGTTAAGCTCCGGGCAGCATCAGTACTCAACCTTAATCCCCGAACGTCGGGATGTAAACATCCCGAATGTAAATAAACAGGGTTATAGACTTGAAATAAACAGTCTAGTTTTAACTAAAATGCGTGTTGTTTCTCTGTACCTTTTTTTTCCTTTGTTTTTGAATTCTAAACCCGATAAGCATTAACTTATATATATATATTTGTATATATCAGGTTGTATATATCAGGTTGTATATATATCTAAATTCACAGAGAAGTTTTAATTCGCATTTTTGGGTGTACTTTTGTAACCTCTAAATAAGTGTCGGTAAAACTGGTTAATATTTTGGTACGCTATCTGGATTCAGTATCTCTTTTCATAGTTATTTATTAGTAGTATAAGTTATTTGTATCCCCTGACATAGAATCTTAAAGGGAACGGAGGTATTAGGAATCCTGAGATCGTTAACAAATAATTACACACTGTTTTATGGTGCATCCAATTATATTTTTAATCAGCTGTGGATTTTTACTCTATGACACGTTAAATGTTTTTTCTATGTTCTATCTTGATCACAAACCCTTCACTCCTAGTCACCTTACAGTTTATTTGTCAAAGAATTTGGTTTCTTTGAAATATTAATTAATTAACGATATATTACGCAATAGGAAACTAAATCCAATGGCAATCGATCTTAATAGTTTGATTATTTTCAACGAAAACGAATCTCCTGACAAGTCTGTTTTAATTACTCAAAATATTTAAATGAGCTTATTTAGAAGGTTTGCAGATTGTTCCAGGTTTTTTTCCCTTAGGTGCACTGGCTTAAAGAATAAAAGGAGATCTCATGTTGGGACAAACCAGAATCTGGCACAAGCGAAGATTACTTGTTGCCGTCTTCGGAATTGAATCATTATCCTTTGATTCTTAAAGCCTGATATTATATGCTCCCATTGCAATTTTGATTACAGCATGATTTACGCAACTACAGCTTGCAAATATGCTCGTGCTATTATGAGAGAACTATGTTTTATTATTATGGGGATCGATTTTAAAAAATTGACAATCTTGGCCGAGACTATAATAATGGACTGCATTTGTCATATCTACGACCAATGAAATCAAGCTTCATTAAATATATTAATTAAAGGCACTAATTAATATTATCAAACAATGACATCAGGGTTAAACGTTTGTTACCTTGTTGGGAGGAAAAAGAAGAGGGTTATACAAAGAAACAAAGGAAAATTGTGAAAGATTGGCACTGATCAATAATTATTAAGCTATATCACAGCAATCTTCGGCTGGAGTAGGTGAACCCCACATCCTCAATAACTCACTCTAGGCTGAGGTAGAACGCGGTGCGCGTTGGAGTCCCGAGCTCCTCTACCGCCCGCCGCGGGTTCGGCTGTCGCGGCCGTGGCTACCTCGGGGTGGTGGGTCCTGGAGGACAATAAGTTCCTCCAGGCCTGGCACCGTCTACCGGTGGTCACGGGTGGTCAGTCGTACACGCGATGTCCTGTGCCAGGCTGTGGTAGGGGCTGGCTGAACAGAAACTCGGGCCTTCAAACGGCTATCCGCCATCTTTCGGCATTGCACGGGATCCCAGGAGTTCAGTCCAAACACATGTGTTCTTTTTGCAAAATGCCTTGCCGCAATAACCGTCCTTCGGCACATTCTTGTCTACAAGGAGTCCCTAGGGCCTGCCGCAAATGGCGAAAGAGCTTCTCTTCGGCTGGGGCCTGCGAAACCACGTAACTGCCGTACATGCCATACTACCCAACCCAAATACAGGCCGATCCCGAAGGGCTAGTAGGCGAACTGAGCCAGTTTTAAGGGAGCCTTTTGGGACAAGGCTACAAGCTTCCCCAATCCCTATTTATCCGGTGGCTGCGGTGGGAATGTCTGGGGGCGTAGTTGAGGCGGGGGCTCCATCCCTGGAACTAATTTCGACAGAGCCAGGGCCGTCGGGAGTGGTATTGAGGCGGCTACCGGGGAGAGTAAACCCAAGCCTAATTCAATTGACGCCATTTTGCACCCTACCCCCGGCGCCATTTTAGAAGCTATTCCCACGAGGGCCCCAATTGATCTTGATTAATGATTTATTCTTATATGAATTAAAATGAATATCCACGGCTCGCAGACAATGCCTGAGGATTCGCCGTGGTCGGAGGATGCCACGCAAAGACAGGAGGGGATGGAATAGAGAAATAATATTACGGAAGTCCACCTACCTCCAGGTTAAAAAAGATGGACCGGTCGAGGAAAGACCTCCCCCCTGCCCGGAAAAGAAAGGGCCAACAATGTGAGTGCTTTTAACGATTCTTATTTCAAATTTCCCTTCCGAAGTTCTTCAGCGGTTCTACTCTTGACTAAATAATCTGTTGACCAGAAGCGAATCGGAAGTTATCTCTTTGTTGAGCACTAGTAGTTTCTTACGTGATATCATAAATTCATTTTCATGTTCCCAACAAAGACTCATTTTCTCATTAAAAAACGTTAAATAAATGATGTTTCAACCTAGCTTCAAAAACACGAGTTTTCTTGTTTTCCTTTCCATCACACACACACATCACATCAAATCACATCAACTATGTAAAAAATGAAGCTAATTTAAACCTTGGAGATTGAAGTTTTTCATTAAATAGTAAAGGGATATGTCACTGTAATGTTTATTTATAGAAATTTATCCCACCTAAGGGAAACCATCATTATAACAAAAATACAAATTTTCGTCATGTATCATATTTCGATACCTGGTACTCTGGAGTGCCATATCCTCCTCTCTCAACTCACTAGTCTCTTCCCTCCATACTCTGGCTCAAATTGCTTTCTCCAGACCGTCCATAAATTGCTGGTCATCTTATTTGCTTCCTTATCTGGGAATGGTATAGGAGTCTTTATAACCTGAGATCCATTACCTGAAAAAGCAGAACTTTTACTAATAATAACTTAACTAAAACTTGATGGAATATAAAAACATTAAATAAGAAAAAAGAATGTTTTGATAAAGGTTATAATATTTGTAGCATTTGTTAAAAACCACGCTTCTGAAGATACTAGCAATCACATAGGGCTACTCGAGAACAGTTAAGTGTTTAATAATTACAATTACTTGTTTTTTATGTCCTCTCCATTTTCCTTATTGGATGTTAAATATGGAGATGATATTGCAGGTATCTTGTTGTTAGGAAAATATTTGTTGACATGCTTGTACTAACCGTTTTCTAATAAAGCTGAATAATTTATTACTTTTTGTTTAGGACACCGGGATCCACACCCACATTCCGAAGCATGCATGCCGCTGGAAATGGTTTTAATAATAAATATTTCTGTTTTTCTTCTCTATAATTTATTTTTGGGCCTTGGAATTCCAAGAGATCCAATCACCATTGCTCTCTGTTATTTTACCTCAAATATATCTCAAAACGAATTTTTTTTTTAATTCATTTTCGTGATTTACATTTGTTTTTGTACTAAGTGCTAAGAAAATACCAGAAAAGATATCTACAATAAATCCTGGACTATTATTATTATTAAATGTTATTGTACCTATATAAATATATTTGGGCATTCAAAAGTCAATTGGACCACGCACGTGCAACTGCACGCATTGTGTAACTTATTGTTTATATAGTCTAAGGCCTGTGACAATGCCCACGTAGGAAATATAATCAGCACTTAAGATGGCAGCAAGTGCTTTATAAATGTATATACTCATAATGGGAAGACAGGAGGCGCTGTGTTTTATTTCATCGATTAAAACCGACGCCTAGCACTAACACCTATTTCTATTGAAGTTATTTGATTTGATTTAATGAACATATATGTAAGACGCTAATAGGTTTAATTTTATACCATATTCCTAATAATAGGCAAATATTTATTGTAGTATTATCGTACGAATTAATTAAATATATGCTGGAACAAATTCATTTTATATTATGTCGTTGATATATTTCATTTCTTTATTATATAATATATATATATATATATATATATATATATATATATATATATAACCCAAGTAAGGGCTATTTCCATCAATGTTATAACAAAAGAAATGATACTGCTTGTTTCCCTAACATCCCGGCTTGCCTCCTCTGAACGTCTTGCGGCCCTCTACAAGGTCATGTCAGCTCTCAGTTCCATTTCAGTTTCCGAGATTCTGATCAGATTTCAGTCGAGGTTTTTTTCCCGCTCAGTTGTCAGTTCTCCACCCCAGTGTTATGGCTTGTCAATTACAGACTGCCTATATAACATGAAAAAAGTTGTTTTTCATGTACAAGGAGACGACAAACAAGTAGACTGACATCTTCATCTCAGTATCTCTGTTCAACCGAGCTGGAGACGTGACCTCGACCCCTCCAAAGGCTCAAATTTCGAGATCTGGATTGAAACGGGCTAAATGCTTCATCCTGTCAGATCTCCCTCTCCGGTTCAGTGTTCCTATTCATGTTTTATCTTTTTAAATACACGATTAGCTGACAGTTCGATAATCTAGAAAACTTCGATTGACAAAGAAACGGTACTAAGAGCTGACAGGACCGTCTAAAAGGGCCTTTAAGCAGAGGTCATTCACTAGGAATAACCCCCTTCTTTTTAATAAATAAAAGAGTTTAATTTACCTCTTCTACTTGGTAAATAAAGGTTTGTATTGATATTCTCAAAGATATGCAATCAAGTCATACTTTAAACATTTATTTTATTTAACATGAATGATTGGGAAATTGGATACAGGTTTTAATTAATTATTCAAAAATCTTTTATTGTGGTAAAATCTTAATTTTGCCTTATTAATTGCGATCAATGTTCTCATTCATATCTACAATATTCTTCATTCACTCGCTCATTCAGTGTTTACCAACAGCCCAGAGACCTCCCCAATCCACACGGTTGTCACGTTCCTCGTATGCGAAAGGAGAAGCGGAGTCTTGGGAAGTCCCCCACACTCAATATACATATTGAGATTAACTATTTCCAGTGCTAGCTGATGTTTCATAGAGAGCGATAAAGATAAAGATGGTTGATAAGGCGAAATAGACTTACAAAAAGGTTTTTCCCTGGTGGCGTTCCTTTTGTTAACTACAGTTTTTTGTTTCGCCATCGGCAACAACAACAGCAACAAAAATCATGACCACTGGTCTGTCTCTATATTGAGATGGCAATACCAATTTTAAACACACCCCAATTCCCAATTATTTTTCATGGATTTACTTTTACTTTCAGGAACTTCTTCCTAAACTACCCCTTAAAATTAAAGTTCCTTAAATCCTAATGTCAAGTCAGCCTTCATCCATCTTGTGAAAACATCCCTATCCTAGAGACGACAATTCATTCAGGGAACACCCCTTTGTCTAGCCAGCGCACACTGGGTGTAATCGCAAATCTAATGGACAAAAGTAGTAGCTCGTTTTTAAAACAGTTCGATTGATACCAAAATCGGGGATATTTCAATTAACTCATTTATTGATCATGAAAAGTACAAAACATTAGCGTTGCCAATCTCCCACGTCTACCACTACAACCAATCACTTATGTAAAAACTAAAACTGTTGAAAGACCTCATTTGTGTTCACTAAGTGTAGTTAACGCTAAAATCATTGATTCTAATTAAAACTTATCAAATGACCACGTCTTACATAATGTTATATAAGCAAATAAATGTCTTCGTTTCCTTTCCTAATAAGTTCTTACGTTTTTATCCTTGTAGATAAATGAATCATTTTCATATTAGGTATAATTGATTCTCGATTCTACGCAATACTATGTCTTTCCGACAAATGCGCAATCTAGACCCCGTAAAACATATATCAACCAATTTTGGTATCAATCGGACAGTTTTCAGACGAGATACTAATTTGGTCCATAGAGATAGCAAACTATCAATGAAAGTGAAGAAAAAAAGATTTAATGACTTTTTGTGAGTGCAGTAAAGTAAGAACATACGAGTATATGACATACTGTCGGGTTGCCACTAGGGGAGTGCCTAATCGCCCTAGCCCTGGTGACAAGTGCGGATTGTTGTAGTTTATAACATGGACCATTGTTCCATGTCGGCGTTAATATCTGACTCCATTTATGATAGGTATGTGTCCCGACAATACACTATGTTCAAGAGAAGAGGTACAGAGGTTTCATAAAGAATAAGACCAGTTTTCAGAGTTCGGGCGGGAGACCAGCAGCGTCACAGGTACAAGTCGTCAGAGGGTCTGCAAGGAGACTAAAAGACAGGTGAGAGACTCAGAGGCGACGAGGAGAGAGTGGGCTGACGAGGAGTCTAAGAGACTGACTTCCAGGGCCCTGGCGTAAAGCGACACCGAGTAACAGCGGATGAGAGAGAGAGAGAGAGAGTAGCGACTGAGACTTATAGGGCTAAAAGCCCTGGTTTAAATACAGTTCCTGCTTGGGGGGGGGAGGGCCTTGGCCGGCGTGAGAACATGCGACCGTTGACCAATTACGTGACCCCTCGACCCCTTAAGGACTGTTTATGGCATGCCAGGTGGTACCCTTGCAGGTTTATGACCGCCGGGTTGTACCCTTGCAGGTTTATGACCGCCGGGTGGCGGCCCTTGGTCTAAAAGGGTCTGTTTATGATGGCCAGGTGGCTCACCCTCTCAGGTTTATTGCTGACGGCCGTCAACCCTCTTACGTTTGTGACTTGTTTATGACTGCCGGTTCCACGTTTATTGCTAGAAACTTTTACCATGATTTACATTTAATTACAATACATTATATATGCACCAGAGTATAGGGTGATTTAACTTATGTAGTTAGCGGTCGCTACACATACCATTAACCAGGACGTCGAGAAATATAATTGGATACTCAGTTTTATAATGCTAAGATAATGTCAAGAACAAGTAGAAGGGGCGTGAGCAGAACTGTATACCTGTCTCGTGACTTCATGGAAGTCACTGATGGTTCCTGTTATTTTTAAGTAAGCAAACTTCCCTTACTCCCTATCCCCAGAATCTTACCCTATATATATATCAGCTTAAGCCCCAGACCACACTCGTCCCTAGACCTTCCACCAAGTATGTAATAACGTAACTCTTAATATTTGTGTATACCAGTGTTTTGCTTGTACTTCATAATAAAGCTTTTCTTTCTTTTCTTTTAAAAGACTCTACTCTACAAAGATTATTTAACTCTCGATACTCGATACGGTAGAAACATTTTATTATCAATTATTACCAAAAGTTAATGACCCTTTTCCTAATCCTACAATCCTATCTTCCAAACCGCTTCTTCCCAGTCCACCGTGGTTTCGAATATTCTACTCCCATAAAAGCAGGAGTTCCACGGAGCAGTCCTGGATCCCGTCCTCTATAACCTATACACCGCTAATGTCCCCTTGTCGTGGCCACCTCTTAATTACAAATAATTATAAGTCACTCTCTTCTCGATCAGATCATATCTATCATTTTTTCCATATGTTTAATAAATAAAGCTTATGACGCCAGTCGGGAAGTGGGTGGAGAAGTTGGTGGGGAGAACAGCCGCTGGTGGGGATGATCCCCCACCACGACTAGCCGGCTATATAAACCTCGCATTCTCAGACAGAAACCAACCGGGACCTTGAACACTTCTCTCTCTCTCTCTCTCTGCAATGGCTTCTGCTGCTCTACTCAAAACCATGGACTTCTCATTCAACTACCTCTGCATCTCTCTTTCCTAACCTCGCTATGTTTTAGTCCGGCGTAGTCAGACCCCACAGCTTCCTAGTGGGAACCTCTGCCTTCGTCTCGCAAAAACTAGCACCTCCTTGGGAGAGACCTCTCCCTCGCGGACGACGGTTGCCGTGGCCCTGCAAATTTCCCTAGCAGTGTCTCCCATGGGAATCCAGTCTGCCTCTCTCCGGTTCACACTCGCCTTTGGGATCCGGACGGTTTTTGCCTACCCTTAGACACCGAGTGTGAATTCGTGGTCATTCCAAGACCACATAAACTACCTATAAACCTACCCTGTACCTCTTCTCCTGAACATAGTGCTCTGTCGGGGCACATACCTATCAAAAAATGGAGTCAGATAGTAAAGCCGTCATGAAACGATTGTCCAGGTTATAAACTCAAATAACCCTCACTTGTCACCAGGGCTAGGGTAACCAGGCACCCCTCGTGACGACCCGACACCCCTCTACCCCCAATACTTTCTTGGCAACATTTGCAGATGACACTGCAGTCCTCTCATCCCACCCAGACCCCAATAAAGCATTCCTGAACCTTCAAAAACACCTTAATGAGAACGAGTATTGGTACAACCATTGCAGGATCAAAGTTAATGAAAGAAAATGTGCCCATATTACCTTTACCCTCTGCCACAATTCCTGACCAATAGTTTTTTTTAATTCCAACCCTCTTCCTGTGTCCGTGATAGTACGATATTTAGACTTCTATCTTGACAAAAGGCTGACATGAAACCCACACACGAGTTTAAAAATACAAGTACTAAACAGACCCATTGGACAACTGTACGGACTACTTAGAAGGACATCATCCCATCTCTCAATAGAAAATAAATTACTAATTTACAAAGTTATACTAAAGCCAATCTAGACAAACGGAATAGAACTTTGGGGGACAGCAAAAAAAAAGTTGAACATGAAGCGTATCCAATCAAAAGTCCCAAGAACAAAATAATTAATGCCACTTATCATGTCAACAACAAAATCTTTCATAACATTCTTAATATACCATACATTATTGAACTCATCCCTTCCAAGTTCATGAAATTACATCAAAACCTATCTAACCACCCTAATCCCCTACACATTCATCACTGCGCCACACATCCCTATTATCCTCTTCGGAGACTAAAGCGGCTGTGGCCTCGTGACCTCCTATAAATACGTGACTGTGGGAGTCCTGGCAATAGCCAGTTTCTCCAATCATGTCCTGAGCGTCTGTGGCTCTCACGCTCTTGGTATGCCTCCACTGGCTCGTAACTGGTGATGTGGCTGAGGGAAGAGCATGGGGGACTTCCCAAAACTAGGCTTTCTCTTTCACATGCAAGGGAGGTGACAATCATATGGATTTGGAGGTCTCTGGGTGTTTATAAATACTGTATGAATGAGCGAGAGAATGAAGAACTGTAAATATGGTATGAATGAGAACATTGAGCACTATTACTTATTGCCCAAAAAGGCAGATTATAATTTTATCACTAAAGATTTTTAATTGCTTAATACCAAAACGTAATTAAATAAGGACCCAATCACTAGAAAAGGATACAACTCAGGGAAACCCAGGTTTCTGGGTTAAAAAAAAAACCTAAAAAGGTGTGAAACATTTATGGGAGTTCCCATGTGGAGCTCTAAATGGAAAGAAAATGCAGAAATGAATATGATAGCTCTACTTTCATCACTAAATGTGAGTACATAAGGGCGTAAATATTTACACAAACATGTATAGCTAGAAATAGAATTCTGTAAGTCATTAAGAAGGAACTCAGATACATATTTTATAATGTTAATAAACTGCATATTTATAATGAAAACAAAATCTTTTTATAACACCAAAAAGGCTTATGTATAAAAGTTTCCTCAATTTTCTTTCGAGCACATTTTAATCCTTGTTTGGCAATTGATAAGAAAGGGCTATAGACGAGGAGTCGCAGCTATAGACATTTAATTGATCAGTCTTTTCCTTGTTTACAGAAGATATTGTTGCAGAGATTAATATAGAATCAACTATCCTGTGAAGTAAAAAAGTATATAAAAGATTACACATAACGCTTGTATGAAAATAGGATTTCAGGAGTCACTAACCTGGAATGAGATTTTAAAGCACAGAAGTGTAAATAGAAATTTGTATTGTAATACAATTTTATTAACGTAACGAATGATTGTTATCACACAAGCTCTTAATTTTCCCACATCCCATGTTAAGAGTGTTAATCGTGTCCCTACCAGATCCCATCTATTCTAACGTTATTCTTACCATTTCCCTAAACCCTCCCTGGACTCAGCCAATTTATAAAATTTTAAATCAATTGAATCAGTTTTATATCCGCTAATGTATAACATAGATTCATTTATACTGACACTTCAACAGACAGCTTAAAGATAATCTTCCAGTACCAGGGTAAACGTAGAGACTCTCCATTTGGGATCAAATAAATGTTCATTAAAAAACTATTTGGTATTTTTGATCAAATATCCTTTATTTTTATTGTTAAACCATGGTTAATGAAAATCACTTAAAAATAGTTAAAAACAGCAGAAATACTTACAAAAAAAAATTCAAATCGGTTGTTATTAAATACACGATTTCAATTGTAAGCTCTCAGAACTTTTTTTTTTTTAGAATATCATTGAATTTATTTATGCAATGGCCTCTTTGATGTGTTTTTAATGATGGAGAAAAATAATTATTTTAAATCATAAATAACTTCAGACCTGATATTTGTTAAAGGTTAAAGAAAAAATAGATAAGGGGCTGGCTTTTTTCTCATCAATTTCGGAATTTCTGGACATAATTCCAAATACGGAAATTCTTCCCGTAAACAGAAAAAATGTAAATAATAAATAAATTATTTGCAAGTTTAAGTAATGGCAATAAAAATATTGGAGTATATACATGTTTGAAAGTAAAGTCATTTAAGTAGTCATTTAAGTGCAACAATCTTCTAAATTTAGACAACTTGATGCAATCATTTAACAACGCACTACTTCAGACAAAGATAAGATTTTCAATCATTGAGTGGCTCAAGTTGTCTTATTGACATCAATTTATCTGCCTTATCTTGGAGTATAAATATTATAACCATAATATGAATGTCACAAATAATTAAAGTATTTCTTTCTCAGAAGTTAGGAAAATTAAAAATATTCCCTTAAAAAAAAAAAACCTTTTGAGGGCCCTTATTCATTCATTACAATTTTTACTTTATATAAAATATGAGGACAGCATCCAACGAAAATTTGTTTTAAAAACTTAGACTATGCCATGTCAGTAAATCAAGTACTTTCAATACTTGCTACCACATCCAGTGTATAGGCCTCATACAACACCTAATAACATGACCGCAGAAATAACTACATGATGGAAAAACAACAAGCTAGGATATCGTAAAGCTGAAGATTCTATAATATATAATTCTATAACACCCCTCTACCCCCAATACTTTCTTGGCAACATTTGCAGATGACACTGCAGTCCTCTCATCCCACCCAGACCCCAATAAAGCATTCCTGAACCTTCAAAAACACCTCAATGAGAACGAGTATTGGCACAACCATTGCAGGATCAAAGTTAATGAAAGAAAATGTGCCCATATTACCTTTACCCTCTGCCACAATTCCTGACCAATAGTTTTTTTTTAATTCCAACCCTCTTCCTGTGTCCGTGATAGTACGATATTTAGACTTCTATCTCGACAAAAGGCTGACATGAAACCCACACACGAGTTTAAAAAGACAAGAACTAAGCAGACCCATTGGACAACTGTACGGACTACTTAGAAGGACATCATCCCATCTCTCAATAGAAAATAAATTACTAATTTACAAAGTTATACTAAAGCCAATCTAGACAAACGGAATAGAGCTTTGGGGGACAGCAAAAAAAAAGTTGAACATGAAGCGTATCCAATCAAAAGTCCCAAGAACAAAATAATTAATGCCACTTATCATGTCAACAACAAAATCTTTCATAACATTCTTAATATACCATACATTATTGAACTCATCCCTTCCAAGTTCATGAAATTCCATCAAAACCTATCTAACCACCCTAATCCCCTACACATTCATCACTGCGCCACACATCCCTATTATCCTCTTCGGAGAAAGCGGCAGTGGCCTCCTATAAATACGTGACTGTGGGAGTCCTGGCAATAGCCAGTTTCTCCAATCATGTCCTGAGCGTCTGTGGTTCTCACGCTCTTGGTATGCCTCCACTGGCTCGTAACTGGTGATGTGGCTGAGGGAAGAGCATGGGGGACTTCCCAAAACTAAGCTTTCTCTTTCACATGCAAGGGAGGTGACAATCATGTGGATTTGGAGGTCTCTGGGTGTTTATAAATACTGTATGAATGAGCGAGAGAATGAAGAACTGTAAATATGGTATGAATGAGAACATTGAGCACTGTTACTTATTGCCCAAAAAGGCAGATTATAATTTTATCACTAAAGATTTTTAATTGCTTAAATATATTAAATATTAAAGGATACAACTCAGGGAAACCTAGGTTTCTGGGTTTAAAAAAAAACCCTAAAAAGGTATGAAACATTTATGGGAGTTCCCGTGTGGTGCTCTAAATGGAAAGGAAATGCAGAAATGAATATGATAGCTCTACTTTCATCACTAAATGTGAGTATAGCTAGAAATAGAATTCCGTAAGTCATTAAGAAAGAACTCAGATACATATTTTATAATGTTAATAAACTGCATATTTATAATGAAAACTGTGGCGGTTCTTAGTATTTAAGGAAATCACCCTATACTATTGCAGATATATTATAAACAGAAGTAAATTATTATAAATCTTTTAGCAATAAAGAAAACGCAGAAGCAAGTAACATGAGACGGGACGACGACTGTCAGTCATAAATTAGAGAGACCCTTACAGCCCAGGCCTGCGGGACCCTTGTCACATGTAAACCACAAGCTAAGTGGTCCTGTCAGCAGCCTGACAGATTACTGAGAATCGGCATGCTCCTCACCACATGTTAGGATCTCGCAGGCACTAAGCAACCTTTTTGTTCAGCCCCTCCGAGGAGGCGTGGGACATATTTAACGGAGGAGGCTAGCCCCAGACAGTCAGTCTTTCGCGACCGTTCCTCCGTGATACTTGCTTCTGTTCGAACTCTGAAACTTTGACTTATTCTTTATGAATCCTCTGTACCCCCTTGAACATAGTGCATTGTCGGGGCACATACCTATCAGAAATGGAGTCAGATATTAACGCCGACCTGGAACGATTGTCCAGGTCACAAACCTGAACAATTCGCACTTGTCACCAGGGCTAGAGTGCTTGGGCACTCCCCTAGTGACATTTCCCGACAAAAACAAAATCTTTTTATAACACCAAAAAGGCTTATGTATAAAAGTTTCCTCAATTTTCTTTCGAGCAGATTATAATCCTTGTTTGGCAATTGATTAGAAGGGCTATAGACGAGGAGTCACAGCTATAGACATTTAATTGATCAGTCTTTTCCTTGTTTACAGAAGATATTGTTGCAGAGATTAATATAGAATCAACTATCCTGTGAAGTAAAAAAATATATAAAAGATTACACATAACGCTTGTATGAAAATAGACATTTCAGGAGTCACTAACCTGGAATGAGATTTTAAAGCACAGAAGTGTAAATAGAAATTTGTATTGTAATACAATTTTATTAACGTAACTAATGATTGTTATCACACAAGCTCTTAATTTTCCCACATCCCATGTTAAGAGTGTTAATCGTGTCCCTACCAGATCCCATCTATTCTAACGTTATTCTTACCATTTCCCTAAACCCTAAATAAAATTTTAAACCAATTGAATCAGTTTTATATCCGCTAATGTATAACATAGATTCATTTATACTGACACTTCAAGACAGCTTAAAGACGATCTCCCAGTACCAGGGTAAAAGTAGAGACTCTTCATTTGGGATCAAATAAAATGTTCATTAAAAAACTATTTGGTATTTTTGATCAAATATCCTTCATTTTTATTGTTAAACCATATTGGTTAATGAAAATCACTTAAAAATAGTCATAAACAGCAGAAATACTTACAAAAAAAAATTCAAATCGGTTATTAAATACACGATTTCAATTGTAAGCTATAAGAACTTTTTTTTTTTGGAATATCATTGAATTTATTTATGCAATGGCCTCTTTGATGTGTTTTTAATGATGGAGAAAAATAATTATTTTAAATCATAAATAACTTCAGACCTGATATTTGTTAAAGGTTAAAGAAAAAATAGATAAGGGGCTGGCTTTTTTCTCATCAATTTCGGAATTTCTGGACATAATTCCAAATACGGAAATTCTTCCCGTAAACAGAAAAAATGTAAATAATAAATAAATTATTTGCAATTTTAAGTAATGGCAATAAAAATATTGGCGATATTAAAAATATTGTAGTATATACATGTTTGAAAGTAAAGTCTTTGAGTTCAGCTCAGCAATAATTGCTTTAGATAATAAATTCTCTTTTTACCGCCCTTTGTTAATGAAAATCAATCTCAATGGTTAAAATAGTCATTAATTGTATACATTTATAAAATGCAATGTAACCACTGTTACATCACAACATCTCAAATTAATCTTAGGAGAGCAATCCAAAGGACCAATAATTGCTTTTTGTCAAGTAGAAAACAACTTCATCTAAGATAAAATGCTTGAGAGACAAAAATTAAGGTTGATATTATTGACAATAATCAGTTTCTTAAGTCAAGCTTGAATTGTGTAATTGTAACTAAGAGGGAATGTTGAAGCCATTGAAAAGTCCAGTTCCAATACTTTCTACTGAAAAATTAGTATGCTGGGGGCCGGAGAAAAAGTATTTGAGACCGAAAGTAGTATTATAAAACGCAAATCTTTGCACAAGAAAATCTGAGAGGAATTTTAAAGTTAATAGAGCCATAAACAACTTCATTCATAAAATAATTTAAGTGAATCTAACCATCTTGGAAGCAATAACACTCAGAAGGCAGTTTTGATAATATCCAAAATATTTCTGCAGTGAAATTCCCTTCAAGGAAAGGTATATATCCAAAAATCCTTCGGAAGGAAGATGAAAAAGAAAAGACCAACATTATTTTCAATGCTAATATGACCGCATATGTACACACAGAAAAAGTTAGCCTGTAACAGGGAATATAACGCTGATAATAAAACAAGTGTTTTCATAATTGCGTGGATTTAGTTACGAAAAAAAGTTCTTTCAAAAAAATTGAAGTACATTAATTATTAATAAGTACTAACCATTAAAAAAATACCTTTAATGGCCGAACTCGAACCTGGGTCGGTTCTTCAAGCTGAATTTCCCTGTACGACCAATGTTATACATTTAATTGTTAATGTTGTAGATTTAAGGCCCTTGTGTAATCCAACTTTGGATGGGAAAACCCAACAAGCCATAACCTTTTCTAGCCCGAGTGTGAATGCAAAACTTATTTATAAGGGTCATTGGAAAATAAAATTTGCTCTCTAAATTTATTTAAGTTAGCATAAGCTCACACCGCCTCTATCCCCTTATTAATTTTGTACATAGATATGAAGAAAAGAGCAATGGTATCAGCTGACATACTCAACAATTTAGTGTTATTAACAGCCTTAGCTGCAATTAACAATTAGTCATTTAAGTGCAACAATCTTCTAAATTTAGACAACTTGATGCAATCATTTAACAACGCACTACTTCAGACAAAGATAAGATTTTCAATCATTGAGTGGCTCAAGTTGTCTTATTGACATCAATTTATCTGCCTTATCTTGGAGTATAAATATTATAACCGTAATATGAATGTCACAAATAATTAAAGTATTTCTTTCTCAGAAGTTAGGAAAATTAAAAATATTCCCTTAAAAAAAAAAACCTTTTGAGGGCCCTTATTCATTCATTACAATTTTTACTTTATATAAAATATGAGGACAGCATCCAACGAACATTTGTTTTAAAAACTTAGACTATGCCATGTCAGTAAATCAAATACTTTCAATAATTGCTACCACATCCAGTGTATAGGCCTCATACATCACCAAATAACATGACCGCAGAAATAACTACATGATGGAAAAACAACGAGCTAGGATATTGTAAAGCTGAAGATTCTATAATAGCTGCATTGAATGCAAAGTTTACCTCTGATAACAGCCACTTCAAAGGGCACAAGAGAAAAATCAGAATGTTTTCAGGTATCCACGATTGGATAGGAAAACTGTGGGAGCCAAGCCACTAATAATTGAGCATACAGACCTGTTTCTATGCAGGTGGTAGTTACTCAAAATAGAAATAAGAAAAATAAAGTTAAAAACAAAAACAGATTGTATGTTTATTTCAGTTGTTTTTTTTCTTGCATAATTACAATTTAAGCAATTTTTTTTTTTACAAAACTATTCCAAGCTTTTTATAAAAGTATTTATAAACATTATTACATAAAAAATAAATAAATACAGAAAAAAAATACATATATGTAGGAAAAACTTCCTCCTGGAAGAGAAAATGAGTCATAAAATGTAATGAATGCTCTTTAAGTCAGGACAGAAGAACTGCCATACAATTCAGTAAAGACAACAGTTTCTCTTTTCTATTCACATTTTAATAAATAAGAATAAATTTAATTTAATGATAAATCTACAAGCATAATAATGTACAATGTTTGAAAATTTATAAGATAAATTTTTGCTTTGTGGTGGATGGGAATGTCAAACATAACAGAATTTATTCTCTGTGACTACGATGCTTAAAAAAACAAGATTGAGAGCATTTTCCTATGGCTGGCAGAGAATCACACGAAATTTGTACTATCAGCATCGCCAAATAGATTCAAATTAATTAAGTAAAAAATATCACAGTCTAAAGTTCAAAATGCAACAGACTCTTTTCGGTGTATGACTGGAAAGGTGCAAATTGAAACATGCGCTCACGTGACCTCTTCACAAATCAAATATTCTTTTTTTCTATTCCAAAACTTCAAACACATTAAATGATAAAAGAAAAGTTGTGAGTCAAAATCAAAATTTATCACTTTCCTATCACTGCAATAGCCTGAAATAGATTAATTATGAGCATGCAGCTCATCTAAAGTTAATAGTATATTAATAATTAAATTAAATATTACAGAACACATAGCTAACTCAATCGTTTTCTTCCTGAAGGTGTTAATTAGAAGGTTTACACCAGAACATAGTGACTTTATCAGAAGTCTGAAACTTATACTTATGACATACTCAACTAGGAAAAAAAACACAGACATTAAATCCAATGATATTAGCAACAATAAAAGTGTAGTTATTATTTGGAATCTCAAACCTATCAATGATAATAGCAAAATGCAAGTCAAGTTCAAAGAAATTCAATTTAAGGGTACATAAACATGATGATTACATAAACAAATTTAATCCTCTCCATGAACAAAAAAGTATTAAGAAATATCTATATATTCAAGAGGACATATATATATATATACCAATACTATCTTTCAGGAATTTATGAGCAACTATCACTTTTAAGATCAAGGTTTAGCTAAAAGCAAATCAGTTATTTTACAGAACTCCTTCAGATCATAATCTAAAAGATACTAAGTATGTATTTGAAAAAAAATATATAAACAAAACAAAGTTCATTGACTGAGACAGGAACAACTCAACCAGTCGAGTTGGATTGTTCCTGTCCCTTCTTCAATGAGTAATCAGTAATTTTATCTGAACTAAAACAAACAATTTCTAAACATACTTCTGAAAGCCAAATAATTTATTCAACTTCTTTCAAGTCATGCCTGACAAATCATCAAGAAACCTGGCAGACTATTCCAAGTATTTTGTCATTTATTAAATTTTGACCGATGCTATAATATATATATACTATCAGGTCAGAGAAACGGCTTCCAACTGAGACAGTTTCATTCATATCAAACAACCAAGAATGCAAATAGTGTTATTACAAACCACCACTTACTAATATATATATATATATCCATCATGTAATTAAGAATTTCATTTGTATATAACTATTTCTCTTTGGTGCATGTTGCTGAAAGTGCTAGACTTTTTTTGTAAAATAAACTTAAGAGGTAAAATTTTTTATATATTCCTCATATGAATACCTTAGTCAGTACCGTAGAATGGATAAACTAAATGCTTTAAATATAACTTTCCAAATAAAAAATATATGTAATTGGGTTTTTCAATCACTCCTCAATTAAATTCCTTGTGGGAGAAAAGAGGATAGGGTTGTATAAGAAAAACATTAAAAGCAAACGGTTTAAGAGTTCCTGAAGTGCAAAAATCATAAAACAAAGTAAAGGGTGCTGCTCTCAACACAAGGCACTGTGAAAGTTTAGAAGTTGTGTCTTTCAAATACAAATCTGGTAGGCTCTATAAAACCATCAAGTCTGCATCATTTCGAAGCATTTGAAAATATTAGTCCATTTCTACTAAAAGATGTCCTCACAATACAAGAATATAAAAGAAAAGAGGCAAATGTTCTGTTCTGGGAGAGTGGAGAACAGGCAATGGACCAGTCCTAAAACTAGTTCCAACTGAAGGGATTGATCGTCATCACAGTTTTGCACTCAAAGCAAGACTGCAAAGAGGATCAATAAAACTACTCTATATAGGGGGAAAAACATAAAACAATAGCTGTTTTGTCACACTTGAGCTTAGAGTTTTATGTCTAAACTTTTAAGATTACTCAGATAGAAGACTGTCTGCCATTCCCATCAACTAAACTCTTGGACTGCTGTTTTAAATAGTAATATAAAGTTTAGCTCACCAGAGGCCATGCCCACCCATCTAGTCTTAGTAGCCAGTGTTCTTAATTTCAGTTAATACATTTCAAAAATTTTTGGAGGCTACAACTCTTTGGATATGCTTAATTTACTATAGTAACTTATTTAAAATTTAGTAGGTCTTAACTATTTAATAATACAGTTATCATCTATTTGCCAATTTCACGTAAATACATCAATAATCAATAAAATGTTTTATTTATACATATATATATAGGGATTTAAAAAAATCTATGAATGGTATACCTATTATATAACATTTAATATTAGGGATACGTTTATACAGTAGCCAATGGGCTAAGAGCCTAAATAGAGGCGGTGGTAGTCGTTGGCTCCAAAGGCTGCATTACACTTTGGACACTTCCTCTGCCTCGTCTCGTAGCGAGTTTTCAAACAGTCATAGCAGAAGACATGGAAGCACTTGGACAAAACAGCGTCCTTGCGCTTCACCTTGCACGAAGGGCATGTCAAAGTTTCCTTGTACTCCCTGATTTCCTCCATCATCACCTCGTCCAGCGTCCCGGCCAGCTCGATCTTCTTCATACGCTCGGTCTTACGTCGGAGCTGGGCTATTTCCTCCTGGAGAAAGTATGTATGCATGTAATTTATCCCATAATAATATAATTTTAATAATAATAATCCTTAGTCACTTAGCAAATAAACTTACATTCTAGGTAACGAGGGCCAAAATATGACGATTGGAAAAAGAATGATGTTCAGAAATTTGATACAGTTGTTAGGGGGGAGTTTCCTGTATAACACACTAAAAGTCATACTACTAAAATGTGGGGAGCTACTTGAATTAAAGATAATTTTTTGGTTTTTCTCAAATATCTCGCTAACTAGTGATTTTAGAAAAATGTTCCTATTAATTTTTTCTGTTGAGTGAGTGTTAAGAAACTGGAATTTTCACATTTTTTTGTTCAAGTTTCTTTTTCATGGAAAAAAAAGAAAGAAAAAAAAAAAAGGAAAATTAATATCTTCTAGACATCTTGAGGAATACCATGTTCAATTCAAGATTTTTTTGCTAACTTCACGAAAGCAGCCAACTGTTTTTTGTATTTCCAAGTTCTTAAAAATTACGCATTCACTATATTTTTCCCCCAAATTAACCCTGACATGGGATAGTTTTTCTTCAGATGAAATTAGCTTGGAGGGTGGATCATAAAAGTTCAAGACAGAGGGGTAGGGTATCAGAATAGTCACCTGTTCTTATTCAGAGAAAGTTTGGGTCTAGAAATGTACAAGTACAAGAGTGACTTACTAACAACTTACCTCCAGAGCAGTGGGGGGTTGGGCCCGAGGAGATGATAAAACATTGTACACTTACAATGAAGGACATACTTGCTTCTGACAAAATCCTAAAATCCATTTTTGTCATTTTTCTACTGGGTGCGGTAGAAGTTGTGGATAACGGAAAGCTGGGATTCCATCCTTACCTGTTTGTAACAACTGCCACAGAACATGTACCAATGGTCCACTACTCGAAGATGAAGAATTGGACATGGATTTTGGGGAGGAGGAAGAAGATTACGTTTGATGATGATATGATAACCAGCGGGTAAACAAAATACTTAATTCATGCTCATGTGTATATAGAAGTTACTGATGTGGTTTCTATGTAATAATGTTAGTTTTAATGTCAAAAAACATTAATTTTATTTAGTTTTATTAAATGAGAGTTAGTAAATTTATTTAGTTATATGAAATAGAATCAGACATTAAAGTTGTTATGTGCTGTGAGGATTAGTGACACAGGTGGTGGAAGGATTGTGATGTAGAAAGCTAGGGTCACTGCCACAAAAGAAGTACTGCAAAAAAAAAACCTGTGACATATGTGGAAGGCCAGATAGCCTTTCGAAACATATAAAAGAAGGAGGTCGAGGCAACTAAACAACAGTCTTCAATAGGATCCAAGTGAGTAACACCGACAGCAATCACGAGTAAACTTAAGCAAAAAGGCATGGCAGGGATTGAGACACGAGAAGTGAGTTGTCTCTGTCTTAGATCGCTGAAGAGTTGAAGTGAGGATTAGAACAACAATACGGATGAAAGAATTATTTTCTCCGTGAGTTAATATAGGCACGTTTAGTTTATATAATGCAAGACGACAACTGTGAGTACCAGAACTAATTGCATTTCCCAGTAGATAGAAACAGTTAATGGCTAAATTCATATTTTCCAAGTGTAGTTTTAGATTATAAGATTATTAATGTTATTATAATAATATTAAGATATCAAAGTGAATTAAGGTTAACGTATAAGTGTTCGGTATGTCAGAACCCAGCCTGAGGTGTTTATAAGAATAAAGAAATTAAAGTAAAATTGTAAATAAAATCAATGTTCCATAAACTTTGTTTAATTATTAATATTATTGAAACCTGATATCAGTATTTATTTGTAACGAAGATGTTATAGTGTGTCACCATGTGTAGACATTATTTTGAGGATTTGATATAATTCATGCAACCTAGTTGTTCATGTGTTCATTATATTACCTTTACAACCCTAAGAGGTTATGAGGGTAAAAGTAAGGTAAATTAATTGTGGTTTTTAATATCAGGTATAACATATTATTATCTTTTATTTAACTTTTTTCACTTCACTATTTATTATTGGCGTATTTACTAAAAATCTTTTGCTTTGTTCAATATTAATTTTTTCTTGTTTTTTGTCTCATGATTATAAACAGCTTCAACAAAATTTGTGGAATTCCAGATTTATAACACTCACTATCTCCTAAACCATAGATACAACAGAGAAAATGAATAGGAATATTTTTAGAGGAAATTTTTGTACTCAGCATATTTTTGCATATAGAGGTAAATTTTTTATATTAGTTTATTTTCTAAAATCACTATTTTGAAAAATATTTGAGAAAAACCAAAATAATTGAGCTTTAAACTATCCCCTCACCCACGGGGACTTTTAATCGGGAAGCAACTATAATCAGAACTAAGGCTTAACGATCCAAACTGTATGGTAAATACAGTAACAAAATAAAAACTAAAACCGCAGTTATTTCACAATGTAAATAACATTTCAATATATCACTCACCAAATACTTCTTTAAGGTTTGTCTTTGTTCGTCACTGTGTATGTGCTGACATCCATAATAGTAATGAAGAAAGGTACAATAATTGTAACAAATCAAGTACTTAACTGAGCATATCAAAATAAAACATAATGGGCTGTTTCATGGTAGGAGGGTGAAGTGGCTGAATCTTACAGTGAATCAATGGGTTCAAATATCACCCAGGAAAGTAATTTTATTCACCACAAAATTTCCCAGTGCCATGGGGGTCAGGAAAAGGATTGAAACCAGTACATGGCCAACTCCCAGGTAATATGGTCTGCCTGAACTGTGACCAAATAAAAAATGGATCACTCCAACCTTCCTTTAAACCCTAAAGGAGAACTAGTTCTAAAGGTGGCCATTGGAGAATAACAAATACAAAAAAAAACCCAGAAATATAGCATTTTTTTAGATCTTTTCACTTTTTGAGTGTAGAAAACAATATTTTGTAGCTAAGCAGTTACCTGGAGTCTTTTTGTTTTATACGCCTCCGCTTCTAAAGCACTTGTCTTCTCTCCCACGACTTGCTGTGCTTCCTTCATCTGTGCGTGGTACTTCTCTACAAGTGTCATAACAAACATTTAAGTACATCTTAAATAACATTCATTCATGATTTAGGAATCTGAAACCTTTGAGCATTAAAAAGAAAATTATGCTTGGCTTAGCTTGGATATATTTCTTTGATGTTCATATTTTTACAATGATATTTAATAAAACAATCAATGGAAACCTCTTAATAAGTATATTCATTGACAATAAATAAATAATATTAAAGACATTTACTGACCCAGATGAAGTTTGAGGTCGGCCGCAGACTGGGCACTCTCTATTGCTTTCCTTTTATGCATTTCTAAGGCTTGCTGTCTCACAGCCAGCTCTTTTTCCACAGTGGCTAAAGAATTCTGTAATATCCGTTCTTTATCCTCTAGTTTACGAACAACGACATTAGTTGCTTCTACCTGAGTTGACAGGGTAGACACCTACAAAGTTTATTAACTGTGCTAATAAATGTATACAAATATTCATTAAAAATCTACTATAAATTGTAATGATGATTCTCATAGTCATTTATATTGATAGATAGAGTAAATTTGAATCCAGGATTGAAAGCATTTTTAATTGTTTTTAAAGAACAGAGAATACACTGTACATAACCCACCAGGATCTATTCAAACCACATTACGAAAAATCTACTACAAATAGTTCTTTTATAAAATCCAGGATACAGAAGTAGAAGATTGTTAATTATTAAATTAAATGTCTTTTATTGTATTTATAACTGTACAGCTAGTAAAGGGATTAGTCTTATATATAACATTACTCAAAAGTATACAGAATGAAGATTAGAAAAAAAACAACCTAAATAATTAATAAATTATAATAAAAACAACTCCCCCCCCCCTCAGAGCTCTTGTAAGATCATTTTATATTAACACATTTAAGGCCGGACACGCGATAATGCGGGATACTGAGTCTATCACTTGGGCCCGATGGGTGTCTTACACATTAATTTGCATTCAGTTGTCATGGTTACGTCAATATTCATTTGTTATACTCTTGAGCTGTGTATTCCGCAGGCAGAATATCTTTCGTACACTTACACTTTCGGTTGAACAGTATAACGTCTTATTATTCTGTACCTTTTTACCCATATAATATGAGTGAAATTATTAATGAGTATATTGCTGACCTATCGGATTATTCGATACATTCAGAAGATTCTGATATAGAAGTCGAGGACAGTGATAGTGATGTGGTTCCAAGAAGATCAAGAACTGTTCCATTACAGTATTCGAGTGATTCCAATGACTCCAGTGATTGTGAAATGTCCACAGAATCGCATAGTTACAATGAATTATGGTCAGATGTCAATAAAATTCCGATCAGATTTTACTGCTAAACCCGGTCCAAAGATGATATATCAGATTACTATATTAATATCAGATACTAGCTGATATGAAAAAATTTCTAGGCATGATTAAAATGGTAGGCCAGGTAAAGAAAGATGTAAAAGAAGATTACTGGTCCTCAGAGTTTTATACGAAAACACCATCATTTTCCACTATAATGCCCCGTAATAGATTTCACCATATTTGGAACACGTGGCATTTTTCAAACAATAACCGGTCCTAATAAGCTTGAGAAGATTCAGCCCCTACTCAGCTATTTATTAAATAAATTTAAATCGGTATACACCCCTCGGAAAGAACTTTCCCATGATGAATCCATTATTCCATGGCTTGGAAAATTATGTATAAAAATATACAACCCGGAAAAAATAATAAATTACGGCCTACTTTGCCGTATGTTATGTGAAGCTAGAAGTGGATATATTTGCAACATGAAAATATACTGTGCGGAAGGCAAAAAATTGGTCTAGTCCATAGTGTCATTACTTGATAAAAATACATGTTTGGGCTATCACATATTGTTGTGATATTTTAAAATGATGATTTTTAATGGTGTTTGTTTAAGTAAACTCGAAATTAGCGAGCATTGAATAACGTAATAACGATCCGTGGTTCATCTCTATGAAAGTATGAACGTTTTTATTGTCGTCATATTAATTATTAATATTTATAATAAAAATAATATTATAACTAATGTAAACATTTATTTTATAAACTATGTAAATTAAGCAAAGTATAAATATCCGAACAACCAAAGAGATCAAGAGTCAAGAAGGCAGTGGTAGGTACAGAGATACCGGCATGAGGACAAAAACATACATTCTTTCGTCAGGAACGGGTAGAGGAGGTAGCAGACCAAGAAGAGAGACGCTAAGGCGCCTCGTGGGGCATCACTTTCACTCGGCATGAGGACAAAGGACGCGCAAGTAAGACGATTCGGATCAAGCAATAGAAGACTACCATCAAAGATATCAACACAGAGAAACACTGGCCAGTATAATTATGTAAATTTAGATTTAATATTATACTTTTATCACGTACGTATTTTATTTTTTGTATATCAATTTTAGTTATTCAATGTGTGTAAATAAAACCAATATTCCTTTTGCCAGAAGTTTCCTATATAATTATTAACAGAACCCTGATATAACGTTAAAGTTATAAATATAAAGTTTTTTAAATTATATGAAAGAATATATAATTAAAATAATATTAATAAATAACAAATATTAGAATAATATACATGGACAATTATTATAACAGCATTCGTACCGCAGAATTACTGATGAAAAATGGTACACGTACTTTGCAGTACAATTAGAGCAAATAGAGGTGTTCCCGAGTCTTTATAGCATTTCAGATTGAAAACAGGAGAATATACTGTTGTGATATTTGGATTGTGTGATTTAAATTTGAGAATTAGTGGGAATTAAACGGTTAGCAGGCGTTAAACGACTCGTGGATCAGGAAGGCTATGGAAAAAAGGCGGGAAAAGGAAGATGGCGAGAGCGGATGTTTGTCACGTGATCGTGGGAGACGTACTATAGAGCGAAAAGAAGAACATTGGGAATCTTGAAAATGTTGTTTGATGGCGATGGAACCTGAGGTAGGAACATCATGGAACATTGATGGAGGAGGATTTTGTCGAAAAGAGAGCATTGAAGAAATAGTGGTGGATGTAACTGACCGCATGTTGTACAACATAAAGTGAGCAATTGAAAAAGGACGAAAACAGTACCGAATTGGCCAGTCCCGAGAGGTAGTGGGTGAGAAAATAATTTGTAATAACGATGGTTAACTTGTTAAGGACGCGCATATGAAAAAATTTGAATAAAGTTATAATTAAAAAATTCTCCTTTTGCCAGAGTTATTCCTTTTTGCTATTAGCAGAACCAGAACCCTCAAATAATTTTAAAATAAATCAAATAAATTAAAAATAATTCAAATTAAATAAAAACAACAATACATTTAAAAGAAAAGATGAAATTTTAATACAGGTATGGAAGCCAAAACATATACATAGTTTCAACTATACATTCGGGAGAATTAACAAAAACGAATAAAATACACTGGAAAACGAAAAAATAAATTATAAAACCGCATTCTGTCATAGACTGTAACAAGAAACATAAAGTTACCAGAATTATTGGATCAGGGAAAACAAAAAGCGATATGTACGACATCCGTGTAAAGTTTGCTCTGCTAGTAAAAAAAAGAAGCGAGAGTAGCTTTATGTGTGCTGAATGCTTAGTACCCTTACATCTTGGACAATGTTTCAGAAATACCATACTTGCCTTAAATATTGATATTTTCGTTTTCTGTTTATGTTACACATATGTAATAATCCACCATAAAATAAAAAACTGTATTTTTTTCTATAATTGTAAATTAAATACTTTGATTTGTTTCTATTTTTCATTTCCGATAAATTGTATATGACGAATATATAATCAAAATGTATTATTTTATGAAAATTTAGAATGTTTCAAATTCTTTTTTTATCTACTCATTGATCAGAAACAACCAAATCAGTCAGGCTTGAAGTGGCAGATACTATTTTTCCTCTCCCTATCCCCTTAAAAATGACAAAATGATTTATTATAAATTCTCATTCGGATCTATTCACATATTAGTTTTATATTTCCTGTAGTGTCGCTACATTATATACATGTTCGGTTGTTTTTTATAAAAGTTATATAATTAATACAAGTACAATGGTACACATCATACTTGACTTCATTGATAAGACTCTATAAGGTGACGGGGCTCACCTTTTTGATCAAAAACGGCCGATACGTTGCCGGTGCTCACGATTCAAGTGTCTCATACAACGCCAGCGCTCAGGCTTTAAATGTCTCATATAACATCGATGCTTAGACTTTGAATTTCTCATAAGTCTCTTGAGGGCCGGAGACTTATACGGAGAGGACCCACACACATGACATCATAACAACTTAAATTATATTATTATTATAGAATGTAGTCAAAGTTTCAAATAACAGATTAGAAACCAGTTCCGTTTTAAAAGTTACACAAAAACTTCAATCTGCCAACTTAATCCCAAAACAACTCAAAAGAAAACTTCATTTCCCCATTAAAGTTTTAGCTATTCATTTAGGTAGTGTCTTTACATATAGAAAAGTTCCAATTCTACATAAAGGTATTGGAATAATAAAAAAAATAAAATAAATTAAGCAAATAAAGGCTCAACTTAAAATCTCTTATTTTACCCAAAATATTAATAATAAAATAAAATTAATTTACATGTCGTAGTAATATTAAGTTCATTACCTTGATATTTTTGAATGTGATGGATAGGGATTAAACCATCACCTGTTCTTCACTGTGCATTATGAAGCAAATACGTAAAACTCAACTTTTTTTTTTCCTGTGTCAGAAATACTTTTTTTTCCCAGCTTATGAACCAGACTTACAGTGATGAACTAGACTTATAGTCTAGTAAGAGGTTAAAGGGAAAGGGGTTTCCCACAGTGGCCACAGTTAGGAAGTGAGAAGATAAACGGGATATATTTATGGACTTATACCTGTTCCTTTAGTGCTTCCTTTTCTTCACGCGATAACTTGTGAAGCTGATTCGATTTGATCCTCTCTGACATCAGCTTAAAGTTTGCGTCATCCTTCTCTCTTAACTGCTGGATCAGACGGGAATTCTGCTCCTGCATATCCTCGAATGCCTGCCCTGTCACTTCCATTTCGTTGAGTAGGGCCTCCTCCTCCTGCCAACACACTCCCTAAAAGGATTGTTGCATTGTGTTATGCACTTAGCTAAATAAAAGTAAACAAAACTGATATAGAATGTGTAAAAAGAAAAGAGGTGTTAACATTAGAGGGAATGGATAAAAGGTTATGTGCGGATGAGGAGTCCCTAGCCTTGCTCATGAGGAATGCCTTGCCTGCTTATGAGTAGCGACCTGCTTCTGTAGTTGGTATGCCTGCTCTTCTAAATGTTTGATTTTTCTTAGGGCGTCTTCATCGGCTAACTTCTTCCTCTCTTCTCTTTTACTCTCCTGAAAGCATTGACAAGATAAGTTTCTAGAGGAATCAATTGAATTGATTTCTCCTACATCCACAAGGAAATAAACTTAATACACACACAACAAAAGAATCCATGGCCGATAGCACTAGTGTCTGTATCTTTTTATTGTACAAACGTTTTCTTTTTTAGTTTAATAATGATTAAGAACCTTGTATTTGAAATGCACTCCCAACACTTGTTCATTATTACTCGGCAGGGTTTGCTAAGAAAAGTGAGACATGATAACTAGCGCATGAGACTTTCTCCTTTTAGCCTTTTTTCATCAAATAATCAAATTTTAAATTCTAAATGAAATTATTATATTATTTTTAAAAGATAAAGGAATAAGTAAAAAGATTTTATGATCTAAAAAAAAAGTATTAATCAAACCACTACAAAATAAGTTTAACAAAAACATAGTTAAGATTCATTTTAGTATGATACCATAAAACTAAATAAACATTGCACATTAAAATTGTGATAACGTAAAGTGGACAATCACCAACACATTTCGGGCCAGTATAATAAAAGTGAGCAATTGTCAAAAATACATTTCGGGGACGTATAAATTAGTGTTTAAGGGCAAATAGGTATATGCCATTTTCCTCATACTTCCTTTGTTTTTTTATTTTCCTTTGTGGACAGAATGAACTGAAACCTGTCAGACTCTCTTTTTGGAAATCAGTTAATCTTTAAGTCCACCTATTCTTTGGGTGCTAATTCTCAGTTGACATGGAAGAAACATAAAAGACTCATTAGGAAAAGATCTAACAAAAAAACCCGTAATATTATAAACATAGCAAACAAATAAGGCACACAAAAGAACAAATAGCAGTTCTTATGAGAACATGACATGAACACTCGCTACTGTACAGACTTTTTCCACAAAAATTTGCTTATGGGACAATTGAGGACGATAATCATCTAATGGGAGAATGAATCTCCCCTCCAAACCCGCTTCCAAATTACCAGTGATTTTCTGCAAACATGAGAGAAAATCTCACGGTGCGAGTTCTCCCAGGTTAAAAACAAAAATTCATCTTTAACGACAACAACTTTGATCTCTCAAGACATATAACTTATTATTTAAAGCCTTGTATTTTTCAAAGATTTAAAGTTAAACTAGTTTAATATTACAGTATTAAGAAATGAAAATACAGCATTTAGATAAAGAAATCCAACTGAGTTACTGAACCACTTTACACTTCGAAAAGTTTTATCAATCATTTGTGGCTGACATACCAAAAGGCAGTTGATGGTAGAGAATAACATACAACTGAGGTCAAATAGTGAAATTCATAATTTGCTTTTACAATGACAAGCTTTATGAGCTCACAGTACTACTCCTACACAATTGTTAAATAGGCACCAGGACACATTACAATTATGAGAATGACAAAACTGTCAGAAACAGACTTTATGGGCTCAGTCATGAACAAATAAACTAGAGAAATGAATGGTTGTAAGTCTCGTTCATTGATGAATCAACATTTATCCTACAACCAGTGATGATAGTGAAAGTGGAAATGATGTTCTGAAGTGGAATTAACCATCAAGACAGCACTGATGCATTTTTTTTGGACTGATATTTAATAAAACAATTGACTATCAAGACATCACAAACTTGGTTTGATTGTCAACTAATACGCAATAATGCTTCTCCGGGCTCAGCAAGAACTGTGAATTGTGGCAAGATTCTGGTATAAGGGCTCTATCGTGGCCTGCTTGGTCATCTGATCTAAACCCTATTATAAATTTGTGGAATATAATGGGAAGAAATTTTTTATAGCAGACATGGATGGGATGTACAACTGACGACATCTGCTGGAAGCTTCCAGGATGGATGCTATAGGATAGAGTCGTAGGCCATTCCCTGCTTGATCCTGATCATACCATGCAGATGTTGAGCAGTCATTTACACTAGGAGAGGTCACGTATTCTACTTAAAATACTTTTCAACCTAGAAGAATTAGATATTTTCTCACAACCATTTTTAGCACGTATTATAAAATTTGTTAAGCTACTGGATTTTTTTCATGAAAAATAATAAAAAAATACAGAAAATGATTTGTTTAATAATAATAATAATACAAGATTCATTTTTAAAAATGTTCTATTTTATTTCTTGCCCATTAGATTCTTTTGATATATGAATTATAACCAGAGCCCAAGTTTTTATGCACTTGCAAACTATACCATATACAAGACCATAAACTATACCGTATAATATGGAGTAAAAACTAAATTATGCAAAAAGATAAGCAACAATAATTTTCTAAATATGCAATCAAACAGCTACAATATTTAAATATAATAATGTATAGTAAAAAAATCCATAATACAATCCGGACTGAGAACAAAATTGGTGTAAATTAAAAATTAAAACAAAATGATTTGATTTTTAATTATGTCAATGAACTGAAGTTATCAGAGCCAATTTATAGGCACCTTACTATCATCAAATTGTGTCACTATCACAACTTAATCCTCCCCATTTAAATCACATTTATGTGAGTGACAAAACTGACAAAAACATATTTTATGAAGTTAACCTATACGCAAGTCATCCTTGGTAGCTCACTATGCTATCAACAGGAAATCAGATTGCATTGGACTCAGTCGTGAACAAATTAACTAGTGACATGAATGGTTGTAAGCCTTGCTCATTGATTAATCAACATTTAGGCTACAACCAGTAATGATAGTGAAAGTGGGAATGCAAGTAGCAACAATGATGTTCCAGAGGTGGAACTAACCATAAAAACAGGATTGATGTAGTTTTTTTTTTAGATTGTTGTTAACCCTTAACCCTTTCAGTGCCGATAAAGCAACAGTTGTGATAAGGTAAAGCCCACTCTGTGGCAGGAATCGCAACACCTGCGAGATAAAAACTTACCCCAATCACCAAAACATCTCTTTCCATTGAAACTAAGGAAAAGGTTAAACCTCATTCAATTCTTTGAATTTGAAAGGTGGCTTCCAGGAAAGGAAGAATTAAAAAAAAAAAGTGAATTTTGAGCAAGTTACCGGTTTCTTTTTTTTGTTACTCTTATATTATAGTTATTGCTAATTTAAAATAGTAATTTTGAGGTGGATTCATCAAAAGATTGGAAATATTCTCCTTTTGGTTATGAACGAACACAATGTAAGTAAAATTACATTAAAAAAAATAATTAAATTGTTGGAAGGGAAATTAGGCAAGGGCCATTTAATTTATATACAAAATATTTCTTTACTAAGCTATAAGACGTAATTTTTGGAAAAATTACTGAGGGGAAAAGGTTCCCCTCAACTACTCCTCATTTGTCCCCCCCTGTTGGGTTCAATGAGAAATAAAATAAAATATGAAAAATTACTTTCTTCAAACAAAGAACAAAAGAGTGGAGACCTATTATTTAAGCGTGAAATGCCCTGATAATGCAGACTTTTGCATTGAATGCTTTCCGCTGTATCATGAATATTTGTAATTTCCAAACTATTATCTTGTTGAAATATTTCTGTGTATATAATTTTATCTGAATATGTAGAAAATTGTTATAATTGTTATTTTTATATAATATACAAAATTAAAGTAAATTTAGTATAAGCATTTATTCTCACATTTTTCTTTTGTAACATTAGAATTTAAAGTTTATATAATGTAGATACATTAGTGTGTGTGATTAGTAGGTTAGCCCCATCACCTTTATTAGTCAGTTTAGTCCAGTCACGTATAATGTATATCATTGTACTTGTTTATTCATTATATAATTTCTATAAAATAACAAAACCTGTATATAATGTACAGGAAATACAAATGCATACAAATAATTTGTAAATAGATTCACCAGAGGATCTATAATTTTATATAATTATCTGGAAATTTAAAGGGGCTATGAAAGAAAAAAAAAAAAAAAGAAAAAAAAAGATACATTAGTCGTATAATATCTATTCATTATAACATAGAAACTTTATTTTCTACACAAATTTCTTTAGTTTGAATTCATGACATAGAAAATATGTACTTATTAGTTTGAATTCAAACTTCTTTTCTTTGCAAAAACCCAGGTAAAAATTTGACCATAATGGTAAACCTTTACTTAAAGGCTATTTGTATTATTGCTTTCAAAAGCATAGTGCAAATTTTTTTTTGAAAGGAAAGGTTCCCTTTGTAACATAATACAGTTATAACAGATATTTTTTTTTTTTTTATTTAACTAAAGTAATTCAAAGAAAGTATTACCTTATTGAGTTCAAATTATTGAAAAAATAAAAATGGTTTAACACAATTCTTTAATGATCACAACATTTGCGGCTCCAGCCACAGAAAAAAATGTTATTCTCAATGGCAGAGGTCACACCTGTTCTGATTGAAAACTTATGTTTGAAAATCATTTTTTTATGAATTATCTTAGATTATGGAGTGCATTTCAGATGCGAAAATGTAATTTTGTATTTATAAATTAGAAACTTTACTAGTGACCTCAGCGAAGAAACACAAAATAGGCCCTGACACTGAAAGGGTTAATAAAAACATTGATTATTAAGACAACACAAACTTGGCTTGATTTTCAACTAATAGCCAATATTTGTACTTGCCCTGGTTTACAAAATTTGTTCAGAATTCAGACTAGTGAAAACTTGACAACAGACTGAATTTTTTATGAAAACTCTTTAATTCTTCAGTCAATACTTTTACTTAATCACCTGGGATGCAATTTACACAATATTTTCTTGATTTCAAATTTTGATTTAAAACTCATGTCTAACAAAGAATTTAATTTCTGGAACAGTTTGAGTTCAGTTAAAAACTTAGGTATTTCATAGTCAGGTGATGTAACATTACTGAGGTATAGCTTATTCTAGGCTTTAGCCCTTGACACCATATATTTCAAATATGTCATGGATGGTTTTAGTTTTAATCATTCTGCACTGAAGACTTCTGCTTTAATCCAGGTTTCCAATCAGTAATCACTGGAGCATGCTTTCTTTGGTGAATGTGTATCTATGATTGTAATCTGGAATTTCATCTCTGAGGTTGCACTTATTTATCACGTTTTTGTTTTTATTGAGCACCACCAAAATGCAATATAAACATATTTATATACAAATATGTAAAATAAAATTAGGCTTAATTGCAACTAAGCACCCTAACTCATGTAGATATTTGGTCAACTGTTTAAAAAAAGGCATGCAAACTGTATATGTGATAGCATAAAAATCCGGGCTATGACAATAACAGAGTAACATAAAATACCAACAATACACTAACTAATTTTTATTTTTAAACTTTATTTGATTCATAATTTATCAATAAAAATACTACTACTGAAAGATGAAAGAAAGCAACTACAGACAAAATACAAACAAATGCAAGATGCAGACAGTGTTACTAACACTATGGATGCATATTGGTTAGTGAAACAGTATATACCTGTACCTGGACTTTCTTCAGCTGCTGCCTGAGATCGTCCAGTTCAGCCCTGAGCTTCTTCTCAGCTGCCATCAGCTGAACCTTGTCACGCTGCTCCTTACCTACACCTTTGTACATATCCAACAGCAGCTTCATCTCCTTCTGGTCATTCACAGCCTTCCTGCAACATACCAACATCTCCTAATGTATTAAGGTCATATTACATTTGAAATTTGAATAAAAGGAATAAGTCCGGCCGCTCTTTCAGGATAAAATTAACACTTGATTTGAGGGAAGGGTGGTCATGTAAGAATGGTATCAGCACAATATACCTGTAGCACTTCTCGGGTCATCAATGCGAAATTAATAAATTCACACTAGAGAGGAAAGTAGTTAAGGACAAACTTATTATACACAAATATTGACCCATGGCAGTTTTCGGCATGTCCGAACTCACTTTTTGTTTGGTTTACAACTGAAGTAACAACAAAATTTAAAAAAAAAATCTATGATATAATGAAATAAAAAATAAATGTTGAGTTGACTGGTCCGAAAAAGAAGGCAGATAGAAAAATATCTAGTTTTGTCACAGCCCTTTCTTTTTGTTCGTGTGTAAAATCAAATGAATAAAAGAATGCAATATGTTATCGAACATAACTCACTTGAGCTGTGCCTTCAGGTCCCTGACCAGCTCAGACTCAGCAGGCTTCACATCCTTGGCCCTATGCTGGTCTCTATGTTGTTCTTTCTTCACTTCTTTCTTAATGTTTGCTCCCGCACCCTCCTTTTTCACTATTGGTGAACTACCGCACTTCTCTTTGTCTCCAATGCCTTCTTCTCCCTAAAGGAACAAGGAACAATTAACACTTAATGTCACTCAACATATAATACTATAATTCTTTTTTTTAATATTTATTAATAGCCGAGCCTAAAGGGATGGACTCTACTTTCAAACAGATCTGGGACGAAGTATTAATGGTTAAGTATAGCAAGTAGTTTTTTTACAATAATGCAATAAATACTTAAAAACATCATAAAGCTCGCATCAGGACCACCCACCCACCCACTTTTCGACTATGTTCCTTCATGCTATATCGTTTATATTTAGATATATTTTATGAAGAGACTTTAGTTCATTTTTCTTTTTAATAATGGCTTGGACCTTCTGCGGTAAAATTAAAAACATTGCTGGATACTTTTTTTGACAAATAAGAAAAAAGTATCTAAAGATTAAAAGCACATTTTTCATTTTCAATTTTCCTAAAATATATTTTTTTATTAACATTTTTTAAATAATTCCTAAGTTTAAGGACAGCTTCTGACAACCATCACTTAGAAAAAATAGTAGCCAGTTAGTGAATCTCCTGCAGACAGAGCAAAGAACCCTTACTTTATGTGAAAATTCTTTATTTCAATCAACCATGGGATATGTTGTAAGGCTAAAACCTTGATTGGATGCAGATTGTTAACAAACAAATTAAAAATGTAACTAGGAATGCTATCACAATGAATTAAAACATACCTCAACTTCTTCCTCAATGAACTCCCGCTTGATGGTAGGCTCCTCCTTGACTTTGGGCCCCTCTCCGTTGTGAGTGCTATCTTCTTCCTTACCTTCACAGCTGCCATCCTTGTTCTCGGACCCTGCAGGCATTGTTGTAGACAACTTTGTCTGCAGATCCTCAACTTCCTTCTTCAGCTATATATCACTTAATAATTAATATGCTATCTATAGCCAGCTAAAAAATAAATTATAAGCACAAGTGCATGTTATAACTCGGTATAAAGCAGATAATTGCATACTCATAAGGAAAGACACAAACAAATATAGAGCTATTATCTTTCTTACACCTGTTTTTTTTTTAAGAAGATGCAATCTAAAATTTTAGTAATATTCTTTAATATTTTATTATTGATTTTATTTAAAATAAAATATAAAATTAGGTATTCCTTCATTCAAAATAAATGCTATATGTTACAAAAAATACAACTTAAGATAGTAAGTTTTTTCCCCACGGCACAGGCACAGTAAAAACATTTTAAAAAATATATATATAAATACATATTTATTTAATATATAACAAAAACCCTATAACAAGGTACTTATCACTAATAACATCAGCAAAATGTGATTAAGCTAGACTAGGTTGTTTTACATAATGAGCATTTTACGGTTAGTTTAATTTATTTCTGCTTTGGATAAACAAGAAAATAATAATAATGATTAGTATACCTTAGGTATTTCGGCGTTGGAGTCTTTGTACTTCCTCTTATAGCGATGCACCTCTCCTTTAAGTTGTTGGTTGTGGTTCTGCAAGGAAGTAATCAAGTGGCGCATCTCTCTGTTGATCGGCCCAGTTTGTTCGTTAGCTGCCAGGTTTTGCTCAAACTCTATCCTCAACATCTCATACTCTTTCCGCACCTGAGCCAGGAGGTCTTCCAATTGAATAACTTCAGTACGCAGTTTCTTTTGACCCATGAGTTCTTCACTCTGATAAACATAAATCATAGCAATAAACATGAGTAATGTATAAAATGCTTAAGGGTGGAGTATGTGAGTTCGAAAGTCAGTCATTAATAAACCTACATTAAATAACCTATACCAAAATGTTTTCTGGATTCATAAGCTAAGTATACAGTAATAGAAGAAACATATTAATCTTTTACTTAATATTTGTCAATGCAATTGGCCAATTGTCAATACAAACGGCCCCCTGTTTTCATCCTGTCAGTTTAGGAATTGGCAAGTCACCTGTACAAGCACAAGACACAAAATTATTGACGAGGTCCCATGTGATAGTGGGAAGGCATCATTCATAAAATATAGTCACCTCCATAATACTAATTAATTAATTACTATGAGATATAAGAATAACTTTTCTGTAACTTTGAGAGGACTATCAAATTAATGATCTCTGTCCTCATTAACAATATTTTAATTGAATTTTCAATCAACTCGTCCTGTTTTTTGTAAAGGCATATTTTACATAGATTGTTCCAGTTAATGCACTGATATTGCTAAAAATAAAAGCAACCATATAAAAAATAATTAAGGCTTATCAATCAGTAACTTAGTAATTAATATTTTTCAGTCATATTGAATAGGGATCAAATTCAAGATCTCTTTAATTGATAGCGATCAAGGGCCTCATTAATTAATAATATTTAATGTGTTGGGGTTTCCTAAAAACAAAACAAACTAAACATGAAAAAATATCTTAGTTTTGATTTCTCAAGTACCAGCTCAAAAGATATTTAAATATAAAGTTCTGATTTTTTCCCCCTTGGGGATATACAATACACAATTGCACATATGCAAATACATGTTAAATACTGTAACATAAAAAAATAATTTCATTTTTAGTGACTATAAGATGGTTCTGAATAAAATGATGTATTTTTTTTAATCAATTTTTTTATTTAAAAGATGCACTTTTATATGTTAAAAAATAATCTTATAATGGGAGTCTCGAGTCTCCCAAAATAATTATTTTTCTTAATAAATCATCCTCTCAGTCAATTTGAAACTAAACTAGAAAACATGGGTTGTGATCATAATTCTACTTTAATAAACTTATTATATTTTGATCTTCACAGTAACATTACAATTTATAATAAATACATATTAAATAAATCTTTTAAATAATTAAAAAATAATGAATTCATACTTCCATCATCTCTATCTGCCTAAGATGAGCATTTTTGGATGTCTGCTGCTGGTGCCTGACTTCGTCGAGCTGGGTCTTCAGCTGCATCGATTCATTGTAGAGCACCGAAAATTGCGATTGAAGGCACTTATACTCAGTAGTTTCGACAATCACACTTTCAGGAAGTTGGCGAATCTATGGCAACCAAATCATATAATAATCATATTTAATTTATTTTTGGATAAAACAATTTCCCAAAATTTCATCCTTATTAAATAATTTATAATAAGTATTTAGGCATGGAAGATTTTTTGTGATCAGGAAGTCAAACATCCAATTAAAGAAATAGAGCAGTCAGCCGCCCCATTACATATATACAAAATACGATGACGAATATGCTTTACCTTGTATACGAGGGTGGTCTGAAAAGTTTCCGACAAGACGTTTTTTCAGAATTTTTTTTTTTATTTTTCAACATAGTCTCCTTGTAACTCTAAACACTTCTCCCAGCGATGCTCCCATCTCTGTAACCCGTCCAAATAGTGCTCGTCATTTTTCTGCAAAATAATCGTTCACGAAGGTGATTGCCTCTTCATTTGACGTCCCGAACCTTCATCGTCTCCCAAGCTCTTACAACCACGTTTAAATTCAGCTGCCCAAAATTTCACTGTGGTAAATGATGGTGCAGAGTCCCCATACACAGAATCCAACTCATCTTTGATTTACGTAGATTTCAAAAACAAATATTTAATGACAGCTCGATTCTCGATTTTGTCCATTTTCATAAAAACACTCACATCGACTCACTCAAATGACTGTTACACAACAACTGCGCGTCCAAAATGGCTGAAACTTTGGTGAGTAACTATCAACAGATGAACAACAAAATTCGCTAGCTTTTATTTACGACTGCTGCTATCTTCATGTTGAGGTCGGAAACTTTTCAGACCACCTTCGTATTGTTGTGATAATTTGATGTGGTGATTTTTGATATAAACTCAAAATTACTGGGCATAAATGAACAATATACGACCCGTGAATCCCGATTCATGAATGTTTAAACACTATTCGTTGCGTTGGATCTACCATTCATATTTATAATAAAAATAATATCAATAATTAAATATAAATATTTAATTATTGTTTACTTCAAAACAAGAAAAGTAATAATATCCGAAACAACCGGCATTTTAACGCAGTTAAAAGATCAAGAAGGCAGCGGAAAGTTATGAGGAAGAGGAGACTGCTAAGAGTGAGTCACTCTTTCATCTTGGACCGAGGAGACGAGAGTTAGGAAGAAGCCCATTTCACTTTCACCCGCCACGACAACAAAGGAAGCATCAGGTAGCAACCCACACTACGGCAAAGAGACGCAACGAGGTACGCATCGTGGAACAAAGAACACAAAGAAAAATGCACCGCTCGACACCAACAAAGAAAAACTGGCCAGTCCCACGTTAGTTATAAGGTACAATTTTAACTTTAGTTTTAATAATGTTATTTTATTCAATTTTTAAATCAATTTATAAAAATAAAAAATTTTTCCTTTGGCCAGAAGTTTTCTATTTTTATTAACAGAACCTTAGGATAAAGTAAAAGTTAAATATAAGTTATAAATTATATAAAAAATATATATAAAAAACATAATAATATATATAATCACACTTAAATGCTGACATATAAATTATTATTAAGACGATTCAAGAGGCTATGGCAATATAGAGTGCTTCGGGTTCTAGATTATTTGTTGTTGGGTTTCTAGATTATTTTCTATGGATAGAAGACTATTGTGTCTTGCTATAGCGTCAATTGTTGGTGATGTGATCAGTCGGTTAGTTAAGAGAGTCAGTTTAGATTGTTTTTCAATAAAAGCTCTATAGATGCTTAATAATATTTTAAAACAATGGTAAAACTAGAATCAGTCCAGAAGGAGCATTGCTTGTCATACATGAAGACTCTCTTGTTTGACAACCAGACAGGTACAGTGAATTTTCATCTGTCAAGGTGAGTGTTCATAATAGTATCTGTGAAAATGATCCAATCAATCTAAAATTTTCAATCCAACAACAACCTAGTTTATAGTGTTTATGTTTTTTGGTTAGATAAAATAAGAATCATAGATTTGTTTTTTCCTCTCAAAGTTAATAATATAAAAGAAATTTTAGGCATCCCAAAAAAAATAAAGTTTTTTGGATGGATACTTCCTTTATTATTATTTTAACTAAATAGTTGTAAATAATTAATAGTTGGTAGTAAGTGGTAAGTTATAATACAACTTTTTTATTTGTTGAAAAGGCGATTATCAGTGACCAAGATGGTTCACCAAATAAATGAACTGTACCCTTCGATAAACTATTTAATCTAGTAAGGTTTCTTAACACATTGTTGCTCACATCCATCTTTAACTTCTCCACTTCCTTTAGTGTTTCACGATGCTGCTGGTGAAGTCTGTCCAGTTCAGTCAGCCTGTTGTTGGCTAACTCACGCATCTCCTCAAGTTCCTTTTGTAGCTCTTCTACCTGCAAATACAAATTTGTCACCATTAGTGAGAGCTATTCGGAATAATAACACAAGTTTTTACTAAATGCAATAGACCCCCTGATGGTTCTATTAACTGTGGCTTAGTCATTAGATATTTTTATCCTGTTTTTTTTTAAATAGAAGGTATAATAGGTAGGCCTGTGACTGCAATCAGAGTGTAGTCATGGGTTTAGAATACTTCCCAGGCCACAAACTTAATATCATACAAAGTGGTAATAAACAGGCCCAAATCAATATACCTAATAGAAGTTTTTTTCTTAACAAAATATTAATGGACACCATAAATAAAAAATAAAGTAACTAAGACCAAAATATCTAAAATTACTATTAAATAACTAATATAGTAATATTAAATTTACTTAGAAATAGACAGTAATAGAAGGAAAAGAAGCCTCCAGCAAGTAGCGGTAGAGTTAATTACCAAGAGATTTAAATTGATAAAAATGAGTTTAATATAGGCAGAAGACAATTTGTTTAGTTAAAGCTCCTCTAGAAGACCACATATAACAATTTATTACAGATATTTCCAACAGTTGGTGATGTAAGCGAAACATAAAGATTTGTCAGAAGATGCATCCATTTTAACTCTAATCAAAAATTAGTCAAGAAATTTTTTTTTTAACCAATTTACACCATTTGAACAATTTAAAATTTAAATTGTTATTTAAGATTTCTAACACATTAATTTTTTATTTTTTCAAATGTCATTATGAGTGTTGAATCTTGTCACAATATTTTTAAGTAATTTTCATTTAAAAATTGATATAATTTTTGTAATAAAATTAATTGTATCCAAGTTTAAGAGTAATTTAATCTTTTTTTAAATTCAAAGGGGAGGTTTAAAAATAAAAGTCTTATCTCATTGTACAGCTCGGTTTGTTTAAACATTGAAATTTGCAACTAAAATAAATAAATAAATTATTTTTTCTTCTTTCACTACCTCCATACTGCAGTTAAGTAGGTTTTTTTATACTGGGAGTGTTAAGAATAACAAAATAATGAACAAATAAGTAAATATGATAAAAATAATTGATGAAATAAAAGCTCCTTTGACTTAAAAATATTTTTTAATAACATTTTTACTTTGGTGTAAAAATACACTTTTTACAATCAACACTTGATAATGGCAGTGTGAGCTGCCCAAAATACTTATTTATTGCGGGAAGACAAAGGAATTGTCTTTTATTTAATTAACTACATAACAACCAAAACCAGAAATGAAGCCCATAAAAATGACTATTTGTTATTAAATATTCACCCATAGAGAAAGTAAGATAACTAGGACATACCTTCCTATGAGAGACATTGGAGACCGGAGATGGCTTGGTCTGGCCCTTTTCTTCACCCTGGATTTGCTGGTAGTTCTTGAGCTTCTCAATTGCTTCAGCCAGGTGGTGTTCCAGTTTGTCGTTGCGGACTTGCACTTTGGACAGGTCATACTGGAGGTCATCGATCTGGTTACGCATCTCGGCTGCCTCCGTCTCCCTTCCTGTTACCTGGTCCTGCAGCTCTTGCATCTGAAACCAGCCATCATATATTATGCATAGTTCAATCAATACCTATCACTTGAACAGATATAATAATCAGAAATTTAACATTTAGTTGTTCGCTAAAATAAAATGAATTCAGTGCTTGCAGGATATGGAATGGAGTCATCATAAAAGTCGTCTTATCAATAACATCTATTAAAATGCTTTTTGTCAAATGAATAGAAAAAAACTATTTATTCTATTCTATCAAAAATACTAATTCAAAAGTGAAGTATTATTTACAAGTGATAAAGAAATTTTTTTAACATATGCAATAAAGGAAATAATATTATTGTAATTAATCAGGGATACTCTTATGAAATAGTATAACAAAAACAACAAATATAACTACCTTTAAAGATATGGAATGGTACTTCTTATGCAGAGATGTGTTCAAAGCTTGAAGATTACGGTTCTCAGCTTGGATCTCGATGTTTGCCTGCCTGATTACTTCATCCATTACAGGGGCTTCATCTAGAAATGCATGCATCAATTTAAAACTATTAAAATATTTTTTGTGGTAAAATTTTGATGTTTTGTGTTGTAAACAGATTTTTATTTTATATTTTAAATCATGGGTTGTAATAGAGAAAGTTTATAATTTTAGGATTATGAACTCAATAGTAAAAGCATGACAATTGCTTTGATCAAGGGATTCATACATTCATTCATAGCTGATGAGACAGGCAGATAAGAACTAACTGTCTAGAAGGATATAGAAATGAAGAAGCACATACTCGAATTTGTGCTTAAGAAGTATCATGTACAAATAGGCTAATCCAGATAGATCATTTAGAAAACTAAGAGTCACAACTAGAATATTTTAAAGTATGTTATTAAAACACCTTACAATGGATTAAAATTAATTATTATTCTTAAATTACTATATCAATTAGTTTTAAATAGTTCATTTATAAAGTTCACAGGTTGGATAAAAACCCTAAGTAATAAGTAAATAAATTAATATATTAAAATAAAACATTATGCATTGTTTGTGATTAATATAATCGAAGGGTTAATGGACAACACAACCACAGTTTTTAGAAAACTGTGTTTAAAAGCTTTTTTAATGGACTTTAAAATACTATTTAATGCTTCGTAACACCTTCTTTCTTTAAATATTTCTCTATAGTTGAATAAAAAAAAATATATTTTTAAAACTTAACCCTTTAATTAATTAAGAGTACACAGGTGGTCTGAAAAGTTTCCGACCTCGACATGAAGACGATAATAAAATAAATAAAAGCTTTGTTAGGTCGGAAACTTTTCAGACCACCCTCGTATCAGCCTTTTAAAAAGAAAATGTTGATTTTTATTAAGGTTCCCAGTACCTGTTAATGCTAGGGGCCCCAACACTAAATAAGATAACTTCTCCCATATGTTATGTAAAGTTGAAATTCTTTGGGTTTCAGTAAAAGGGGGCAACAATAAAAGAATTTCTCTTATCTGGACGAATTTGTGTGGAGGACAAAACTTCAAGTATTGGAACAATTTTCAAATAATTTTAAGAAATAAAATGTAATAAATAAATCTTGGCTCTCCACAAAGCTATTAATTAGAAATTTCCTTTCTTAAATTTTAGGATATGTTATATGGTTAACAAAAGTACTTCATGGAATCAAGGTTCTAGGTTCAAATCCCAAGACAAAAAGTGACTTTATTTCATAAAAGTATAGCTCCTGATAGCCTGCCTTTCAGCATTAAAGCCTGTTTTCCTAGGAACAGGATTTTGGCGCCTTGTGACTCAATACGTTGTCTTCCCAACACTAAAAAAATAATGGTTTGGTTGTCCTGCAGAGCACCGATTACATTTTAACCAGAATTTTGCATTCTATTTAATAGGCCAACTGGGTCTGGAGCAGTCACAGAGCTCTACATTGAGTTCTATAGAGTCTTTCATTAAGCGCTTCCTATCTTTAAATTTAAATAAAACAAAGTGTGTGTGAGATATCATCGAAATTTTTTATTTGTTTGAAAGGTCTATCGATGCCATTATGTATGGACATCGTGCAAATGTCCGCTTCTGTATATCCGGCGCTAGCCGCGGCTTTGCAGGGTGGCGTGCATCAAAACTGTCCAATTTTCCATGACTCTGGCGCATAAATCAGGCTGAATATGACCGATGGCATGGGTTATGTTGGCTTTGAGGACCGCTGTGAATTGTGGCTTATTCGCATAGACCTGCAACTTAAGAAAACCCCACAAGAGAAAGTCTAACAGGGTCAAATCGCACGATATCGGTGGCCAGTTCACATCATCACCATGTGAGATGACCATGCCCTCAAATCGCTCGTGCAGAATGTCCATGATGACATGATCTGTGTGGCACATAGCGCTGTCCTGTTGAAACCACATGTTGTTGGTGTTCATATCATCCAATTCAGGCCAAAAGAAGTTGGTAATCATTGACTTATAGCGTTTGTCGTTGAGGGTGAAGGGCTGACCAACGTCGTTCTCTAAGAAATATGGACCGATGAGGCCGCCAGCCCAAAATCCACACCAAACAGTAACTTTTTCAGGATGCATTGGACGCTCTCGGTTCTCGTGTGGATTGGTATCGTCCCAAATTTGACAATTTTGTTAGCTGACGTACCCATTCATCCGGAAATGGGCCTCATCGCTGAAGATGATTTTTTGGTGAAAATTAAGGTCAGTTTCCAACTGCTCCAGGGCCCATTCAGCGAACACACATCGTTGTCTATAGTTGTTTACCTTCAGCTCCTCTGTCAATTGAATTTTGTACAGGTGCAGGCCCAAGTCACGACACAAAATTAGCCAAGTTTTGGTCTGCTAAAGACCATGTTCTTGTGAGCGACGCGAAATCAACTGCCTCGGATTCTCCTGCATACTCTCACGGACAGCAGAGATGTTTTTTGCAGATCTTGCGTTTCGTCGACGTACGGATGTTGGTTAATTGTTTACTGAACCAGTGGACTCAAATTTATCCACCACACTGCGAATAGTCCTCTCAGTAGGACGGTTATGGCGACCGTAAAATGGGCGAAGTGCGCGGAACGATGCCCGAACAGAACACCCATATTGATAAAACAATTTTATCATTTGCACGTGTTGTTGAACGCTATATCCGTCCATGGTGATTTGGCAAAACAGAATGAATAAATGACAGCCAATTCGACAGATGCAGCTTCAACAATATGGCCGCTATCAACTGTCAAAGTTCGGAAGTCCCTATTGGAAGACGCTTTAGTTGGTGTCTGGGTTTTATTGTTCTTAAAAAGACACCACAAGTTTCAGTGTCCTAGAGTAAGATTAGTTAATTGAAGCAGTGAGTGGCTATGTATACTTATCCCACTTAAAGAATTTTAACTTAAAAAAAAAAAGATGAACTGGGACAAAATCAAGAAATAGTTTAATAAAAGTGATCTCATTTGGAATATTTATGAATTAATAATTAGGTAATTTTCATTCAGTAAATAATTGGTTAATTATAATAAAACAAAATAATAAAATTCTACAACTATATCATAGGTATAAAAAAAAAGAACACAATTGTTGTGGATGAATGTAAACCAGGGGAAGTTTGCTATTTTATGTACTGTGAGGGATTTTCTCCTAAACAATTTTCTGAATTCTAGTGATAACGGATATATCTTTAAAAGTCTCTGGAAATTTCAGGAAAGATTTTATGTTATAATATTTATGGTCGCTAATTAAAACAACCTTGTCTTTTCGCTTTAAGAACATTTTGTTGATTAATTTTCTCTCCTTTGCCTTATATAAGAAATAATCCTCTAATTCATCATCCATGATGTGTTTGAGAATGATGAAAGCAACAATTCTCTTTCTATTTTGGTCTAAACGACTCATGTCATCAAGGCACATCATAAATGCTTGGAATAAAAAGTATGACCTACATCGAATGAATAACTGGTAAGTACACAACATAGATGCGCAACATGATTAAATAATGTAGCTACTGACAGTTGACACAAAAGAATCCTGCTATTAGTAAATAATTAACAAAAAACAATTTTTTAAGGAATACATTGATAAATATTTGATTTCAATAATAATATGTTTCTGGCTATTTATTTTACCCATTACATGGCAATGGTATTTGGTACTGCTACATGGGGCCCCTGCAATTAACATGTATATATTTTTTAGACTTTTATTATTTACACAAATAAATTAAATATTATTATAGTATACTATAATAATAATAATGAAATAATGAATTTAACCTGATAATAAAAATCACAATTTAATTTACCTTACTTTGTACTTCTTAACCTCTTGGGGTTGTAAGGCTAATGTAATGAAACATGAACAGAGCTATGCCACACAAATTATATTAATCCTCAAAATAATGTCTACATGTAGTGACACAATATAATGTCTTCATTAGAAATAAATACTAATATCAGGTATGTATAATATTAATAAGAAAATAACTTTATTAAACATTGATTTTATTTATTCATTTACTTTAATTTCTTAACTCTTTCAATAATCATCAGGATTGGGTTCTGATCTACCCAACACTCATACTTTCACCTAGATTTGCTTTTACTATCATTAACATTAAACATCTAAATGACACAGTGAATATTGTAATCACTAATGTTCTTATCTTCGGATAAATGTAAATAGTTCTGCTACTCACAATTTCGTCTTGAAATACATACATTTTAGATGAGATACAATGCTTCCATCCTTTTAGACCTCTTGCTCGCCTTGATATTTCTCAACCATGCTGCTCTACACTTGCTTCAGTAATCCAAGCCAAAAACTTCTCACATTTCGTCTCTTAATTTCAGTCATGTCTTGCCAGCGTAAGTCCTCCCCTGAGGATGGGCTTGTCGTCTCGATCTTCCTCGTTCGGAGCTCATATCAAAAAGCAGGTCTTCATTTCACCTCTTCTTAAATAGCTTTGTTTCCTCTTCCAAACTCTTAGCGTCCTCGGTGGTAGATGAGTACACCCATCTACTGTAAGGTTACCTTTGCACATGGCAATTAAAATGTCTCTTATCCTTATTTATCTAAATAATCATAAACAATAATTCTACTTTAACAAACTAAACAAATTTATTATATTTTGATCTTCAAAATAACATTGAAATACATACAAATAAAATATATAAATAAATAAATTACTGAGACAATATCTATCAACTATTCAAATAATTATACCTCCATCAAGTTCCCCCTTGAGGGCTAAGGTGATCTTTTCATTTCGCTGCATGAGGCGATCAAACGCTTGAATCACCTTTGCAACTGCTCGCTTGGACACTTGGACCCTGTTGGCCAGCTTATCATCCAGTTCCTCCTTGTCCCATGTCGAGAGCTGTAAAAGGAACGAAGTAGTCGCTTCGCCTTCATCTAAAAAACACAACAGGCATCAAAATTATTTAATATTTATAACTTATGGAATTATAAATAACAATTAGCATGGTATAAGGTTATATCATAGAATCTTTAGCTTGTTTGATTGTATGCTTTACAATAGCTGTTGTAAAAATCTGAAATTTTTAAGGTACATTTTTGGCCTATAGTAGCCACAATTATTTAGCCATAAATTAATTATTTTACTTTGGATACCGTCAGCCTGGCACACAACAAAGTATCCAATGATAATTTATACAAATTTAAATGATTACAATTATTTAGCTGAACATAGCTGAAACCCAACCAAACTCATCCCCTAAATAAGAAATTCTTAGAAGAAAACCAGGAATTTGAACCTCTATAAAGCAGTTAAAAATCAGCATGCTAACCACTAGGATATAGAGATGGGCACTATAAACTATAATGATCTAAAATAAATAATTTTTAATTTCATTAAAATAAAATGCCTTGCAAAAGAATTCATTGGAACTAACTCTTATTTTCAGACTCATCAGCCGTCTCTGCGTCGAACCTTTGCAGCAGAACCCTGATGTCTTCATTGAGTTGGTTCCAATAACGGTTAACAACATTTAATACTGCATCATCCTGGGTCTGCCTCTTTTCCAATTGCTCTATCCTTAGTCTCAGCTCTGTCTCAACTCTACTCCTCTGCTCTAACCTCTGAAATAACAGTTAAGAGTCACTGGCTGCTTTAGAGCAATGGCATTTAACAATAAATAGATGGCTACGTATGATTTGAAACTGTCATATGATTATGTAAATATACACACAAAACTAATTCAGATCAGACAAAAATAAATATGTTGAAGGAAATTAAATTTGTTTTGTACTGATGCATCAAAAACCAAGATAGCTGATGGATGTTTGTTTAAATGTTGTGCAGTAACCACAGAAAATGAAAAATATTTTACCAATAAATGAAAACCACTATTTTACAATTTTAATTTTGAATGGCAATAAGAAGGTGGTCTTTGAAATTGGCAGATTCTGAAAATGTTGGAATAACGACTAAGCAATCAACTTTGTAAGAAAATTTACTAGAAAAAAAATAATACATTATCGCCTTATCATTATAGGTGGTCAAGTTTAATTAAATAACTGTCACATTGTACATTGTTTAAACATTAAGTAAATAAGTACATCCTTCCCGGCGATTTAACCAGTAAATAACTTTAAAATTATTTTTATATTACAACTCAAGATTCTGTCGTGATTTAGTTAAAAATTTTAAACGCTACAACAACAGCCAAGCTTTCCATTTATTTTCAAATCTTAGACTTCATAGTATCAGGTCGAGTCATAAGTAACTTCCGATGCAGCTCAGTAAAATCTATTGTTCGTATCTACCCGCTATGAGTTACCATGACGAGTTTTTGTTTTCACTATATAGACGAGGCTTCAGTTAATCTTTTGTCAACTGTTTTGTGAGATACACGTTACCTTAAACTGTTTTTTGTAACCTCTGAAATGGAGTCAAAAAGTACATATTTGTCATGTAATGCTTTGGGAATTTAAACAAGGCAATAGTGGAAGGGCAACAGCTGAAAAAATATGCAGTATATATGGTGAAGGACTAATAACTGATCGGGCAGTTAGAAATTGGTTTATAAAATTCTGTTCTGGAGATACGACCTTAAAAGACGAACCGAGGGCGGGAAGTCCTTCCGACTTGGATGACAACCTTTTAAAGGCAATATTAAAGCAAAATCCACGTCAATCAACAAGAGGTATAGCAGACAGGTTGAATATATCACAATCAACTGTTAACCGCCACCTGGAGAAATTAGGGAAAGTCAGCAAGTTAGGAGTGTGGGTACCTCACAATTTCAGAGAATGGAATAAAGAAGATCGTATGTCAATCGCCACAAGTCTGCTCTTACGGGTAAAAATTGAGCCTTTTTTTAACAGGATTGTAACAGGCGATAAAAATGGGTTACCTATGACAATATAGTCTGCAAAAGACAGTGGCCTGATAAGGATCAACCACCCCTACCAGATCCGAAAGCAAACATCCATGGCAAAAGATTTTATTGCGTGTATGATGGGATTGTCAAGGAATAATTCACCACGAGTTGTTGAAGTCAAATTTAACAATTACTGCGGATAGATACTTTCAGCAGTTGCAAAGAGTACAAGAGAAACTCCATGAAAAGCGCCCTGCACTCGTCAAAATTAATATAATTTTGCTATTTAATGAGAGCAAAATAAATGTCTGATAAGAAAACGGAAGTTACTTATGACTCGACCTAAATAAATCAAAAGCTTAACCATTGTTTTAGTTAATTTTCACCTTACATATAGACAGATTCTAGAGTTGAAATATAAAAATATTAACCAAAACTGTCTATAACAATCAAATAATTAACAATGACCTTATTATTATTTAATTAATTTTGTTACTTTACTCAATTTTGTAAATAACTATGTCTTGTTTCAGTGTAAGTATTCCTTGATTGATGTGTGCCCAGATGCACTGGAGGATCGGGAAGGCAACTTTTTCAACTTATGTTGGAGCACAGGTCGTTCTCTTCGAACAGCCTTCCAATACCTTCCAGCCTACGACATTTGACGATCATGGCACACTACTTGCACATACCAAAATTGGAAGGTATTGGGCCAAGGTGTACACTGACCTGGCACAGTGTGTACACCAGGAGCTTTTAGCCTGAATTTCATAACATCTTCCTATGTATTCCAAATGCCATTAAAAACACATTTAAGGATTCAGCTGAAATATTTTTAACTAATATCCAACTTTTAACCCCATTAAATTTAATTATTTATTTATTTTATAGAGTTATGACTTGTGTAAAACGGTATACAGATTGGCATTAAGTAAGGTGACATTATGCATCAAACGTGAATTAAATGAAGAAAAAAAATTAAATAAATAATGTTCAAGCTGACATGATGATCAAAAGAGCCACAAGCAAAAGTGAACCATTGTTTACTACCGAACGCCACGACACCAAGGACCTTTCCTTAAAAGTGAAGGAAACACTTTTTCTAATTTTATGCAGCAAACATACAGTAGATAAAGCGTTTAATTTGACTGAAACATTGTCGATTGTTACCCACTATTTTTTCAAAAGTTTGTTAAATTTAAGCTCAGCACCAAGGGTAGGATTTGTAAATGGTGTTATGGGTATGGTATGGGTAGTTATGGGACACAGCTCTATTCCATAATCATCACCAGCAAGTAGCACAGTATTCCCATTGCTTACTAATTGTAATAGAACCACGAATTTTTCCATATCCTTGAATTATGAATAGATCAAGGCCAGCTGGAGTCAACACAACTAAACTTTTCTTTGCTGTCTCAAGTCGCTTGCACATTGTGACGTTTTCTTTACAGGTTAATGTACTTATCTCCGTGGTGATTTTCTATTAGTATTACTACATGGGTGCAGTCAATTGCGGCCATTGCTGTTGGAAATGTATACTTGCTTTGACATAACCATTTCCCATCAAACAGTTCAATATTGGTAGTTGGAAACTTTATTATTCGTTCACTCGTAGAATTATGATGTCAACAACTGCGATAACTGTGTAAGACACCCTAACCTGATCAACTCATATTTGCGCCTAAAAAATCCAATCCTCAAGCCACTTTATGTTGTTTTTTTCAAAACAATATAGAACTTTAAAATCACAAACAAGTGTAGGTAATCGGATATAGTACCATTTAACATTTCTCACATACACATCAGCCATCATGTAACACAGGAAGAAAAATACTTTCATGCTAAAAGTGAGTCTGCTACTGACCACTCAATATTTTGGAAGGATATGCTTTAAATTTAATTAGTTATGATTAAAGAAAGAAACACAGGCGCTTCTGATGCCTGAAACCACTTTCATAGACGCTGATATCTAACATGTAACTGAAAGAACCTCTAGTTCAAGCAGCATACTCTTGCTGTAAATCGGCCTTTTGATAGACTGAGTAGGTGCAGGACTAGACCCCAGGAGCCAACAAAATCTAACCCGGTGCTTTCCTCTAAATTACACTTGTTAACAGGAGTTTTCACAAAAATTCTCTCTATAACTCAATCCAGCGTCTAACGTACAAACTTTTTTTCACATAGAATCATTTGATTCTAATGCTCAGTCCACCACACAACTAAACCCTAAACAATCAGATAAACACATGCATCGTGGTAGCTTAAACATTGAAGTTCTTAAAGAAAATTGAAATAAAGTAAATGTGTGAATTATCTTTCAAATACTAACCTGAGCTAATTTTTTATTTTGAAATTGAAGAACTTTAATGTCCATTTCTTCCAGAGTCGAAATAGGCCCAATCCTGACAGGTTCGAATTGCACTTTTTTTTGAGGAGGCTGGCTTGCATTGCCCCCTTCTTGTTCAGCTCCCCTTTTCGACATTTTTCCAATAATTTAAGTCCTGAAACAAGTTATATAAAATCTCCATAAGATTGGAAAATCAAATAACACCATTTAATTCAAATAAAAAAGAACCTACAATGATTTGAGAAGTTGTATATATACATGTAAATATCTGTTGAAAGGTTAATACTTTCAACTGAGGAACCAAAATTATAAAACAATATGATAAAATTGTAACTCATTTCTGAATAAAACAGAGCAAATCACATTATAATGATATAATTCCTGATAAAATAATAATTAATAGAAAATTGGAAAGTAACAACATAGTGACTCTCCAAAATTTACTAATGGTAGGAGGATAAATACAATCAATTAAAGAAGACCTTTCAATGAAATACCTGTCATGAATTTAAATGAAAGAATTTCTATAAAAATAATTACGATAAGACAGTTTTATTGATCTCAAAACAGAAAACAAACGTCTGTTCAGAACAAATAGAGGTCAACTACGTATACAATTGTACACAAATTTACCGTCAGTTCTATATTGCAGACCCTAACTGAGCCACCACTTCATTTCAAGTTAGATGATTGAAGATACATTTCTTGTGAAGAAATCAGTTTTCTACTGGATCGACCTAAATATTAATATCAGGTCATAACCTTTTTGACTGAAGCCAGAAAAGAGTGGGGGGGAAACATGGAGTGCCATCTCTCCCCTTCTCGCCAAGCGGCAAGCCTAACCGACACAGACCAGTGACTCTTTTATCGTTAATGTTTCAGGGTGGTTCATTTTGTATTCAGATCGACCTCGTCACCGCATACTTCCAAGCTGCCCCATAATAATTACAGTATCTTTGATTGTTATTTACTTTAATAACAAAGAGAGCGTTAGGCGTGCCTTCCACCTCTACTAATCACTAATCTACATTAACATATAAATTATGTTTATTTGAGTACTTTTTATTATTTGTTTTGATGTATTGAGTAATGGAATGGAAATGCAAGATAAAAAAAAGATTTATAGATTGCTTTTTCTGTTTTCTTAAACTGGCAGTGATTAGTGTGGAATTGATAATATTCCATAATATTACACCCTCAAAATAATTTCCTGCTGGCTCCATTTTGTGTGCCTTAATGAAAGATAACTCTACAAATTGGCGAAGCTACGTTAAAGGAGACATATATCGCTCTATACTGCACCTGATGACAACGTCATGTTAATCGGCGTGTAACGGAAGAGAGCTACAGGAACTAAGTTAACGAGCACCTGCACATTTCGAAGGCTTTTAATCAGCAAAAGTTAAATGGCAGGGTAGTCGATGCGACAGAGCCTTCATTAATGTTGCAACAGAGAGAAATAGAGGTCTGATAATGGGGTAGTCCATCAGCCAATATCGTCCTCGGCCGATATAAGATCGCCCAGATATGGGCTCCTAGTTCTATTTATGGAAGTGAAATAAATCCTTAATTTAGGGATTTGTAACCAGGATTTTCATACTCCTGGTCTTTTTACTAATTACACCATGGTGAATGAATGAATGAATTTTTCATTGTCCATTGTTCCCTACAATAACAAGAAGGAACAAAATATGAATGTCTAGCTGACAAAAACAAAATTAGACAGCATTGATGAGGTTGTAAATAATAAAGAGGCCTATGTACATATGAGGTGACTAAAAAGAACCAACAGCCAGGTCGTGAAGGTAGGGAAGTTTTTTAGTCATGATAGTGCTGAAGAGGAGGGGATCCAAGGGAACACTGGCAGTGGGTGGAAGGGTTCAGCCATCCCAACTCGGAATAGTTATCCCGAGTACAAATCTAAGAAAACAATTCAAAAGCCCCTTAAACGGAGCCTCCAGATTCTCAGAGGTCACCATATACCACTCAACCGTAGAAAAAAGGGTGGAAGGCAAGAGAGGAAACCAGGAGTTGGCGCTTACGTAATGAGATGAGATGTCGCACTCAAATGAGCAGTTTAAGGATGGAAATGGGGCAACGGGTTAATTGAGTAATGTGGTTTTTCCAGGATGGAGTTTGGCCAAAGCCCAAACCTAGATTTTTGACTGAAGTTAAGAATTGGTAGGTTGAGTATCGATAGTGAAGGTTGAGATGTCCTCCTTAGAAGATAAATATATAAGTATGTTAGTCAATGGTGGATTGGAGGTCTTGCGACATTTTGGTAAGAGCTGATTTGGTGGAAAAGCAAGGCCAGAAGTCGGATTGGAGGAGATTCAGTCGAAAGAATACCGTTTTATTCATCAAAAAATTCAATTTTTGGCCACTAAACGGCCACTTTAACAAACGAGAAAGAGATTATTTCAGCTCTAATTATATTTAAAATGGTTCGATTCATTCTTTTACTTTCTCCAGCCATCTGTGAACTGTAGGAAGAATACTCATTCTTGATCCCACTCATGCGGAAAAAAAATCTCCGATGTTGTAGACACGAATTCCCCGCATTTTTCTAGTCTCAATCGTTTAGCTTTAACACTGTGCGGCCGTTTCAGTTCCATTATCCCTTTAATAATTCTAATCTGACTTGAACAGTTCACTTTAAGATTACCTATATTCCCTATTTTTTCCACATTAGTGATGTAGTCCTCACGGTCGAGATGAGAAACATTACACATACGTGATTCTAATTGCACTTTATTCAAATACCAACTTGCTATGAGCCAATATGAAAAACATGATTAGGGGAAAGATATCAATAGAACTTAATTCCATTAGTACTTTTTCGTCTTCAGTAATAGTTGCAGTTTCATAAAATAATTTTGTGACTTAAAATGCCTCTAGTCAACTCATCAAAACACCCACCCCGAGGCTTAAAGGACAGTTCCTCGGGGAACCATTAAGTGAAGATTTAATCTTGAAATTTTCATTGAGAAATGGGCCACGGGTTAAATCCGTTTTTACGTACGGTACACAGTCCCCAACGCATTAAATTCTTCAGGAAGTGACAAAATTTACCTGTCTCCCATAGTTCAGTCTTGTTTGTGTAGATTCAAATAACAAGTCAGTAAGTGATCTTTATTGTTCTCCTGGAGTGAATATTCTGCCCATATTAATCTTCTCTGTAATGAAACATCGGAAGCGCAAATGAATAATTCCTTTGGTCATTGCTTTTATGACAACACATTGAGGCTACTATAACCAAGGATGGAGAGTACTCCTTCAACACCCTTGTTAATAACTGAAGTTATGCCGACGTTCATGAATGACATGGATTTGTTTTTTCTTTGATGGCGTGCTCCCTAAATGAGCACAATGAATGGGCCCCAACTTGTGGCACAGGTCCTGACAGAAAATATTCTTTATGATGTTAATTATTAATAAATGAACCAAAGCATTTTTCTAGTTTAAATTTCCATTTTATTGAATGCACAATAAAATAAATATTATCACCAACCAGACTCCTAGGTTGAATCAAAATCTCAATTAACTTTTAAGCATAAGTTTAGTAAAGTGAAGGATATCACACAATCAAGTTATAATTTACCCTATAAATTTATGAAGTTTATTCCCTGCCGAGAACCCTGGAATAACTAATAAGGGATGAATCTGTCTACATAAAAAATGATTAGGAGTTCTTATCAGTAGTAAGGGTATTTACTAAGATGTGGTAAGGTACTGAATGAATAAACTCAAATAAAGGAAAATTAGTATATTTTGTCTGTGCAATTATAATTTATAAAAAGACGATTTACATAAAATAAAACCTTGAGAACTTTAATTTGATGCCCTTCAGAATATTGTAGACTGCTGTGTGCGATTATCTGTACATTGGCTCACTTACCTTGTAGACAATCAACTAGTGCTGCTGTTATGCGAAATATATCCTGGATAGAATAGATTAACTTTACATTAAAGAAATGAAATGATGGGATGTTAATCGTAGACGAAGCATAACCAGCAGCCCTTAATCATATACGTATCCCTGATCGCAACAAATTCAGGAGCTCATTTTTGAATTCATGGCTAGCAATGAACTAACAGTATAATATTTTTTTTGTTGGCTAGTGAACTAAGTTTTAATTATATAAAGTAATAATACTCCATGTTTTCTATAGATGGATGCTTTTTTTAATTGCATGAAAGTCTTATTTCAAATCCCCAAGATGCTGAAAACAAAAGCAACCTTACAAATTAAAAATAATGAAAGGTCAATTATTTGGAACTAAACATAAATATTTTCTTATTACATTGAGAAGGGTATCATTAAATGTGTCGATTAATGATGTATACTATATGTTGGGGCTGTGGTGGACTATTATTACAAATATTCATCAAAACTGAGAATAAAATCGTCTTTGCAATGTTAACAAAACCTTTGACTGCGTGGTGCATCATATTTTTTCAATCCTAAAACATACAGGCAGAAAGACAGATAGGAGAGTCAAACTAGAGCCTCTCCCTTCAGGCTCTGCAAATATTTTATATTAGTATCTTCTATAAATGAGTTCACTTTTATTGAAAAACTTTTTTTTTTAAATTATTTAAAAAATATATCTAAATATTGATAAATACTTCTAATGGAAGCTCTAAAAATAAAAAAGAAGGTGTATAATTCATATATTTGCAGTGACAAATAATTAATTTGTAAATATTTAACTTTAATAAGCCGACATTGATCTGAGCAGTCAGTGAACATTCTGTTTTGATGTATTTAAAAACAACAAAAATTACTGTGGTAATTAGACATTACTATAGCTAATAATACAATTAAAATAAAATATAGCTTGTTTTGTCTTCCCACAATAATGTAGAAGCTGGTTAATCTGACCTCGACAGGACTGTGGGGTAAGTCAGAACGGCTAAAATGTTGGTTTGACTGGAGATGAAACATATATGTGTTTAACAGGTTTTTTCTTCATTGAAAGTATTTATTACCTGCTTCTTACTTTACAGGATAATAAACAAAATAATATTATACTTAAACAACTATATGGTCTTGAGACCATCCAGTGGAATCGGCTAAACATTTTTATATATTCATTTATTTATTATAATTTTTATTTCTTTTATATATGAAGTTTTTGATCGCTACCAAGTTCATATAAAACTGAAAGAATTGTATCTCAAAGGATAAAAGAGGGTTTGAATGGCATTAAAATTTTCAGAGAAATTCTCATTGTTAACTCTCGCCAGGAGTTCCGAGAATATCGAGTACACAGTAGGGGCCACGAAAAGGTCGGATTATGAAGGTTCTGCTGTAGATACATTTTTATGAATTAGTGGTTTTGGCAGTACTCTCTACCACTATCATGAGTACTGATTTCATGACAGATATATTTTACTATAACCCTTGAATTATACTTGATTAGCATCTTTGGTCGATAATAATAAAAAAAAACATAAAAAGCTGAAGCGATTTCTATTATTGGCTGTAAGAACTTTATTTCGTCAAATATGTTTATAATAACTTCTGTTCTTAGGTAGATCCTGAAGAGTAACAACTTTTTAAGTTTAATTTGATTTGTTTATTGTAACTTAACCAACTGCAAATCAACATTAACCGAACAGTATGTAAAGTACACATTATTCCGATTGAATATGCATACAACTTCTGATCGTTTTTATATCCACAATCACAGAATATACTTGTACCAGTTTCCAAGTAATGCCTCTTACTTTGGGGTCGTGAAAACTCAATATTACCTTTATCAAATCCCACATAACATATGCTGTAACAAATGATTGATTTTTCTTTTGTATGCATATTGAGTTTATCTATTATTAACAACCATAAATAGCAACCTTAAGAAGTCTATGTCAGGTTAGGTAAGCTTGTGTATCACGGATAGTGGAATAGATCAACAACAAAAAAAATAAAATAATAAAGGGTATTGTAAAAGTGCGGTCTAGTCGGTGTAAAATAGCTTGCTATTATTACTATATAAATAATAAAATTTAATTTATGCAATTAATCCTAATTTTTATGAATTTACCCCAAAGAAAAAAATTCCTATCCCCCTCCAGAAGAAATTCTTGGCTAATCCCTCTAATGCTTCCTTTGCACTGCTCTTGACAGCAGGTACCAAAGTATATGTGACTAGGAATACAATTGTAGTAAAATTGTAGCCTCTGAAATCAGATTTTTCTCAAGTTTTTAACTTATACAAAGTCTATAGAATAATACTACAACCGTCTTATATGAGCGAATATTTAAAAATAAAAACAAACAGTCCTGCGACACAAATACGTAGAGAAGTAAACAATGTTTCTGAAAGCAAAGATTAGTAATCCCTTAGTGAAGAAGGCAAAGTGCCATCTCTTTTTGCCTTTTCAAAATTTTCATAAAACTCGCTAAAATCAACATAAGCTGGTATTTCTGTTGGAGGAGCAGGGAGAGAATTAGTGAGCCCACTTGAAGAAGTATTTGTATCAGTTGGAATATCTGTAAATAAAATGTACACAAACTACTTAGATTCATATTGTATAAATAATGAAATTATAACTCATAATAATAAATTAATACCTCTAACCCCAGCGCAAGGCATTGGAAAATTGAAGTTTCTTACAAGTAGGGTTATGTCATCACGCCTGCTTTGGCCAAATGAGTCGTGATGTTTCCTCACGACCTTATCTACAACTGTCTGAGCAACACCATTAACTGTCGACTGCACTCGGAACTGTTTGATAATCACACACATAGTAGATTTTATTTTAATAAATATTTCAAATGGAGAATGGGATGGCAAACATACCTCAGATACGACCATCTGTACGATATCTTTATTCACTTGATTGGTTCCGGTAGCTTCTTCTAATGATTTATATAGGCCATCAGACAATAGCAGAAGAAAACTGTAAATCGTAATTTTACTAATTAATTTTCATACTCAAATAACAATAATAATCGTAAACAATTATACAGAGGTGACCCTTGTAATTGGTGCAATTGCTATAAGTAATTTTGTGAAATTTATGTGATTAATTAAAATACTTTTATTTAATTTTAATTTATTTAAAAGTAAAAAATATTACATCATAAAAACCGTCCCACAATGAATAGGCAGATTTAAAATTTTTGAGTGACAAGCAATTTTAACTATTACATGGCACTACTGGGACTGTCTTTTCAACTCTGGAACTGCCCAGATCACAGGATGCACAGATGACCTGAATATTAATGGCAAGTCCTTCCATACACAGAAGCATTCTTGAAAACTGCAAGAAAGCTTGGGGTTGAGTTAATGAGACAAAAATCAAGTATGTGGTTATAGGCTATATAAATTTGACTGCATAAACAGGTTTATGCACTTTGGCTGTCATTGAAATACTGATGAAGGGGTTGCAGCAGAAATAAAGATGACCACATCTTCGAAGATATGAGAGGGGTTAAAGTCATGGTGTGTGACACATTTTCTTCATATTGAGAAACAAAAGGTTTTCCTGGAGTTATTGTGAACAATTCTCTAGTCACAAATTTGTGCATTTGTGCTGGGAACCAATTGACTATTGAAATGAGCTTTGATTAAAAGCCATTGTGAAGTAAAATTTGTCTAAATTCTATTTTTGCTTTACTTTCAACATGTGAAAATGACTTACAACATTGTGGAAGTAAACAAATATAATTTTTGAGGTTACTAAAAAAAAAAATTTAAAAACAGCAAACAAATCGTGTAATTGTGAAGGTTGTGATTTAGTTCTCATTTTCTTTCAGTAGTTTACCCCTTCTAGATTGTATTTCTAGACTTAAGTCAGAATTGTTGAAAATGTTACTTACACCACTCTGGCTTAACCCCCATATATGTTTATCATTATATTAAAACATTATTTTTCTACAGTCTGCACAACCATTTGCAGCAATCTCATTTTGATAACAATAAAGATATCAATGCTTTTTTTACAAAACATTCAATTTTACAGTCAACAGGAATAATTGAACAGCAGGTGGAAACTTATGTTGGAGGCCTTGATTCAGCAACGGATGTAATGCCGTTGCTAGCAACCACAAATTCTAACAGAAAATAAGCTTGATAAAATAATCCTTTGGGACCTAGTAATAATAATAATAAAATGCGTAAGTATGAAAATTGGCTAGTTAGTCGACAAGCTGTATTTTTATTATTACTAAAACCTTAATCCCTTTATTTTACTTGTAAATCTTGGAGAGGCACCATTTTCCAAAAAAAAATTGTGAGGATGAGCAATAAGGGTCCGCAGAAATTCAGCTTCACTGGAACAGTCAGTTAAGACACCTAATAACACCTCCCACCTTAATATGTTTCAAGGAGCCAGGCTCTGTCACTGAGTGCTCTGGTGGTTGGTTCTGGTATTGGGTCTCAAAGGATAACAACACGTGAGGAGAAACATGGAGATTCAAGTAAGGCACAAGTCATTACTCGTTGCTTGACAGATACAAAATCAACTGCAAAACAGTAGCTTGCTGCCTATAAGCACGTAAATTGTTACACTGATATGTAACTTCATTCTTACGTTTCTTTGAGCAATAGTGAATCATTGGCAAGACCAAAATTAATATTAAAAAATTATATTTTCAAAAAATTAAGCATAACGTTGAAATGAAAGCAATTTTCAAATTTGGCCAGGGTTTATTATTTTTTGAGGTCTTATCAGGATCAGCATAAGTAAAAGATTAAGAGATTTTGCCAATTTTTAATAAATAAGATATCAAAACAGATTACCTGCAAGAGTCATCTAAATCTATTCCACCTTGAAGCTCTGGTTCAGCAACAATAGGATCTTCATTTGCTTTACTAAGCTCTTCAAATTCTACATAATTCCTTTTCACAAGGTAATTACCCAGGCACCGAGTATTTTCTTGATTTCCTAAACGACATGCTAAAAAACAAAACATATATGTATATAAAGGCAATCTACACTACATGACAATTTGAAATATAAATTGGGGATTCATCAGATAAAATTGACTTATGTGTTATTCTGTCTAGCGTATACATTAATTGGAATGCAGAGTACAGATATCACAGCAACATTACATTTGTAATATATATAGGTTAAACATGTCTTCTTAAACATTTGTGTTCTACCGGACTTTTTTGATTTCTCAATTCTCATCTTTTAGATTGAAAGTTCTTGTTTTTTCCCCAAGGGTTAAAAAAAAATTAAACAATTGTCATCATAGTTAGTATGTGGTGTTGGGGTATTAGTGTGCTTGGAACAGGTGGTTACCTCCAAACCTTAAATTTCATTTGAAATATCGGATTGACTAAGTTTTTATTCGAGTAGCTCGTTCTCACGAATCTAAGTCAATCCTAAGCTGGCCCATTTTCCAAAGAATAACTTCTAAGGCGAACCTGGATCCTCGTAGTTAGAAATCAGTACACTAACCATTAGACCTAAGGTTTTAAACCTTTTTTGACCCATCCTCCACTATTGGGTTTATTTATCCAGCTATCGCTCCCCCTCCACCTGGAGTACCTACTCAGTCCAGCCCCCCTTCTCCACCAAATTATTAGCATTACTTTTATGCAAGTTTTTGTTTTATTTATTACAAGCTGTTTTCTAATGCCTCCTTCATTTTTTTTCATTGCTGATGAGAAACTGGTTAATAAAATGATAGATATGATTACTGAACATGTATTCTGGGCACAATTCTTTAAATGCCTGTCATATTTTTACTCACATTGTCCCTTTTCAAATTTCAAGCCTAAATTAAACAATCGTAAAATTTCATCTTCGTTAGACAGATCATGATCCACACTGAGTTGAACTACTTTGTGAACACCATATTTATCTGTTTTGCACAAGAGAGCCCTGCTATCCCCCACGTTAGCTACATAAAGTTTATTGCCAGATACCAAAGCAACGACAGCTGTAGTGCCACAAGAGAGCTGATTGTTCAATGCATTTAACTGCTCAACCTATAACATATAATAAAAAAGTAATAAATATACTAATTGCTTATAAAAATGAAATAGTCATATATACCACATAAGAGATTGTTACAAAACATCCATCAAGCAGGAATTAGAGGAAAGCTAGCGGCCTGGATTAGAGCCTCCTATGAGGGAGGAAGATGTTTTATATGACACTTACAAAGTATTGAAAGGTGTTGATTATTTTTATCACAATATTTACTTCTTTTTTCCATCAAATGTATACAGATAACTGTTAACAATTCTATAAGAAATGGAGATACCGCATAGCAAAATTTAACCATAAAATAGTTAAATGAATGGTATAGGATCTGTTTGCTGGAATTACATATCTAGAAGTGTAGTTTATATTAATTTTAGAACATGCCTCTTCCTCCAGTGCAGTCAGGTGTTACATTGGATGTCTGGATTATTAGGAATTTTAACAGGGATAACCATGTAAGCCATGCCACAAAGAGAACAAAAAGTTGGTATATCCAATAGAAAAATATTTAAAAAAAAATCAACCCTGAAAATTTAAATATACGATTTACTATCCCTAAATGGAATTTGCACCAGGATGCTGGTATTAAGAAGGGCATTCATTGTGTTGATAGAGGAAGTACAGAGGATATTCGCCGAGTTGTCTCCTGAGCTTCATCAGCTAAAGTATTCTGATGGCTAGTAGAGGCATACTGGGGGATACCTACAAAATTCTGACTAGGAACCATATAAATTTCAACAGTTATATCAGATGCATCTTCCAGTTTGAATAATCCAAGTCAAAGAAAGAAATTTTCCCAGACTTGGATTACTTCCCTTATAAGTTTGGGCAGTACACTTTCTCAATAATGGCTAAAGACCTCTTTCACAAGTAAGCTTATTAAAGTAATGATACGTTTCCAATCAGGTGCTATATTTGAGGCTGTAGCGATCGGCAATTAACCTGAAGTACAAGTGTAATTATATTTAGTAGAGGTATTGGTCTAACTTTTTTTAATAATTGGTAGCCAAAGAAGAGTTATAGACTGGATGTCCTCAACAAACACCCGGTTAACTGAGTTAGCCCTGCCCACCACTGGTGCGATTTTTACAATGATTACAAGAGTTTTGTCAAAGAGAGTTCGTATAACGCAAAGTCTTCATTTGTACAAGGTTAGCTCAGTTGGTAACGCACCCAGATGGATATAGGGGATATCAGGAATTCGAGTCCTAGCCCTGGCCATATATTTTTCTTAGGGTACTAATCAAGTACAAAGTCTTTAAGCATTGATTTACTTTGGGTTATTATATTAATGTTCTATAAAATACAATAAAATTGTAGCAATAGCCTGTTACTAAAAATATAATTATAAAAAATAAAACATACCACATCAGGATACTTATGATACTGTTCACTTAAACTTAAGCCTTCTGTCTCTAATAAAAGATTCGTTCTTTGGGCTACTTTATCATCAAGAGATTCCAAAAAATTTTTTTCCACAGTCAAAAAAGCCTGACTAAAATCAAGAATGAATTATGAAACTTGGTTACCTCAATCATAAAAACTTTGATAGCAGTTGAATTATCGACAAAAATACCTAAGGGCCTCTTTAATCTCTTGATCCCTTGATTTCCCTGCCAACTGACCCAACAGCAACTCTGCAGCGAGACCCTGAACTGCGAATTCAGCTGCTTTAATACCTTCATGGCCATCAAACACACCATAAAGGTATGCAGATGAATCGAGGCTACCTGAGTGGAAACTTGTCTCTTCAAATGGATGTTCTTCTAGTCTCTGTCCATCCGTTCGATATATTTGGTTTGTGGAATAACCGACTCCTTAAGAGGGAAATCTACATTATAATTCTTTCCCATTCAAATGTCATGAAAAATAATCAAATGAGCTTAATCTTCAAGAATGAAATCATATCCTACCAGAATTTTTGCACACTGGTAATGCATCTGTCCAACTAGGATCTTCATAACTAAAATTTTTCAGCCTATCACTCTCTGAAGTAGAGGGCATAGTAAATTATTTGAAAATCAAAACGTAAACTCTGCCTTAACTCAGGCAGATTATAAAACAATTAAATGTGATTGCTATAATTTATATGTATGAATTTATTTTTGCCTTGTTATGTATGTATAACAAGGCAAAAATGAACTCATTGTTAAATTTCAAGAGTTAAACCACATTTCAATTCGAGGTTACATAACATTTTCAGGAAGAGAGAGTTCGTTCAATTAATCTTGTAATTGAGCTGTTAATCAAGTAACTATAACCTGCAACTTGTAGCAGGCAATAACATAAAATGATCATCTACTCCTGAAAACCCCAAATAAACAACATCCTAATAGGGCAATCTTATTTTCTCATAAATACTAATGAATAATTATTAAAGATTATTTCGAGGGCAAATTTAACTCCTCATTGGCAATATATGTTTCTACAATCAAATTGAAAGGAATTTTACTATGCTGACGAAAGTTTTCAGAAGAAATTAGTTGCAGTTGTAGTAAATAGGTGCGCTATAGTGACAGAGAATGAATGAAGTTAAATAATTAACACATCTCATCATTAAATTTTTAGGCCTCGAGAAATCCAATTAAAGTTGTAGAATTAAAAAAAATTGTGAAAAACAAATATAATCGGGTTAACTAATCTTTATTTCATCTAAGCATTTTTTATATCACTTTTTGTTATTGCTAAGTATATTTAATATTTAAACATTTAATAGGTTTATTTTTTACTATAATATGTTTGATTTTATGCTATAAAAATGCTGTAGTTTTAAACATTCTATATTTTAATATATAAGACATTTGATTTGCTTATGTTTTGGTTTTAGGTTTCGTGTTATTAGGTTGGCGCTGCTGGGGGCTTCATAGCTTGTAGTGCTGTAAGCATATAAGTATTCGTCTTGGTTGTTATAGTGTGTTGTTCAGTGCTAAAGGATTTTATTTTGTTTTTATTTTCACCCGGTCGTATGAACACTACGACCCGTTTAGAGTTTCTGTTTATTTAGAATGATTATACGGATGTAACTATCACGATATCTCTCTAACCCGGTAAGCTGTTGAACAGAGTATCATTTCTAAGTGTTTTTTTATAATCTCTAATCTCTACTTATATATATGGCTGATCAGGACGACTTGTGTGAAAAAAACATGGAAACGATCGAAAATGGAGATGATCAGTTAAATGAAAACGGTGATGCCGATGGTTCAGGTCATGTTGAAGATCAAGAATTGGAAGCAATTAAAGCAAGAGTCAGAGAAATGGAAGAGGAAGCTGAAAAGCTGAAACAAATGCAAACTGAAGTTGATAAGCAGATGAACTTGGGAAGCCCGCCTTCAACCATTCCAGGTGGGTTAAATCTATCTTTTGAAGAGAAAGTGGAGGTTGATAATCGTTCAATTTATGTTGGAAATGTAGACTATGGTGCAACTGCAGAAGAGTTGGAAGCACATTTTCATGGATGTGGCTCTATAAATCGAGTAACTATATTGTGTAACAAGTTCGATGGCCATCCTAAAGGTTTTGCCTACATCGAATTTGCTGACAAAGATTCAGTCCAGACTGCCATGGCCATGGATGAATCCTTATTTAGAGGAAGGCAAATCAAGGTTAATCCGAAGAGAACTAACCGTCCTGGACTGAGCACAACCAATAGAGGCTTTCGAGGCGCAAGAGGAAGAAGCAGGTATACAAGAGGACCATACTATGGTTTCACTAGATCAAGGAGAGCAAGGGTTTTCCGTCGACCTTATTATATGCCATACTGATTTTAAATTTAAGTCGGAACAAGACACATGTTGCATCCCCATTATAACTTTCTTTTTTTTTCGCAGTTGATTAAATAAGTTTTCACTACTTTTAGAAACAAAATTGAATTGACTAGTTTAGTCAAATATCAGTGTAACTGTGACTTGTTCTGATGAACATTATTTACTACTGTGTACGTGATTATTTTAAATACATAGTCCATGAATTTTTACTAAATTTGGCATACAATTATGAAGATACAAATATGGTTAATTTTAATGTTTAAACCTAAATCAATATTTTAGCATACTGACTCGAAATATTAGTAAATAATTAATATATTCTTTCATTTGTTGTTTTATTGAAGTAGTATTCCTTTTGTAAGTTTCCATTTTATATAATGGATTATTAAGGATAAGGAGTTAAGAAATAATAGGATTTTTTTTTTTTTATTTAGTTTTAAGAGAGAAATTTTTGTTAATAGAGTAATATCTCTTTCGTATTCGTAAGTGTATTACGAAATTTCTTTTACATTACATTTGTCAAATGATGATTGATACTTTGTATTTATGGTTCAGTAACATTTAAAATGTCATAAAACATGCCTTCTTTTTTATTATTATTTCCTGTTACCATTTTCTGAATTTTAAATTTAAGAGTTTCTAAAGCTTTTAGTGGTGTAAAATTTTAAATATAATTGAATTACTCAAATAAATTATCTAATCATTTGATTAGTTTATTTAGAATGATTGGCAAGAGTACACAATATTTCAGTAATTTATTTGAAAGGTTAGAGAGTCTGATATTTGCTTTATCGGAACATAGTGTGAGTTGTTCACGGTTTGATTAAAAGAAACAAAAAATGGTAAGTTAGTTAATGGAGAACTTATATTTATTTTCTGGTATTAGTTGATGTAAATGAATTTACTATTTAGTGATTGCTATCAAGTAACTCACTCCGTATAACTCTCATAATTAATAACATTGTGAACATCAGTTATCTGGTAATATTTTGGCTGAACATTCCTCTTTTTATGGTTAAAAAAATATAAATGTAACATTTTATTATAATATGCATCCATCTTATGGGAAATTGCAATAAATAAATTTTTTTATGCTTTGAAGACCACAAAAAATAGTCAATTTGTTTTGATACTTTTATTAGGGTTTTGATGATTTTTTCAAACCTAAAAATTGTTTTTTGATCGGTCCCGGTTCTTTGCGAGTGCCTTGAACAGAGGGTCAATGAATGCTATTCACTTAAAATTATAGGTGGAGGCCGCATTTGATATAAAGCAGACATGACAAATATGACCAATTTTATAAAAGACAAGTAAGTTTAATTGACTATTTGATATTTAAGGAATATATATACATTTTTCTATAATTTGTACAAGAGTATAAAAATTAATGATTTTGGCATCTTGATGTAACAATATACAATTTCCGTTTGGTTTTCTTACTACAGTCGGCATTTTTTTTTCCTTAACCCCTTTGAATTTTACAATGTGAAAATATGAACAAGAACTAACAAATTTTTTTCCTCATTCTGCTATGCGCAGATGCCTTTGAATGAGGTTGGGTTACTCATATAAGATTGAAGTTGAAAGAAAAAGACATAAATGCATTACAAGGTGATGGGGCTCAACAGTCGGCATAATAACATTCATTGACATCTTGTTTGCAACGCAACTAGTGTTTCATAGAGGTATGATATTTTGTACTTTAGTTAATTTCATGCTCCGATGAAAATTAAAATCGGCCCTATGAAAAATAATTAAGGGTGATAAAGAAATCAATTAGAAATAGAAAAATAAATATTTTTAATCAAATTAATGATCTTGGTGTCTCAATTAATAATGTGTTCAGTTTTTTATGGACTTAAATTACCAAACGTTTTTATATGATTTTGCATTTGTAATGAAATCCTTAATTTCTTGATACCTAACTCTTAACTCGAAATTTTACCAACTGATTCCAATTTTTAAATTATTATGGAGTTACAAATGTTAGTTAAAATTATTATGTTTTATAAATTATTATCTCAAAATATGATAAGTTGTCATCTATGAATTTTTTATTATCTAACTAGGTGAAAATATTAGCTCAAGGTTTTGTATTGACCTGGTTTCATGTTTTAAAAATTGATGAAAACATGCTTTCAGCAGCTCACTCTGACATTTACCAAGTACATAATTATGTTCGCTAACAGGACAGTATCAGACCCCTCTTGAGTTAGGGCAGAAGAAAAAAAAACCTTATGTTTTAAATGCAGGTATGGTCCTTTTAAAAATAGATTTCTCTCTATTCATTACATGGCCTTACATACAACAGATAAAAACAATAAAGCTTTATATATATATATATATATATATATATATATATATATATATATATAAATGATTTAGTGCTTATTAGTATTAATTCTTTTACAAAATGAAAAATATTCCTTTTTTTTATTAAATATTAATATAATAATGTAGGGTTAATTTTAGTCAAAACAGATTGATATACCTTCTTTTTATTTCATAGTTTAATTAAACACCCTATAGATTTAAGGTAGGGAGTAGGTATGACGCCCTATCTATCCGTATCTTTAACTAGCTTGATGAGAATGGTCAATGTATTTTGTTAGCCTGTTACAAATGAATTTTCTCTTCAAAGTGAGGATCTAACTCAATGTTCCAGTGTAAGTAAACTGATGGGGGCTTAGCCTGTCCCCTTATTCAAGCCAAATTTATTTATATACTATACTTCAGGGTGGAGTATCAAAACCAGCAATATCCCTTAATTTTTTCAAATTATTTAAAGCAAACCCACAGATTCTTGCTTGCTTTTAATGCTGTACATAAGTGTGAATCCACTAGGCAAAATTATTAAGTTGTTTTCCTCATTTTAATACTAAACACTAGACAGCTCAATCACACAAAATAGTTGCAATTTTAATGGTAAAGTGGACTTGTTACCTACCTTACCATTGGCCAATGGACTTTAGTAAAACCCAATGTCCAACAGCTCATTAAGCATGGTCGTAGGTGGCATTTTTTTCACCAGCAAAGAATATATAGCACTCATGGAAGTACCTGAACAGAAACCCCTTTCACCAAATTGAGAGGATCTCATAAATCTGACCTCTTGAAGCAATTAAGGAATCTTACCACTATCTAAGAATCTCCAAGATCAGAGTATAGATATCCAAAAAGAAGACCAATGACGTCACCATGTGCTTATATATTCTTTGCCAGTGAAGACAATGCTTTACGATACCTCTAAATTGTTTAACCTTTGAGGAAATCAAAAAAAAAATACCTGAAAAATATAAACAGAAGTTTGTTTTTCAGATGAAAGACCTAAGGAGGAAGATTTAAAAAAAGCTGCTGAGGTACTCGGCATAGTGTATAAAGATGGAAAGGCCATCAAGGTAATGTGAGGGAGGAATGTGGAAATGCAACGTATGCTAAAGCAGAGCTTTTTTACACTCATGATTCAAAAAACTTACTAGACTTGTATCCAACTGTTACAGATCCGGGTAAACAGCAACTATAGTCAGTTATTTTATTCAATTCAAAGAGTGGATTGAGGAAGAAATTGCCCAATTTAAGCCTAGAATGATGAAGAGCAAAGATTTAAGTAGCCCTTAAAAAAAAACTAGGAAATACCCTAGTGAAGGGTTCAAAATTTTAACAGCTTGTGGAATAATTCTCAGGAAGTAAAATAGAATAGAAGCTTGCAAGATGAAAAGAAAGATAAAGCTTGAATTTGTTTAAATCAAGGATACTGTCAGCCAGTATAAGCCATAAGAGCAAACATTGTACTAGGATTGATGCATATTATTAGTTATTAACTACATTTGTTTATTTATTCCCACCTGTACTCTTTTCAATGTGACTGGATTTTTGTCACTTAACCATTTCCCCCATTCTTACAGTTATATCTCAATACAGTCTCCAGATTTATTGTGTGGCTTAGTGCTCAAGTATAGGGCTTTAGTTGATATGAAGGTTTTGAAAATATATTGTGAAGAAATGGTATAGTCTTCCATCATTGGCACCTAACTCTGCGTGTAAACTGAAGTCGATCTCATTGAGGTCTTCACCTTTAGGCTGCATTTAAGGTATTGCCTAAAAGTAATTGACCTTTCTCCATTCTACCTTTTAAGAACAGTTGATCTGGATCATACGAAAAATGTGATGGTTTGATAATTTAGATTAACCTTGCTTGGAGATATAATCCTTCACTTTCGAAGAAAGAATTCATGAGGTTCCTCATTGGAAGGATCAGCTTTTTGCATAATTGAACAGGATCAACATAACCCAATGAGCAGAGTGAACCGTGATGCTATCTCCCTGTTTCTGTTTTTATAACAATTGCACATATATATCGTTTATTTTTCAGAAGCTGTAGCTCTTCCAGTTGTGTTCCCCAGGCACTCATTTGATGGCATTTTAAAATGAGAGAATTTTTATATTTCAACTATTGTCTTGGGTGCAGAGAGAAGTGAATATTTGTTCACTGTGCAATTTAAGGGAAAAATAGGACTTTGTTAATTTTTTGGCAGTTTTTAGAAGATATAGGAGACTAATATAATTTATGCCTTAGTTTTGGAGATAAAAAATTAGCTGCTGAAAATCCCTAGCAAAGTGAAAATAAAACTATGGGTAGACAAAAAAGTATTTTATTTGTCATAAAATATTTTGTTTCTGTCATATAACCTTAAGTGTGATGTTTCACACAAATGAGAGTTTTGTTGAAATTACTATAACTTTATTCATACTTTCAATAAAAATTATGGATGAAGAAGCTCCATAAATAAAACTGGTATTAATCATCAAAAACATGTCTAACATCAGTTGTTACGTTTTGATTTATTAGATGTAAATCGTAAGTTAAAAAATATTTTTTGACACTACAATTTTTCATGTCACAAATATCAGTGTCGTCATATTAGTGACAACTTTATCACAAACACCACAATGGTTGTATGACTTATTCTTATTTTAATAAGAATAATATTGTATGACCTTACTTTAAAATTATGTTTCAATGATTAATGTTAACGTCTTTTCCTAATTTTTATAAAATTATTTTAGAATTGTCGGAATTCAGGAACTTGGCAAGGTGTACTCTCCTTACTGATCTTGATATACCCACTATTCTGAAAAAAATCATTAAACCAATATAGAAACATACTAATGTACCTCAGACTATTAATAGAAACTGAAATAATATAAATATAGATTGGATAAAGAAGAGAATGCAAGTGCTGATACTATAAACAACACATATAATAATAATACCATAAATACTACACCTAAATAGTGAACCAAACCAACAGAAAATAATTAACAACAATATGAGAGCAGGGAAAAAAAAGAAAGATAAATTCAGTCATGGTAAACGTTTACAAGATTTAATATTGGAAAACTCTGTTTTTGTTAAAGCTTTAAAAGTTTCTGAACCAGGAATAAATGCTTAACTATTACCAATCTTTATACCCTTAGTCTTGTGTCGTAAAAAATAAATTAGGAGATTATTTCAAATCAACTTTTTTAAAATATATGCTAGAAATTAAAATTAAAATCAATTTTTTTTTTTTTATTTAAGTTAAATGGTTAAAAGTAAAAGTTGCTTGTGCTTTATCTAATTTAATTAATAAAAAAAAAAAATTTTTATTTTAGTACTTAAATTTGTTTTGTTATGAAATTTTATTCAATATATATGATAAAATTGAGTTATAGAAAAGACAATCTATGAAACTACTAATTGTGTTTTTTTATGTTACAAACATGTTACGTATTTTTATAATATGTTTATCATTCTCTATAATTCTAACAAATTTATCATTTTCATTAAGATGTAATCGTTATTAATTAAATATGAATGAAATTTCTTTTTTATATATATTTTTCAATAACATTTAAATCAATCAGTACAAAAGTGTACCAAAAAGCTGTGTTAGTTATATTAAATTTAAAGTGTTATTGAAGATTGAATTAATTTTAAAGTTACGGACATTGAATATTCTTCTCCAAAAGACAAAATCATGTAAATATTTAATTTTTTATACCATATTAATATTAGATATTTAGTGTATTTAAATTTATTTCATATTAGGTAATAATTTCATAATAGTTTATTAATTATTAATAGATACACATTTTGGAAATTCATTAGAATTTACAAAATTTATGTTGTGCAAATAGCGTGAAATGTTACAATAATTTTACTATTATTAGAGTATTAGAGTAAAGTTTATTTCAAGGAAATGATTTTTCTATTGGATCTTACAACTATGAGACCAGATAACAAGGGTTCTTGGTGGGGGAAGGCATATTGCTTATTGCATATAGGTAGGTAGCAGTTTGTGCGGGACCAAAGAGTCAGTTGTTACCAGACCCTCACAAATGACAGATAGGGGTTTGTGAGAGGATTTGCCGAACTTTCAGTGGAGCGAGTCCACATGTGTTAGAACAGAGAGTGGGAACCGAACACGTGAGTTAAATGCATGGAAGGAAGAAGCCAGGAATGAAGGTGCCCATCCACCAACAATGAACATTGTATTCAACTATAATTTAATAAATTGTTTGTATCTGATTAGAAAACTATTATTTAAATGATATAGCCAATTGTGTTATAAATGAAATCTTTAAAATAGACAAATTATGCACTAGAACATTATAGAACCCTGAAGATAATATCAAATAAAACAGTATAGAGTAAACTATTATTATTTATGATTTTGTTTATAAATGTCCTTTTTATCTTGATAAAGAACCAAGTAAGATTTTTGCATTTTTGTGGTACATTGTAAATACTTTATGATTGAGAATGAATATATTGTAAATTTGGTACAAAAAAGATCATTTGTTGCTCTAGTAAGGCAGATTATCATTTTTCAGTAAACAAAGTTAAAAAATGAAGAATAGCTAAATTTATTGAGTTATGGAACCTACTCTTCATTATGCACTTATTTTATTACGCAGCTGGCTCCTGTCATAAGCCCTCCTGTGAACATGATTTAATCTTATTACATGTCACAACTGTGCACAACATTCTTTTGTATTGATTTTTATTATGAATTCATTCAGTAATTGTGACGTTTTGGGCTCATTCAGTCCATCATCAAGCGATCCCTACACAATCAGAAGAGAACTACATATACAATCAAAATTAGTAAAATCCACTTTAATATTAAACAATAATGTTTCAAAAATTTTTTTTAAAAACAAAGTTTTGCATTCACAGCTTGTGTTGTTCAAATTAAATTATAACTAATAAAAATTAAAATGATCAATAAATAAATAATTGTCAATGTATATAAAATTAAATATTTTTTTTGTGATGTTTGTTTCAGTCAGCCAGCCCACTCACCATTAGCTACTTTGTGGTGTCTGTTGTCAGTTTAAAGTTCTATCTTATGCGTAAAATTTGCCCTGTCTACTTGTCAGCTATTATTATAAAAAAAATGAATTAAAAAATTTAACTTATTAATTATGTCAACCTAGTGTAAACCTATTCCTTTTAAATCTGTTTTACAGTTCACAGTATTTTTTATATTTTTGGTTATGTGAATTGATTCTAAGATTTTATGATACAGTTATTATCTTCTTTTTCATTATTTTTTCCAAGTCAAAAGTATATTGTTGAATAATACTATGATTGCCTAAAGCCGTGACATTTAAATTCTTCAGATTTTTACAATTGATTCTATGTTCTGATAATATATTTCTTAAAGTTTGTGAGGTTTCACCAAATTAACATTTATCCTTACACTGTTTACAATTAATTCTGTATATCATTATTTTTTATTTTATCTTTCATGTATGATAAGCTGTTGCTTATCCCTATATTGTTATATTGGCCAAATTTCAAATTGTGGGGACAATACATTTTAAAAACTTTTGTTATTCTGTTTGTCAGGTTAGGTATTTAATTTTTTAGTTATTAAGTTGTATGATTGTAACCAGAACATTTTTAATTGTCACATTTACTAATATTTCTTCCTTGTCATTAATTTGGTTTGACTAGTAAAAATCAGTAATAAGTTTATTATTGGTTAAGGGAGTTTGTAGATATGATATGATTGTGTAGGGATTGCTTGATGTTGGACTGAATGAGTCAGAAATATTGCAATTATCGGATGCATTTATAATAAAAATCATTACAGAACGATATTGAGCACAGTAGCAGTATTTAATATACATAGACATCCTTTAAAATTACAAATATTTGTATAATTTAATCATTTTTTGAAATTATAGCCCATTAATGTTAATTACAAACCCATCACTTGTAACATAATTAATCCAGGACATTAACATCTTCAATGTGATGTCTTACTCAATTAGTTGAGAAAATATCTTTTTTTTTATTACAAATTAAATAATTGTTTGCCTATCAATGTATAATAAAACAAAGAAGTTGTCTCTCCACAATGTATTTATTATCTAATTGCTAACACTTTCAGCTATGCTACACAGTAATCTTCAGGGTCATTGATTAAAAAATATATGAGGAAATATTATACGAGTGATTTCAACAAGACAGCTTTTAGATGTTGAACCTAAATCATGTTTTGTGGGGTAGCTTGGGGTATTAGCATCATTCAGGAATATTCCAGAAAAAAAATTATGTCTTCTCGTTAAACGGGGCTTTAAATACAATTTTAATGACTTAGTATGCTAAAGTCCCAGCACCATGTTATTTAGCAGGATGTCATGATCTTTAATTTGTTAATCTAGTCGATCTGATACAAAGATATTTATTTTTTAATTACCAGTAATGGATGAATTAATTAATGATGATTAAAGACCAACTACTGGTGGGACTCAATGGCCAACTGATAATCACCGCTACATTGGATGCCAGTTGGCTGAAAAATAATGCAAAAGCCCAAAAGTTCATAGTATCTTTGGTGAGTAAAAAGAACATATACATTCTGAGTTGTAACATGGCAAAAACTATGTATAGTTAATTATGTGAAATTTATGAACAAAATAACGAAAACAACAAAAGCAACTTGTTGAGGTGTTATTTTAACTAAAAAATCTGTAATGTTTCTGATAGCATTGCAAAATCTTGGAACTAGAATAAAATCTTTGAATCACGGCATAAGCGATGACATGATGATTGACAAAATATTATCATCATTGCTAGAAAGGTTTTGATACGTTGTAACCCCATGGGAATCAACTTCTAAATCTGAAAAAAAAAACCTGAGAAATCTAACTGCTCATTTTCTGGCTGAAGAACAAAGAAGAAAACTAGATTCAAAGGATGTCACATTTAAAACAAAAATCATTTGTTTCAAATTTAAACAATCGGGACACATAGCTAAAAACTCAGACTCTCAATGTATATATTGTAAAAAAATGAACCATGTCTTCAGTAGATGTTTTTTCAGAGATAAACATTCTGACAATAAAGGATATAGTAATAAATCTGTTAAGAAGAAATCATCAGATTGGACAACATTCTAAATAGATGCAATATTCAGATGCATTCTCTCTTATAACTAATGATATCACATTGCTCTCAAATAAAGATACCGCGCCAGCAGGTATCGCCATACCCAAAAAAGATGGTCAAATAATAGCAGAATCTTTGGGAGACATTTTGTTTGAGGATTTCAAACTCAGAGACATTTTATATGTGTCAGACCTTGCTATGAATCTAATTTCCATTAATAAAATTACAAAGAGTGGCGGAGTTGTAAATTTTCATCAGGAAAGCAAAGGAAGGCCTATTTGAAATTAATTTGTCACCAAAGACTGATATTTCTCACACTACTCAATAATGTGCAACTGTAGAACTATGGCATCAGAAACTTGGACTCAAAAACATGGGAAAGCTAACGAAACTGTCTTCAGGTATGAATATCCACTTATCTGATTCTCAGTGTGAAATATGTTCCTATTTCAAACAAAACAGAATTCCTTTTTCAACAGAAAGGACAAGAGCATTTAGACCTCTAGAAATTGTGCATATGGATATATGTGGTCCACTAGAAACAACATGGAACAATTGCAAGCATTTTGTTACTCTTTTGAACAATTTTCTTTATGTTTACCTTTTGAGTGGGAAATCTGAACTGTTTGACGCAGTAAAAGTACACAGCAAAAGTTGAAGCGAAGTGGAACCTAAATACGTTGCGATAATGCTGAGGAAATCCGCCCTAATCAATTGAAAGATTGGTTTGAGTTTAAAGGGATCAAAACGGGCTACTCTCTATTTTCCATTTCCACACACTCCTGAACGTAAGGGTAAAGCAAAATGCATGAATAGAACATTACATGAAAAAATAAGAGCTTTGCTTTTTGATTCAGGCTTATTCAATAAAATTTGAGGTGAGGGTCTTTGTGCTGCTACATATTTGTTCAAGCCTAATGCAGACATTGAGTGATAAAACACCTTTTGAAATGTGGTTCAATAAAACCTGTGATCTGTCAAGATTAAATATTTTTGGAAGTCAAGCTTGCATACAAACCTTGACTCAACGCTCAAAACTAGAACCAAAGAGTTAGAAATAATTGTTCATTGGTTATGCAACAAATGGATTTATTTTTGGAATGGAACACACAGGAAAGTTATAATATTGAGAGATGCAATATTTACAGAAAAACTAGTTAAGAAAGAAGAAAACAAAAACAATTTTAGACCATTTAAGATAAGTGAAGAGGAAGATGAACAAACCGACAGTATCTACGAAACATTCTAAGCTGCTGAAGATCAACCTGAAACAAACATGAATGAATTAGAAAATGAAGATGATGAAGTAATGGGAAGAGGGAAAGGATCAAGAAACCAACTATCAAATTGTTGGTGAAGGATTATGTAGTCAATCTTGGAGCAAAATCTTTTCTTACTTACCAAGAAGCAATTAATGGAGAAGATAAGTGGAAAAATAAAACATTATAAGTGGAAAAACTAGTTAAGAAAGAAGAAAACAAAAACAATTTTAGACCATTTAAGATAAGTGAAGAGGAAGATGAACAAACCGACAGTATCTACGAAACATTCTAAGCTGCTGAAGATCAACCTGAAACAAACATGAATGAATTAGAAAATGAAGATGATGAAGTAATGGGAAGAGGGAAAGGATCAAGAAACCAACTATCAAATTGTTGGTGAAGGATTATGTAGTCAATCTTGGAGCAAAATCTTTTCTTACTTACCAAGAAGCAATTAATGGAGAAGATAAGTGGAAAAATAAAACATGATGGATGAGAAAAAAGTTAAGGATAAGAAACTTTTAAGTAGGTTTTTAAAATAAAAGAAGATAAAAGATACAGAGCTAAATTGGTAATTCGTGGATGTGAACAAAAATGAGGCATTGACTTTGGTAAAATATACAGCCCAGTTGTTTCCAGTGGAGTCCTTGAGGACTTTACTTGTTGTTGCTGAGAAAAAAAATTATCATATTATAAAATTCTATGTTAAAACTGCATTCCTTAATGGTGACCTAGAAGAAGAGATTATTACGCACTTACCAGAAGGATTTGAAGATAACTACAGTGTGCAAACTTCAAAAAGCTCTTAATGGGCTAAAACAGACTCCATTAAGTTGGAATAAAACTTTGTCCGTTTTTTTAAAAAAGGATATAAGTATATATATTTTTTATATATTGGTAATTTGACAAATATTACATATTTATATATATAATATGTATGCTTTAAGTGTGTAAAAGTGGTAAATTGGAGTTCCCGACGGATGGCCAGGAACTGGCAGGGGGGAGTTAAAGCTAGAGGCCTGACTATGTCATATACTAATACGATCATGGAATGTAAACAACCCATGATCCTATGTATGTCTGATTATCTTCCACAATAAAGCAGTATTTTACTGGAGTCAGAGTGTGTCCGTGCATTTTCCTCTTTCGTTACTATCTTTTTATCAATCAACCACCGGTGATTAACTGGTGCCGAAACCCGGGGAATTACGGGGACCTCGTACGGCGGCGTAGAAAGTAATTGTTTTTTTTTTTCTTTATCGTCTCCTCTCTTTATACGTTTTTTTTATAATAACATGTCAGAGGGAGTGTTACAACCCACGGTGCTGAGTGGAGCTGCAGATATACGGCACTTGCCTCAAACGACGATGGCAGCGGCTCACGCGACTACATTAGCGTGGATGAAAATTCAGGCGATCACGGCTCAGGATATGAGGAAGTCCATTTCCGATTTGGAGAGATTCGCAGGTGAGACTGGGGAACTGAATCATTTCCTTATGGGGGGTGACCGGCAGATGATGCGGATAGAAGGAAAACGGACGGAGGACTTAATAACTGAAGGAGATGCCGATTCACTGAGAGCAGCTCTGGTGTGCAGAGTTAAGCGGAGTATTCTGAATATGATCCAGGCTGACGAGGAGACCTCATGGACCATAGTGAAGGAGCGGCTGAAGAAAGCATTCGGCGGGGGAAGATGGACCCCGGAAGAGGATATTTTTAAAATGTTCGAGACGAAGATGAAGAGGCACCGACAAACAAACGGGCAGTACGCTGGAACACTGCGGGAGACAGTGAGCGTGGCAGAAGTAGAGGGCAGGATGGCGGTTTTGTCAACAATAGCGAAGGAGACAGGAAGAAAGGAGGCGTTACCTAGAGAGCGCTCAAGAAATGGTGGACACTAGCGCCAGAGAGGAGGACATTACAGCTGGCGAGGAAGAAATGGGCTGGAGGAAAGTAGTATATAGAAGGCCCAAAATCGCGCCGGTCACATGGAGAAAGAAAGAGGTGGAGTACGGTGGAAGATAGAAAGCAGCAGTGGGAAAAAGGAGCCGAGGAAACGCGGGACGCCCTAGGAGAAGGGAAGACAGAAAGTGTTATGAGTGTGGGAAGACAGGACACCTGGTAGCAAAGTGCCTACGCACAAGGTGCTTCGAGTGTGGCACGGAGGGTCACGTAGCAAGACAGTGCCCATATATGAGCCGACGCAGAAACCATCCCGAGCCAATGGAAATCAATGCTCAGAGAGTGTGGAGGAGGGAGAGACAGCAGTCGGAGGCTTCAGAGACTTCGGAAACCTCCGAAACGGACAACGAAAGGGAAGAACCAGAAAGCGGAGTGGGCTGTGGAAGCGGCAGTGCCTGGAGGAGCGGTCGACGACAGGCGACGGAGGAGAGGGGAGAACGCGAGGTCTGAGAAGAGTGGCAGCGGCTCACGCGACTACGTTAATAAATAATATTGTAAAAGACACACATGGCGGTCTGCCTATAATTAGAGTCGCGAGTGGAGTGCAGTGCTTAGTGGATACGGGGAGTACCAACACAATAATGTGTCGGGAGACACTAGAGAACATGTGTGGAGGAGGAAGGATGCCTCAAATGCAAGTATGTTCTTGTAGCTTGGTCACCCTGGGGGGCCCCTGCATGGTCGAAGGGGAAGCGATAATAGGGTTAGGGAGATGGGATCGTAGCGAGGAGAAATCGCGGGTCCATGTGGTGAAAAAGATGCCCTGGGAATACGGAAGGATCATAGGATGTGATCTGTTAGGGAAAGTGGGAGCGAAGATTAGGAACAGGGAGGGGAAATGGGACATTCGCTTAGGTAAGAAAACATATAGGTGCCTGAGACAAGGGAGGGACGTAGCGAGAGACGGTAGGGGCGATTAGGCGAGCGGAGGATTGGAGAGTGGAGCTCAAGGGAGAATATACGGACATTTTCTTTAAGGAAGGGGAGAGATTGGGGGTCACAGGAAAAGTCCCATCTGGGTCAGGAGATCATCAGTTTTTTTGGGCACACGATATCCAAAGAAGGAGTCCGACCAGATGCCGGGAAGGTGGCAGCAATCCAGAAGATGGAGGTTCCGCCGGACGTAAAAGGGATACGGCGGTTGATGGGAACACTGAACTACTACAGGCAATTCGTCCCAGAAATGGCAGCATACCTGGTACCTCTTAACAACCTCCTCAAAAAGGGGAAAAAGGTAGTCATCACCTCCGACATAGAGGCGAACATTCGCAAATGCATGGGACGACTACAAGAACATCCTGTACTGGCTTTTCCTGATTTCACAAAGCAATTCACAATAACGACGGATGCCAGTGAATATGGAGCGGTTCTGTCACAGGCGGGGGGCACAGGGGACCGAAGTTTAGAATATGTGCCGAAGTTTGGTGGTAGCTTACATATATATATATATTATTACGTTTTTATAGAAATTGTAATTTTATTTTTATTCTTTAAATTTTTCTTATCTTATTATTTATTATCTGAGGTTTTTGAGGTTCTGCTAATAAAAACTAATTCTGGCAAAAGGTGAATTTAATTACAAATACAACAAAAACTTAAATTAATTATATATAAATACTTGTTTAAAATTTTGCTTCTTCTTTTATCCTCATAAATTATCTTCAAACCAAATCAATTCTTTTTCTTTTCGTGCAATGTCTCTTCTTGGTTTTGCTATAAGTCCAATACCACTAACCAAAAGAAATTTTAAAGTTTTTCTGATACACAATTTACAGCTAACATGTATCACGGGCTGATCCCAAAACTAGAGTGACTCTAACTTACTGTGTTCCCTCAGAACAACCACAACCCAGAGCCATTTTGTCTTTCATCCTTCCTCTTTTGTTTCCACCGCCTTTCCGATACAAGGTTGGAATAAATCTTTATATTTCAATTTCTTTATACACAAATATTACAATATCTAATATCACAACAATATATATAGTCAAATTACCAATATATAAAAAATATAATTTATTTATCTCAGGAGAGTCCATGAAAGATTTACAGGAAATAAGTAACATAAAAAATTATTATGTATTGTGTTTTTGAGTTCTTCACAAATTTTCCATTGAGTGCTTGCCTTGCTCCATCCAAGTATTGTGTTTTGTGATCCAGATGCTCCAATACAATGCTGCTTCAACATCCTCCTGTAGACTCTGCCAATAACATTACAATAATATATATATATATATATATATATATATATATATATATATATAAAACCTCATTTTACCAAAGAATCATTTTTTGTTCAAAAATACCAAAGAATTTCTACAAAATGTAACATTTCCTTTCTTCCTGGAAAGGAGCAAATGTTCTCTAATTCATCTAACCTCTGTTGCACCATCATGATTTAAGCCATCTAATCTTTATAACCTTCTTTAATTCAGATTGTCTTGCATTTTATAATAAAACTTAAGTTTAACTCCCAATATAGCCTACGATTATTAAAGGCTAACCACAAATAAATTACCTTATATAATAATTGATGTCAGCTATGTTGGATGTTTAGTTAATTAAAACACTGTATAATAACACATCACTCCTTTTATTGCATGATGATCACACATGGTGCATATTATGAAGAGAACACATAATATGTGACAGGCCTAAAGTCTTAAAAACCAAAAATCCTCCTCATGAACTCAGTGTTGCCAGGATCATATCATCAAATATTCCAACATACTCCCTATATTTGATGATCCCTTGATGTCAAAGGCACCTCATCAACTTCCATTGGTGACTTACAATAGGAGCTACCATTGTGGAAACCTCCTTTTAAGTGCTTCTACTATTTTTGAGTTTAGTGGATCTACTTCTTTGGTGTTTAGTTCAGGCGAAATAGACCATTCCCATTCATCATAACTGCTTGTGTTATCGTCCGATTCATAAAATGGATGATCTGGATCTTTGAATATATGTAAAGCACCCCCTTTTGGGCACTTCTGTTTAACACATAAACCGCAAATTGCAATTTCCCATGATGCAATGTTTACAAACTGACATGTTATCAATCTGCCACCATACCATCTTTCATAAAATTTAAGAAAAACACGTTCTTCTTGTTCCCATTTCCTTAATTTTTCTTTTACGTTTTTTATTTCAGTTTCTTCAGCAACACATTTCTCATAATTAAGAGGGATTTTTCTGAACAACTAATCCCCATGTTAGGGATGATTAGGATATCTACTTAAAAATGTCATTTTAACCCTTGATGACCTACCTATCACCTTCTGCTTCACCATTAAAAACCTATGGATAACCATTGATCAAATCCTCTCTTGGAACCAACATATCTCTTTCCAATATTTCCTTTTCCGAACCATCAATTTTCATCACCCCCCTTATTAATACAATATTTTATAGTTCAAATCCCCAGTCTATGCCCAAAACACAATATCCTGCCCCTCTGACCTTTATACTACAAAACTGCTACATAAAATCATTCCTTCCTCGCTCACTCCAATAACCTCTGGACTTCTCTACCTCTTAATATCCACCATACTTCTTCGTACTTTTATTTTTGCATCCCTATTTTTATCTCATTGTCTTGTGTATCTATATAGATGTTTGGCTGGCATTTTCCTTGGTTTTTACTATTGTATTTTTTTGTTTTTAATTTAATGGTTTTCATTTAATATAATACAATATATTGAACAGACTTCTTTGTAATTTTTTTATTTGTATAGGGATCTATCTATGAATTTATTTGCTAAATGCAGTTTAATATTTGTATTTTATTGTTATTATATTTTTTTCTTACAGAGGTTTACAATTCAATTTCCATTGTCAATTTTATTTTTTTCTCTTTTGTGATGTTATTACAGCACAAATCTTTTTATTTGCCAGGTATGAATTTGTCATTTGAACATTATTGTTATTCATAGATTCTATATATTTCGTGAATGATTATATGTTAGGACTTTATTGGACTATAATTATAGCTCAAATAATTTATAAGGAATCATTAAATCTGCCAATAAAGTTGTTTTTGCAAATGCTACAAAATACTTAATTGTATATCACACTTGACTTAAATCTTTTCTTATATTATTTCAAAAGTAACATGCTAAAGAGATCTTATTATTTGTTTTTTTATTATTGTATTTTGTGACTACTCAGTCCGTATAGTTATTGCCCTACCCACAAAACCTAATTTCCTTTTTGTTAAATTTACAATAGAGACTTTTTACAATAAAATTTTTTTAACTCTGAGAAACATTATGTGCCATTATGCAGTAACTTAATAAATGTGTTTAACTTATAATCACAGGTGAGCCCCATCACCTTGTAATGTGATTCAGGAGAAAGAAAGAAAGAGAGGAAGAAAACTAAGCATTATTTAGAAAATTGTGTTTCAGTAATAATGAACTATACTTTGTTTATAAAAAGTACAGGTCATTCAAAAAGTTCCTTGAAAGCTTGTTAAACAATATCTTTGACTGAAAACTCTTCATTTCATTAGTTGAGCCATCTTTGTCCCCTAAAATAATTTTAAGTAATACATTTTTGTTGGAAATAACTGAAATATTTTTGGCTCTTTATTTTTAGATAATATCTTCCTAATATCTAGGTAATATTGACTTTTTCCAGAATTTCTTTTTGCTTAATGCACAAAAGACTTGAAGAGTAAACAAGGATATTGTTGAAGATATCTTTAAACATTTAGATAAATTTCATCATTTTTATGGCAGACAGGCAGAGTAACAGATTAATAGATAAAGCAGACAGACAAAAAGTAAATGCTTCATAACAATCTCAAAGTAAAACTTCCCCTTTTGAGCTCAACAACAACTAGTGGGTTCAGGGATCACATGCTGTTTTTTTTTTTTTTTTGATATTTTTTATTTATTAATACTTAATTTTATTTTTTGATATATAGATAAACAAAGCAAAAGAAATATTTTGTGAATGAGCGATATTAATAAATAGGATTTATAAGGGTTGGGGAGGGGTGTGTGGCTTTAAATACAAACTAATTTTAAAAACTGATTGGTGTTTTTGACAAAAAATACTTAAGTTTGTTTGTTGGACTACCTTACTAAATTATTTTTTTTTTTAACTTCTAAAAAAAAAAAAAGAAAGGATGTAAAGATACAGGAATAGGCTTTTCTTACATTATTAAATCATTGTGAACAAAAATAATATTAAGGGAAAGGCTTTATTTTAATTTTTAAAACCTCTCTATCACTAAATGCGGCTTTCTCACTGAAAAAATATTAATAGCTAATATTTAGCTAAAATATTGAGCAAAAAATCCTTTTCTAACTGGCTTATGGACCTTCTAAAAAAAACCAAAAAAAAAAACCTGTTCTGATATCCACCAAGTCTATTTCCATTGTTGGCTCCCAAAACTTTTTTAAAAAGTATCATCGACTTTTTTTTTGCCTTAATGCTTCAAATTTTTCCTTAGCTATGAGAAATATATCAGTATTTTAAATCTCAAATAGTTTCTAAGCAGTGACATAAGAAAAGTTCACATATATACTTTTTTTCAGACCTTCCGTTATTGTATTTAACCCCAAAGTATATACAGCATAATCTGGATTGTCGTTATATATACTTTGAACATTTCAGACCAATGGATTGTTTTACAGCCCTTACTTTAGGAGGCAAAAAAAAACATAGTCAGACGATCTGAATATAGTCAGTCTGTTTGAAAGTTGAACGTTTCCCCTTGGCTAAAAAAATATTTAGAATTGTAAATAATGCTTTATTATTATTTATCATTTTTTGATTAGTCTATAACATCACAAAGTGTAAGTTTACATATGGCATTATATAAGTTAATTGATTAAAAAAAAAATGTAAATATTCATTATGACTATATAAATAATATCTTTGATGTATTATGAACAATGTGTTGCATGTGTTCCCAAAGTTGAAAACCCATAAATCGTGAGTATTAGGAAAACAAAACTTACAAGACTCAATACCCTGTCTTTATGTATGAACTTCATATAAACATTAGCTAATATAAAACGATTTATAAATTGAAATATTTAATAAATGTAACACTTAACTCTTTACTAAGTTTCAGGTCAAAACATATAAAAACTAAAAACTATTATAAAATTTAATTTTTTTTTTAAATACATGATATTTTTAAGTTCTCATTGGAATGAAATTTAGTTAGCACTATTAATTTATGATATAAAACATTGTGACAGCATAATGTGTGCTAAAGTAATGATTATATTTGATCTATTGATTGATTGATTTCCTTCACATTTTGTGAAAAATTGAATAAAAAAACTGCAGGGCTTACTTTTTCCTTTTCTTGGAAAAAACTCCTCTTCTTGGTCTCTTGTAGTGCCTTTCTCTTTCACAGTGGGGGTGACTGCTGACACCTTGTAGGCAATTGCTTCTGGCTAGGCAACCACAGCCCCCACTTTATAAGCAACTCTTGCCAGCTTAGAAGGCACTACTGTCAGTTTCGAAACCGCTTAAGCTATCTCCAAAACTTGTGCTGCCATTTTGGAAGGGACTGCAACCACTTAGGAAGCCACTAATGTCATCCTCAGAGCCACTGCTGCCAAGCAGGAAGACACTGCTACCTGTTAGGAAGCCAGTGAGGATGGCATTATCCTCAGAGCCACTGGTGACATCTTCGGAGCCATTGCTGCCAAGTATCAAGCCAATACTGTCAGCTTGGAAATCACTGATTTCAACTTCGTAGTCACTGCTGTCATCTTCAGAGTCACTGCTGTCAGCTTCACAGCCACTGCTGTCAGCTTCGCAGCCACTGCTGTCAGCTTCCCAGCCACTGCTGTCATCTTCGCAGTCACTGCTGTCATCTTCGCAGTCACTGCTGTTATCTTCAGAGTCACTGCTGTCAGCATCGCAGTCACTGCTGTCAGCTTCGCAGTCACTGCTGTCAGCTTCGCAGTCACTGCTGTCATCTTCACAGTCACTGCTGTCAGTTTCACAGTCACTGCTGTCAGTTTCACAGTCACTGCTGTCAGTTTCACAGTCACTGCTGTCAACTTCGCAGTCACTGCTGCCATTTTGGGAGCTACTAGTGCAAACAGAGCCCCTTAAGTTGATTGCTGCTTGGGTGCATGCTAAGCAACTGTTGTCACTAGTTTGTGTATCTGTGTAGTCACCAGCTTGGGTGCCTCTGTAATCACCAACTTGGATTACTTTGTAACCACCAGCTTGGGTGTCTCTGGAGCCACCAGCTTGGATGTCTCTATAACAAGCTTGGATGTATCTGTAGACATCAGCTAGGTATCCGCTATAGCTTCCTGCTTGGATTTCTCTGTAGCCATCTGGTTGGAATGCATTATAGTGTCCAATTTGAACATCTCTGTAGTCACCAGCTTGGGCGTCTGGGTAGCCACCAGCTTGGAAGCCGTTATAGCCACAAGGTAGGATGCCACTGCCAATACCTAGGGGACCTTTGTTTTCCCGAACTATCATAAGAAGATTAGTCCTCTTCATAGTCACCCTAATTTTTCTGTTTCTAAATAATGATCCATCTTTATTCATTGCTGTTTCGGCTGAACATTTATTAGCGAATTGGACGTAAACACCACCTATAGGTTGACAGTCAGACTTGTCGCGTAGGATAGTAATTCGTTTTATAGCTCCGCATTCCTGAAAGTATTCTTCTAGTTGTTCTTTAGTGGCATTGAAACATACGTTTCCAACGTGTATGGTACGACTATCAGCTTCAACTCCTTCATCATATATTTTATCAACGGGAGATCCTTTGAAGGTTATTTTAGGTATATCCACTGTGAGTGGATTCAAAGCCATTTCTCTCCCTTTCATTACTTTTTCTACATCAGTTAGATAGGTATATCCGTATTCTTTAATAAATGAAGCAAAAATGTCATCATTTCTATTTTCTTCTTTTTCAATTGCTGCAGCTTTATCACCATTTATCGTCATCAATATTGCTTGTATTTCCATTGCTATATCGGCAAGCTTCCTAGGATCCATGATAGATAATAAAGTTGACTACTGGCGATCAAACATTCATGTGAGACTAAGTGACACTAAAGTGGTGGTGGGAGAACTCCGGTCAGCAGTCGTTTACCTGGAAGGACTATCTTACTGATATTTCACCAATCACCGATGGGTAAGCCACCCCCCACCAAACTCTGCCCTAAGATGAAACTAAACCAGATGACCTGGATTATATCGGGCATTTTAATCTAATTAAGAATTTCGTGAAAAAAAAATGTTTAAATAGTTCATTTTAAGAAGACCGGCCTCATATCTAAGTTTATATTTCATGCAAATTTTGTAGGCAGACCCTATTTTAATATCGTATTTTATGGAATTTATTAGGACAAGAAATGACCTATGGTGATTCGTGGTACACAGCAGTGTACCTTTTGTGTAGGTGTGCGATTCCCAGGTTAGGTTCCATGTTTTACAACTTTTTCAGTAGCATGCAAATATTTTGAGTGTAAGAATATATTACATGATGGAGCCCAAGTACAGGACTGTATTTTACTTCTTTACTTATACGCACTGTTCAGGGTTTCGTTACGGTTGCAAAAACGATTATTGACAATTTTAAGGAATTTTTACGGTAATATTCCCATACTTATATACTTAAGCCATAAAAAAATAATACATGGTATTGATTAGGATATTGAGATCTTTGATTAGATACCCTACTCAATATGATGGGATATGAAAATAAAAATAAAAATATTACAAGTAATTGATTAATAATTGACCCAAAATTATTTTTTTGTTTTTTGCGCCATTAAGTAAAATATTCGTGCAAAATGTCATTCCTCTTTATGAAGCTGGGTCTTAAAAAAATGCCCATAAGCTTTTGATGACAATTTTAACGACTTTACTTAATTATAGTCCGCATAAATTTCATATTATTATTTAAGGCGATGAGATCTTTAATTGGATACCCTAATAAAGAAAAAAAAATGATTGTTTTGCTAATTAATATATTAATGACCCTTCATAATTTTCCGTGTGGCTGGCTTTAATTTTAAAATCACCCGGGAATCGTTTAGAATTACAATTAAAAATATCACGCCTCTGAAAAAAATCACTGTTTGAGTTAAATTTGCCAACACGATGTCAATGATAGTTTTAATGACTCCTTGTGATTATTGATTAAAAAATATAATAAACAATTACATATTGTTAACTAGTTCATTGAGATCATTAAGTTGATACCCCGTGCAAAGTAAATATATAAATAATATTTCAGGTCTTTCCTATCTCAAATTAAGGAATTTTATGTGTTTAGCTTGAACAGGGGGCTCAACACAACTTAAAAAAAAAATGACTACACCAGTGTACGATTATCATTGAATTTCTTAAAACACAAAAATATATAAAAAAGGCAAGAATAGTTAGGAATCCATATTGTTGTTTGTCGAAAAATGTTTTTTTTTTTCCCCAAGCACGCATGAATTTTTCAAATTCGGAAAAACCTCTTTGAATTATCCTCTTTGAAGTATACCTAAAAAATTATCCTCTTTGAAACGAGGCATTTACCGATTAGTCTTACAAAACAAATAAATATAAGGTCAAACTTGAGAGAAGAATAGAAATTAAGTAAATCGGAAATAGGGAAATCTACAACCAATGGTTGTATCCGATTTTAGTAGTTAGTTTTTCAAGAATAAATCAGATGCCATCTGGTCTAAAAAAGAAAAAAGAAAAATAAGGCTTAGCTCAAAGCAAAACAAACCCACCCCGGTCACTAAAAAGAATTTCTTACTTCTAAAATAAATATCTAATATATATATATAAAAAAAAAATCGACTAAAATCTGTTTCATGAGTGAAAAGTGCTGCTTCCTTTAAAAACTGTTTTTTAGATGCCCAAAAATCATGACTTAAATTCTTGAGTGACTCCTATGATGTGATCGGAAAAAGTTACAGAAAAGAGACAATTTGTTTCACGTTTAATTTCTTTTCATTCCTTAGTTTGGGTTTTATATCTTTAACAAACATATTACCCTCTATATGTTTCAGAGTTCTGTTTAATTCACATTCATACTTCTAGTCGATTGTATGATTTAGAAAACTAATATCTAGAATTAAAAATGTCCGTTATTTTACTTTCGAAGTACACACTTACCAGTAACTTGTGTTGATTATGTTGATTGGGTATAATACGTAAGTAGGTCTAGTGGCCCTGGGATTATATTTTGATATCCGTTAGGGATTGAATGTGCATAAGTCAAGTCCAAATCCCCAGATCTCCCTGTATACAAAAAGGGTTTATTTTGTTTTTATTTATAGTTATATTGTTTTTGGATAAGCAAAGGTTTTGAAAAAAAAAAACAACAAAGATCGCAGTCATGATGTTACCTCGCAAAACGGAGTGATATTCAATAAAGTGGATCTCAAATATAGAATATGGATGGATATTTTAGCAGGAAGAGTACAACTAAATACTCAACGAATTTGTTTGCAATGGAATCTGATAAAAATATAAAAGAACAATTCTGGAGTAAAAAGTAAAACATCACTATATTCGTAAAAGGGTATAAAAGGAACAAAAACATGGTTTTAAGGTGAGCGATTTTTCAAAGCTAATATTTTGTTAATGTCTTTGGAGTATTATTTATCCGTAATAAATTAACGGCTAAGACTTTTTAGTAAGTAAGTGTGTTATTAATACATTGGAGGTTTGCATAAATACATTTTAAAGGAGGGGAATGCAAAACACAATTAGAGTTGTCTACTCCCAATTTTTAAATTGTTTATTGACCTGAACTTTTTCAATGAACTCACGCAGTCATTTTCAAGTGTTATAAAAGTACACAAAAAACACTAAAAATCTAAAATAATAAATAAAATTTAAGCAACAATAAATACAATAACTTTAAAGTTAAATACCTAAAAAGACCATTAATGTGAAACAATTAAAAATAAATAGATCCAGCATTCAACTCATACAGAAAAACAAAATATCAAATACAAATTAAACCTATAACTTTTTTTTAGCTTCGTTTATAAATTATTGTATTTCAACGCTCTCACTTTATATGAATTAATTTGTATTGCTTTGTTACGAATATACATCTGCTAGTGTATTTGGAACTGGAATATATTCAATTATATTATGCCGCAGAATAATAACAAATAGCGTTTAATTAAAAGCGTAAATAGGATTAAAAGCATTCACAATATAAATATAATAATCACATCAATGGTGGTCATTAAAATGTGCTGAATACATCGCCATATCATTGCATAGCTATAATGCTTAAAATGACACATTTAAAAAATATGAAATTAGAACAATCCCAACACTAATTAATAATAACAATATATGCATAAGATACAATATTCAAATAATAGATATAATACACTGTAAGATTAAAACAATTTATAACATAGAATACGCAAAAATTGGCCTTTGTGAGTCCTTTAGTTAAGTTAGAGCATTGAAATATATAATGGAAGTCCGATTTGATATTGAGAACATAAAAAATATAGTTAAAATAATGTTTATACTTAAATAAATAAAGTATCATTAATTATTTTTTGGCATACAAATTTTTTTCTATAATTTTGATTTAAGTGTCAAACTAGATATCTCGACGTAATCATTGTAATCAACTCTAGTTGTAATTTTTTCAGAGGCGCGATGTTTTCAATAGTGCCCCGATGTCACTAAATGAAAGCCAGCCTCGTGGAAAAATGAATTAAATTGGTCATTAAAAAATTATGTGCTGGAGCTAAAGTTAACTGTAATTACGCGAAATCATTAAAATTGCCACTAAGGTCCTGTCTTCAAATAAAAAAACTAATTTGAAGGATGATATTATTTATGCTTGGATGGTTTACTTGTCTCTTCAAAGATGAAATAAAATAAAATTAATGAAGGGCAATTTTTTAATCAATTACTCGCAAATAAAAATTTCTACCCTATTAAGGAGTTTATTAAATTAGATATATCTAATAATTAATGTGACAAGATACCTATTCTAATTATTTATTACTTTTTTCTATAAGTATCTTCATTTCTTCTATCATTCTATCAGTTCTTCGATTTGGGATTTCATTGATTTATTTTCTTCCGTTAACGGTTATTTGAGAGTGAAAGCGCCTTTTATTAATAATAATAATAATTAGCAAAAGAAAGGTGAGGTACTAAGCTTACTGTGATTAATAAAAGCTCGGTCAGAGAGCGGCCGAGCCATCTTGGTGTGCTGGAGTTCTCCCACCACTTGAACCACTCTTAGTCGTGTTAGTGTCACTTCATCCTTACTAGCGTCATAGTCTCCATTATCGCTGCCACCTCCAATCTTACCTGGCATGGCGTCTAAGCGGCTTCTTGACACAGTAGTAGCAGAAGAAGAAGCAGAAGGAAGTTTAGAGAGGGAGATAGATGACTACGTGTCAGGAGGTGTCGATTGGAAACATGAGGAGGCTGAATTGAAAAAAAAGCAATCGGTTGTTGACAAGCAACAGAGGGACCTAGAAGTAGACATAGAATCAGGTGTCGATGACCTTAACAGAATTAAGTCGATGATTGGCAGGGCCTTAATTGTACAACGAAAATCTTACGAGCTACTCAAATCTTCAGGTCTGGTGAATGTAAGTTACAAAGACAAAGTGGAAGCCGACAACCGGTCAATTTACGTCGGCAACGTAGAGTATAGTGCCACTGAAGAGGATTTACAAATGCATTTCTCTGAATGTGGAGTAATACAGAGAATTACGATCCTTCGTAACTTATTTGACGGCCACCCTAAAGGTTGTGCTTATATCGAGTTCGATGAAGAAGCTTCAGTCCAATCAGCAATGACGATGGATGGATGTTTATTCAAAGGTAGGGAGATCACGGTAACTAAGAAGAGGACTAATCACCCAGGATGGAGCCAAGCAAACAGGCGCTTCCGAAGTGGCTACAGGGGAAGGAGGTCCTACCCTTATTAGGGTAGGATGTAAGTAGTATGTATTATTAAAGGCCTAAATTGTAAATATATCCGTTTCTTAGGATTGATTTTGATTCACGCTATTTTTAATGCTAATTGCTTATAGTTTAGTTTCGTTTATTCTAGCCTGTATGCAACGGTAGTTATTTGTTTTTGTACATATTTTAGTATGTACTGATATATGATGTTGTAATTTTATAGTTATGATTATCTCAAATATATCAAAACATGAATTTTCTTATCTCGGCATGATTGCACCTCCTGATAGGGGGGAAGAAGAAAAATATTATAAATTAAAAAAACAATTACCCGTTAAATAAGCTCTGAGCCATTATTATTTAGTAAATATATGACTGCTTTAATCTGTACATTTTGTTCTGTAAAATTTTGAAATGCCATTCGACTTATGCTTTAAGTTAATTTTAAATTTTAAGAATGAAAATGTACAAATATATTTTGTGATGTTTTTCACCTATTTATTACATAAACTAAATAATATATACATTTTGCTAAATTTATTGAGTATTAGTAACGTAAGCTGTTGTATTTTAATTAATTTAAAATAAAAAAAAAAAAACGAAGTATTTTTTGGGGCTTGGACCTGTTACTTTTTGTAAGAGTTAACTTATTTCTTTCAATAAAATCTTCATATCCCTTCCACCCACAATTTTAAATCCTTTTTAAGTCCCCCCATAAATTTCTAGCTTCACCTCTTTCTTTCTTCAAAGAGGCTATCTTCAGAAAGTAGATCTAGAAGGGTCCCTTCTTCTTTCGTTTCTTTTGGGATTATTGGGATTACATACAGCATTAAGAATTATCAATGTATATACCTCAGTTGTTTGCTTATATTACATTTAACTATTGAAATAGTCTGAACCTATATTAATTTTGTGACATAAAAATATTTTTTAAGCCCCAAAAAAAATAAAAAAATGACTTCCTAAAAGAGAGTTTCATCTTTTGTCCAGATGTTACTAGAAGATAATTCCAATTAATAGATATGATATTGCAAAGGTCATAAGATAAAGTTTTGGGTTTCTTCTATTTTATTTCACGATCATAAACCCGTCTGTATGTCCTGAATCTTTGTGGTTCCCATCGTTATTTAAGCTCCACACATCAAATATTACATGGATGATCTATTTTAAATTGAGAAGAGATGAAAAATCAAGTCTTCTCATAAACGTGAGTACTTCATATCAATTTATCAGTAGTAGGTATTAAAAAAATATATTTCTCAAAAATCATGAGTAGGTTATCAAACCAAAGGTTTCAACATTTGATTAACAACGTTGCGTTTTGGTTTCTGGGGCTATAATTATTAAAAGCAGTTAAACCATTCATTAAAAGTTCATTCACAGTTTTTTTTCCAACTCCAGTTTCTTATAGTGCATATGATATTTTACATGAAAGTTTTTATTTGCACCCAACCACCAATCAATGATTTGTAATTATATTATTAAACTAGTATACTTCTTTTTCATATGAAGTAGGGTATCAAATTTAAGATATTAACGTCCTGCTGATCAATGTATTTGTTATATGTTGGCGCTTTTATATTATATTATCAAAACAGGTAATATAAAACAGTCAGTAAAGTCGTTCACTCAACCATTATTTGTGTAATGCAACAATAAATGTAACTAATTTTTATCAATAAACGAAGCTGATGTATTCAATTATCAATCAAGTTCAGTTTCGAAATCATCTTTGTTTTTTAATTTTTGTATTTGTATAGTAATAAAGAATAAGTATCCCCCCCCCCCGTGGAAGCTGCAAAACCACATTATAATTATATACATTTGAAGTCAATTTATATGAATACGTATGAACACATGTGTGAATATGGCAGTAAGTAAATGGAGGTAGAAAGGTAAGAAATACCAAGGAAGGGAACTAGTGGAAACTATAGTAGGCAGGTAATTGGATCATTGCTATTGCATGAAGTTGGTTGTTTCTTTTTGAATTCCATCAAGTGGGTATTGGGTGGGGTTGTAGGGAGGTAAATAATGGATTATTGAGAATACTATCGTGTATTTGTATTTGTTGTAAGAATATGTAATATAATCAGTTGATGTTTCAATATTAATCATGCAGCAAAATCAGTTGATTTATCATTATATAATGAAGACTTTTTCATAATGATTAGGCATCGATTTCGGAGTTCAAGGAAAGCGGAACAGAAGGCAATACGTATAGCAGTTTAGGTTTTTTTTTTGTTTCAAAACCCTTTATTTAATATATGGATTTACAGGTAATTAATCTTTATATAAATGCACATCTTTCATATTATATTTATTGTAGCGTAGCTCCATTTTATATAATTTGTAAGGTTTACAAGAATTAGGCAGGCTGATGTACAGAATACAAGGCGAGTGAACATTGAAAGTGAACACTGATTACAGCTTTTTGCAATGCCCTGCATCAGCCTAATGTGGTTTAATACCGCCACATATTATAGTTGTGTTATATTATATTTCAATCTCAGCTCAAGAATGAGTTGTGATAATACTAACGTTAATCTAACTAACCGTCCTTTTAACTCCTAACTAACTAACGTAGTTTTCCCAGACAGCCAGTTGCCATGGATACGAGAATGGGGGCTGTGTTAAACACTCAGCTGGTAAGGTGCTGTAACCAGTCAAAAATATTGATGAGTCTCTAGTGGATGAACTTACTTCATCCCATGGATTTGTTACCTTCCTCCAATCTACTCTGCCAAGCAGAGTGCTTACCACAAGTTCCAACAAGATGGCATATTATCAGATGAGATATATCATCACTTATAAATCTATACCTGGAGTTCTGATTGTTTTGTATTCGTAATAATAATAAATACAATAGTTCTCGTTATTAGTATATTTGATCACTTTCTAGCCAAAACATATAACAGTATCCAAAAGGTAATACCCAATGATACCAACATGGCAACATATCTAAACACTGATTACAGCTTTTTGCAAAGCCCTGCATCAGCCTAATGTGGTTTAATACCGTCACATATTATAGTTGTGTTATATTATATTACAATATCCATTTCAAATGTCATATTATCTAAGAACTTCGTGATCATAACGGCTCTACATCTCAGTGGGTACCAGCAATAAGAAATTTTTTTTGGGTTGAGTCGGCATTGACAATATTCACAATTATCTTCACAGGGTTTGACATGTGAACATTTGCACTCTCATCATATTTAATGGAGAAGGAAGGAAATTGGGATTATGACAAAGGGATTATGTATTATTGCAGTTCTTTGTAGGTAAGAACGGGATGGATTGTCCGGAGGAGGTTTGGCGTAAATTTGGTGTTAAATTTGGAGAAGAGAAATGTAGGCTGTTGGGTAAAGAAAAGTTTGGAGGGGAAGGTTTCAAGGAAGTATTTACAACGATGGTGTGGGGTTAACCATTTTAACTGAGAATAGGAGACGTTCAATACTAGAATCTCTTAGGCAATGCGAATCCAAAGCACTTGTTTAAGCTTTGTTTTGAAGGTTACACCAAGTCCATCGTTCACAAGGATCCATAATCTGTGTGAAGGAAGATGAGGGAGGAAATGAAACTCGGGCAGCAGAAATGAGAAAGTTGCGCAGTTTCTTTAGTTGGACCAAGAAATCAACGATTTCTGAAGACCAGCTGAAATATTCGTTTGTGTATACATTTAGTACTAGTTTTTTTTTACAATAACAATCTTTATTGCGATACAATTATAATCTGCCTTTTATTGGGCAATAAGTAATTGTGATCTTTGTTCTCGTTTATACCATATTTACGGTTCTTCCTTCACACGCTCGTTCAACCACCCAGAGATCTCCCAAATCCATATAGTTGTCACCTCCCTCGTATGCAAAATAGGAAGTGGAGTCTTGGGAAGTCCCCCATGCTCCTCCATCAGCCGCGTCACCGGATGTGACCTGGTGGAAGCTAGCCAAGAGCTTAAGAGCCACAGACGCTCAGAACATGATGACGATGAAATTCAGCACTAGTAGTATTTATCAATTAAAGTCAACCTTTATATATGACAGCAGTTGCCTTTTAATGTGATAATCATAGGATGTTTCTGATCGCAGGATGTAACCAGTGATTTGGAAAGCGGAAATGATGGTGATTTTATCAGCGATGGTGATGTTTCTTCATCAGTAGACACTCTGATAGCCTCTGAGACCTCTGAGTATTACTCTGGCGGGGAAGAGCTCCCATTGGCTCGAATGAACAGGACGAGGCTGTTGCCGTCAAATTGGCGAATGGCTGTTAATAATCGCCTATTTGTTCACCTTTTGTTACACTACCAAGAAATAATGGAAGACTTAGTTGCAATTGTGACCATTTAAAGAACCAATAATACGTGGATGAGTATTGTGCTGAAAAGTTAGAAATAGGTCAGCCATTATTGATGATTGTTTATTATCTGAGTGGGGCCGAATAGAAAGATTACTAATAACTTCCATGTTAACTTAATATATTTAATTACATTTATTAACAGTATTTTCAAATAACATGAGTATATATCTTCCAGAATCAACTCATTCTAAATCTTTCAGTAAATTTTTATGCTGCATATTCGGCCAAAATTTGTCTTTTGTCCATATTTGGTCTTTAAATTTATCTATTTTAAATAATTTTTCTGCAACTGGCGAAAATTTTTTTTTAAAGTTAGATGCTCATTTTAAATTATCAACTACCTATTAAATTATTTTTGGAAGAAAAAGTAATATTAGGTTGGATATAAGAACTGTTTATGTTTATTACATCGGAAGTAATTCACTGAATATTCTCGATGAGATAGTTGTCGCAGGAGTGACCTCCCCTGAGTCATTTTCCCCCCGTTTAGTTTATAGAAGCAATAGTGAATTGTACCTAAAACCATTTTCTTTCTGTTTAACAAAGAATATGAAATAGGGGTTTTTCAACGTATGGGAACAATGATTTACCTTTCATTGAATTCAGCTAAGGTTTTTTGGCAGGCAATGTAAACAAATCCGAAGAACGAAACTTAACACTGAAACTGCAAAAACTATAGCTTACTGGCCGGTCTCCTTGTGACAGGGTACCAGCTATTGCGAAATCACAGGCGTCCGTCACCACTACGAAGCACTCGTTATCACCAATGGCCGAACTATGGAAATTGCTATGAAAGACTTCAATAAATCGATAAGATTTTCCGCATCAAACGAAATAGAAATAGAACGACAAATAGAAGGCTTTTAACTTGTACCAGTGCTCGTCTGATCCGAGGAAACCATCCTGTGTAATGAGCGAACCATCCAAATGCTCGTTTTAATTGTATGTGGTTAAAAGGAGAACGGAGTTCCTTAAGTGGACGAAGTCTTATCTAATAATATATTTTTAGTAGTAGTAGTAGTAGTAGTAGATTATATTTTTCAGTAGCACATGAGAGTGATTGGAGGTTCGAATTGTGTTCTACTTTTGTTTATCCACAAATTGCAACATCGTCAAAATATGGATATGTTTCTTTCAAATCTTCGTTTTTGATAGTATTATTGATGAATTAGTGAAATGCAGCTGCTCCATTTTAAATGGACTCAACTGCTACAAATTCCCATCTGCCTCAAATGCTGTATCTAATTTTTCAGAGACAATGGTTGGTACCTGATGAAATGCACTTTCATGTTGGTAGTGTTGAAGAACGAGTTTTGAGCAACGCTCGCTACAATTTGTCCTATACTGGGTATAGGATAAGCATCCATCATGGTGAATCTGTCTATCCGTTGTGAATATTCAATACACATTCTCTTCACATTAGTTGTATTTTTGACTATGAGGACTTGAGCCCTTCATGGTGAAACCCTTCGTTCAACTATCCCTTCGTCTAACAATTTCTTCACTTAGATTTCAGTCCTCAATTACTGAGGACAAAAAATAACTAGCCCTGGTGGTTTTTCCTTTGAAGGTAGTTTAGAAGCATCACACTTACCCACGATTGTGTGATTCAGAAATCTTAAAGAACTTGCAATGTCCATCTCAGCCAAACAGTTAATATTGTTGATATGGACAGGAACAATGGCTTTTTGCAATGACTGAAGTGAAGAAGCACATACAATGGCAGATGTTATGGTATGTATCAGAGTTAAAAATTGTGAAAGAAGAATATTTTCTGGGGAACTGGCACGCCCAGCTGTAATGGGGGCATTAAGATTATGTTTTTGGGTTTGACAAATGTAGCATCGAGGACAGCTATTGCAGCATCATTTGTTTTTCTGTCACTAATAAGGATATAAATTAAAGCGGATACATACATGTTTTATCAAGTATAGTAATCTTTGATCAAAAGTTAACCGAGCATTATTCCTACTTTTTGAGATGGTCAGTTGGTGAAAATCATATTCCAATGTTTCCATTCTTCAGCTTCCTTTTCAATAGCTGGAGAGCTTTCTTGAGAAGAAAGCTACTGCCGGCCTCCTTGTGACAGTGTAGCATTCCTAGTGGACCGGCTAATGCTCAGCCGTTCTGGTCTTGAGTACATCATATTTTATGTTTAATAAATTGCTTGAGAGTAAGAATAAAACTTATTTGAAGACCTTAAACAAGGTTTTATTAAATATAAAATACAAATGAAATTAGCACTGTATTAAGTTGCTAAATAAGGTGAAATGGTTAAGCCTTTGTTGGTTATCAAGTCTTCACAATTGATCAACGGAAATTGGTATCACAATATTTCAATTGAATTATGATTGTTATTTAAGTGTAATGCATATTTCATCACAGAAGGTAATATTCATCCTTGGTTTCTTGGCAGCTGTGCCAACAATTTTTGAAAATAAATCTATAGATAGCATCTTGAAAAATGTACTTTATGTGCTGAACTTCAAAGTGAATCTTTTATCAGTGTCAGGATAAGTAGAAAAAAAAACAATGCTTTTTGTTCAGTTTACAACTGAAGCAGTTGTTTTGGGGAACTTAGAAGCAGCTATGGGTTGTTGAGCATGGAGCTCCAATGTAAATATGAGCTTTAAATATTAAGCATAGTTTTTGATAAGTTAAATATGTACTTTAATTAATTTTAAATGTTCATGTGTTTTCCCTTAAATTTTTATTAATAATATTTATCTACAGATTGTTCAGGTTACCATTATTCTGTTTTATGTCATTATTGTATGGGGGTATACATATACATTGGATGTTGCCCTATTTAGTGGTATTCTAACTGTATCTTATGATTTGTGCTACAGCAAAAGGGTCTCAATGACTGTTAATTTAAGTTGACTGAGTTCAGTTCCTTCTCTCGATCCCATTATTGGGATCTAGTACCATTTTCGATTGTGTTGGTTTGATTCTCTGGTGCAATGTAAGTTTTAATAGTTATCGCCAAACGAGAAAAATAGTGCCCTAGCCAAGATTCAAACACATGACTTAGTTCCTCAACTCCTCAACAAGGCCTTCGCGTTGTTGATCACATCTCCTCAGCCCTTAAAACCAAACAGTATTGCACTGCTGCCTTTCTTGATATAGCTCAAGCTTTTGACAGGGTTTGGCACACAGGTTTGCTCTAAAAGCTCAAAAGATATTTACCACAGACCCTTTTCCTAATCCTACAGTCCTACCTTTCAAACCGATTCTTCCAAGTCCACTGTGGTTTAGAATATTCTAACTACTATCCCATAAATGCAGGAGTTCCACAAGGCAGTGTCCTGGGCCCCATCCTCTATAACCTATACACCACTGATGTCCCCTCTACTCCCAATACCTTCTTGGCCACATTTGCAGATGACACTGCAGTCTTGTCATCCCACCCAGACCCCGACATAGCATCCCATAACCTTCAAAAACACCTTGACGAGATCGAGTAATGGTGCAACCAATGGCGGATCAAAGTTAATGAAGCAAAATGTTCCCACATTACCCTTTGTCACAAGTCTTGTCCACTAGTTTATTTTAATTCTATTCCTCTCCCTGTATCCGAGACAGTACAGTACTTAGGCTTCCATCTCGACAAACGACTAACCTGGAACCCACATACGAGACTAAAAAGACAAGAACTAAACAGACGCTTTGGACAACTGTACAGACTACTTCAAAGGACATCCCATCTCTCAATAGAAAATAAACTACTAATCTAAAAAGTTATACTTAAACCAATCTGGTCATACGGAATAGAGCTATGGGGGACAGCAAAAAAGTCGAACATCAAGCGTATCCAATCCTTTCAATCAAAAGTCCTGAGAACAATAGTAAATGCCCCTTATTATGTCAGCAACAAAACCCTTCATAACGACCTTAATACACCCTACATTCTAGAACTCATCCCTTCCAAGTTTATGAAATTCCACAGTAGCCTTTCCAACCACCCTAATCCTGTAGCACAGTCATTGCACTGCCCCACTCATCCCTATAATCCTCCTCGGAGACTGAAACGGCAGTGGCCTCGTGACCTGCTATAATTGTGTGACAGTGGGAGTCCTGGCAATGGCCAGTTTCTCCAATCATGTCCTGAGCATCTGTGGCTCTCGCGCTCTTGGTGATCCTCCACTGGCTAGTATCCGGTGACGCGGCTGACGGAGGAGTGTGGGGGACTTCCCAAGACTCCGCTTTCTCTTCGCATGTGGACTTGGGAGGCTTCTGGGCTGTCTGTAAATATTGTGTGAATGATGAATTGTAAATATGGTATGAATGAGAGCATTTATCTTAATTACTTATTGCTTTATAAGGCAGATTGTAATTATAGCACAATAAAGGATTTTACTACTAATTATTTTTAGAAACCATATTTAAATCAAATGGTGTAAGTATGTAGATTTCATAGTTAATAAAGGAAGGAGTTCAAAATTATTTCATCAATGCAAGGTTTTTGACGTTTTTATTACAAAAAAATAAGGTACATACAATAGAGATATTTTCATTACTATATTTTAAGTATTTATAATCATTACTGTGCAATATTTTTTTAAATGTTCATGAGAAAAAGAGTCCATTTCAAGGACAAATTCATGTCATTTTGGAGTTATCCTTACAATTTTACAGCAAACATATGCCTACTTTTTATTAGCCTAAAGATAGTCATTAAAAGTACAATTCATAATAGGAAGCCATATAATGCTGATAGATGTAGATATATAAATATATTTTAAAAATTTAAGACACAATAAAGCTATCTATGTACTCTTCCCACTGATTGGGGAAAAATATATTAATATTTTCTGTTTTCTATCTTATGTGTAAACATTAACAGACTTATATAAATTATTAATAATTTTAAAGATGGACCCATCATCAACATCACATGTATAAGTTTAGATTATTAAAGCAAAACAATTTCTCCTGAAATATTTTATTACTATTGTGACACAATGTGTTTGCGATGGAACAGTAGAAAATGCATAATCAAACATGAAATATCAACTTGTTCTTTGATATTAAAGGCACTCAGATTTTTTAATTTCAGAATTTAAATAAAATAAATAATAGTTTTAGTAAAATTAATCAATATACAAAAATATAACTCCCATTTAAAACCATCTTCTTAAAGCAAGAAATCATTAAATAACTAAATAAATGGGGATTTTGATTTCATTATTCACAGAAGTTCAAAATCTTTAGAATGTAAAATGATTGTCAATTTACTCAATATAAAACAATAAATAAATAAATAATTATAAAACAATTAATCATGTCATGAAAAAATAAAAATAATGATTAGTATTGTTAAAATGACTTTAACTACATCACAATTTTCTTTAATCAATGAACACAATCAACATCTAAAAAAGGTGTTTTAAAATCTTTCTGCAATAGCCAAATTTATTATAAGGAATTTTCAACAAGAATAAAGTCAAATATTCAATATGTCATAGGTGTAAAATGTATTTCTTAAACATGTCAATTTACCTTTCGGTGGGTTCGCAGTCCAAATTAGTACTTGTATTTTCTATTTAATTTCCATAATTTATATTTTTTTAAATTAAAAAATCATGACATAGTTAACTTGACTAACGTAAGGTCATTAAGTAATTTAATGTAGCTTTCTCACTCCACAATCTCTGAATTGAATGAAATTGCTGCATTAAAATCACCTATATATAATTCTGTAACTTATATATATATAAAACATATAACTCTCCGTCCAGGATAACCACAATGGAGAAAAAGTAAGATCGTATCAGACCAGGCATCAATTTAAAATGAGGCTGGAGATATGAAACATTGACTAGCAGTTAAATAACTGTTTTAATAACAGCATAGAAGACAACAGTGAAGGTAGCGGAGTCCTAATCTACTCAACATGTATTTTTTATCTCTTCGCTCAAATGAACATGTTATAATTGGCCTGTAGTAGGATTTAGAACTATTTCAACAAGTACACTTTTTAAAATACCTATTGTTGACAAATACATACACATATATTATTTTTTTATATTCACTACTATAATGACTAGAATTAAAAATGAAGTACAATACAAAAGGAGAGAAATTGGTTTCTCATATGTACAAAATATTGCATTTCTAAATTCTACTGTATTGGTGTTCTCAATTTTTATTTTATTTTATTTGTTTACATATTATTAAGGTTAGTTATATTAGTTAGTTTATGATATTAAATATACAAATTTAAAATTTATAAATGACAAGATTAATTAGGAAGGGTAAATGTATCTTTGGTTTCATGAATTCTTAACACACTATGTTTTAATTTTACTTACTATATACAGAAATTTAATTTAATATAATAAACAGTGACGAAACAGGTAATGAGATTTGCCAAACACCAATCATGAGTTTTCCTATATATTTACAAAATAACTTATATTCATGTATTTATGAATTATTAAGGTGATTATGTTCTTTTGCACACACTGAAAAAATGTTGGTTTGATAAGTGAAATATAAATTTTGTACAATTCTATGCTAAAATATCAGTATCATAGTTTTCCTTACAAATTAAAATGTTAGCATAAATATTTTTAAGGTATAAAAAAAATATATATATTTATGTACAGTTACAATGTTCCTAGTTAAATTTTCGTACTTATATATAAATGCAGTATAATCGTGAGAATAAGTGATATTAGTAAGAAAAATTATTTTTCTGTTTGTTAGATTTGAATAGGATTTGCTTGCCCTAAAAAGCTTTTTATTAACCAAGTAATATAATATTATCTATCATAGCTCAATATTTAATTTTTAGCTAGTTTGTTTTTAAAAGTTCAAAACATTAATAAAATTGAGAATAATTCTACTGCATGTAATCCAATGCTAAATTTTGGGATACCTATAAAATGCTACAGGACAGAGGTTACTTAATTATTTTCAATTAATTAATTTTTTTTCTTATTAACTCTGATGATTTTTACAGGAATTTCTCAAATGTTATGTCGAAGCCTTATATCCTTTATTAAAGATAATTCTTCTAAGATCTTCTTGGTTCTAATTTTTGAGATAAGCTCGTGAGAGTCCTTTGGTGGTCGATGGTTCGAAGACAACGGACATAAGCACGCACTTCTGATTCATTTTTAGGTGTAGGAGGATCTTCTATAACTACAAATAGGAGTAAATTTTTATTAGTTATTGTTCAGTATTTTAAAAACAAGCAAATAAAGCTAAGCATTTAGATAATGGTAACGTGACTGACAAAAGTAAATACAAATAAGCATCATGGACAGAGTTGTTTTCACAATATTAAAAAAAAAAGTTAATGTTAGTTATTAGCACTACCGATCAAAATTATCTTAAACTGCTTGATTCTTAATTAAAAAACTCCCCCAATTGTAAAATCTCCTACATTCACTTCACCTCCACGGAAAATAAATTTACCCAATTTAATTATATTAAGCTTACTATAGCTATGAAAATTAAAATTCCGAGCATATTGAATCATTCTTTATGTACTCTCAAGACTAGTACCATATGAAAAGAAATAAGAAGAAGAAGAAAAACAGAGAAATAGTTTAAAATATGAAATACTGAAGGAGAAACAGAGCAGAAGAATAAATAGTCTGAAAGAAGCTGTCAAGAAGAATTAATATCAAAACAACTGGGCAGCAAACAATATAAGCTTAAGAAAAGTATTGCATAAGGAAAACTAGCTCCTTTGCAATTGTTCTTAAGAAAACTATTGGATGATAATGACTCTCACAGTCAACTTGTCCGTAAATTAGTAATAAATAAGTAAATGAATTTCTTAATAATTGAGTTTTTGTACTCAAATTGTTTTTATTAAATAATAGATATATATTTAAAAAAAGAGACTAACTGAGTTGCCGACTTCTGCAGTATCTCAATGTCCTTAAGGTTTGTGCGAGCATATGCATTTTTTCAAAATTAACAAGACCATCAGTCATTGTTTTGTTTCCTTCATGAATAAATGTCATATCTGCAATAATAATAAACCAGCTTATAGAAAATTTACAGTTTTATAAGTTAAATGTCAATGTAAAGAAATATTTTATAAATAAATATTAGGTAGTGCTAGTTAAAATAAAGTACCATACCTTTAAGAAGGAGTGGCATAAATGGGACAAGTGGACTGTCCATACTGGAAACTACCCCCCTGTAGGCCCTGTGGTTCTTTGAGGGATCTATGGTTGCCTCCAGCTGCATATACAACTTCCGAGACTTACTCGGCAACTTGTCCCAGGTCAACGACAATCGAGACACTGCCATATTTGACAATCCAAGGACAAGAGCAAACATTCCGTTTATATTATGATACTGCTTACAACTGGAAATGAAAACAGTTGTGATTATACTTTTCTCTAGAAGTAATATTGTGCAATCTTGCTAACTTGAACTAATTGTTGCTAGAGTATACTCGTATTAGTAAAAAAATCATATTATAGAGGTTGTGAGCAATTCTTGAAAGCCCTGGGTTTTTGAGATTTCCCTATAGCCATTAGTCTCAATTTATGAGTAAAGTAGTGCAGCACATTTTTACTTAAATGGCTCAATTGGGGCCTTGTCACTGGTCAGTTTTTGTCCTGCAACCAATAGGTAACGAATGGCTTGACACGTTTAAAATTTATCTAAACAGCCATCACTAGCTTTAAAGTCGGAATAAATTTTTGTTTGAAAAACTTTGGCTTTTTCTCTCAAAATTGGGCCAGATATTAGGTGTCACGAGACTGCTCTTGTAAAATCCTTTCATAAACGGCTGCATCAAGAAGTGGGAAATCACTAGATTGTGTGTTTTGTCTTTTATTAGGCGCTTCCCCAGAAACCATGCACATGTGGCAATTTTTTCCCTCTTTTTTTTTCAAGTCACTAATTGTAGACTTACTGACGTATTCTCTCTCCCCCTTGTCAAGAAGTTTCGAAATGCGGCACTTGTCACCAATTGTTAATGTTTTATGTTTTCTTTTTTTCTGTTCACTCATCACCGATCTGAAAAGGGGAACCTCAGTACCAGTTCTCTCATGAATCTCACCCCACTTCATTCAATATCTCTCCTTTTTCTACCAATAAAAACAAATTTTCTATGAATTTTTGTAAAATACATATTAAAGCAGCTAATAAAATTGATACAGTTTGGCAGTTCAGATTAGCGAGATTGCACTGTATATGTATTTAGATGTTTCTACACTACTACTGGAAAACAATTAGAGTGCTTTAATATTGCACTACTTACTATGCAGCCAGCTTGATGATCTTTCGAAGAACTTGAACTCTTTTACTGAGGCTTTGAGTTAGACATATCTCTGTGACTACCCAATACTGTAGTTCATTAAACCTTCTCAGGAAAGCATCAAGATTTGCTGTATTTTGACCAAACCTGTGTCTTCCAAATGTGTGGTATAAAAGTTCGTACTGTGAAATAACAATTATTGTAAATATTTGTAAGCATTTATTAAATTGTTATTTTAAAAGGTAAATAATTAAAATAAAATAGATAAATAACTTGATATCTCCCAAAAAAATATTACAATGTCTGATTTAAATTCATGCAAACGTGAAAGATTTAAAAATTTATTAATGTTATTGGTTGAGTTTAAATTTAAATAAATTGTTGTGGCCACCTCTTAATTACGAATAATTAGAAGTTCCCCTCTTCTCGGACCAGAAAATATCTATCTATGTTCCCATATGCTTATAATAAAGCTTACGATGTCAGTAGGAGAGGGGGGAGAAGCTAGTGGGGGAAACAGCCGCAGGTGGAGAGCCATCCCCACCATGGCTGGCCTGCCTATATAACCCGAGCGTCTTAGGGCGGAAGATAGAACTTACTGAACTGACACCTAGAACACTTCTCTCTCTCTCTCTCTCTCTCTCTCTCTCTCTCTCTCTCTCTCTCTCTCTCTCTCTCTCTCACTGCACTGGCGCTTGCTGCTCTGCTCAAAACCATGGCCTTCTCATTCAACTACCTCTGCATCTCTCTCTCCTAACCTCGCTATGTTTTAGTCCTGCGTTGTCAGGCCCCACACCTTCCTAGTGGGAATCCCTGCCTTCGTCTCGCTAAAACTAGCACCCCCTTGGGAGAGACCTCTCCCTCGCGGACGACGGTTGTTGTGGCCCTACAAACTTTACCTATTAGCGTCTCCCACAACAAGACAGTCTGCTTCTCCCCGGTTCACTCTGGTCTTTGGGATCTGGACGGTTTTCACCTACCCTTAGATACCGAGTGTGAATTCGTGGTCATTCCAAGACCACATAAACTACCTATAAACCTACCCTGTTCCTCTTCTCCTGAACATAAAGCACTGTCAGGGCACACCTTCTAAGATTTTATGGAGTCAGATCAAAATGAATTAAGCTGCCCACCGACTAGGCCGCCAGCCAGGGTGAAAGACCACAGGTCCACCCGCCTTATCTCTTTCTTGGAGCTCACCGGATGGCAGCTAGAGGTTGTAGCAGCCCTAGCCCGCGGCGGGCGTCTCCTCCCCACTTTGGGGATATTCGACAATCTTGACCCGAAAAAATAAATTGTATGCACTGCCAAGGATTTATTCTAATAAATGCTATTAATAAACCACAAGTAAAAAGCCTCATGTTAGGCGGCAAAATGTAGTGATTCCTATGATTTTTCATTCATTTTTTAATTGGTACAAAAGAATAAAACTTCATAACAGTTTATTTTAAGTTAAAATATCTGGGTTCACGGTGATTCTTAGTGCATATATAAGGTTGTTCTTTAAATAATTCACAATCACAATGAAATATTAAAATAATAAATGCCTGAAAATTATGAATATTCTTGAGATAGATTTTGTCAAATTCCATAATTGTTGGCCTGCAGCAAAAAATCATGAATCCAATCATCGCTGATCCCCCTGACAAATTGGGCCCTAAAAGATATTTCATAAACAGAGACCTTTCTTGTGTAGAAACATTTAACATGGAATCCACAGTCCACCAGGAGGCATCAGAGTCTCACTGTGTATTCAGCAATGGGTCGTGTCTCACTTTGATAGCATCTAAAAAAATTTTGTTGTGAAACAACCACGTTTGTGGCTGGGGTTAGTATTTTAGCAAGTTTTGCTAAGAGAGACCTTTTTAATGTTTTTTCAGGGCCCAGTTACGCATGCTTAGTTATTGCAGTGAATAGGGCCAATTGAAGAAAGTAGTAACTAAGCCTTTTTAGTTTCATTGTTGGCATTTTTTATTGCTTTATAGATTTCAAATTGATCAATTTGAGACTTGCATTTCTCAATTGTAGAATCGAAATGTTCAAGATTGGTAGCAATAACCCGCTGTTGATTTTAAGGCTTGAGAAAAGGTCTGCAGAAAATGCTGAAACTGGTGCTCAACCATTCTAAAGTGAAAATTGAAAAAGAAATTTACATAGAATAATTGTTGAACAGGAGAGAGTTTGATGTAGCTGCTTAGCTAAGATGTAAAAAGGGTCGGCAGGTCTTACTAAGGTTAATCACTAATTTCACTCCACCAGACTAATAAAGGGTGTCCCAGAATTAACGCAAGATTTGATTTAAATAAAAAACACAGTTTTTAGTATTTTCGTTGTTATTTTTTTATTGAATTTTAAAGTAAATAGATATGAAATAACATATCGGGCAAATGGTCTCCACGAATGCTGGCACATAGGTACTCCTTTGTCGAAATTTTCCATGACCACTTGCACTTGGCATAAATGTGGTAGAATTTCGTTGATGCAGCATTGAATTTCCTCTTTTAACGCACGGGTGGATGTGGGCTTGTTGACATACACCTTTGACTTCAAATAACCCCATAAAAAGAAATCTAAAGGTGTTAAATCACGCGATCTAGGGGGCCAATTCTGATCACTGAAACGAGAGAGTACACAACCTGGAAATGTCTCATGCAGTATTTGAATTGTTTCATGGGCTGTATGGCATGTGGCACCATCTTGTTGAAACCACATATTGGCCACATCAATATCATCCAATTTCGGCACAAAGAACTGTGTTTATGACGCTGAATTGATGTTCCTGGATTTTCAACAATACTCTCACGCACTGCTTCGATATTGACATTTGAACGGCTTGTTTTTGGCCGACCAGTGTGTTTAGTGTCTCCAACTGATCCAGTTTCCCTAAATTTTTCAATTAATCTCTCCACAGTTGATGAAGTCAAAACACTATTCCGACCATATTTTGTATGAAATTTTCAAACTGCGGCCGCCAAACTTTCATTTTTTTTTAAGATAATGTTCAACAGTAAAGACACGTTGTTCTATTGTGTAACCCTCCATTTTTACTAACCCTAAGCTGTCAGCTGTCAAATTGTTTTTTTTTAGGGTTGCCAGCACTTTACTGCATAAATGGCACAAAATTCAAATCTTGCGTTAATTCTGGGACACCCTTTATAACTAAAAAAAAGTTTATCCTCATTGCCAAATGTTTTATCTGGTATCATCAAAAGAAGTAATCAATTATAATCTGGTTGAAATAGACCTTGTTTATTTGAAAGTCACAAATGTAACAAGACCCACCATTCTCAAATGTAAAGACATCCCTAGCCGGGTGAAAAACAACCAGTGCCAACCTGTTAAAAGATATAACAGGCACCTAGGGATGGAATTTTATAGCACTCACTAGTTACATGTATTTTGTTTTTAAATCACATTTAAGATCTTTTATCTATTTGACTTCAGTAAGAACAATATTGTGACCAGCCTGTGCAGAAACGTTTTCTCACTTGTGTCGCTGTGACACTTGAAAGAAATGTTTTTAATTTCTACAATTTTTAATGCATACAGACTCTTGACAAAAGTAGAATTTTTCATAACTAATTGAATACTTACTTCATGAATGTTCCAGAATAGCTCCCAATCAAACATGGTCATGTGATAAGCCATTTCCTTAGCGCTGACATCTTCTAAATCTAACTCAACACCTTCTGTTGGAGCTTCTTGTTCTGCTATCACAGTCTGTAAAAAATAAATGTTTTCATATACGAGCTTTTTTTCAAATTTTTATACTTTGTAATTATTTTTATTTTTGAAACTTTGTTTATATATATTTAAATATATGATAGACCATATATAATATGTATAATACCACAAACATTAAAGAGGTCATGGGGTTGAATCCAAGCCCAGTCACTTTATATTTTGCTAATTTAAATTAGAGTTTCAGACAGTAATTTTAAATTACTACTAAACACATTTCTTGTTTCACAGGACTTTTCCCATCTACAATGACATCTTTTTTCTTTCCCAAATATTGTAAAAAAAATTGGATTGTAAGGGCAAGGAATGTAAAGTTTGTCTGGGGATGTTAGTTTATTTACATTCTTTCTGAGTCCACTACTTCCAGCCTTTTTCACATAAGGATCTGCTGCAGACATACTTAGCGGGCCAAATGTCCACTAATATATTGTTGTGATATTTGATGTTAAATTAATTTATCAAGACTTTTGAATTTGAAAAAGAGTGGCAAATATTCATTGGAAAGAGTGGGGAATATGAAAATTGGAGGGAAAGTGATGGATCAGTAGGAAGAAGAAGGCAGTGGTGGTTATCCTGTGCTAGAGGAAGAATGTTTGAGAATTTTTAGTTAAATTGGTTGAAAGCATGAGGCAATCTATTGGTGTCTAAAGAAATGAACAATTTGTATTGAATATAAAGTGAACAGGGACGTGGAAAAGCAGTGTTGGAAAGAAGAATTTAGTTCAGGAAGAAGAAATTGAGTGGATGGAACTGGATATTGCTGAAAGCATGGCAAACCAAGAAGGACATTAGAAGCAAGAATGATGATGTATAAGAGATAGTGGATCTGGCCATTGTGAAGTTGAATATAAAGGTGAATAATAAAATTATTGTAATATTGAAATTGTTGTGGGTATTCAATTAAAATTAGTGTAAATTTTGAATAAAATCTTGTATTTTTTCTTTAACCAGATAAATAGATAAAATTTTAATAAGATAGAAATTTAAAAATTTAATAAATTTAATGAAATCATAATAATATATTATGTAAATTCAAGATATATTTTCTGTGCTTCCCAACTAAACCTTGACTCACATCAAATTCTAACTATCAAAGACTATGTACCCCAATATAAATTTTTATATAATATTATGCTATGCTATAAATTTTGGGAGAAAGGGATTCTCACTAAAGCATCCAAATGTTCCTTTGGTGCAACGAAGATTCTTCCATTGAGACTTAGTGATGTCGCAACAGACACATCTGCATCTCTGAAATTGACTCTTTCACCGTTGGATTTCAGTTCAGCAAGGATCAAATCCTCTGGTCTCACTCGCAGCCCAAGCTTGTCAGCAGCGCAAACTTTCACTTGATCTGCTGTAGCAGCAACTGGTAGCCTTAGGGTGCAGTAGGTGTGGTCAGCGCAGTACACTCGGAAAATGACTATAAAATTAATTAAATTACATTTAATTGTGTCAAAAATTTACTGACAAAAATACAATCTATTAGCAATTGAACAGCTGCCCCAAAAAACTTTGTAACTCTTAGAAATTGAAAAATCATGTCAGATATCAAACAATGCAATGTATTGAATTTCCCATGTCAGATACAACCTTGTTCGATTTTTAACTTTATTTCTTAATTTCTAAGGGTTACAATCTTGTTCGGGGCAGATATTCAATTGCCACACATTTTTACCTAGAATTTATTAGTAAGATCTTTTTTATTAAGGTTCAAAGGTAAATAAAATTGAAGATCTCACAGTATGAGGTAAGAAATTTAATGGAAAAATTTCAATTTTGTCTGAATTATTAGACTATAAACACTAGTTCTTATGAATTGATTTCAATAAAACTCTGTATTAAATAATGCAATAATATTTAGTCACGCGAGATTTTCATAATAATTTTTTGTTTAAAGTAAGAATCAATCTAAGTGAACAAAACATTACCATCTATGTTAATGTTTGAATGATTTATGGATTGTAGTTTGCATATATTTAAATATCTCTGTAGCTCTTTTAAAATAATACGTTCATAGTTTTCGGAAGGTGCTAGTCAATCTCAATATTGAACCATATTGCTGAACCATAAAAATAAATGTTTATTGCAATTTTATCTTAAATTTGCCAAATTTATGGATAGTGCAGTGCTATCACTTGTTTATTAACAAAAATGATATAATATTAAATAAATGGTCCACTAACTATCATCTTTTGCTTTGATAAGTGTGAAGCCAGTTTCAGATGGTGAGAACAGGCAGATTGGCTGGCCATTGGGTGGAAGCTTCCATTTGTTTAAGTTTGAATTGATCTCGTGTTGCCTAGCAACCTGTGCGCTTAACCTGTGCATCAAAGCTGCTTCTTCCCACCCCTCGCTGCTTGCATCGTTTGACAATTCCTGAAAAATATGATAGTAGTCAAATATCTATTGGAAATGATGAAAAATGCTTTTATAGAATAGATGGGAAATGTGTTATAGGTTATGACACAGGAAAATAGTTGAAGAAAAAAATTATATTTCAATTACTTAATTAACTATATTGATTGATGCCATTTAGAAATGGATATATGTCTGAGGGCAATAATTTCAATTGCGCTGAAATAGTCGCATTGCATCATCAGACCAGACAATCCAGGTCTTCATTTCATTTCACTTATAGTCGCCATGATGAAATTAGACACATGGGATGAAGGGGCTACTTGGTGCGGTATTTCCATATACGGGTGGCGGGCGACTATTCACTAATTTGCTTATTGCTTAATGATTGACATTTTCGAAGTAAAGGGATCATGTGGATAGAAGAGCAGTAGTGCATACAGCTACAAAAGGGCTTGCCATGTATTGCGGGTTCTCACACTTCTAACTTCGTGATGGCAACTATATAGGGAGGATAAACTCTGATTTAGGGACCAAGGGGGGGGGGGAGATACTCATCTCTATAGGTTCTGATTGTACAGAAATTTTTTTCTGAAACAGTGTAAAAACTTTGAAGCTTAAAAACACTATCTAAATTATGACCCTGTAATACATCTGTAAGTCAACTACTTTCAATCTTCAGGACAACAGAAATATACAAGCTTCAAGAAATGTAAAAGCACCTGGGGATGAAAACATATTATTGTTTTTTTGAAGATTTTTGAAATAAAAATAATTGAAAATGTCCATAACCAAAAACAAACTAACTTTGAAATACTCTGAAAAAATGAATTATTGAAAAAACAATTGTTTCTCTAATAAAAAGCAAAATTAAGGATTTTAGGATATTTTTTAGCCAAATATATATTCTATAAATATATATATATATATATATATATATATATATATATATATATATATATATTCTGGTCTGAATTTTCTCAGTTGTACATAAAAGCATGCAGAAGTTGAATAATTGTTTATTTGGGTTTAATGCCTTTATGAAGCACAACTTAAAGGCAGAAATAGTGGGATACGTACAGTAGAGTACTCTTTTCTAACAATAGTGGGGAAGCTGAATTAATTTTATTGAGTATCAAAATAAAATCTGCTTTAAACTTAAATTTTGGTTCTATTCCTACCATAACACATAATATCATAGACAAAAATAAATAAAATATACGTACCTCTATAAAAGATATAATGGTGGGATCTGAAAGGGCAGGGTGCCTGATGGTGGTGACCCATCGATAGACAAACAGAAGTACCCTTCTTTTGTAGGTGTCAGTTTGCTCTTTGTCATGGTGTGGGGAATCCATGTTATAGGTACACAGTGTTAAGGAATAACAAGAGAAATTTAAATTGAATGCAATTTTGCTACCTAAATTATGAAATAAATTGTATTGTTAATTTATATATAAGGTTTTTCATTAAGTGCTTCCTATCTTTAAATTTAAATAAAACAAAGTGCGTGTGAGATATCATCGAAATTTTTTATTCATTTGAAAGGCCTATCGATGCCATTATGTATGGAATATAACATCATGCAAATGTCAGCCACGGCTTTGCTGGGTGGCGCGCATCCAAAATGTTCAATTTTCCATGACTCTGGCGCATAAATCAGGCTGAATTTGACTGATGGCATGGGTTATGTTGGCTTTGAGGACCGCTGTGATTTGTGGCTTATTCGCATAGACCTGTGACTTAAAAAAAACCCACAAGAAAAAGTCTAGCGGGGTCAAATCGCACAATCTCGGAAGACCCTTTACAAATGAAAAAAAAAATGTAGAAAGTGATGGAACATTATGAAAGGGAAGTTTGAATTCAGTCTAAACAAGCACTGTACTTGATCCTGAAATAAATACTCAACATTATTGCCAAAAATACTTCATTTTATTTCTTTGAAAATCTCAAGCACTGAAAATTGGTTTTTCAACAAATAAAAAATATTCAAAATAGCTAAAATATTGAAATAAACCTTTCGTTGAAATCTAGCGGAGCAACAATAAATATACAATTTAATTGCTGTGCCTCAGGTGATGGTCAAATGTCAGATACTTTAGCATTGGTAAAAAAAACTATCTTTTGAGCTGTTTTTCAATGGATTCTTCCCATTTTTAAATCTTAACTTAAACACGTGCAGGAAAAAATCTGTCTTCAAAATTCAAGATCAATTAGATCATTTTCATTGCCATTATTGTTGAACAAATATGAATATAAAAGACAATTGTACTGTCCCAGTTTTGAAAGTAAAGCCTTCCCCTTAGGGTTTGACAATATCTTTTCTAACTAAACTCTCAACATTTATTGAGAAAGAAGATAGCCATTGGAATATACTATATAATAATAAATATTTTTTATTAGCTGTGAAAGGATATTGTTTTTTGAGTTCTTGAACAAGATGCCTTGTAGAAATAAAAATGACATGGGTGAGAAGGAAGTCATCCAAAGCTGGATCTATTGACCCACTGTCTAACCGCGAGTCCAGAAGATGTTCGACCATCCTGGTAGGAGTACATGCCATCACTACATACCTTGAAACACATATACAGTTAACTAAAATTAGTAAATATTCCCATAGGTATATTGTTAATATTTAAATTTATAGCTGTATACTCACTTTACAGAAGAATTTGGACCTTGGCTTTTCTCTAAAATTAACACATCTTTACCATGTTCTTTTAAGCGAACTGTGTTGGCCTCTACATCCCTCAGTATTCTGTTGAAGTCATCCTTGTCGACTCGCAACAAGTGTGTGTTATCCTCTCTTACAATGATACTAGCAGCTCTGAAAATACATTCTAGAGTAATATACTGCTGTAGATATGTAGTTATATACCTAATATACAAATACTGTAGGTGGTAATTAAATAAATTAATTTACCTTGGAGCTTCATTTATGAGGGCCAGCTTTCCGAAGTCCTCCCCTGCATGTAAGGTTGCTACAACACCCTTACCGTGGATCACGACATCCACAGAGCCACACAGCACCAAGTACCATGATCTACCTTCTTCACCTTGCTCGAACACTGAGAATATCAACAAACAGTTATTACACTAATTGAAATATGTTTTGTTAAGCCACAAAAAGCACCCTAATAGATTCTTTATTGTTTTATTGATTTAATCACTAACTAAAACTCATTTTTTCATTGCTGAGGATTTTGAATGGAGAGGTATGAACCATTTAATTTGGAAGAGTTATGAACCAATCACCTATACAAGAGTCTATATGTACTGTAATAATATTTTTATGACCCAATCAAGTTTTATTGTTAAATTATTACATTCATTGTGTGGCCAGAGCGGTAGCAACTTGGGGTAATGAAAAGAATATTACTCTCAAACACTCACAGGAGACAGACCAAAATGATTTTTTTTAGTAAGGAGTGTGATATTTTGATGTGGTGAGTTTTGATGTTACCTTTGATATAAACTCGAAATTAGCGAGCGTAGAAGAATGTAAAAACGACCCGTGGTTCATGGCTATAAAAGGATGAACGTTTTTGTTGCCGTTATGCGTAATATTAATAGTTATCAAATAAATAATATCAAAAATTAAATATAAATATTTTAATATTGGATTTGTTAACTTTAAAATAAGTAAAGTTAATTATATCTAAGGCAAATGGCATTGTACCAAACGAGATCTAAAAAAACTCAAGAAGGCAGCGGAACGGGACAAGGACAAGGAGAGAGAGAGAGAGAATCCCGAGCCTCATTCACATTGACCCGGCATGAGAACCAGAGAAGATTCCTTTTTATATTAACAGAACCCCAGATTAAAGTTAAATATAAAATATATAAAAGATAATAAAGGTAATGCTATATTAATTTATATAGCCAATTATGTTAATATGAAATAGACGAATTATGGAACAATAATACTAGATATTATAGATGTAGAAATTATGGACGAGAACCAACAATCACCTGATGATATTAAATAATGCATTTTAAAATAAACTATTGCTCATTATAAACTTTTTATAAATGTTCTTTCCTTCCTGAGGAATAAGGAAGTCTAATTTAAAAGCAATAAGATACCGTCTCTACACTGTACTATGATAGCAGTCCTAAAAATGATTGAATAAATTATAAAGGTATACATACTCCTATGTGGCAAGTAAAGATTTGGTCCTGTTTCTCAATCATTTAAAATTTCTTAAGTCACAGTTTAGAAAGTACTTTTTTCCTCATCATTGAGTCAACATTAAAGAAGATAATGCAAAAAGAAAACCACTGATAGAAATAATGGTCAAAGGATGCTTGTGCCGATTTTAATGCAAATATTCCAGTCATTTGAATTAGTTGACATGCCTTTCAGTGACAAACGTGTACCCAACGTTTTTGTCCCAATAATGGACAAACATTTGAGAAAAATCATAGGTAGTCCACATTCAAACCACCTTTTGAAATTTTTTCCTTAATATTTTCTAGTTGGTAAAACAAGTGAGAAATGTTTGATATAGTGAAAATAAAAATGGTGAGGCCATTGATCCTTGGAACTATTAGTAATATGTTGTTAGATCATATTTATTTGCAATTATACGAGATAATGAGTACAATTATAATTATAAATGCATAGTTATTGGGGTTCTCGTATGGTTTTGGGTTCAAATCCTTAGAATGGTGAATTTCATTTCATTTGAAGCTCCAGAAATGGAGGTGGGTTCACTTAGCAGAAGGAAATAGAAGCTCACCCTTCATGAAATAGTTAAACATAAAGACATTGACTCCAAATGTATCCGAGTAATAAATATTTCATACACATATATGTTAATGGAATATTATTTTTGTTGCAATGGATGAGTATTATTGTAATAACTATAATAGAATGTTTTATAAAAATATTTGAAAAAGTTATAAAAATACAGTTGTTTTCAAAACCATGGTTTCTTAACTAAACAATGATAATGTCAAGTATTAGCAATGAAACCCTGTACAGAAAAGATTTGTGCGAACATTATCAGTCTCGCATTAGAGATAATATTAGTCAGTATATCTCTTTGTGACATTATATATGAGAACAATAAATAATATCCAGTTGAAATTGATGAAGCTAGAACGTAGATTATTTTTATTCAAGTGTTGAAAAACATCGATACTAATAACTAACATCCTCTAATGTCATTTGTTCTTTTTATTCTCCAAAAAAGTCTACTTAAGCCTAAAGAGGGGCTTATAGCATAATCATTATAGGTATATGATATAACTTTGCCGGTATAATTTATTTCTCAAAAATGGATATAAAAATATCAAACAAGTCAACAATTGGTATGTTGCTATAAAAACATAATACTGAAACCCAAGTAATTAATTATTGATGAATATTAATATAATACATTGCATATTCCTTAAATATGAGAATGTATAAAGTTAAAATGAATAAGGCAGACTTACCAACAGTTCCTGGGCGGGGATGGGCCTCAAACATGATGACACTTGCAAGTTCCCTTTTCATCGAGTTACTGAGGTGTCCGAGAGGTTTCATATGGAGTAGTTCCTCATAGATTATCTCCAGGTCCTCAGCTGTCCTGTCGTTACTCCTGTTCAATATGATATACTTCTCTATATGGTGCTCATGATCTCAATAAAATAACAAATATTTTCTAAAGGTGACTATATTTATATGAAACATTACAATACATAAAAATACTGACGGTTTCCTGAGGATCATCCTGAGCCATGCATCCGGGCCCCTGTCTGCCAGGTCATTGAGACACTCTTGGAGGTGTTCTTCTGCTTCAGCTATGTCTTGGGGGATGGGGCACCCACCACCTCCCCCTCCGCTGTCACGGTCTGTCCGGAACTGGTACAGGACACATTTGTCTTTGAAACCATGCTCGCCGCTCACTGCAACAGGGTTGGGCAACAAATTTCATTAATGATGGCATATAGAAATAACAATGGTATAGTTGACTGGTATAGTAGACATTGAGTCTAAGGTTGTGGGTATCTTAAATAATGAAAGACAGTTTTGTCTACCTACAAATATATTTTTTTTATTCTTATTATTATTAGAAAATATAAATATAAGAGATTATAAGACCCAAATAATTTAAATTTTACAAAAAGCCATGCCACAAGAAACAGATTGGAGCCAGTAGAGTATTTGATTTGAAACTAACAGCAACGTTTACAAAAAGCAGATACAAACTCTTTCATATTTTATAAGTGAGTATGTATTGGATATATATTTTTTGAGCATTCTCCAAGTATTGAGGTTATGTTGACTTCTAACAGCAGAGGCCCAAGTTCAATTTCCAGCACCTTCTAAAAATTGTTTCTAGATCGTAAAGCAAAAAGAATTGTAAAAATATTAAAAAAATTAAGTTTTGAAATATCACAATAGAAAAAGGTGTATTTAATTCATGCTAGCCAATTTCAATAGGTTGTTTTTTAATGATTTACATTTTTTCATTTGTCATAAAGGTGAATTTTATTTACTTTATATGTCTTTATTTCGTTTATTTTCATTGAAAAAATACAATTTACGTCAGAATTGACATACAGCAATTATAGTCATGAAAAAAAATTGCTGCTGACATATGAATTAACTAGTTAATGGTTATAAATAGTAAAAACAAAAAAAAAAATTGAAGGAAACCTTAAACTAGCGGTGAAAGTCGAATGAAAGGATTTAAAGAGAATAAAAAACAAAACAAAAACAAACACCTGGCAAGTGAGTTAACAGGTCAAACTTCCACTGGGGGGGGGGGGGGGTAACAAATTAACTGCCCTAAATTGCGCGATAAAGATAAAATGATTTTCCACTTGATCTGCCATGATATGACACCTTAATTGAGGGGATTAATTAATTACAGAAGGGTAGATTAATCATGCGCCCTGTAAGTAATTCAAACCACATTATAGAAGAGTGATGAAAATTTAGTATGGGTTATGAACGATCTCTTTAATTTATGAATTACAGAGACGATTCAAATTTTAAGTGATTGTGATGGCTTATTTATATCAAGTAACAGTGATGATTTCCGATCCCAAAGGGCTATACTTTCATTGATGAAATGGGCGATCGTTTTTCGTCTGTTGGTCTGTATGTACTACGAAAGCGGCCGTGAAAACGATTCAAAAGTTTTGAAATTTAAAATGTTCATTTCGAAGTGTGCTGATTAGCTTTCGGTTACAATATTATAACGGGAAGTCCTTACGAAAAAAAACATAAATATATATTCAAAAAGTTGAGCTCGTTTATGATTTCTTAAGTCCAGGCTCATAAGCTAATTAACAGTTATAGTTCTTACTACACCCTCCCATAGGTGAGGACACACATTATTCAAAAAAAATTTAAAGATATCAACTAGTATGTATAAAAAAAATAAAGAAAAGACAATGGTTTTGACCACTGTTCCAACAGTTGAAAAAAACAAACCAAAAAAAAAAAAAAAGAAGATTTTCAATCTCAAATATACTAAAATCTCGCGATATCCTTTTAATTTAATTCAAATTAAAGTATGAGATTTCAAAAATGATGTGATTTTTTCTCTATTGGCTTTATAAATTACTTCAAAGTGGATGTTTCAAGTTTACATTGAAGTTTAATATTCTTGAAAAGGTTGATAACGTTTTTTTTATCTTTCTCTACGTCATCTGATAAAATCGTTTTCAAGCCTTTCTTTTGCCATATCGGGATTTTTCCTGGTTTTTTGATAAGTTGTGCATTCTACTAACTCTAGTTTGATAGTTAATTTAGAGCGGTTGTTTCACAAGTGGAGAGGTAGCAACCTAGTAACAAGAAAGAACGTATGAATGTTCTATTTTTAACCTATCCAACGATGTCTAAAACCAAATAAGTTATTAAACACAGTTAATTAATTTAATTATGTTCTATCTGTTCATAGAGCTTAAACACAAATGTTTTTGAGAGTTTAAATTTTTTAACATCAATTAGGCCTCATCCACTTTTTATTTTTGTACCCCGTACCACTACCCCGTTTTTATATCTTACTTAAAACGTATACAGCAAAATACGTGATATCATCGAATATTCGTTTTGTTTTTTTTCTTATTAGTCAGTTCAGTCCAGTCACGTATAATGTGTATCATTGTACTTGTTTATTCCATTATATAATTTTTATAAAATAACAAAACCTACATATAATGTAGCGACGCTACAGGAAATACAAAAATAATTTGTAAATAGATTCACCTGAGGATTTATAATTGTATATAATTATCTGTAAATTTAAAGGGGCTATGAAGAAAAAGAAAAAGGGAACCCCCCCCCCCCCCCAAAAAAAACCCCATCGAACTACGGTTTAATCCAGTCAGGTATAATGTGTATCATTGTACTTGTTTATTCCATTATATAATTTTTATAAAATAACAAAACCTACATATAATGTAGCGACGCTACAGGAAATACAAAAATAATTTGTAAATAGATTCACCTGAGGATTTATAATTGTATATAATTATCTGTAAATTTAAAGGGGCTATGAAGAAAAAGAAAAAGGGAACCCCCCCCCCCCAAAAAAAAAACCCCATCGAACTACGGTTTAATCCAGTCAGGTATAATGTGTATCATTGTACTTGTTATTGCATTATATAATCTGTTATAATATCATAACCTGTATATCATGTAGCGATGCTACAGAAAATATAAAAATAATTTGTAAATAGATTCGACTGAGATCCATAATGCTATAATTACTGTAAATTTTTAAGGGACTATGAAAAAAAAAACCGATACGGTTTCTGAAAAATAGAATTTTTGCAAGGCTTTTTTCCCCTTTTGGAAGCAGAAGATTACGCAGTCGGTCTTTCCGGCGTTCACACTGATGTTAAACCTATCCAGTCTGTTACTGATAACGTTACAAATTGACTCGGCCTGTGTAAGAGCTCTTTGTGAACTCACGCTACTGCTGTAAGCCACAATGTCGTCAGCGAAAGCGATTACAGTAGTTTTCTGATAGTTAGTCCCAGCAATGTCCGACGTGTACAAGTGAAAAAGAACCGGAGACAAAACCGCTTCTTAAGGAATTCCACAGCTTAGAAGGAAAGGGTTTGAGAGGCAGTTACCCACCCGTACCCTCACCGTTCTGTCCTTCAGGAAGGAACCAATATTAATAATGTGTTTTTGACTCGCTGCAGTACCTGACAAACCCAATGTTTAACACTGTGACCCCACCTCCATTCCCGTATTGATGGCAACAGGGTGTCTGGGAAAACTAGTTTAAGTTAGTTAGTTAGATTTAGGTTAGTATTATCACAACTCATTCTTAAGGTGAGCCCTATCACTTTCTATGTTCGAAAGCCTTCCATAGCCTACCATAGAAAAGTCTTTAAGCCTCACACATTATATAAAATGTAGCTACGCTACATTAAATATGATTAGCACGATGTGCTTTTATGTAATGATTCCATATTGTGGAATCTGTAACTCACTCTGCATATATTAAATAAAGGGTTTTGAAAAAATAAAACATGGAATGTTCCATTAAAACTTCAGAGCGATCGGACGACTTAATGACCAATATCTTTAATTTAATTAAATCCGTGGCGCAACAACTCGTGAAGAGATAATGTGTCAACCTTATTGAGATTGACGCCGGTCACACGGTGACACGTAGGTGTCACTGAGGAGCTTAGTGACTGCTGTTGGTTGGCGATAGCCCTGCTACCCGACAGCCTTAATTTAGTTTTTCTAAACCTGATTCGCTAATTGCTTACTCAAATTACGGCTAATTTTCCTTCTTAAGGCTATGTAAACACGAAGAAGGCCCATCATCCAAAGAAAAAAAATGTTATAGGGGAATCGAATATAGGGAATTTAGGGGAATAGAACCCGGATCTCCGAGGCTATTTCCCTACGGAGTCGGTTTTATTACGGACATCCGCGTCCATAGAGACAGGCGAAAGGCATAAATATTTGCGCCTGCCTATACGTACGTTTAACATCATAAAAGAAACTATGTTGCCTTTTTTTGTACTGCGGATTTAGATGCACTTCAAGGTCGTCCGGCCGGCTTGAAAATGACCTTTTCATGCACACTCCGAAGGACTACTGGCGTCTGGGAATGTCAAAACCAACAGTCGGACCTATTGAAAATGATGGAAAATATTAGGAAATATTGTTCTTAGGGTGTCAGTTATATCCAAAATCAGTCACTCATATATTTTCACCTCTGCATCAGTCTATTTTGAAGGTATTGAAAACCACCACAACCAATCTATACAAAGAAATTTTACAATTTTCATCTTCATAAGACACGATTAAGAATTATTAATCGATTATTTAGTATTAATAAAATAGACATTTGCCAATCACAATAATTAGAGTGTCGAATTAAAGGTCTTGACATTCTGATAAACAGTATCAACTTCGTTAGTGGGCTATAAACTACATTAAAATTGTTTTAACATTATTGATTAAGTGATACATGACACTATGTTTTATTACCGGTGATCGGTTACTTGCCTGACAGGGTCCAAGAACCACTGGACCGGAATGGGGCCAACCTTCTAAACCTCTTGGACGATGGAAGAGGGCTGAAACATCTCTTTTGCAGGCAGTAGTCCATCGAGTCTCCTTAGGCCACACTCCCGTGAATGTGGCCGTAACGATTGTGGCCGAGGTCGATCAAGTGGAAGCTTATCGCGGGAAACGCTATTGTTGTTGATAAGCGAATGTTGACATACCGGTGCCATATCTGCTGCGGTGTCACAGGAGAAAAAAATAGAACTAATCATAAAATGTTTAAGTGGTTTTCAGAGATAATGAGCAGCAATTATTTCAAAACAACCGAAAATTAACTTAGGCGTTCTTTTTTAAGTTTAACGTTTGGTTCATCAAAAGCCGATGTCAGGTCGTCACTAGGGGGGGGGGGTGCCTGATCACCCTAGCCCTGACGACAAGTGCGGATTGTTCGAGTTTATAACCTGGTCAATCGTTCCATGACGGCGTTACTATCTGACTCCATTTATGATAGGTATGTGCCCCGACAATGCAACATGTTCAAGAGAAGAGGTACAGAGGTTTCATAAAGAATTAGTCAAGTTTTCAGAGTTCGAGCGGAAACCAAGCAAGCGTCACCGAGTAAAGGTCGCGAGAGACTCGCGAGGAGACTCATTAACAGGGCCAGAAGCCCTGCCTTAAGTACCCTCTCCCCTTGCCTACTGGGAGGCTGCAAGGGTCTAAGCCGGCGGTGACAAGCCCTGGCTTCACGCACACCTGTGGCGAGGAACGTGACCGGTGGTGAGGAACGTGACCACCGCCTTATTACCCGGCCAAGGGACAAGCCCTGGAGGTAGAGAGGGCCCAAAAGGGTTGTTATGTTTATGACCTGTCTCGTGTGACTTAGTTGGCTTCCGCCTTTTATTGCTTAACACATTCACAATGATTTAAAATTTGTTTATAATACATTTAGTTAATGTTATTTTACTTTTGCTTACAATATATATGCAATAGAGTATAGGGTGATTTATCTTATGTAGTTAGCGGTCGCTACAGCCGAATTATTTTATGTCTACTGAGAAGCCCAAATGGCCTTGATATGCATTAAATAAGATAAATAGAAGGTGGTTTACCAAAATATTAATATTTAATTCATGATTGATAACTGCCGTTCAATACATACTCGGAGATAAGTTCAAGTGCTTCGTTAGATTTGTCTTTAATTTTGTCTTTGGGACCCCAGTGCTCCCATGTTTCCTTAACTCGCTCCCTCCGAGCGAGTTAAGGCGACCCTTTTCTCTTCCCTCTTTCCGTACATGATATTTCCTCTGTTCATTTATTTTTCAAACCATCAATTCTAATCAATTTCTTTATATATGAAATATTATACAGATCAAATCATCAGTCCTTACCCGGAACACCAGGCCCCGTCTCTCTGACCTTTAAACTCCTGCCCACAAAACTGCAGCATACGATCGTTCCTTCCTTGCCCCCCAAATGTCCACCAGGCTTCATCTATACGAATATTTAAAGCCCTCCTATTCCAACACCCCCTCACCATCCATAGAGACGCTCATTAGATTGTCAAAGATCCATTCATTATATTAAAAATTCAATTATTTTTGTATTTAATATTTTTTTTTAATTATCTCTCTTTGTCTCAAACAAAAAAATTGAAGAGCCCGTTTTGCTAAGCTTTATAACCGCTCAAGTCCCGGGCTCTGAAAGAATTTTGCTCTTGAAATTTCAATAAATTAAATTTAAATATTTTCAAATAGTCAAGTTTGCCAAATTTCCTCTCTCTCTGTTTATTTTTCAATTGGTTATTTATTTAATGTATTTTTTGAAATTTATAATTAGAATAGTAAATATTTGATTATCCATTTAAGATAAATACACTTTAATCAGAGATTAATTCATCGACAATTTAAATAAACATTGACTAACAAACATTGTTCATGGTCAAACATTTTTAATGTATGTAAAAAACCGGATCTGTCTATTCAAAAATTGTTAAAATTTAAACGGGCTGTTATATAAGTAAAAAGATGTTTTTATAATTGGAAAAAAAAACAGGTGGAAGAGGGCGTTTTGAACAAATAAAAACACTAATATGTTTATATTAGAGTTATTTAGTGCCAAATTATTGAGCTCGACTTTAGTTTCAATATCGACGAAATAATTTCTAAGACCCCATTCGAAGGAAAGGGCAATTTCATTTTTTCGAATATTCCGTCGCATTCCTTGGGGAAGAATTCCTTTTTTTTTCTTTTTTCTTATATATGATATTACGAACCTGTTCTCCAATACATAACTGAGAGAGTTAAATAAGAATTCTTATATACATAGTATGGGTGTAGACCAAAGGTTCAGTTTTAAATGAATGTGTACTATTTCTTAATAAAGGCCTATACTATACGTCACGATCACGATGAACGATGAAAGAGCCAATTTTAAAACGGCCCTCAGTGCTGACAAATCCACTTTGATCGTCTTATAAAGCCGGAAGGGCAATGGCCAGAGCCGATGAGAATGGATAGCAGTTGAGGGAAAATGTCCCTGTTAACGGGTGATCATGCCTGGTACATCCCTCAGATTCGGCCGAATCTCTGCGATCTCATGATACTCGTTACTACAGTGGACTTATTTCCCGCCTAAACGGATTCTAGTTACAGCTATGTTTACAGTACAGCGCCTAGTAGTTTTTTAGTCATTGGTTGTGGCTATTTTGGCCAAGAGACTAAATGTTGTTATTACTTGATCTTCTTTACCCTATCATTATTACCAACAATCGTCATGTAAACACAAATGTTGGATAAGCCGTACATCGTTGCATTTGATCGGTCGTGAAGTTTTGGCGTGAATCGTATTCATTTGTGTATAGTTGGTAAAAATCTACCGATCAGCTGCAAGTTATCATTCATTAGCTAGCCACAGACGAATGAACTAGGAAAACCGGTAAAACCCGAAGGCCTTGCCTGTACGTTAGTGGCGAATTAAGTTAGGGGCACATATTTGTGACAGATGTGAGAAAGGCGGGTCCGCAGTCAACTCAACATAAAAGTACGATTGGACTAACAGTCTTGACTTGTCGACTCTGTATCATAATAAACATATAATATAATTAAACCTTCCAGATAGCCTGCCTTTAGGCCTTCCTGACTCCATCCGCCTTTCTAGGCATTCCACACCCCATATCCTTCTCATACATCCTTCAAATAGGGGTCTCCCCTTAGTGAAAGGCACTTTCCAGCCAAAAATAATTTTCCTATTTTTATAAGTTTGAGAGCTTAGAAAAAAAAAAAATAGCCTGCCTGTCACTGTGCATATATGCAATTTCCCCTCCCTAACGTCTTCCCAGTTTCGTGAAAAAAATAATTGTCTGTTAGAGTTTAAATTTTATTATTACTTTTATATTTTATTATAAATTTTACCGGGAGCGTAAGGCCAGAAAAGTCAGCACATTCTACCATCATATAAATTCTGAAGGGCGTAGAGAAGCCAATGGCAGTATTCTAGCTAGATAGTAACATCAAATCCTGATGAACTTCCAATAATGTTGATACGATTTCCAAAACACACCTTTCTTAGAGACCTTCACAGAATTCTCTAAACAGGCCAGTCAGAAAGACAGCCATGGAAGAAACACTACTAAAGATAATATAAATTTTTACAATCGATTTAAATTAAATGTAATTTTTTATTAATCAGGGTTTGGTGGTAGTGAAAAACAAACGTGATTTTAACTTTTAATTTTTTTGGGGGGGGGGGATTCATAAGATTTTAAATTTCGACTGTTACTTACGACTGCTATTTATTCTTCCGCTTGTTTTGGGACCATATGTATAATTAGAAAATTTTAGTTAATATTTTGTGGACCAATAATGCTTTAATTATTAAACACTTCTAAAATTCAAATTATCTTTAGTTTACCTACTTATTCATTTATTTGAAATTTATAAAGAAGTAACCCCTAATATATTTTTTAAATTAATATAATACCTTACTTATTCGTATATCTAAATGCTGATTCATTTATGTATTTACTTAATCTACTAGAATGCTAGTAGTCTTTCAATTGATTTTTTTTTAAGTCTTATTTATTTTCTATTAGACAGAATTGAAATTATTTATTTGCTCCATTGTCCCAAAATCAAGATATTTCTAATTTTAATAGTTAATATAACTAACTACCACTATACGAAACCACTATTCATTTTCTTTCGTCTTTCGTCCTTTTCCTCGCCCATATATCAGAAATCTATTCCAAAATATGAAACAAATTAAAATTTCACTGACCATAACACACTTTTTTTACAACACTAACACCGTGACCCGTCTCTCTGGACTTTCCATCACGGACGAAAGTCCTGGGCCTGCCGATCTACTCATAAAAATGAGATTACTGCAGATTTACTCCATACTATAACGGACATAAACCGCTAGCGGATTTCAAAAACGGGAAATCTGCTATCTTCGGATCTGCAGAAAAATTCGTTCTTGTGCGGCTATCTTTTCTCATTAGCCATATTTTAGGCTGACTCTGCTTTAGCACAACTCTACACCAATGCAAAGAGCACTTTAGATTTGCTTACCGTGGTAAATGATCCCCTCCTCCAGCAGCGCCTGCCACATGGTTGTGGCTCTGTGGCGGTCCAGCCCCGGCTCTAGGGCCACCAGCCAGCTGACCAGCTCCGAACCGGAAGCTGCTCTGGGCACGGTGAGCCTCCCTCCTGCGGTCTTCCGCTCCCTCAGGATCTGGTCTTGGTCATTCATCACTAGGGTCCTCATCACCCAGCCCGCCCGGGCCATCTCCATCGAAGGAATCTGAACAAATCACAAACAAAACTGGCTATAATACATGGTTTAACATTTAACACTGTACAGAAATTAAAATTAATTATTCATGTTGTGGAATATGTTTCTTACAACCCAACGTCAGGTGCCAACTCCATGGGTATTAAACATATTAATAAATAAAACACCTGTCTCTCCATCCGAACCTTTTTGTATGACCAGACCGTCATCCTCAGGGGTTCGAGCTGTGGGTACTTATGGGGCGTGATGGGTTGGCCAGACATCGCTTGATAGCCCACCCGGCTTGTACTGTAGTTACTATTAGCTCGAACCCTTAAGGCTTGAGGCGTAGTCCGTCAAAAACGTTCGAATATAAACTAATAAATTTATGGGGAGACGGAAGGTGTTTTATTTCATTATATCAACACTCCACATCGACACTAATAGTTAATTGGTAACAAGTACAGATATATTCAAATCTTGAGCAGGTTTGTTCGTCTAAATGGTGTCCAACTCAAATATTCAAGTCATGTATGATGCATCGCACAATTAATGGCTTATGGCAGTTTTAATGGGTATTTGTAGTTATAGACGACTAAAGTCTCAACCAAGGTCTTTAATTTGATGCCCTACTCAATCTAGAACAATGTGCTTTTTGAAAATTATCATTAATTAAGTAATGAGCGTTTAATATATTTAATATCCTTTTTCGTGAAACTGGTGTTTCGAAAAATATGTGAGGACGATTTTTAAGTAAGTTTCAACGTATTTAGGTAATTGCAATAAGACACAAGAACTAGCACGTCGAGATACTATTTGATACTCTACTCAATATGATGCAAAAATATTTATTTTCACGTGTCTTGGAAAAATATAAATTATCAAAGCAGACCGACAGATACACGGGGTGTTTAAGCCAGAGTATTTATCTTATTTTAGATTGATATTCATTTGAGTTATTTCTAATTAATTGGTTGGATATATTAATTTTATTGTTTACTCACCTTTCCAGTTGTGAATTATTTGTTTAAAGAGAAAACTACATAAAATATTTGTTATTCCACATATTTATTTAAAAAAAAAATGTTATTTTTTAAAATATTTTATTTCATTTCTTTGTTTATGGGTAACTAATGTAAATATTTCTGCTAAGTATAGATCTATGGCTATCACTAGGGGAAAATTTTATTTGAAATGTAGAAGGTTTTGATAATTTTCATATTATGAAATATTGTTTTGTTGTGTGATCAATGAAAATTTATACGTGTAAAAATTAATGTTAAGTAGTTTAATTGTGAACAAAAATAAAGAGGATACGAGACTGTCCAAGGCTCCGTAATCGGAATGGCACTAAAACCTTTAAGAAGGATTAAAGGAAACAGCACGGCCGGATAAGCCTCTCCGATAAGTTGCCTGGCTCCAGATTTAAGCTGGACAAGACACACGTCATTTGGCAGAGTGACAGAGTCCTCACCCAGCGATGGCTTAAAACCTCGATCATCACCGGCTCATCGCCCTATGGCTTGACGGCCTTCTTGACATCCGACTCGGAAGAAATCTCGATTTGGTCCATAACGACCATGGACCCATAGTAACCTCGTCGGGCGTAAGTTTACCTAGACGCAACAGGATTTGTTATTTGTATATGTTTGTGTCATTTAGTGATTGATCATTAAGTAATTAATTTAAGTAGTTGTAGTTGTTTATTTCAAATGTCGGTTTTCTTTATTTTTTTTCATTTTTCTTTTAGCAAAAGTTATTTATCTATTATAATCTGTTATCTATTATTACACGTTTGTTTTTTTCTTTCTCATTACTGAAAATAAAATCTTATCATAATCTGGAAAGGTCGTATTTTTTTACTTTTTTCCTACTTTCCATTTGTTTTAATTTTCAGCACTTTTCTAGGGGAAGAGATCAACTTTCGATTGTGAAACGTTCCTCCCCCAATAGAGAATTAAAAAAAAAATGGAAACATTAATGGAACCCTTAAAATGGAATACACCAGCGGAAGGTTTAAAGAGCAGATTAGTTCCACAAACACTAAATGAAAATTAACATAATAAAAAAAGTGCCGATTAAATATAATTCATCATTAATAACAGATAAATAAAATTTAGATTGATTAAGAAAACTTATGTCAAAATATGGAATGCGATCTCAAATAATTCAAAAATGCCTTAGAAATTATGAAGAGTGAAAAAATTGCGAAATAGTATGTAATTTAGATAACAGGTACGTAATGTTTGTGAAAAATATTAAATAAGTTGCATAATGATTGATTTAGATAAGAATGGCAGGAATGTAGTAGAAATTTCAAACTTTTGTGAAAAAAACAAAACATTGAATATAAAAAGCATTAGGTGATTTTACTGATCATCGAATTTATATATGTATACAAAAAATTGTGTTAATTCTGTTACAATACAACAAAACTTTACTTATATTAAAAATACAACATGCAAAATTGAGTAACATTTATTTTTTAAAAAATGAATAGTTTGGATCAAGTAGTGAACGACAGTACATATTTGATGTGATAAATACTGTCTATAACAGGTCAGAAAAAATCTAAAACACGTTAACAAATATCTTTCAAAACACTGTAAAATGCAAGAAAATGATGGTGCATATGCGGTCATCAATGAGGTTGACATGCCCTTAAGCAAACGTTTTCGTATTGAGCATTGTTTAATTAACTCTGTATTCAAGTTAGTATTTAACAAAATGAAAAAAAAAAAATGACATTTTTGGCAAAACGTACCCAAGATGAAGTACAATACTCATATATGCAATTGAACACAAAATCGGAGACCAAGCGGACTAAATGACTTGCTGCAGAACTTCGGGTATTAATTTGTAGACATCAAAGTTAAACTGCGGGCACTCCCCTTGAAGCAATTACCCAACACGACACGGACGTCCAAGTAATGACTTTTGCTAACTATTCTTTCGTAATTAACTCGTTGTATGTTAATTGCCCCCGACAGGTAAGCATGTCTACTAATTAAACGAATTGGTCTGCTTGCTTTTGACCGTTACAAAAAAATCGTATTACAGGGAGTCATTTGATTCCCCGTCATTTAACAAGTCACAGTTCATATTGGACTAAGGATGAATATTTAAAAAAAAAAAATAAACTAAATTACTTCTTTAGAAGAAATCGATCGAATTTTTTCCATTTCCTGCCATGTTGATAAAATATGGAAAAGACTACTAGACTTAAGTTCCAGTGGCTTCTCCAGTCAACCAACAACTTTTTATAACAAGTACTTAATTAATTAAATTTACGAAAATAGTTATTTGTTTTGTTTGAAAATAATATTTGTTTAATTTGAATTTAAATTTAACTCATCTATTTTGTTAGTGAAACAATATGTTTATATTTTGCCACGACACCCTGGAATTTGGCGATAAGTAAATATTAAACGTGAAAAATCCAAAATAATGTTAAAGATATTCCAAAAACAGAAATTTCCTTCTTTTGTCGGTAATATTTTAGCTATAGACATATTTTTTTAATTTGTTAAAAAATCAATTTTCAGTGTTCGTCTTTTTGGTCTACGATTCAGCGGTTTTATAAGGATACAATCAATTTTTAAGATCCTACTGCTGCATTTCGTACCGTTTCTTTAGGTCCTTGATCTTGTTAATACACATTTAAAAAATAAAATTCTCGGAACTGATTGTTGCTTGATTTTTTGCTTTATAGATGTTGCATAGGTGGGGGGTCACTGCCACGATTATTTAAATTGCATACCCTACTTGCACCTCAAAACGAATGAAATCTCAACTCTCGTTCGGACTTTCTTCTTTGACGAGAGCAACAGAGATAAAGGATCCCCACTACTTACATCAAAAGGAAGCGATTTCCCCAAAGAGGGTACTTTGAGACAGCGGGGGGAACAAGAAGGACTAAGATAAGCCCGTATCGCTCAAGTCCTTGGCTCATATTGCTTAGAACAATGGCCCAGTGCCAAGGGCAAGAGAGCCCTTATCGGCAAAGTTTCTGATCTGTCAGTAGTCTGGGGGTATCCAATCAACGTAGGCGGGGTCTTCTATGTTTCATGGCGAGAGTAGCGTGAAGTAGTTAAATGAGAAAACAACCTGTTCTTCCATTCAAATATAAATTTACGGCTAACTATGAACAATCAGCTAAACCCGACAGTGGGACCGTTGGGCCAATGTGACCCTGTGACGTTTTTAATAATAATATTTATTTTATTAACTGAAACGGAACTACACATTCTGCTGAATTAGAGCTAAAATGAGTTATTTTTATGATTTTATAAGTAATGTTTAAAAGACAAAAAATAAACAGACGCTTTGGACAGCTGCAGGCTACCTTGAAGGACATCCCATCTCGCAATAAAAAATACCTCTATAAAATATTAATCTACTCGTTGCAGCACCTGACAAACCTAGTGTTTGTAAACTATGACTCCACCACCCCTCCCGCATCGATGGCCACAGACTGTCGGGGAAAAATTAGGTTAAGAATTAGTATGTAAGTCAGTTTTAAGGCTGCTCAAAAAGGTGAGCCCCATCACCTTTATTAGTCAGTTTAGTCCAGTCACGTATAATGTATATCATTATACTTGTTTATTCATTATATCATTTTTATAAAATAACAAAACCTGTATATAATGTAGCGATGCTACAGGAAATACAAAAATAATTTGTAAATAGATTCGCCAGAGGATCTATAATTATACACAATTATCTGTAACTTTAAAGGGGCTATGAGAGGGGGGGGGGAAATCTGGACATTCAGAATAGAGCTAGGGGACAGCAAAAAGTCGAACATCAAGCGTGGGGGATTTCCTAAGCCTTCGCTTCCTCGTTCGCATGTGAGGGAGGTGACAACTATTGTGGAAATGGGAGATCTCTGGGCTGTTTGTATATACTGTATGAATGAGCGAGTGAATGAAGAATTGTAAATATGACATGAACGAGAACATTGATCGCAATCACTTATTGCCCAATAAGGCAGATTGTAACTTTAAAGCAATAAAGATTTTTGATTTGAAGAAGTTATGCTCATCGAAGAAAACTTAATGATTATAGCCACCAGCAGATATTTAGACGTGGACGCGTGGATACTCGTAAAACTATTTAAAAAAAATATAGGCCTAAAAAATTGAAGACCCCCCCCCCCCAAAAAAAAAGAGGTTGTGGCATTGATAGCAAGGACAGTAATTCAAAGCGTTGTAGCAAGAAATTCTTAAATTACGTTTGATGAATCAGACAATATTGTACGGATTATTAATATAACCTTATTTTTTATATTTATCATATTTGTTCTACCCAATGGTGATTTATATTGTACTGGGGATTTAATAATATAATTTCCTTGATAATTTAAATAATCATTAATAACGACATTAACATGTCCATCTGAGCCACTGGCGGACTGCTAATCTTGAATAGATGATATGAACAATATTTGTCCTGTTATGGATATATACTATTTGTAATTATTCATAATGAATACTATTTCCTGAGCTATTTCGTAGGCTTTTTTTTTTTTTTTAATTTCAAAACCTTAAGCAAAAAATATGTAATGTACAAAAAATAAATAATACAATAATGGAGATACAATTTTCTCCTCTTCCTGCATTTACATGCATTTGGAGGAGTGCATAATATAATAGATTTGTGTTGCAGTTAAAAGTACTCAGTCTCATATTCACACTAGGTGATGAGGCTCACCTTCTATTTTCGTAGGCTATTGAATTGTCATGTTATAACAACTCATGTTGTTCTTTTGGACTTCATGTTTAGGCTTGAAATCACTGGCCTTATTAACAAAGATTTATGCTTGTATATATGCTTAATAACGCTAAGCATTTATTTCAAATATTGTTCCTTTCTCCACATAACTCTTTAATTCCTCACTATAGCTTTACTTGACTAAAAATTTCACTTATACACTTCTCTCTCTCTCTCTCCTCTCTCTCCACAACCTCTAGTCACGACATTCAGTCGTCTCTACTGTGCTGCCTCCGCGCGGCCGATTTTAAAGTTAAGAAATACAATCTGGGTGGGTTATAACAACTTGACGGGTTCTTTACGTATGTACTTCAAAAATTCATTAGAGCGCAAGAACCCAATCACCAGACTCTCTGAACGTCCAGCAGTGGGATTAACTATTTCATTTCCTGAATACTGGATATCTACAGAAATATACTTGCCATTCCTTCTAAGAGTCAGACAATGGAAGTCATTGAAATCGTTCCGTGGCTGGAGATGAAGAATTAAAAGGGATTTCACAGAAGACTGGACAAGAGTTGTTCATTCCAGTGGGGTACTTCCACTCTCTCAGTATCAGTCCATTAATGCTCAACCTGCTGTAAACCAGTATTGTTTTCTGCGGCTGGCAGCTCAGAGACCGCCTGGAGCATTCTAGGGAACTGAAGTTTATTTAATTTGTAGCCACCACAAGCAATGGCCATATCATAAGGTGGGTAACATCTTAATAAAAATAAAGCCGGGAATCTTTCTTTTAACGTGGGCTAATGTCATAGTTGCCAAATATGAAATGGACCACACTACACGCTATAGTAGTTTTAAAATATTAGCTAAGATAAAAAAATGACAGTCATTTCCCTTTCGATGTTTAGAACATAAATGCAAAGATATGGTAACAGTAAAAATTTGAGAAATAACCATATATATGTCAAACAGATTCAAACACCTTTTTTTATGATCAACAATTTTTCCGAAATATTTTAAATACTTCCTATTTTTTTTTTTGAAACTAAATGAATAGAAACTACGAATAACAATTATGTTCAGATAACAAATGGAGAGAGTTGACATTGGAGAAGACTGGGGGCAAGTTGATCTATGAATGATGGAGGGAAGGAGGATCTAAATCAACTGTTCGCAGGAAGAACGAAAGTTGTGTCTGCAATTGTTTACTAAGTTCAGAATCTCTAAGACGAATTATTCTATAAAAAGCTTCCGAAAAGCAGTTAAGTAGATAGCAGAAAGATCCAAGGAAAATCCATCAGTATATAAGGACATACATTGTTATTTAAGGTTAATAATATTGCAAGATTAACATTGGTTATAGATAATTAATTTTGTTTTAATGTGATTTATTGTCAATTTGTTTGTATCATTTTGAAGTTCTATCACACGTTTAAATAGGCCGTTGTAAAACTATTTATTATGAGCAATTTTAGTGATACTTTACCGGGGTAGGTGGTGTACGTCCTAAAATTCAGGAAACAAATGTGGTATAAGAGGTTGTGCAAGTTAATTAGTCAATATAAAAGTCTAATGGTATATTCCAAAAAAAAAAATCGAAATGTACTGGCTGTGTATTAATTTCAATCAAATAACAGTAAGAATGAAAAAAATGAGCGTGCAGAACAACAGAAGTCAAGCTGCTTAATGCATATTAGATTTTATTCTTGAGTCTTGATAGATCTTTTTTTCTGGAATGACGTTGAATGGAGCATGGATATTAACCTTGAAGCGATTGATCTGTTGTCGATTAGTGATGGAAACTCATTATCGCTATCTTATACTCATTAGGGTGTTTGAAAACACATTTATGTGTACACTTACATGACGGTATAATTACGGATTTGTTCCCGCTTGACGAGCTGGCTTTACATTAGTTAGCGATGTAGGAGGTCTCAGGGTCCTACCTCGAATCAGAGCAGAATCGAAATTTATTTCCTGGTCGTAATTATCCTTCCTCCGAGCTAACAACTTTGTAACTAACTCGCCTATAATGGCCTTTTATACCCGTGGAAAGTCGTTAGGCGGTCTTCGCTTGTGATGATTGGTTATAACTCAACGAGTGATATATGTTGATCTGGTATACGTCGATTTAATCTACAATCTGTAGAGGGTCTGTTCAAGATAAGAACTGTGAACTAATAGTTTCCAAACCAGAAGGTAAAGCTATTTTCTGGTACAGTTATCGTCATCTGTTAGGATCGTCTACCTGTCTGTATGTGCGTAAAATGTATTCAATCGATCAATTATGAAGCCATATTCCAAAACACATCTAAACATGATAATTAAATTTTAATTACAGGAAGCAGTACAAACAAATTAAATATAAAAAAAACGGCTCTCTTTATACTTGATTTTAAGGTTAACCAAGTCAAACTCAGCTGAGAAACTATTAAAGATTTTGATTTTTTTTCGCGATGATTAAAGACGCATAACGTGAAAAGAACTTTAAAAATATTCCTAGAAATAAAGCTTTGAGAGCAAACAGTAGAAATCGGGTTATGGATTAATTCAAAGCCAATTTAAATTCAGGGTTTTTCAAAAAAAATTATTAACGTTTTTATTAATCGGAAGTTTTATATTTGTTGAAAGTGATTTTAGTGACCAAACAGACCAATTAAGACAAATTTCTAACAAAAAATTACCAAGCAGTTTCAAAAATATTAAATAATAATAAACTTACACCCAGGACAGCGAGCATTCCAAATAGTCTATTGTTATGTAATATATTTTATTTTGGTTTCCGAGTTTAAACAATTGACTTATAATTAATTATAATGTATCAGGGCGTACCCAAAAGAAACCGAACTATTTTTGTACAATGCGATTTATTTTGTAACAAAAACCTTTAATTTCCTTCAAAGTATTCTCTATTGGAGTCAAGAAACGTGTCCAATTATTCCACAGTTCGAAACGCTTTTCTTTCATGTTCCCTTTCCATTAGGGGCAATAAAAAGTAGTCGCAGGGGGCTAGATCAGGTGAATAGGGAGGATGGGGCATAGTGGCCATACCATTTTTGGCCAAAAATCGGTGCACAGGGCTGTGTGAGTGGGAGCGTTATCGTGGCGGTAAAACCAGTCCCCCTACTGCCGAAAATCAGGGCTTTTCCTCCACAAACTGTTGATTAGTATTTTCAAAACTTCCGGTAAAAAAGCTTTGTTAACTGTCTGACCCGGGGGGACAAACTCTGAACGGACGACTCCTCTCACATTGGAAAAAAGCATCGTCTTAATATTTGATCTCACCTTGACGACCTTTTTTGTTTTAGAGCGAGGCAAATTTGGAGTCTTACATTGGCTTGATTGTTCACCTGCGCCATGATTCGTCACTTGTGACAACCTTGGAAAAAAAGTTTGTCAATTTGAAACTTTCATAGCAGAGCAGCTTTGAAGCGACCTTGTTTTTGCCGTGAAGTCAGCAGTCAAAGAACAAATTTTGCAGCAAACCTTCTCATACCCAAATCTTCTCTTAAAATTCGTTATACTAAACAAAAAGTAACTCCAGATTTCTGCACACAACTTCTTCGATGGTCCCTCGACGATTTTCCAGGACGATTTCGCGAATTTTTACGACATTCTCGTCGGTTCAGGCTGTCGAAGGACGTCCAGAGTGAGGTTGATCATGAATTGACATTTCCTCAATTTTAACACTTGAGTTTTCCTCATAGCATTATTGTAGGCTGCTTGAAACATTTCAAGAGTTTATGAGCCAGTTTTCCCGAGCAGTAAGCAAAACCTCACGGCCACGCGCTGTTTGCGGAAACCAACGAGAGCGCGCAGAACAACTGTCACTAATAAATTAACCCAAACAGAACGGACCTTTTCCCGGTACTACAAAAACTCCGCCACATACAACATCAGTTGGTTTTCTTTTTCGTATGCCCTCGTATGAGCCCAATGAAACCAAGGGTGACTTTATACCCAAAAAGGCCCCAACGGAATATCTCTATTGGTCCCGTAAAAAATAAAAGGTAAATATAAAACGAACAATTGACATCGGGAATCAAGTTGGTAGACTAATGTGATTTCCGTAGCGTATACCAATCGCTGGGCTGGCCTAAACTAAATACGTGGAGGTATGAAGGACTGAGTTCCGAAAGAGAGTGATTGCCCTGAAGAATATCGTCAGCCCATTTAAGAGCCTTCGGTGTGCTACCATCTATGGTTGAGACATATGGGATCACTTCAGCCCCCTTGAGGAAGGTTAACAGGATGGGCTCAATGTGAAGATGCAGTGGTTGAGATAGTGGGGTTCTCACGAAGGATGACGAGTAGCACTATATTCACTATCTTATCCGTTGAAAGAAGAAAAATATTGTCTTTAACAGGATAAAACCTAACATTTTCCTGTCGCTGTCATTTAAATTAAGTTTCTTCATCTCCGAGGGGAAAATAAGCTTCTTTGACAATTCGGAAAAATAAACGGTTGGAATTTATTCCTTTAGAACGGTCAGTACTCGAATTGAAAAAAAACAACAAAAAACCTTTCTCTGTAGAAAATCTTTTTTATTCATAAACAAAGAGAGACGTTTTATTTACCGTAGCATTTCACACTCCAAATTAATATATTCATCTTTTATTACTAAAGCTTCAACTTAATGCAAATTTTGAGATATATTCTGATTGCCCGTTTTATTTGCAGCGTCTTCTCCTTTAACTTTATCTTCTTTTTTACATTCTCCATCAATTTCTCTCTGCCAACCCCTCCCTTTCATCATCGTTGAGGGTTTTCCTTATGTATGTATATGCAATTATGCTAAACGGTTAGAACAGTATATTTTTTTAAAAAGTTTAGGCGTCTGATGAACTGTTTTATTATAGCTGAAGAAAATATATTTATGCAAATATGACACTGCAACTGTCTATTGGACAAACAAGAAGATACCATAAGAATAATTCCTTGTTTAGCGCTGGAACTGTAATGACCACACACACACACACACACAGTGGCTTAGAGATTCTTATTAAAACCGCTTTATTTTATTTGTATAGGGTTAGCTCAAAGTCATTACGTTGTAGGACATTTAATTTTAATCCATTTTTAAAAGTACCTTGTCTATTTTTACGTTCAAAGTCTTGGTTATGGACTTTTCCTTTAGTCTGTAAGCATAAGAGGACCGTTCTGATGTATCTTAACGTGTACTGCATATCATTTTTATCCATGGCCTCCAATATTTCCTCCTTAATACGATAACTAACTTAACTAACCAACTTACACATTTAGCGTAGCGTAGCGTTAGCTACACATTTTCATTTCAGTAGTCCTGATTATATATCTGTGAATAAATAAACATTGTCTGTTCACAATTTATCACGCCAAATATACCTGGACGCGTAAAAGTGATTACAATGGATTAAGTTAGATTTATTTGTACAAGCGTTTCAAACTTCGTTGAAATCAAACCTTCAATTTCCCTCTTTTATGGTTTCAATTAAGTAGTTGGAGATCCTGCAAAATAGTCGAACCTTTCATCAACTAGCACTGAGTCGGGGTGGGGGGGGGAGTAGAATCAATATAACTCAAAATTATTCATCTCACATGACATTTATTGAGTTAACAAAATAAATGGAATCTTAATAAAATATAAGAATAGATAATGAACTCGTCAGATGGTAAGAATGTCAAACTTATAATAATTAATAAAATATAAGAATAGATAACGAACTCGTCAGATGGTAAGAATGTCAAACTTATAATAATTAATAAAATATAAGAATAGATAACGAACTCGTCAGATGGTAAGAATGTCAAACTTATAATAATTAATAAAATATAAGAATAGATAACGAACTCGTCAGATGGTAAGAATGTCAAACTTATAATAATTAATAAAATATAAGAATAGATAACGAACTCGTCAGATGGTAAGAATGTCAAACTTATAATAATTAATAAAAAAAATAAAACTATTTCTGAGTAGTAAGTACCTTGTCATCACATTAATAATGAGCAGAATAAGTTTCTAAAGAGCTAAGGTGATGCTTAACGCCGTTAACAACGTCCGTACAATAGAACACTTAAACAACCTGACCCAATAACCTATAAATAAAATTGCTCATGATAAATAATTTTTCAATGGGACTTAAAAATCTCAAATAAAAGAAGTACAAAAAAAAAATAAGACTAGTCTATTGATGAAACTATAAACAATAAATGAAGAATTACAACTGGGTTACATCTGATATGCAACAATATACCAAATAAAATAACTTGTTAAAAAATAATATGGTTACTTACTTATGGAATACTATTTGATAAAACTCAAAATGATCTAAACAAATAAACACTAAATCACATTGAAATGAAATTAACTATCTATAACTTATATTGCAATGTTAATTTAAATGCAACGTTAACTTTACAATATAATTAACAAAAATGTTGAGCGTTAACATAACCACTTAGAGGTTTAGGAAGATTCCCTTACCTAAAACTAATATTATCTGTTAAAGTTTAATAATAATATTGTGTGATAACATGGTCCTCTCATTCCCATATCAGATACCATAATCAGATCCATAGCGAAGATTCCCAGTACAGGAATGGAATTCAATCACAGGTGACCAGAATGTGTAACTACAATAAAAAAAATCAATGACAATGCAGTAAACAAAACTTCTACCAACAGCGGGTGCAACATGTGTGCTTTCACTGTTGATAAATGGTTCAATAAATAAAATGGGAATCTAGAAGGAAAACGGTATCGAAAATAAGTGTTGATAATACCACTTTATCCTTTAAGAGGCTGACAATATAAAAATGTCAATATCTGTAATTAATATTGATTTGATAACGTACTTTCTACTGCGTAGTACACCGCTCATTGCTTGTTTTATTTTATTTATTTCCTGCCTCTAGTACCCCCCCTTTTTTTATAAGATAAATTAATTACTACTAATAACTTCTCTGATCATGGTAAGTCAAGACATTTCTCGTGGAACTATCAAAGTCTGAATATATATTAATTTACAGAATAATTATCAAAGTACATTATGTAGAACTTACAATTGGGTCCTGTTTTTGATTTTTTTGGAGAATTTTGAAAGCTAAACGAGAAATATATCATGATAATATTTTTCAGCAATAAGCAATAATGACTTTTAGCTATTAATCTTTCCAAATCCAATGAATCTATGCCTTCAGAGACTTCTATACCAGGGACATACTACAGATAAGACCAGTCAAATTTATTCACAAATTTGTACGTCAGTGCACTCTGCCCCACATACAGTATTACATAACTTCACAATAACGCTATAAACTATTCAGTACACTGAAAACCATTGAAATTAAATTATTATTCAATTTTCATATTTTATTACTTCAGTTCATACGTCACCAGTTTTTTATCGTATTTTTTTTTTTTTACATTATAAAGTATTTACCAATGAATTTGTGTATTAATTTTTTTTGAAAAGTTGGCATTACTAGTAATTAAACTAGTGTAAATCATGTGTAGTTATTTTTCAAGTATCTTTTTCAAGCCTCACTATCGTAACTATTGTATTTAAACCAGCGCAGAGGTAGCAATACTAGTATTAGAATCTATCAAGATTAATTACTGTTGTAAAGGGATGGATAAATAACGATTATTATTTACAGAGGTTCATCCGAACCAATTAGCAGACAAAACTTAGCAAGAAAAACAAAAACAGCAGCCGAAATCCGAACCCGAGCCACAAACAGAACAGGTGCTTGACAAGGCTATTTAGTCAAGAGCACCGCCAAAGTCAAGGGGCAAAGTTTGATTAAAGGTGCAACTTGAACTTGGACCTTCGACTCATAACGAGTCCTCATCCCAGGCCTTAACGATTGGCTTGCTCAACGAGAGGCCTGATTACCAAGGCTTACGTCAGAGGACGGGGGTGGGGGGAAACCAAAACATTAAGTACACTTTTATATTCGTTCATACTAACCTTCACGATTATTGCTTACAATTTCAGAATTGGAGTAAAATAACAATGTAATAGATTTTTTTTTTTTTTACAATAAGGTATGTAATTTGTAATTTCAATGGAGACTTTTTTTTGTAACAGGGAGTCAATTTTTAAAAAATAACACTTTTTCTTTGGCGTTGCTATTTTTAAAAACATAAGACGTGTCTGTTCTGGTCTTTGTGTCCCCTGTTCAAACAAAAGGCATGGAATCATCAATGGAAGACCCATTTGAAATTGGGATCGTATAAAAGATATGCTCATAAAACCGGATTAAGTGCCATTAATTAATTACCTCTACTAAACTGACATTAAGATCATATTCACCACTTTACTCCAAATAACTATTTGGAAAAATAATGAATAGTAATTAATAAATTAATCGAAATAAACATTTTCTTATCATAGTGATGAGGGTGTCGAAAATTAAATTACTTGACATCTTGATTAATAATGTTGGGATTTTAATGAATTGTGGTCACAAAAATTCTTTAAAATCTGTTTTCTAGCAAAAGAAGCAGTTAATTTTGTAATGCATTATCCAACATCTGCTTTTAAATTACCTCACTCAGTTAAACAGTTCAATAGCGCATAATGGAAATTAATTAATAAAATCAGTAAACATATAACGTGACGCATTAACTTTAATTGATTGGATTGTTTGACAGGGCTTACCTATCAAATTGTACTTACAATGAACATTATACAGAAAACAATAATAAAGTCCGAAAGCTGAAAGTTTTTTTCCTCTTTCTATGAAATATACTTATTTGACTTAACGTGGTTAATAATTTATTTATTCATCTAAAATGGTATAAAACAACAAGTAAATTAATAAAATAAAACCATCAATAAATTACTGACTATCCAGTGAAAATTCTGTTATGAAATCGATAAATCCACCTTGAAGGATTAAGTAGGGCAGGGAGATGCTAATGGGGGTAAATCACTTTTTTACTATTTTTAATGTTTACCATACTGTTTGAGGTGTTATATGCGTAACCCCTCAAAACGTACTCTATTCAAACTAATTTTACGTTCGAATTTCGGGTTGAGTTTCAGAAGGGGATAAATATTTGTTTCTTAGTCTTGAAGTGAGTTGAAGATCAATTCTCAAGTTTGGATTTATCGTCTTCTACTTTATGACGCATCAAGTGATATCCTGAAAATTGCTTTCACCAATCATTTTTATTTAGAAGGAAAATGAACCGAACTAAATAGCTATTTGGCTTTCTAAAGTTACAATATTCCTTTTTAACAAGCTCATGCTTTTATATAGAATGATTTAATGAAGTATACAAATATTTTATTAGTAATATTTCTTCATTAAAGGTTAGATATGGTTCTCATGTCGATCCTCGTGTAACCCATACCAACTTCAGACATTGAAATCACAACCTATGCTAATGATTTATTAAAATAATGAGCGAAATCACCTATGCCCCTTTTGACTTCTCTGATCTAAATATTATACAATACACATATATTGGAATATTATCTGCTGCTATTGCATATTAGAGCAACCCGTCTCAAATAATTAAGTCATTCGGTTATAACATCTAACACAAATGAATGTGCAACTGAGTCCTAAGAAAGACCCTTGGAGCGGCAGAGGCAATCAAAGTAATTAAGATTGCAGACACCTTACACGACACAGCTAATTACAGTTAACAACCTAATGGGGATCAAGCAATTATCTCCCGCGTTTGAGGGATTATCAGTCTCAACCCATTTAAGCCCTACTCACGACGACCGAGCCACCTTAGGTATCTACTAGATAAAACTATTATAAAAACTAGGTATACCGAAGTCATAGGCAGCCTAGGGCACAAAGACGGAAGCAATATTCATGTAGCCAATAGAATGAAGTAGGGATATCTAGGACCAATTCTGGAGGAATCAAGCTCTCTGATTTGTTTTCTAGAGAGGAAGTTGGTGGTGGTATATATTCGGGTTGGAAACTATAAGCTAATAAGACAGTCCGTCAGGGTCTTATTCTCTCTATCTCTCTGTCTTGATATTGGCGGGATCCTTGTCTTGCCATTGAACCGTGACCCAGCCCTCCAGGAAGCTCCTAACTACACTCAAGAATTTAGTGGACAACTTTAAAATCCTCAAGAAAACCTTGAATCAGTTCAAATAACCATTTAGTAAAGGTTCCACTGGTAAACTGGCCCTCTCCCTCTGACATATTCACCTGTCTCCACTACTAGGACCATATTGGGCCGAAAACAAAAGTTCTTATTTTAATTGTTTTTTTTTTTCGATTACACATTTTAGCTGCTAACGATTTTAACAAATGTGCATTCGATAGGTAAACAGGAGAAATGGAGGGTTTGGCTTAGAGGGGAAATTATTTTTTTTAAAAACAACCATTTCTGCTAAGCCAGGTTTGGAATTTTGTATGGTTACAGGCGCGGGAGGGATTTCTGACTTCAAATTTATTAGGGTTTATCATTAAATTGATCGACAAGGGAATTTTAAAATAAGTGTGATAGATTCGAAATTATTGTGATAAATACGTCCATTGATACTGAACATCACGTTTTAAGCAAGATTGTTCTTTAGGCCTACCTACAAGTGGCCGGAAACTTTGGTTTGAGATGGGGCTTTCTGAGGACCGTGTATATATTGTAGAACAGAGAGCTTTAATTCGGCATTCGTGACTGTGGCTATAAGAGGGTGCCAACTTATAGATAAGGTTATCAGCACACTTATTATATGTTCGCTGTAGTTTGAATTGTAGAATCAATCAGTCTAAGAACAATTACCATAACTATTTATTCAACAAGATTGCTATGATAATAAAATTGGATCATTATTTGATATAGCTATGTATAGCTCCAGGTAACATAAATAGTAAAGATTTATGTAATTTTTGATAGTGCGTTGCCCCCAAATGGTAACCTTATAAAACTATATTTCCGTTTGAATAGAGTAGAGCAAGGTGTGTGTAGTGTATGTTAAATTTATACATTCGTACTAAATCTTAAGAATGGGTACATTTAATTTTTATATACATTACTAAAAAAAAAAAAACATAATTAATTAATGCATCTTGGATCTTTTAGCACATAATGGCGTTGAATTTCCCTTGTTTGGAGTTTTTCAAAATATAAAAATTTAAGTGAGTGAAGTCATTGTATCAGGTAAGTATCGCGTTTTGTATAAGTTCTATTCTTTGCTATATATTATGCATTGTTAAGTATGTGTCTGAAGTTACGAGTTTGCCTGTGCTCGTCACATTAGTCGTGTCAGTTTGTAGTTACAAATAGTGCTGTCTGTTTTCGTATTAAGAGAGAATTGCTCAAGTTTTAAATCCATGCTTTGCAAATTACAAGGATATATCTTGAGTGGTGTACATTTATGTAAATTGGATCATTTTTTGGACATATATATTTGACATTTACATATATATTTACCGTACATAGACTTACCTCAACAATAGGGCGGGCCGGGTCTGCCTCATCGGGACTCAAGCCTCTCTTCCCCTGGGGCAGCGGCGGCGAAGGGCTTTGACTCTTCACCACTCCGCCCAGCCCTGCAACACAAAGGGCCATCATCAGTCATTGACATGCAGGCTAAGTGACAGTAATTGCTATATTACAGCGGAATCATGTACGGGCGTGATTCCATAATACAGACAAGCATATAAACTACATACAGAGATAGAAGAAATGTCACCTGAAATCAGGTGGATTCGCTACTACAAGGTACCGATACTTTTACTTGATGGGGTGTCGTTAAAACGTATCTGCCTGAAAATCATATGAAATTATCGATGCATACTTGTATCGATTAAATGTACTCTATTAATTAATATGACGTTGAAATTTATACCAAAACGTTATGTGTCGTAATGTGCAGATGTCAAACATGTATGGTAAATAGTTTTAAGGTTTTATAAACAAGAATCATAATACATCTGTTTTTATTTTTACTCGTTATGGTGATACAAAAAAGTAAAATACAAAATATGGTGTATGAAAAAATTGTACAGTTAAAACCTACTCCAATTGTTTTAAAACTATGAAACGTAAAGGACAAGGAAAGTAAATTTTTTTAAATAATAATACTTAAAAAACAGTGCAAAAACTTAAAAATAAACTTGGGGCTATATTAATATTCGAAACAAGTACTACGAATTCTAACTAAAACATGACCCCCAAAACAGACGTTTTTCCAAATTTGGAACCTGACTATTTATTCCTTCTCCGGGAAATAGTTTTTTACCGCCTTAGAAAACAATCTCGCACAATTCACCGCGCGTTTGTAGAGGAACGGGAAAATATAATTGACTTCTTCTTAGGCAGCATTGCTCCTGGCTACAACTGTTTTTGTAATTGTAAATAGTCATAAGTATCACGAGTTTAAAAGTTATGAAAATGTTAAACTTGAGTACATTTTTTCGATGCGAGTACTTTTCTAACGATACCTACTTGGTATCGAATAAAACTTATCAACGTCAAAAAGTAATGGGTATCGGATCGAACAAGAGTATCGATTCTTTACTCGTATCGAATGTGTATAATCATTCCTGCCTGTAATGCTATTTTATATGGTCAAACAATTTTGATAAGTTAACATTAAAGATGTGAGCAGATCGTATGAGAACGACGGCGATCTCATGGTGGATAAATGTGTAGAAGAACATATATAAACACTGCCATTATAATATTATTGGCTCCTCAGAGGATAATAATAATATATATTTCCCACATCGATGGTTACGCAGATAATCGTAAATGCTAATATGGGCATGAATATTAAACGCTTAATCGTTGTTGTTACGTCGGAAGAATTCAGCTTGTAATAGCAATAATCAAAATTGTTCGAAATGTTAAATTTATAACTGCCTTGGAGGAGAGACGTGTTATGATTTGAAATGAGAGATTAGCAGTTAGTAAAAGCGATTGTTTTTTTTCCTAATTATTAATTTTTGGTTTTCACACACTAATATTAGTAGGTAGTTGGTAAGTAAAAAAAATCAATTATACAAGTTATCCAAGCTACGTAGAACATCGAAACTAGATTCACCCAATAGAGGGCCCGAATACCTTGAGAAATAAGTGACGATAAAAAACAATGGGGGAGAAATCAGAATTTGGAACTATTTATTTTGATTGTTTTCCGGGTTGGATTAAGCCCTCCAACGTAGGTAATCACTACATGTTCTACAATATAAATTGTATACGTGTGTTTCATTTAGCTACGAGGCTAATGGTATTTAATAAAGAAGAAATAATAATAATAACAATAAATAACATAAACATTCATTGTTTAAAAAAAACGTGTGAAACGTTTTCATTTTTTTTTTCCATACTTCCCAACAGTGTATTTTAATAAAAAAACTTATGAGCAAATTTCGATGAGTTGGTGAGTATTCCTTTAAAGTACGTAAATAAAGGCAGATAAACTAAAGATGAGTTCTCTTGGAGTAAAGCAATGGTTTTGGAGGGGATGGAATTATGGGGAAAATCACCAATATGGATTCGAGGAAGTAGATGCGTCTCCAATATTGGCTTTTGTATATTATATTCACTATGGTAAATTAATATTGTTTCATTGGTGAATGATTATGAGATAGGTAGTGGATAAAATGACCTCCGTCCGATAAGCAGCAATGATCCACGAACCCACGCGTACCCACTCTGTCAACAAACAGGCAATTAAGTGATTTTCCTCTGCCATTGATCCCGATCCGGCTTATCGACACTGAAGTGACGATAAGATATTTAACGCTGACATCAAACCAGTACCTGTTGAATCATTAGCGTCCTTCGAGATAAGTTCTTAATTCGTGTTTACGTTAAATTTTTCCATTAAAAAATACAAGGGCGAGTGGATAAGGTAATAATCTATGTTTCTCTTCGCCTATTTTTCTTAGTTTTGCCTTTATGTAAAGACTCCGAACGACCCTCGTACCTGGAGTAGAGCAATCATTATATCCTCATTCCCCCCCCCCTTCATATCTCTTGTTATTATAAATTATGGAAATCAGTGAAGACTGCATAAATGAATCTATTTAAAGTAGATCATTTGGATCAGCTTGGCTACATTTTGTACAATTTTTAATAATTTTACATTGCGATTGGTGCTTTTTACAAAAGTATAATGTACATTATCAACCATCTCACTGTTAATGTGTTCAGTGCAATCGTGTATGGATTGAGGTTATAGTCGTTATTATTTAGTTAGTTAATTTTTCCATGCATTTATTTTCGGCTTTATTTATCGCTTTTTATATACTTTTAGTACAGTCTGTTTTTGTTAATTATAAAATTTTTTAGGTTTAATTTTATTTATTATTTACTTATATATGAATCAGTTTATTGCAAAATGAAATATCATTAACATTCTGCATTTACTTCCATGCACGTATACAATTCATATTATGGATTATTTAGTAAACAATACCTTCTTTGGAGGATTTATTCTGGAACGTTCTGCCGGGGTTAATATAGCAGTATATGTAATGTATCTAAATATACAAGTAATGTATGCAAATATATTTAATGTATCTATCGATACATATATCTTTTTTCCAACCTTCCGTCGAATAATCGAAGTATTTTATATGGGATGCCATTTAATTATTCAAACTACTATATTTTATTACTCTACCAAATTCTGAGCGTAATGTACTAACGTATAATGATAATGCAATACAATTGACGATTATCGATTCAATTTAATCCTGTTTAACTTCTAATCCAATGGTTTTGCTTTTCTTTCAAAGCTCTCAATTTAAAAATCAAGGAATGGGGACAATTAAGATGGAAATTATTGGGGGGACCTATTTGAAGGTTTAATCCAACGGTAAATTATTCTAGTAATTTATAGTGGTGATGAATGGATGGAATTTCTTTAGAATGAATATAATTTACAATATGACTTATTTATATTAAACTGATGGATATTTACATTGGCTTTTACACTAAATGTTTAAATCTACGCTTACTAATACAGCGGTGTCTTCATTACAGACATGTTTGGGCTAGGCTGTACTTAACCTTCTTCCCAAAACTCCCGTCTCCCATCCTCCGCATTAACTCCCATATCGGCCCCAAAGAAGTGATATTCCTGTTTGCTGTCCTTTCAATGATTCTCACCCAATTCATCGCGGCTAGGCCAGCGGTCTTTTTAGCCTCTGCTTTGATCTATTCTCATCTTTTTTTTTTTTTTTTTTCTCCATAGCCCCTTTAAACTTACAGACAATTATATAAAATTATAGATCCTCAGGTGAATCCATTTACAAATTATTCTGTATTTCCTGTAGCATCACTACAATATTCTCATCTCCCTGCGTGAAAATGTGTTTTTTTAACAGCGCCTTCAAACCAAGCGAGTATGTAACAATTTCTGGATACCACCCCTTGACCATATTTCAACTTTTACTTCTGTTCCTCGCAGACACATAGGGTTATTGCTTGTCCCTCTATTGTATGATCTTCGGCAAGGATCCTTTACATCTTACCGACCCTTATACCGCCGATTTGTAATTCTTAATCCAATTCTTTTCCATATTATATCTACGTGGAGGGTTGCACAAATAACAACTCGAACGTGAAAAAATGCAACAAAAAAAGGAACAGGAAGGAAATAGTTATTTCAATATGTTCACTATATCATTTCTTTACAAAAATTACTTTAAGATACCACTTGATGGATCCGCTTTGCATCTACTCAATGAAATTTGGCCATGAACACACAGTTTCTACCGGAAGAATATATTTATTTCTGATTATAATGTAGAAAAATAATTTCCGATTTATTTAATTTCTCTGGGGAAGCTAAGCTAATGGACCAATAGGAAAGCTACCGTGTGACGAGCATGGTAGTCCGTGCAGGTAATATCGATTAGCTCTAATCTCAGTTAATTAAAACGTTGGCTTACCTGCCTACTTCGTCCTGTTACCTGAGCCCAGGTGAGGAGATTAGCTTAATACGAGGCTTCCTAGATAGTAACTCGCGCACCGATAGAACAATCCTATCAGAAGTTGTTCACATACTTTTGTGGCTTAGAATTACTCCGTTGTTGGCAGATCTATTATAGTTGCCTAGACTGTGACTTCTCAGCCTAAAGTTCGGTTTTATCAACTAGATTTGCTAATTACTTATTGAAATAGCTATTCATGAATGCTCTAGAATCAACCCCGTGCAGACCGACCCCTACAGAAATCTTAAGATAGTCGAGAATCAAACTTATTTAGTCCAGACCAGAGTCCATCAAACAAAACACTAGTCTATGGGGATAGACATTTTTAAATCAATAAACGAACTAATTAAAATCGGAATGTGAAAGTAATGAGCTTTTCAGAAAAATTCTTTCGTTTATCAGAAAATTAAATAAACTGAAGTATTCCGAAATAATTCTTTGTTTTGTTTTCCCTATATTTTCTTTTTGTTTTATTATTTTTATAATAAACCAGTCCTCCATACATTAATCCGGGAATAGAGTCGCAGAGAAACGGCCGCTGGGGTTGCATCCCTTTTAAGCACCTGAAGATGATGGTTTAAACCATCACCAACCAGCACTTGGATTGTTATAAATATAATAAAAATTGTGATTTGACAAAAGTTGTGTTAATCAATTATCAAGGTTCAATCCACATTCTACAGAAAACAAACTGTACAATGAAGAAGTATTTTCGTTTCAACTAACTATCATTAAGTATTACAAGCTGCTTACTCAACCTCCTGACAACAGATCAAACCTGACTCAACATTGCAAGACTGCTTACGCACTTCACGGTACTTTTATCCTTGCTAATTAAATTCTAGTTAACTAGAATCTCTATATTAAATAATAGTTTGCACAATGATTTAAATGTTCTAATTGGTCCAAATTTGATTAAAATCAGTTATAACATATAACTGGTTTCTCGAAACGAGAATGATGTCTCTACCATCTTCTAAAAGGCTAAGAAAAAAGTTCCAATTTACTGAAAATAATTATTGTAATTGCTCTAGTTGAAAATTCCCTGTTGACTAGGAGTTACTTATGAACATATACGAAAATAACTCAAGAACAAATGAAATATATAAACAAGAGAAACAAGAGGGACCCGATACCAGAGCAATCTCGAGTCTATCTGTCAGTATGGAGCTTTTGGCGAAATAATCATCTGTTACATGTCTGGCAATACTTCAAGAACTCATCTGTTACATGTCTGGCAATACTCCAAGAACTCATCTGTCAACATGTATTTCACTACGCGTACATAATGTTAATATGTCACTGGGATACGTGTTTTGGCTATGCTAATCGCGCTGCGATAGGAATCTTCTAGGACGTTTCGATCGCAAATTAAATTTCCATTTAATCGTTTGTTACCCCTGGTGAGTTCAAAATGAGTGGCTCTTGATTTTAAAACCATACTTATTAAAAAAATAAATGAAGACGAATAGCCAATAAACAAACAAATTGAATTGCAAGAATGTTTTTTTACTTCACGAGCAATCAGAAAAAGAGAACATCCTTTAAAAAACGTTATATACTTTTAGTCGGATAAATTAACTTTTGTTTGAAGGAGTTTAAAGTTTTCAGTCAAAAGTCTGCTTCGGGCAGAAAGCTGAAATACTGTCCGTCAAAGGTAAAACTATTTAATCCGAAGTTCAAAGCAATGGAATTAACTCGACCAGCTATTCAAGACCAGATATTCAAGTATCGAAGCTCACTACCATTTCATAATTTTAAATAGACATCGATCGTAAGTAATAAAGCTCGGTGCAATCTTATAATTAAATATAAATTAAGTATATTGCGTAATTTTTTTAACTGATTTTTGAAAATTCGTTTTATTTTATTCTATTACTACCAAGTTTGAGTCGATTTGTATAACTTTTAGCCCAGCCTTATTGGAGAGTCTTTGCTTTGGAATAGGTAACATCCCACCTGCCCGTCTGTACAATAATATCACCGTCAAAATTTAAATTTATTTAAATAAGTTTACCACCCATCAACTTATCCGTTGCAGTCAATTCATTTGACCTACAAATTTTAAAGTACATTAAATAATACATCGGGATGGCAGTGGTTGTTAACTTTTGGAAAGTGTAACTATGAAGGAATACATATAAAAAACATATTAGTTTAGACGGTACTTTATGAATATATAAAAAGTTATATCCTCCCTCATTCACCATAAAGACGACGAAGCCAGAATAAATTAAAATTAAAAAAAATATATGAAAGAGATAGTAGTATTCATTTAATTTTCCTGAATGGTTTTATTAGGGTTTGTTGATAGGTCTTAATAGGTTATCATAAACAATTATAATACGTGTATGACAGTAATTGTTCATATTAATAGTAATATGAATGATAAAAAAATTATAATTTTAAGTTGTACTACTTAGCGAATGAAACGCTTTAAAAAACAAAAGAAAAAATTACCGATTAAAGGTAGTAAGGCTTGTGACGTTTTAGGCCTGCCGGAAAAAGGAAAGCAAACAAATCGACCCCAGTCTATTATCATACCTTCATTGATAAGGGATGTTTACGCTCCGAGATAGAATAACCACTTATCTAACCCGTCCTACGTTTACGCTTGCTTCATAGAATCGTGTAATAAAGAGGAGTCATCCTGTCGAAATAAATCGCAACATTAACATATTGCGGTAGAGGCATCAGATGGGGTCGTCGGATTTGTTTGAAGGCAAAAACCGATCAATCGTCAGTTTTTATCTCGTCCATGTGCTTCCCATATGTGAGCATATAAGAGGGTGAAGGTGTAATGGTTGTAGAGGCCAAAGAAAGAGGGTATACTTTCAGACAGGGTCACTTCTCTTCTTCTGTATGTCTGTCCGTTGATAAGTCGCTTGTAACAAAATTATTTAATCGACTGAAATTTACCACCGTTTTATGCTCAATGACAGTCTGGTTTATCATATGTTTTGGTTACAATAGTAGGATGCGTGAGAATGAAAAAAGGAAAATTTGTTCCTTACACACTGACATTTAAGATTTAACTCGTCACCACTCTGCTGTTTTAAGTCCTGTTTTTTTTTTTGAAGAAGGGGTGCTGGAATTAGAAAAATGCATTTAAATGTGAACATAGTAAACTAAAGGGAGATTATTTATTAATAAACGAATCAATTATTATTAAAAAAAAGAATTTTTACGATCTATGCAGAAAAAGTTTGGAAGATTTTAAAAACATAAAAAAATTATTGCGAGAATTGAAGTCAGTTCTAATTTAACCGGGTACCTGAGTTCATATACATACCTCTTTTCAGGTAATTATACAACTTACATCTAACAATAAAAACAACCTTAATTTCATATTTATTGTTATTTTAACGCTTCGTGTATATTTATTATTTACTTATTAGTTTCTAGAGCGGTGATTGCATAGCCGAATGTCAACTTAATCTCTTCGCTACGAATAAAAAATAACATTTACCCTTATCTGGTATAAAAACTATTTGCATTCTATGCTACAGCGAGTTATCCATGTTTTTTTCCCTTATTAAATTAAACGATCTCGTTGAAATTGCGACAAAAAACTTTTGATTGGCTTACTTCTAGGGGGCTGTATCCTGTGATGTGGCAATATTGATAGGTCACTGCGACGTTGGTGTATTGGAGCAAGTTATCTGCCATAACAAGATAAATGAAAGATGCAGTGAAGCCGAAACAATGAGTTAAAGACTTGCTTAGGCAATGGACTAGAGCTACAGTTTCGCACTATACGGAAAAACACCAGTAATTGGAACGGAATCGCGCCTATCGTAGTACATGCCTTTTATATATTAAGTATATAGATATATGTGTGATACACAGGTTTAGCCATAAAATAGACAACGATATAAAAAGGAAATAACATAACTATTATTAGAACTACATAAAAATGTAGATCCGTAAAAAAATTTAAACAGCAGTGTGAAAAAAAACCAAAAAAAAAAAAAATGAAATTCAAACATTAACACAGAAGTTATTAGAAAAACATGAAAGATATATCTAAAATTATTCAACTGCAACCAAAAGATACTCTTTACAAAAATTTGCTTTCCAGCTTTTATTATTTTTAAAACAGCTTTATTATGATAAAATTACCATCTGCCTTATTGGGCAATAAGTAATTGTGATAAATGATCTCATTCATACCATATTTACAATGTTTCATTCATACAGTATTTACAAACAGCCCAGATACCTCCCAAATCCATAAAATCGCCTGCGAGAGAGGAAGTGGAGTCTTGGGAAGTCCCCCACGCTCGTTCGTCAGCCACGTCACCGGATACGAGCCAGCGGAGGCTTGGAGGATGGAGATGCCTCACGTTTTCACAGATTATTTTTCCGGCTTCAGAGAAAATTCTTTCTGATGGAACCGTGGTCGCAGGAACGAATAAATATTTGTTAGCAATGGATCCTAGAGGTGAATATCGTTGTTTCGCTAGTAGTCCAGAGTTTTCGCATGTTCTGCTAACGCTAGTTTCTTTACGTAACCTTTGGTGCTATTAAGTGTTTATGAGAGCTACTTCGGCATTATTTTGCTATAAACCATCGATTGTTTGAGAAATGTTAAAAAGAAATCGGAAGTACACATCAATTGGTCAATAGATATTCGACAATCAGTCATCCTTAGATCGCTCTACACTATCCCACTAGTATATATCCTCGTATAGTTTACTATATACCACTTATCAAAAATATTTTGCCACTTTACAACGATCTAGGTCAGAATATCATTTTTTTCATCAAATAAAAGTTGACAATGACACACATTTTGGTTGTACTATATCATTGAGCGCTTTAAAATGATAAGAAATAAAACCTTCTGTCTCACAGTTTTATTGATTTTCACCACAACGTTTTCGGTGGACTTGGACCCCACATTCTTAATGTTCGAGCTAGTAAAATGATACTTTGTCAAACCATGGACGGTTATTGTCAGGTAAGGTATCATTCACATTGTTTTGTATTTTATCATTTATCGATGTCGGAGCCATTCGTGGTGGCCGCGAGGATGTCAATGCACCATTTCTCTAACAGTCGTAACCTAGTCCGTCAAAATCGTTCTTGTATAAATGAATGAAGTTGGGCAGAGACGAAAGATGTTTTGTTTGTTAATGTACACTCCAAACGGGCATCAATACTTAAAATACTTATTGTAGTTTGAATTGTATAAGCCACTAGAATAAGAATGATTACCATAACTAATTCCACACAGATTAGCTTAATTACTTTTTGATATCGGTAAATTATGTATGCAGCTATCGCTCTAACTAAAATAAATTGCAGGGAACATGTATTAAACATGTAAAAATGCTACATAAAAACAACCCCTTAATAATTAATTAATTAATAATTTCTAGAGCATTACTCTTATTGATGCACAGCAACATATATTGAATGAGACAGCTGCTAACTGATTGCCGAAAGTAGGCGATCCATCACCCGCCCTAGTCCCCCGTTAGCTTGCCTCTCGCTGATTCCGATTGCTACCTGCAGTAGTCCGCAGTTCGAAGGGAGAAGCTCTACTTCCAGGCAAGTACAGGTAACTTGGCAGATCATTTTGTTGGATAATATATAATAATGGGAAGTATGGAAAATATATAACCGTAAAAAAAATTCAATTTTAACTGACCATTCTGGTTCCGTTTCTTTAACATTTAACAACAGCTCAAAACCTATTTAAGTTTTATTTTTTTTTGACTAAGGAGACAACAGTAATGAAAGCATTGCTGGCCTTAACAGTCCCCTGTTCCAAGGTATAGACATGCAATTTATGCATGAATGGACTATTTGATGTAAAAAAGACATGAAAAATATTTTCATCTCCATAAAACGCGAGTGTAATTCATTTATTATTCTATGATTTTGAGTAGGGTATCAAATCCCGACTTGCTGGTATAATATTGACAACACACTATATAGTGGTTTATTTGTATCTAACCTTAGTACTAAGCATGGCAGTTCCAATTAATGATCCAAGACTAGGTCCATAAAACATATTGAAGAGACATTTATAAAAAATAAATATTTTCCTGTCATATGAAATTAATGATCTCGGCGATTTAATTATAATACGTATTCTTATATGTCGGGGGCTTCGTAGTATATTGAAAAAAAAAATCTTTAATATGGACAATAAAATCGTCTCCTCGTCTGTAGAGAACCACTTAATTGTGTGAGGGATCGTACTCAACATCGTATTTATCTCCATTCTCGATACTGCTAACTCGTTTTATAGTGTAAGCTATTTGACCTATTTTCAGCTACTGCTATGATCTCGTTGGACTGCACGCAGGCTTTCGACTCAGTGTCGTGGTTTCGTTCTTGAAGAACAGATCGGTGAGGGTACGGGTGGGTGATTGCCTCTTTAACCCATTCCCTCTGACTTGTGGAGTTCCTCAAGGAGCGGTTCTGTCTCCGGTTCTTTTCAGTATGTACACATCTGAAATTGTTGGGACAAACTATCAGAAAGCTACTGTAATCGCTTTCGCCGACGACATTGCGGTTTACAGCAGCAGCATGAGTGCACAAAGAGCTCTTACACACGCCGAGTTAGTTTGTGACGTTATCAGTGGCAGACTGGGCATGTTAAACATCAGCGTAAACGCCGGGAAGACCGACTGCGTAATCTTCTCCCTCCAAAAGGGGAAAAAATCCTTGCCAAAATTGTTGCTCACCAGCTTTCTCAATGCATTATTTGGGTATAAAAATGGATAGGCATCTCCATTTCTCTACTCATTTTAGCAATAAAATAGAAAAAGTACGACAAAGGTCTTACCGGCTATCGCACTTGCTAACTTCACCTAACCTGTCACTTCGTCTTAAATTGATGATATATAAATGGATCCTCCGGCCAGCTCTGCTGTACGGTGCCCCGCTATTTGCCCACTTGACTGACAATACAGCCAAATGTCTCCAACACTTCCAGAATGGAATCATGCGAAAAGTGGTCCGACATACCTCTTTTGCAGCACCTGACAAATCCAGTATTTAACACTATGACCCCGCCACCCCTCCCGCATCGATGGCAACAGACTGTCGGGGAAAAATTAGGATAAGAATTAGCATGTAAGTTAGTTTTAAGGTTGATCAAAAAGGTGAGCCCCATCACCTTATTAGTCAGTTTAGTCAAGTCACGTAGAATGTATATCATTATACTTGTTTATTCATTATATAATATCTATAAAATAACAAAACCTGTATATAATGTAGTGATGCTACAGGAAATACAAAATAATTTGTAAGTAGATTCGCCTGAGGATCTATAATTATATATAATTATCTGTAAATTTAAAGGGGCTATGAAGAAAAAAAAAAAAGAAAAAAAAAACAAAAAAAACCTATTTTCAACTTTAATCTTTAATTTATTGTGTAGCGATGCTACATGAAATACAAAAATAATTTGTAAATAGATTCGCCCGAGGATCTATAATTATATATAATAATCTGTAAATTTAAAGGGGCTATGAAGGAAAAAAAAACAACAACCCATTTTCATGGAAATCTTTACATTATTATATCATCTTCAAAGTATAATGTGAATTATACTTTTGTAACTATCACAAATAGCAATGTAAAATTATCAAAAGTTTGATAAAATGTAGCCAAGCTGCAGGAGATATAACCGGACCGACTGTAAATAGATTCATTTATGTAGAATCTATACTGATTTCCATAAGTTATGATAACTAGAAGATATGAAGAAAAAAACAACAAAATTTTCATATTATGTAGGCTATTTATAATATTTGGTCATATTATATTATATATATATATATATCCTGTCATAGATACACTATATATCAATTTCCCTATCATTCTGGAACTCGTTGGAATTGTAATCACAGTTAAGAGATATGCCAATATCTCAATTTGCCAACACGTGATATATATACTCAATAGTTCTTGTAATGAGATTTTTATAAAAAGAACATTGTCTTTTGTATATAATTTAAGGCATTTCCATTTACATTGCCATTTCTGTTAATTAAATAATAAATAAATTAAAGAAATTATCCTGCGGTTTATTTAATTTTAATATAAAATATTTTTAATTTTTGCACAAGTGTATTAAACACAAAAGCTTTCTATTATGACATTTCAAGACAAATTGATCTCCCAATAAACAAATTCAGAATCGTTTAAAATTATCATGTCGTTAGTCCGGATGAAAATAATCATCTTATTCAGATGATTGGTGAACGGTCGGTTAAAAGGCTGAAGACGTGTTAAAAGTCTGATAGCGTTATAACAGCTGGATTTTACCACACGTTGGTTGGTTGAATTTTCTGCTGGAACGAGGGCTACACGACGTTCGACTCTACAAAAATACATGCCATTGTCCCTGAAGCCGATATTTGCATTAATTATGTAAATGTTGCTTTCACCATGCCGAGTGTCAGAGGCTTCGGTAGAACAACACTCATTACTGCAGATTGTCCAGTCTGCCATGCTCGTACACTACCGCAGCGTAACATCCGATCTATTCAAACATGTATGATCAAACATATACGTTTAAAAAAAATCTGGAATGTTATACAATACTAGAATAGTATTGTAAGAATAGTATATAGAGGGTCTTTCATTAAGCGCTTCCTATCTTCAAATTTAAATAAAACAAAGTGTGTGTGAGATATCATCAAATTTTTTTATTCGTTTGAAAGGTCCATTGATGCCATTATGTATGGAGTATAACATCGTGCAAATGTCCTCCACGGCTTCCCTGGGTGGCGCGCATCTGAAATGTCCAATTTTCCATGACTGGTGCATAAATCAGGCTGAATTTGACCGATGGCATGGGTTATGTTGGCTTTGAGGACCGCTGTGATTTGTGGCTTATTCGCATAGACCTGCGACTTACGAAAACACCACAAGAAAAAGTCTAGTGGGGTAAAATCACACGATCTGGGTGGCCAGTTCACATCACCTCCACGTGAGATGACCACACGTCGTTGTCTATGGTCGTTTACCTTCAGCTCCTGGGTCAGTTGAATTTTGTACGGGTGGAGGGCCAAGTCACGACGCAAAATTCACCAAGTTGTGGGCTGCGAAAGACCGAGTTCTTGTGAGCGACGCGAAATCGACTGCCTCGGATTCTCCTGCACACTCTCACGGACAGCGGCGATGTTTTCGGCAGATCTTGCGTTTCTTCATCGTACAGGTGTTGGTTGATTGTTTACTGAACCAGTGGACTCAAATTTATCCCCCATAACACCCATATTGATAACAATTTTATCATTTGCACCTATTGTTGAATGCTATATCCGTCCATGGTGATTTGGAAAAACAGACTGAATAAATAACAGCCAATTCGACAGATGCAGCTTCAACAATATGGCCGCTATCAACTGTCAAAGTTCGAAAGCCCCTATTGGAAGACGCTTTAGAATCGCTTTGGTCATGGGATAAATATGAATTATCTGAAGATTTTTAACCCATAAACAATTTTTTGAATATTGACATTTGTTCAATTCGCGGTTAATAATACTTCCATAAATAAAATTGTGAGTTTGTCTGATCATTCTATACCGACAATGCCTTATGATTTCGTAATAGATGACTACAGTAAATTATGGATTAAGCCTCAAAAGACAATTACTCTTTAGGCATTGTTGATTTGATTGTCAGTTTGTGGGCATACTTTTACTTATTAATTAATCTGTGAGCATATTTATGAAGCATTAATGAGTTTAGACACAATTTATAGGAAATATTAAGTGTTTGATTTTATAAACGTAAATATTTTTGTTGGGGCAGCGCATAACTGCGTACGGTCGAATTACGACCGGTTTATCTATCCGTCTCCGGGAACTCATATTTTTGCCTATCGGACTATAAGTGAAGATTTGACGGGTCTTGCCCAGCTCCGAATTTCTCAATATTCTTAAGGCCGTTATCACCGGCTCATCGCCATTTTTACCACCTCAGGGATTTGCATCAAATTCGCACCAGGTGCTCAAGGCTTCATGAACCAATTTAGTAGCATTTGTCAGAGATTGCTCTGGTTTCAATGACTGAGTAGGTCGTTTCATTTTCGCCGCTTATCCAGAGAGCTTCATACGAAAAGAGTGTCCCTATCGATATATAAGCTGTCTAGTACATTTTAGCCACTTTTTGTCAGATTTGTTATTTACGATTAGTCCGGTTTTAAAAACATTTTCGAAACTCTTTTTGTTATTATATAATTATTTCTATCAGTAGAAACAATCCCCAAACATTTACTTCATAAATTATTTTTATTTAATTGATTTATTTTATGAACAACTATTTCGTGAAGAAATCTTGTACGTTAAATGTTAAGAATAATAGTTAAAAAAATTAAGACTTTTTTTTATCAATAAAATAAAATAATTGTCTTTTATAACACAATCTTTTGTTTCTTGGCCTGTTGTAACGAACATATTTACAGATGTGCAGTGAATTAAGCCTTCATTTTGAAAGCCCTCACATTTTTTGAGATGAACAATTTTAACCTAATAATTTTGTACAAGCTGTATTATGACAGTGGATGGTTAAGTAATAATACATTTTTTCTTGAGTAAACATTTAAAGCTTTAAAAATGAGGAAATGGCCGGCGTATTGGAAAATGTGGGTTCGGAGATACGCAAATACAACAAATTCTCAATATATTGTATAATAATCATCATAGTATTAAAAATTGTAAGAAGAAAGCTTTACGTAAAAAAAAGTACAATAAGAATTAAATTATTAATAAGACAATTAAACGGGATTATAAGGCTGTAATGAATACAATTTTACCTCTGAGAACTACAACCAGTTCAGGACGAATTTCAAACAATATCACGTACTTAAGCCAATAAAACTAACATGGGAAACGTATTTAGCATTGATAATATTACTAGGGCAAGACATTGCGGTTTTATTTAATAAGTACTGTAAACCGAAGTTTGAGGTGCACTTTTGAGGTAAGTAAATTTTTAGGAGAATTTCTAAGATCAGTAAGTATTGTCTTGGTACGCTGAGGAGGTAGTTCTGAGAAAGTCTTACGAAAAGATAGTCCCAGGAAACTCATTCAAAGGGACCAGGGACTTTTATTGACTTGACTTCTGGCAGACAGCGTATTTATCTTTGTTTATAATGTTTAAATTGAATTATATTTGAATAAAATGTTAAAAAGACCACCTGAATCTTGATAGTATTTGATTTGATTTGAAACAATGTTCTAAGATCGCCTGAGACATGGCTTCCAGAGGATTTAACAGTAACATTTGGCTAGATGAATAGTCAAACTCAAAATGGCAAGCGAAAATATATACACCTACTTTAATAATGGGGATAACAAAGATAATGATTGATAGATAAATGCTAAAATAAGATAATCCGTTTGTTCTCAATGATATGGGATACGAACCTAAATTTAATTCTTGTCAGTGAAGGAAAATGTAGAAAATTGGTGAGATGGAATTCCATAGATTTTGTGGCGTAGACAATGAATGTGTGGTTCTTTAGAAGATAGGGCGTGGATCTTGGTTTAAAAAGTATTAGTATGTAACAAGCTTAATTCGGATTAAAAATTAATTATCTTCGGGATGACCGATTTCTCCCGAAGGCTAGACCAGACCCCGTTTGATAGCCAAGCTACAGTGCTATAGTCACTACCAGCTCGAAGATGACTGCGTAGTCGGTCAAAAACGTTCGGGTATAAATCAATAAGCGGTGGAGGGATATAAGGTGATTTAGTGCTGGATGTAGATACACCAAGGTGTCGCTTGGTTACACCACTAAAAGACAGACGTCTTTTGATAGCCAACCTAGGATTCATGATAAGTGTGGAGGTACAGCATCTCTACGACGTGCCGTAGAAATAGATTCTGTCTAAAAATGCATACGGTGCGTGTAAACATCAACAGTTCACCTTATCCTATGTAGTGCATTGATAAAGTAGCTCGTCACTAGACAGAGGACACCCCGGCGTGCCAACTTCGCCGAAGGTCAGCAGACAACGTCGTACAAACAAAGCACGTCTATCAGACATAAACGATGTGCGCTCAGCTGCTGGCTATCTGACAGCTAATTACGTCAATTAGATCCAGTTAGTATAAATAGGGTCCTCTGCGATGCAACTGGCGCTTCTTGCGTCCTACAGTTAACGGATGACAGTACCAGTGACAAAGGCATCTTGAGTAAACAAGTCAACAGAGAGGGAGTGTATTTTCTTCTCCCTGCACTCTATTGATAATAGCAACTCACTATAACGCCGGAGTTTAGAATAAATGCTATTAATACAGAAGAGGTGACTGGATGCGGTTATAGACAGGTATGGGCTGCCTGTAATAGATTTGAGGAATGAGCTCAAGTCGACTGGTTGCGGAATTTAATATAGGGTCTGCTTGGGGGGTACCTTAGTAGCTATTCGGAGTAAGCATTCAAATTCTGCTGTAGCACTTGATAGAGTTAATAGATTGCGAAAGTCTTTCCTGTGGGGAGCTTATTCTCCGATGCTTACTTGGCACATGTAGGTAAACTGAATACGTACAGAAATGATTTATCTTACATCAATTACGAAGTTGTCATTTTTTCATGTATGCAAACAGAAAAGAGGTCTTAGAAACTGCTAATACAATATCTAGAATTTATTATTTCTTAAATCATTAGCGATATCATTCACGCTCTTAAACCATTATAATAATAATAAATAATAAAATATAGACCCTAATAAACAATTTATTGAAATTAGCTGAAAAAACATTTCTATTGTTAGCTCCCAAAATTTTGTTAGAACATCTGCGGAATTCTTTTCCCGTTACTGCGTGTCATGAAACATGCGGAAAATAAATTGAAATCACACAATCTAGAATACCTCTAAGTTGAAGCGAGTATGTAACAGCAACTATGTTTTGAGATATTCAGCTTTATTTATTATTATTGAAGTACTTTTTTTTTTATTAATCAGAAACATAATATGTTGTTGTCACATACATCCTTATTTCACTAGTTTCTAGCTTAATAGGGCTCCCAGAGAGTTACTGTAAGTACCGAAACACAGGCCAGCATATACCTCCTTCAATTTGAAAAAAAAAAATGTAAAAACTTCCTTCATCCACTTCATTCAGTAACGACTAAAGGAAGTTAGAAATATGACTTTATGTTACGTTTAAGTTTATTTTTCATACTTTCACTACTTGTATTTTAATCAACTCGTAGAAAGTATTTACATGTATACAGGCACACAAATTAAGAACGCATTATGTATGTTTTTCATCCGTCGGAGATAGATCAAGTTTTTTGACTCGTTGCAGCACCTAACCAACCCAGTGTTTGGTTTGACAACACTTTGACCCCACCACCCCTCCCACAAATATGGCAACAGACTGTCGGGGGAAATTAGGCTAAGAATTAGTATGTAAGTTAGTTTAAGTTTGAACAAAAAGGTAAGCCCCATCACCTTTATTAGTCAGTTCAGTCCAGTTACGTATAATGTGTATCATTATACCTGTTTATTCCATTATATAATTTTTATAAAATAAAAACTTGTATATAATGTAGCGACGCTACATGAAATACAAAAATAATTTGTAAATAGATTCACCTGAGGATCTATAATTGTATATATTATCTGTAAATTTAAAGGGGCTTTGAAGAAAAAAAAAATCATATATGTTTGAAAGTAGGACAAAACATATTTTCGGGATGAGCAAAAAAGAGATAAATATTCAAATCTGAAAAATTTCCCGGTTCTTTGTAATCCTCCTATTAAAAAATTATTAGTAAAAAAAAATAGAAATCCGTGCTAAATTACAGTTTAGTACAGTGAAAAAAATATGCGGACATTTCGAACTAATCATATTCGATCGGTGGTCGCTATTAACGTGAAAAACTTAAGTCGATACTTCTAATTTGACTTCGAGGAAGTCCTGTTTAATACGTCACATAAGCCCGCATCGTAAAGTGAAGTCGGGTGGTGACCTGACAAATAAACTGTAAAATACCACACCAATAAAATAAATATATTGCCAAGACACAACAACCCTACAGTTTACTACAATGCAATAAAAAATAATTCTACAGGCGATTGTAGAAATCCTAGGAGGCAAATAACGACAACAGAGAGCAATAAGATTTTTATTTTGTTTTTTGCTATTTGACTCACACAAAGGCATGAGTATTTACACTTAACCAGGTAAACAATAATTGCTACTCATCAGTCAGAATGTTTGCTCGTGTTTAATGTTGATATAGGTCGTATAAACAATCTAATCGAACTAAGCTTTATAGTTTTATTAAAAAACCCTTAAGATTTTTAAAGGAAACATTTTTCAAAATAACTTCAGCAGGACTACATGATTCATATATTAGATAATTCAAGTATGATAATTCTTGAAATAATATTGTAGTATATTATCAGAAAAAAACACAATAAAAAAAAAATACGAAAAACATAATAGTACTTAACATAAAGGTTTAAATGCGTCTAACTCTATAAGGTAATCATTTATTATACTCTGCTTCTTCTATTTTGTATTGTTGTCATAATGGTAAATGTTATTACCATGAGTAAATACATGCTATTTCCTTCGGGTCCGGTCAGTGGTTGGGTTAATTCGTATTTTGGATTTGTTGCTGACCGCTTTTGCGCTCCTGACTGTATGTATGAAGACAAAGGTTGTCCATTTCGAGATTCTCCCCACTCTCTGATCCATTTTTCGGGACTATTTTTATTCAGCTTGTGAACTCACAAGGCTATCGCACTTGCTAACTTCATCCAACCTGTCGCTTTGTCTGAAACTGATGATCTATAAATGGGTCCTCCGGCCAGCTCTGCTGTACGGTGTCCCGCTATTTACCCACTTGACTGACAAAACGGCCAAATGTCTTTAACATTTGCAAAATGGGATCATGCGAAAAGTGGTCCGACATGCCTCACTCGAGAGGTTAAAGAAGGTCAGTTCAGTCCAGTCACGTATAATGTGTATCATTATACTTGTTTATTCCATCATATAATTTTTATAAAATAACTAAACCTGTATATAATGTAGCGATGCTACAGGAAATACAAAAATAATAGGTAAATAGATTCGCCTGAGAATCTATAATTATATATAATTATCTTCAAATTTAAAGAGGCTATGAAAGAAAAAAAAAAAAGAATTGTCAAAAAGACAGCGTTGATTTCATGGCCGTACCATCTTCCAAATTGTAATTGATCCACTATCAATGTCCTTTATTTCATAATTGTTTATAGAAACTATAAAAAATGTATTTATTTCGAATCTATTACTGATCCTTGTATCAAATATACGACTCTAAAACTTTGACAGCACGGGGATATAATGTAGTCGTTTTCTCCTCTGACCTGATGTCAATCATTGACACTGTGCAAGAATTGATGAGGGGAAGTGATTGCATGAAAGGACGTCCCATATATTGAAAGAAGTTCAGTCTTGGTCAAGGTAAGCTTATTGTGTTTAGGGTTTTCAATGATTAGTGGAGCCCGGAGGGCGTCTGTCTCCGTACATGTACGTTCTGCGTTATTCAACTGCGTAAACATTATTCAATTATATTTCATGCCACTCCAAATATAATGATTATGCCTTAATTAAAATACAGCAGCGGGAAGTATGAAAACAAAATAGCCCTGAAAAAAGTCAGTCCTATTTCTCTAATTAACTTTTAAACTGACGACTAAGTCAAACTCAGAAGATGTTTCAGATTAAAACTTCTCATTTAAGGTCACATTAAAGAATTTCAAAGACGCTCCCAAAAATAATCTTTAATGTCGCTAAAATAATACTTAACCGTTTACGGCATTTTGCTTGTAAAAGTACGTTGTATTAATGGTTGCATGTAATCATTTCGATAAAGATATTCCCCCTCGCCCCAAAAAAAAATCATTGGAAAAACCGAGAACGTTTAATCTGAAATAGATTTGGCCAACAGAGGCACTGGAACCTTATTATTAATACAACGTTTGTATACGATCCAAAACACATTTAGTTCCGAAATGATAGTTGATACTGATTTATTAGAAAAAATCTTTCGAATTCTGAAAATACCGCGATCCCTGAATTGACTAGTGCATTATAAGTTTGTATTTCGAGCACTCGTTTTCTCACACCAAAATACCCCAAATGGACAGACGACAAACGCGACTCACCAGAGGAGAGGCAGCGACGCCACTTGTAGACCAGCGAGAGGCCGAGGCAGTAGACCGTAAGTAGCATCACAGACTGAACCTATTTCGTGACGGTGACGTTCTCCCCCCACCATGTGTCCCTGTTATCTTACCGTGTCCCATAGCTGCCTGAAGTAGCACACACAAGTCCTGACACTTTGGGAATGTGGGGTTATTATTTCAAAGGTAAAACCTATGTCCTCATAATTGGAATATTGTATCGCCGAATGTCAGCAAACCCAATCCTGAATCGGGATCAATGATATGAAGAAAACGAGAAAGGGAGATTAAGAGACGGAGTTGATGAATCGCACCAAAGTAAACCAATAATTAAACATTAGAGGCTAACTGGGGACCAGATCCCTCGAATAAAAGAAATTCAGGACAGTCAACTAAGATGGTGGTCGTAACAAAATCACTATGGTTAATTGTAAATCATAGGATATCATTCTTGTATCAATTAAAATTACAATATTAAATAATTTTACACCCCACTGCACTAATGATTTAAGAAGCAAAAATAAGAATTGAGCTTGGTCCCCGGACAATTTATAAATATAAAATCATTAATAAAAATAGAAGTTAAAACATTTAAGTATTTAAAATGAATTACTGATAAATTTCAATAATTATTAATAAGATGTAACCAGAAATAAGACGTACTAATACTTTATGTTTGCGAACATTGGACTTCCCCTTGGACAATTGTTTATTTAACACTAACAGAGAAAACCTATGAAATAAATATGGTGGATCCGATTTCCTTTTGCAAACTATAAACATCATGTACCTACTCTACAGACTCTATAATTAATATTTACAAAGTATATATATATATGTATATAAAACATTAAACTCAACACATCACATAATAATACATCCTTCCTAAAAACCAATTCCTCATGTGGTCAGTGTAAACAAAAACTAAGCATTTTCTTAAGCTGCCGTAGTTTTTTTTAGTTAGATAGTACAGGAGGATTTCCAACAGTTCAACCTCCCACTAGGAGAAGAGGATGGTGAAGATGAAATCATTAGCAATAAGAAAATCAAGGAAAATCTTCTTTGCCCTTAATTGGAATACTTTAAGCTTAAGTAAGTTTAAGTTTATTTCCCAGAGTTCCCAAAAAAAACAGCAAAGAAACTGCATTTACCCAACCACCTTATGCTAGTTTCTGACCGCATCTATACAAGAAGCAGGTGAAGCATAATTAGGCATATTACCTTCACAGCTATATTCGCAATTTTTCTGGTATGATATTTGAACATCGGGTAAAGGAAGGTTTATTTTTTTTCCCCAAATAATTCTCTCGTTATTTCACAGAAACCAAAACATAAAGTAAAGCACAAACTAGGACGTTCTTTAATTTATCCCTGAAAATTGTTCATAGAGAAAGTAGATGTAGCTGCAACTAGACATAAAAGAGACTTCGGCCGTACCACTTCATAAGTGGTCTCTTTGCGTTAGCCTAAGAATATAAACTATAGTGTTCTTCCCATAAAGTTACAAAACTCATTTATTGATAACATTTGATTTTATAGTTTAATTTATTCCACCAAGTGAAATTGAAGTACTTTAACATGTATATACTTAATTAAGTTACATTTTTATAATCATTACATAGTTATTTGTATTAATGACTATCTGACGCAACTCGAAGGGCAAGTAATAAATAATGAGGGCCCGGTGAACAGGAGAAAGAGTGACTCACCGATATCATGCAATGGACAACACAAGTCTGATAAGGGTGACTAACCACCCCCAGTGATATTTGCTGGAGTGTACCAATTTGTTGATTAGTTCTTCATTATCAAAATGCTATCAGATCTAAGCGTTACTCATTAGAGTGACTAGAATCGCCGTGAGTTAAACATTAGTTATAGTGGTTACTTTTAAGGCAATATTTGATTTTAAACGCTACCGATGTAGAAAAGTCACCTTCTTGGCTTAAGTGGCGCGCCTGTGAGCTGGTTTCGGTTCTACGCTTTTATGAGTGGGATGAGTCTACTCGGGTCCACTCAGTCCCCCGAGGGAAATGAGTAACCATATACTTATAAAGAAAGCGCAATAAAATCAGAAGTGCTCCCTCCAAAAGGGGAAAAAATCCTTGCCAAAATCGTATAGCGTGGGAGGGCAAGAGAGCTCACCAGCTTTCTCAATGCACTATTTGGGTATAAAAATGGATAGGCATCTCCATTTCTCTACCCATTTTAGTAATAGAATAGAAAAAGTACGACAAAGGTCTTACCGGCTATCGCACTTGCTAACTTCACCTAACCTGTCGCTTCGTCTTAAATTGATGATATATAAATGTGTCCTCCGGCCAGCTCTGCTGTACGGTGCCCCGCTGTTTACCCACTTGACTGACAATACAGCCAAATGTCTCCAACACTTCCAGAATGGTATCATGCGAAAAGTGGTCCGACATACCTCTTTCGAGAGGTTGAAGAACGCTGACCTGCACCCGTTGCTTGGTGTGCCGTCGGTGGGTGAGTTCATCCGCCGGAGAAACATTAAGTTTTTTGACTCGTTGCAGCACCTGACAAATCCAGTGTTTAACACTATGACCCCGCCACCCCTCCTGCATCGATGGCAACAGACTGTCGGGGAAAAATTAGGATAAGAATTAGTATGTAAGTTAGTTTTAAGGTTGATCAAAAAGGTGAGCCCCATCACCTTATTAGTCAGTTTAGTCAAGTATATGTCAATGATATAATGTATATCATTATGCTTATTTATTCGATTATATAATTTCTATAAAATAACAAAACCTGTATATAATGTAGTGATGCTACAGGAAATACAGAATAATTTGTAAATGGATTCACTTGAGGATACATAATTGTCTGTAAGTTTAAAGGGGCTAAGAAGGTTTAAAAAAAAAAAAAAAAAAAAAAAAAAGTGCAGCATTCTTGTGGCTACTCCGTTGGCTCCTTAATGAAACATAAACGATTATGAGGCTCTGGTCGTATCCAAAGAATGGAAGCAAGAGTATAAAAAACCCTTTTCGATTGACAACCAAATACAAAGAAAGAACATTGTGGAACAAATTATTAAGGTAGAGTCCATGGACTCAGAGGAATATGATCTGGGAAGAATAGACGGAGGACCTGTTATATATTATATATATATGTGTGTATATAATAATAATGCCTTCATGGTTATATTGAGAAGAAATCATGATGCTAATGAATAATATCATTTTGATATATATGTATATATATGTGTAAAGAAAGTATACTTTCTTAATTTGACTTTGCTGCAGTGCTTCTACTTCTTACGCCATTTTACTGATTACCTCTAGATGGAGCTATCAGTAAGATTCTAAAAAGTGAGACGATAGAGAAAGGTTACATTAAGTAATTAAAGTTGTAAGTAGAGAGTGAATAGAGAAGTGATAATTATAAACTTAATTGTCGTTTCTTTGTTTACAGGGAAACTGATTTCAGTTTGTTCACTACACCTTCATTAATTGTCTTACAAAACGACAACTGGAGTTATAATGGCGAAAAGATTGCAATTCACGTTTAACTTTGTGGCATCACCGAAGGATAATAAGACAAGTGTCGTCGCCATAACCTCAATTAAAACAGAGGGAAATGAAAATATGTGTTGCCACAAGAGAAAAGGTTTATGAGTAAACATGAAGAATTGTGAAAGACAGTTATTTATAAAAACTATTCAGAGAGTTCAAGAGAAGCAAGAGAAGACAGCGTGGATTATTAACAGAGAAAATGAAAACAATGTATTTTCATGAAGAAGGTGGTATGTTTGATGATTTATATTTGGAATAAGTAATGAAAAAAGATAAGACGATTGAATCCACACAAAAAAAAAGAGTATAAACTAAATTTAAAACATATAGCAGAAAAGTTCATGGTTGAGAAGTTTTCATCCAAACACTCAAATGCTAAACAGTGGCTAGAGATGTTTGAGAAAGAATGTAGAAGATAGGTAATCAATGAAGACAGTACTATGATTGAGATATTAAGGTTATTTATGAAAAAATCAGGTTTAGACTGGCAATCAGTAACCCTAACAATATTAACAATGGACTCTGTATGATCTGAATGGAAAGGGAATTTTTTGGAATCTTTTGCAGACCGAGGATGAAGTACAGGAATGCATGCTATATCATATAAAGAAAGTCTACTGATAGAATACGCCATGAAGAAAGAGAAATTATATTTAGGTATGGATGAATGACAATAAATTAGCCTTGGAAAGAGCAAAAATGTCTCATGAATATAATAAGAAAATATTTGATAAACTTATAAAACATTGGGAATTTAACACAGGAGATACAGCATATATAGAGAATGGCAACAAATTAAGCAGGAAAAAATTAAATGAATTAACAATTGGTCCCCCCCCTAGAGAAAAGCAAAAAACTGGATTCTTTCACATAACGAAACTACTTCCGATATTACCAGACTGAGAATTGGAAGAATTTTCACCTTAGGGAGGGGAGATGTAAAGGAAGTATACTTTTTTTAATTTAAATTTGCTGTGCTGCTTCTACTTCGCGAGCCATTTTACTTGATGGAGCTATCAGTAAGATTCTAAAAAGTGAGACGATAGAGAAAGGTTACATTAAGTAATTAAAGTTGTAATTAGAGTGTGAATAGAGAAGTGATAATTATAAACTGTAATTGCCGTTTCTTTGTTTACAGAGAAACTGATTTCAGTTTATTCACCCCCTCCCCCTTCAATAATTGTCTAACACACACACATATATATATAATATATAAATGTCAATAAGGAAAAATTAGAACTTTTAAACTTAAATGATTGTGAGGTGTGACTTAAAAGTGAGCGAACCAGGCCTGTCTTTGATCATGTTTAATTGTCTACTTTTTTTGAAAACAATTCGAGTTGTAGTGGAACATAAGTTTAAAATTTAAGTAGATTGAATACTTAAACCCCAGGCAACCCTGAGCCCGATTAAGCTTGATACCAACAACATTTTGAGAGGACTGGGAAACGCAACGTGATTTTTAATCCATTCTTCAAAGATTTTACATGAATGAAATTAAACTAAATATATTTAAACATTTTTTGATTGACCACGAATTGCTTTAAGTTTGGTCAGCTGCTGCCGTACTTACCCTGAACGGATCGATAAGTTCATTGGGTGAGTTGCATAACATACTAACGATACAACTCGTGGAATGAAACTGTAATTTGTAAAGTTACGCTATTTACAAATCAGTTAACGTTCGGAGAAGCGATCTATAGTCAAATTAATTACATTGCAGGGCGATAACAAAATCTAAAATGTATCTAAATATTCCTCTAGAAATTCATGTATTGTTAAACTTTTTAATAAAGTTGTATTAAATCTACACCATCGTGTAATCAGATTTAAACGTGTTTGTAGTTAGTCGGAAAAGCTGGCTGGTACCCATATCATTTTCCAAGTTAGATAGGAAAGGCGATCCCTTATACTCCTGAATGCATGTCATTTCCAGAGTTCGTGAAAACCTTTCGGATATTCAGGGAGAGAGTCTGAATATTGTCCGGTAAAAAGGTGCATAAATCACTTCGTTTTGGAAATACCTACTTCAGATGGACGAATATAAATCCTTTTTGGGGGAATTACCACCCTATAGAAATTCCGCCGCTTTAGGGATGAGTGTATATAAATGTGCATATTAAAATTTCGCTTGTTTCTTCGATAATATGATAAATAAAACAAGTAATAAATATGACATTGATCAATCAATCGCTTGGCAAATAGAAAATAAATATTTTCTAATCGTATTGACTATGGTATCCAAATAGGTCTAGTCGAACTTATTGATAGTGTAATATACAATGGGACTTAAGTGGAATATAATTTCAAGCCATTAAATTAAATTAAAATCATAGAATTGATGCCATCAAAGTCGTGTTTTCAATTATTTTGACGCGCCTGTTTGACTTAAAGATAATAAATCGCCTAAGATGCCATTCAACTTGATGCCTCAACGGTTCTTAACTAAAAGTTGAAATTAAGCGTCATTAGAGCAAACCACTTAAGACTCCGCAGAGCTAATTGATTTGTATGTGTTCACCACTTCTTCTTGGCGATGTGATGAAAAGTTCATAACCAAAGCGAATAAGTTCTTTCACCGATGGAAATTAAATATAAAAATTTTAAAAATCAGAAGCAACTATAAAAAATGTATAAAAAGCTTCATTGTCTTTTCACAGCTGGTAATTTCTTCTTCAATGAAAAGGCGCTTTCGAGCTGTCATCTTCAGTTATCTCCAATGGGTTATGTGGGATATTTAACTCCTAAGCAGTTATAATTATAGGGATTATAATTTGAGATAACTGAAGATCACAGATTAGAGCTGTCGAAAGACAATAAAGCTGTTTTATATTTTACTATACCGTTCCACAATTTTTATTTAGAAGCAATTATATTCAATAAACGTAGGCCAAATTAATTTAGGAAACGCTGAACTTGAATGGTCCCAGAATGTTAAGAAGTGTAACTTTCGATAAAGGCTTAATATTTACACCGTACATAAATTCTATTTGAGCGAAATTCTAATAATGTCAATAACATTTCTGTTTCCATTCTTTCACAAGCCATCTAAACCGCCTATAAAATATAAAGAAATAATTTAAAAAATGTTTGTAAGTCCTCTATTTAACTATGCAGCACAAAACTGGGATACGATCTGTGCTAGGTATTTCTTTAAACTGCAGAGAAAACAGAATAAATTCCTAAAAATAGTAACAAACTCGCACCTTGGTTTAAAAAAAAATTAAACTTTCTTCTTGAAAATATATAACGAATTTATATTGAAGAAAACTTCCAAAAATGTTATTAGTTATCTAAAAAGCTAAAATGGTATTTTTTAATAAATGTCATGTTATAAGTAGTGTCAATCAGCTTTTGTTGTACAATTCTTGTTAAAAATAATTTTATGAAAATCAGGAGATTTTGAGAGAGATTTAAAAAATTAAAATGGATTACATAATAATTGAAAAAATGTTTGTTGTCGTTTAAGATTAATTCTAAGTATATTTATGTCCGATTTACATACTACATCCACTTCATCCATGAGTTTATTTTTATTAATCATAAATCAAATTAGCATCAATCAATAGAAGTATTAAGATCAACAAACGAATTGTGTGATACATCACGATTAAATTTCTGTTTTATTTAGGGACTATCGGTAGCTAACTAATTATTTGATATAGGTAGCTTATTCGTTATATGGTTTATCCAAACACAGAATCATGGGGTGATTTCAAACTGGTTTGTGATTATTTATTTATCATGCGCGAACGTTACCCGATCATGGATTTAGAACAGTTTGGAACACTTTTTCCTAACTCTGACTGCTCACTCTTTTAGAAGATTATTTTACTGTTACTCTAAAAAACAACATAATTGTTTATGACTCGGAAAAAATTCATTTATAAATTATAATCATTAAAATTCACTGCTTATAAAGATTTTCAACGATTATTAATTTACAGTGAATACTTAATTATTAATAGACAAAATAAGTTATTACCGTTGACTTGAAGCAGTGAGGAATTAAAAAACATAATTTAATTCTAACGATATTTCTGTTCTTTATTATATGGTGTGTTCTTACTTGAATGTTGATTGTATATTTATAACCTTCCTTATTACGCGCATGTCTGTGATTCTTAGTCCTTACTCCGATCCTTTCCGATCATTTTGACAATCACAAATCGTTTTCAAACTACTTTTTTCTAGGGCATTTGATTTATTTGAGGTGGAACGGCAAAACTGTGCTGCACATGCTCCTACTAAGTTAAGTTAAAACTTAGGTTTGGTAAAAGCTATAGAGGGGAGGGGCGAATATTAAGTAAAATGTCAGTCAATACGAAGCAATACATATTTGCAAATCCGCTGGGATATTGGCCCCATTTTTAATTAAGGAAGTTAAAATTTATTAGACGCACAGTCTGCTTTTGATGGTGCCGTTCGCTGTGTGCGAGTGCATAACGGAATATTCAATTTAATCAGAACGATTAAAACACTCACTGGTGTCAGGCGAATTGCAAACACATGCATGTACTTATAGTTTAATTACACCCTAGTTTACATTGAGAGAATATTAATGAGATATATGTTATTATCTTTAGAACTCACTTTGCAATTTAATGTCTCCATTTCGCAAATTAACGTTCCCATCGCTTCTGAACTGTTGCTTTTAATAATCAAGTCAACTAAAATCCTACAAAATATTACATATTATTCATCAAGGCACGAAGATTCCTCATTTCATAAGTAATTATAATTAAAATACCAAACAATTAATTAATGACCCTTCGGTGCATCATGTGAAAATTCTATTCTATTCATTAACGATATTGATAATTTGAATAATTTTATATACATTCCTCTCTTCGTAAAACTGTAGGAAGGGCCTAGCAGAGTAGTTGTTAATAAGATTTTAATTAATAATTATACGCCACTGAAGTCACAAAATATAATATATTTTGGGACGAGAAGATCTTTAAATCGATATCCAAACCAATACTATAAAAAATAATCACTATTAATAAACTATTTTCTGTATCATAGGGTCATCAAATTCAACTATTATGCTGAATATGACGCCTCTACATCAGACGGGTTGAGTGTAAGTTGTAAACTGGAGTTTAATGAAAGCTTTTGGGATATTTCGTAATTAAAGTTCAAAACTCCAAATTGCATATGACTCGTCGAGATATGTATTTTGATTAATTAGTATTGCTTAGGATGTTTAATATTAAAACAGCTAAGGAGCGCAAAGATTACAATTTGCAATTGCGTTGTGCTGTATGGACGCTATGGGAATGTTTTTGGAAAATTGAGATATAAAATTATGCCCAAATGAATACCATCTGTATTTTTATTGTAGTTAAAAAAAAAAAAGTTTTAAGATGTGTTCAAGTTTCATTCTGGAAGAGCCTACAAGAAAATAAAGTTTATATCTACAACTATATTCGTAATGATGTTTAAGAGGGGTTAGTGCTATTAGTAGGATACATAAAAAGGTAAATGTGAATGGACCAATTTTTTATGTCCGTAAGGTAGGTCTTTTGATAAAAAATAACAACTAGAATGATTCTACTTAATATACTTATTAATAATATCAACAAATTGGCTACCCCGCCGTAAATAAATAACATACGACATGCTTCAGGACGATTTAGATTTATTTTAATAATAAAAAGGTTTCGGTGAATCCTGAAAAAGGATCAGCTGAATGACGGCGTGGCCTTATTGAAGATCGTTCCCTGGATACCAGTCTTGCATAGGGGTCCATCAAGCACGGAGCAGCTTTATCATCCCCCATCGCTTCCTGACTCTTCGCTACGTGGAGAGGTTCAGTGATGAGAGTGTCAAGACTCCTTCGCTAGTTTCTTCAATACGCCACTGTAGTTCCTCCTGTTTGGTCCTCTGTATTCCGGCAACTGACTTACTTGTGACGTGATGTTAGATAAGTGCCGATTTTCAAGTAATTAATTAATAATGTTTCTTGGAGTACTTTTTACGTCATCGCGTCGTCAAAAAAAGACAATAAGTTCTTCTCTTTAGTTTTGATGAAAAAAACTAATGAAACCCAAAAATAACCTGGACTCATTTTTAGCATATAATTTATATTTGTTTTAGCTACATTTCTAAACTAAGAATGGCATCAGAGTTTAAAAATATGACTGCAAGAACTATTATATTTTTTTACGCAGTAAGGTCGTCCTCTGACGGAGGGACAAGCCAGTTTATTTTCCTCCAGCAATGTTAGGAGGCTGCAACTGTTTTTATTAGCAAAAAAAAAATCTTCTAGTGACGTACTCGTATTCAAGGTTATTTGCTGTTGTCTACAGCAGCTGGGTAGACAGGTTTAGACCCTTTCACACACGGTGTTCTTGTTTGGCGACTAATTACTTCAAAATACTTACTTCTAATCTCTGGATGAAAAGTGGATTTATTTTGATTACACAAATGGAAATGGGCATCTACCGATGTTATTCGCCGCAATAATTCTCTTGGAGGGTGCCGCTAACACTGAGATTTCTCCCTCAAGCCAGAATGTATTTAAATTCAACACCAGTGGATGATATGCCACACTTATTTATTACAAGGCTACGGGATTGTCTTGGGGTACAAGACACATTTTGTTTTTGTAATTAACAGGTAGCTCATTGTTAGCTATGAATTTAGGATATTTATGGATTATTACTATGGGTTATCGACTAATAGGTGATGAAGGTAGGAGAGTATGGTTCGAGATTTTCTTCAAATTTATTTGTAGACGAAGTTTCTACATACTATATGTCTCTGTACAATGTGAGGCGGTTAAAGAACGAAACTTCTTACCACATATTTATTTGTTGACTGCCTTAGTCAATTCTCCTGTTAATATTTTCATTTACCCCTCTCATCACACTTTTATTCCCATATTTATCTAGATTTGCATTAATTGAATCTCCATTTCCACTAATCACCCTATACTCTATTGTATATATATTGTAAATTAATGTAAACAAATGTAAATAACATCACCAAACCCAGTCATTGTAAATGTTGTAAACAATAAAACAGCAGCTGCAAGTAAATTAGTTAGAGGCTGGGAACCCTCACCCTCTACCCAAGAGCAAGTAGTAGCGACCCAGACAAGGCCCGAGTCACTACGAGAACAAAGGCCACCAAATACTGGGCTGTCATTGGCCACAATAACGAGTCCCATGATTGGGTACTAACGAGGGACGCCAACTATAAATAGAGCGACGGATCTCTAACTGGTGACTGGCGGCTGCATTGATGTTTCAAAATTTGGCCTTCTCATTTATGAAAACCTCTGGACCATTCTTCCTAACCTCGCTATGTTTTAGTCCGGCCTTGCCAGACCCCACACTCTCCTGCCGGGATTATCTGCCTTCGCCTCGCTAAAACTAGCAGCACCTTGGGGGAGACCTCTCCTTCGCGGACAAGAGTTGTCGTGGCCCTGCAAATTTACCAAGTAGTGTCTCCCACGGCAATCCAGTCTGCCTCACTCCGGTTCACACTCACCTTTGGGGTCCGGACGGATTTCGCCTACACTCAGATACCGAGTGTAAATTCGAGGTCGTTCCAAGACCACACAAACTACCTACACTACCTACCCTATACCTCATCTCCTGAACATAGTGAATTGTCGGGGCACATACCTATCAAATATGGAGTCAGATAGTAAGATCCGTCATGAAACGATTGTCCCGGATATAAAATTAATCAACCCTCACTTTGTCACTAGGGCTGGGGTAACTAGGCACCCCCTCGTGACGACCCGACAGTGATGATCATTATAATACATGTAAATAATATTTAGATTATAATAGCTAATAAATGATTAGGAGATTGGGTTGTTTTATTACTGTGGGTCATAGTTATAATGGATAATATATAGTTAATAATAATATACCATTAACCAGCTCGTCTCGATTATAATTAAGGGGATTATATTTTTCTTATTGTATAATTATGCATATTTGGTGAAAGGTAAACTGATCAATTATTCATTTAAATCAAAATATAAATTCATTTTTCGCATGATTTCTCTGTTTTTGTGATTCCTAATTTACAAAATGATTCTTTAGGTCACATGTATTCCTTTACAAGTTACTAAGTCTTATTTATATCTACGTTATGTTCTAGTTATAACATTATTGCATTTATTATATTCATTAAACTATCTTTTCTATAGCTTCTTTCATAATTGATGTTTAACTTATAGCTCTAAATTTTATTCTTAACAGTCCCCCTTTATGTGCTCGTTATCAGGACATGACAATTATAGTCCTTGTTTTTTTTTTTCAGATTATTTAGAATTCACTAACGATAATGCAAAAATATATAAGCTATTCTAATGTTGAGAATTGAATGTCGATAAAGACATATCAAAAAAGCCTTTTATAAACCAGCGTTTTGGCTATTTGAAATTTTATTTGTTAATGAACAAGATGATTTAGCACATTTTAACGAAGTTTGAGTGAGGTTGGCAGTTTTTGAAAATTAAACCAGAGCTTCAGAAACGTAAAGCCCTGTAAAAAATATATTAATGAATAGTTAATACTAATTCATCACTTATAATTCAAAAATACCTGTTTTGAATAGGCGATTGAATGGTCCCGGCCGGACCTACATGATAGGTACAAAAATTTTGAAAATACCATCCATCGCTGAAAACAAGTGTAAATCGCAGCGTTTTCGCTTTCCTCCATACAATCCCATTCATGAATCATTTTCCCGAAATAATCATTCTATTTACGAGGAAACGATAAGCCCCAGCTTAGCTAGAACGGATTTTTGTCACCTTTACTATTACACCAATTTACTAATACTATACTATAACAACCACAATAAATCACTAAACTAACTACTAAACCGATTTTAAAATGTTTCTTAAAATCACAAGAGCCACACAGAATACTTTAAATGGCTAATAGCAGAACATATTTTATTACTTACTTAATATTTTTTACTATAATTTTAAATGCCAGTGGCTTGTTTTAATTACTTCTGCATGTCACAAGTGCTAATGATACGGGAATATAATCTGCCTGATTTATCTAAAATAATTGTTCAGTTTATAGTGATGAAACTTTCGAAACTGAGATTGATAAATAAAGAGAATGAAATTCATATTATATTTGAACTTTTATATTGTACTAAATCTTTTGTCAAAATTATTCTCTTTTAGCAAAACATATTATATTAATAACTATAATAATTTATAAAAAGCGTAAAGACCTACTTCGTCAGAGTACACAAAGAGCTCTTGAACAGGTCGAGTCAGTTTGTAACGTAATCAGTGACAGACTGGATAGATTAAACATCAGTGTGAACGCCGGGAAGACCGAGTATGTAATCTTCTTCCTCCATTAGGGGAAAAAAGCCTTGCGAAATCCTATAGTATAGGAGGGCTAGAGAACTCACCGGCTTTCTCAATGTAATATCTGGGTATAAAAATGGATAGGCGTTTCCATTTCTCTACTCATTATAGTAATAAAATAGAAAATGTCCTACAGGTCTTACCGGCTATTGCACTTGCTAACTTCACCCAACCTGTCGCTTCGTCTCAAACTGATGATCTATAATAAATGTGTCCTCCTGCTGTACGGTGCCCCGCCATTTACTCACTTGACTGGCAATACAGCCAAATGTCTCCAACATTTCCAGAATGGGATCATGCGAAAAGTGGGCCGACATACCTCTCTCGAGAGATTAAAGAACTCCAACCTACACTCGTTGCTTGGTGTACCATCGGTGGGTGAGTTCATCCACCGGAGACACGCCAAGTTTTTTGACTCGTTGCAGCATCTCACAAATCCAGTATTTGACACTATGACCCCACCACTCTTCCCACATCGATGGCAACAGACTGCCGGGGAAAATTAGGTTAAGATTTAGTTTAAGTTTTTATTGTTAGATGTAAGTTAGTCCATTAATGTGTAATGTACATCATTATACTTTTGTACAATGCAGATCTCTATTAGTAGAAAACAGAATTTGTAAAAAATGTAGCCAAGCTACACGAAATATAATGAAGCAACTGTAAATAGATTCGTTTGTAGAATCTATATTTTGTAACATATATTAATTTTGTAACAAGGGGATATGAACAAAAAAAATTACTTCGGATAAGTAAAAGAAAAATGGAAATCAGGTTATACCAATTTTTGCAGTCTCCGAGATACAACCTGCATATAAAAAATAAATAACATAGACGTTTACTTCAGATATATCTACATATTTTCTGTCAGGGATACTGTGAGGTCTTGTTTTCTCATAATGATTTCTGTTGTTACCCGAAGGCAAAACTTTCTCTTTAATGACGGCTGCAGTATAAACACTCTACGCCACGACTACAGAAATTTTAACGACCTACAGCATTAAGGTTATTCTCTGTCGTTGTTTTCATATTCTTAGTTTAACACTTTTTTGTTCTCTTTTATTTGACTACATTTAGTAAAAAGAAACTAATTATTTTTTCTATGTTTACTTAACACTTCTAATTTATTATTTTTTTAATACTTGTGAGTGTATTATTCATAAACAGTAAGTAAAATTGTATTTTTATTTTTATCCGTTCTCTTAAAGGGAGAGGCTTTACTCTCTCAAATAGGTAAGAAGTACCCGTTATTCGACGGTTATAAAATAGATTAACTGATCTATAATATCGACCTCGGAATATGCTGATGACTCATGCCATACTGATGGTTCGTTAAAATAAAACATGTATGCAAAAAAATGTTAACCTGGACAAAATCGGTACCGTTTTTGACTTATTGTATGGTTTGTATTCACCTTAAATGGACAAATTGTCATCACAACCGTCAAAAATGAATACAAATGTTATAATAATCTAGATTTGATAGCCAAGAATAGAAATGACCTATTTAATGTATAGTTCCATCTTATGATGAGTTTTGTGAGTATTTTGTAAATCTCTTTTCAGTGACCAAATAAAATTATATACTTTTGGGATAGCGTAATTAAACATGATGGAAAGTGAGGTAATTAGTTCTCGGATGAATCAGGTTTGGTTAGTTAATCACTAACTAAGAGGAAGGGAAGACTATCCGACTCAAGGCGGTAAAATGATCAGATTGAACTCATCAGAACTATTTTTATTCATCAACAACTCATGTGATTGAACCTAAAATGACTCATATTGAATCCCGCTTCCAAGAAGTGTGAAAATATATTTATACTTTCAGTTTTGGAGTGAAAGGGTTAAAGGGTTTTAAGAAACCCCATCACAAGCGGCATTAACTAAACTCCTGTATTGAATATGCTAATTAGTTTTGAGTTAAAAGGCGCATTAATGCACATTAGACTATAATGTCTAAGATATTACAACATATGTAGTTTTGAGGTCGAGCAATTGAAATCCTTTATTTAGTACCTCCCAGCGTGATTGAAATAACTTTTATTGATAAAAATATTTTGGTTAGACATTTTTTTTAAATTATTGAAAATACAATTTTGGTGTCTTTGATGGCATAAAAAAATAAAATGAAGTATCTTTGATAAACATTCTAGGTACTTTTTTTTACATTGATCAGTGAATGTATTTGAAAGATTCACTCTTTACGTTCTTATTCCTACTACAGAACAACTTTATTGTCTTTCCACGCCTGATAATTTATTCTTTATTAAAATAGCTCTTTCAACAGCTCAAAGCTGTCATCTTCAGTTATCTCTGCAATAAAATAAAAAGTTAAATGATATAAAACGTTTACCTGCGCATATGGAGACAAACTATTATTGTACGTAACAATGACCACAGTCATTAAGGGAAATATAAAATATATTACACTAACAGTGCTGAACTGTACTTAATTTTAAATTGCCCTTTTATTCTACTATAATTTTGTAAATTCTTAAAATTCGAATACAACATATATGTATGAAATAATTAAAATTCAAAAAACAAAATTAAAAACCATCAATACTTACTAAAAAATTGTTTTTTTGTTCTATGTTCATTTTATTGATTTATTCAATAAACTATGTATTATTAAGTACTTCGACTATTGTAATAACCTTGTATTTTTTTTATTACTTAGTATTATTTTTAGTATTATATTATATCGTAAATGTATTATTGTTTTATAAACGTCTTTAATTAATGAAGGCTGAACGAGTTGCCCAATCAAAAACTAATTGAAGACGGCAAACATATAAAGATGAAGACAATCATGTGCCAAGGCTGTGTTCAGGCCATGTAGATCACAAACACTTCATTCATTTCACTTGCTAGGCTTCGAATCGAACAAACATGCTATTGAATAAATAAGTGGCTACTTCGTTAGAATTGATAATGTCTAGCCTATGTACGCAGTCAACATATTTTCTAAACAACGAGGGATGTTTTTTCACAAATATCTGAGCGAATTTGCACAATGCCGTATTTTATTTATTTATTTATTTATTGAGAGAGAGAGAGAGAGAGAGAGAGAGAGAGAGAGAGAGAGAGAGAGAGAGAGAGAGAGAGAGAGAGAGAGAGAGAGTGTGTGTGTGTGTGTGTGTGAGAGAGAGAGAGAGAGAGAGAGAGAGAGAGAGAGAGAGAGAGAGAGAGAATATTTAGCTTTTCTACACCATACAATTCAAACTACTTTTATAACTCTAGTCGTCAATGTACAATGATAACACGGACAACTATAAATAATATTGTTGACATATTTTTTATGTTAGCTTCTTAGATAATACCGTCTATGGGTTGTTTTCAACGTCTATGTCTTTTCATATGTTTTCACATCATTGCGATTTCATTCTCAATGAATTGAATTCATTTTCGACCTCTATTCTCTGTCTTTTAGCAACTGCTAAACATTTAATCAGTGTAGCTCTATTAACTATAATGAATAGACTTTCCGCTATTAACTAAATTTCGATTTGTAATTTAATTTCAAATTTGCTGATATGGACAACCGATCCGGGATCTATGTCATGCTACAAAAAAACAAAATAGTAACTGAAGTGACAGAATTATTATGCTTACAATAAAAACTGAAAATTTAGACTAGTCTCTCCTCCTCTGTGTTATGACAGAACCTATTGAACAGACAGATGGAAGAATGGACTGAACCACTTGTCCCAATTGCAAGACGTGGTGTGAGCTGCGTGTACTTTGAGATAGCAGTTTCACATGACGATAAAATATAACGAATTGCTATAAATATTGACAATAAAAGTGAAATAACGAGTAAAACAAGTTAAGATGTTCCACTGCCAAATAATTCGATATGAATGGAGGTGCTTGCGATTTGAGTCCACCGTAGCACTTTGCTAGGGACATAAGAGTTTTCTCTCTAGTGTTGAGACGTTCGCACTCTCTGTGCTATAAATTATACATCTAAAAACTACAGTAGTTTTTTTTTTTAAACTGTTTGATCTAGCCTTGGTGTTATTAATTAGTAGCGAAATAATTACATTTACGTAATCTCGTTGTTCGTGTCCAACGTAATCAGCTAATACTTTTAACAATGCGAGCTGTGAAAAGTTCTGAAATTATGGTCTACTAAAGTTCTAATCTATTGCCGAGATTATATAAAACATCAGGGAAATAGTCATCATTTAATTATCAACTAATTAATTAATGAGATTTAATCATCACGTAGTTTGAAAGCCAACCCGCAAGAACTATAGTTACTTTTTCAGGTCGAACCCTCGATAATGACGCCAAGAAATGATGAGAATGATGTCAGTCGAAAACGTATGGGTGCAAAATAAATAAAGTTGTGGGAAGACAGAATATACACATTTAATCATGCATTATAGGAACTGTGTTGCCGTGTCATGAAATATGGTATTTCTTACAAGGTACTACAGAACAGACAAGCGCAAGGAAGAACATATAAAATTTTTCTCATTTTCTTTTGTTGTAATCAACATCCCTGTGGTATGCTGTGGGCTCATCCTCATTACAGAACACGAAGCGAGCGAGGGCTGACTTACATTCAGGTATGAAATGATGGTTCGTCTGTCTCTATGCCCAACTCTGATAATTAATCAATCGATCTGAAATTTCATTTACAGCACCTCAAAATATTCTGAATAGTCTTTTGATTAAATAAAATAACGAGGAGTATGGAAATAAAATATCAACTTGAATAAAGTCGCGCTCGTTTCAGTGTTTTATCAAGTTTTCTCAAATACCAGTTCAGAGGCGTTTAAAATTTCTAATTTTCTCAAAAAAAAAAAGTGTGTATCTATTAATAAAAAATAAAGAGGGTCTAGATCCTTGGATGACCCAGATTATATCTAAATCTATGATATTCATGAGCAGTTACTCACACATGCCGATGTCCAAGACCACATAGGTTGCGTGGTTCAGCCTTTTCGATGTCTCCATGTTGCCAGAGAGCACACTGGACACTGACTGAAGGGAGGAACCGCTCTGAGTGACGCACACCATTGGGTGTTTATCAGGTCGCCTAGCGACCGCACGCTGTGAGTCATGTGCGTCAGGGGTTGTGTATGTGCTGTTTACTGATAGCCACCAATGTTGACGAACCCATACGTGCCAACTATTTGCCGTCGACTACCTACATGTTTTGCAAACAGGTAGGGCTGATGAAACTGTTCCGTCCCGTGTTATCATTCCACACCTGTCCGGCTTAACAATTGTAATCGCCAACGCACAGAGGACAAGTGGGCATCAAATAAAGATATTTAGGTACGTCGGCCGGATTTTTTGTCTGTTTATTCCTGCCATTGTTGGCGAGTGTTGATCCATCGAGTTTTTTACTGGACATAGGTTCAACAGTAAATCTAAGGATCAATAGCCATCCAGACCACAATCATTTATTATACAGGACCAATAAAAAAAAAAATATGACTAAAATTGGAAAATTAAAATTCTTTTTTTAAAATTTACATGAACGAAATAGTGTGTCTAACTGAAAGAAAAAATATCCGTAAAGAAAGTAGTAATTTACAATTTTTTCTACAATCCACTTTGCTCACTGAAAACAGCCTTTTCCTAAAACAGAAAACTTAAATTTGAAATATTTAGTTGAAACCTATTAAAATTGTTGAGTCTATTTTCTATGTCTATAGTTCTATGTTTTCCGTAATAACATTGTGACCCCGGGATCTCTTGTAAATACTGAGTCACAGGGCCATCTGGCACTGGTCAATTTTCTCCCCTCATATGCTGAGCGTCAGTGGCTCTCACGCACTTTTTTATCATCCACTGCCTCTCAGTAGCAGTGGTGGGGCTGGAGGAATAAGAAGGGGTCTTCTTGATCCTTCTTCTCCATAGCCGGGAAAGTGACAATCCTCCAGGTGAATTGGGGGGGGGGTCTCTCCGATATGTATCTATATACGTCTATTTGTTAATCTTAATCTATAAATATATTATGAATGATATGATTTATCATAATTATCTGTTGCCTTTTGGGAAAGACTGTATTTTTCTTCAGAAAATATTAATAAACATAAAAATAAAAAAATGGACCTTATACATGAGAAATATTTTTTAAGCCGTGACCTACGAATTTTATCAAGTTTAAAAATTTGTGATCCCTTTTACATTTTATTCCAGTTTAATTAAAAAATAATCGGTCTGATTTGTGATAGTGAATTTTCGAGGTCACCATCATAGTACATACAAACGAACGAACATACAGGTGGAAGACAATTGTCCTGTTTCTTTTTTATAGCACACTGTTTCAAGGTAAAGGCTCTCTTACTTCGGGCATGATTGTAAATTTTCACATCGCGGTGCCAATTCCAAACACAAGGGTCCTCAGTACATTAATTAGTTATTTTTAAAAAGTTTTTCTCCCGGTCCAGACAGGTTTTGTGAAGTTTCTGCAACAATTGAATGTGTTAATTTCAAAATGAGCAATCTCCACTTAAACAAAATAAACATAGACAGGGATTGAAAACTTTCTTTATATACGAAACATGCTCTTGAACCTGCCAAAAATGATTTGGTCAGTAGCCTATTTTATTCCGTACGAGTACCTCTCGATTGGGATATTTAATTAATGGCGATTCTTACCGTACTAAATCAGGTTTACAAAAGAACCGCTAAGAGCAATGTTTATTTATTATTGAGGTATTGCCATAGCTATTAGCCATTAAAACTGTATAAATTATCAATGCGTCCTTTTCATGTTCTTTTTGTCAACCAGTCCTTGTTCCAGAAAGTTAAATAGTCTTGCAAGAAAGTTGTTGATGATGGCCCAAACGCAAATACATTCGTCATCATGGTTATTGAAATGTCAACAATTAGAATATGGCGGTTTCCTTGGAAGGATTGAAGCAGCTGAGGGTGTATTTTTGGAATACATCAGAAAAGCCTCAATGATGTGATCAATGATGGATCATCCTACTATTTTTAGATAGGAATTACACCGATGTTACTGTATTTTTAGCAAGAGGAAAAAGAGGTCTACTCCGATCTAAAGAATTATAATCGAGCTGCTTGGCCACTAATGTTTTACCAGCCACTAATGTGCCTAATTGCTTGCTTTAAAGTTACTTCTATAGACAGGCGTACTTTCCTGAAAATATAATAGCATCTTAGTTCATAAATAAAGTTGGAAAAATATGAGTTGTGACGTGCTCAAAGTCATAATGGAATAAATACTCTCACGCCATTCCGTTAAGTTTTTCTCTACCCAGCCCTGGCAATGTTCAATTCTGTTTTAAAGACCGGATTCGCATATATACATAAAAATTTCTTGAAGCTCCACAGCTTTAAGGGCTCAGTGAACTCCGCCAAAAAAAAGTCAGAAGGAGCCTGGAGGAATTGACCTCGGGCATTGAAAACATATTAATTTTTTTTTTTCTTAGAGATTGTCAACAACAAATGTTCCACATTTACAACATTAAAAGCTTGTTACTGTGCGTCGTCGATACGCTGCGACAGTGGATTAAGGAGAGAATGGGAAATAAAGTGTTTTCATATCTTCTTAACAAGAAATTATTTTAAAATCTGCTCTTAATGCGAATCGCAAAAACAAACAACCTAAGTCGCGAGGAGATTCGATACTATGTTCACAGGCATCAAAGAAACCTTTTAAGTTCTAATATATTATAATTACGTATTGAGTTGACAAATTTTATTAAGAAATGCCTTTGAAGGCTAAAACATCGATAGGATTTAAAACAAATCAGTATTAGAATCAGCTTCTTTTCAATTTCATAGTAGTGGCCTGTCGTAGTTTATGTCCAATGAACAAAACTCATTAACGTGTAAATCTAAATTATTTTAATATAAATTATAAAGCAATAGCTTGTTTATGTTTAAACGTGAAATAAATATAAATATTTAAAATTATAATAAAACTTTCTACAACAGCTCTTTGGTTGCGATTATTCAATGATATCGTAGTGGTGTAAGTCAAGTAGAATTTTTCGAGATGTCCAATGTTTGCATGAGAATATTTCTCAACAGAACTAATGTTTGGTTTGTTAAAATAAGTTTTTAATTTTATTTATCCTGCTTATTGAATAGTACAGCTGGTGAAGACTATGAAGGCGTGTAAAATAAATTTTGTATCTCTTATTCTTGAAGGTCATTAATTTTTAAAAATAACGGGGTAGCTTTCGTTCAATTGTAATTTTTTTTATGCTTAATCAAAAAAAAAATGACGTAATACTTTATATTTAGTATACAATTTTTAAAAGCCTGGGTTACTCAGTGATGGATTCGTTTTAACTTTTAAAATATTATAACTGCATCAATCAATTTCACTGAAGACGCCTCAATGGTTGCTTTATATTCTACTTTATATAATATGTTTTATATCTAAAAATAATCCATACTGTTAATTAAATAGTTACTGGACAATGTGAAACGCCTTTTGGACGAATGACAAAATATTATCAAACAAAAAAGTCCTATCTAAATCGGCTTACAGAATGAACTCATATTTTAAATGACTCTGGTTTTATCATCTTTAACCAGATCATGAAATAATACAAGGCTTCTGAGCTTTAGATTAAGATTTGAGAAGAACCTAAAAGTTAACGAAGCAACGTTTTTCACTTTAATTTTTTTTCATCCTAATTAAATCTTACTCAAAGCATATATAGTCTAATCTCGAATATTAAAACATTTTAGACCTAAGATTATAAGACGTTTAGAATTTGGATTGCAGTTTTTCTTCTGACCGATGTACGAAAACATAAGCCAGAAATCACTACTGCTTGTTTGGGTAAAGTTTTCTTAAATGGAAGTAAGTTGGTCTCATGTCAAAGCGGATGCATCTACAAAAGAGTAAGAGGCATCGTTTGACGTCAACGTATTTCCATTACGCAACAAAATTGTCCGCTTAATAACCATCTGCGCAGATTGTTGTGAGCCCACTGTGATTAATGATTGTTGTCTATCATTGAAACCGCTACATTCAGATTTATTGTATTCAAACGTTTTGGCCAGCAGGACGAATGTCGGGAGGTGATTTTGAGTGCCAATACAAGACAAAATTAACGCAGTTGTGTTAATATGCAAATCATATTAAGGCGCTTTTGTTTATATAGTTGCCATGAGCATTAGCAATGTGCATGTGGTGTAAGAAATATTGATAGGCATCATGGCTTATACCCATATGTTGTGTAGATGCAAATAAAAAAAAAACAATAAATAAATTAAAAAAAGGTACCCAGGACATCGTCATGTTGATTAAAATTTATTCATCTAATATCTATTAAATCTATTAATTTAATTACTACGATTAGAACCGCAACTGACAAATATCCCAAAGAAAATAAAGAATCTTAAATACATATAATAGCCAAGAATATGATTCTAAAATGTTGTTTCTTCATTTAACAGGTTCATTAGAAAATAAAAATGAGTGTACATGGCAACTTTTTAATATAATCTAGCGAGGATACTTTGATCAACCTTTAACATTTTTGAGCCATTGGAAATATAATTATTAATTCATTTATAATCATTTAATAGCTAATAAATTGCATGTATTCTTCTTTATTCAACCTGTGAGTGGCACTCTTAAAAGCCTTACAGGCAATTGTAGAATCAACTAGTGAGAGACCCTATGACGACGTGAGTGAGTCATGGGTAAACCAATTATAAGTCACGTTTATCTGAAAACTAGAAACGAAGCTCGGATTAATGATACGGGACTATAATTATTCTATGAAACAAGATCTGTTGATTGAAGGGTGTCGGGTCGTCACGAGGGGGGTGCCTAGTTACCCTAGCCCTGGTGATGAAGTGAGGGTTGATTAATTTTATAACCTGGGCAATCGTTTCATGACGGTCTTACTATCTGACTCCATTTTTGATAGGTATGTGCCCCGACAATGCACTATGGTCAGGAGAAGAGGTACATGGTAGGTAGTGTGTGTGGTCTTGGAATGACCACGAATTCACACTCGGTATCTGAGGGTAGGCGAAATCCGTTCTGAGCTTGCATAAGCTTGCAGGGCCACGACAACCGTTGTCCACTAAGGAGAGGTGTGGCACTCTCCCTAGGAGGTGCTAGATTTAGCAAGACGAAGGCCGAGATTCCCACTAGGAAAGTGTGGGGTCTGACAACGCCGGACTAAAACGTAGCGAGGTGAGGGGAGAGAGATGCAGAGGTTTTCATAATGAAGAAGCCAAGTTTCAGAGTTTAACATCAGAGCAGCCACAAGCCAGCCAGCCAGTTGTCAGGAGAATGATATACAGGCCCAAACCACCGGTTAAATACCCAGCTGGCTTCGTCAGGAGCCAATCAGCTTTGGTTTTATTGTACCTAATGCCAGTTGAGTATGTGGTTTTCTTTGTTCTCTGTCAAAGAGAAATGTCACCGCTACCTGACCCGGGGATCTTTGGGCCTCTCGGCGGTTTGAGTGGTTTAGTACCTGCTAATGGTAACGGGTGCCCCAGCTCATATAGCTAATTGGCTTGCAGCTGCATACTTATTGTTTACCACATTTACAATGATTTATATTTTGGTAATGTTATTTACATTTGTTTAAATTAATTTACAATATATATACTATAGAGTATAGGGTGATTTATCTTGTGTAGTTAGCGGTCGTTACAAAGGGAGGAAGTAGAAATTTATGAACTATAAACTCAAGCAGATGTAATGAGTTTACATGCATTTGACTCCATTAACTGAAGGTACTACGGAAGAAACAAGAATTCTTTTATTTGAGACTAACGAGCCTTCATGGAGGAAATGTTTACCTTCATTTTTTGTATCTATTTTGAGCAGTTCATAATATTCTACTGCATAAACCGTACATACTGCTAACCTTCACGGAGCAAATATTTACATTTCGCGTTTCTTCCTTAGACTATTCGACTATTAATATTTTAAAGAATCACTTCAACCAGTAGTACCTATACCTCTTCTAAATATACCCATAGACTAAAATTATTTTATTTTCTAACCTTTACACTCAAATCCAGTCTTTCGTTCTTCCTTTTATTGGACTATTACTTCCTTCAGGCTCTGAGAATTTTCCAAAACTTCAGTTTTGCACTATCTTGTAAGAATCCAAGAATGAATTGGGAGTTGTGTGATACTCCAGCCAGAATGTTTAATTGACAGTAATACGTCAATACTATGTTTACTCATGGTTAAAAAAAATAAGTGAGTAAAAGATTTTTTTTTGGTTGATCGAGATAGGCTTATGCAAGAGAGTCTTAGGTTTTCATCAAAGACACTTAATAGACTATAAATTTTCTAGAGTTTCTTTTCTTTTGGTAGTTTCTAATTTTTAGTTAATTCTTGCTAGGTTAGTTTTATTAGTCTTAATATTAATTCATACCATAATGGGCTGGCCACTTTTCTATGTATTTTGAGTTAATATATATGTAAAGAAAGTATACTCTCTTTAATTTGAATTTGCCACGCTGCTTGTACTGGCCTCCACTAGATGGATCTATCAGCAATATTCTAAAAAGTGAAAGGATATATAAGATTATATTAAGTAACTAAAGTTGTAAATAGAGTGTCAATAGAGAAGTGATAGTTATAAACTGTAATTGTCGTTTCTTTGTTTAAAGGTAAGATTGTGTAAATAATATAATAATTGTTATAATATAAAATATAGTGAATAAAATTGCTTGCTTTGTTTACAGAGAAACCTGTTTCAGTTTATTCATCTCACCATAAATAATTGTCTTACATATAATATATGTAATATATTATATTTTGTTTTGTGTGACAGAGTTTGTATGTATTCAATTAATGAACCACCCTATTTATAGTTCACAATTCTTTAACCTTTCCTTAAATATTCAGTTTAATTTTAATTTTGATTCCATTTCCTTTTAGCCCGAAATGGCCCGGATTCACCTATAATACTCTGCATAAACATTTTGGTTTGTTGCCCTGCTTCGTGGACCTGATGCAGACTTACATAGTACTTAGAAACGTTGTCTTTTAGTTAGTTTGACCAAAAATAAACTCTCTTTCATCAATATAAGGCAATTCTTCCACCTATTTATATATTCACTTGCCATTATCACTAAGTTAGCCGTGAATACATATATAATGGGAAGTCCTAATGTTATTTAGTGTTTGAGTTGTCTATGATGACGAGTGGTGGTTCATTCACCGATTTGAAAATTTTTACAACTTTTATTAGTACTAAATAGATTTTTTCAAATGTCAAAGTAAACGGAAGTTAAGATTTTTTTCTGAAAAATAAAACACTAAGCACAAGTTAAGAATAAATTAAGATATTGTCTAAACCGGAACACTTGTTTTTAATCAAATATTGTCCAAGAGTGGTGTCAAAAGTGAAAGTAAACGAAAGTCTCATATTTAAATATCCAGATTGACAATTTGTTTTTGTTAAATTTTTAGGGCTCAACCTAGTTTTTACTAGAGACAAAACAATATGAGACAATGACTTTGTAACTGCAAGCCAAGAAATACAATAGATTAGTTTATTCCAGTAAAAGAAAGAAGTCAAAAGTAAAGACACAACTTGGCTGAAGAGGACTGTGACTGCACACATCTAAAAAACACACCTGGAAGCGACTCCGACGCTTTGACTCCCAGGCTGACTACAAAGGCGTATTTGATCTGTGAAGTTGGAATTGCCGTTAAATGGGTCAAACTCAGTTGAAAACCTAAGTCTTCTTTACAGTGAGCCACGAAGAAAGGAGTGTTTGTTCGATTACTTCCACCGGAAAGGGTCTTCTTTTTCATCTCGGCTCTGGTAATACCTTCCTTCGCTTGTTTCTTCGTTTTGTTGATTCTTCGCTTTTTCCCCCTCCTTGCGTCTCCTTCACATCTCATTATCCAGAGGTGAATGTCAGATCTTGCTTCTGCAGGAGGTCCTCAAATGATACAGTATGCCGTGATGATATTTCTCCCTGTCAGAAAGGTACTCATATTCTCAAGTATCTTATTACGAAGCTTTCAATTCACTAATAAATTCATTTTACCTCCACATTCTATAGCGATTTACTCATTTTATCCTCAGGTTAGGAGCAAATTAAGGATGGTGATATATAAAGAAATTCAAACGTGTTCCAAAATTAAGAACGTGATCAGTATTTTAGCTGTTTACAATAACATTCCGTGACCGGTTATATATTTATGTTTTTTGGTCGAAAATAACAAGAAATTAATTGACAGTACCAATTTCTCCACACATTCAGAAAACCATAGAGCAGGGAGGGGGGGGGGGTCTATAAGGAAAATATATTAATTGGATATTGTAGAATAGATGTTAAGGGTTGAGTTTAATGGAAATGAATTAGTTGTCTTCCCACAACTCTTTATTTTTCTTGAGTTAAAATCATTATAGAGGTATATCTTAATAAACGTTACATCATATCTAATATTCAGTCATGATTTAAAATTAATAATACATACAATCGAATTACATGAAATTGCCAAATCACTTTATTGAAATATGATTGTGAGCGTGCCTAATATACGAGGTTACTGAATGGGGCTGTCGATCTTTTATCACCGGAGAGTTTATTATATTGTCCACTCTGTTTTAATTCTTGGGATTGATCTATACGACTACCGTTTCTAATTTTTTGTCCAGATAAAGGCAGTTACGGTTATGTAAAGGGCAACATTTCACTTTGCAACTTTGATGTCATTCATTAGCGAGAAATGTGCTTTTTGCATATGGTTTCAGTTTTCTGCTAGTTAACTGTCCAAAGTACTTGCACTGTCTAGTAAAGAATTATGATAAGACATCTATAATATATTTATAGTGTTTTACCGTTTTTTCTAAAACCAAAAATCTGCTCGTTGACTTAAATTTCTACGCGGATGGTCCAACATTTACTTGTAAATACTCACTCACCCTTGAAGATTCTTAGAAGGAAAACTAGATACAATAACAAAGTCACGTTTGAGTTGCGTTCCAAGACCAAACTCTATTGGGAAAAAAGAAAATCTGACATACAAAAGATCATGTTGAAGTAAAGGACCGAGCAGGAATATATAAACTAGAATGTGAAAAGCGAAGAGGGAAATATGTTGTATCAGAAAGCGACCGACTTGAGAACACTATATTCACCATCATATTTCAAAAAGGTAATTTAACCTTATTAATGATTTAGCCATTGTATGTAATACGGATTTTAAAAAGTAGCTGGATATTATGTAGTATAATACTTTTAATTTATGTCTTTATACCTCGATATTAAGATTTCAATTCAAGTTTTGCCAAAATTTCCCGACAATACCCAAACCCGCTGATACAAGGACTGTATACACCTTACTTGCCTGGCATTCAACGACCACTCGACGACGGGGACATAAGAATAGAGATCTTCTAAATATATGCATGTCCTCTGCCTTCAAGTCAGTCTTGCTATTTTAACTGGTTGTGACGCTAGTCACAGTTGTGAACTAATAAATAATGATAAACAAACAAAGTCGACTGATATATGATGTAAATATTACTTATTTTTTCACATTTGTTCCAGCTCCTAAGGATACCAGTTAACAGTTCAAAGTACTTGTACTGTCTAGTAAAGAATCATGAGAAGACATCCACCATATATTAATAGTGTTTTACCGTTTTTTCAGCCCGTTGACTTAAATTTTTACGCGGATGATCCAACATTTAACTACCAACTTCTTTAACTCCCAACTTGTAAATACTCACTCATCTTTGGAGTTTCCCGTTTTATAAAATGTTCATTTACTTGCCAAGCCCTCCGTACATATTATCAACTACAGATCAGATACGGCTCCCTGAATAAATTGAATTGACAACTCTAGCAATTATCTGGAACGGAGAGGGACTCAATTGCCAAGTTGACAGATAAATGGATAAGGTATAGGCCTAATAGTACTCATCTGCGCACAGTTTCTTCCAGAGATCTTATCTCAGACAGATGTTCATTTCTAACTATCTTCAGAAGGTAGTTATGAAGTAAGAATGGAGGTGTTTTACTTTCAGGTGGGTGAGAGTAATAGTATTTCGTCTGTCTGTAAGGTTGCGATCATAAATATGATTCAAACGTTTAGAAATCGTTAAAGTATATTAACAAGGTTTTCTCAAATTTTGTGACCACATTATTGATGGAACGAAAAATAAAATTCAAAGATATTCCAAAAAATAGATTTTTTTTCTTAAACATTTCGAAATATCTTTCATAAATTACAATAATGTATTTATCTTCTAAGGCATAAAAAAAATGGAATACACTCTCATCCAAGTTATCGACTTGAACCCCTGCTTTTAGCTCCATGACTCAGGCAAATAAACACTCATTTAGCAGTCGTCCTAACTTCTTAAACGAGCACACCGCAGAAACTTTGCTGAAAGCATCCAGGTACAAAAGTATAACAACCCAACCAAGTTGTACTTAAAACCATTAAGATGTTTATGTTTCGCCGAGATGAATTTTGTATATGAGTTCTGCCGTGGTTCGCAAACAAACGGATAACAAGGCTTCCTAATGAGGATCTAAATGAAGCTGCAATCGTCAGAACAGTATTTAATAACTCACAGGGTGATTAAGGATGGAAAACTCACTCTCTCTCTCTCAGCCCGTATTCATAATGCGAAACAAAACCTCGGATTTCGCCAGTTGAAAAAAGCATTGTGTGTTTTTGAATCCTCATTTTTGGATTTCCTGCGCTAACTTTGGACAGTAGGAGGTTAATCCTGCTTGTACGAAGCGAGAGAAAACTAAAATGACCACAATGAGACATGTATACACGCCAGGATTGTTTTGGCAGGGACATTTTCTTCCCGCGGCCAAGAATACGTGCTGTGTTTGGCAATGTTCTGCCGCAAAGGTGGTCTACTGATTTATATGTTGTCAGGTGAGCGCGTGAGTGGCGCCTGCAGTCTTGTCATGTTCTGACGCATCTTGAAGCAAAACTAATTCTTTACTGAACATGTATAGGGGGTTCATAGCTGTGCCTGAAGAGTGCAAAAAGGAGATTCTCTAGTTTTATTAAGGATAAGAGCGTAAGAAGTTAGATATTAGTTACAATTAATCCTGCATAACAATTGTGACCTTTTTTAACATTATCATTCTATTTTGCTATTTTTATTTATCTTATACATATTATTAATTATATACTTTCTACTAAATTTCAAATGACTAAAACAGATAGTGATAATGTCTACTAAATTACTGTTATCCTCGTTATTTATTTATTTTGTCATATAATGTGCAAGTTGTAATGGTAAAATTAATCACCGAACATAACAATGGGATGTAAGAGAGAAAAAAATGTACGATGGTGCTCATATGTACGTACTATAATGGTCAAAAGTTTCCAGTCATTGTGATTTTTTTATTGATTTTTTGTGACCTCATAAATAGATTTCCACCTTATCACTCAATAAATTTTTTGAGCAGTTTTGCGAGGCCTTCCACGCCTTTGTCGGTCAATCAAACCACCGCCTGAATTATATTCCTTTAATATATCACTTACAGTCGGTATAAGTTATTCACACCATAAATACTTTTGTTAATTTAAAAATAAATTTGATCAATCTATTATTTCATTACAACTAATTATGTTATAATTTAACCCTGTAATAAAAAAGTTAAATCCTAGTTTCTGAGTAATACTTCTTAATAAGAAATATATGACTTGTCCGGAAACTTTATATGTAAATATACATTATAAGGTATAGGAAGATCGTCTTTAGTATATTCTATGATAGTGGTCATATAAATGATTAAGTTATTCTGGAATTTCAAGCTACATTCCTTAACTATCTCTATTAAAGATTTGGATTTTCTGATTAATAACTGATATGCCGGGATTTTTATAGACAACTAAAAGCATTAAACGAAAAAAAATCTGTTTCAAAAAAGGCTAATAGTAAAAAGCTATTCATTTTTTAACCGTTTTCAAGCGTGTAAACCTAAATATTTTGGATTACAAATTTAATCTCCGTATCGTCACATTTTATAAGATGTTTTTTTTTAGTTAGTTCGATATAATTTACAGTTATATGTTGTAGGACAGTCTCCCATGAGGTGGATATTAAGAAGGCTATTGTGTGATTCAACACTTTTATATTTGATAATTATATCGAAATGTTTGTGATTTCATAAATTAATTTTAAAAAATGAGAGGACGTTGGTTTTGTTGTCTAGTGTATTGGATTGTTACTGTCTTAAATTAAATTACCAAACTCAACATGTTCAAGTAAATTTTCAGCTTACATTTGCCATTAATCAATTTTATATTTAAATATTCGATAACTATTCATTACATTGAGCATGATTATGATTAATTAAGCTTCTCAGCTGAAAGTTTAAATTTGTTGGGTTTCGCTTCGATTGTCATTTTTAGTTTAAGGAGGACTACAATAATTTTGTTAGTTGATAAGCAGTAAGGAATTACTATAATAAGATCAAGAGTGTTGAATGTCTGGTGGAACATACTTTTTTTACGTTTTTACAAAGGCCAACAATAATCAAATGTTTTATGTTTGCTCTAACTGTATTGTCTTACTGATGATAAACGAAATAAACCATTAACTATGTTGTTGTTTGTTTAAGGTACATTTTAGCAAACAAAATAGAGTAAGAAGAATAGAAACTATTGGGCACAAAGAAGACAGATGGGAGTGTCTAGTCTTGACATAAAATAGATAAAAGCATCGCCCTAACGCCAGTTACTGCCAATACTAAGTCACCAGGATAAGTTAAGCATAAAGCTCGAGAACTTTTTAATGTCTTTATAAGTTCTGGCCTCGCTGGAGGGTGAAGCACTCTCCCATTCAATTTATTTTCAACGCCTCCCTTCTGAGAATTCCTGCCACAATAGCACCTTACGCACCACTTCACTTTAGATTACTTCGCCAGTATGTCGAGGAGGTAAGGTCTGCGGTATATAACACTTGGTGGAGGAATTCACTTTTTATGTCATTGGACTTGGTAATTTGAAATTATATTCAAGAATATCGTGATTGCCACCCCCGAATGGACTCTATTTTAATTCAGGTAATTGTATGTTTGTATGATCTCGCAGCAGTAAATACATATAACAACTCACAATAATTACCTTAGTTTACAGTAAAGACTTAGTTCAAGAGGGGTGATCAAGCAAGACCGGTATGGTCACACGGGAGAGGTTGAGGAAGAACTCCAGTGCTCTACAGAGTTAAAATAGGTATCCTTTATTTTACCTGAAGTACAAGGTGAGAGTAAAAGCTATTTGTTTGTTGGTTAGAAGGTATTTGGAAGGCTGTAGGGTTTGATACCTGGAGTAGAGTTAAGGCCATCTACCCCCGCTAGGGTCTCAGGTAGATACTGAGCAAATGCTCGGGTTGGCATTGCCACCCGCGGTTAACTCAAGTGGTATAAGAGTTGCCGGTGGGAGATCACTATCCAATTTTTACTTCTTTGCTTTATTGATAGCCGATCATTTTTGGGAGTGGTCAGTCCGATCAATCTACGAAATTCCGCGTATGTTACGTTCAAGTACTTTGAATTTTTAATGAATTTTACAAATGCCATGAAATATGTTGATTAGTGTATGTACAAAAACAACTTGAAAAAAAGCTAAAATTCTTTTGATAAATTTTAAGATTTCTCAAGCTCCAACTCAAGCAGTTACTTATATTCGAAAACATGATAAAATTACAATAAGCCTTATTGGGCACTAAGAAATTGTGATAAATGTTCTCATTCATACCATATTTACAATTTTCATTCACTCGCTCATTCATGCAGTATTTACAAACAGACCTTCCAAAACCACATGGTTGTTACCTCCCTCGCATGGGTAAGTCCCTCCATGCTCCTCCGTCAGCCACGTCACTGGATACGAGCCAGGGGAGGCTGAACAAGAGCCCGTGAGCCACAGATGTTCAGGACATGATTGGATAAACTGTACTGTTGAATAGTACTGTAACTATTGTACTGTGTAAAACAATAAGTCTATCAAAAGTCTGGGATTTATTTAATCTTGGAGGTATAGCAGGGCTATCCTCTTCACAGAAGACTGCTCCTTTAACACTAGATAATTTTTCCTGGAAGTTGGAATATTTAACTGTAATGAATTATTCATTGAAGGTCACAGTATTACACCTTAAACAACTTCTGAGCTGACTTGAGACTTAGAAATAGGTAAACGTGACTGAAATTTCATAAATATTTCCGTTATTGTACCTTAACCGAAATATGTACAAGTAACTTTTATTTTTATAGATCTACTGGACTATTTTAAAATCCGTTTGAAAGTTATCTGTAAATATTGATCCATGGGTCCGCCAAACTAATCAGTCCCAATATGAATGCGTTCATGGGCTTCAGTCAAATTTTTACCGAAATCGAATTTTGATATAATTTTTATACGGAATACACCTATTAATGTTGAATAAATAATGGTAATCAGCCCACACTCTCCTGCAGGGTAATATCTCGATGGGGATTGGAATGTTTTATGTAAGAAGAACAAAAAAAAACTGAAAAATACACACAAAAAATCATAACTAAGTTTTCCAGGAGACTTTGGTGCCCATTGTAGGGGCAAGGATTATGAAGCCGGCGAGGAGTGACGCTTTCAGAGAGAATTATCATAGAATTAGCATACCAACTTTCCGGTTTTAATTATGTTCTTTTTTTAACCCTTGGTGTAAAATAAAGCATTGTCGCTTAGAGGTGAGCTTTTGTTCGGCTTCTTCAACCCGTTGATGGAAGAAGGGTAAGTCCACGCATTTTGAAAAATGATCAAAATCTGACAACGACAGGCTCAATTGGGCCAATGCCTATTATAATGTGTATTTTTGCAACATTTAGACTTAATTATAGGACCCTGACGTTATCAAAATTTCGTAAAAGTTCTGCCTAGTGGACTGATGCCCTTCTTCCATTAAACCATTCATTTGTACCATTGAAGAGAGGCAGTACCTACTGAGCACTTGGAGGATGAGCTGCTCCAGAGACGCCCTGTCGACGAGGTCCTTCACGATCCCCTTCAGTTGACCCAGCATCCTTCCACTGGGAGGTCTATCACAGTACTGACTCTTACCGCTGGCTATAATTACCGTTTGGCCTGCCTTCAGTGTTTACGGTGCTGTGGTGGGAGTGTTTTGGCTACTTGGCTCATTCAACAAACACACCGACGCGTTGGGTCAATAATCCATTGCAGTGATAGATTTTCTCTGAAAATTTTTCATTTGGTATAAAACCCTAGACTGCTTAACCTTCCGTTAGTCGCATGCAAACCCAATTTTTCTGTTCTGTTCTGGGGTTCCAAACTTATTTGTTGAGTAAACTGATGTTGAATGAAATCATAAATAATTAAATATTTCCTTTGAGGTTATAATTCTGAACTAAAAAAATTTGTAAAAGAGCTTAGATTGCAACATATTACACGTAAAAGGGAAAAAAGACACTACCTGTCGCATGAACCTCAAAAGTGATAATTATGTTTTTCGGAAAACAGTAATGAACTATACAAATCAGTAACATGGGCAATAGTGAAAATATGACTGAAAAGTAATGAAACAAGTTCCCGAAAAAATATTGGCTAGAGTTATAAAAACAAATTTACTTACGCGAATGAGAGCATGTTACCCACAAGTGAAGTGACGCCCTCATAGCGTTTTTCTTCGTGCGACAATAACCAAAGGCACACCCTTCGGAGCACAAAAAATGGAAGTTAAGAAGCTACCTGCAGGGAGGTCCAAATCCCTTGCTCCTCGAGCGGAGGAGAAAAAAAAAAAATTTATACATCTCTCAAAAACTTGCAACTAACGGAACTAAGAAATCGATCAAACTTGTTTAAACGTACATCTGAATGACAACAGAAACCCGAGTATCAACACACTAACTTAGCTTTAAAAGCTGCTACTAACTAGATACAACATAATGATCGGAATTCACAACGATTTCGAAAATTCTGTATACAATAAACTTGATGATATTTGATTATATGTATTTAGATTATAGATGATATACTTAAGAATATTGATGATGCATCTTCAAGTGCTGAACATTCAACTGACCTTAAATAATGAAGATTTTAATAATTTTTATTGTCTTGAGCCTGAGGCACAATGGAAACTCATAAATTCTCCGAAGAACTTGGAATCGACTACAAAAATCTATACCTTCAGACTATTATTATAATTATCGATACTGTTGGAATCATTGACCATATCCAAGGCGTATAATGTGCAAGATAAGCACTATTTGATTTTTTTTTCTTCAATGTTTTTTCTTTTAATAGATTTTTTTGGCTGTGTTTCGGCGACCCAATTAGGAATGGGTGGGTTCTTTTAATTTAAGGAAAAAAAAGACTTTCTCGCCTATAATGATTAAGAAATTCCTCATGCTTGGAAGCTCTTTAAACGGTGTTAACACAGCAACGTACAATACGTCTGAGGCCGTAAATATCACTAAGGCGCTAATAGGAGAGTTTCTAAAGCCGTCTTGGCAGACAGCTAAAATACTCTTGCACTTATATCTCGTCCCTGTCTTATTTTTAAAGACGGTGTCTTATTTTACCTGAGAGCTTTTTCTTAGCATTGTTACAGCGGGGGGTGAATCGTTAAGCGTTGTTCTATGTTCAATTATTATTATTACTTAGTCTAAAGAGGTTTCTGAAAGTTTTTGAATATTGAGTAACAGTCTATATAATCAAAAGAGTGAAATTTATTCACCCACCTTCTACTTATCCCTACCATCTGAATATATCTTGCATTTCCTTCTGTATTCTTAGCAGGCCTGAAGAATTAAAGAATAGTTGGCGATGAGTGTTTTTAGAATTATGCGTACATCTAAATAAATACAACAGTGGGCTTGAAAAAAAATACGTATTTATTGATTGAGCACAAAATTATTATTAATAGCAAAGGGTATGATTGAATGAGGGGCGTAGCCATTAATTTTTATACTGTTGGGATTAGTCATTAATACTGTGGATACATACATAATGATGATACGTAATGATACTTGTATTCCAACTAGGTCTATACATAGGGAATATATTTGTTTTGTATACCAGGGATTTCAGAGTGAGTCGACCTATTCCATTAATCTCCCTCTCTTGGTCACCCCTTGGGGATGACATTGATAATGTATATTATTTCTACGCCAATCTAAAGTTTTTTATCTACATAAACCCCAATTTATATGTAAACTACAGTAGGGATGATCTCTACATGAATACAAATAACACACATTTCTGTGTTGTGAAGTGATATATTTTAAATGTTTATAATTAAATTTTTAATGTAAAACTAAAGGTCTAATTGAAAATTAATTACTAAAATCACATTGCATATGGACAATTGTCTCGATTCGAAGTGTAATTCCAATTCCACTCCCTCTTGGTTACTAAATACGTTTAATTAACTTGAAAATGATGTCAGATGACAGGGAACTGTCGCACCCGAGCACACATCAGTGGTGTCCTGTTTGCCTTCCGCAAATTACTCCTGATTAATTTTCACTCATTCGGTGTCCATTTTCTACCTCGAAGGGGATGTTTATAGAAATTCATTTGGTATTGGCCCAGAATTATTTATTTATTCATGCGAAAACGAACCAATAACAGAAATATACACAGATATAGAATAATTCTGGATACAGCGTATTATTTAATATATTACCTGGTATATTTTCCTTTTAGAACTGTTTACTGTTTTTTTCTTGCCAGTTTGTGATATAGACAGACATCCTACCGCTTAGGGGTAATTATTCGTTTATCTCTCTCTAAGATTTTAAAGAACATTTGGTCATCCAAACGTTCTTACCGCAGAAATGAAAAAAAAACAAGCAACAAAAGAAACGATTGCTTTGATCCACTAACTCTATATCAGAGAACATTTTGTAGCAAGTAAATGTGAAATGAGTTAATAATACGCAGTACAGTATAATATGCAGTTAACAAAGTATGTGTAAGGGCTCTCATACGGTGTAGTGATTAGCATAATCTATTCATGGTACCAAGGATTCAAATCCCTAGCTGGAAAGTTTATTTATTTCATTTTTATAAATAAGGTTCTGGATTCTGCTGATGTGAGAAGGCATCTTTCAGAGCTAAAAGTGAGTAATTAAGGGACTAAACAAAAAAAACAACAACACAATAACAGCCAGGGGGTGGACAGTCTAAAACATTTGTTTATAAAAGCGATTGTTTGGTAGTGGTAAAGGGCGTAGTCGTCTTATTGATCTTTGAATGTTTGGCCCAACACAATACCCATTATTTCCATTGACGATTGCCCTTTGATTAGAAATTACCCGAGGCACTGCTATATTGATTCCAATTTCGAAAATCCCATTTCTACCTCGGCTTTAAGGTTATTTATAAATGACTCCCAGTTTATATTTTTTTGGATTGGAATCAGTATTTATTTCCTCGGGCACCATTTTGGTTTTGTAATCCTACATTTAATACTGATCATTGGGGTTACTATAAGGAGGAAACAAATACAAACTGACCTTAGAAGAGCACAGTTTCCTAAGCAAAAACTCCAAGTCAATAGAAGTTTTGGAGATTTTTTTAATACAAAATGATATTGACTTCACGTGAATGTCCAAAAGAGTTAGAAATATATACTATTTAGGACTGACTCTTTTATTGCTGCTAAGAGTATCCCTTATCAGAAGCTGACAAAAGCGTATAGTTTAACGAAATCTTCCAGCAACTTGAACTTGCTATCATACTAAAGCCGCGCTAAATAACTTGACTAAAAGAAAACTGTGCTTCATCTGAAGATTAATGAACAATAAATACTCTTAAATGAGCGTTTATCAATGTTGTTTTGACAAGAGGAAACATGTCTGTGGGCCTGTGACAAGATGAGCTCAGACTCACAGAGGCCATTGTGAGGTCTGTGTTAGCGTAGCATAGTCCCACCTCAGAGACTAAGAGCCTTTGTTCAAACAGCGTTTGTCCCGGATGATCCCCAAGTGTGCGCTCATCCGTCGATGCTTATACTGCCCATGGTATTTGCTGCCAACTGTCCTAGACCGAATTGGCGAAGACAGCCTGTGCAGGCAGACGGGGTGTTTATCTCCCTTGGCATATTCCTCAGAGTAGAATAATATGAAGGATTGTTACAAGAATAATATAACGATAACCACGCTTTCCATCCCAGGGTAGACATGTACCTTTTCGGTGATATCAAAAATTATTTGATCTCAATTCTCTTTGAATCATTGAATCAACGGTGTTTCGATACATCAATCATGAACTAAAATGTGTTTACAAATAAATAATAGAATGATAAAATAATGAGTTTAAAATGTAAAGGAACATTGAAGAGAAGTGGTCACAACTGACAAAACGTCCACAAAACGAAATGTTCCGCAATATTGTCTAAAATTTGGCTCAACTTTTCCATTTAAAACGGAAGTCAAAAGTTTTGCAATGTTTTTTTTCCAACGTATGTCAGTAGACATGAATTTTCTCTAGATTGTCTGAAGACATAATCCAGATTCGAAAATCGCTCGACTTAGGTGTACATGGCCTTAGAAGAAGCCGCACAAACGCCCGACGGCCTGCGCAAGAATGTAGCTTGCAGCTTTCCGGACAGCAGTGCTGTGTTACCCTCCCAGAAAGGATATAATGACTAAAAATTGTCTGTTAACGAATATACTTCGTTTTATGTCACTGAAAATCAACAAATTAAATAATCTAAAGGCTAGAATGTTGCTCCAAAACAATCAATCGTTGACTCTTAAAAGCTGAAGCTTAAACTGGTTTCGGCGCGCTCTTGGTCCGCCTCCACTAGCTCTTTTCCAGCGACGCGGCTGACGGAGGAGTATGTACTATGTGGACTTCTGAGGTATCTGGGCTGTTTGTAAATACTGTATGAATAAGCGAGTGAATGAAAATTGTAAATATGGTATGAATGAGATTATTTATCACAATTACTTATGCCCAATAAGGTAGATGTAACCTTATCATGATAAAGTTGTTTTTATCAAGGGTGTCCCAGAATTAACGCATGATTTGATTTAAATAGAAAACACAATTTTTTTATTGAATTATAAAGTAAATAGGATAGTGTTATTTATGGAATAACACATCGGGAAAATGGCCTCCACGACTTTGCTGCCACATACGCACTCTTTTGTCGATATTTTCCATGACCATTTGGCATAAATGAGGTTGAATTTCGTCGGTGCAGCGTTTAATTTCCTCTTTTAAGGCACGGGTGGATGTAGGCTTGTTGACATACACCTTTGACTTCAAATAACCCCATAAAAATAAATCTAAAGGCGTTAACTCACACGATCTAGGGGGCCAATTCAGATCACCGAAACGAGAGAGTACACGACCTCATGCAGTATTTGAATTTTTTCGTGGGCTGTATGGAATGTGGCACCATCTTGTTAAAACCACATATTGGCCACATCAATATCATCTTGTCTACGACGCCAACGTTACGTGCGTGACGACCAGTGTGTTTAGTGTTTTCAACTGATCCAGTCTCCCTAAATATTTCAATTAATCTCTTCATAGTTGATGAAATCAAAACACTATTCCTACCATATTTTGTATGAAATATGGCGGCCACCAAACTTTCATTATTTTTGAGATAATGTTCAACAATAAAGACACGTTGTTCTATCGTGTAACGCTCCATTTTACTAACCCTAAACTGTCAAATTGTTTTTTTTAGGGTTGCCAGCACTTTACTGCACAAATGGCGGCAAATATTTTGATGCATACTCTCCGTTAAAAAATCTTTAGTGACTAAATGCAGAGTGAAGAACTAACTGATGGTTGTCACAAAAGTTGGTAGGCATTACCTAGCACTAGCAGTAACCAGCGTTAACTCTTACCCAGGTTTTTTTTTAATGGATACCCTACTCATTTATTAATCCAGATTCTCGGCTATCTTTAGAAGGCCCCTCTATAAGAGTGAATTCAGAGACATTGAGACAATAATGACAGCTGATATGAACTCATTTTTTAAGTATGCGGTATCCGCGATTGGATAAATTTAATTCTGAAAATAGCCCGGGGCCATAGGAACGTTATGGCCTATAAATTCTCCACCGTGGTTGATGCAGTTATTCGATCCAGGATTCCATATCGGACATACGACTATTAATCGTGTTATGTACGTGGTGCATGTCAGCTTTTACGATCGTTTTACGATTAGTACGGGGATCTGTAAATCGTTTATGATGTCTGTGGACAAGCTGACCGTAATCTATAAGATTAAATGAAACGATGGCATATTTCAATATTTACTGCAAGGCCTGAAGGTAATGACTATACTTTTAAGCAGATGCTGAGCAATCGTTACACGTCTGTCTATGGTGTAGAAATTGTTCTTTTTATTATTTTATTTATTTATTATGTGTATTCCACAACAACCCGAAAGGTTAAGAGGTGGTTAAAATGAAAGAAAAAGAAGTATGAAAACAAAACAGAAATTAAGCGTAAAGAGTCGGCCTCGTCTAGCAACTTTAATGCTTTTTAAATCAAAGCTCATGAGATATTTCTAATTTAGTAAATTAAAAGAGTTAAGTTTATAGTTTACAGAGTATTCGATAGAAATTGCATATTTATAGTTGTTAAAGCCAATTACAATATTTTATTTATTTGTAAAATGCGATTTCCAGTGACTAACATGCTTTAAAAAATAAAATTAAGGTTTTTAATAAAAAACATTTAAGAATTTCACAGGGAGTCCTAAGTATCTTCTGTGAGTGTCTATTCTCTATATTTTTTTTAAACAATTTATTTTTCTAGATAAAAATCAAAATCCGATGACTTAAAATAGAAGTGGTAAATGATTAGATTCATAACGAATGCTTATTTATTGGTAAATATTTTGCTGGTAGAATATAAACATATCTCAATAGCTCAGTAATAATTTCAATGTAAGATAAATTTCATTATGTGTTTTTTATTATTTCCCCAATCAACTTTCAGAACTGCTGAAACCATAACTTATACTGTGAATTCAAAAAAGTTGTGAACCGAATGAAAATAATTTGGATATTGGGTATAATAATTTTTACTGTTTGGTTTAGACGAAGGTACTGTTGAATGAATGGGCGAAAAATGCTCTTGAAACTTTTCATCATATTTTCATTGTCATCTTCAGGCGTGTTCCCGAATATAGAACATTCACAAGCTTTGTACTCAGCAGGGTACCCTCGGGTCGAGTGAGCAGTGCGGAATAACTCACGACCTGCCAGGGTTCGTTGGACGTAAAAGCACAGTCAGGAATTTTCCTGACATTGCGCTTTTTTGAAATTCAAGCACAAACACAGGGGAATGTAAATGACTCGTGCTGTAAACTGCCTGCTGGGGATGATGTATTTAACAACGTCACGAGAAGAAAGCATGTATCATTTTACGATGAACAAGTGGATTAAAAAAAAAAGAATTGGTTAATAAAAGTCATAAAGAAGTTTATGTCACCCAAGGGATCCTAAAATCATGTACAATTTGGCGAACGCGATTCCTATTCATAATTATAAATAGTTTTATAACAAGGATAGTAACTATGCAGTTTAGGGATGATTTATTTGTTATTGAAATTATTTTTGATTAATAGGCGCGTCAAGCAAAACTCCCTAAATTTATAAAGAAATTAGCCCATGTATTGGCACTATGTTAACAATTGAAGATTTATCATTTGTTTTATTTATTAGTTTTAATAATGCTTATGGGTGACTTAAATGGGTGAGATCATAAACGATTTATTAGTGCAGGACTTACCAAGACAATGGAGAACATAGGAAAACAACTATCAAGAAGGTATGTCCATTGGACAAGGATGTCAGCAGAAAGTTAATCTCAGGAAAAGAAGGATTAAAGGATCTAAAGAAGACATGAACAAAATTGGAAATCAATTGATGGATATTATATCGATCTATGTTAACGCTTTGTTGGAAAGTCATAATAAAATTTCATATATTATATTTATTTTATGTTTTAACAGTATTATATGATGGCTTCTAATTAATAAATTATAAAATAAAAATTCTAATTTCAATATTTACTGAGGTTTTTGTTGGTTCTATAATTTTAATAGGTTTTAGCAATAATAAATATCTTATACTTTATCAAATGAGATGCATTGTTAACAACATTGTTTATATATAATGTAAATTTCATAAAAAATTGGGGCCACATAATATACTAGCAGGCAGACATCATATTGATTTAAATTGACAAAAAAAGTTATGTTGACTACCAATTAAAAATCTGCGTTTATATGAATAAAGATATTTACTTTTTTTGTGTTAGGCCGTTAACAATTGTAAATGCCTAAACAAGCTTTGAATATATATGCAAGGCGGAAAATGACATAACCCAACGCCTGTTGATGCTAAAACAATACCCGGGTGCTCGGATAATGAAAACACTTATACACGCTAACTGGAATATAAGCTAATGGATTAAAAAAAAAATATGCCAATGTTGATTGATTTGAGTTCTGCGCTCATATTTCCTGAAGTGATATTAATTAACGACTAATATCCCCAAAAATATTAAAGAAACATACCTCCGTCATTTACGATTCAGAGAGTACCTTAATGCATTTTTAAATATATATTTTTTTTAAAATCAGAAACCATAATCTTTTCACCAATGTGTGTTATTAAATAGAAAGAGATGAGTTTGTTTAAACAAAAAAAAAAACTCATTCAAAGGTAGCGGAGTGGTCCTATATCCCAATCGATTTTTTAAATTAAGTTAAATTACAAACAATAAATGAATAATCTGCTGAATGCTTTTTTGAAATGGAGTTAATCATTCTGTCACATAATAATTCCAACAAATAACTTTAACAAAAATTTGGTTTTTTACTCTTTATAATTACAAGTAAGTGAACTGGTTCAAACTTTTGTTAGGCAGTAATCCTTCTGGAAATTCATTAATGAATGGACATCCAGGTGAATAAATAAATAAACAAAAATAGAGACCCTTTTAATTTTCTGGCTAATCAGCTGATAAATTAATCTCACGGGCTGGCTATTTGTTATGTAGTTCTAGCGGTCGCACTTAATATTCTTTTGTAGTTATACCCCTCATTGTTTTTAAGAGCATAAAATAAATTAATCAGAAAATAAGCATTATAACTATGCTATAAAATATAAACTAGACCACTCACCGTTCTTCATTTTGCAGTTGCTGATAAGGTCGTTCATTATCTCTTTGTTTTTCTGAAAAGAAAAAAGAAAATTATGATATCCTGGTTATTTTTCAATTAATAGAAAAAATTGTATTAAATAATGAGAGAAACAAACTGACATGAATCCAGCGGGAATTACTTTTAGGTTTATTAGAGGTTATAGGTTTTGGCACTAATCTGGGTCTGGCGGAGTGGGAACTTCAGGGCAGCGTTGTAACAGGGCTGATAGAGAGACGTATACCTTCTAGCGTATGAAGAAAAGGATATAACCTGTTACGTGGAATGACCGAATGAGAGGGCGAAAAACGCCGGATGCCCCAGGAGCAATGGCCATTTTTCGTTCGTCAGAAGAACAGGTGTTTTTGAACTATAACAACAGATAGATCCTCACTGCACACTGTATTTAGGATAGGTGTGAGTATCGTCTAAAGTCTAAAGTGTGAGGTGATGACACCACAGGACACAATGTGCATACCTTCTTCAATCTGGTGATAGCCAGAGAATATTTCACCAAAAGCGAAGGTGTAGCAGAACTGGATGGTGTTTCTTCTACTCCTCTAAACGGTACCAGAATATAATGGCAATCTATTAACATTTAAAAGAGACCCCAGAGAGAATGAAGGATCGGGAAGGGGGGGGGGTGGAATGGAATGGAAGAAATGCTGGTTATGTGTGAAGAGGAGAGGTCCCAGCTATGTATGATCATATTACGAATTCTGTCGAGAGACACCAGAGCTGTTTGGATGCCACATCAAGGGTAAGATCGTTCAAAAGGTTGACAATTAATCGAAATATACATTTCTTATGCAATTCCTATCCGAAATAAATCATGGGACACTCGTTGCGAAATCAGATAGTCTGCCTGGAATTGAAAAACAAATAACTGATTAGGTATTGCTACATTGGGGTTATTATGTACATTATTGGCGCCAGTTAGTGACATGTTAAAGCATAATAACTAGATAAGGCCAGAACAAGATTAAGGCTATGATGAGTCACCATTCTATGACGGTACATGCCCAGCGATCAATACACCGTCGTCAAAATAGTTCATTAGTCATACTGACCAGTCAATATATCTCACAATATTGGGCTTACTATTATGTTAATTAAACGCCACAATTAATGTTGAAACCAACAAGAAGTATGTAGCTAAGAAATCGCTGATGGGGATATTCCGAATAGGCTTGATCTGTTCGGATACTTCAGTAATATCATATATCTAAGATGTTTATGGAAAACCTCATAATACTACTATCAAATCGGCTATAAATAAACATATGTATTGTGGTTATGTTTAAAATAATATTAGAAAGACTACGTTGACACTGACCTCTGCGAGGGCCTTGAGATCTTGATGGGTGAGCCTGAGCAGCTCACAAGAGGACCTGGTGATGACAGTGCTGTCCCTGGGCAAGTCTTGGAGGACGGATTCGCCGAAGGAGGCGCCCACTCCGAGGGTACACAGGGTCACCATGCTCTGCAACAAAACCAACAATATTTAGGATATAAAGATGATATAGTATTTCCTATCTTAGCCAATGAAATAATGTACAATGCAATTCTTAGTACATAAAAATACATTAGAGGCACAATCAATGACGTTAAAAAACTATAAATACACAAGAACGTATGATGCTTACTTACATACGATGGTTTATAAGTTTTGCAATGCATACATTCGAAAAACTATAAAATATTTCAAATTATGATATCTTGTAATAATAAGTAAATATTTAATACTAATATTTTACTGGCGTTTTTCAAAAAAATAAATATCATTTTTGTCTTAATCAGTTGAAAAATGAATAATTTCGTTAGAATGAGCTAACAAATAATAAGCTTTTCATAAATATTCTTTATCGGTCATTTCTTAAAAACCTCATCAACCCCAAGAATTGGCTATCCACAGGGCGCTATAACCGAATTCCCACACAATGGTGACTTAGATAAAAATTCATTAAAAAAGTAAAGTGCTTGGAACCCTAAAAAAAATTAATTTGACAACTGACAGTTTAGGTTAGTAAAAATGGAGCGATAGTTAGTAAAAATCTACACGATGAAACAACGTGTCTTTATTGTTAAATATTATCTCAAAAATAATGAAAGTTTGGCGGTCGCAGTTCGAAAGTTTTATACAAAATTATCGCATTTGGGGTTCGGAGAAGCTGAAAACTACAGATAAAGGAGCAGGTACTCCTAGTACAAGGATCCGATTAACCTAAATATTCTATATTTTTCCCACATCCTGAATTTCTAACAAGAGAGCTTAGGAAAAAAAAAAAACTAAATTCGGAGAAGCCACATTGTCGAAAAATAAATGCATCCACAACGTGTCACTGTTTGGTGTGGATTTTGAGTTGGAGGCATCATTGGACCATACTTTTTTGAAAATGAGGATGGTCAAGCAGTGGATGTTACTGGTGCTCGATATTGCGACATGATAACACAGTTCTTTGTGCCGAAATTGGATAATATTGATGTCAATATGTGGTTTCAACAAGATGGTGCCACATGCCATACAGCCCATGAAACAATTCAAATACTGCATGAGACATTTTCAGGCCGTGTACTCTCTCGTTTCGGTGATCAGAATTGGCCCCCTAGATCGTGTGATTTAACACCTTTAGATTTATTTTTATGGGGTTATTAAAAGTCAAAGGTGTATGTCAACAAGCCCACATCCACCCGTGCATTAAAAGAGAAAATTAAACGCTGCATCAACTAAATTCAACCACATGCCAAATGGTCATGGAAAATTTCGACAAAAGAGTGCGTATGTTCCAGCAAAGTCGTGGAGGCCCGATGTGTTATTCCATAAATAACACTATCCTATTTACTTTATGATTCAATAAAAAAATAACAACAAAAATACTAAAACTGTGTTTTCTATTTAAATCTTGCGTTAATTCTGGGGCACCCTTTATAAGTACTACTTTTTCAAGAGATCGCAGGCTTATTATGAATCACACCGAGTGCCGTGAGGAGAACAGCCCTTATGAAGGCGGCAGAGGATTCCAAGCCCAATCTGTGATATTGCCAGGATGACAGAAGCGGGTGGCTAAGTGATTAGAACGGAGACGGGTGTGGGACAATACTCAGTAACTAGAATGCAACTGGCCAACTTAACCTCTTCCACTTTGGTTGATTATCTGCGCTCTCTTAGGCGCTTACCTTTACCGTCGCTCATGAGTGGGTTATTGCCTTGTCAATATTACAGATGGACAAAACATTACTAGACCGTCAAAGCTCCAGTGCGATTCTTCGAGCTCCAATTTGACAATTCGTACATATTCAAAATGTGACACTACCTAAGGAAAAACTAAACTACTTTTAATTTATAATTTTTCAACTTAAATTAAGACTTATTGCCACGAAGTACTTTCACAAAGGTTGGTTATCCACTCACTTTGAGGAACGGGGTGATCGTTTTTCGATTTGTCGGTCTAAACTAATCGGCTTGAAAATTTCTGACCTAACGATCTACTTATCGGTAGATCAGGTAGATGTTTATAAAATACCCTGAGAGGAAATTAGATGCATTAAATATCAGTTTCGGGTAACATAGTAGAGGTAATGACAGTATACAACTATCATTGTATCAAACAGTGGTATAATATCTTGTGGAGTACGTTTTAGGAAATATCCTTGGCTGACTCTTGGACTACATGTGCCCCTTGCTGGGCTGCCGCAATACCGCACTGTCATGCCGGCCCCTCTATGGCACTATGCAGCAGGGGCTATGTCGGGTCAGCTCAACATCAGCAGTGGGTTGGAGCATACGAAATGTCAGTTCCTGAGGCAAATGGACAGAAAACCAACTAACAATATTATTTTTGTTCAAAATAACTTCCATTAGCTTAAGTCGGGAGAAATAACGCCCAACAAGGTTTTTTATCCCTTGTCCAAAGAAACGTTTTGACTTTGAATCGATAACTTTGAGAAATGAAAATTTTACCTCGTTTTCATTTCGGATTATTTTCTTATTCAAAAACTTTGAAAAATGGTAGTCAGGTGAATATTGTGGATATGGTAAAACTTCTATTTTCAGATCACGGAATTTTTTTAAAGTTAGCTTATTATTAATCAGGCGATCATGGATGAGCAGTGGTGTATATGTATTTTTTTCTTCATAGCTTGAAAGTGTATAACACAAGTATGGCTGAAGTTAAAGTGTTTTGAAAGTGCTTTACTTGGATTGACCTCTACTAATGCCTTTGATTCGTCATCATCGAGATTTGTTTATGGCCTACGACAAGATGCATTCTTTTATTGCCGGGTTAAAACCTAGAGAACCACCAAAATAAAGTTTTTTCATTCCCTACAAACAAAAGCTGTATTGATGTTTCGAAAGGCTTCGCAAGCATTATGCCCAAGTTTAAAGTTATTTAAGAATATAAATGGTAATTGCTCAGATTCCATTGATAGTAACAAGTTACATAAACACTTGAAAAGTTCACAATAAACTGAAAGATACAGCATGAAAACAAGAAATGTCTTTAGATTAATTTAATAATCATTGTGTGATCAAGAGATGGATTCTTACTTTAATGATTTCATCAATATAAATCTGACATTTCATCCCTTCCAACCCAATATAATACCACACTGGAGTGAATAGCTAAATGGCCTCAACTAATCTGTCGAACGTTCATGGCATGAACATGAAACAAAGCTACGAAGGGGCTGTTATGATATAATGTATTATATCGCATATTGAGGGAACCATTTTAACAATGAACGAAATTTGAAAAATACATAACCTTGATTTCGTTTCTTTTTGACGCTTTTCATTTTTTTGTATTGGTATGTCTTTTAAAATCGTTATTATTTGTCTGTGTGATTATTTCTTTGATGAAACGGCTTGACAAATATATGTTTTGAGGATAAGTTGAGAAGGATATAACCCACTGCCTCCAATGACGTGGTTTCCTGCATGTGAATGTTTGATTAGCGGTTTGTGGCTAGTCTCTAGGTAAGTGCGGAATTTACGCTCTAATGAAAATGGCTCAAATCATCCATCTAATCCCGTACAAAGAAAATCTTCACGCTAGAAATGGCTTTTTTACTTAGCTGCAACATAATATGCCAATTCATAATTCACCAGAGTGTAAAGTTGGTAGTCACCCAGGCTTATCCATGCTACGAATGGTTCTCTGTCTACATAAAATAGTTGAATGTGACCGAAAGGGAGTTCAAGTTTTGGGCAACAGGAGCACATTTCTCTGGCAAGAATGATCATAAAAATGTCTAATTAAACCCCTAAAATACTTACACAATAATATTTACAATGAATTATAACATATTTTGCGACTGCTATACCAAAACATTTCTTAACTTTTCACTTAACTTCTATAGCTCTTGTGGGGGGAGAAGGTCCCAAAATCACTCCCTAGTATACAACTCTATGTTGTAACCCACAATTAAAAAATCCTAAAATGAAATAAATAATTGCTTTCTTAAAATTTGTCCTCTGTCGCAGGATACTGCTTCAGGGGCTTCCGTGGAACTCGTTTGTGGTTTATTTCGGATTTTTCTAATCATTTTCCTATATGAGGCTGGGTAATCCCAGGTCAGACCCATTACTCTTTAAAGAAAGTCATTAGTGGACCAGGAGTTGGGCCTGCTTTCCGTCGTTGTAATCAGGCGGGGTAATCACATACAATGGTAATCACCACGCCATTGAACTCCTAGAAAGAAAGGATTTCCATTTTAACTACCATCTGATTTTTACACTCATGAGTGGAAGTATGAATGGAAAATCAATCACGATTCTTATCTAGACAATTGTGCAAATGGTAATCAACAATAGATTCAAATGAACAAAAAAAAATACTAAACGACCCTAGTAATTATACCTTGCGCAAGTCTCCGAGTAGTAATATTTAAAGAAAATGTACTTGAGCCTGTTAAGTATACTTTTGACTATCAATTGGTTCCGTGTGTAAAACGTACCTTTACTGCTAACCGTATAAGAACTTTAGTATGACCCCCTCTCTCCCCCCCTACGCCTCAAGAGTAAGCCTTCAAACGGGAACCATAAAAATAAAGCGGACCAGCTCAAAGGTTGTCCTTACAAATCGAACGGTTCAGGAGGCTTGAGAAGCCAAAGACCCTCCTCCTCCGTTAGGATTAAATAGTAAAATTAAATACTTGCTAAAGTTTATTTAGTGAAAGTACGTTGGGGAAAATTAAACATTCTGAACGTGTATTCACCCTTCATGACCTACGTTTATGGTATTCATTCATTTATGATATAGTAAATGTTATATTTAAGCCCAATTATATATAGATGTCCTGGATTTTTGATTTACCACTAGTAATTTTGATCTTGAATAATTTAAAATTACAAACATGTGATCTCTTCTTTGGCCAATGAGAATGAGTCAGGTGGTGTTGAAGAGGGAAAGTTCACCCCGATCTTTCAGAAAATCACGTACATTGTTATCGCCTATGAGTTCTTAGTGATCGGTTATTTTAAAATTACCGAAGAATAATTAAACTACGAATAAAGAATATTTCCGCTATTAACATAGTAGTGGGGGCTGCTTCAGGAAAAAGTAATGTAAATAAACAATCATTGGACATACTGACGACAAGAAAAGAAAAATAAGAAACGAGCTATGTTACAATATATATATTTATGCTTTCTTAGTAATTACTGGCTCTAGTGTCTGGCAGCTATAATCAATGGTCCCGTGTATATAAAATGAAATAAATACAAGAGTTTGTGCCTAAAAGATGACGATGATCAACGGGGAAATATCAATTGTTAATGAATTGGTTATGTCATGGCGTGTGATGAAGTTGTTCGGACAAAGTTTTGTCCACTTAATGGGTTTCATCGCCCACTATAATCCCATAGCGGCCCACAATGGGACTACGAGATAAGTTGAAGTGGTCCAGATCAGTTGATTGAACTAACTCTCAAAGCTGACTGCTTGTCTGGTAATCTCCACCAAACAGCCATCAAACTGCGGTGGAATATTCCGTTTGATAGCCACCACCCCTCTTGACGACTCTACCAGTCCAATATTTCTAATTAATCGGCTGATCTCCTCAGCCACGATCCTGTTGGGGAAGTCTGATGTTGAAAGACATGTTACGAAAGACAAAAACATATATTCCGAATGAAATGTTGATACTAGCAACAATAGATATGTTTAATCAGATCAATTATAATTATAGCTGTTTGTAATCATCTTATTTCCAAAAAAAGAGATTTTTGGTGACTGAGATTGGTCCAAAAAATAAAATTAGCTTTTTTTGGTTAAAAATATAATTCTCTCAATTATTGAATTATATTTAAGAAACTGACGGTTAGTAACACATGGTTTCTTCAGGAATGCAAACCATTTTGTTTCTGTATATTTCAAGAAATTATGTAACATATGTAAAGAACACGTCTTGAGCCATTGTATTTCTTGATTTTAAAATCAGCCACCCACCGATGACCTGGGCTGCGGCAGCACAGTAGGGCACACAACTGAATGTCGTGACTGGGGTTGTAGAGAGTTAAATTTTATGTCGTGTAAACCTATAGAGAGGAATCAAAGAGTTATGTGGAGAAAGGAACAATATTTGAAATAAAGCCTTTAAATGTTGTTTCTTTCGTTTACAGAGAAAATTGAGTCTTTGTTTACATGAAAAACATTACCTACATTAACTGATTATCCATGCAGATAAAATCATAATAAATAAACATATATGTACAATCATTATATCAGAAGGCTGGTTATATTAATAAATATACACTTCCACTGGTAAAGTTATAGATCTCATTTGGTTAGAACAGAAGACATGTCTCATATAGTATTTGTCATTACACCACTATTTAATTGGTGAGATACTTGAGAATGGTAGTATAGTCGTTGAAAGCACTCATATTATTGTAAAATAAATTTTATTCAGACCGGAGGCAGCGCAATCTATTATATAATCGTTGGTGTGAAGGTAAAGAAATCGTCTAATTAAGGTATTCACTAACAAAATAAACGTGAAAAAAATTCGTCATGCTCTACTAAAGTTTAAGGTTTCTTCAAGTCACAGTTATTGTATGTTTTAAGTTATGAATTTTTTTTAATCAAACATAGTAAGTATTTATTTTTACTAAGTTTAATAGGTACTTAGGACATTCGGAGTCCGTAAGTATTTTTTGATATTGTCTTTAGACATATATATTAAGATGGATTTTCCAAAATTTACCGCATTTTTAATTTTGTATAATTTAAAATTAATTTTATATTTAGTTTCGAACACGTGACCTCTTCTTTGGCCAATGACAGATGGCTTTAAAGAGGGCAAGGTTAGTTCACGCCGACCCTTGAGAAAAGGGCGTACTCCCGTTCATCAGTGATCGGTTATTTTATAATTAATGGAGAATAATTCCACTATTAACATAGTAGTGGGGCCTATTTAAAGAAAAATGACTGTAGATGATGTATCATTGGACATACGGATGACCGGAAGAAAAAAAGGCGGTATGTTACAAAATACATATACACAATATAAAGGACAATTTATATTAAATATTAAAAATTTACAGAAAGGTTTGGAACTGATAAAATGGATTCCGTTTTTTTATTTTTACTTACAAACTAACAAGACTCGGCAGAATAAAAATTGTGCTTGGACAATATGTGGCTGACCCAGCGAGACTCACATGATACGTGGATTGTGATGTATAAATGATTCCATTTCCCAGGGGGATCAGGCTAGAGTACGTGACCGAGCATCGCGATGTGACTCTACCCCACACGATCCTTCCTTCAGATATTTCTTTCTTTTGTCAGAGGCTCCTCAAAGGGCTCATCTGAGATTGGAACTGCTCTCAAAAGGGACGAGATATCAGAGGGATGAAGCAGCAAAGGGTTTAAATGTATAAAATTCAAATGAAATGAAGGTTCTAATCGTAATTCGTTGTGCCTGGCTGCTCATAAATTATTCAAAATCAATTCAAAGATTAAAGAATCTTATAATCTTTTAGATATGCTAACACCTCAAAGTAATAATAATAATTCAAACATTCAATATTGCCACGTTCTAATTTTGACTCATTAATGTCGAGCCAATTATCTTATTGGTAAAGCGGAAATTTATGCTAAGTACACCAAACCAATGATATAATTTTTTATATATTATAAATCAACAATGATTTCAAAATGACCAACAATGTTTATATGGTGTCCACCGGATTCTGCAATTGTGTAATTTATTTTTGTTTATATTATTTGGGTTCTGAAGGAATTTCTCAAAACTGTCTCTGTTTTCTGGTGATATTGAGTATCCTGTTTGATTTATTAAAAATGAAATTTTACATGGATTATGAAATTTTACTCCATAACAGATTATTGAGACATTTCAACTAATTAATTAACTAGTAACAAAAAAATAAACATTTCGCTTTCACATTAAGTGGAGTGTTTATATGTATATATTATGACTTTAGCCGACTACAGCACCGAAAAACATTAAAACCGTCATTGAAATCGTCACGAAACTCTTGATACAGTCATAACAGAAGTTTTAATTGTGTATCGTATCACACTTGACTTGATGTAGCTTTGGCCATAGTGATTATATTACCGTTGAATGCAATCAATCAAATACACCATTGGTACCACGTCTTAATATTCAAGATTAAAACCTAGACTTCTGCACTACTTCTAGACTTATCTATATAGATAAGGATGTCCCCAAAACATTATTTGGCGTTTAGTTCCATTGTTATTTAAATTGTCAATTAACCAAATTATCAATATGAATATTATACTATTATTATATATTATAATACCGTCATTATATATATGTTCCATGCTTTTATTTATTAATATACTCAAGGATGCGAAAGTAGGTTATATTTAAGAATGTGCATAATATCCTTCTCTAAAACTTTATTTGTTCGTGACGTTTTGGACTCCGTTAGACCATCATCATTTGTTTACATCTGTTTTAAACTTAACTGCACTTATTATATTTTTAGTTACGTGAATGGATTTTAAAAGTTTGGAATTTACTGTTCTCTTATTTTCTAATAATTTTTGGTGGGTCGAAGTCAAGAGAATGGTTAGCCTAAGCTGTGGCATTTTTTTTTATGTCTTTTTAGGGCATGGAACCCCACAATGGCCCTTGATGTATATGCATTTTCTTGATTTCGGTTTAACACCAGCGAACTTTTAACCATTTTAAATTTTATAATCATTTTACAGTGCTCAGAAAAAATTTTGCTGACGATTTGCGAGGTTTTAATCATTTTAGCATACCAGCAACTTCCTCTCACTCTCTCTCTCTCTCTCTCTCTCTCTCTCTCTCTCTCTCTCTCTCTCTCTCTCTCTCTCTCTCTCTCTCTCTCTCTCTCTCTCTCTCTCTCTCTCTCTCTCTCTCTCTCTCTCTCTCTTTATATATATTTAAGTCATATTTAAAATATTTAATTCATGTAAACTGTGGTGTTTGTTTGGATCAGGTTTGTTTTGGTTTTTTTTAGTATTTATAATGTTTTTTCCTTGTTACATTTTCTTGCATTATTGAAGTCAGTGATTAGTCTGTTCTTGGGTGTCGTTTTATTCTTGGTTCTGGGAGTTTGTAAGTTACTCCTTTTTTCTAGCTTTTAGGCTTCTGCTTCTTTTTGTAAGTATTTTCCGAATAATAATACTACATTTTATTTATTATTGCTCTTGAGTAATCAATTTATGATGAAATATTATACACAGTTGTTTTTATTTTATTGATATATCTTTTGTTAATGAGTACTTCGGCTCAATTAATAAAATTTCTGGATGTATTAATTTGGAATTCTGGATCATTTATAATTAAGTTGTTTATTTCTTTTTAGTCCATTTTATCTGAAATCTACTGTTTTCGAAAATAATGTCCATGCCTAGATAGCTTATTGTCATTTTATTATAAAATTATATCTAGTTAAGGGTGCCTCTTAATTAGAGGATTGCGAACCCACCCCTGTACACTGTTATGATTTTATTTCACGTTATTGTGATTTATATCTCTAAAGCCGACCTGGGAATGAAGATGTATTATTACTTGAAAATAATTTTTTCAAAGAATAATGTCAAAAAATATGGGCCCACTCTTTGATGAATTCTTGTTTGCGTTCAGTGATCAGTTATGGATTAGTTATTATAGTACGATCATTTGTATTGTATTTTTCGAGTATTTGCAGAATATTCGAACATTTCGGAGGCAGGAGGACCCTACAGATAAGAGCAGAATTGAAGACAGCCCTGAATTGGCGTACTGTCGGCCACATCGCACCTCCCTCCTCGTAGATAAGATTCTCGAGGCAGATACGCTTATAGATTCACCATCCACACGTGGCCAACCTCGCAGAAAGTACAATACCCATCACTCAACGTCTGCATCCTAATGGACCGTTCGGCATAGTAGACCTCTTCCGTCTACTATAAACTATAAATACGGGATAAATTGACGCCTCAGGTCCGGAATTTGTTTGGGACAGAATATTTTAAAAATTGTATTCTTGAGCGGGTCATAATTTTCGCACGTGGACATCTCAGATAAGTTTGTTTTATTTATTCCTCTTCAAGGTACCTGGCAAAGAAGTCATTTATGTTGAATACATCTTCTTTTGGAGTTTGACAGATATCATTAACAGGCTTGCCACAGAGGACAGCAAAATTAATAGATGAAAATAATGCTAAAATTAAAATAAAAGTGGAAAACGCAGAGATAAGTATTTTATTTTATTTTTTATTTTTTTTTTTCCTTAGCTCTCAAACTCACAAAAATAGGATGTGGGAAAAATTATTTAGGGCTGATGAGTGCCTTTCACTAAGGGGAGTCCCCCATTTGAAGGATGTATGAGAAGGATATAGGGTGTGGAATGCCTTAAAAGGCGGATGGAATCAGGAAGGTAGTAAGTCTACCAAGGATTGAGCCTAGGGGCACCTAGGCAATGTATTGTAGTCGGCCAGGTGTAATCCTGGCCAAGTATTTTATGCACATGAAAATTATATATATATACATCTTATCATGGGTCGTCATGGCATTGTGTATTGTATTGTCTGGTTGTGTTGATACAGGTTTTGATAGAATTCTCTGAACAGAGTGTTGATATAGGTACGTCCGTGTGGAATTAGATAGTCAACGTGTAAGGTCTTATTTATGACATTTTTAGGTGCCCTAGCAATAAGTTATAAACATATTTATGAGTGGTCTAATATTTTTTATTTGGTACTCTGCCCATTTACCTTCCTTCGTAATCAATTGTCCTTCCTCTTTCAACAACGGGTACTCATAAAAAATGCGCATGAAATTTTGTAACGTCTGTCTGTGTGAACTGTGTCCATGCTTTAGGAAAATGCATAATTTATTCGACCATATGGGTTGTTATTGGAAAGTTCAAATTAAGTAAAGGAATATTTTTCATAATTAATATATAGAAAACAAACCACCCTCTGTTCCAACTCGAAAATATTCCACATCATTATGGTGTAAAGTATGAGAAATCAAAACTAATATTACAAAATCTCTTTTTGTAGCGTCAAAAGTTTGTAAATTGTACTCTCGTCAGTTTTATGATATTAAAGACAAATTATGGGACTCCCGCTAGTGAAAGGCTCTTTTCAATACAAATAAATTATCCTTTTATTTTTCCCTTATCCTATTTTTATTATTTTGAGAGATATGAAAAAAAAAATTAAAGACAAATGAAACGATAAACATGGAATCATAGGTTTAAATTTCATATTTCACTTCCTTTGAATCAGATTCTGTTGGCATGCAGACTTTCACTAAACAACTATGGAGATATCCGAAGTTAAGCTCAACAGATAATTAATCCATTTTAAGATATAAGAATGAAGAATATGTAAGTAATAACATGCGATTAATAATTCACGTTCAAATTGTAGGATAGACATTAATCTGGTTAAATTCAAAAAATTAACACTTAAATTAAAAGTATACATGAGGTCAGAGATTTTAGATGTGCACAACCATCTGTATGAAAGGAAGGGAGGAAGATGAGTTATTATGGGTATGAAAAAGTGTGATAATCCCGTGGAAGGAAAAAAGATGTTAAACTTTATTACTCTCACCAGTGTCAAAATGAGTTTCTTTGATGTAGGAAAGAAAAAAAAAACAAATTAAAAAGTCTGAATTTAAATGTTTGATATGGGTCCGGTTCACCAAAACGAAACGTTACACATGTTTAAACTTATATAATTCAATAATAAGTTATAGTTTTCCTTCTTTCATTTTCTCTGCTGTATTAAATGCTTTCCTTCTTCATTAATTTTCATGACCATAGAATAACAGTTTAATGGAACTTTTATTTAACTATTATTATTATTATTAATAACCGCATTTTGGTGGTTACCCTCACATTGAATGCGACTTCACTGTTTACTTAGGTCATATGTTGCATTTATCAGATTAAACAAAGTAAGCATATAATAGGGTATTGTATGTACATAGTAATTGTAATACATGTTCTAATAAATGTTGCGACTTAAACAATTTCTATATTTGCCGCTCATCATCAATATGTCAGAAATAATTTATATCTGACAACCAACATACGTTAGATAGTTTAGAGGATCAAAGCCTGGCAAGAGCAACCTCTTTTCTCGAGAATTTCGTTGTAAATTGATGATTTGACAGTCCTTAGCTTATTGCCAAGAGTACAAAACCATTTTCTGCACCATTTGTACCACACGTGTCTTAGAATTTAGAGATGATATATCGTTGGATTCAACAGAAAAAATGGGAGTGGATATACTTATGTCCATGGTTATGCTTACACTAGATTTTCAATTTATAAAATTATCTTTTTAAGAGACACCACATCTTTTTTGTGACGATACACATTGTGAACGCTACCAGCATCCAATAGTGTACGAAAACTGATTTCAGACTTTTTTTTAGTGTGAGTGATACGAAGTTAAATTCACAAACTATTAATAGACATCCCTCGAGAAAACTACTTAAAATAATTAGATTCCCTATACTAAAAATGATAAATTTGAGCGATATTATTCTGCAGGAGCTTAGGACGATACATTCTGAAGAAAAGATGTTTTTTGCAAAATTCTTCGGGAAAATATCCAATCTCTTAATCGACCCAGACAGCAGAACTGCAGAGAAATCATCAAATCCCTCAGAGATGAAAAGATAATTTGCAATATCACTGCTATTAAGTTCCTGGAGAATTTTTGAAGTAGTTGTTGCTTTTTTATACCCAACAATTCTGATTGACTTTGTAATAGAAATAATACATCTTGTCCACAAAAATTCAACTCGCCTTCCAATCTAATTCGTGAATATTTAATTGCGTAAAACAGTTAGCTTAGGTCGATGATAAAATGAAGCGTGTTTTGTTGAATGAATAATGAAAGTGTAAGGTGTTCGTCTCATTTATTTATAGAAAATGTTTCTATATACTGTGTACATCTGCGTTAGGTCCTGGTGCTATATGATAAAGGATGTTAAAACCCAAAATGATTCCTCCTTGTTGTTACATTTTGTTGGATTGTAGAAATCAGTGATTAGTCTGTTTTTGGCTGTCGTTTTATTTTTGGTTTGTAAATTGTTGTAAATTGCTCATTTTATCTATTTTTTTTTTATGCTTCTCACTCTTTTTATAAGTATTTTTCGATTTATTACACCACATCTTATTTATTTTTGCTCTCAAGTAATCAATTTATAATGAAATATTATACATAGTTGTTTTTATTTTTTGTGCTATATGGTAAGGGATGTTAAAACTCAAAATGTTTATTTTTAAAAATGGCTTCCCTAAAATGTTTTAGACATTATTCCACACTGGGGCCTGACGAAGATGTACATAGTATATCGAAACGTTGTCAATAAATATATTTGATGAAAACCTAACAACTAAAGTTTTATACCTAAACTAACTTTTATACACTTAATGCGATTTCCCAAAAATTCTTCTAATCATTCAACACTAGTATTATTCACGTATATATAACAATAAGCTTTTTAGAAAAATAACTTAGCCGTATTATGATTTATCTTTTGGTCGTTGGGATCAGAGATTACTTTAATTATATTTAAAAATAAAACCCAAAAAACATGGTTACAAAATACGAATAAGCTCCTTTTATGAGAGAAATTCAATTTGTGATTTGATACATATATTAAAGAAATTATTAATTAATTAAAACATACATATTCTTTCTTTATATCTTATAATGTGGCACGAGAAACGTTTTTCACGCGGTACGTGTTTTAGGGCAGGTGACATTGAGCCTATTCACATTCTCCAGGGATAGGGTCTCGGATTCGAAACGCATTCCGACCTCGTGAACGTTTTTGAAAACTAATTTTCCGGCGGAAATAGAAGTACCAATCAACACGCGTAGTTTAGGACGTGGACTTCCTGGAAAGGTCCGTAAAAAAACTCTATCTAGGGCGTTTGGTACATTTAGGGCCCCACCAAAGCACTCTGGCATTGTTAAACTTTTAAGATGAAAAACTTAATTGTGTTACTAAGCCTTTCACCAAACTAACAAATTGTTAATTTCCAACAAACAAGATTTTCTCCCTAAAACTAATAATGCGATTTTGTCTTTTAAAAATATTTATTTTTATCTTCATACTTCGCCTGAAACATGAGGAACCCGAGTTCCACCTGAAAAATATATGGTTAGGTATTACTAACCCCACGATGCACTTACCTATAATTACCGCTCTAATCGATCAAGTCATTCTGTCTGTCGGTATGTTCTAGGGCAGTGGTCGTAAAAAAGGATTTAATCAATATTAAATTTTAAAGGTGCATTAAAAAATCCCTCGAAGTGTACTGATTAGATTTGGTTAAATAAAATAAATATATATATTAAAAAAAATTAAACGTGAAAAAAAATTATTGCACCTTTTCACTAGGTAGTAAAAATTATAATCCCGGCCAGGTATTTTCAGATAAAAGACAGCTATGCAAACAAAATTTCCAAAATGTAACGAATTGAGAGCCAACAATAAAAATTGTATAATTAATAGGTTCCAACCGAAGTGTTTTTTTATATTAATGTTTTTGTTAGTCACAATATTTTTCAAGGTTGTAAAGACAAGTTTTAGTTACCTAGATGGTTGAAAAGATGAAGTATTTCATCCTTTTCACAGTCAACTATTAAGCTTTAAAGATACTGTTCCCGAGTCTGGTCTGGGCTTGGATACATCGGGATATTCTTCCTCCATTTTTTACATCCAGTACAATTTAGTTGATAATAATAACTGTATTATCTTTAGCATTAAAAATTAGATCCCATAAATACAATATTCCTTATTCAATAAAATAGTTAAATTCACATGTAAGAATGTAAACAACACTATTTTTGATCTAGGCCATAATATCCCCAATATAAATATAATAACATTCCCTGGTTCGAAATGTCTAACAGTTACGCAATATCTCGTTGTTCAGATGGCTTCACTGGTAAAAAGTTCCAGGTTTCAAAAAGCCTTGCTGGAGTTGCTGTAAAAATGGACACCGCCAGAGAGAATGATCCACTTCCTCCAGTTCTCTAATTCCGCAATACAAGGACCATATGCTTGGTATATTGAGTTCCCAGATGGTACATGTTAGCAGTTTCTTCTTGTGTACAGTCGGACAGTAACCCAATACAGCGTCAGTTAGTTAATAGTTTGTGTAAAATAATTTTGGAGACAATAAAAAAAAATCTTTGATCTAATAGGGGGAAAATGGAGAGGCGACAGATCCTTGGATCAACTAGGATCATTCGAGTTTGACAAGTTCTTCGTCAATTCGGAAGTGAATAATGTAAAAGGGATTCGACGAAGAAATTATTCTTACAGGAATGTGTAGAAGGCCTTTGAAAGCAACGCCACTAAAGAATTAACAAGCTAATTAAGGGGGATGACAAGTGAGGGTTGTTGGGATTGTAGTCGACAATGAAGACAGACCCCTCGGTACCTGATAGGCAAGTGGTAAACTAACAGAGGCTGTATTCTCTGTCTTTCTTTCCTTTCTCTCAGCCATGCTCTCTCATCCTCTCATTCTCTCTCCCTTTCTCTCTCTCTCTCTCTCTCTCTCTCTCTCTCTCTCTCTCTCTCTCTCTCTCTCTCTCTCTCTCTTTCTCTCTCTCTCTCTCTCTCTCTCTCTCTCTCTCTCTCTCTCTCTCTCTTTCCCTTGTTAATTAAGGAAGAGCAGACTGGAGCACTTCCCAACAATAGCAGTCGTACAATCAAGACGTCTCTTCAATAGTCCTTGTCAGGGTCACCTACGGATATAATACCGGGACTTTATCATAGTAGAGAGAGGCTTTAGTTTCAAAAGGTGGGGCACAGACGTATTTTGTCTATTATGATTATATTCTACGATAACCACTAGTGAAACCAGTTTTTTTTTGGGGAAAGGCTTTAAAGTTTTTCAAAGTGATTTTTTTTTTGGAGATATATTGTCGGAACAGAACATCGTTTATAATTGTTTTCATGAACCCCCCCCCCAGTCCTTGACGTTGGTCATAAACTTGAACCGATCTATCTAAAGCTTAAAAGTTATATTAACCCAAGCTCCTGATTAAGCAGTATACGTTTTGACTGAGGCGAAATTATGGGATGTATGCTAAAATGAAATCAACGAAGTAAAAGTAAAAGGAACCTTATATCTTAATTAATCCGTTTTGTTCCAACTTTAAGTATTTACTCGACTCAGTAGCTATACGTTGAAAAAATCATCTCATGTCAATATTGCATCCACCCTCCATTATCCATTCATACAGTATTTACAATATACAAATGTAAAATATTGGCATGGTCCAAGTAAACCGTAAAGTAGACAATTAATCTCTTTTCGGTGTAGTGTTTATGAATGGTAGATTTCAGCATAAAAATGTTTATTTGAACATTTGCTAAATGGTAGCCTCTGCCAGTGACAGAGTGTCTATTGAAGTTATAACTGTTTTAGGGAAGATAAGTAATTCATAGATGACTTTCTGCTCTGAATTTGTAATCGTTAGGCCTTAATTAGGTGTAATAAAAGTGGAATAAATATAAATGAATAATGCTTAAGACTTAGTTTGATGCAGGCAGTCATGATGCTACTACATCAGAGAGACCGGGAGTGGCATAACTGATCAGAACATGTAAAAGTTCATAACAGTATTATGGGAGCTACGGTATGAGAAAGCGGGCAACGGACCACCTCGGCCTCCAGACTAATTTATGGTCCTCCGACCTAATTCTGTAGTCATCTGTCTTGCAGGAGCTTTCCTCTGGGATGGACGAGGCTGTTAGATCCTACGTCTAGACAGACTTCGATCTTTATAAAGGGGTATTAAGGTAAAAAAAAATCTCTGGGGCTGTGTACCACAGGAACTCTGGCCAACTAAAAATGAAAAAGCGACATTATATCACTTAAGGGGAGAAAATAAACTAAAACTAAAAGGTATACCTCAAATTAAAAAATATCTTCCAAGAATTTTTTTATATACAAAATAAGAAAAAAATATGATGCAAAAGAAAAAAAAAAAAGATAAATTAATAACAGGATTAAATAAATAATTATCAGTGCTTAATCATTTAAAAGGTTTAGCGATAGATTTATTAACAGAAAATAAAAATGCCAATAATCGAATAAAGTTAAAAAAATAAATAAAATAAGATAACAATAATAATAATAGTCAAAATGAATACAAAGGACCTAGTCAAGCAAGCGTCAGTTATCGCTCGCTTTAACATGTCTCCCAGTCCTACCACATTACTACACAGGTGGTCTGAAAAGTTTCCGACCTCAACATGAAGATGATAATAAAATAAAAGCTAGTGAAATAAAAGCTTTGTTAGGTCGGAAACTTTTCAGATTACCCTCTTATGCCGGCAAGACCTTGACTCAAATGCAGGACCTCCCCAATAGTCGGGGGATTCACTACTACTTGCTTGCACGAGTAGACGGTCATCCCAATATGAATCTTTTTAGGCAAACTCTTGCAGGCAATGTCTCAATAAATGTTTAGTTCCTTTATAAGGTTAATGCATATAGAGGCTGTATTTTTACAAAAGATTAATGAATACAAAACAATAAGATATTAAAAAAAAAATAGTAATAGTAAATAAATAGTTCTTAAATTAAGTTTCTGTATGAATTATAAAGGTATGTTGGTAGAGGGGAGCAGCTGAGTTTAGGGTGGAGAGAATCCCTAGAGTGATGGAGTGGCCAAGGAAAGGGACGGCTCAATTTCGGAGATGCAGGAACATGTGACCTAAGGATTGTAGAAGTCTGTACCTATTGGTTATTAGGGTTGTCTTGTTCGTAAACTATATGAGCCCGGAAAATATATGTTATGAAAGTGAAACTTGACAGGATCTGAGAGAGCTTTGGTGGGAGCCATCGGGAGTTTTAAACATAACTAATGTAACAACTAACCTATTCATGTACATGAACAGCTTCAACCTGTCACTGAGTTCAAGTCAAATTAAAAAGAGGAAACTAGGACGGATGAGAATGTTAGGGGAGGAGATGTTGAGAGGGATGGAATAATTTGAATGTTGAGTGACGGGAGATTGGGTGGATATGGGCCAGCCATGTGATGGTTCGATCATTAGTTATACCGGTTATATTTAATTTTCACAACGTTTTACCTCAATTCATTCTTGTTCACTCAGTTCTACTACCGACCCTGCTAGACCCGAGTAACACCACCTACGTTAGAAAGTAGGGCAGAAGTGTCATACCATCAATTTATATTGTTTTAAATAATAAAAACCCATCTATAATTGTCGAGGTGCCACTAGGGGAGTGCCTAAATTACATTAAAATAATCGACATGCTATTTGTATCGTTATGCCAAACAGTAGCAAAAGCCTTCCTAACGTCGTTTCGATTGCTTTTCCAAAGATGTAAGTAATATACTGCATGTTCAATCTTCTTCCACAATAAATTGTAGCCATGTGGACTATTTATTACTGTTGTTCTTCTTCACCATAGAAAAATATAAGTTACCCTATTACCCCTAGTCCATAAGACTAGAAACAATACAGACACCGCAAGAGCTTCCTAAGGGCGCTGGCGTAGGAACCCCTGAATGGTCCAAGTAAACGATCATATGATTGGCCGGATGGCGGGATTATGTGGTATGAATGAGACAATTTATCATAATTATTTATTGCCCAATATGGCAGATTGTAATTTTATCACAATAAAGAAGTTTCTAATATATATGATTGGCCAAAATAAACGGCTCTATCATATGCTGCACTCAGGAACGCCTGCCTATATAAGGCAGAAATACCGAGCTTTTGTATAGATTCGGAATCAGACACTTCAAGTGAACCCTCACTTTGCACTGGTGCGTTCTGCTCTGCTGTAAACTTGCTTTTCTTATTTAATTACCTCTGCGCCTTTTTTCCCTAGCATTGCTAGCTTTAGTCCGGCACTGTCAGCCTCCACGACGTTTCCACTGGTATTCCCTAGCCTTGCCCCACTGAACTAGCATATGCTGGGAAGTGACACATTCCATGCAGACCACGGCTTTGGGGCCCTACAAAGTATATACTACGCTAGCTAGTAGCGTTTCCCCCAGCGGTCAAGTCTGCCTCTTTCCGGCTAACACTCGGCAATGGGATCCGGACGGGTTTCGTCTACCCTCAGATACCGAGTGTGAACTCCTGGTCATTCCAGAACCATGTAAACTAACCACACCTGGCCTTCTCTTGAACACAGTGCACTGTCGGGACACACCTTCTATGATTTTATGGAGTCAGATCAATAAACAAATACGAATTAGGCTCTACGCCGACTAGGCCACCAGCAAAGGTCGAAAGATAGAGAGGCCATCTGCCAGCTGCAACACCTGCAAGATCAACACTTCGTCAGCTATCCTTATCAAGTCTCAGCTCCTATATATCATTCCTCTTATCCTCTCACGTCCACTTCCTTCTGTACTGTTACTAGGCCCGTCACTCTGACATTTATTATCAATTATAGTTGTATGTTTGTAAAGTTCAAATAAATCTTTTTAAAAACTCCTTCTGGACTTATCAAGATCTAACTGGCGCCCGAACAGGGACCTTGGCAGCGACTTTGAGACTTTGGAAGAATCTCCCCATTCCGCGATCACCGCCGTTTGGCTAGGCAAGACCCAAGACATCAGCTGGTGTATTTTAATACACATCACCGAGGCTCTGACCACTCATTGTTACTATCTACGAGACGCCAGAGGAGAAGAAGAAGAGGACTTCACACAACAGAAGACATCAATTGGTAATTATAACTTTGTACACATTTTACATGCCATTAACAGACAGACTAAACCTTATCCGAAACATCCCCGAATTAGACGAAAATATGGCTACTAACAACCACATTATCTCAACCACAGACTTAAAACTAATACCTGAATTTGACGGAAACCCAAGCCACTTGATTAAATTCATTAATAAAATAAATTTCGTGGCCAATAACATATGCACAATAGACAACCCACACTGTGAATACAATACAAAACAATTACTTGGACACGCCACTAACAAACTTGTAGGACCGGCAGAACATTGCGGATTACGAAATTATAACACGTTACAAGAATTAATTCAAGAATTAAAAAATCAATTCCGCGATGACAAGTCGACACTACAGTCAATGGACGAAATTTTACAAATTAGACCATACAAGAATGAACACCCCGTAAACTATGTAGACAGAGTATTACTCCTTCGAGACGAACTAGAAGGACGAGTATTTACGGACGATAGATTAAATGACGAACAAAAATTAACCGAACTAAAAATATACGACAGACAAATAACACATCACTGTATGAAACAATTTGACAAAGACTTAGAATTTTTCCTAAACCACACGGACTACACAAACTTAAGGGACTTAAAAAGGGCACTTAAGACAGTCGCTGTGAGAATAATAGAACGTTCTTACGGAGAACGCTCTCACAGCAGACCACAACAACAAAACTCGAAATCACAACAATATGCCCCAAGACAAACACAAACACCACCTAGCACCGGTTATAAAGGCAAAAATTTTGACCCTTATTACTATGAGCGAAAACGCGAACAATCAAATCAGTACCAACAACCACAAACCTTTCCCAATAACGAACGCCATTACAACAAACCCCAATATAATTCAGACAAACCCAACAATTTTAATTATTCTCGTGATCCTAATGCACGATACAATCAGCCGTGGCAACCACGAGAACAAAACCAATACTTCAATAAACAACAACTAGCTTTACCTGCAATACCACAACAACAACAAACAGTTTCAATGCGGACAGTCAGTAACCGCGTACACCATACCGAACTAGAAGACAAAGACTTATACATACAAGAATTACAGGACCAATTACAATCACTCGAAACAAAATATGACCATTTTTTAGAACCAGGACCAAGCGATCACAAACCACCCGACCAGAATACCAATTAAACCATACGGACACTTTACCGAAACTAAAAGATTTTACTGGCAAGACTTGGCTGATTGACACGGGATCATCAAAAAATTATATTCACCCATGTTCTTTACCCGAAGGAACTAAAATCATTTCGGAAGACTTCGTGATGAAAACCCCTACAGGGAGGGCCGAGGGAACTCAGAGTGCTCTAATAGATCTTTATCCCCTGATTGGAATTTCTGCGAAGGCAAAATTTTTAGTATACCCGTTTAGTGATAAATTCAACATTTTATTAGGATACGAGACAATGCGAAATTTAAACATAAAAATTAACTGTCAAAGTAATGAAATAATAATAAATAAAATAAAATTTAAATTAGAAAACGAAACTTTAGTAGACAATAACAATAGTAATAATAATAATAATAATAGTAATAATAAATTAAAAAATAAAAGGGACCAAACATACCCGGAAATAAACAAAAATAAAAGGGACCAAACATACCCGGAAATAAACAAAAATAAAAGGGACCAAACATACCCGGAAATAAACAAAAATAAAAGGGACCAAACATACCCGGAAATAAACAAAAATAAAAGGGACCAAACATACCCGGAAATAAACAAAAACAAAAGGGACCAAACATACCCGGAAAATAATAAAAATAATAAAATTTATAATAACAATAAACTTAATAATAATAATAAATCAAAAGAAAAGAACGAACTATACTATATTGATGACAAACAAACAATTAAACAATTAATTCGAACAGACCATATTGACGATAACACAACTGACCAATTAGTAAATCTAATAAGCAATTATGGAGAAATACTAAAAACAGACAATGAACAATTAAGAGCGACTAACTTACTAAAACACAAAATCGTGACAAAAAACGAAAATCCATGCTACACACGTAATTACCGATACCCTGTACAATTTAAAGAACAAATAAATAACGAAGTGACAAACTTACTGAAAAACAACATAATACGTAAAAGTAACTCCCCCTACAATTCCCCAGTATGGATAGTCCCCAAGAAAATGGACGCATCCGGACAAAAGAAAGTCAGGATGGTTATAGACTATCGAAAACTAAACGACATGACAGTCAATGACAAATACCCACTACCTAACATTGAGGACTTACTAAACAAATTACAAAACGCGAAAATATTTTCGACCATTGATTTGGCATCCGGATTCCACCAAATTGAAATGGATCCTGATTCCATTGCCAAGACAGCGTTTAGTACAGAAGACGGACATTACGAATACTTACGAATGCCCTACGGACTTTGTAACGCCCCACCGACATTTCAAAGAGCTATGAACATGATGATAGCAAATATCCCAAACGCCATGATTTACATAGACGACATAATCATATACTCTAACACAATACAGGAACATTTAGAACACCTTGAAAACATATTTAGAAAACTAAAAGAACACGCACTTTCCATTCAACTAGACAAGACAGAATTCTTCAAAAATGAAATCCCCTTCTTAGGATACATAGTTACCCCCGACGGACTAAAAACTAACCCAAAAAAAGTAGAAGCAATTACAAAATTACCATATCCAAATAGTGAAAAAACAACCAGACAATTCCTTGGAATGACCGGATATTATCGAAAATTTATAAAAAATTACGCGAAGATAACCAAACCCATATCAAAATCCCTACAGACTAAAACATACGAGACAAAAGAAATCAAAGAAGCCTGTGACACATTAAAAACTCTCATGACTAACTCCCCGATACTAGCCTACCCTGACTGGAATCGAACTTTTTACTTAACGACAGACGCAAGCGACAAGGCCATCGGCTCGGTACTTTCTCAGAAAGATAAAGACGGAACAGAACACCCTGTAGCGTTCGCCTCACGAGTGCTACAGCCTCCCGAGATAAATTACTCAACGATAGAGAAAGAACTATTAGCAATTGTTTGGTCGACACACCATTTCAAACCATACTTGTACGGTACGAAATTCCAACTACTGACTGACCATAAACCACTAAAGTGGATATATACAATGAAGAACGGTAACACACGCATTATGAAATGGGTGTGGAAACTTCAGGAATTCGAATTTGACGTTACTCACATTGACGGAAAAACGAATAAAGTAGCTGACTTACTTTCGCGACAAAATGAAAATTTACCTTTAAATCACATAACAGAAGAAGACAATATAGACAACATAATTGACCAACCAATAGACAATACTCAAGCACTAGACGAAATACTTAATGAACTCAATGACTTAGATCAAATAGAATTAGACAAACTTAGTACTTGTAGAGCGACTATACATTCACAACAATCATCCAATGAACAGGTTTGGATTGTAGACAATGACAAAAACATAAATATTGAAAAATACCAAATAATCGTAAAAAAGGGTCCAAAAGAAATAAAATTCACTAAACCATTTAATAAACATAGACATGAAATTATACTTGATGACGTAAATGACTTACAAACACTAATAGAACAAGTAATTAGACCGAAAATCACATACGGAATATACTGCGAACCAAATATCCCATTACTTCAACCATGGTACGATGAAATGTTCAAAGAATTTTCAAAACTGATACAAGACTCATACCAGACTGTAAAATTAAAAAGATACAAAAATTTTGTAACCGACATCACGGACAAAGACGAACAAATAGAAACAATAAACAACTATCACATAGGAAAGACATCCCACAGAGGAACTATTGAGACTTATGACAAACTGAGAAAACTGTACTACTTCCCACTGATGAAAGAAACAATAAACGACTTCATTAACAAATGTACGACATGCAAAAAGACTAAATACGAACGAAATCCCATAAAAGCAAAATACATGGTAACACCAACACCAAACAAACCATTTGAAGACTTGATGATAGATACACTACATTTCGACAAAAAATACATCGTGACAATAATCGACACATTTTCCAAAAAACTATTTACACACATAATATCTGCTGTGACAGGAATCAACATCTGTGACACTATTAAACTTTACTTGACATACTATCCCACACCAACATCAATGAAAATGGATAATGGAAAAGAATACAAAAACAACCTAGTATTAAATTTTTTGCAGACAAATGAAATTGAACCAATCTATACGACCCCAGGAAATCCCAACTCACTAGGACTACTTAATAGAGCACACAGTACACTAATAGAACTATTACGAACACTCAATTACAAAGACTTAACGAACAAATCATTAACTAACAGACTAATGCTGGCAACAATAGCATATAACAATACTTTAAACTCTAAACTAAATATGACACCAGACGAAATAACATTCGGAATAACAAAAAGACCTGACCAACAAATAGAAATAAAAGAACAATACGTACAAAAATATCATGACGAAAAAAACATAATACACGAAATAACTAGAAACAAAATTATAAACGAAAAAGAAAATAGGACAGAAACACTAAATAAAAATCGCGAAAATCCACCCGAAATAAATGATGACCAAATATTCATAAGAACAACCCATCACCGCAAATACAATGATCCCTACAGACCCGTACTATTGTACAAAGACAGAAACGAAACAAACAAAGCACACGTTAATAGAATCAAAAGACCACGTAAACAACACTTGAGACCGAGACCAAACATTACTGTTTCAGAAGGAGAAGATGGATCCTACTCGGACAGTACTAATCCAGACACTTCTATGGACATTGACATATACTATGACAGTGACTGATATAAGTGATAACCCCGGAGTCCTACATTACACTATAAAGAACGCAAAGGTAATAGAAAATTACTACAGGACATACCATTTTTATGACATTAGCTTACTTGACAAGGAACTAAACAATATACAGAACAATGTACCATCTTATAGGGACCTACCAACATACCCTATAATCAAAAACCTTATCATACAAACACAAAACAAATTAAACCTATTAAAATCACACAACAAACGAACTAAGAGAGGACTAATAAACGGACTTGGAACAGCTCTCAGCTGGCTTACTGGCACCATGACAGCTGATGACAAATCACATTATGACGAAGTAATAAATGAGTTAGGACGGAACAACTATAATATAGAACACAACATAGAACAAGACATAAAACTTAATAAACACGTAATTAAAAACTTTCAAAAGGACATTCAATTAATTAATAACAATTTTAAAACAGAACAAGACAACATAATGAAGATAAACAAGGAAATGACATTCTTTGACATGTACATAATTCTGACACACCTACACAACAAAATAGATGAACTTACATTAACACTAGAACTATGCAAAATTGGCATCACACACTCATCATTAATGTCCCAAATACTACATGACATAAACCAAAATGTAAATCTAGCTTCTAGGAACCCTGAAATCCTGTGGATAATGAGTAAAATTCACTGCACTACTCATAATAAAACACTCCATATCTTTGTAGACCTTCCTAAGGCAAATTTAAATATAAAGACTTATTTACTCATACCTTCGCCTGTAAAAATTAACAAACAATACGTGACTTTAGATATAGACGAAACTATTATAATAAAAAAAATGAATATGTTATATACAACAAATTGTACATTTTTAAACAATGAATATTACTGTAAAAACCTTTTTATTTTAAATAATACTTGTATAAATAATATTATTTCATCTGGAACGATGAATGCATGCAAATATAAATTAGCCAATACTAACATTAGATATATAGATAATATGAACAGTTTTATAACCACTAACCTCTCCAAATTAGACAATTGCCTTACTAATGATACTGTATACCTACCACCCGTTAGCTTACTCACCCTAGATCAAAATGATTGTTATAGAGAACTCCCCAAAATTTCAAGACATATAATAGACTCCACCATAAACAAATTGTACAATAAAATAGATATAGATGTAATCGCAAATATAAGCGAAATAGAAAACCTAAATATAACAGACATAGTTTTAGAACCACTTATATTTAATCAATCCAATACTTATTTTTATTTTTATTTAATTATAGGGGCCGCTATTATAATTGTAATCCTCTACTACCTTAAAAAATGTAAAACTACCAATTCCTTACGAAACCCTACACCAACAGTAATATATCAGCCAGATCATCCAAACGTTCTCAGAATCCTTCAACAAGATAACAGCCCTCATGCACCTGCCGCTATCAATCTCATTTCTTAGTATTCTTAGAGGACTAAGAATCTTAAACAACGGAGGAGATAGAGAGGCCATCTGCCAGCTGCAACACCTGCAAGATCAACACTTCGTCAGCTATCCTTATCAAGTCTCAGCTCCTATATATCATTCCTCTTATCCTCTCACGTCCACTTCCTTCTGTACTGTTACTAGGCCCGTCACTCTGACATTTATTATCAATTATAGTTGTATGTTTGTAAAGTTCAAATAAATCTTTTTAAAAACTCCTTCTGGACTTATCAAGATCTAACTGAAGACCACATACTTATCATTTCTTTCTGACGCCCAACGGGTGTGCCCGGCATTTACCTTTACCTGTATGCCCTGCAACTCATCAATCTTTCACTGCGGGTTTTTTACGGGTCACCACCGAGCCTAACCTGAGTAGAACGCTGAGATTTTTCATTTGAACGAAATCTGTTCTCTTAGGCAAGAATCAACTAGAAAGAACAAATGCGACCATCAATCTTGTCTCATTTAAGTCCAAATTGACCGCCTACGTAATGCTTCAGTTTTAGAGTCTCGTCTCATTAAGTACAAATTCAATCCCAGTTACAATAGACATAGAAACTTCATAAGGACAATGGCGTAGACCACCAGGGACAAAACTAGCTTTGTCTTGTTATATTCTATTCAAGGCTTTTATCTCGGCGTTTGTATTCAAAACTTATCAAAGTTGAACCGTATGCATTTGGATTTTTATGAGTTGATTGGAGAATTCAGGTCTACTGAAACATATATTGAGAATCAGAACGAAATGTCAATAGTAATCTTACATCCTTCTTTAATAAACCTTTATACCATTTATAAACCAATATTTCAAGAGTTCATTAAAACACTAATTTACGGCCATGAACTTCAAGCCTAAATATTTTATTTTTACTTAGTAACATTTCATTCAAATCCATAAGGCATTTCGTACATGCAATAAATTAATATTTTTTGTGATATCTTTGTTTGAAAAAAAAGTTTTTGAACAGACAAGGAAGTTGACAATGCCCCGGATGCAACTGTGGTATCTGAGCCTGTACAAGGGCAATGACGGATCGAATGTGCAGCTGTTGTTATGGCCCAGCAGGCTGCCAGTTCGACAGCATCGCTGGACGGGATGATGAAATAAAACTGGTACATTGACATTTTTCTCTTTGATGTCTAAATTGATGCTATTTTATACTCATATCCTGTTTTTAAAAGATCCTCTCCATTTTTTATGATTTATATTCCTTTATTGTGCTATAATTACAATCTGCCTTTTATAAGGCAATAAGTAATTAAGATAAATGCTCTCATTCATACCATATTTACAGTTCATCATTCACTCGCTCATTCATAAAATATTTACAGACAGCCCAGAGACCTCCCAAATCCACATGCGAAGAGAAAGCGGAGTCTTGGGAAGTCCACCACGCTCCTCCGTCAGCCGCGTCACCGGATATACCATTTTCTATGACGGTAAAAAATCAAACCCTAGCTTGACAATAAGAACAATATCAATAAAATCTCTGAAATATGTTCAAGAAGTCTAATTTAGATATGGTAAGGTATGCTCACGCAGATGCTAATAAACAGATTGTAATTATTTGTGCAGTTAAAAAGCAGTGTATTTAAAGTCCTTGTTGGATCTGTTTAAAACGTCAAGGAAATTAAGGAGTAGGAGGAATTAATCAACTTGAGAATAGCCATTACTTTGGGGGTTATAACATAATCCTGTATTCTTAGGTTTCCCACTATTATCATAAAACACACTTGATTTTTCATTTCATGAGTTCTTATTGCTGATAATTTAGAATTTTGTTCATCCCTTGCAACATGTATTATACCATCATAAACTGAATGGTGTCATTTGTGGGCTAAAATTGGTCACATCCCTAATGCCTGCTAAGTCCTGATATATTACTGCATTGTTTGTAATCCTTCTTCCCCAGTCCCTCATTCTCTTAGGAACAGAGACTGTTCTTAATTCCTCCTGTTCTTAACTAGTAATATTTTTAAATATTTTGTAGACAGTAGTCAATTGTTTTTTTAAGTGAATAGTTTCCTCCACCTTGAAATGCGCACTCAAAACATTGCATGTCGTTTCAACGGATTCATAGAATGATATCACCCCCATGACGTAACCATGAAAGAACAATTGAATGTTATAGTTGACTGCACAGTCGTGGTTGGTTCTGGGGGAATCCACTGACTCAGTTCTTCGCGATTTCGTGTCTTAAGAGATTGGATATTTTCGGAAGGTAAAATAATTACCAAAAACCCAATATTAGGGTTTTGGGGATGGGCCTGCTCGGTGTCGACTCAGCCTTATGAGGATAAACGAGTTGTTTAAATAAATAAGTGGTTGATCCGGATTATACCATGCTCGTTATTCAGCGCCACTGGGCAAGTATGGTAGCAAACTTATGAGGTGTTTCACCATGGATTTATTTTGGTTGCTTAATCGCCAGATGAAGCGTGCAATTTGATACCAAACACTAATTCAGCAATTAATAGTTTTTTGTTTATTTAAAATCACTCATTTGCCGAAATCTAACATCAGAGTGGCACGTTCTTAAACTAAGTATATGTATATGTCATTATGAATCCATGACATTTCAACGTAAAATATCTGATTTTATATGTATCGCACACCTAAAAAAAATCTCTTACCTTTCTTGATATATTGTGGGAACCCGATTCCTGTCCGAGTTAAATTCACATTTTCTCAATATGAAGAGCCGCTGGGAAAGAATCACGGATTTTGAGTTCTTTGATATGGTGTTAGATAAGGCTTTTTGAGCCATGTTAAAACAAGCCATCGTTTACTGCCTTCTACTGGGAAGAAAATGGCCTAAAATGTAATAAATAAGTCCTTGGGCCCTGCATGGAGAGGATCTAAATGCAACCGAAAATATTGAGAGCGATATGGTTTCACTTATATATGGATCATAAACCTGAATTATCTACACGTGGTGTCATTAGCGGAGAAGAAAATCACACAGGCAGAGCCGCATAGGGCCACAGACCAATCGGGAACGTAATAGCTGATGAATATTTATTGGGACCGCAGAGGGAAGACGGCGGGCAACATTGAAGGATGTGAAAGCCGCTCTGATACAGTTGGAATCACAATTGCAGACGCCTGTAGAGAACAAAGTATATGGGAGTATCGAGGACATGTACATTATAGAAGGAGGGTGGAATCGGAAGTGCAGCTGTGAGGGATAAAACTGTTGGCTTGTGTTGTAGAATGCAAGAGTTGGTATGCCCATCTTTGCGATTGGAACACCATAGCCGAAAACCTTTTAGAATCCTCTGCGGTGACACAAAAACTCTTTGCTTTCCTGATACAAACGAATCTGATCTCCTCACATTTCTATTTATCTATAATTGAACAGAACCTGATATGAGTTGAAATAAAACTAGTTTGTAATTTTAACATGTGTTCGGCGAAGTTGTTAGGAGAATGTTCGTTAGGAGAAGAGAAAAATTACAATTAGTACGCAGTGACACGCAGATATGTGAAGTTAACGTTACGTAAAAAAGTAAATTTTCCTCTCTCAAATAGTTTAATTTTAGTAAAATTATCCTTATTGGATTGGTTACGTGCACTCAATAGAAATATTTCTTTTAATTTTATTATGATTTGAACTATTTATAAAATTATAGCATTGACTATTTACTTGATTCAGAATTATTTGTTATTGTTTTAACCTTTAATTTCAGTTTTAAATTTTAATCAATTCGCCTGTGGAATAGTGATTGATATATATGTTTTATCGTGCTATAGCACCAGAAGATGATGGTTTGAGCCTTTGAAAGTGCTTGCAATATTACAATAGTATAATAAACAAAATAAAACTGTGGGCAGACAAAATTCGTTTTATTTAATTATCAAGGTTCAGTCAACACCGGCAAAACTCCAAAGAAAGTCTTAAATTTGGCATTATTTATCTTGCTTGTATCCGCCTTCATAGTTTCTATAATCTTCTATGTTTCGTTTAAATTTAAAACATAAATAAAAGGTTAAAACAATAACGAATAATTATAAATCCAGTAAATAGTCAATTTTATGTATAGTTCAAATTAAAATAAATATTAAGACTGGTTGAAGTCCATCGTCTTCTATGTTTCTATAAGTGTGATTTGCCTCCATTATCTGGGTTGAAGTTTCAGTGTAATTCGATCTTATTAGTAATTAATTTTTCTTAAATTTTTTTTTATTTTCTTGTTTTAATTTTGTGTTTATCTGTTTAAATAAATAAAAGCACTTATAAACAATAGGTATACGAAACAAGAAATAGGGATACTACAGAAAGGATGGAAAAAAATAGTGTATAAGATTGCAAAAACGAGATACAACTGATACTCGTTATGGCACAAATAAATTGGCTTTGTTGGTTTTAATTTTATTTGTTCCATCGTACAGCAGAGTTAGCTGAGCATACAGACCATATAATTACGGTTCGTTAATTGCTTCGAAGTTGAAGAACAAGTTGATATTTATCATCACGAGCCTGCAAACTGTTTTCATGTTTAGTCTATTCTTAATTAATAAACTTTTTGCTACAGGAACGAACACTAATTGCTAATTCGTTATTTAACACTGCGCAAAAGTGTAGTATTAAACTATGCAGGAAGAATTTCAATCATTATGTGGCATATAATATAAAGAAAAGCATATACAAACATTTTCTGAAATGTTTAAATAACATCTTTATTATTATAAATCCAGTATTTTAGGTGGCACTAAATGAACTTAGCTACGTGTCTCTAAACCTAAATTTAGTTTTTATAATCCAGATTTGATACTTATATATTAAAGTATCTACTCATTTACCAACAAGAACCTAACTGAGCCGTGAGAAATCCCATCCCCCAATGAAAAATCCTGGTAACGGAACTTATGTCTATGATGATTACAACTGAATAATGTTAAATGCAACTATGTTAAATAATAGCCTACAAGGGTGGCACTTAAATATATTACTAAACCCTCCTTCCTGGATCAAAAATAACTTCAGATTAACGGTAAATCAAATAAATTTATAGTCAAAACAGACTGAATGAACACCTTACTAATAATATATTTATTCTTATTATTATACGATGCTTTATTAATCAGTTTTCACATTTAACATTGACCTAATTTTGTTTCCTTTTAAAGGAATTGAATATTACCCAAACACAATTTACAATTTACTCCGATATCTAACAACAGTTTGTCTAGAAACAGAAACAGCAATGTAATCGACTTTCTCCACTTCCACCTATTTGCACTAAGCACTATTAATCCTGGCATGCTTTGTGCACAAAATGCCCTGCTAATGTTAACAAGTCTTACAATTAATGTGCGCTTCATCAGTCACTTTGCAATCACTCACGATTACAATACCATGTTGCAATAAAAAAAAAAGTGGATGCAGTAAAATATTATTTATTCTTAGCTATTAAAGCGGATAATCATTACACAACGAATTCCAGCAACAAAATTATGAATCCTTTTTGTAAAATATAATTGCAACAATTATAATTCTATAATGGGAATTATAGAAACGATTAAACAATAAGAGATACAAATAGAAACAATACTCCAAACTATGCAAGGTACCGCATACATACATTTTAAAAAGTTCAAAATTGTATAATATAAGGAGAAGAAATATGAAACAATTTCAACTAAAAACAATTTAATAAACTTTTCAGAATATGCATGTCCCGGATTGAACAATAACTAGACGAAATTCACCTGAGGATAGTGAATCATTTAATACAATTATCTACTATATGTATGTATAAATGTTTTCTTGCTTTTTAACTGAGCATGCACCTCTCAGATTTTTAATTGATTATAGTTAGGTTTTCAGAAAGTCATTTATTTCCTTGCTACACCTATTATTGTAGTATTATTTCCTTGAATGTTTGCACTCTAGGGTGCCTAAAATAGTTTGAATGCATGAAAAATTAAATATCTTTTCGTCTCATGGGTTCTTAGAAGCTGGTTTAGAGATTTCCATAATATCTTATCTTATTCATTATATATACTTGTATATAGTTTAATTTATATATTTTTAAAAGGATATTTTATTTCTTTTCAAACTTATATTTTGTGATGGTAATTTTAGACATCGTACTGTTTTAAGTAATGAATGGTATTCAGCCACAATTGATATGTTAAACCAGCACGAAATTGAATTGTGATGTATATGTGTAAAGTTTATCAATTATTTTATCAATGTGATGTCATTTGAGAGTGTTTTTCTCTGGATAACAATGTACAATAGCACCCAGTTAACTCCAATTTTCCTCATGGTTCTGAAAGTAATAGGTTATTTATTTGATCACAAGTGACACGGGCTCATATAAAACATGATGAAGTTTTACTACAAATAGTGGAAGTGGGTTAACAAGTCGGTAGGGGTGGTGATAGATTGTGTGATTGTTTGAGTTATTGCTGTAGAAGTCACTAGTGTTCAAGCCTGAGGCTTCCAGCGCTGGGTGGAGTATCCAGTCTTTTTTTCTCTCTCTCTCCCTCTTGCTCTCCCTTTCTACTTTAACCAGAAATGAAGTAATCTGTTTGGCTTCCTGGTATGGATTTCCACGTGCCTATCAAAAAACAAAAACATTTAAATAGCTCTGTAGGATTTTAAATGATTACTGACGTTAAATTAAAATCTTTGAAATGTCATTCATTTCCCAACATTACGTATTATGAAGGGTCATTGATCTATTAAGTAGCCATTGAAAACAAACATTATCCTTTTGTATCTAGTAAGCTATAAAATTAATGATATTGGCATTAATTTTACGTGTTACGGGTTAAGACTTGAATGGACTACAATTACTCAAAGCCATTAAAACACAGCTATAATTTGAACACTAAATCGCGTGATGCATCCCATCACATGATTTTTTTTATGAAAATTTAGTCCTTCAGTGTTTTTAAGGAGCGTTCATTTGGGCTAAGTTATGATTCAACTAGTTTGGTTTCATTTAGGCAGTCCATATTATCCAAAAAATATACGCCTACGGCTCCAGTAAATAAGTAGTTAAGTCTCAAAATTCACATTTTTTTTCTGACGACGTTTCTTTAACTTTGCAAACATACCAGAAAATTATGTTATTGATAAAATTATGTCTCTATTATTTTCGCAACGCATTCAAAACCATAGAACAAAGCCAACCGAACCGTATATGTGTCAACGTTAATTCGAAATATACAATTATGTGCCAATTACTTACTTTATTGATTAACTCCATAAAACACAAAGTGAAGAGGAATGATGAAATAACATAAGTTGTTTTTATTAAATTTCCCTATGAAGTATCAATTGAATTAAACATTGTTGAATAGATTAATACAGAAGTACCTTTCATCTAAAGACATATAAAATGAACAAGATAGAATAGCTATGGAGTAATCGTTATTAATGGTACAACATTTGGGCAACTAAGGGAGTTGATCGATTTGCCAAACATCAAAATCAGTCTTTAAATTATTTTTTTTATTGGACAAAAAGTCCATTATTTTATATTTTTTTAAAGATTTCTTACAAAAATGAAAAATAAATCATATACTATATTTGCATTAGTTATTGAATGATCATCAATATAAATGGTGCCTTGCTCGTCAGGTGTACTTGAGGTCTCGTCAAGGCAGGTCATATTGATTTGGTCTTAAGTTCTTGTAGTAATTATGTTTAAAAGGAGGAATGAATTTTAACTGGTTGATCTGATCATTCCTCTTTTCTCTGATCACAATTCTACCTATCGGATGTAGCAAAGGCTGGTCTACATTTTTAAGACTTAATAGTCTAATTACTACAGATAGTTCGGAGTTAGTCAGAATAGCTTCTAAAATAAATTATTTATTATTCGACGGCCAATAAAAATTGTTTGTTTATTGATGTTAATACTTATTATTTCTTATGAATATAAGACGTTAAGACTCAATCTAGTACCTCTTCCATTTAAATTTTAAAACATGTCAAAAAATACATAAAAAAAAGGCCTCTATTTTTAAATAAAACTAAGTGAGCCTACAGGATGATTTTATGATTGTAGCTGATAGCTACTGCAAAATAGATTATGCTAGCGAACTAAGATTTTGTCCCGAGTTCTGCATTAGAGCAGGAGATATTGCCAGAGCGAAGCCTATAGGATTGAGCTCACGCAGTTCTAACTTATTTACCTGCTAATCAAGCGTCGGTATACCGTGGAACTGCACAGAATCTGTGCACTCACAGCACTTCGTCCTACATAAGGTCGCTAAATATCTATGTTTTGCTCCGTGTTAATTAATGGCGTTCAATAACTAAGAGGAAAAACAGCCGAGCCCAACACGCGGACTCGATTATACGTTGTGTGCATTGTACGAGCGTGGGCATTGATTGGGTCCGACTCCGTCGGGAAATCGACATGAATAAAATATTTCTTTAGGAGGGAAAACTGTAGCCACTTTTTTGCTAGACTCAACCACCCCATCATGCCACGTGCTCTTATTTATTGCGTAGTTGCAGGGTTGAGACAAATTTAACTATTTATTGTTATTTCATTATTTGTTAAAATAAGTCGCACTTTTAAATATTAGGTTAAATTTTCAATTGAAAAATAAAACTATTGTCAATATAACTAAAGTACACATATTAAATTTTAAACTTTAAGACATCAAGATCTTTATTTTAACAGCATACTCGATTTTGTTTTATAAATTGTTATCAACATTCTCCGATCTTTCCTTGTGTCTTGGAAACCATTCTACCTGACATCTGGGGCTTTGTTGCATCCATCTGTCGACCGGCTTGCTCGGTGCTTTGTCATGGAATCTACGTTCTAGCTGTGATCCATACATGACTACATTAACTATAGCAAATAAATAAAAAAATATAACATATGTGAAATAATTAGTTATATTTACCACAGAAGAGTAAACCAAATAAATCACTGATCTCCGGTTCAAAATGTGCGAGATATGCCAAAAAAGTGCATGCACCTTATCGAGTCGAAATCTCGAAATGATTCATATACTTCTTCGTACAGCTTGCCTTTTTTTATTTATTTATTTTTTCAATTAAGTTTTCCAAAATAGTACGGTGATGAAACAGCCCCTTAAGTTTATCACATGGGATGAATCTTCTTGGTTCAAATCCGTAGCTCTATCTTCTTGCTCTTTGCCTGTCTCAAGCGAGAGTACACAAAGGTGAAAACCCTCCTTCATATCATAAAAAAAAAAGATTCCGTTTGACACCTTGTCATTTCATTGATACGCCATGGTATCAACCAATCTATACTAAAGGGCGTGGGTGTCGCAATAACTCGATAGCTTGTCAGTCACGCTGACTGACACCGTGCGTCACATCACTTGTCAATACGTCAGGAAAAATCGTCATTAGATTCTCTTTACCGTATTGCAAAGTTACAAAACTAAAAAGGAAAGGATATTTTTTATTATTTTCCATGAAGCTTCGAATTTGTAGCTGATACGCAAGAAAGACACGTTAAGGAGACTTGAAAAAGCGGATGAAAACCTTGGCTGTGCAGGAGCTGAAAGAAGTTGTCGTCGTGGGACAGATTTGACTTGGAGATAAGACCTGGCAGAGGGTAAAAAAAAAAACCTGTTGGCTTCCCTTATCTCCTGTAGGCTGACTTTAGTTTAACCCGGCTCGACCATTTTGGCTGTCAAAGAAAGCAAATGTTTTAGAACCCAAGCAGCGTAGTAAATAAAACCACAAAGGAAAGATTCACTCTGATTTTCCGGGAAGACTAATTAAGCAACTCATTATTTAATTAGAGACAGAAACAAGATTGTAACAAATATTCTTGATGAAAATTCAAAGGTTAGTAAATTTACGATATGTAATAATACAATAAGACATTTAACCAGTATGTCTTCAAAAGAAAAAAAAAAAAATTTAACACGAAATTTATTTCAACAGGATTGATTATGATATCGTCGGATTTAAACCAATCTCAAAATTATCAAGTTTTCAGGAGAGAGAAAAACGGTTTTGAACTTTTGTTATTCATAAAATAAAATAACAAAAATTGTTTATTGTAAAAATACTTTAGAATATAATATATAATATAGAATGTGATAGCATCGATGTCGTAGTGACTTATCGAAGGGATAATAAGAAAATTAAAATAAGTTGAAATGTTGACTTAAAACGGATTGATTTGAACACAATGATATATCGATGTATCTAATCCACTTTAAAACGATTTAGTGGAAACAAAATCTTGAAATTCACCTAACAAAAACTGTAGTTATTTATGCAAAAAAGGCTATGGAATGAGTTATACATACCTTACATTCCAATCTAAATGAAATAAATTTATGTAGTAAGATTGATTTAAAATGTTTCTACTAATTCCTTCATGGGTAAACACAAAAAGAAATCCAAAGATAATGCATATAACAAAGTTTTCGGGGCCACCCCATATTTAATATTTAACCGTGACCTCCATATCAATCCCATCCAGTACTTTTGTGATGTAATAGCCATCCTATCCTCTAACCCTGGTCCCATCTTTCCTCCCCAAGCATTGCAGGAGGAACTGGGCCTTCGAGAACCATGGCGTTCCAAATGAAAGTGCCACTTTCACCCTCCGTCGCTCATTCTGTACTCCACTATTGCTGTTCAACGAATCCATTCCTGTTCTAAATCCCAGACCACCTGTTTAGGGCTTATATTATACAAGCGACTCACTTGGGGCCCCCACAAGAAACTAAAAGCTTCTTCTCCGAAAATAATCAAAACCAAGAGTTCACACAACTTTGTAGTGCAGTTGTCCTGGTCTTACGGCATAGAAATCTGGGGGAGTGCCTTCACACCTTAGACATAAGAACCCTCTGCAAGATAGGCAATGCTCTCTTTTATATCAACAACGGTACCCTTCACGCTGATATCAGCATCCCATTCGTCCAAGAACTAGCAACCTCCCACTATGAAAACTTCCTTTCCCACCTTTCTGGTAATCCGAATGTTAATTTCATGTTATGAAAAAAAAAAGTACTTCTTATAATACTTAATGTTAGATCTTAATAGAGAACAAAATATTTAACGATTTCAGTAGTTTATAAATCTTTTTTTTTTCTTTCTTCCCCCCCTTAAATTCACAGAATGTGGTAAATCAATATTTTAGAAGTTTTATTTGTTTGGAGAGGTGGTTCACAGTGTCCGAGAGGGTTCAGAAAATAAAATAATAAATAAAACAATTTGCTTGTATTGAAACAAGCACTTACAAGAAACAAACACGTTCTGAAGCAGTTGTCGTATAATTGATTAATTAAAGTAAAGCCTGTTGTGTTTTCTATCAAGTTGACACACAGAAGAAAACTACGTTAAGTGTTCTAACAGAACTACTTACGCTGAAGTGACAGAAGAGGTAAATGATTCACGAGGGAGGTGGATTAGAGGTGCCGACAGCTGCAGTCGCTCCCACTAACATCAGTGTTGTGGTCATTTGTTACAGACAGGTCTTGTAGATTAATAATAGCGAGGACACTGCTATAACTAAAGGGAGAGGCTCCACTTTCAAACAGAATGTGTGTTCAGTGTTCGTAAAATCGAATCAAACAGTCATTTTTTCAGTATTTTCAATGTATACTAGGAAACAAGTATAGCATGAATGAGAACGTTTATCATAATTACTTATTGCCCAATAAAGCAGACTGTAATTTTATCATAATAAAGGAGTTCATACTAGGAAAGGTCTAGAAAAAAGTAGTAGTAGAAATGACGAGATGAAAGAAAAACAAAATTAATCAATAGAAAACGCGTTTTTAAAGGTGTTTAAACATAAAAAAATAGATAAACAAATGATAATTTTAAATCTGCGCAGTTGAGAGTTTTAGTAAAAATAATTTTATAAAACTTCAAGTCTGCTAAATATGTTCAGATTTGCTTGATCGTTACAAAAATGATATAAGACATATCCATTTTCAAATACATGCTATATTGAAGGATATCAGAGTAGATAATAATTAAAAAAAAAAAAGTGTATAATACCTTCTGCATAAAACTATTATTTTTTATTCGTCATTTTTTGTTGCGATGTTTTATACTCAAAGGTCCATAATCAGGCAACAGCAGGCAAACAAATCATTTTCAATTTTAATTCGCTCTGTGTATTTTAATTTATCCTACTTACTTGGAAATAAACCAAATATCGTTAAAACATTTAAATCATTTTATTGTTGATACTAATTTCAAAAGATCCCTAGTTGCTCCTCTAATGACCTTTTTAATATGTTAAAATCACATTAAGTAAAACAAAAATTGTAAGAGAAAACACTTGTATCTATAGAGTATTCGCCTATTTCATATAAAGGTAAATGAATTATTGAATTCATGATTGAATTCGTTGATTTGTATCTTGACATATCTAACTGATCATGGAGAAAAGGACCCTACTAAACCAGCCACCATCAGCGGACATATTCCACCGATATCCCAGATACTGCTACAAGACAAGAAGCTGTGGAGCGTGATGCGGAAATGGCATTGGCCGGTTTATTGGACCTGAAGCAGCCAATACCCAACAATTTATTAGGCCCAGGGGGGTGTATTCTCCCCCCCCCCCGAGCACGTCACTGCTTGAAGCTACCCTATAACCCAGCAAATTCTTCAAGGAGGGGTAGGGGGTGGTTTATTGAGTTCATTGTGAACAAAGGTCGTTATCTTGTGTGAGGAGGGGCTAAATACTGAGTTATTGTGATTAACCAGACCGTACAAATTACGAAAGCGCAAAAGTAAGTACTATTCAAGAAGATAAAGTGAACTAAATAACTAGTTTATGTAAAGTTCAGTCAGTGATTTTTCTTTACATGAAAGATTTATACAGATCTAAATTGTATATTAAATTTCAAATCGTAGAACTTGGGTATAAAATAAAGACATTAAAAGATAATAAAGAGATTAAAAATCGGCCGTCCGGTTTAGAAAGAAAAACTCTTATTTTATTTAATAACTAATACTTGAAATACGTACACGGGCACCCTCCAGGGTGGACTTGTACCCAGAATATCGCCACGTACGGTTTCTTGTCACCCTCTTGAGGGGCTGAGCTGAGCTGCCTTTTAAGATTCATTTTCGGGAACTAAGGAGACGTACCCATTTTACATAGCATTAAAGAGCTACAATGGCTAGTTTATTCCCTTAAAAAAATAATATTTTTGCTGTGAACCATCCATTCCTAATCATTTTGACTAAAACTCCATAATACTTCTCCATAACTATAAATCCCCCATCCAACCCCGTTACACTATATCCCATTTATCTTTCTGTCCTATCTCTAAGATCCGCCTCTTGAGATGGCACTTTTCTTGTTACTGTCGTTCTGCAGTTCCATACCTGCCTCTATTCACCACTACTCATCCCTTCCGATTCTCTAGATTATATATCATCTCTTGATTAAAGAAAACTAAGTAAAATTAACTAACGAAAAGGTTTTTTAGGTATAACTGTATTTGTGATACTTGTGGTTACTGCATTCAATATATGCCAGTATATAAATTAAAATTTCAGATCATTTGGATAACACGCAGACAAAAGAAATACAGGACCCTTACCTTTATCCCTTCGGGATCTTTCTATATTCTAATGATTTTATATTTCTTTCAAAATAACATTTTACAAAAATTACGATTAAGCATAACTTTTTACAGAGCTTCTATTAGTAAAAAAAATCAAGCAGATTATATATTCCATTGGCCCAAATCATTAAAACAGATTGGTAGAAAGTAATATGGCTCGATTAGTGCAGTGCCTGGCTTTGGCCAACTGAGACACAGTAATAAAAATAAAACGTGATATATCTTATCTTTTTAAAGATAAACTGCAGAGCAAGCTAAATGAATGCTACTGAGTAAATAAATTTACCAAGCTGGAAGCTAGAGGCTTTATTTTGAAAGCCTGCGCATAGAATACTCTTTCATTCGCCTGTGTATGCAACGGCAATTTTCTCTGAGCAGTGATTTGAGAAAGCTTGGATTCGTGGATCGGAACCGAATTCGTATAAGTTTATTTTATTTTTTACTTCCCGTAATTAGAATTAAACCACCACATAATTAGCATGTTTATGGTTGCTATGGAGTGCGCCCTTAAATTTTAATTTAGCAGAAACATTTGCGTCTGATATCGTCTTTCTCCTTCTTACGGTACCTATACTACTTCTAGTCAGAAGTTGGTGTTTCTTCTTTCAGGCTTCGGTGGTAGGGACAAAGCTAAAAAAGACGACAGTCCCTCCATACCAGAAAAGATCCAGGCCGGGATTCGGGAGATGCCCCTTTATCTACGTCATTGGATAAGAGTCAGCTGAAGCCAAAAATAAGTCCTTAGACGTTCCGGACATAAGTCATGAGGACATGAGAAACTAACCAGTGACCGGACCTTCCAGTGACTCAATTTATTCAAAAGATCTCAGAGCAAATGTTGCTTTATTCATTAAGGAGAGTTATGCTAATAAGTAGAGCTGGGAAATGATAGAGGATAGAAGGGACCGATAGTCGAAAGTTAGGGACTATCGATATTCCATCCCGATCCTATCAATGCAATATTATCGATTCTTTCTAATTCCCATTTTAAGGAGAAAAACCTTAGTTTACAAGAGAATCGGCAATAAGTAGAAAACTACGACAGGTATCAGTAGTTTATTATTTGTCAGTATTTTTCCGTGAAGTAAAAAGGAGCGATTAAAGCAAAATATTGTAAATTTTATCAAAAATATTTTGTGTTTGAACAAAACGCACTGTGACCTACGAAACCATGAATGCCTCTCGTCATTATGGATCAATTACAAGAATGAATTTTGAACGTGAAAAGGATTCTTTTAACAGCCCCAGGAATTAAACCAGCGCGAAAAGAGAACTATCGATAGAAGAAAGCTACCGATATATCGATATCACTATTGATTATCACCACCCCCTCTACTAGAGGATAAGGCTGGAATGTTGTGGACTTAGAAGTAAGAAAGAATGAGTTCTAGGAACGAAAACATATTCAGAATATTATAAAATCTTTTATTATTTATAAAAGAAGGTGGGATATACCCAGGACTTAGTAATTGAGGGATTGTATCGAGGACTCGACCAGTAAAATTAGTGTAAATCTGAACTCTAAGGCTGAGTGGGATTGAAGATAACTTCATAAATGAGAAGATTATCGTCTATAGAAACACGGAATGCCCATTAAAGTAGTTTCTACAGTTCTATGAAACGAAGAACTATTTCTTGCCTTCTGAGTCCAGTAATACGGTTATATACTAAATATAATCAATTACCTTATTGTGAAATAGGAAGAGGGATGGGTAAAAGTATCTGTGGCGAAGAGTTGATATAACATATGTCATAACTACATGTGTTTTTTTGTTGTTTTTTTACAATTTCATTGCACCATGATTAAAAAGATTGTGCTACGAGGGAGTGGAAAATTTCAAATAAAGGCCGGTGAAGTTTTGTGGCTTGCGGGGCCAAACGGCCCAACCCCTTCCTTATTCACGGGGGCTGTTAAGAACATTACATTAATAATTACGAGCGCAGCCCCTTTAGAAAACTTCACTTTCCTTGTTATTCTTTTAATGTTTTGCTTAGCTGGGAAAAACTGGGCCATCCAATTTTCCGAAATGGCATTCCACCTCCCGAATACAATCTGCGCCCGGACCGGATAAATTGTTTCCGCTCGTTTATCACTTATAATAATATTTTGAAAAGTCTTGAGCAAAACAAGACAACACAGAATTAATTGAATTGGGTTTCACTGATTGGAACCCAACGGAATTATAAGGTTGTATAACTTAGCAATAGTTAGTTAATAAGAATTCCACTGTAGGCTCGTAAATGAACTCGATGTTAACTGCCACCCACTATCTAAAAACTATCCAATTGGTTTTTTAATGATCAGGGATATCACCGTATCTCGTAATTTTGCTAATGCATTTTTACGAACCCATTGAGCCGTTACGGATACGAAGGGCTAACTCAACATTAGGCAATTTTTTTTTTTTTAAATCAAATTAATCCCAATATTTATCTATTATATCAGTAGTGTATACAATGCAACTAGTCTCAAAAAATATTAATATTAGTTTATTTAAAAATGTAAGTAATAAAATCCTAGAAGCTAATAAAAAAATATTTCTATATGGTATATTATGCCCTAAGCATTGGCGTAATTATATTTGGGCAATTTATTTATGTTAACAATATTTTGAATTAATGAATCCTCACTATGTTTACAATTATCCATACATAATTTCACTTTTAAAATAATAGAAATTTATATAAGGTCAACTATTGCAGTGTATTTTGGTGTGTCAAATATTATTCTTAGAAACTTATTTAGGATTATTCAAAATTTGATATTAGTATGATTCAGAAGCTCCAACCACGTGCTGCGTTAATTTGGACTTTCTTAACAAATTAGAAATGAGTAATTTAGTCTTGGTATTCAGTATAGAATTTCTACTGATTAATGATAGACAGCTGATTTCCCAGTGTGCATATATGTGCAAATATATATTTTTTTCACAATGCCTGCAGTAGGAACATTTCAATTATTGAATATGTAGATCTTTTATTTAATTGCGTTCACCCCTTCCGGACAAAATTAGGGCTAAAAAATAATCTTTTAAGAGGATCACTTCATTCATATTCTGCTCTAGGTCGAGTTACCACGAGCTTATGATTACGACGGAAAATTAACCTGAAACTGACTCTACCGCAAACAAGAGTGAGGTGAGGATTATAGTACATTTGTTCAGTTTAAAATAAGATAATAATATTTTTTTTAAGTTGAATGAGAAATAAAAATGAACTTGATTTTTCATCAGTATTTTTATACAATAAAGTTCTTTTCATTACAAGGCTGGTTTTATCTCATTTTTGTCTTGACATATACCTTTTCGCTCGGTTAGAATGATTGTTATAAAATACAATAAATCACACATCACGGAGAAAAATTACCTAAAGTGCCTTTTTATTTTGGTTTAAAGGCCAAGGAAGAAATATTTATCGAACTCGTTTTTGTGGATACTTGTTTTTGCTGTGTTTGCGTTTTTGGGTTAGTTATTGTAGACGAAATAAATATTTTTAATAAATATAGGAAATAAATGAGTAACAACAGTACCTACATTGGGTTGAGATATGGATCATCCACACGTGAGTTTTGTTATACCAATGAAACGGTCGTGGAAACAAGTAATCGTCCAAGTCACAACAAACCAAAAAAAAATTAATTCTTAAATAGTTTTAGAGTTGAGATTTGATAAACAGTTAAAAATAAGTAGGTTAGTAAAAAATCAGGTTATTCAATATTTCTAGCATTAATTTTTTTTCTCGTATGATTTCCTTTATTGCATATCAATCAAACATAGCGATCCGAGTTATTGCGGAAAATCCGTTAGGGGTGTCAAGTTTAGATTGAATTTCCAGATTATATAACACAGATTATATTATAAGTTTTTATGAAATATATTATTATATTATACTCAAAATACTTGAGAGCAACTATGTACTTGTGATCGACACTTTGAATACCCCGGGCCTCTGAGAGGCGAGAGAGCGGTATTTCGGCTTTGTCTCAGTCTAATGGATTTTAGAGGGCTCACTACAACAAGAAATTCACTTCACGGCGAGGGTCATAGTGACATCCAACAAAAACGTAATTTTCGTAATACGTTGACAGAAATTTAATACAAGAAGTTTGACGTTTGAAACCCTGTATAGCCAAAAAAGGTGAAAACTGAAGAAATGGAATTTAAATAAACTTGTTTGTACTCTTTACGGTAAGGCTATCTATTCTTCCTGTGACGTTTGTAATATTGCTTAAATTTGGCATGTGTTAAAAGAAATTAGCACACAATGAGATTTTAATTTATTATAATTTCTAGTTTTAATTATATTATTATATGAACGTACGTTCAAAATACATCAACTTATTAATATGAAAATAATTAACGACTGACTATATTGAGTGATACGGCTCCAAGAGTTGTTGAAGATGTTTAAGCGAATTCCAAGGAAACCAAAAAACAAAAAAAATCTTACAGTCACGTAATTCATTATTAGAAATTTAATCAAAATTTGTCATAAGGACCTAAGTAATGGTTACAAATTTACAATGTATTTATGCATGCACGAGTTAAAAACATTTTAGGACGAAATGTGGTGTTTCTTTACTAGGATAGACATTTGAGTATTTACAAATAATTCATTCTTTTCAATTTCCTGATTCCTGAAATTAAAGGAGATTTAGGCTACACTATTTATTTAATGGATTCTCACTATCTTGCCAATAAGTTGCCATGAGTTCTCTCTCTCTCATGTTTTTGAAATTTCTAAATTATAAATTTCAAGCGTGAAAATTAATTTTTAAATTTTGGAACTTACTACAAGTTAAAGGTATTTCAATTTTTCGGTGAAAGTGATTAATTGTAATTTTTATGACAATTTTTTTCTCTTGAAAGACTAATGATAATTTCCAAATACATAACCCAATCCTTCCGCAGATATTACAATAAACGAAGCCTCAAGAGGTACACAAAACAGCTATGAATAATTTTAATTTTCTTTACTATGAGTGAAAAAAACCCGTAATTTGCAACTCAACCTGCTGTATGTAGCCATTATACAAAATTAGATCTGGCTTCTCGGCCTTAAGTCGGTCGAGGCTGTTAATCCAACTGCTCTGGAGCTGAATTGAATAAATAATTGGACCGTTTTCGATTTGTACTCCCTTTGTAATGGAAATCCTCAGGTCAGATTCATGTATAATCACTACCAGTTCATGAATATGCAAAGCTCGGTTTATTGCAAAATTCAGTTACCACACGGGATGTAAAAAAAAGAGGTGAAATTCAATACGATAAACTTTAGATATAAAACAATTTTTTCCAGAAAAATATATACAGCCAGGCATAAATGACTCGCAGGATCTAAAAAAATTTTTCTTAGGGAGAGACTGGTCAGGGTTGCCTCAGCCATGTAAGAATAATTGAGGAGCTTATTTAATAAGTTGTGAATCCGATTAAGAAACCGAATTCAAGACTGAGAGGTAACGCCAGGTGCTTATCATACCTAGATTCTGAGCACTACCTACCGATTATGGTGACTATGTTTTGTCGGCCCTTGCCTCTTCATGGGGTGTTACACTATGGAGTCATTTTTTGTGAGTATTATTTATTTAATACATATCGCATCCATATTTTGTGCTACACATCTATGGGCAAAACAAAGTTTGACGAAGATCCAGGAATATAAAATGCTAACCAAATATTCTTTATCCGCTGTCACCGAACATGACTTTATATTAGGGCATGTAGCCACGTGGAAGAGTGATTTCACTTACACGAAACACAGCAGAATGTTGTGCAAAACATTTCCTAGAAGGAAAACTAGGACAATGTCATTATAAAACTGACCTAGCTGTCTCAATAGATACTGTAAGGTCGATTATCCGTCACTGAAGCGTGCCTAGACTAGCGGAGGTTGTTTGTAGCAGCGTTCCCATTCAGTCAATCAAGCGGTTTTTCTATGAGTATTAGGGCTACGGAGTGAACGTAATATTAGTTTTAATATATTATAATTATAGTAATACGTAGAAGAAATATTGTAAAAATAGAACAATAACTGAAATTACGCTACGCCATCATAGCTTAGGCGGTTTGTTCTTCTGGGAGGTTAGTGAACATGCGGACGGGAAGTAGTACATGTACATCTGCGGATAGTTGTAAGTATTGTGCAAATGATACCTGATAGTTATTACTTATTGGTATTATTCAGTTACAGTCGACCTTCGGAGCTGCTTACCTTACCTATAGGATTACCTTTACGGAGGCTTCAGAAAGGACGTATGTAATGGACGCCGACCGTCTAATACCTTCTAAGGCTGAGGTTTAGAGATATAAGATCTTAGCTAACGTGGGAAATATGTTACTTTTTTTTTTTTTATCCCTATTTAAATATTTAAAAAAAATGAAATACATACAATAATAATATAAATTGAGTTATGAATGGGTCCTTGTACTGCATCTGTGCATTTTAAACAGTTATTATAAGACTAACATTATCTATAAAACTAAAATTATCTCCCTATTATTATATGTTACTATCGTTAACTATTTACAGTTATAGCCAAGTCCAAAGAAGAGGCTGTTTAATTTTTTTTTAAATGCTCAAAAGATATATTACTATTTAAAGTAAGTATGTAATATATATCAACATGAAAATCTTGGTTTAATAAATTGGTGCTATAAATTTAAGAGAATTAATAAATTGAGTATTTTTAAAGCTGTTATAAGAGACTCGGGATGTCACATACCATGTCATGGGGATTACAAGTTTCCCAACGTTTCGTACTCAACTTCCTTAAACCGTAGATGAAGTCATGGAAACATCAGGTTTAGCATATTTTAGATATATTATGAGCAGCCAGTTAAGGGAGAAAATATCCAGAAGCTCTATGGGAGAAACTTCAAAACTGAGTTTCACAAGAACTTAGGAAATTCTTCAAAGCCTAACAAACTGTAAACTTGGGCCAAACAGACCTCGGAACGGAGACGAGAAATACAAAACACAAATACAAGGCATCTTTTTCACAAGCTGCTTCTCAGAACTTTTTTCCGTTTCTTGCGTGGTTAATTTAGACATACTTTAATAGAAATTGGATATATGAGACAAAAACAAATGGTTCATTCGTAAATATTTAAATATGATAATAATATACTTTTTTTATTAAATACAAGAAATGAATATGGTATAATAAAACATTGTAAAATCACTCCAGTATTTTTTAAGAATGGTGCAGTATGGCTTCCAGACGTACAAATTAACACAATAACATTTTCATATATTTTATGAATTTTTGACTAAAATAGAAATTTTTTAATAAGCTCATACTTTTCGTTACTGTATACAAACCAAAACCCGATCAGTGTAATTTAGAGCTTGAAATAAACTCTCTCCGCCTTGTACTTCAATAATAAACGATGTCTAACTTTAATCAGGAGATAGAGGGGTGCATTTTTTAGTAATGCTGTGCTATTTATTGTTCTTTGAAAATAATATCTGAAGTGAGGGAATGTAATTTAATCTCTGTGGTTTCTTAAGTAGTAATTATGTTTTTGTCATAGACGGAGCGTAGCAAAGTCACTATATATGGGGCAACCTAAATAATAAAATACTGTCTATGAAAATTCGCATTACACCCAAGTTTTGAATAATTTTGAAATGGAAAATATTACGGTTAACACCACCTGTGTCAGTCCAAGGTGACATCAAAACCCAACTTAATTGACTTGATTTCAAGGTGACGTGAATATGAAGCGAGTAGTGCCTACAGGGTAGCGTACGGTGTAGAGTGTAGAGTGTAGAGTGTAGTCAGAGCAAAGCCGCAGAGGTAGTAGTGCCATGCATACATGGACCGACCACTAATGAGCTGACTGGCTTGCGAGCGATACTACCAGGCAGGGGTTAACTCACATTGGCAAGTCCATGGACCCATTTGTTACAATTGACTGGTCAGATTGGTTGTCCTACCCACAACTGGGACTCGTTACTATTACTCCTGCCTGATACGTTGTTGATGGAAACAGATTCTGTATAACAGAGTTGATAATGCGTTGAAAGTGATAGTGCAGTTCAAAGCCATTTTTGTTAATCATTTTCATTCTTTAAATGATTTTGTTATTTATAATCAATGAATATATGCCACAACACCTCATAAAGAAGTAAGGCCAACCGATGGTTGTTGCCAAAGATGGTTTAAGAACGAGGAAAGAACAATACATAAAATGTGAGGGGGGGTACTTTTTTTTTTTTTTCCCCGCCCTACCTGAGGCTGAGCCTCAAACGGGCTTGTGGGGCAAGCGGGCTCGTGGGGTTACGTAGCCTGTGGTGCGCGTATTCCGGTGCAATGGGATTGTTGCACCGGTCAGCGCACCTTCGGTTATTCTGTTTTGTTCCATCTATTCTAAAAAAAAAACAAAAAAAACACATGATAACAATATATAAAAAGAAAGAAGAAAACACAAAACTAAAGTAAAGAGAAAAGAAACACCTCTAATAATATATTTACAAATCCTAAACTAGCTATATATATATATTTTTTTTAAGGGGGGGTACTAATAAATAAATATAAGGTATAACTCAAATTAAACGATCAATTTAAAAAAAATAAAAGGAGAAAATAATAATGAAATATATAAATAATAGTGGATTTAAAGGAACAGAGGAATCACCAAACATACCTGGCAAAAATTATGCAGTTATGTAAATAGGAATTAATAAAATTGTTCGAATATATCAATTATAAGATTTCGAAACTAATTAATTATTATAGAAATTAAGAAATTATTAGACCCTAAAAACAATTCACAATAATCACTTAAAGTTGCCCATGCCAATTAATAGGCCTTTAAAATTTTCCTATTATATAAACTAGCCCGTCAAATTAAGTATCTTGATTTTCTTGTTAACATTATGTAATTTATGTGTAGATAATTTAGTACACTATAATTACATAATATTATTAAAATAAGTTTTGAAGCCTAAACGCTTTTATTCAATACATTCTGTACAAGAATGGTTATAACAATGACCTATAGTCAGCTATTCATATATTGTAACATTCATGATATTTGAGAATATCATGGCCAGGAACCCTCACATCTGGTAAGCATCTTCCCTTATGCTCCTAGGAGTGGGGATGAGATAACCGGGCAGTTTTAGCACAACCGTCGAGAAGAGCGGACTTAGCAAGCTCCCGAATTGGCGGTCACCAACAGAAAGAGAGGAGAAGAACCAACAGCAGAAAGTAACGTTGATTGGATTACAGGAAGATCATCGATTGGGTGATATTAATATTGTTTTTATTATGGATCCATTAAAAGAAATTGAGCTCAAATTCATGTTTGTAATTAGTAGTAATTATCCTAATTTAAAAGGAATTGAATATTATTTTATACTTTTGTCAATAATCTATGTTAATTATAATTATTTGTTATAATCATTTTATTTGAATATATTTCACAATTTCTAGTTTCTCAATTTATTAATAACTACAACATTAGCCTTGAGATCGGGCAATTCAATCGGGATAAATTCCTATGTCAAAGACATAAAACAATTTGAATTAAAGATCTCATGACGGACCTGCCAAATTAGTTAAGGTAAATTGATCAAATAAAGTAGAAAGGGAAATGGTGAAAAATGAGGTAGGTTTCAATATATCATGAATATATATGTTATTTCCAAGCAAGCAAAAAAAAAATGTTTACAAATAAATAGATAATATTACTATTAGGAATATAATCATAGTAATTATTATAGTGGGTAATAATGGAGCGAGCTACTTATTCGCGGATTTACTAGCAGAAATACAATACCCTGACCATCATATCCCAAACTATTTCGGAGTATAAAAGGCAGTTAGTGACTGACGATTTGTCTGAGCATAGTTTATTAACGAACAATTTTTTAGATCAACGAAGTTAATTAATACCGAGAAGAACGATGAAAGAGGATGAGATGAAATGTGTTGATATGCAATTTCGATTGAGCTTCTTGAAAATTGCCGAATAGTAATTAGTGGAAGTAATAGATCCCAACTTGGAATGGTCATCGCTAATAGTTATCGGATTTCTAGCGATTCCAATCAGGATTGTTTTTATCCCTAGGCCCACGACTGAAAGAAGGGATTAGTCTACTATAGAAATAGGATACGACCTTTTACAAGGCCCGGGTAATTTTATGGACATATATTTGTTAATATGTTTAATAGAAGTACTTGGTCTATTTATAAAGATATTACAAGTAAATAGATTTATTGAAGAACCCCCTTCAAGCTGTAATAAAGAATTATCAGCTTACTAGAACAATGGTATTTTTTGCTTATAGTAAATATATACTCATATGTAAGTACAGTACTGTTACCACAAAGTCATCTGTTATCAACTGTTCTGTTATCTGTTTAAATAACATTTACTTCCCTAAGGTCAGGGCCGGTAGTTAGGTCAATTTGTAATTTGGGATTTTTGTCTTGGGGCAATTTGTATTTGGCTTTGTTTTATTTTTCGTTAGTCTGATTATACAGCTTGATAATTACCCTGGAGACATATAATTTAATATATAATATTGAAAGTGAGGGACAACCATAAACTACAAGTTTTTTCGTAGCCTTTTCTGTCTAGTATATTGTTTAAACAGGCAATCTAATGTTGCCTGCACCTATAACTTGTTGCATTTTTTTTTTATATGATAGGTGTTTATCCTTTCATATGATTATATGAATTCAATTACTTTAAGAATAAGAAGCCAGATTACCTGAGAATTCTGGAGTTTGTGCTTTTTAACGTATACGAGTACTCTGTCCAAAACGTCAATTACACACATTCAATTTTGTCATTATGTTTGATGTACTCTACAGTGAATTATCAGCAAAGGTAATATCTTTATTAATTACAGACATATTAACGTCTTTGAGATTCAAAATGTATTTCATTTTAGACGATTTCCATCCTTGAAACAATTCATTTGTGTTAAAAAATTTAGTTTTGGTTATTAGTTGCTCTGCATTCGGTCAATAGATACTATTTTAGCCAATAGACAAAGGTATTGTTGTAGTCGTCTCATATTAAGCGGCATAGTCTATATTAGCTTGTGTTTTTGTGGCTATGTACTTAATAAACTTTGGGATACTTGCTGAAACTCTCGGTTTAATCCTTCCTGATCTTACATATGAACCAAGTTTGTCAGCCCATTTCCTCGAGGAAGACTAACAGTTCTGAATGGAACTGTTACTCAAGATAACAAATGGGACATTTAGGTTCCCCCTACTGGATAATAGAGGAAATACATGCCAATCCTGGATGTTTGACTTCCATCGAAACGAGACTGGTATGGCAAAATCTGGGCCACCGGAAACTCATTAACGGGGCTAATGAATTTCGTCCTAATTTCTGAAGATAGAATATTTAACTCTTTCTATCACAGTTATGAATATTTCGTTGATGTCCTGTGTGGCTCACTACATATAAACTTGCGCTATGATATAGTTTCAGAGACTCAAAGCGATAGTGTGGTCCCTCAGTCTAATAATTGGTTCTTTTGCAAATAATTTTCGAAAACGAAAAGAATTATGTGTTTTTAAATTCCACCCTTTCATTTGCTTTACGATTGTTATTTTTGTTTTATTGTTGCATTATTATGTGGTAATACCGCAAATACTTAATGCCTCTAATATGGGTTCCTTTATTTTTAAATTTAAATTTTATTGTGCAACATTTGACACTCAAGTCCTGTCAACCCATACAGACCCTGATATAGCACCCCAAAATCTTCAAAAACACCTTGATGAGATCGAGTATTGGTGCGACCAATGGAGAATCAAAGGCAATGAAGCAAAATGTTCCCATATAACCTTTACCCTCTGCCACAAGTCCTGTCCCAGACAGTACGGTATTAAGGCTTCCACCTCGACAAAAGACTGACATGGAACCCACACACGAGGCTAAAAAGACAAGAAGTTAACAGACGCTTTGGACAACTGTACAGGCTACTTCAAAGGACATCCCATCTCTCCATAGAAAATAAACTAATTATTTACAAAGTTGTACTTAAGCCAATCTGGACATACGGAATAGAGCTATAGGGGACAGGAAAAAAGTCGAACATCAAGCGTATCCAATCCTTTCAATCAAAAGTCCTGAGAACAATAGTAAATGCCCCTTATTATGTCAGCAACAAAACCCTTCATAACGACCTTAATATACCCTACATTTCTCTAGGTCAAAATAGTTTAAGCTTTAAAATGCTTGAACGGGTTCAGAGGCAATTTTAGCAATGATTTTGAAATCTTAATAGTTATTATATTTATAAGTTATACTTTGAAGCCTCAAAAAATATAACTTATTCGTAATCTCAGTGTCAAAACCTTTAATAACCTACTCCCGTTAATAGATATTGCTTATTAATTAATGTTTATTTGGTTAATTAATAACATTTATACGCCTCATTTTTTTTTTTTTTTTTTTTTTTTTTTTTTTTTTTTTTTTTTTTTTTTTTTTTTTAAGCTCTCAAACTTATAAAAAATAGGAATGTGGGAAAAATAAGGAAAATTATTTTTGGCTGGAAAGTGCCTTTCACTAAGGGGAGACCCCTATTTGAAGGATGTATGAGAAGGATATGGGGTGTGGAATGCCTAAAGGATTCAGTGAAAGAATGCTCCGGATCATTTTAGACATATTGTGGAATATGTACATCTGTGGGAATAAAGGTTTAATACCATGAACATTTCAGACATGAAGGTAGTCGGTTTTGTTACACATGTTTTTAAGTTTTTGAGCACAGGGATTCACCACATTCACTTAATCGTTCTAAAACCAGAGAATTAACAATTTGTAAAATAATATCGAACTTAAATAAAATCCTTAAATCCGTAATGAAGCAGGCGGACTTTAAATACACTAAATTATAGAGTGAACCCCTTCCTACGGCTCTAGTCAACAAATCAATGTTAGCCATTGCATTGATGAGTGGCGCTCTCAGGCAATATTGGCTCCTCTCTGTAAGTTATTTTTAATTATCAGTAAGATGTTCTGCCTTTGTTTTAATAACTATGATTCACCAACTTACTACTCGAGGGTAAAAATAGTGAACTTTGAAAATCCATAAACGGGTTCTTGATCAGAAAATAATAATAAAAATAGTAATATTTATTGTTTTGAAGGATGTCTATGTGTATTTAACATCACAACTGGTCACAATATCCTTGAGGATAGATTTTTATTATAAACTCATACAATAAATGCGAAGTATTGGTCTCATTTAGTCCATCATCAAGCAATCCCTACGCCATTAGAACAACGGTACTGATGCAATTAAAATGAGTAAAATCCATTTTTTATAATAAAACAATTTTAACATTTAACAATTTAAAATTAGAAAAAAAACAACATTTATGCCCACATGTTGTATTTTTTAAATTAAGTAATAAATATTTAAAATGATCAATAGATAATTGTCAAAATATAATAAAATAAAATATTTGTTAGTAACATAAAAAATCCAAAATTGTGTACTATAAAACAGATGTAAAAGGAATAGGTATGTACTATGTTGACATAACTAATTATTATTATTTTTTTATAATAATAGCTGACAAGTAGACAGACCAGATTAGATTGTACACATAAGATACAACATTGAACTGACAACAAACACCAACCTGTAGCTACAGCTAATGGTGAGGGTTGTCGCCAAAAAATAGTCGTTGACAAAAACACCTGTCGTCATTAACAAGTGTTATATTTAACTGATAAAAATTCAAATAAAAATGTTCAGATTGTTTATCAATAATCCACAGGAAAAATTCCATCCCTTTTTGTTTCTGAGCGGGCAAAAACTTCGGACTGACCTAAAACCCTAACAGGAATTAATTTCAAAAATTTTGCTCCAAATAAATTTTCCTGAAAAAACTCTAAAAGTTTTCACTGCACCCTCAAATGGAGACATCCTTGTCTCTTAAGAAAGCGGATTCACAACAAAGGGGATGTTAGCCTATATTTATTGTACATTACAGTAATTTCACAAGTACAAGGGTAGTGAATATATGTATGCATAGTTTCAGTATTATAGGTACTACAAAGTGTTTTATCTATTGTGAAATAAACCAGCACATTGAGTAGTTAATAACGGCTATTAAGTAATAATAAATGAATACATGAGGGACGAAAAAATAAAACCCACGTTAGAATTATGCTTGTGATATATGCTAAATGTGGGCATGAAGCTGACACTTTGTTAGCTTTTCCATTATTGGTTATAGTTATGTCTCCTAATAGTGATAGGATAGCGTGGGATCTCTGAATATTCTGCAGATTGTCAGTAAATATTTAACAGTCATTTAATCAAAGATACACGATATTTTTCTTTTAAGGAGGTGCTGTTGGAATTCAAAGCTTTATTACACAGAGGAGGTGCTCCGACGTAATACAATAATCTTTTAGACACCCCTTGACATTTACTGTTCCAACGTAATGAGTTATTGAATTTCCACGACCTTCATCCCCTCCAGGAATTGGCTGATACCCTCAAGCTCCAGCTAAAAGACATCCTCACCTTAGGTATCTCATGTATAAGGGTGAACCCGAGGTAGATCCAGGGCAAAAGTATTACTCTTTCATGGAGAGGGGGCGATGGGGGGTTGTTCTCCCCTTGGATACACATTCGTCAAATGGCCCCTTCCCCTCTGCAACCCAACCTTCCCTCTGCCTAGTCGCCTGTGAATTTATATTTCTGCTTTCCTGCTTCGCTTTATTGTAGGTATAAAAGTCCGGAGGAAGTCCTGTTGGTGTGCAGATACTATAAAAATACATCGTAAAGCACCAGAAATGGTATAGGACATTTATATATTTTAAAAAAAAGTTATATCTCATCGGAATTCTATAAAACATTACTAACGATAAATCTATTTATTATGTCTGAATATTTGAATAATGTCAAAATATATACGTTTCTTAAATGTATCCACAGAATATATGGAACTTAATGCTAAAAAAATGATGTTTTATTAGTAAGATATATCACATACACAGTGTTTCGTCAAACGTAATCATAACAAATCCCATTAAGAAACAAAAAATTAAACGATAAAAGTGCAGCCAATAAACTGAAATTGAAAAAAGGAGAATTTTTGAACAGTTAACCACTGAAGTTTGATAAGTCGTAGAACTAGAAAAAAATCTCAATGAAGTGAGCACAACAGCTATTTATTTAACATCTCCAAAGTCCACCATATTGCAAAAACAAAACATTAAAACATAATCTACTACAACAATTTTAAGTTTGTTATTGTTCGGAATTTAAATTACAGTGGATCCTTGGAACTTCAGATTTCCTATATCCTGTCCAAGAATTTGCTTTGATTGAGATCCCACACTGCCTTTACCCTCTGCCGCAAGTTCTGTCCACTAGGTTTTTTCAATTCCATCTATCTTCCTACAGCCAAAATAGTACGGAATTTAGGCTTTCATCTCGACAAAAAGTGGACTTGGAATCCACACATGAGGTTAAAACGACAAGAACTAAACAGACGCTTTGGACAACAGTACAGACTACTTCAAAGGACATCCCATCTCTCAATAGAAAATAAATTACTAATGCACAAAGTTTCCAATCTCTACATACGTCATATCAAGCCTATCTAGTCCTTTCAATCAAAAGTCCTGAGAAAATAGTCATGCCCCTTATTACGCCGACAACGAAACCTTTCGTAATATAGCGTATATTCTTGAACTCATCCCTTTTAAGTTCACGAAACTCCTTCAAAACCTATCCAACCACCCTAAACCCCTACCACAGTCATTACACTCCACCACTCATCCCTATAACCTCCTTGGAGACTAAAGCGGCAGTGATTTCGTGACCTATAATTTGATTTATTCATTAGAAAATGTTTTGAACTGTTTGGTGTATTCTTTTCTGTCAGTTTCCTAATCGAGCGATCTATCAACACTTGCTCACTGCCCTGGATTGTTGGCAACTTGCTCCTGTCATTTGATCTAGTCCTCGTATCAATGAACAAGTGAGAACTGAGAATGACCTATGCGGAACATGGTTAGTGTTACATCACCTCTCATCAGTTTTCCATAGACTTGAATACGGTTTAATATCCCCCATTTATTACCGGAATACGTCAAAACTCGAACCAACTGCTTTTTATTCCCTGTAATTCTGTTCTTTTCACTCTTTTCACAAAAACGATCCTGATTTACCGAAAAAAACAGCCTCTTTATTACCGAGGAATGATGGAAACCAAACAAATATTATTATCTTTCCCATTAGGCCTCTACCTGATATCTCGCACTTTGACGAAAATTAGGACACTAGTGTTTTGGTATTCTAGAGCAGTGAGTGAACTCATTGAATCGCAAATTATCAGGAAGCTGGGTTCTGCCAGATCTCCTGCACAGTCCCGTGTAAATGTAGGTGCTTTTTGGCTTATTTTGAAGAGGATAAAACCACATAATATTTGCCTACCTGCCTTTAAGTTGGAATATCTTTGTAAATAAGAATATCCTCTTTGTACTGTTGTATTTTTTTCAAGGAATTATTATTCAAAAACAAATTTTAGCTCTTTATCCTATTTTTGCACAGTAAAAATTTACATATTAAGGTGAATCGACAGAAAAAATAATGACGCATAATCGCTTCCTGCAGGCCAAATTGGCATATTTTTATAAGCCCTTCAAGTGCTAACTCATACAATGTATTCTGGTGTTGTGTCGATTTAATATGTTATCTATGGCCCATATGGGGGTTCTTTCTTTTCCTTTTAGTAACTTTTCATTCTAATACTATACATTTCTACGTACATTTATTATCGTTATTTTTGTTATTTAAATGTGATCTTAGTTAGATATTAGCATCTTTATTCATTTTAGTTTATATTCATCTGGACTTCTATACTTCGCTAATAAAACAATTTTTACTATGATATTTCGTTTATTACTTGACTACTACTTTGTATGATACTAAATTCTTCTATACCTGTGACCATACGGTCACGGGCTTACCCCTCGTTAAAAAATTAAAGATAAATTTGTAGCAAAATATTTAAAAAATCGGGATATAGCTAATAATCTACGGTACAACCCAGATAATTGACGTTAAGTATTGACTTAACTAAAATGTACAATATAGCAAATATTTACATTATTTTTGTTTCTGGTTCTTAAAAATGACAATATGAGCTGATGGAACTATGTAAGTCTGATTCTCTTGAGTAATACAGAGAAAGTTGAAAATAATGCTGTCTGACTTAACAAAAAAGTGGTGTACCATTGTAAGTCGTCAGCAGAAGGGATGCAGAGATAACTGCACATTTTACTGTTTGCGAGCGTCGCAGCTCCAGGAGGCTACTTCACTGACGAGAAGCTGTAAGCATTAGTTCTGCTTTTTTGTGAGAAACCGATGATAAAAAAAATACATAACTTTTTTCAATTTAGAGGACATAAAGAAGGCTAGCCACCGTTGTAAAGTGCGAAGAAAGGCTAGGATTTCTTTATCGTAACGGATTTTTTTTTCAAACAGAACAAAAAAACCGGAGTGTAAAAACGATTCTTACTTTATCTTCGCTTCGTCGATGAGTGAGTTTGTTAGACCGACTTGGAAGAGCTGGCCATAAATAAGATCGGCCTATTCCTGTAAATTTTAGGGCTAGGTAAGTTTAAATATTTACGTCATAAAACGCAGAGTTTCCTACGCTGTAAGAGAGTGACAAGTCTTTACTGCCGGATGACATTAAACTGTAAACTTTTCCTGTGCAATTAAAGTTGGCAAGTGTGGACGTGGTGAATTTATATCTAAGTCATAGATACAATATCTTACTGCACGGCTGTTCATTTGTATAATAAAAAATACATAATTAACAATTATCATGCAAAGAAAGAATTACTGGCTAGATTGGGATTAAAACCCAATACCCCTATAATATCTAGTTCGGGGTTCTATCAACTGAGCTAAGCTAATAGGGGTTGTATTTAGGCATACCCCCACCCCACAAATGCTGTAAGCAATGTACGCTACGGTGGGTGCAGTGTGCCCCAATGGCATTCACCACAGGATACCACGGGTGTAGTTATTGCGAGAGTTCGATCAATTAGAATTCATGTTTGGTCGACACTCAGTTAGTAGAGCTTCTGATATTGGGATTACTATGATATAGGATAAATATAATTTTGAGGAGACCCAGTGTCGTTTCTTGGCTTACTAAAAGGATTTTATTCTGTTTGGATTAGTCTTAAAAGAGCCCACTCAGCTTCGTGAAGAGGAATGAGTAGCTACTTGAATTAAGAAGTATCATCCAAGTTATTCAGCGCCACTTACCAACAACGGTAAGAATGCTTTTGAGGTGTTTACCCATGGAATTATTTTGTACGGATTAATAAAGCAGTTGCTCGCAGAATATTAATATGGTCGCTAAACGTTGAGTATTTGATAGGCATAATGCGGTAGAAAGGAGAAGAGCACATGGAACTATTAAGGAAACTAAATTGAAGTCTCACAAGTTAGTCGTAGTCGGTAGGAAGGAAATGACGGAGATTGGGGAGTTCGGGTTAATATTTTTTTCGATCAATAATTTTAGTTTAAGATATTTTTGGTACATATTTACAACGACTCAAGTGAAAATAAAATGCATCCTAATAATCATTATTAAACTGTGTATTATGTAACTGACTATTTATTGGTCAGAAAGGGCTATTGTTCTTGATTAGGTACGGTCAATGACAGCTGTGAACACCTAGTGGCTTTTAATGCAGTTTGATGGTGTAATACATAATAAATGAGGAAGTTTATGTTTTTGTCTGCTTCCATTTGGAAATTGGCCTGTATACAATTAAAAACTACATTTTAAAAGTTTCTTTTCCCTCCATGTTTTGCTACTTATGTTTTTTGTGCCATGGTGAGTGTACAAAAATTTTAGAGTGATATCTCGAAGACACTGTCAATAATTAGCACTTAGCCGTGCAATAATATTAGTGAATGGCTACAACTTGATCGCAGGCTGCTAGCGAGGTTCAGAAGTAGGTTGGTCATACGCTGGACATGTGGGACAGTGCAATATGGCACGCAAGCGATGGTTTTCTAGAACATGTCGACATAGTTCTAAATGTGTTCTCTAGAAAGGATATAAAAAGCTTTGTTTTATCAACGTCGAGCTGTGGGAACAGAAAAGCCAAAAACATTTTCTAATTTTCGAAGTTAATTATATTTTTTTAATTTTATAACCGGCATGATAATCTATTTGCTTTTAAAAATTTAATTCGTTTTATAAATTATTGGTATATGCAATTGGTTTAATGTTTTTTATTATTTATTTCTTAGCATCAGCCATGACAGAAGATTATTTCTGTATTGGAGCTCGAACTATTTCTTATTTTTTGGTCGTCATATAATTATAATTAATACAAAATTACTACTGCAAAATACAAAAATAGTTATTTGTAATAAGTTTATTTCAAGTTTTATTCTGATTTTTTTAAAAAAATATCTCCTGAATTTTATATACAGATTTTAACTGTTAGTCACATGATATGTTTACACGATATGCCAAACTCGGTAAAATGCCTGAGCTACATACAGAAATGTACCAGTGCTGTCCAGGGCTGAGGAAATGAGGTCCACAACGCGAAGACGCTGCGACAGTGGAGTGCTGTAGGGGGAAGCCAAGACGGTGAGCTGGAAAAAGAAGAGGAAGAAGAGACAATTTCAAGTATTTCCTTGGTGGTATTGGAAAGCTAATCGGGCGATAGGGGGAAGAGTTATTTGTTGGCTCTCCAGCTTCATGGAACAGAACCACAATAGAATACTTACAAAGAAGGGGAAACATGTGTCTAGGAGAAAAACTATGGATTTTTTCAAGCGGAGGATAAAACCTAATACTATTTTTAAAAAATTAATAGCTTTAAAATTAAAATGAATTATAGCCAGATCCAAGATCTACAATTTTTATCATTTTATTTGTTCTCTCATATTTTATGTTATTATTTGTTTCAAATTAAAATATGAACAATAATCATTCATAAGACATAATCAGAAGCCTCCCCAAGACAAAAATTTTAATTTCCCTAACGTCTTAACTAGAAGAGACACAGCAACCACGACTTAATAATCAATTAAAGGGTTGAGGTTTGGGGGTGAAACTGTAAATCATACAATGTAAACTGGGGGGGGGGGGAGGGAGTGGTCGCGAGGAAATTAGGGGATTGTTAGCCCTGATTCATTGCCAGCAACAGGGCTGTCCTAAATTGGAATTTCAGTAGGGGGTGGGGATTTAGTTTAGCTGAGGTCGCTTGAGGCGCTGATTACTCCTGGTGCCTCGCCTAAGCTGCTTACTACCTCCCAGCCCTTGTCACATCCCCGAGTGTGGCGACGTCCGGTGAACATGCTAAATACTAAATACTAAATGCTAAATGCACGATAGGAGAAGAAAGGACAATTTATCTCTAAATTTACCTCCAAATCTTTAAACCTAGGCTTCACCTTTAATCCAACAGTTCATGATTCGCCGTTATTAGTCTTTTTATTTCCGTTAGATATTTTATTAGAAATGTACAAAAATAAGACTGTTGGTCTTGAATGCCAAAAGTATACAAAAAAAAAGAGCAAAAGTAGTAATTAACATATTTTTATGTTCAAGACGATATAAATGAAATGATTATAATAGTGTACAAATGTTACATTTTTATTTTGAATCAGAATGGCTAATATATAAGCACTATTTAATTCTCAACCTGAAACGGAGTAAGTGAGGGGATTTAGAAGCATTAATGTACTGAGTACTAAGTAAAAATGCCTGCTAAAGAGGGCCAACAATAATTAAAAACAGTAAAACATTTAGTTTAATTAGATTCATATTATACACAAGTGGAGTTTTACTATGATGGTATAGCTTTATCTCAGCCTTAATGACAGAAGGCAATTATGAAAAAAAGCAATTATTGTATAGAAATTTCAGATTGGTATCACAATTGTTAAAATTTTGTCCCTGAGACTGCCCATAGTCGTCTCTAACGTTCAAAAGCTTGACAAAAAGAACTTTGAGGGTTTTATTTTACATCGTAAAGGAAAGTCGCGAGTTAAAGTCAAAAGCCGCATAGAAGAACACTTGAACTAACTGCTAATCATTCTCACTGTTATAAAGTATCTTTCCCTTTTATGCTCAATGATTGAAAAAAATAAACAAGTAATTTGAGCATTTAGAATAAGTAATGGTTATATAGCCTAACTATAGTATTTAAGACAGGTCATTTAAATTTAAAAAGTGATTCATTTACTTTGTTCTTTATACATATAGATAGATAGAATTTTTTTAAATAAGATTGATGGAATAAAAAGATAAATAAATAATAAAGATGAACACACATCAAAAAAAGATAAGATAATTATAAAATAAAATAAAAGATTGTTTAACTATAAATAAAGTCATAGATGGATCCATCTATAAGAAACCAAACCAAAAATATGCAGAAGTAAGTAAAATACAATACAAAATTAAATGAAAACCTTTAAATTATTACTTAGAAAATAAGTTAATGCTAAATATACAATATTAAAAACCAAGCCAGGTGCCAGTCCAACAACTGAATACAAATAGTAAACAATGAAATAAATATATAAATGCATTGTAAAAATAAAATATAAAGAATAGATCGTCCCCGAGCGAAAGCTAGCAACTGTCTGGATGGTGAAGAGGTATTGGAATGGGAAGGATGTTTAGGATGATGGATGCGGCACATATTATGAGAGGTAGTGGATTGAGCGAGGAAGGAACGATCGTATGCTACAGATTCATACAGAAAGTTTCTGTTTTAAGTACCTTTTGACTGCCATGTCGAGATCTTTCACTGCGGTGCTGTTGTATTTACAAAAGTGTTTAAAAATCAAGCTAGAAAGTGTTGGTAATGAAAAGAGGTATGCACTTTTCTACACCTCAAAAGTTCAAACCTACGACGAAAGATACATTATAAGGACAACAATCAGCAATGCTATTATACATAGAATAAAGAATTATTCCAGCTAAGTAATGTGATTTTAACAGAGAATTTTCTGTAACATGTTAGAGGTTTAATACGTTCCAAGTACAATGAGGAAAAGTGGATTAGTTACCACCGGAACTGCTTAGGATTGCAATGAAGTGCATTTAAAGTTATTTAATAAATTTATGCTCTCTATAAAGTAGTCTGTGAAGGGAGGAAAATAGTTTAAAATAGCGAAGTTCTAAAAAAAGGTCCGAAGAATGCTCGTTATTTCAGCTTTCAAAAGTCCTTCAGCTGCTCTATACAAAGGAAATAGATTTTCTATTTAAAAGTTTTCCTCTCCAATACTACAAATTTCAGCCCTGTAACTACTTGACGGTGACACATGCCTTTATGTAATTGTGCATGTCTCGAACTTGACAACCAAACATATCGAACCGTGACTCAACATACACGTTTCAACGGAAAGAAGTGTGGCAAGTCATGCAGGAAAATATAAGTAGCTTACGGAACTTGTACAAAGTTGGACGCAAAAACCCATAACAGCGAAGGGGTTTTTAACACTAACGCTGTCTTGTACTTTACTACCTCTTTCGCTATCGAAAATATTTCTATTCACGTTAAAAGTTTAATAGTATGAGCAAATCGTACGCAAATCATAAGGAGTGACAGTGTTCCTTGAGTTATTTTTTTTTAAAATCATAAAAACAAATTGCTCTCAAAAACTAATCAGTTACATACATGGCATCTGATTGAATGGATCATGGAATAAATTTATAAATAATTTTGTTGTTAATCTATTGTCAATATGCGCCAGTAAGGCAGGAATTAAATCATTTTTTTCAAGATGGACTCTGAATTGATTACCTCTTTGTAGAGATCTAAGCTCAAACTTACGAACATTACCTGAAATAACATTTATTAAAATAAAATAATATGGGATAGAATAATACTGTAACAATTAGTTTCACTTAATTCTATATAGAGTACTTCTGGTTATCGCATATTAACCAATACCATTTTAAATGAATCATTTATAAAAGACGACAATATCAACTAAAATAAAAAAAATTACCTGTTTAAACCTGGAATTTTCGAAAATTTACAATAAAATTAACTTCGCATATGATAAGGACGTCTTGTAACTCTTAGACACGCATAATTATAATAGTACTTACATTTCTAAGCATGAATTTCTTCTATCTATTACTTTTTTTATAACTAGGTAAAAGGTGTAAGAACAAGTTCGTATCGAGAATTTTTGTTGATTTTTAATAAAACAAAAATAAGGACTTTCTTTCCTAATTTTGGCCAAAAGTCTGCCATTAGGCAGAAAATGTCTATTTGCGTCACTGCAATGGACAATAAAATGTTACCATTGCCCCTAAAAAGGGAAAATAGTTGTAGAGGGAATATTATTATAAGAAATAATAATGTTACCCATTACACATCCAAAATTAAAAACAAAAACAACCTCCAACAATTCGGTACTTACAATTGAAATTACGTAAAAAAGCGTTAATTTTAAATAACTATCCATCATGTTAACTTCCTTAAACCACCAACACTGTGTATGCATGAATAAAATATTTATTATTTACTATATATTATTTGCTTCAACTTTCGGTTTAAGGCATTTTTCGCAACCACTGTTACTTATTTTTCTTCAATACGATTGTTAAAATCATCAGAACTTTAGAGCGATGTCCAGTTTTAGGAGACTAGGAAACCACCTACAACTTGTCCGAACATCCGTACGGGCGAGGCTCGAAGAGTGCGTGTGCCGAAATGGACATCATTTGCAGGACATTATTTTTCAAACCTGAATTTCAATTCTTGATTACTTAATGGCAAAACCTAATAAACACGTTATACGAGTTAAAATTTGAAAAATATTCGTCTGTGCATTTTTTATAAAACGATGAAACGGTAAATATATTACTGAAACACCGTACAGCCCCGGGAGGGCTATAAGGAATGTAATGTAAGTCCCTTTTTTCCAACTTTTTTTGAATTGCCGCCTTGTTAAAAATTACTTTTATAAGCCCGTGTTTTATAAGCAAAAAAGCGAAAAAACATGAACGAAAACATAGTTTAAGAAACTAATAAATATTCTTAGAGTGGCGCAGAATGATAATAAGAAGTTGGCGATCTTTAATGAAAAAAGTATCAACTTAGTATCAATTTTGAGGTGATACAAAACAACAATTTGTCACCTGAAATCATGGGAAATTCCACAAAGTTAACAGGTTTTCAATTATTGAACGAAAATTATGAAAAGTATCTTCGGTTCACTCCCTGATTTTTCAACCATTCAGGTAAGTACAAATGAATCAGTTTATTGAGTCATAAAAATACATTTTAATTTGGGCCAATCCATCGCGATGTGGTGCTGTTGGTTTTTTTCTTCCCGGTGTGCACCGGGGACCCATTTCTTCCAATATCAGTTGTAGATTCCAATTGTAGATTCTTCCCAAATCTACGGGACCACCTACCCTAATGAACCAGTATGAATAACTAGTTTTGTTATCAATAGTCAACTAGAACCGTAATTAGTTGACCTTAACTTAAGCCAACTGGGTTTGTTTTCTCTAGAGTCATATAAGACTCATTGCTTTTTAGCAAAACATATGTTAGACTAACGCCCTAAAAATGTTTGCCTTGGTTCGAATTTGTTTTTTCAATTATCCTTTTATAGGCTTTATACCCAGATGCGAACAGAAAGGGGTTATTAGAGAATGGGGGAATGGGGGGGGGGGATGGAGTTCAATCCACTACTCAAGTACTTACCGATGAGTTAACTGTTTTCCAGTGATCCATTACGAATATTTTTATGATTTCGTTCCAAACTTTACGGGCATTCTTCATCTTTGTCCAGAAGTGGAAGGAGCTGCAGGGACTAGGGCACTTCACCATCTCCAGGGGAGTGATGCAGGTTATCCGTTATCGAGGGTGCTTATCAAGATGGATTGGAGTCCCTTTGTAAATAGCAATAAGTTAGCCTTAAGAAGAAAAAAAAAATCAATACAATAAAGACGGTTTAAAAGAACGAAATTGCAATTGCACGCGAACCACTGGCATCGAAATACCCCATGGTAAATATTTTCATGATAAGGTAAATATAATATTTACACGAATATATAAATTTGAACTATTTGATTTTGACTCATCCTAGCTTACATAAGACATGGTTTATATGATGATTTTCTAATTGCTTCATTGTGTAACACACGTTAACATATAATTTAAGAGAGCCATGAATAAAATTTTATAATGAGTGGTTGTTTATTTTCTGACACACTCCTACGTTTCCATCCAGAGAATATTTTCGTTGCATTTAGGCTAAACGTATATATGATTAATATATACAGGTAGGTAATCAGCACACTGAAAAATACTTAACTTTCTCCCGATATAAATACATGAATAGATTTATAGATAGATATGAGACGTTCGTGTCCCCGTTGAGATGGTCCGGAGAACACGAGTGTGCTTAACGACTGGTCCCCTGCACCGAAATCGTCAGTAATTAATGTTTCTAATTGGGATGTGCCTTATCTCTGCACAAGTTTTACGCGTTACCGGTATGCGAGGGGTAATTGGCTTGCAGATAGTACGCGCGCTCTAACTTGCAGTCATCTTGGCCAGAGAAACAACTCGATAAGAGAATTTTAGTTGAAAATTCCGATGAGATGAAATTCTAGGAATATTTTGTACGGTTAGAGTTTTTTTTATTTTTTAAAAACCAAGCAACCTTGTTTTTAATCATTGAAACTTTCCACAGTGGTCCCATTTGATATTGGCGAAGCGTGAAAATCACTATAAAATAGATAAAACTATCAATTATTAATTTGTGGCAAAGGCTCTGTTTTGAAATCGGAAATTTAAATGAAATCCAATCTGATGGAGTAATAAATTATTTTTATCTAATATTTCTAAACAACGGTAAAAATGCATAAAGATTACCCCCTCCCCCATGAAATCGAATTTAAAAAAAAAAAAGCACCTTCAAATAGACATTTCCCACGCTCATGTCCAGGTTTCGAGACGGGAAACACGAAATAGAAAGTGAGATTTTTTTGCTAGTTCCCACAACTTTCTCAATATGTAAGTTTGCTTCTTAAGAACTCCTTTTATTAACTATCTACAATTTTTTTATAGTAAATACGGAACGTTACAGTGTCTTGCTTTTTTCGTTTTGAGGCTGTTAGGTAATGGGTGCCAATGGAAAGCTGTTCGTATCTCAATTTATATGCTCAACAAGGATTATGTGAACAATGGCTCAAAACTGGGATTACATTGTTAGTTATCAGGTAATTAAAATTCAATAGAATTCGTGAAATGTAATGCCACATTGGAAAAGATTCCCTAGTCATCAGGTGCACATGCGTCATCCATATTTGTCCTTAACGCGCTCTAGAAAGACCTGCTCATTTTGTCGCACGCCTTTTCGTTTCTAATTGATAATTAACATGCTCAGCGCAACTTGTTTTTGGTCCTAATGAGCCACGATTCTTTCCAATTTCTAAATGGTTTCTCTTCCATGTAAAACGGAAATAAAATCATTCGTCAGAATGATTTCTGCGGAATCTACCCCCAGTATGGCCTTGTATCAGTAGGATGGTTTTTCGTTTTCAGTGCAGAAATATATTTGCCACAATGAGATTCTATATATTGCAATACAGCTTATGTTTTAAGGTGTCAACCTTAAATCCAATGGAAAGAATCCAGAAAGTTTGCAAAATGACCAGCACGAATTTTCAAGACTGATGTCCTATTTCCTCTCTGGGTGATAATGTGATGTAGAATGGAACAACTATTCCAAAATTGTATCATTGCGCGAAAGAATGATACATGTACGATATAATCTACAGTAAGTTATAATTTCCATGCTGGAAGTAAGAGATTATACTTTCATGCATTGCTCAAAAGCAATTAAAAAATCAAGGTTTTAATTTATTTATTTTTTTATGCTCAAGGATACAATAAAGAAAATAATTTAAAAAATAAATTCCAGTCTATTCCACAGAATAAGGTGCAGTGGTCAACTATATATTCAGATAATTCTGTTTGTAAACTCAATACGATTTTATGCCAATATCTTTCGAGAAGGAAATTTTTCACCTACCGAGCTCATTTAAAAAATAATATGTTAGTAGTATTTTTATGAAAGAAAATGAAGTACTTTTTTTATAATAACTTAATAAGTTTATAGGATTTGATAATTTTATTCGAACGAATGAATGAAAAAATTACATTATCTGGCCATTGCTCTCTAAAAATATCGAAAAGGAACAAATAGGTCTAGCTGACAATAAAAAGAAAAAAGATTCATAAGATTACACTGACGTAAATAGACTAATTATAAACGGCATATGGACATATGTGATGACTTCAATAGACTGTGGAAAACAATTACGGCTAAGAAAATGTAGGAAATATTATAAAGGGGAAATGTGAGTGAAAGGTTGCTGAGACATATTAAAATAAGAAATGAATAAAATTAGGAATAAATTCAAATAAACAGATAATAAATAATAAACATTGTGGATTATGAATTGTTTGATTGGAGGGAGATACGGAGCTCGTAAGGAGTACAATCACAAAGGCTTGTGGCAGTGATAAGTAAATAAGTAAATACGAAAGAATCAGATTTATGGGAAAACAGGTTGGTAGAGTAGGGACTAGTATTGCGGTATTTGATGGCTGATTGAAATTGGAGGAGGTTGTAAAGGTAAGGAGGCTTTTTAGACATAGTAATAGTTAAGAGGATGGTCGAAGTATTCTTGAAGAAGTGGTGTGGAATGTGACGGTCTCTAGGGATCCCGAGAGAATAAATCTGAGGAAACAATTTATCAGCTGTATGTACTCATTCTCGAGATCCAAAAATCATATTTGACTCTTGACCTCCTTAATTTCGGTTATTTTTTTTTTTTTTTTTTTTGTGTTTACTCTGGTCTGAAATGTTAGTCACTATAACCAAAAAGTTGATAGAAGGCGAGGACACCTTCTCACATCGTTAGATCCTCAGAACATCCAGTTTTCTTGGCAAAGTATAATGAAACTACACGAAGAATGTGCTTTCGCAGAGGTAATAGCTTTAATGATTCCCTACTGTGAACACTGCGCTTACTCTGCAAACAACGACCTAGTGCGGGGGTGGTGCTGTTGTCGCACATAATCAACAAACACAGAGCGAGGGCGAGAGAAGGCCGCCGGTCTGTCCATTGTTGAAGCCAAACAGTGGAAGTGCCTTTGTTTCAATAATCAACGCTGGAATGTCTATATAATAAAGTAATTCTGGATACAATTTATACATTCCGACGTTTCGCTGTTAGAGGTGTTAAGAACCATTTACTAACGCCGTATTTACCGCCAATAGTAAGAAACCACTGGCCTTAGTAAGAATAGTAAGAAACCACTGGCCTTCACACCTCTGGTAACGTAATTTACTAATGCGCATATATCTTTGTTTTAATTAACAACAGAAGTGTCCATGTTAAATTTAACCACTATCGCAAAAATGCAAGGTGACACTCATCAAACCTAAAATTTTCTCTAATAATAATTTCTATCCTTCTTTATATAATTTTCTCTGAAATTAAAAACTTTTTTCTCCGTTTCAAAACCCTTTATTTAATAACACTGTGTATATTAAATGTATATAGTATATTAATGCATGGATACTTTACATAAACGTACATCGAGCTAATTATTTAAAGCTAATTATATTTACTGTAGCGTAGCTTCATTTTATATAATATGTGATGTTTAAAGAATTTTTCTATGGTAGGCTGATGTAAAGAATACAATGGGTGTTAACATAGAAGATAGGGCTCACCTTAAGAATGAGTTGTGCTAATACTAACCTTAATCTAACTAACTAATTTAACCTAGTTTTCCAGGACAGTCTGTTGCCATAGATAGGGGAATGGGGGTGGGGTCATAGTGTTAATCACTGGGTTCGTCAACGAGTCAAAAAACGTGCTGTTGGCCTGCTGTGGGATTTTTAACTTACCCAACGATGTCATACCAAGCAACGGGTGCAGGTCGGCGTTTCTAAATCTCTGGAGAGAGGTATGTCCGACCACTTTTCTCATGATTCCGTTTTGAAATTGTAGGAAACTCTTAGCTATATTATTAGTGAAGTAAGTATTATATATAGCGTGGCACCATACAGCAGAGCATGCCGGATGGTACATTTAAATATCATTACTTTGAAACGAAGGGACAAGTTGGATGAAGTTAGCAAGTGTGAAAGCCGGTAAGACTTATGTCGTACTTTTTCTATTTTGTTTCTAAAACGGGTGAAGGAATGGAAATGCCTATCCATTTTCATACCCAGATAATACATTGAGAAAACCGATGAGTTCTGTAGCCATCCTGTTGTACAGGATTTTGGCAAGACTTTTCCCCTTTTGGAAGCAGAAGATTACGCAGTTGTTCTTTCCGGCGTTCACAGTGATGTTTAACCTACCCAAGCTGTCACTAATTACGTTACAAACTGAATCGGCATGTGTATAAGTTTATTATTTCTTCAAAAACTACTCTAAAATAAGATAATTCCGAGATATTTTAAAAATTATAGATACGCTGAGTATGTGAAATGTAATCATTTAACCTCAAGATTCATGAAACGTATTCAGAAACAAAAAAACGTTCACTTGATTTTTTAACAAAATAATAAAAAATAAAATAAAAAAAGACAAAAAGTATCCAATTGTCACCATTTGTACACAATACTTTGAAAAGTAATATATTTTTTCTTTTATTTTTCAAGCTAATAAAAAATTTTCCGCATTGGCTTTCTGGGTTATGCCGTGACTGTCAGACACGCACGTTGCACTATGCGCGCTGGATGGTTTATTTTGCCCAGCGGACATAATATTTCTTAGAATATACATGATATTGTTAACACACAGTGAAATAAAGCACAACATTGGGTCAGACAATATATATTTGGTACTCAGTATAGCACAGATTGTTCAAAATTGTTTAAGGTTGCCAACTTTACTGAATTCCATGTAACAAATTATACTAATAAAGGATATTACAAATATTATAATAACATACCATAACCCTGGGTTCCATCCTCAGTTATATAATGCTAAGAATATTTTAATCCTAATATTATATATATAATGCTAAAAGCCCCTTCTAGTGGTATTTCTCTGTCACTGGTGTTTCTTGCTATTTTTTAAGTAAGCGACCTGATCCCTCCCAATTCCTAAAACAACCCTTCTCTTATAGACATATGTCTTAGCTTTAGCCCACTTGTTCACCAGACACTCGTCCCTTAACACTCGACCCACTAGTATGTAGTAACATAACTCTTAATATTTTGTGTATACCAGTATTTTGGTTGTACTTCATAATAATGCTTTTCTTTCATTTCTTTTAAAATACTATCCTGTACAAAGATTATTTAACTCTCTATAATCTTGACACCGCTGATGTCCCCTCTACTCCCAATACCTTCTAGGCCACATTTGCAGATGACACTGCAGTCTTGCCGGCCCACTCAAGCCCCGACATAGCATCCCATAACCTTCAAAAACACCTTGATGAGATCGTGCATTGGTGCAACCAGTGGTGGACAAAAGTTAATGAAGCAAAATGTTCCCACATTACCTTCACCCTCTATAGCAAGTATTGTCCACTAGTTTATTTCAATTCCATTCCTCTCACTGTATCCGAGTTAGTACGGTACTTTGGCTTCCATCTCGACAAACGACTGACCTGGAACCCACATACGAGACTAAAAAGGCAAGAACTAAACAGACGGTCTGGACAACTTTACAGACTACTTAAAAGGACATCTCATCTCTCAATAGAAAATAAATTACTAATCTACAAAGTTATACCGAAGCCAATCTGGACATACGAAATAGAGCTATGGGGGACAGCAAAAAAGTCGAACATCAAGCGCATCCAATCCTTTCAATCAAAAGTCCTGAGAACAATAGTAAATGCCCCTTATTACGCCAGCAACGAACGATCTTAATATATCCAACATTCTTGAACTCATCTCTTCCAAGTTCATGAAATTCCATGGTAACCTATCCAACCACCCTAATCCCCTAGCACAGTCATTGCCCTGCACCACTCATCCCTACAATCCTTCTCGGAGACTAAAACGTCAGTGGCCTCATGACCTGCTATAAATGTGTAAGAGTCCGGCAAAACATAGTTCATGTTGAGAAGGTAGTGTCAGGGTAGCTCTATTGGTAAGCCCCTTACTAGGTATTAGTGAGGTCTCGGGTTTGAGTCCTAATCTTAAAAGTATTCTTTGGCAGCTAACTATCACTCACGGAGGTTATCTGTAATTCACAGATTCAAGTTCTATTTCAGTATCTCCTATAAAGAAAGGCCTAAGCAAGAAGCAAGTTTCAGTTTGCTGTTGATCTTTCAGTTATATTAATTAAATAATTAATGTTGAAACATGCAAGTAACAATAGACATTAATTGATGAGGAGTGGGTTGCTTAATTGCTTAAAATAACCAATCTCAAAGTAATACCAAAATACTCGGATACTTTGGATTTTTTAGAGCACATAAAATTAATACCTTTCCTTTCGGCTTAATGACATTAAGTGAGGTCAGGTAGAAGCAACTAGTTACAATATTCGTCTCCCCGAAATAGAGCGATATTGACATTGAGGAAAATTTCAAATAAAATCTGCTATTCCAGGCGAGGGTTGAACGGAACCCGTTCAATCTACCATCCATCATCAGAAGTGGGTTGTGGCATAGGAAGTAGGTATGTGAGAATAGAAAGTATTAGTTCCAACAGTACCATGCTTTATAATATATGATCGCCGAATGAGCTTTAGTTCAAAACAGCTATTGGAAAAGATTTGGCAACAGAAATTGGCTGCATAATAATATCAACGGTATATTCCCACAGCACATCGGATTATACTGCCCAGTTGATGAAGAAGTAATAACGAGCAGAATGCAATGAAAAACTCAAAGAGTTAAAATATCCTTATCTTCTTACGAAAAAGGTTGATCATTTTAGGGCTCATCAAAAAAGAATGACCTATCAACATTATTAATGTCTTCCTATCCTATCTGGATCAACATCCTTTAATTTATTTACATATTCATGTTTAAAGGTTATTGAAAAACACACCGCTTAGTTATCAACTCATATTAAGAAATTTTAGACAAAATAATAGCATGAAGAATGGGATTGATAAATAAAATAAACTTTTAATAAAATTAAGAATGAATGAAAACAAAATGGATAGGACACTGATCTGGCCTCCTAGCACTTGCACCAGTGAATAGTAGCTGGCTGATTTAAAGTACTTGAGTATACTTCCCAATAAAGGATAATCTATTACAGGATTACCTAATCGATGTTAACTAACTGTTTTTCTCTTTGTTGGTCTTGTTACTTTTGAACTCAATTTGTTTGAACTCAAGCGGTTAATGTAAAACCTAATTAATTAGTAAAACTTTAAATCTAAGTTTTTCATTAGTTTAAAAAAGTAAAATATGCTGTAAAGTTTTTTACACTTATAGGGATAGATAGATGGAGGGAATTTTTCTCCAAGGTAATGACCAAATAAAAATTTTAATTAATTCGTTTCGCCGAGAAAACTTTTCTATTAATGTAATAACATTATTTTTCATTAGTCTAGCCAAGTCTGACATTATTATTTTTTTAAATAACTGTAATGGAACTACATCTATAACATTTTACATGTATAGTACACTGTAAGGAAATATAACAAAAACAAACATATTAATTTAAAAAAAAGAGTAAAAAAAAATGAATGCAATAGTTTAATAATGAATAATTAACGACATACATGAAGGCTTCCGAACAGGCCTTTTATTTTATTCTTTCTGTATATTTTGACGTAGGATGCTAGCCGTACGATATGTTGCATATGTTGAACTGTTGCATACAATTGCTTGTATGTCTGGTCAGTAATTGGGATGTGATCTGGATATGGAATCTCTGATATTTATTCTAGATACTGCAAGTACACAAGTCCTCCACTCAGAGATTGGGCCCACTCTCAGTTACTTTTTCGGTAATGTTCTACTACATCTTGTGAATTACACTTGTAAGTGGTGTTTTTACGATCCGCAAAATAGAAACTCATTTACCCTTATGAGGCTGATTAAACCCCGACTAAGTCCATACGACAAAGAAAAAAACCCACAAAGAAGCCGAGAGTCGGAGTATCCGAAGCTGGAAATTAGCATCCCTAATTTGTTATGTAAGAGCAACATGTAAGGACAAGGAGAAATCTCAATTTCCTTTGACATAGGTTCATGTAAATTACATTTGAAAATTATATTTAAAAAAAAACTGCAACTATCAAGAAAAGCGGTTTACCTAAGTCGCTGTTCAATTTAAAAACCAATTTAGAGATCGAGGTTAGTCTGACACATATTGCTGCAGATCTAGCGTCAGCATAAATTGTAAGTTAAAACGTTGTAGAATAGACGGACACTGAACATAGTTGTAATTAACTCTGGCGAAAGGCGTGAATTAAATGTTTCTTCTGTAGCGGAATAGTACAAGTACAGGAGTAAGTGTTTTACGCTGATGAGTTTCCACTGTTAAGGGCGGCCGAAGAAATAAATAAATAGACTACTTTAAGCAAAGACAAAGGACTGAACATTGTCGGAACAAAGCGGTACTCTCCTTCCGGCACACAGGGGTGTAATTAGGGTGACCTAATGCATACGTAATGTAGGTGTTGGACCACCTCTCTAAGGTTTATCCGTTGTTGCAACAGAATTTAGTTTCATACAACATTGTCGAACGTTCCTACAAACTTGCAACTACCTGCCCCATGATTAATTTCACTTTGTTTCAAACTGAGCTACACGGACGGCGGTAACACGCCTACTTTTCCGAGAAAGTTTTTGAGAACACAGAAAGTTCCTGAAACACCACGTTCTACAGTACGTGTTGTGCAATACTAAAACAGCTCAACTTTAATCCCTAATTTTCATTTGAGATATTCTATAATAAGTTCCTTAGCCGCTTTCGCGGCGATAACACATCGACTGTAACGGTCTAACAGTATAAAGTACTTTATTAGTTTTCAAAAATAAACGCTTGATATATACCTTTTAAAATAACTCGTCGATACATTTGAGTTTGTGAAAGGACATGATCTGTAGTAGCTGAGAGAGAAGTTGTGTAGGGTACTAAAGTATAAGTATATTATCTGAGGGGTTCAGGGAACTAAAAAAAAGTAAATATAACATCAAAAAACATAACTCTTAATATTTTGTGTATACCAGTATTTTGGTTGTACTTCATAATAATGCTTTTCTTTCATTTCTTTTAAAATACTATCCTGTACAAAGATTATTTAACTCTCTATAATCTTGACACCGCTGATGTCCCCTCTACTCCCAATACCTTCTAGGCCACATTTGCAGATGACACTGCAGTCTTGCCGGCCCACTCAAGCCCCGACATAGCATCCCATAACCTTCAAAAACACCTTGATGAGATCGTGCATTGGTGCAACCAGTGGTGGACAAAAGTTAATGAAGCAAAATGTTCCCACATTACCTTCACCCTCTATAGCAAGTATTGTCCACTAGTTTATTTCAATTCCATTCCTCTCACTGTATCCGAGTTAGTACGGTACTTTGGCTTCCATCTCGACAAACGACTGACCTGGAACCCACATACGAGACTAAAAAGGCAAGAACTAAACAGACGGTCTGGACAACTTTACAGACTACTTAAAAGGACATCTCATCTCTCAATAGAAAATAAATTACTAATCTACAAAGTTATACCGAAGCCAATCTGGACATACGAAATAGAGCTATGGGGGACAGCAAAAAAGTCGAACATCAAGCGCATCCAATCCTTTCAATCAAAAGTCCTGAGAACAATAGTAAATGCCCCTTATTACGCCAGCAACGAACGATCTTAATATATCCAACATTCTTGAACTCATCTCTTCCAAGTTCATGAAATTCCATGGTAACCTATCCAACCACCCTAATCCCCTAGCACAGTCATTGCCCTGCACCACTCATCCCTACAATCCTTCTCGGAGACTAAAACGTCAGTGGCCTCATGACCTGCTATAAATGTGTAAGAGTCCGGCAAAACATAGTTCATGTTGAGAAGGTAGTGTCAGGGTAGCTCTATTGGTAAGCCCCTTACTAGGTATTAGTGAGGTCTCGGGTTTGAGTCCTAATCTTAAAAGTATTCTTTGGCAGCTAACTATCACTCACGGAGGTTATCTGTAATTCACAGATTCAAGTTCTATTTCAGTATCTCCTATAAAGAAAGGCCTAAGCAAGAAGCAAGTTTCAGTTTGCTGTTGATCTTTCAGTTATATTAATTAAATAATTAATGTTGAAACATGCAAGTAACAATAGACATTAATTGATGAGGAGTGGGTTGCTTAATTGCTTAAAATAACCAATCTCAAAGTAATACCAAAATACTCGGATACTTTGGATTTTTTAGAGCACATAAAATTAATACCTTTCCTTTCGGCTTAATGACATTAAGTGAGGTCAGGTAGAAGCAACTAGTTACAATATTCGTCTCCCCGAAATAGAGCGATATTGACATTGAGGAAAATTTCAAATAAAATCTGCTATTCCAGGCGAGGGTTGAACGGAACCCGTTCAATCTACCATCCATCATCAGAAGTGGGTTGTGGCATAGGAAGTAGGTATGTTCTTACCTTCAGCTGAGAAGTTTGTATTAACATAAAGTTTCTTGCAGCTATTTATTGATATCTTTCGATGAACTTTGGAGATCAATTGAAACAAGCATTATCTGCAGACAGAATTTTAGAAAATATGGAAATAAAAATAGAGCCATGAGGTTATTAATAAGCAGGATTTCCTAAATACACCCCTTTTAGGAGAGCCCCAGAACAAATATTCGCTAAACCCTCCAGTCACAGGATGATGAAAGCCGTGGAGGAAGCAGCTCTTCTAAGATGAATACCACATTATTTATGTTTGAGTGTTAAACATTAACTGTATTAGTTAGTCAATCGTAATTTATTGAATAAGTTTTAAGTTTTGGTTTGGAGTGAGAGTAATGATTTTAGAATTTTATTTACATAATTTTAGGTTTTTGACTATTTATAGTAATTATTATAATTTTATTGTGTTTTCAACCATTTATGATACTTAGTTTATTGTCATTTTAAATATTTATAAGATTTTAGAATTCTTTGCTATTTAATTTATTCTAATTATTTAAACCTTTGATTTTAATTATTTGAACTGTAAATTGTGAATGATATTTTGGCCTTTTAATCTGTTTAATTTTCCAAAATCAGTGTGTGCCCATGTTTTATCTTTTCACTCCAATGACAATTTCAAAATCGAATCAGCTATCAAAAACAATATTAATATTAGAAATAACAAGAAATGGAAAAATGTTGTTTAAAATAATCACTATTAATTCACATAACGAATTTGCATAAATCGGTCCGCCTAAAATGTAAATATCATGACATTTAACTAGCCAGTCGAACGAAGGTGTAGGTGTCTGCCATTTAAGAAGTAGGAGTCACCGACCCTGCCACGTGGGCAGCGAAGAAATACATCCGACCGGATAGGCAGTCAAAAGCGGGGGCAAGTTATTTTTTCAAAGAGAATGAATGAATATTTACCAAAGCCAGCGAGTAAAACTCATAAAATAAAAATTTTAATCAACATCGTCATTTCATATTGGATGTTAAAACATCAGTGCTCAGCCTGTGGCCGGCCACAAATATTTTTCGTTTATTTTTTTACGCCTGCTAGACAATAAATAATGAAAACGATGACACGTGGAAAACACGACACAAAGACAGCAAAAAAATCAGGGGTTGGCTGTAAAGACTGGGCAGGTCCGTTTTTTTTAGTCATGTAAAAAGTCATATATTTGTAGATTTTCACGCATTCGCTTTTAAAAAAAAATTATGACATGTGTTAGATTTTTTACTATAGGAAACCACAGAGGTATGGTTTCATGTCTCGGTTGCTTTAAGTGTCGCCTCGTTAGACCCAACTTGCTAATTGTAGACTCTTCTCCTATAGTTTGCTTTTGTAACCGTTTATTTTACTTTCTCTTGTTTTCACCAGCTTTCGTTGTGACCAATTCTACTTCCCCTACTTCGGCGTACAATTGGTAAGGCTACCAATTCATATTATATTTATAACATTTGAAGATTATCAAACATAAAAACGATTTCACTTAACAAACGGTGAAAGAAAACAAAAACCTCGACACAAATGCTGCAAAGGTAATACAAATTTTACAGGTTTATAATAACCGTGACATAATGAAGAATGAACAATCTGTTGAGCAGGATATATTCTAAACAGAAGTAAACACAATAGATCGATTAACTACGTGAGACGATAACCTTAATAACTGTTTCATGCTATAGTTACAACATGTATAAACAATGCTAACATTATCACAGAACAGCTGATAATTGATGACGAGTTTATCAAAGGCCTGAAAAACCGCTATGTCAGGATAGTACAGGATAAAACTAAATCATTTAGGAATATCAGAAGTGACGAAATGGTTCTTAATACAATAAGGGCATACACATCTCTTCCTAAAATAAAAACTTGTTCACGAGAAACGGACTTGAATTAAAGCTCACGACCAAGGGAGGCAACTTAGACAAATAACATACAATAGATCGCATAGCATGAAACAGAATAGATAAAAGAGAAATCTAATCAGCGTGGTCATTAAATAAAATAACTCGTAAGTTTACAGATACAGAAAGCAAATGGGTACATGTATTGTTACATGTACAAACAGGGCGTCAGGTCGTCCCGAGAGGGGTGCCTAGTTACCCTAGCCCTGGTGACGAAGTGAGGGTTAATTAGGCTATGACAAGGACAATTGTTTCATGACGGGTCTTACTATCTGACACCATATTTGATAGGTATGTGCCCCGCCAATGCACTATGTTCAGGAGAAGAGGTATAGGGTAGGTAGTGTAGGGAGTTTGTGTGGTCTTGGAATGACCACGAATTCACACTCGTTATCTGAGATTAGGCGAAAACCGTCCGGATCCCAAAGGCGAGCGTGAACCGGAGAGAGGCAGGCTGGATTGCCGTGGGAGACACTACTAGGTAAAGTTTGTAGGGCCACGACAACCGTTGTCTGCGAGGGAGAGGTCTCTCCCAAGAAGCTGCTAGTTTTAGCGAGGCGAAGGCAGAGAATCCCGCTAGGAGAGTGTGGGGTCTGACAAGGCCGGGGAAGACATAGTGAGGTTAGGAAGAGAGGTTCAGAGAATTAATATGTACTAAAAGGTAACCTTTACAAATAGCGATGAAAATACTCAACTATCCTACCCCAAGAGTTTTTTTTTTAAATACTGCTGATCAATTCTCGTGTTATTCTCAGAACTTTGTCGGAATTTTTGGCTGAAAAAAGTGTGCTGTGTTCAAAATCGGGAAAGTTTCTTTCTTGGCTACGAAAATTTTTGTGATCCGTGATATTCTAAACTAGTAGATCATGTTGAGATATTCAAATATGTATGTTTGCTCGCGAGCATCGGTGTGTACAAAACATCTATTTCTGTCAATTCAGTAGAGTTTGAGTTGTGTGTTTAAAACTTACTATAGGCTGACATACTACTATCAATGTCCTCTTTTTTTTTTTGGAGGAGGGGTGGAAATCCAGGATTTATTTTATGACATATTTATAAGTATATGGTATTAATTGTTAATAACTCACTCTCTCCTTCTTGTGGACATGGTAGATCCTCCTCTTGGCGAACATGCTGCCGGGCCTCCTCAAGAACTTGCTGGCCTTGCTGACACATGGCGGGCCAGTGTCATCACCAATGGCTCTGAACGAAAGATAGACGTCCAGGATTACAGCTCTGTGCACAATTAATATTCACTAATTTTTATAATATCATATTTCGTACATTTAGCAAGTGGCAGCCAATAAATTCCACAACTTTCATCGATAAACAAAACCTATACCGGTTTGATGCAATGTTTTGAGAGTTAATAGAAGAAGAAATTGAATCTATGAGAAGACACGTACGGACGCGAGGTCTCTTAGGGGGTGGGGGGGGGGTCGAGTAAAAAAACCCGTTGGTAACAGCACAACTGTTATGAAAATACAAAATTTCATATTCATTCTTGTCCCTTAAACTAAACTCAATCTCAGATCCTGAACATGCCCTAACCGTTGTTATTTGTATACAAATAATTTTCTGTAAAACAAATACTTGGTATTTGTTGAATTGTTAATCCCCTCAAGGATTAAAGCTGTCACCCAATACATCTCTTGATACTCTCCCACTATCTCAAGTTGACATCCTCAGTGGATTTCCATGTTTATTTTTTATAATCGTTTAATTTATAGGTTACTAAGTATAATGAAATTATGATTATCGCTAACTCTATTTTAACATACGATGTATAAAATCAGTTGAGTGTATTGAGAACTCATATGAGTTCATGAAACTTTTATGATATTAATTTTTAAAAATAACTATAACAACCTGATGAAAATAATGTGATAATCGAAAACACTTTTTTTAAATAGCTAAAGTTTGTTTACATTAATTATGATATTCATTACGAACATAATTTAAAAAACAACCAGAAAATGAAGAAATCAAGAAGTGTTTTTTATAGGCGTTGAAAGATGTTTCGTAAATACTTATTAGAACATTTTGAAAAGAATTACTCCATATGTCTTCCCTAAAATTTTTAACTAAATTAACCGACTTCTTTCATTCCAATAAAATGTCTTTCTCCCAACCATTTTGATATTAAATGTTAACCAAAACATAAAAAGTGTAAATAAAACATTTTTTAAGATGCAGTAGAGTACCGATTATCTGTTGTGATAAGAGTAGAGTGCTCCAAGATTAAGCGGTAATGATATTATGATGTTAATTAAAACCACGAAGGTTAAAATAAGTCGTTATTTAGAAATTGTTAACATGATTATATATTTTCTTGGGATTATTTGTCGGTGTTGGTCGAAACTCGATAATTAATTTAAACAACTTTGTCTCAGTTTTTATTATCATATGGCTTGTGGGCAGGCATAAGTTTCATTAAATGTTGTTTGTGATAATTGTCTGGTTTCATTCTAGAAATATCTGTGATAAGCAATTTTATATATATTTAATTTTTAATCCAATAACTACCCTGGCGAACATAATTTTTTTTTTTTTAAATGGAAGTAAGTAATGTTTACTTTAATTTTTATTAAAAATATCATACATTGAATATTTTTATAATTTTGCTATTATTTGTATGAGCGTAAGCATTTTAAAATTGTAGCTAACTATCAAAATCGACGTATGTAATTGGATTTCAAACGCACACGTGTATTTATTTACCACACCTATTCGGGAGTCAAGAGTAAACCACACTGGGGATATCGATTGACGGATAATCGTGACTCAGCCGTCTAAAATATCAATTTGATTGGATCAGTTTTGCAGCCACTACCGGGAAACACTTTGACAAACGAAAAGACGATTAAGGATAAGGAAGCTAGGGTGATTTCGATGGAAAAAACACATTGATACGATAAAGTCAACGAGAGGAGTAAACATCTACCTTAGCTAGGACAAATATTTGAAATGCTTTTTACACTATAAGAAAAAATCCACACACACGCAGGTGAGAGGAAATATTCACTTCTTGGTTTCTGCTTCAGGCCTAGAAGGATCATTGGAGATTTTCATTAACTTGGGTTCCAAAGAGAAAAAAAAAAAAATAGAATTTATGCAGATGATCGAAGGTCAAATTTAACTACGTCTCAGTATTTCTGTAGCATGTATGCCTTTTATTTATTTAATTTACTGTGCGTAGTAAATTAAAAAAAATGTTGTTAATACTATTATAAACACTTATTATATGAAAGTATGTTTTAAAAACTTCTCATAATTGAACAGTGCCATCCACTATCTTTTGTTATTATTTTTCATTTACGAAATTTCTCTTCTAGAACAAATGGTTTTCTTAATGCAATATTTTTTGTTTTTTTTTCGAACGCCCATGTCTTATAAATGAATAATAACTCAAAAATGAATCACGTTTCTGAGAGTTTTAAAACAGCTGTGGGGACAACAATTAGACTTCGTAATCGTCACGAACGTCGTAACAAATCAGATTTGTGTAATAGTTTAAAGAAGGCGGTTCCGAATTAAAAGTTTAAATAAAAATTGAAATTGATACATTAAAAAATTTTAGGTAGGTGGTTAATATAAAAAGTCCCGTAATTAACAAATTAATTTTAATTTCCCCATTTGATGGTGTGAATCCTAATTACGTTTCTGTGAGTATTTTCAGGCAGATTTAGATATCATTATTAAGCACTTAACAAAACAAAATGCATTATTAACTTAAATCCAAAGAAAAAATGACTGGCAAGACGGCATGACTCCGGTTCTGCACAATATCTTATTGGGGGGATTTACCAACAGAATATATTAAGAAGGTCGCAACTGAGCTAGAACTTACTAACTCCCCGACGGGAGGTCCCTGGTTCTAAGGAAAAGTACAATATGGTAAAAAAGGGTAGATTGAAAGGACGTAAATATATACTGGGAGGAAAAACAAGTGGCCACCTTTAAAAATATATATTCAAGCATTCGTTAATGTAAACCTTATATTTTTAGCATGCATTGTTGCAAAGCGTATTTTAAAAGTTTCAAGAAATTTAAAACAAGGGAATAAACATTGTAAATAAAAAAACAATAACACAAACGAATCATCAGTACTCTTTAGTTTTGTTAACCTTGATCTTTTGAATTCACAATTAATCAGAATCAAAATAGTCTCATTTTATCAATTGTTTCAATTATATTTATGTAAGTTTCGAATTCAGAAACTTAAAGGAGGTGGAGGTTCTCAGGTTATAAATCGAAAGCTTGCAGATGTAGTTTAGAACTGTAATATTAAACATATGTACACATTAGCTAGCGCTACAAATATTACAATAAACAAATAAAACTTATAACTAACCTGAATCAATACAATTGTCGATAATAAGTGTTGACCATTGTCTTAACAAGAGTACCCATATTCAGGAGGTTACAAGTAGGAGCATCCTTCGATCCTAGCGCGCTCTGTAGGGACCTAACATATGTGCCGAAGTTTGGCGGTAACGTTCAAACTTACATTTATTTTAACATTAAACAATTTTTTTAACTAATTAATTAATTGTGTGGGTAGACTAATTGTGTTCTTAGAAGATGGAAGAAGCCAAGCATATGTTTCAAGAGTATTAAATATTCCTTTGCTGTTAGAAGGACGTTCTATCGTTAAAAGGAAACAGGAGAATACTCAAGAAGAACTGGACGAAAAAGGGCGGTTACTCAGAGGGATGACCGTTTTTTATTGTTATATACAGGAGGCAGGAAAATATATTAATTTAAAATTAATTAATAAAAATTATTTTTTTAAATAATTCTAGTTTGTTGTATAGTTGTATGTATTTCCGTAGGTCTGTATGTGTCTTTGAAAATAGACTGAAAAGACAAGTTCTGCATAATATTTTATTACGTAATTTTTTAATCATAATGGTTTTGATCAATTAAGACCGTTTTAAAGAGCAAAACAAGATGCGTTGGCCGGTAGAACACTGGTATGCGCGCACCACACATGATAATCGCCAAACTATGCACTTAAGGAAAAAATTAATTATTAAAAAACTTGAAAAATAGTGAGTAGTAGAGAAGGAGAAATGAGTCAATTAAAACTAAATTCTATTCTGTCCTTTTCCTTTTTTTTTTTTTGCTTTCGAGCTTAAAACCTCATTTGTGAAGGCAAAGAAATAATGATTCAAACCATTACTGAGGTTATTTAAAAGGTCATTAAGGAGGGAGATAGAACAAAGTCCCATTTTATCGCTGACTGGCTACCTCGTCCAAGAGATAATCTTAAAAAATAACTTCAAAATTGTTGGCTTGGAAAAGAAGGCACAAGCCCCCCTCTTAGCTGGAATTACTTTTTAAGTTATTAACAACTTTCGTAGACATTCTTTCCTCCGCAATTATGTCTTTCCCATTGTGCTAGTATAATGTCCAAAATTAATTATTAGAGCTTTTCGAAAACAGTAAGGGTATGCACAGACAATTGAATTAATGCAGTAGGAAACACGGTCATTGATAATTGTTTATTGAAACTAATTTGGTTTACTCAATTGACAAATCTGTTTAAGCCTTAGAAGACTGGTAGGGTTTGATCAAAAGTACGTAAATACACAAGGACGATAAATGATTATCTGAACCAAAAGTCATTGAAGCACTAAACCTGAGCACAAGGAATCAAGAGGATTCCCTGTTGGTCAAGATTAATAACATAAGTATCAAAATTAGTCGCAGCCAGAAATTATTTTTATCAGACATCCACGATCAAGGGCATCGGCCAAACTTTTCTCTACACGTTCTATATCTACATCTATATCAATATATTTTTTACAAAACAACAGCAGAAAATGTTATAATCATTCTGTAATGTCACCTGCATTTTCGGGAATTTTCCGGGCTACTTTGTAGATGTTTTGGTCAAAACAAACAGACTGAAAAAAAGTTAAAACTGAAGAAAATAGCGATGAAAATTCTGAACGATTTAAGGTCCTGAATTTTCTTCATGGAAAGAAGAAGAAGACACTTTTAATACAGAACGCAGAAAATATATAGGAGTAGTAACCGAGTATTGATTCCCGCAGATTATTTTAACGATTTTTTTGCCAAATATTTTACACTTTTTTTTTATTCATGTAAACAGGGATTTTAAGCGGCCTAGATAGGGACCAAACAAAATTAAGTAGTTTTGATTATAAATAAAGAATAGATATTACTGTTTTTTAGTAGTAACCAACAAAATCAGGGTAGTTCTATTAATATATTATATTCTGTCTCCAGAAATTTTAAGTAATATATTCCGTAAGTATTGAAAAGAAAAAGTTCAAAATTTATCAAAACATTTCAGTTGTTTGAACAAGCAGTTCAATAATGAAAACAGCATTAAGACATGGCTAATATTCTAAATACTTGTAACTTGCATTTTTTTTAAGGAACGTATAATAAGCAAGCCTGAGATTGTGGAATATACCTTTAAAATATGAAACCTGAAATTGAGTTCAAATCGTAACAATACAATAAATTGTGCTTGAACAAACTGACTTGACAACGACACAACTCACACAGCCACGCTCATAAGGAGGAGTATACAAACATATAAAAATACAGTTCCTTATGACGGGTTACTGCGTAAGGGAAAAAATGATACGTCTTCCAAAACATTTTTTCAAAAAGAATTTTTTTTTTGCAACTAAGGTTTTAGTTTCACAAATATCATGTTAGGTAATTAATGGCTCCAAATCAATCTAAATTCTTTGAAAAAATGCAAAAAGATTCGGTTTCGTACGAAAACCATTTCCAACCAAGAAGCGTCAAGAAAGCTAGGAGCGTTCTATGTATCAGATGTTATTCATTGTTTGGTTTTTCAAGGGTCAGGTTAAACTCAATGGAGTTCCAACTCAAAATAAAATTTGTAATTAAAACATTTTTGATGCGGAAATATCCATAAATTATATTTTTGAAGTGAAAATTCTTATTTAGGAAACGGTCAAGACGAGAAAAATCATCAGAATAAGATTTGCTTCATCATGTCATTAACTAGCAATATAGCAGAATAAGAATGACATTTTATTTATAAATTGGTTGACTCTAAAATGGAGTGGTTTTTAATCACTCCTGAAATATTTTTGAAAAATTCAGGTAAGCGCCGCCTACATGCCCACTATAATGACTATCTTAGATGAAAAATTTTTATGAGGTATTTCACCGTGGTTTCAATGTATTTAATTTAATATTATATATAATTATCTGTAAATTAAAATGGGCTATGAAGGGGGGGGGGAATTAATTTAATACTAGAACATACAGCCGGTAAGATGAGACCAGTATCTTTCTGAGAGCAAAGCCCTAATGGGCACAGAAACTGTAACTATCAGCCAAGATGAACCCGACCCCCTTCTACTTCTAACAGCCACCGGTGAATGTTTAATCACTGGTTCGCGGTACGGAATCTCACACCCGCTTCTTCACGGTGCCTTTACAGGTCAGCTGCGTAGGTGTGCCTTTACGGCCTGGTGGGCTTTAAAGCGCCAACGAAAAAAAAAGGAGAACTCAAGCGACTTAACGACCTTTAGGAAGTCGTAATCTCGGCCGGGCCTTCAACTGAGCACTTTGGCTTACAGGCCCGCTGGCAAGGGTGTGTATCTGATACATAATGTATGTACCAACTTAGGAAAGCTATACATCTTAATAATGCCAGCGTATCGAATCCAGCTAAAATATCACTCGAAAAGGATCACGTATGCAGAAGACGTAAAGCCGAAGCGCTTCAAGTATCCATTGTACATTTCATGAGAAAAATCACCTTATAGCTAACTAGTCATTCATAGTTGTTGATTCATAAAGCCGTAGAAGGAGAACAAATTCTAATGCTTGTTAGGCCCCCTAGCTGTTATGAATAAATTAAAAAAGAAATAAAATTCTATAATGGCATTATTTTCGCTACAAAACTCTTTTTTTCTCCCTTATTTTGGATCTAAATGTTTTTCAAATACACTGAAGGACAAAAATAACGCACCACCCTTATTTTTGGAATGATTTCTAATTTGTGCCAATTCAAAAATAATTTGAAGAAATAAGCTATTTGAAAACGAAATTGTATTTTACACAAATAATCCGAGGTACATAATGAGCAGTACTATTTGTTCACAGGCCACGGTAGAGCCTCGCCATTCATAAAATAAAAGACGACATTAATGAGTCATTAATCTCAGAAAATGATTGATAAAGAAAGAAGCATGTGTTGCTAAACTAAAAAAAAATCCATTTAGATTTATTCTTACTACGATTACCTTCAATATCATTATGTTAATTTGAAATGGTAATATATTTCTACACATTTTTATTTAATTATGTAAAAAGGTATTATAAAACTCAATATTTGTATAAAAAATATAGCGGAAATGGCTCATATCGAAGGTATTTTTTACTCTTAAAACTAATTTTAGATGATGTTTTCCTGAAAGAAGGAAAATCGGCTTGGTAATAATAGAATCATAGAGTTGTAATTACAGATATCCGGGCTGAGCTATATCTTGCCATCCGGCCTTGAGTGAGCATTTCAAAGAAAAACAACTGTATTTAACTTCGGGTTCAGCTTCACGTGGATCCATCTTATTAATAATGCAGTAGCTATATTCGAATACAACTGTATAAATGATAATTCATAGCTCTTAGGGCACGACAGTTTCCTAACTAAATAAACGATAGTAAAGAAAGATTAATAAACCTAAGTGATACTGAGGATAAAAGTCATCAAAATCATGTAATCGGTGTGTGAGCGTTATGTAATAATTTATAGCACTATAAAAGTTTTATGAACTAATGTTAAATTATATTAAAGAATAAAAAAATACTTGAAAGGTAAGGACTTGGGCTACCATGCTTTGTGTGATAACAATGAATTATTTTTGACTAAACTCTCGAAAATATTTTACTACTATCATCATAGAGGCATAGTGTGACTCCTATTAGTCTATGAAAAGAAGGAAAAAAATCATGTAGTTTTGATTTTTAGTACAGCACACTAAACTCCCCTAGGTTGTGGGGTAAGCGTGAGGGGGGCTTTTTATGTTTTCTCAAATATCTCCACTTGAGAGGTTTTTTAAAAGTTTTTATAGGAAAGTTTGTCTACTTTAAATTTGTGTATTAGGTACTAAAAGTACTATGCTAAAATCACTAGTTTATATAAACTTGTGAATAACCGAAAAAATTACATTTGTCCTTCCCCCCCCCCCCATTCGCGCTCACCCCCACCCTCGGGGACTCATGTTTGTACAGGACAGCCCCGGCAACAAATGTACTAAAAACCAGAACTAATTGGTTGTTTTTTTTATTTTTCCTTCGTTGCATGGGCTACCAATTGTTTTTCCGAGAGCTGGCTTTTCAATGTTTCAGGAATAAATATAAGTGAACTATTTTATCATGTATACGTCTTTAAATGTGAACTTTTTCCTGTGGTATTAATTTAAATATTATTTCTAATTGCTAATAATGAGCCAAAGAACGACTTGCACGTAAGGTAAGTACTTGAACGAGGTACCTTCCCAATGTCCAGTCCGGACACATTTAGTCATTAACTCAATTATTGCTAATATGAAAATATCAGTGACGAATGAAAAATTCAGATTTTTTTTTTTTTCCTTCATAGCCCCTTTAAATTTACAGATAATTATATATAATTATAGATCCTCAGGCGAATCTATTTACAAATTATTTTGTATTTCCTGTAGCATCACTACATTATATACAGGTTTTGTTATTTTATAGAAATTATATAATGTATAAACAAGTATAATGACAGAAATTATACGTGACTTGACGAAACTGACTAATAAGGTGATGGGGCTCACCTTAAAATTCAGATTGAAAATAAAAGAACATTTTATAAACCTAAATCTGGAAAGGATTTGCGAGAATTACTAGATATCTTTACATTTGAGAGGATAGAAGAGGAACGGCCAAACACCACTCCATATGTAACTCCGTCCAGGCCCGAGGATGCATAAATTGGTTTGGATTTTTCCCAGTTTTCAGGGAGTAAGGGATTTTTATTAAATGGAACTGGATTTCTTTCCCTTTTTTTTTTTTATTTTTTTTATTTCAGAGTTTCTGCGCATGCGCTACTATTAACAACCACGTACAACTATCGCTCTCCAAATCAATACCGATAACTACCGTTATAGACCCTTTTTCGTCTTTGGGATTGTGTCAACTGGCAACTTAAGTGAGGTGGCCACGAGGGAGCCCTCAATAAGTGAGTAGATCGCTAGTACATTGGTGTGAAGTGTAAATAATAGTGACATCGGAGAGAGTAGTCGGCCATCTTGACTGAGGCATCAGCCGTCACGATACATAGCCGTTCTGAGCCAGACCTGATAGGTGGCTCAGAGCCAGGCCTGATAGGTGGCTCAGAGCCAAGACCGGTGACTCGCCACTGGAATCCCACCGGCACTACGTATTTTATTTATTTATTTTCTTTTGTTTTAACTAACAAAAATCTTAGCTAATGACAAAATGAGATTTTATCAGCAGATAATATCACAAAATAAAAAGAAAAGATCGAGGTCCTTAGGTCCAACTCCACCAACGTCGCCAGTAAAGCGAAAACCCAGACGCTCAAATAGGAACATCCCTACAAACTCATCTGCTGCCAGCTCTATGGAAGATCTACCACCACTTGCCAGCACTTCAAAAGAAGAAACTGTAGCAGAATCTCCATTCTTCACACCGAATAGCTTCGAGGTACTGAGAAATAGCCAACCTGACGACATGGAAGTTATTCAAACACCAACACAGCCCAAGCCGCCTGCTATATTCGTAAGGAATATTAGCAATTTCAAACTATTATGCTCACAAATGAGCAAAGTTGTAGGTACCGGAAAATATACGTGCCTCAATCGCTCTCGGGATACAAAAATTTCCCCAGACACTCCGGATACTTATCGAGCAATCATTAAGTATTTGGAAGAAACCAATGCAGACTTCCATACATACCAGTTGAAACAAGAACGATCGCTTCGAGTAGTGATAAGAAATCTGCACCCGACCACACCAGCTGATGAAATTGAAGACGAACTATCAGCTCTGGGGTTCAAAGTTCGGCAAATAACCAACGTTTTACGTGAGGACAGACAACAAAACGAATCCACCAAAACGGCATTACCGTTATTTTTTGTAGATCTCGAGCGGACACCTGGCGTGGAGAAAATTTATGAATTAACAACCCTGTATTACACAAGAATACAGGTCGAAAAACCTTACCCCAATAGAGACATCGTCCAATGCCATAATTGCCAGGCATATGGGCACACAAAATCGTATTGCCACCACCCTCCTAGGTGTGTAAAGTGTAGTGGGCAGCACAAAAGCGAATTGTGCAAAAAGCCCCTAAAATCGCCTGCTGTATGCGTGCTCTGCCAGCAAGACCATCCGGCCAACTACAAGGGCTGTGAGGCCTATAGAATCCTCAAGTCCAGGAGCGAGCAACGTCGCCGGCCGGAAGAAGAGAAGCCAGTAAGAGGTAGCTCAAGAAGCGCCCCCACCAGAAATTTGAGGCCTTCTGTCTCTTTTGCTGATGCCGTTCGGAACAGAGAGCAGTCACAGGCACTGCCCACTTCTCGTCCGCAAGTATCTCTTCCCCAGCATTCCACTCATCCCGCCAACCAGCAAACCCAATCCCATCCTCAACCACACATCTCGCATATTCCTTCACCACCAAGCTCTTCAGATCTCACTAGCCTATTAACATCATTCCTTACAGAATTCAGAACCCTAATTACCCCTCTCATTTCCCTTCTTACAAATCTTGTCTCCTACCTTATCCCCGTTAAACAAAATCCATAAGTGGATCCTTCTGACTCCTTATCCATTCTCCTTTGGAATGCGAATGGTGTTCGCACCCACACTAACGAACTGACAGCACTACTCCATGACAAGAAGATCGACGTAGCTCTTATTACTGAAACAAGACTTACGAGCAAACGACCATTTACCGTTCGACAGTACCAGACTTATCGTACTGATCACCCAGATGGAACAGCTCATGCAGGTACCGCTGTCATTGTCCATAACTCCATATCCCACCACATAGTTCCTTTGGTATCACATGATTTCCTTCAATCCACTGCAGTGTCAATCACCACCTTCACTTTTCCTCTTACACTTGCATCGACGTACTGCCCTCCCAATAAATCCATTTCCGACTCCCAATTCATCTCCTTTCTAGACTCCATCGGACATCGTTTCCTTGTGGGTGGGGACTTTAATGCGAAGCACCAACACTGGGGGTCAAGATCCACAAATACACGAGGACGTGCTTTGCTGTCTGCACTCACACGGAAACATTGCTCCACTATCACTCCTGACACAGCCACCTATTGGCCATCAGATCCCAACCGAAATCCTGATCTCCTTGACTTCTTTTTTTACAATAGTTTAGGAACACTAAACTATTCACTCAAGCGCCTCGATGACCTTTCCTCCGATCATAGCCCTTTATTATTAACCATTTCCTTAAGACCAATTCACAAACTGCCTCCTCCTTCATTTATTAGGGGCCCAGTTGACTGGGGCCACTTCCGTCAGCTTCTTACAGAGTCCGTAAACCTCAAATTATCCCTGAAAACATCCCAAGACCTAGACGATGCAGTGCATTCTTTCACTACTCTGGTCCAGAGGTCGGCTTGGGAGGCATCGTCACCCCATCGTCACACCAAAATCCACAATCATAATCGTTTACCTCAGCATCTCAAAGATCTAATCCAATCCAAACGCCGCTCCAGAACAGTGTGGCAAAGATCCCGGCATCCTATTGATCGTCGCACGTACAATCAGTACTGCCGATTGGTAAAGCGGCGATTGGCATCCTTCCGTTCCGATTCTTTCAATTCCTACCTCTCCTCTCTGTCCACCAGGGATAACTCCTTGTGGAACGTAACCAAAAAAATCCTAAAGTATCAACCTGTTTCACACCCACTCCGTCGTGATGATGGGTCCTGGGCGGCTTCGGATGGGGATAGGTCGGAGGAATTTGCTCTGCATCTTACCCATACTTTCACACCTCACCTTTCTCATCAAAGCCATACTCACAGCACAACTGTGGAAGATTTCCTCACTAAACCTATTCCTCTCTCTCTTCCACCAAAAGCCGTTAACCCCTCTGAGGTTAAATACCTTCTGAAAAACTTACCTTACCGAAAATCCCCTGGATATGATCTCCTTACTCCTCAAATTCTCAAACAACTTCCTCCTAAAGCCATAATCTTCCTAACCTACATATATAATTGCATAATCCGAACGACGCACTTTCCTCTCCTCTGGAAACACTCCATTATTGTCCTATTCGCCAAACCCGGTAAACCACCCAATGACGCCTCATCTTATCGTCCAATTAGCCTACTCCCTATCCTCTCAAAAATATTTGAGAAACTCCTACTAAAACGTCTACTTCCCATTGTTGAATCCAAAAACCTTTTTCCCACACACCAGTTTGGCTTCCGCCAACGACATTCCACTGCTCAACAAGGCCTTCGCGTTGTTGATCACATCTCCTCAGCCCTTGAAACCAAACAGTATTGCACTGCTGCCTTTCTTGATATAGCTCAAGCTTTTGACAGGGTTTGGCACGCAGGTTTGCTCTACAAGCTCAAAAGATATTTACCACAGACCCTTTTCCTAATCCTACAGTCCTACCTTTCAAACCGCTTCTTCCAAGTCCACTGTGGTTTAGAATACTCTAACTACTATCCCATAAGTGCAGGAGTTCCACAGGGCAGTGTCCTGGGCCCCATCCTCTATAACCTATACACCGCTGATGTCCCCTCTACTCCCAATACCTTCTTGGCCACATTTGCAGATGACACTGCAGTCTTGTCATCCCATCCAGACCCCGACATAGCATCCCATAACCTTCAAAAACACCTTGACGAGATCGAGTATTGGTGCAATCAATGGCGGATCAAAGTTAATGAAGCAAAATGCTCCCACATTACCTTCACCCTTTGTCGCAAGTCTGGTCCACTAGTTTATTTTAATTCTATTCCTCTCCCTGTATCCGAGACAGTACGGTACTTAGGCTTCCATCTTGACAAACGACTGACCTGGAACCCACATACGAGACTAAAAAGACAAGAACTAAACAGACGCTTTGGACAACTGTACAGACTACTTCAAAGGACATCCCATCTCTCAATAGAAAATAAACTACTAATCTACAAAGTTATACTTAAACCAATCTGGACATACGGAATAGAGCTATGGGGGACAGCAAAAAAGTCTAACATCAAGCGTATCCAATCCTTTCAATCAAAAGTCCTGAGAACAATAGTAAATGCCCCTTATTATGTCAGCAACAAAACCCTTCATAACGACCTTAATATACCCTACATTCTAGAACTCATCCCTTCCAAGTTTATGAAATTCCACAGTAGCCTTTCCAACCACCCTAATCCTGTAGCACAGTCAATGCACTGCGCCACTCATCCCTATAATCCTCCTCGGAGACTGAAACGGCAGTGGCCTCGTGACCTGCTATAAACGCGTGACAGTGGGAGTCCTGGCAATGGCCAGTCTCTCCAATCATGTCCTGAGCGTCTGTGGCTCTCGCGCTCTTGGTCAGCCTCCACTGGCTAGTATCCGGTGACGCGGCTGACGGAGGAGCGTGGGGGACTTCCCAAGACTCCGCTTTCTCTTTGCGGTGGATTTGGGGGGTCTCTGGGCTGTCTGTAAATATTGTATGAATGAGCGAGTGAATGATGAACTGTAAATATTGTATGAATGAGAGCATATATCTTAATTACTTATTGCCTTATAAAAGGCAGATTGTAAATATTGCACAATAAAGGAATAAAAATTTTTTATTTCAGCAACCTAAACAGCTTGTATCGCCATGTCCTCTATCTAGATATTTCCACAGCTCCAAAATATTAAATGAATTTTAAAATACATAAAAATTTAAAAGCGTTTCGCACCGTTTATAGTTTTGTGTTCAAAGGAGGCCAATATTTTTTTTATTACCTGGGAAATTAGAGAGGCCGCATACGAAAACTCATGTCTATAGGAGTATATTCCATTGTGGGAATAAATATTGCTGGAAGGATGATATTTTAGCCAAAGTTAGCTTGAATAATTATTTAATAATAATAATAATAAAACACACAATTTATATTCCCAAGTGCGAGTCCTGATGAATGAACTGCGAGAGGATGTGTCTATAGACTGATCGGTTTCAGTTTGTTCCAGCTCAAGAGGACTTTCACGGGTGGTCTGTCTGACGTCAGTTTATTTAAGAGGATCTTAGGTATCTAGACAGTGTGATCTAAAGCAGGCATAAAAAAAAATAAATAAATAGCAGTAGTAAATGCGTAACGTGGGAAAGGGATTGGTCGGAACTAATAAGAAATCCCCCCCCCCCAAGTAAAATTCAATGCAATTTTTTTGGAAATTACCAAAGAAGTAAGTTGTAAATAACAGTAAGGAAGTGTTCAAAGATCTTCATTATCCACCTTCTTTAGAATATACATATATATGAATATATTTTTTTTTGTAAAATCTCTTGTAAAAATCGATAGTTAGATTATTCACAGCTGTTACTATATTATCAGTTAACGGACTTTATATAATATTTACATTGATACATGATTTGACCGAATATTAGTCGTCCTTGGATCATCTTACCATACTTTATTTATTATTGCTTTTTCGTAATTATTTTCTAACAATCAACAGTAGTTTTAACTTCGTTTATATGTTAATATAATATAATATACCGATGTTAATCGGTTTGTGCTTTAGGTCTATTAACTAAATGACAGGCTGTATTTAAAATGTGAAACTCTGTATGACTTGAATTATTACTGTGTGGTTTTTAGTCCATTTTGTGTAGAATCTATTAGTCAAAAATGAAATTCATGTCTAGGAATCTTATTCTATTGTCTGGTTCTACTGTCAGTATTACTTTATTATTATTAGTTATTAGGTCATCGATATATTTTTTTTTTCGATATAATTTATTTTAATCGATATTATTTTAATTTAATTTAAGGGTTACTTGCTATTATATATATTTGTGTAAACATTGACTATATTAAGAAGTATGCCATTCACGGAAAGTATGACTCCCATCATTAAACAAGAGACAGAGAGAATTTAATTTTATGATATATGCGTTTATAACATACAATCCCCAAAAGTCAGAGTTCCTCTAAGCTGAAACTAAAATACAGTTAGTACCTAAAACTAAAATATCCACTTTTTATTTCTACGAAAATGGAAACAAAAAAAAAGAGCCTAGAACTAAAATACTAATTTTGAGAGGTCCTCAATAATAAAATGAATGTCTTTATGCATCTTCTTCATTATCCACAGTACTATTTACTAAATCATTATTGCTATTCTGACAATATACTCGTGGTTTTTCTACCTATTTATACATCTAATTGATATCTATGTCTCCCTATAGTGAGAATTTTTATCACAATAACCATCATGATGCCATGCGTGACTAAGTACTTGATGATAACAGTACTACTGTTCAAATTGCTTTTTATTTTATTAAAGAGCCACTCAAAACCATTATATATCTATCACCTCTGGTCTATTTTAATATCATTAATTTCCTCTTAACTTTATGTGATATCCATTATTTATTTAGTAGAAAAGTTCTATTTATCATTTTAAAAAAAAAGATGCATGTTTGTGATATATGCAGCATATTAAAAGATTTAGCGTTAAATTCTTAATAGCTAGCAAATGTCGTATTGTCTACTTTGCATCATACAAGGTCATGTCGACATTTACATTACAAGTTATTTTTAAATTCTTCTGATCTACCATTGGCATAGTTCTGTCCGTAAACAAACGGCGTTCGAGGAGTAAAATCTTATGGAAAATTTAAAATACAAAATGATTTGGCTTGAAAATATCCATGAAGGTTGAAAAATGAATTCATTTTCTAAAAAAGTAGGGAAGTTCCCACTGCCTATTTTATATTATATTAAGGAGTTGCTATTCTGAGCTGGTCTGTAAGAATCTGTTAAAGTATAGTACCTTTCTGGTATATGTATATCATTTTGGCAACAATGAGTTGTAGTAGGAAGGTTCGAGTTATTATTTTTTAGCTTAGTCTCGGTGGGTGTATACTTACCCTTTGGTTATATGGTATGTAGTTATTCCACTATGAAATGAGTTATATGTAACTATACAGTGTTCTTTAATTAACTTAAACTCCAGTAGGATCTCATAGAAGATATCCCGTCAACTTCAATCACCCTGAATCAAGTGATTTGGCTTATCACCAATTCTAACTTTGTTCCAGTATCCTTCAATGAACTATTATTAGAAACCGGATATTTTAGTGGACGAGTGTGAAGTATGTGATTGCACAGTACTATCGACCCCTGCCTCCAACTATCGCATGGGCATATCACACGCTTCCGGCAATCACGTAATGTTCACAAACACGCGATATCGGAACGGCCGTTGGGAATCACACACAATTGTAACACGCCCTAAGCGTGGGTCGTATGAGTAACTGATCTAATACAATCTAATACTAATACAATACCTGGGAGTAAACCGAGAAAAAAATCAACTTCATTCAAACATTCCAAACTCTCCCCAAAAATAAATTAATTCTTTGAATCCAAATCCAACCTCAATGTATACTTTGTCAACTATTCTTATTACAAATCGTCGTGATGAATAAGTAGTGAGAAGTAGAATAAAATAATGTTTTCTGAAGAAAAACTGTCATCAGAATCGATTTTCACTGCAAACGAAAAAAAAAAATGGGTTAGCTACCACCTAAGAAGAGAAAAATAACAGATGAAACGCTCGCGTAATCAGGGTTACCACGAGAAGAGAAAAAAACAACAACTCGAAAAACGCAAGCGCAACAAAGCAGAACCAACAGAGCAAATCGACAGACGTAACCCATGAAGAAATGGTTGGATAACGACAGCTTTGCCCATTTTTGTTTTAGATAATGCTTTGTTTTCCCAGTCATAAGGCAATATAATACAATAACAGTATTTTTTTCTTATAATTGTTGACTTAGTTAATAAAACAACCCCCGAAGAGAGAAAAATCGAGAAAAAGAAAACAAGAGCAATAAAATTATCATCGTGGCCCTTGACCTTTCTTAACAGAAGTAAGAGAATTAAATTATTCAACTATCAAATATCTCAGAGAGCACATCTACATTGCAAGGCAAAAATAGTGGCCATCATGCAGTATTTTTACTCATTTCCAATCAATTTTTTATTAACGTGTTCACATACTTGTACTTGTTCCCATATAAAACGTACCAGAAATATTAAAAGTATAAATTAAATAAAAACTAGAGGTATTTAACAAATAATTTTATTAAGTTATTTAAAATTAAGAAAATTCTATTATTACTATTAACAATTAATGGGTAATTCTCAAGAAATCCCGAAATTCTTGTCCTTTGAGTTTTAACAAACATCTAACGAACATATAACGGTTACCAATAGTTCCTTGCAATCTAAATTGCTGTGACTAGAAGTTTCACTTATTATTTTTGAACCACATGCGTAAATAAGATAAAAAAAACACTTATATAATGTCCGTAAAATCATTCCCTCACTATGTCCCAAGCTACAAATTAAATCACTTTTATATTATCAAACAAAGAAAAAAATGTAATAAAAGTCTACTTTTAAGTTATTTCGATTATTTCAATAGATTAATGAAAAAAATCCTGATTTTGATTATAAAGTAAAGACCGGATGTAAATAAATAAAATATACACGTGTCTCATAAAAATAAATCATTCCCTCACATTGTTACTGACAATCGAAATATGAACGCATTTTTAATCAAACATGAATGCTACCATTAGTTTTTGATAGTTGGTAGTACTGTCAACTTATCAATATGGCAAATTTAACGTAACTATTTAACGTAAATTTAACTGTATAACTAATATTTTGTTTAAATTACAATTTTACACTGTCATTCCCCCACATCCTGGAAAAACAAAAGGTAAATAGTTTAATCGTTGGTAATTACATAGGAAAGTAGGCTTTTGGGAGTAATCAACTTTATTATGCGAAACAACTTTTGAAAAGTGAGGTTACGTCACGAGTTTTTTTTATTATTCTTTGTTTCATCATTCCCTCATCGTCATTCCCTCATATAAGTTTTTAGTGAGGGAATGATGATTTATGAGGGAATGATTTTTAACAGGGTAAGCTTTTTTTTTATTGTTTGGTTTAGCTAATTCTTGAATTGCTGCTGTCATCGTGTTTTGGGTCAAATAATGCCAAGAAAAAAGAAAGTAAGCGAAGAAGAAGCTAAATTAAAAAAGAAGGAGTATGATAGGAAGCGTAGGGAGAAAATGAAATCTGATCCTGTAAATCTTGAAATACTTCGCGGAAAAGATAGACTAAAATACCTAAGGAAAAAAGAAAAAGGCCAAGTAAAACTTACATCCACCATGAGTTCCAGAGAAAGAAGGAAAGAAGAAAAAAATGGAAGAAAAATAGCAAACTTATGTAGACAACAAAGCAAAAGAATCTAGCAAAATTGTTAGACGAGACACCACCTACTAGCCCAGGACCGGGTATTCAAAGTATTAATGAGGTTATGAACCTGGCAGCTATTCGAAGAAGGCAGCAATTAAGAAGACGTAGAGGAAAACTTTATGCAAAAATAACTAGGTTACAGGAAAGATTGAAAAATGAAATAAGAAAAAAAGAGAAGTTTCGTAAGAAAATCAAGAATGATCAGACGTCTCCTGAAGCTAAAGTTTCAGCACTCTTGAAGAACGTCCAAGTTCCTGAAGTTGTAAAAAAGAAGCTTCTTTTGTCGGAAGTTATAACTAAACAACTAAAAAACAGGTACAATAACTTGAAGAAACATATTGAGAAGAAGCAATTATAAAACTAGATCTTTTGAAGAAGCATAAATTGCTGCACTTATCAAAAAACGTTTTTCAGACACGACACATACAAAAAGAGCGGCTCCAGGAAAATAAATGCTAATTTTATGAAAGTTAAAAAAGATGTAGAAGATTTTTTGGGAAAAGTTGAGAATTCCCGGATGTGCCCTGGAAAGAAATATTTTGTTAGTTCTAAAGAAGAAGTAAAACAAAATCGTGTATCCTCTTTGAAGTTACCATTGCAAATATCGCAAAGATAAAAGACTTAGTTAAACAGTCACACATCATCACTGCATTCCGTGGAACTCAAAAAATTCGCCAATTTGTCTTTACTGGTAATCTCCTGGAGTTTAGAAGCCTTACATGCTCTGAATGTGTAGGAAAATGTAGACATTTTCACCTGGGGTATTACTCATCTTCAAATCCTTGCATTAAAAAAACAAAACGTAGTAAAGTACAAACACGAACCAAGTCACATGGTGCACATTCATCGAATGATGTTATTTGTACAACATACAACAATTCCACTTATAATATAGGTGATCATGTCAAATGAGACGAAAAAGTTTATCCAGGGGAAATAATATCAGTTTTAAAGGATGGTGTTTTAATAACGTGTATGAAAAGATGAACCAAATCTTGGAGATGGCCAATGATCAAGGATGAACAGTTGTATGCCCGGAATCAAATTCCGTAGAAGATCAGGCCACCAACATTAATCAATAAGGGATGTTATTCCGTAAAGGAAATAGACTAAAATAGCTAACTGAGATGAGACTGTTTTAGTTACTAAGAGACTGAATAGATAAAACTTTTTGTTAGTTAAATAATTTTCGTTGTTTTGTTTATTTTGCTCAAGAAGTTGTTATCTTGTTTATTGTTTTATTATCTTTAAGACTAAATAGTATAAAAGGAGAACTTTACTCCGATGGTAAAAAACCAGTTAAGTTAATGTTGTACTACAGCAACTTTGTGATTTTCTGTTTCAGCTAATGTAAGAAAATAATATTTGATTACTAAATAAAAAATAATTTAAAAATAATCAATTTTATTTTCAAAGGTTTATGCCTTTCAGTGTATTTAGTGTTGTGTATTCGTATTAGGAAGCTTGACATTGAACGTTCTACCCTCTACGACCTATGAGACTCGAATCAATAAGTGTTTATTCATCAGAAATAAATATTATTTTGACTACCATTTAGAATAAAAGGAGATACTCGTTAGAGTGCTATTGTTGTTATTCATTCCATATAAAAACCAGTAATAACTAACAATAAAACAGATGAAGTTAATTGCATAATGTAGAAGAACTCGGGCTGTTTACATCGATGGAAACAATATAGTAGGATATATTTAGTTAATTGAACATTATAAAATTTAGTATTTAAATTACAAATAGTCACAATGGTACAAATAGTTATTGTTTGGCTCTGCTATCGAAAAGGTCACGAACGGATGCCTTTAATCTGTCTGTCTGGTGCTTTTCATTGTAGCCTGTTATAGTGACCTTAAAAATAATGTTGATATGCAATCTTAAAGTAAAAAAAAACCCTCCTGCCACTCTGATGCCACACTTCAGAACATGATTTTGAATTATAAGTTCTGGTTTTCTCACCATTGTTGACGACATATCGAATAGGATAACGCGTAAGAAATTATCCTACTCTAAAGGCCCTAAATATATCACCTATATGTATTAAAAACTCAAGAGAAATGTACCCTTACATTAATAAACAATCTAAACTTTCTTAAAACAATAAATTAATCATGTACAAATCTGTTATTTGTACGATACCGTAGCGTGGGTGTGTGTGTCAACTCAAGTGTGGAGGTCCAAAAAAATTAATATTTAAAGTAAAAAAATATTATGAAAAATTCAAATTGTTCAAAATAAATGTCTTATCCTTACTGATTCAAAAAGATGCATAACGAATTAAACGCTCTATTCATTGTTACATACACATGCTTTATTACAATAGTGCAACAGATCAAGCTAAAATTATCGAAAATCTTTGTCATTTAAATATACTATTCTTTCTCTTATTGCTCACTTTATATTTAAATTAATAATTATTTTGTTTGTTGGGTCATCGTTAGTTTTCCTAACATTAATTTTGTTTTTTCTTAATGCACTCGCCAATGTCTCTATATTACATTGTGCATTGTTCATTATTATGTATTGTGTATGTATTTATTATTACACTGAGTATTGGTGGTAAGCCAATACACTATTAAATGTATATTGGTATATGGTATATTATTTTAAAGCAAATGTAATAATGATTTTTACTTTTGTTAACAATAACACATATTTTTAAACATGAGGATTTAAAGATAAAAGTAATTCGTCATTTATTAGTTTTATTTATTTATATCGCATTTGGGAGAACAATTAAAACTCGTACAAAATTTCATCCTTCTTTATGAAAGCGACACAGCGACTTGAGGATACACTTTTGAAGACTCCAAGCAAATATAGTTCACTTTAGCACCAACAGATATGGTGTCGAGATCTTTGACTCTATTCAAAATTATAGTCAAATATTTTGTTATTTTAAAATTGTCTCTACCCTGAAAAAGAAAAGACGGCCAGACATAATGGTAAAAATCTAACAATAGGTAATACTGAACTTCATTATATGCCAAGCTGTTTTCTAAAATAAAACAATCACTTGGGCAACATTATTGATGTGGCAGTCCTATTCAGTTTGATGTGCTTTCAAAACCACTGAATTTGAGCGTATCGCTTTTTACTGCACTTCACTATGAGCGCATGTGACTGCATCCATGTGACACCGCTTAAAGCCGTTTTATTCAAACTGGTGCTGTGAAATCGTAGACCCTAATGATATCCCAACCACTGACTTTAATGCTACCTCTCATTTTATTTTTGGGAACACAAAAAGAGAGTGTGGGCGTTAATATAAGTACCTGCATTAACGACTAAATAAAATAGATAATAAATCGAACTTTGTTTGTATGTTTACATTTTAACAAAATAAAGGTCCTACAACAACATTGTCTTTTTACAAAATAGCACATTGCCCTTGTTATATTGTTGCTACAGTTTGTACATTTTTGTGCTGATATGTATTATTTTTCGGTAACAATCTGATGTACATAGTGCAATGTGTTGGTATTTATGAAATTCGACATCAATTTTAAATTCGATTCACTTTGATTACACCATTCAGTCTCAACTTTTTTGTCAGAATATTTCAGTAAAATAAAACTAATTATTGTTGGTCTCTTAGCACAGGTTTCTGTTTAGCATTAAAACACATATATCTCTTGATATATACACATGGAGATATAGCTGGACCACTCTAACTTCTTTTCTTTATTTCTCAAAGTATGTTTTAATTACTAAAAGGCAATGGTAGAATTATCCTCAAGGCTGTAGCTCGACAATATAAAGATAATATAAGGTTTTTATTATTTTTCTTAGCATTAAAAAAAAAAAATGTTATTGTAATAAAAATTCAAGGATATTTCAAAAAGCATTGAGAACCAACAATAGAACTCACTGGTCCAGGCCGATTATAAAATGTTTTATTACAACAGCTTTAAATTTAATCTGGATTTTACTATTCTTACTTTATCTTCATCATCATCTGAAGGAAATAACAATCTGACCCAAAAAAACAATAGATCATTGTGATAAATGATCTCATTCATTCTATAGAAATAATATAATAAAATGCATTTATTCGACGAAAACACTGTCCTCGACTATTTGTCTAAAATATTCAAAAACAACAACTTATATTGAAAGTAACTTAAAAAGATGATCCATGCAGCCAATGATATTTATAAAATCCTTTATATTCAACTCAGATTATTTCGAAGTGTTACGAAATACATGTTTAAAGTTACAGGCCAATTGAATAATTTTTACGACCGATATCCTATATTCTAAAAGATTCAGGTAATTACAATTGACTCATTTTTTATTGAATATCCTCTCTCTCTTTGGGCTCGACAATTAATATTTGAAAAAATCACGATGACTTTAGAGTGGTTTTATTCCCAGACCATAACTAGATGTTATCATCTTATAATTTGATTCGTTTGAATTACATACGTTCTGTTTATGACTTATGTATTTATTACTAAATATTGGGACCATTTAGTAAAGTTTGATATTAATATAATAAATATGGCGAGACCGCCATAACCTTTGAATGCAACATTCCGAAATTGACCCACTCTTTTGAACACATGGATAGGGGTGATGGCCCACTACTGAGATTATCCGGTCTTATTTTTTAATTTATATTGCAAAGTTTTCTTTTGTGTTTTTATAATTTTTATAATTATACAATAGAGACGACTTAGAGCAACAAGTAATTCAATTCTAAAATCGATGAAACATTTAAATTGCACAGAAAAAAACCTTGGAAAAGGTCAGTCAAAGTGGTCGTGAAACTATTTCGAACTGAAGCGACGATACGCTCTGAAAAGAATCGGTCCAATAGAGCTGACTATTCAGGAGGTGATGTTATTCAAGGATGCCGAGAATGGCCGTTATGAATAATTCCATCTGAGTGGATTACTTCACATCGCTCATTAGAGGATCTTATTAACGAGTATCCAATTATAACAGTGTCCAAGTGGATTATGGACCCGCTAACCCCTGAGAGCTTTTCAACTTTTTACCGCCCCCCTCCTAGTGACTTATGCCTGTCAGCTGCCTTACTAACCGAGGAAACTTCACTAGTGAATCTTCTTTATTTTTAATCGTATTTTGCAATCAATGGCGGATCAAAGTTAATGAAGCAAAATGCTCCCACATTACCTTCACCCTTTGTCGCAAGACTTGTCCACTAGTTTATTTTAATTCTATTCCTCTACCTGTAACCGAGGCAGTACGGTACTTAGGCTTTCATCTCGACAAACGACTGACCTGGAACCCACATACGAGACTAAAAAGACAAGAACTAAACAGACGCTTTGGACAACTGTACAGACTACTTTGAAGGACATCCCATCTCTCAATAGAAAATAAACTACTAATCTACAAAGTTATACATAAACCAATCTGGACATACGGAATAGAGCTATGGGGGACAGCAAAAAAGTCGAACATCAAGCGTATCCAATCCTTTCAATCCAAAGTCCTGAGAACAATAGTAAATGCCCCTTATTATGTCAGCAACAAAACCCTTCATAACGACTTTAATATACCCTACATTCTAGAACTCATCCATTCCAAGTTTATGAAATACCACAGTAGCCTTTCCAACCACCCTAATCCTGTAGCACAGTCATTGCACTGCGCCACTCATCCCTATAATCCTCCTCGGAGACTGAAACGGCAGTGGCCTCGAGAGCTGCTATAAACGCGTGACAGTGGGAGTCCTGGCAATGGCCAGTTTCTCCAATCATGTCCTGAGCGTCTGTGGCTCTCGCGCTCTTGGTCAGCCTCCACTGGCTAGTATCCGGTGACGCGGCTGACGGAGGAGCGTGGGGGACTTCCCAAGACTCCGCTTTCTCTTCGCATGTGGATTTGGGAGGTCTCTGGGCTGTCTGTAAGTATTGTATGAATGAGCGAGTGAATGATGAGCTGTAAATATGGTATGAATGAGATCATTTATCTGTATAAAAGGCAGATTGTAATTATAACACAATAAAGGAATATATATATAATCGTATTTATGTCTGAGTTGCGAGAGTCCAGTGTCTGAGGTGATTTCAATTTTATGCGGGAAAAAATTTTGCAAAATGTTGGTTAGGACTAGAATATATGTGTTGTCTCGTCATTTTTTTCATTACGTATATATACTTTTTTTTTTTAACTAATATAATTTTATGTTTATTATATTCTCAATTAGATGTACACAAAAGTGTAAAACCCGCAAAAATGTATAAGGGGATCACTAAATCACAATACATATAAATAATCAGGACGCTCAGATATTTAATTTGATCTGCTATTTAATAAAGAAGTAACTTATTTATTTTAATTACATGTAATCGTTAATAGTGAAACCTTCATTATTTGATTAAGGTTCCTCTTACTTTTAGCATCTCTGGAGCTTGAAGTAATATGTGTAAATATTATCCCTGTGCAGCGACCGCTAACTACATAAGATAAATCACCCTATACTCTATTGTATATACAGAGGGGTCCAAAAAAATGTATCCACTGGTTAACAGTCCATAACTTGCAAACTAATTGACGGAGTTGTCTCATTTTCGGTGAAAGTGTAGCTTAAAGTCCAACTTAAAGATATCACTGTAGGTGTTCGAAATGGTCACCATTAGCATCCACACACAAACGATGCCGCCGAACTGCAGCACGAACTACAGACTGCAACGTGTTCAGTTGGATATTTCCACATGAATGTACGATGGATTCTCGAAGTTCATCCAATGTGCGTGTCTTTTGTCGATAAACGACGTCCTTTAGTGTTCCCCACAGGTAAAAGTCCAGAGGAGTTAAGTCTGGGGAACGTGGTGAATACTCTACAGCACCTCTACGGCCTATCCATCTTCCTGGTAGATTTTCGTCGAGATAAGTGGTAGTGGGCTGGGGCACCATCTTGTTGAAAGTAAAATCTTCCGTCTCCATACGAGTCTTGGATGGCAGGTAAAATGGATGAAGAAGCTTCTTAAGGTACACCTCACCGGTAACTGTGCCATCAAAGAAGAATGGCCCAATCAAGCCAATGTTTTCGCACTTAAAATACTACTTTAAAACAGACTTCCTTTATCAAATGTAAGCCTTACGCCAGCCATGTTAACTCGAGTAACAAGGTAAAACTAACAATAAAACACTAACAATCTGGCGACTGTCAGCTAACAAAACAAAACAACGCAATACAACGCTTGTATGGCGATTGCCGATAACTACAAACTATTACACTACCAAATATGAGACAACTCCGTCAATTAGTTTGCAAGTTATGGACTTTTAAACAGTGGATACATTTTTTTGGAACCCTCTGTATATTGTAAACAAATTTAAATAACATTACCAAACCATAAATCATTGTAAATGTTGTCAACAATAAAGACGCAGCTGCAAGTCAATTAGTTACAGGAGCTGGGTCACCCGCTACCCACAGCAGGTAGCGACCCAGACCTAGGGCTGCCGAGAATAAAGAGTCACCGCATAATGAGCTGACATTGGGTACAATAAAACCAGAGATGATTGGCTACTTACGAAGCCAGCTGGGTATATAAGACCCGTGGTTCGGGCCTGTAAATCATTCTCCCGACGACTAGCTAACTGATGACTAGCGGCGGCACTGATGTTCAAGAACTTGGCCTTCTCATTTATGAAAACCTCTGCATCTCTCTTACTAACCTCGCTATGTTTTAGTCCGGCCTTGTCATACCCTCTCCTAGCGGGAATCTCTGTCTTCGTCTCGCTAAAACTAGCACCTACTTAGGAGAGACCTCTCCCTAGTGGACAACGGTTGTCGCGGCCCTACAAACTGACCAAGCAGTGTCTCCCGTTACAATTTAGTCTGCCTCTCTCCGGTTCACACTCGCCTTTGGGATCCGGACGGATTTCGCCTATCCTCAGATACCGAGTGTGAATTCGTGGTCATTCCAAGACCACACATTCGTGGTTATTCCAAGACCACACAAACTACCTACACTACCTACCCTATACCTCTTCTCCTGAACATGGTGCATTGTCGAGGCACATGCCTATCAAATATGGAGTCAGATAGTAAGACTGTCATAAGACGATTGTTCAGGTCATAGCCTAATCAACCCTCACTTCGTCGCCAGGGCTAGGGTTACTAGGCACCCCTCTCGTGACGACCCGTTACCCTCTATGTGAAACTGTGTTGTAATTAATATAGTTTTTATGGCAGTTTTTGTAAATTGACACAATTATAGTTTCATTAAACACGAGTGCTTATTTATTACACATTATTTATCAAGACGTCAAAATTATATGTTTAATTTTTACTTCTTAGTGGTGACTAATTGATTAATGATCCGTTAGATACATTTATTTTTAGCACCTTTGGGCATATGTTTTATTTAAAGACCATGCAAGTCATGTCTTTAAATAAAACATGGGTGGTGTTAAAGTTGTAAAAACGCTGTTAAATAGAGTTTTGATGACTTGCTGTAACTGTTATCTGTTAAAAACTTTATTATGATGAAAGTACAATCTGCCTTTACTTAATAGGCAATAAATAATTGAGGTAAGTGTTTTCATTCATACCATATTTACAATTCATCATTCGCTCGCACATTCATACAATATTTACAAACAGCCCAGGGGCCCCCCAAGTCCACATGGTTGTTGCCTCCCTCGCAAGCAAAAGAGGAAGCGGAGTCTTGGGAAGTCCCCCACGCTCCCCCACCAGCCATGTCACCGGATACGAGCCAGTGGAGGCTGACGAAGAGCGCGAGAGCCACATACGCTTAGGACATGATTGGAGAAACTGGCCATTGCCAGTACTCCCACTGTTGCGCATTTATAGTAGGTCACGAAGCCATGCTGTAATTATATATTGAAAAAAAAAAAGCCGTTTAAATATTGTTTATGAAAAAGTAGATATATGTTCTAAACTAAATTCCAGAAAATTAATATAGGAGAGCGTACTCAAAAGAAACCGCACTGATGTTGTGTGTGGCACTTTGTAGTAACGGGTTTCACCCGTAGAACTGTGTAAAGAAACTTTTCACAAGTCACTATGCCAAAGTGCCGTCACTGGAAAAGGTTCAGTTCTGCTTGTGTTAATTTATTTGTGACAGTGTTTTTGCCGGTTCGTCGTTTTTGTGATGCTTGAATTTCCTGAACAACACGCGGCCGTTTGATTCCTGCTTGGGAAAACTGGCTCAGAGACTCTTGAAATGTTAAAAGCCTCCTACAAGGATTATGATATAGAGAAAACTTTAGTGAATGGCTGGTTTCCCTGTTTTAAAAGTAGGAAAATGCTAGTTAATGATAAACCTCGCTCTGGGAGTCCTTCGACTGCCCGATCCTACGAGAATGTCGGCGAAATTTGCAAAAATCTCCTGGAAGATCGACGACGGACCATTGAAGAAGTTGTGGAGAAATGTGGAGGGACTTGGAGCTCGGTAAAGTTTTAAGTGAAGATTTGGGAATGAGAAGGGTGGCTGAAAATTTGCCTCTCAACTGCTGACTGTACAGCCCTCTTTGTGCACGGATTTTTGACCAATAATGGTGTGACCACGGTGACCCCTTCCTTTCTATTCACCCGATCTAGCCCTCTTCCCACGAATGAAAAGGGAACATGAAAGGAAAGCGATGGACGTTGAAGAAGTAAAAACAAAATCGACAGAGACGCTGTCTGACATCAAAAAAGAGGAATTTTAAAATATTTCAAACAGTGAAATAAAAGATTTAAGAAGTGTATTGGCTCTAATAGAGGGCCCCTTCAAAGACTTTAAAGGTTTCTCGTAAAAAAATAAATAAATCACTTTGTACAAAAATAGTTCTTTTAGGTACGCCCTCGTAGCAGCCTCACTACCCGAATAAATTACACCGGTGTAATATCCATTATTTATTGTTTTTTGTCTGAGTTGTCAGTGTCAAGTGCTAGTGAAAACTTAACTCAGTCTTAACTGAAGATGACTTCTGCTTTCCTATGTTTTTAAAAATAATTAATCATTAAATTAACATAAATATTCATGTTTTATGAAGATTTTAGCATATTCATGCCGCCAGGATATGAAATAAGGTCAGCATTTAAACTTTCTTGCCCTTAGGTTGAACTATTAACTAGCTATCACTGGAGCGGACGGGGTGAAAATGTCAGAATTTGTAGTTTAGAATTCGTGCGAAACTGGTCTTGGTAGTTGGGTTGGATTACCTAGAACATAATTATTTTTATTGATATTTTGTCACCGATAAATTAATAGACATTAAATAATTTGTCCGTATTGACAATTGCTATTATGTATTGGCCCTGTGAAATTAAATTTTATGACTGTCATTGAGTCTATTGTTTTATTACTGTCTTTAGTTTGTTCTTATTATTGTTAAATAAAGGAAAAAAATAGAACTTTTTATTACCATTTTACTGTCGTAAACAAAATAGGTTATCATGATCTGTGCTGGTTAGGATGATGTGTTTCCGGTTGATTTAATATTTTGGATTTTACCACAGGAAAGTCAGGAAGTTGCTCATTGTAAAATGAAATACCTACTTTAGCATTAAACAAATTTACGGTCCCACAGTTCGTAATCTAGCTGACTCGACAAAGACGTGTTGTTAGCGCGATAATCAGTTTCGGATTGACAGTAGCAGGGAAATAACATTTTTAATAACTTTTACAAGTTGATCGATTATATTTTCTGACTGGCGTCGGCATCGGCTATATCTGAAGGATGTCTAGTCTGCCCGCTTATCTATATTATATATGTCCGCAACTTATATATAGCTACTTATTTATTGGTATTCATAGTAATAACAATAAAGGTTACCAAAGAAGTTGATGAACGAGGAAAACCAAAATTCCAGTCCAGCAAGATATTTCATACATTTAACGGTTTTGTTACGGTCACGAAAAAGTTGCTTACACGTTTTAAATGGCTCTTGTATTTAGAGTCCATTGATGACATAACACATACCTAGTGTGGTTGACGACTTCTTAAATATATGACAAAAATAAACACACAAAGTCATTTTTATTATTTTGTTATAATTATTTTAAAACTAGTATAATAAATATGGTTTATGGTTAGTGCATTTGTTTCGCGGTATGAAGGTTCTGGGTTTAAATGTCTGGATTGTTTACATTCCTCCATTTTATTTTTTTTTTTGAGAATTTTCTGTTAGTACATTGCAGTTTTGATTGCGGTCGTTTGTCAGTGGGTTTCGGTTTCGATATGTCATCCTTGGGGTGTCTTTAGAACGAAAGAAAATTAAGAAGCAGTTCGGAGAGGAAACATACCGCGAGTTTCTGTGAAACACATACATAAATAAATAGCACTGTGAATTTTCACACGAACGGTGAAGTGACGCAGTTCTCACTAGAGACTACTCACCTCACGCCACCTCACTTGTACCGTGCTTTGCATTTTTTAGCCGAATCGGTCTACACCCCCTGAACCTGCTATAGCATTTGCAATGAAGGTTTACTTATAGAAGACTGCTGCTTACACATCTCGTGGCCGAGGCGTTGCCGCACGCAGAAATTAATAATTCCGTTAACTGCAGTCGGCAGTTATAAAGGCATGAGTTAGCTTTACCAAATATTTCCCATCTACTTGTTCATTTTTTTTTTGTGATGCAATCCATAATATGTTATTTGTGTTAAGTAGAATCACAGTCGTGAGCTTCAGATTCAATGTGTACATTGATAATTTTGTCTTCTTTATAGTTTAAGTAGCGTAATTTTAAATAGAGTATACCACCCTAATTGAAGGATTCTGTATTTCTTTATGGATAAATATTCGTCATTGCCATAAGCTCCAATATCTTTGAATTACGTATGGCGTACGTTACTTAGATCTTAAGGGGAATTTAGTTCATTGTCATATACAGAAGCGGGGTTCTCCCTACATGGTAGCCCTTCTTCCACTATAAATTGCAGAACAAACAAATATCAGTTATAAATAATCATCGATTAACTAAATCAAGGAAATATGATGATGACCTATGAAATAATAGCTTTAAACGGTCGATTTGTCTAAGAAAACTGTAGAAATTCAAAGAGGCCCCAGTTACATATGTATGAGGTGAATAAATAAATGCATATATACGAGCCATTATAGCTTACGGCTTGACAGATACGCGAAGTTATGTGTGCAGGACCTAGCTTAGCAATGATAAACGACATAGGGGCATATCCAGACTTATGTTTAAGATATGTTAATATAAATATATGAAGGTGTCAGTTTAAAAAAAAGAAAAGTACGCTTTAACAATTTTTGGGATGATAAAAGTCCTATACCAACCTCTCAGAATACTATTTCACAAATAATATGTTTTCTTCGTTTTCCACAAAATACTTAAAATTGTTAATTTTTATTCTAAATAAATAGCTAATATATACACAGTTATATCATCAAATATAATGACAGTTATATACTAACCTAGTTATAATTTAAACCCATAAATATAATAAAAACGATTCAAAAAATATTTTATTAATTATTTTATTAAGTGTATTTTAACAGTACGTTATTAGTTGTTTTTGTTATATATGTTTTTTAGTTTAAATTAAGCTTATAACTTTTATTATATTTGACCTTTTAATAGCGTTTAATATATTTGAAATATTTATTGAAAAAAAGGAAAAAAAAAAGTTACTAAAATTTGTAAAAACAAATTTAAGAATATGTTATTTTATTATACATGTGGATATGTAATACTACCCCTCTCCTTGTGGTGTTTTGTAGCTTAAAGATAACAAGGTAGAGCTTTCAAATGCGTTCGACTAATGAAAACTCATCGATGCTGGAAAATATAACTCGCATCCAATGAAAATCATCCATTTCAATCAGCACCGAATCAGCTCTACAATGAAGATTTTTGAAGAAGGAATGAGCTAAGCTATTAAACCAAAAAATAAACGATTGGGTGGCAAAAATAGAAAATCATTATAAAATGTTCTTTAGACAGATTTTAATAGTACAGTTATTTAACGGAGTGGGTGACCCAGCGCAGAGACAGGCCTACCTTACGTGATGCTAGAGTTACTAATTACAGGTACCGTAGCCAGACTGGGAGCGGGAGATTAGATATTGCCTCAGATCCATTACAGCTTCATGTATTATTCTTGCTGGGTCTGAAGATGGCGTCAGCGCACAGGTAAGGGTCTATTCTAGGCTCAAGAGCTCACCTAACTGCGAGGGCTAAATATACAAACCACCCTTACAATAGCCTGCACCCTACCGGGTTTTCGGTTGTTTTTTTTTAAAAACTAGTAAACCTTTACATGGTTTGTCTTTCATGCATGAGGCAGAAAATTCGACATGGAACTCTTTTGTATTAAAAAAGTAATGAAAAATATATCCGTTGGCATAAAACGTGATAAATTTTTTAAAATTTAATTAATCAATTAATGTTAAAAAAAGTAATAATTTTCTAGTATTTCGTTCAAAACATCAAACTCAACACATTTACATCCTGGTAAACAACATGTAATTGGTATTTTTTTTTTCAAACTATATTTACAAAAAGTCATTAAAACTGCCATTAACAACGTGTTTTGCAACTTAAACTCCGTTCTACTTAAAGACATGGAATTTTGCATAGTAGTTCTATGCCCCGATGATGTTTAAAATAAAATAAATCTTTAGATAAAACCTTAAGTGTCATTAATACCAAAATAAACATTTTTGTCTTTCTGATAAATATTATGTAATATATTGTGGGGTCTGAGTGGACTAGAATTGCATAAATTAATTAAAACTGCCATAAAATCTGTTTTGATAATGATTTTTCGCTCTACTCAGTTTCACATAAAAGGATGTCATTTTGCACATATTTTATTTATGCCCCAATGATGCTAAAACATATGACTGAAAATAGATAATAAAGACTCGACTACCGACAAAAAACTACTTATCATATTGAGTAGCGTACCCAATTAAGGAGCTTTCGAGGTCCTGTTCAGTAATATGTGTGGTCACAAAAAAATGATAACCTACCTAGCCTAGGTAACCTTCCGTAAGGCTCCTTTTACTATACGGTTTGAACCGCACGGCTAGGGGTACATGTTTTTGAGATTGGTAGTGCACGCATGACTCCAGTGACGTTTCGGCTACCGACGTACACCTTGTAATTATTTTGAATCTTGAATCAGTAAATGGATGGACATGGCGAAACGGTACTATCGCCCATTCGCATTCATGAGTGTATTGAATTGCCACAGGTCCACAGCGGTGCGCCTAGTGTACACACATATATTTTAGAATAGATATTGGGTACATCCATTTACTGATTCAATGGTTCAAGAATAAAAATGGTAGCAAAAAGAGCCGCAAGCAGTACGTACATCGTCACAACGTCACTGGAGGAATGTGCGCAATACCAATCTGAAAAGTATGTACCCCTTGCCGTACAGTCAAAACCGTTTAAAGTGAAAGGCATCGATGATCCTTCAAATAGATAATCCTTTCAAGGGTTAAAACCTCCATTACTTAAATAATAATGGTTGTTAGGCTACTGTGTGTTAATCATCAAAGTCCCATATTATTAGAATTGCACACATTAGTAGCCACATATCCCTATAATCATCCTCGGAGACTAAAGTGGCAGTAGTCTCGTACGACCTGCTATGACGTGAGAGAGGGAGTCCTGGCAATGGCCAGTTTCTCTAATCATGTCCTGAGCGTCTGCGGCTCCCTGTCGGCCTCCACGGACTCGTATCCGGTGACGCGGCTGACGGAGGAGCGTGGGGGAGTTCCCTAGACTCCACTTCCTCTTTCGCTTGCGAGCTAAGTGATAACCATGTGGATTTTGGAGGTCTCTGGGGTGTTTTTACACTGTATGAACGAGCGAGTGAATAAGGAATTGTAAATACGGTATGAATGACAATATTGAAGACAATTACATATTGCCTAATAACCCAGATTGTAATTTTATCACAATAAAGATTTGATAAACCATTATCAGTAGTATTATAAAAACTAAACACGTATTAGTGAGAGTGTGTTGAGAAATCGGTTCGGCTTGAATAAAACCTAAGAAATCATTTTCATCAACCGGCCTAGACAAAGGAAGGAAATTGAACATAACAGCTAACACAGACTGCAAGCATAACTAGCGATAAAGGCCACCTTATCAGCCGTACGACAAAGCCCCACTGACCCAGATCTCGGTGCAGCCTTCAGACAAACGTAAGCTATTTCTATGAATGTGTAATTATGGAGTTGCAAGCCTTGACTATCACAGATCATCTCTGAGGACCTTCAGGCCCGAATCGCTCTTTTTCAAGCTTCCTAGTTCCTAGTTTGTATTCATTCTACTCGTTAGATCAGCCTTGGTTGGAGAGGCCATGTGATCCTACTGACAGTTCAGTTTCAAGCTCTGTGTTACAATTGAATTAAACTTGAGATACCAAAGTACACTAAAATAGTTAAGTAGCACGAAATATTCAAAGCTGATATTATTGTAGATATTTAAAAGCGGTAACCACAAAAGTTATCGAAAATGCAAACATAAGATATTGCTAACATAAATAAATTACCCAAACATAACGGATCAGGGCATAATATATTACGAATAAATGTTTTTCTAATAGCGTATAGTTTTATTTATTTATTTTTTGTCGTTAGAAGTTTTGTTAACATTTTTCCTAAATAAATATTAATATGTATGTACATCAATGAATACCTTATTTATAATCTAGAACGGTGATGTTAATATTTTGTTTTATAATTTAGATATACTGCGTATTTGCTTAAGATTATTTTTATTATGTAAATTATTGTATGAATAAGCGAGTGAATGCAAAACTATAAATATTGGATGAATGAGATTATTGAGTTCACCTGTTAATTTTTCGAAAAACGAGACATGACATCCAAAAACATGACTCCTCGGTTCTCATATGTGTTTTTACTAACAAGGACTGGTCGCATGAGCACCTTCTAGAGAATAGATTTGCCGGAGCTCCCAGACTTCAAAACTAGTGAAATCTCAATTTTTATAAAAATGTGACTGATGACCTCCTAGCATTAACCAATTCAATTGATTTGAATTTGAAATGAAAAAATCGGTACAGAGTGAATTTAGTGGGTTTATTTTCTTGATAACTCTCGCCATGGCATGAGACCCAAGCTACAGCTTTGACGATTTCAAAGGTTTCTTTACTAAGTTTCAAACTGAAGGTGAGCCCCATCACCTGACATTATATTCATGATATTTTCCTATTAACTTCAATCTGATTTTATGTAACCCAACCTCCTTCAAATGCATCTGCGCATAGCAGAATGAGGAGAAAAATTTGTCAATTCTTTGTTCATATCGTTCATATTTTTACATATTGTATAAAAATTAAAGGGGTTAAGGGGGAAAAAAAAAACTTTACCAAAAGAAAAAAAATATTCTTAATCCACGCAGACCCATGTAGATTTGGGAGGCCTCTGGGCTGTTTTTAAATATTGTATGAATGAACGAGTAAATGATGAATTGTAAATATGGTATGAATAAGAACATTTATATCAATTACTTATTGCCTAATAAGGCAGATTGTAATTTTAGCACAGTAAAGAAGTTATATATATGTAAGACAATTATTGAAGGTGGGGTGAATAAACTGAAATCAGTTTCTCTGTAAACAAAGTTGGAAATTTTATTCACTATATATTATATTATAACAATTATTCATATTGATTTACGCAATCTAACCTGCAAACAAAGAAACGACAATTACAGTTTATAACTATCACTTCTCTATTCACACTCTATTTAAAAGTTTTGTTACTTAATATAACCTTCTCTATCTCATAGCTGTTCCATCTGGTGGAGTCCAGTAGAACCAACGCGGCAAATTCAAATATTCAAATTAAAGAGAGAATACTTTCTTTACATCTCCCTATTCGAATTAAAGAGAGAATACTTTCTTTACATATACATATACTTTTAACTGAATCTACTTGACCTAACTCTTAACAAAGAAAGTCTACAACCATGGAATAATCAAACAGAAGCAGTAAGGTACCTTGATCTCAAGCTAGATCGCCGCCTGAAATGGAAGAGTCACGCTAATAAAAACTCACAGAGGCATACTTGAGACGAGGAATGTTATGCTAGATTATAAATAGAAAATCCCACTTGAATCCGGACGATGCCACCATTTCAGATCATCTTGAGACTTTCAATCGTGAATCTTTTTTGATATGTGTTGAACAAAACTTAAAAGGCTTCAAATATTCAAAAAAAAAAATACTGATAATACAAACTCTGAGGATGCGTCTTATCTCCTCAGAAACAAACAACTACATCAAGACCTAAAAATAGATAAAATTTGTGAATTCATTTAGAGAAGAATTTACTAAATACCATCACAGTTTGCATTAGATAGAAAGAGCAATCAAAATCAACATTATTAATCCGTAATAGCGATTCAAGATTAAAACCCAGACTTATACAATACATCCGGTTATAAACAACATAATGTTATTTATACACTAAGTTCCATCTGATTGTAAATAAACTAAATTATGAACATTAATATCATGATTTATTTATATTTTATCCTAACATTTTATTACTTTTTCGGTATCCAAAATTGTATAGTATATATTTCACTACAAATACGTCATTTTATTATAAAATTATACTTATTTAGGTGTGTCTCTTGTTGAGATCATTTCCTACTATGTACACTGGTTACGTAGTTATTCAAGGTCCATGTATGGCTGTTGAGCCAAGCTATCAATAATAAAGATTTATTCAAAATAAATTTCTCTCACGCTACGAAGAGAAGTTGGATAATTTTTAACTTACTGACGCGGGATAATATTTTAAGTTATTTAGGTATTTGAAACCATATCATGAAGCAGTTAAGATATCAGTATCTGCAAAATACTGACTTGCAGCTTTGTATCTTTAAAATATTTTCAGAACCTGTTAACTTTTAGAATCGGGGTCGTCTACTTTCACCACCATTTTTAAAGGTTTTACGGAGGACTTCATTGTTTAAGTTAAATATAAATGTACGGTACTTAGGCTTCCATCTCGACAAACGAATGGCCTGGAACCCACATACGATGCTAAAAAGACAAGAAGAACTAAACAGACGCTTTGGACAACTGTACAGACTACTTCAAAGGACATCCCATCTCTCAAAAGAAAATAAATTACTAATACAAAGTTATACCTAAGCCAATCTGGACATACGGAATAGATCTATGGGGGGTCAAAAAACTTAATGTGTCTCCGGCGGATGAACTTACCCACCGACGGCACACCAAGCAACGGGTGCAGGTCACCGTTTTTGTTTTTTTTTACTTAGCTCTCAACTGGAAATATAGGATTAAGGAAAAATAAAGGAAATTATTTGGGATGATGGGTGCCTATCACTAAGGGGAGTCGCATTTGAAGGAAGTATGAGAAGGATGTGGAGTGGGGGTGTGGGATGCCTAAAAGAGGCGGTGGATTCGGGAAGGTAGTGAGAGTTTACTTATGGTGGAGCCTAGGGCTCCCATATATGATCCCATGGGATGATAGTATTTAAAAAAATAATTTAGCTTTCATATCGAGTAGGAAGATCTTGTCGTGTTTACTGGTATGTAGGGCTTATATATGAAGTTTTTTTTTTTTTTTCCCCAATCCCCTTAAAAAATGACAAAACTTTTATTTACTATAGATTATTTGGAGAATCTATTTACATATTACATTTTATATGTCCTGTGCCATCGGTACACTCTATACAAGGTCTGAATCGGTATAGAAGTTATATAATCAATACAAGTACAATGATACACAATGTAATTGGCTTCATTGACAAGTCATTGCTGAATAGTCATTTCCCCCCAAAGAATTTTACGTTAAAAAACTAAAGACATAAGTACTGCTTGAAATTCCAATACTAACCCACAATTTACCCTTACACAATTCTTAACTACCCCGATCCCATTCCATTCACTTAGGAGTAACTTTCGACCCTCACATTCACATGGCACGTAAACAGTAAATGCAACAAAACTAATTAATAAAATGTCACCCTAATTCCAGAAAAAATCAAAACAGTCACCTGAAAACAAATGAATGCTACATAAAGCTATAATCCATCCTGCACGACATATGATGCACCGGCTTGGAGTTACACTTGTACTTCAAATTACAGGAAATTGGAACTCGTACAAAACAATATGCGTGTAATGAGCAATTACCCTCAATACACCAAGAAAACCACCATGCTGACAGACCTACAATTACCCACAATACAGCACTATGTACACACCCAGACAGATAATTTCTCTTTTCTAGCTTCCGTGTCCAAAATCCATTAATAAAATAGATAGGCAATTATAGAGAACATTCCCTCAAAAGGTACATCGACAAACGCTCAAAACAGATATTGTTGGAATAATATTAAATTAAATTTAAATAAACTTAATGTTTACTTAATTTTATTTAGTACTATTATAATATTTTTTAGTATGTAGGTTTTTTTCTACAATTAGATTTTCATCATGTATTGTACTAACAATAAAAAATATTCCAGTGTACACATGTATACGGTCTCAGTGACCAAATTTGAAAAATTGAACCTTCGTACACATTAGGTGAAAGCTGACCGATGGACGGAAGAGCGTCTTAAACTGGCGTATTATGTATGTTCGTTGGGTGTATGAGTCCTTTATTGAATTAAAACAAATTTTGAGCCAAGAATCTCTCAAATCTGCTGTTTGATGATTGTAGTTTTTTTACTGGAAATTACTGAATCGTATTCTAAAACCAACTTTCCGATAACGCAAAGGCTTTATACACTAAAAAAGGGTTCATGGAACTCATTCAAATGAATTCAACTTGTTCGATTTAGGATTACAATTAATAAAACTAATTTAGTAAAAACATTACAATTCAGATGGAACTTTGAAAAGATCTACTTTACTGCTAAATTGTAAAAAATAAAAAAAGATCTATCAGGATTTTAGATCTTAACATTGTTTTCAATATAGGCAAATCTTCACATCAATACAAAATTTTTTTTTTTCAATTCCTGCCTACTTGTTCTTGAGACATGAAATTTTCCACGGGAGCTTAAGTTGTTACCCCAATGATGGCAAGATAATAGAAAGTACATAATATATAATTATCATATCAATTTAAATATATAAGAGTGAGCCACTTGATAATAATTGCATTATTGTAAATTGTATTTCTTTGATGCTTAGCTATCGGAGGAGTAAAAGAAAACTGTTGAATTACACTTTAAACCTGTTATGGAAACCTCTAGCCAGTAAAGTATAACAGGGTCAAATACGATAACCCTTTCGTTGATAAATATATAAATGAAGAGCTGATTTCTGTAAAGTGTTAACACTTTCTCGGAACGAATAAATCACGAACTGTTAAGATAACCGGAACTGTCGGGAACTTTAATGTTTCCAATAAGTTATTCTTGGATAACTGATTAAGGACATCCGATAACAATAGGAAAAACGAGAGAAAAAAAACCTAGAAAGATATAAACGTAAGCGGTATTTGTCACGAGGATTATATTATAGTTTTAAGTAAAACATAAAATTAAAAATATGCGAATGAGTAGCTTTTCAAGCCAGGTTCAAATTTGAGAAACAGAAGTATCTTTCCCGTTTTTTTTTGTTTTTCGTTTGTGCTTATGTAAATTACAGTAAGGCTAAACGCGATGACGTGATTTTAAACTTTAGTTTATAAAAAGTTAGTTGTAACTTGTTATAATAATAAAAAATTCTGATATCCATTCAGTCACTCTCAGTATCCCTCCACGAAAGGGTTAGTATTTCTGTTACTTACTGAAAGGGTTTCTGTTATTTTTCAGATACTTTACAAACCCTAAAATAACACTCTACTCAAGGAACAAGTATATAGTATATAATTAATTAACATATAAATTTAAATAGCTGAGTGATATATGTATGTGTGATATATTGATGTGATGTGTAAGGTATCTATTGCCAATATGGTGTGGATAAGCCATTTGATAATCGTTAAATTATCACAAATTGTATTTATTTGATGTTTATGTAGTTTATGTTTATGTATCGATCCCATATCTCTGACTATAATACTCTAGCCCACAAAACTTCACTAATCAGTCCTTCCTTGCTCGCTCTATTACCCTCTGGAATTCTTTACCTCCTAATATCCACCATGCTTAATATTTGAACCTTTGAAACGCTCTGATGACAACATTTCCTCTGCATCCAAAGAGACGGTGGTTAGTCTGGAGACGATTCATTCATTACATTGTATGTTCAGACTTTTATTTGTGTATTTAATAGTTTTATTTAATTGTATACATGTATTAGCTGGTACTTTCCTTGGTTTTAAATAGTTAATTTCATAGGTTTTCATTCTCTTTTAACAACTCTGCACTTAAAAAGTTGTTTAATATAATGCTTCCAAATTTTTGTAGCAGGAAGAACCGATAAATTAAAAATAAATTAGAACTGTTTGAATAAAACTATTTTTTTAAATAAGTGAAACCGTTACTGAAGTCTGAAAATGATATCGTTGGCATGTGTAGTAATTAATCCGTTAGGCTTAAAATTGTGCAGGTTCGAATTTTTTAAAACCAAATCGATATATTTTACAGCCCGTATAAATGTGGGCTACCATACTGTGGAAAACACAGGATAGAAGTGTTATGGTGCCGGAGAATTACCAGCTGGTATTCATATGAATTTGATGCCCTGAATTCGAATATGGCATTAGTTTTTGCGTAGGAGCTCAAATTTCTAATATATAAGATTATATTGAAAAATACGTTACACTATTTTAAGTTAAATCCATGGATCAAATAAAAAAAACTAAACACGGAATTTTTATTATTATATTATAGAAATATTATTATATACATATATAGAGGAAAAAATCATCGATAAAACCAACTTTAGTCACTGAACAATTCGGAAGGTTCTTTTCCGTGACATTCTTGAATTCCAGAATTTAATAGCTAAAGACAAATATGCTATATAATACAATGACAATGCTAATTTTCGTTTATAGACAATTGCATGAGCATTTTTAATACAATACGTTTTGTCGTACCTTACGTACCTCTACATGCGTGAGTTACAAGAAAGTATCGAAGATTTAAATAAATTCCTTTGTAGAGGAGAGTCTTTTAAAAGAAAAGAAAGAAAAGCTTTATTATGAAGTAGAAAAGGATAAGATTCTGGGAAGTAGGGAAGGAGGTCTTGGAGGGATGCGGTTGCTTGCTTAAAAATAACAGGGAACCATTAGTGACTTCCATGAAGTCACGAGGCAGGTGTACAGTTCTGCTCAAGCCTTTTCTACTTGTTCTTAGCAAGATCATATATATTATATATAAAGCAAGCATTATAAAACTTTTGGTAGAATGGATCCATGTTTGATTTGATTTATGAAAAAAATCGTGACTCGTTTTACCTAACTTACGCACTTTTAAAAACCTTAACATTGTAGGATCAATAAAAGGAGATATTGGAAAATCTTGGAAGGTTTTGGAAATCTCCAACACAATAAAAAAAAAAAGAATTTTCTGGAGCTTTCTTTTATGCATTCGATTTTGTCGAGGCTGATGGGGATCTGAATATTTTTTGTTTACTACACTTTGATAAATAAGAAAATATTTTATGAAGTCGTCTAGTTCAATTTAAAAGCTTTCACCGGTGCAGCGAAATTCATGTCGCACTGTGAGAAGCGAGATATCGATCGGGAGCAACACACTTCTAATTTACGGAGCGCTAATTGAAATGAAATTTTACTGTTTCGCACCCCAGAAAGTGATTTGTCCAGAATGTGATTTGTAGGACGAAAATCGGTACAAGTGGAAATGATATTTTTTTTTTACAAAGCTGTTTTCTATTTATGTCCAGTTTTAACTTTTCATTAACATTTAATTTGTAAGCTTATATCATGATATTATTTACAAAGAGTGCATGTAAAGAAAAAGGCCCAGAAGATGTTCGAGTTTGAAGAATTGGGTTATATTAACTGAGAGGAAGAGTATTTTGCAAGTTGTGGTTAGGATATAATTATTCGCAGATTTTGAAAGGAGTGGCTATATTTTCAAACAAGTAAGGGAGTACGTACAAGTACGGGAGGAAGGGGCGACTGTCTATTCTATGATAGTGGTTGTACAAATGATTCAATCACTCTGAAAAGGTGCTTTTCTCGACTCTTTCATTATTTTTTGATTAAAATGCGATGATTGGATGGATGGAAAAAAAAAAAAAACTTAAAGAGGAAATTATTTACTTTCATTTCGCAAACTCTAAGTCTTGGGTCCTCCATGATGAACAGCTCATCAAATAAATTTCAAATGTACATTCAATTAAATAATCTGTTGAGAGCAGGCAAGATAAATCATTTCGTTTCGATTATAAATAAATAAGTTTATTTTGGTTAAGTGTTTAAAAAATTTTGTTAATTAAAAATGATTTTAGGTGACCGAGTTGACATGGGCAATGAAATACCGTGTGGTATTTCCTCTATGACAACGAGCATTTAAAAATTAATTGCACAAACCTCACGATTACAGTACACTAATTTTATGTGTTTAGTTACCTTTAGTTCACTCAACAAATGCAAGTTCATAATCGATGTAAGAAAATGATAATTTTAATAAATACGTTTTATTTGTTTATACAAACTCAAATATTGTGCAAAGCAATGATGACCTGAATAAACGTCCGTGATCGATGAAAATGATATTAATTACAGCCACACCACCAGTCAAGCCATTTTCATCCCTTCATTAGTCATTTTATAGTACTGTACGGTGTCGTTTATAATTCGACGTGCTTTTATTTATTTCTCTAAGTCTTATTTTTATTAGGTGGAATATAAATAATGATGCTTTAGCGGGCTGATATAAAACCAATTTAGCTTAACAGAGCTCAAATAGACAGCAGGGGGAAAAAAAAACACTTAATGGGTTATTGAAAACCTGACGGCCTGAAAGCCCCTCTTTTAACAGTTTTCACGGGATAATCAAGTAGGATATTCAGCACTCTACTTAAACCATTAAAGAGTCCGTATTTATTCACTGTTTTATAGTGAATAAATACTGATTATAAAAATAAATTACAGACATCTCACTGTATGTTTTTCACTATAGAAGGATCAAACAATAAAAAAAACTACGCTTTAAATAAATAATAAGTCTGACCTACAAATTCAAGCCTCAGATAAGAAATATTCAAAATATTAGAAATATAATGATGAATTATACATACTTTGATAGTTATTGGCCAAAGAGAAAACATATAACAGTGGGGATGTGAACTAAGGATTTTATGTTATGATTTCAGACACCCTTAGTATGTTGTATTGCTACAAGATTCTATGTAACAGATCTTCAATAATATTCTATTAGAGAGTGTCTCTATTTAAGAAAATAACACAAATTATAATATTTGTTTAAAACCGAGTATTTCTATATATATTACGATTTATTTAAAATTAATAGTTAAGATATATTACAGTGTTATTAACAATTGTTAATTATATGCAATCAAACTAATTGGTGTAAATTAAAATAATTATTAGTTAATCGGGGGGGGGGGGAGAAGTGACAAAAATCTGACGTTCATGGTATTTTTAACCAAAAATTACATAGATTTACGCCTGTTGTATTGTGTATATCAAATAATAATTATTAATAATCATACATTGTATAATGTTATTGGGTTTACATTGTAGCGAATCAATACTGAACACCAGTAGACATATTTACATATATAAAAATATTTACTAAATTAATTTATTGCTTTCGTAACAGGGCTACTATTATAGGGTGTAAATGAAATTTCCTAGATTCTACAAAATGTATTGATTTAAAAATCTCTTTTGACCGCTCTAAGTTACCATAACACGGCATGGTTAATAATAGTATTACGTATCATCATCTATAATTACATAAATTATTCTTAAATTTTTTTTAATGAATAGTTTAAAAATACTAAAAACATTATTAAACGGCAGCAATACAACAAAACTCACTAAAATATTTTTAATAATTATTCATTTGTTAATGGATATATTTGGATTGATCTAGATTTAGAATTACCTCAGAATGAGTAAAAAAATTAAGTTCTTTCGCTTAATTAAGAACAAATTCCAATACTCATATTAAAAAAAATACTTGCAAGAGAGAAAAACGAAACAAAAACAATATTATTTCGGTGAAGCACAACAAACTCTCCAGGAGATTAAACTGTATCCTATTACTGTTTTAACAAGATTTCGTGAAGTAAGATAACTTTACTTAAAACCAATCTCCTTAGAGACAAGCAGTCGTTTCAGAAATGTGACAATTCCGGGATTCGTTGCCTTAAAGAAAACAATTTTACAGTAGTGAACTTTTTATGTTAAAACTTCTCAAAAGATTTCCAAGACAACAGAGACAACGTAAATCTAAAACACATTTATTTGTTTTACACAAATAAAGTCAACATCGTAAGTTAATGTAGTCAATGATCAGTTATTTTTTTGAATTTTGATCTCTCCAAATGTATCTATGGTACACAAAAAAATATGTTTCTTAGATAATAATATAGCTGAAGTATATTACGTTTCAAGGCTGAATGTTGAATCATAATAAACTAAATGGTTATTGCTAGAGAAATATATTAATTAAAAAAACCTATTATTAATTTATATTTCTTAATAATCCGTACAAAGTTGTGGCATTTTTTTGGCTTGCATAATGTTCATAAATAATAGTGATTCATTAAATATTAGTAATCTGGAAGCACACGCAAAGAAGCTCGCATATTTTATTGTTCCTATGTGCAAACATTTTGTTTTGTTCAGGACAAACCTCTTACGAGTCAACTAAATGCTAAAAGGGATTCGTTCAATCATCTCTTTCAATAGAGTTAGTACATTCCAGGGGGGGGGGAGGAGGTGGGGTAGTTTATTCGCGAAGTAATTTGGAGGCTTTTCGGGATATAAGGGTAACAGGATAATCAGATTAGAAGGTGCCTTTTCAAAGTGTTGAAGAAATAAAAAAAATAGTCTATAGTGAGACGATAAAAGGAAAATATATATTTAGTTTAAATACTGTCATAATCACTTGATAAAAATAATAATGAGAATTATATATTTTTGTCGACAAAAAATTATTAGGAAAAGGTTTAATTATTACATATTTGAAATTAGAAGATGTTTAAAAGTTTTTTGAAAATTATAAACCCAGCTTTTTGTATGAACGTGTTTTTAAAGGCTGATTTGATTAACACGTTTGACGAAATAATGCCCATGAAAAAAAATACCCCTTTGAAGAATAAAATTAAAGTTCTCCAGATGCTGATTAAGAACATGCATTGTTTGTCGGGGCTCTTATGGATTATAATATTTGAAAATCGAAAATTAAATTTATCAAATTAAAAAAACTGAAAATAAAACGTTCAATGTTTTATGGAGCCCTTGCTCAAATTCGGACACATTAAAATTTGCTACACAATAAAACTTGATGCTCTAATTCCTAAAACAATGTATTAACAAATTAAATTGACGTTACTAAGAAAATTGATTAATACTCCCTAATCAGTTTTTCGAGGCTTTGCGTCTTGATGTACTCTCGTTTAGGGCTGGAAAGCTTATACATTCAGGCACTATGAACATCAAGGGACACAGAATAAATAAAATCTTAAATCCTTTAGATAACCCAAACATTCATATATTCTTCTTACATTCTTGAACTCATCCCTTCCAAGTTCATAAAATTCCATACTAACCTATCCAACTACCCTAATCCCGTAGCACAGTCATTGCACTGCACCACTCATCCCTAAAATCCTCCTCGGAGACTGAAACGGAAGTGGCCTCGTGACCTGCTATAAATGCGTGATAATAGGAGTCCTGACTATGACCTGTTTCTCTAATCATGTCCAGAGCGTCTGTGGCTCTCGCGCTCTTGGTCAGCCTCCACTGGTTCGTATCCGGTGACGCCACTGACGGAGGAGTTTGGAGGACTTCCTAAGACTCCGCTTCCTCTTTCGCAAGCGAGGAAGGTGAACACCATGTGGATTTGGGAGGCCTCTGGGCTGTTTGAGAATACTGTATTAATGAACGAATGAATGATGAATTGTAAATAAGGTATGAATGAGAACATTTATCTCAATTACTTATTGCCTAATAAGGCAGACTGTAATTTTAGCACAGTAAAGAGTTTATAATTTATATATAATTTCAGAAAAGTAATATTTGGTCATTTTTTGTAATAGTCACAATTGGTCAAATTTTCGTGTAATGATGCCACCAACGTTTCTTTTCTCGTAAATTATATGATGTTTCATAGATAGGAAGCCTAGCCTGTTATTTTGAATAGGAAATTTCATCCGAAGAAAACCTCTATTTTACATTGTAGCGCAAGTGATCGATTCAGTTATAGTGCTGTGTGTATAAAACTCTAAGAAAACATTGACAGTGCAATGTATACACAGGATGTGTGTTCAACAAAGGACGCTGACGTTAACAAACACAGATTAAACAAATCCAACAGCCGTAAAAACATCACGTATTCAGCTGCCGAAGTACGCTCTCAGCCGCGTGTGTTATCTGCTCAATATGCGTATCTACTCTACTACTCATAAGTTTCCACAAATTTAAAGTGAAGTTTAAAAATAAAAATATAATACTATTAAATTTGGTTAGATATATCAGCTGATAACTGGTATATGACTATGCTACTAACGTAAATCCACTACTACTTGACATCCCCCAATTATTAAGAACAACCTTAATCTTAAAAGTTTAATTTATATTTGTTATAATTACGTTTGTCTTATTTTTAATTTGGTTCGTTTCATCAATAATATTAAACTGTAAAAATAAGAGTGTTTAAACTGAATACCATAACGTACACCCAAATAATACGTAGGATAATAATAATAAAATTATTATTTAAGTTATTTATTTCGATAATACATATGCAGCTGAAAAATAATGTCATACACTGCTGACGAATTAGTGAGATAATGTTCGTAAACAAGGCTATCAGGACAGTAAGTAGGATAATTTCAATTTCATTTCAGGCTAATGGGGTTGTAACACTTCTTATTAGGTGATATTTGCCTTCTATCTATAAGTGAGGTTTGTTGATAGTCTGGCCATATTTTCAGTTTTAAAATGTTTTCGGAATAGCTTGCTTTTTTTTTCAAAGAGGTGGGTCTGTCTTACTGTGTGGGTTTCTGTGGCATATCAGTAAAGCTATTGGGAGACCTATGCGTAGTTTTGGAGCTTCATGTGGTTTTTTGTTCCCTTCAACATCACCGTGCTCTGATACCCAAACCAAAAAAAAAACACCTTTTATTATTTGTTTAATTTGATAAAATTGCAAATAATTATACTTCTTTGGCGTGCTTCCAGATAATTATAAAAATAATGTGAGTTTACGTTGTTAATGAACAAATACATACCGTTTTTACACTTTAGCGATGATTGTTTTCCTTTATTTTTTTAGCAAAAAAATAGAAAATAGAATACTGCTCATTTGGAGACAACACATGTGATTTAACTGTTTAAACCACTGTATGCACTAATATCCTACGATTGACGACCTAGCTGCTACGAACACAGGAACACACAGACACACACTAGACCCGACAGAAGTGAGTAGAGGACTGACTAGCAGCCGAGAATGCCCGCGCGAGGTGGGAGGGGGCCAAGGAGTCGGATCCTTGGACTAGTTGCCTGGGGCCGAGTTGTCCGGGTCAGCACTCCAGTCACCTGTTGCTCTCGGCTATCGGCTGTAGTGTTCTTATCTGGTCGACGATCTGTCTGGCTATCGTCCAAACCAGGTGTTTCAATTGGTAGGGGTAAGGTAGGCTTGTTAGGATCGTCCAAATGGACTATCACGATCAAAACAGAAATGGAAATGTTATTATAATATTAATATTCTGTGCATATTATCTTTGCCACCATATTATCTTAGCGGGAAAGGTCACGATTCTGGAGGTGAATATAGAGCGAAGTAAATATGCCTTTATTGTAAATACCATATGAATGAGATAGTAAATGCGAATTTTAAATATTGTAAGTGAATGTGATTATTTATCACAATTATCTATTTCCCATTTATGGGAGATTGTAATTTTCTTTAAATGAAAATTAACAAAAAAATGATAGGTGCATGTTATTTACAGTTTACTTCTAATCTGAAATTTTATTTCTATTTTAATATAATACTCAAGTACATATTTTGTTTTCTATTACTTTTAACTATACATGGAAGTCAGTTTTCTTTAGTTCCTTTGCTTCTTGAGACTAATCTGAGCAATTAATTAATCACATTTCTGTTTTTGTTTGTTTTATTACTTTTTTTATTATTTCTTTCATATAATGTATACATACACTACTTGTGTATATATAAACTATATATATGTTATATATAACAGCTATAATATGTAGACAAATACCTTTATATGCAGCTAATATATTGAGCTAACAGAAACCAAATGCCTTCCTGTGAGAACGATGCAATGAAGAAATTAATGAATTCTGAATGAATGAGTGAATGAAGCTGCTAAAGTAAGGAGAAAAAAAAGAAGGATAAAAACGGGTGTATATTTGATAGTTAGTGATAAGCCCTTTTCGAAATTGTTCTCCTAAGACATATGACGAATTCAAGTACATGTCATTTAATTTGTTGAAACCGAAGCTATAATTTACAAGCATATGGTCACTTTCAAATACTTAAGTAAAAATTTGTTAACTTCTTTCAAAAAGCTAAATGGGGTGCATTGAGGTCGCAAAAGAGCCTCCAATTGCAATCATTCATTATGTTATAATTTAATCTAATGAAAAGAAATCTTCAATTTAAAATAAAACATTTTTTTTTTAGAATACGTTAGACTTAGTTAATGATATGAACTCGGTATGAAATTGAGCACCAATAGAGTGGAATGGGAAGAATTGTAAATTAGCGAATGAGAGAATTCTTGATGAAGCTGATTAATGAACCATGTGTTGACACGCTTGGAATTCAGATTAATAATACTAATCACAGGTGAACTACAGGTTAACTAGTTGTGCCTCAGAGAGTAAAAAGATCAGGATAGCGGAGAAGAAGAATGTTGCACTGAAATAATAAAGGAAGTGATGACACCTGCTTCGGAGCTATGTTACTTTCAAATGCGAAAGATAACTAACGATTGTGATGGATTGCGACTGTTAAAGACTACTTGCGGAGTTAATGAGACCGAGGAAAAGAACACAGATCCTTTTCCGGAATGTTATTACAAAGAAAACTCGGAGGTATCCGATCCCCTTATCTCGATCATAAATCTCAGTTCACAGCTGTCAGCTAACGTTTCATTGTTGAAAAGTTCAGTGCCCCACTGCCTCGGTGATGTGTGGGGAAGGCCAGACCGAATGCGGGGTAGAGGAGGCGGTGGTGACTTCCGCCCACATCGTCTGGATTCGTACAGGGAACCGGTTTAATGAGGAAATAATACGGATTACCGGTTGACTCATCGACTACAATCAGGCTGTAACCAACAGCTGTACCAATCAACTGGTACCAGAAATGTAAGTAACTGAGAGCGATGAACTATAAACACAGCAGATGAAGGTAGGTATAATCGATCATTTATTTATTTATAGTAATTGCTAGGTGTCAATAACAATAATATATTTACACTATAATAAGAGAAGAAAATATTCACTTTTTATTAATATGGTATTATTGCACATCAGTGTTATTTATTCACATTTATTGTATATAAATAACACTAAATACAATGTAAAAGGAATGAACAGATAAAGTTTTGTTACAAAAATTCAATAAACAGTTAAGGTTACTATACTATACATTCGAAGTACGGATATGTTCTCCATACATAATATACATACAAAATATATATTATCATATTTATTGACTATTTTACCGCTTTTCTTTTAGAATAGTTCTGATCAGACGACTTATCAATGTGAACGCGCCCACTGATTGCTCACCAATAAGTAAAAACTGATAAAATTGCTCACATGTCATCCTTCAGTCACCTTTGACCATCCGAATTTTTTTTTTTTTTTTACTTTCAACATCTCAACACGATTTAATGGTGGAGTCTTCAGTTTTGATTATGGGAAAAACGGTGATACAACTGATTCATGTATCAATTAGTAAAACAAAAAAGTGTGAGGTGCCACATGTTACTCCTGCAGCCACATTTATATGGTAAGAGTGAAAAATGGTACAGAGCGCGAGAGCCACTTATGAAATGACAGAAAAATAATGACCAGTGCAGAACTCAATGTTTAGAAAAATATCTTAAGACCACGTCCACTTAAATCCCCTAGGATAATTGTAGGGATTGCTCAGGTTTGAAAATGACCTTGGTAGGGGATTTGAGTGATCAGATGATGGTTTGAGAAATTTTGAAAAAATGTAATCTTGGATAGTGTGATTTTTCAGGTCATTAATTCTATTGCTGACACATGAAGATGTACTTATTGACGTTTTTAGGACTTTAAATTTAAAGGATTAAGTGCGCTGATGTTTACTGAACCTCATTGTCCAGTTTTAGTATAGCTCTGTAGATGAGGGTTTCTTGTTGAGTAGTCTGCAGTTGTCAAAACCATCTAATGGACAGTCTTTTAAAGTCTCATATTTGGGTTCCAATTTAGCATTTATCTAAGATGAAATACTTTGTTGGTCCTTTCGTGCACTTTGCTGTATTCTTCTCTCATCTTTTGTGCGTATCTACCAAGCAAAGTTTGTTACCAATCGGCCAACTCTCTGTAATTGCCTTGGCAAACATTTTTTCCTGTTAAGTAATGTATATTGTCCAATGAGTAAATAGACTTTTTCTATAATATTCTTCTCCCAATCAAAGTTTGTAAATTATTTTAAATCAATCAATAACATAGATATTTCGAAATAATTATTTTACATAAAATCTCGAAACATCATAAAATATTCAGTTAAATAAAATGTTACCCTCCTTTTCTTAAAATCGTGGTTTATTTAATATGACTGTACGTTATTGTGGCAGTAACTGCTTTGCATTAATGCAAGTATGAATGTTTAATGCCAAGTTGATGGGACTGCAAGTCCATTTGCTCCTAACTTATGCATCTGTTATAGACCCAAGCTAGTGCTTAAGCACCGAAGCTACAGCGCCTCTGGGAACTATAAACCAGTCCAGATTCCTGCACTCTCCTTCACCCAATCTGCTGACTCTCGGTAACTTCTGACTTGAAAGCTATTATTTTCTGTTTAGGTATATATTTTTTTTAAAGTGGACATAATTTTTATGTAATTCTTTTTTTTTTCAGAGAAACAATAAAAAAGAGGCAACAGTGTAAAGAATTTCAAGCGCTACCTTCAGTCTTCTTTTAGATCTGTATGATTATTTTTTTGTACGATAAGTACAATTTCAGGGTCAAATCTAGGTTTGGGAATCTTGGCGGGTTAAAGCAGTTTCCTATGTAGATTTTTTGACAGAAAAGGCACTTAATTTTGCTAATATCGATTCTTGTGAATTTTCTAGCAAATCTTTTTGGCATGTATTAATATTTTTTAATTTGTTAATGGTTTTGTGCTCAAATTTAGACTTTGTTACACCACAATTCGTGTAGATGTTAGTTATGGAATCTGGATAGTATTTGGGACATTCCTAAATTTTGTAAAATTGTACTTAGTAAATATAAATTTTTCTTGAATACATCATAAATGTTTTGATTATTTTATTTTAATGAGAGCAAAAATAATGTTTCTACATCCAGAATTGTCTTCTTTTTTTAATTGTGTTTTTATCTAATTAAAAGGCTACCTCTACAAAAAAAATGGCTAAAATCGAATTTCCTAGAAAATGTACTGAAAAATAATAAAATAAAGGAATAGGGAAAGCTTTTTATCAAAGCCAGGGTAAAAGCAAGACCAATATATATTTTCCATATAATGTGGTTGCTACAATATAAAAAAATCTACTAGCAGTAACTTTTAAGGTATAGCTTGAATTTGAAATTTAATAAAGGTGCAATGTTCATAAAAAACGATTTTGTTCAAGTAAACTAAATATTTATTAAAGATAATATGGAGAGTTTATTTTACGTGAGAAATATCACAAAAAATAATAATGGTAAACTGTCCCGACATAAAAAAAAGTTTCATGGAAGTATCTTGGTCGGTTCTATAACGCAGACGTCATCGGGTCTGTAGTTGGATCCTGCGACTGACATCTCCTGCCAATGATGTTCGGTGAAACTTCGGAAAATGTTCGGTTCGGTTTCAATGGTTCACATCTCCTCATTCAACGGCTACCGGTTGTCCAATATGGACGGTCCAACTGTCATCTATGATAAAGTTTACGATCGAGGAGAGCGCATCAGCGCGCTGCGTTAAAATGGAAATTGGGCAGGCCTTGCTGATGAAAAGATGTTAAAGTGCATTAGAACGGAATCAAAACACCTCGCTGACGAACCAACATATGTAATTGACACTTCAAGGGTAGCGATACACAGAACGCCAAAATGGTGCATGGCTGTACTTTGAATAGAGAGCACAATTGGTTTTTTTTAATTCGATTCCTCAGTGGGGTAAAATTGGTCTCAATAAAGTTAACATTTTATTTCCAGAATAACAAACCATAGAGTAACTTGATCGCATGGTAGCATCCATCTGTCATTTTGTATTAGTTCTCTATATAAAATCCAAATAATACCATGCGACTGATTATCGTATCTCAATAAAAAGGCGTTAGGGCCCGAAATGTTTCGTGGTGGTTCTTCGAGGTAGAGTTATGCTAAGAAAGATTTTTTAAAAATTTCCGCATAGTTATTCTCTATGACAGCTCGTGACCCGGAAAAACGAAAATTATTGATTTCAAATAGGTTTTCTAAAAAGTCTTCTGCTAAACTATGTATTTTATTTACTGGGAAAATGGTCCCGCAATAATATGTTGTTTTTTTATTCTATTCTAAATTGATAAAGATCGAACTAAATAGAAAAATTTGATTGAAAAATAAATTGATTTCCTGCACCATTAGCAATATTTCAGCAAACCTTCAATTACGCATAACTCTGAAGACATTTTAGGTTTTTCTGTCTATATTCGAAAATCCATTTATTTATTTGCTTCTTCCTATTCATTACTATTTTAGTGAAATACATAATAGTATAAGATGTATGTAGGGCAAGCATTATTACAGATTCAGTGACCAAGTATATACAATTTAAAAAGGGCTTCCAAGCAATTCTAAAAGTATTGTGCGTGGGATTGTCCGTTAATTGTTATATTTTGTCATAAAAAATAATACATCTTGCTCCGAAGCCATATATTTAAAAGTAAATTAAGTAAGTTTTTATTAAACTCAGCTCAGGCGCATAATTTGTTCTTTGTGGTAGATAATGGCCTGTTTGATCTGTAACAAATAAATGTGTTCATAAAACATAATAAACTCATGCAATTAAATTTTAAATTCTTTCCACCGTTTGTACATTAGTGAGTGAGACATTATTTTCGTAACGTACTCTATGCTCAATGCATACTTTCTAAGAAGGTACTAACGAAACAGCCACAGAAGGCTAACCAATTATCATATAAATAACGAATACCTTGTGAGATATTTATGGCAGTAATGACTTCTGCTATTATATGAGTTCCTTTGAAAGTTAGTGCTTTGGACTGGAATAAAATAAATGTTAAAATATCTCAAAGCTATCCCCTCTCCTTTGCCCTCTAAAGAAAATCCTTCTGAGGTAGAATGTATTTTCTTGAAAACATATACGGTTTCCAATTTAATATAAGGCAACTATTTAAAGTCACTTTCTAAATATAACTAACTAATGACGTGAAATAAGATTTAAAATTCGACCGTATCGTAATTATAGTGTAGTCCTGCTGTTAAAAACAGATTCATATAATATAGTTTATTGACAAAATAGCAGTATTTACGTTCACTAAGCTTAATCGCCACGTCTATTTAGCCCAGTCCAATAGGAAACCGATTGGATTCAGGAGAGAATTGATTTCATGCGACCGATCCGATAAAATTCAATTTCCACCTTCTTTTATGCGATGGATTTCAATCAAGTTAGATAGAAAAAAAAACTTGCCGAGGAATGCATAGTTTTATTACAGGGGTGAGACAAAATAATAATGAGTAAAATAGTAATAAACGGTATATTTAAATATAATTATCAAAAAATCCATATCGTATAAATCGTAAGCTATAAAAGTCTGATAAATCTATTAATCTTTCATCACTGCTTTCCTTAAAACTTTCAGAACCGAAAATGTGACAAATCGCACAATCTAAATGTTTATGTTGAAACTTTTAGCACGTGTAATAAAATGATGTAGCAACGATTCCTACTTCATCAGCGGTAATAGACAAACTTTACAATTTAGGATTACTCCTTACAATTAGTGAGAAAAGAATATTTATTGTAGGGGAGATTAACTAGCTCAAATACTGAAGTGACAGGTTTTGGTCATAATAAATAATCCTATGTACATTAGGTGAAACCTAAAAATTGGTTTAATTAATGAGATATTGTTCGTATAGCTTAGTTAATCAATCAATTTTGAATTTATTTGGTTAGTGGCGGTTATGAATGAATAATATTAAATACATATTCTTGGTCTCTTCAAATTATTCTTCATTTCGAAAAAAATGAGCTGACAACGTTTCTCAGTTACGGAAATAAGAAATCTAATGATACAAAGTTTTTAACAGAACACATGAATATTAACAAATTTAATCGGTGATGATATAAACTTGTGAAAATAGTTGTATCACAATTTTATGATGCGATTTAGGGGTTGTTTAAACGTTAGAAAGGAAAATTCGCATGCAGGTGTCCAAAAAATTGCATTTATTAAACACAAGTTCTTTCGGCGAGTCACACTGCCATTATCAATTACTAAAAATGTTATAAATATCACAAATTATGAGTAAAATATTCTTAAAACAACAATAGAAATGATATTATTTTAAAGAAAAAAAGTATTTTGTGATCAATTAAAGCTGTGTCAATCAATCAAAGATACTTATATATTTTTATCCATTGATATTTTATAAATGATAATTTTTTATGTGATGTTTACTTTATTTATGTGGGTATACTAAGCCTTTAACCCTATTTGTATCACAAAAATCTAAAACAATTTAAAAATGAATAACTACATATAAAATTTAGTAGGTTAATAAAAATTTACTAACTATAATATATCAATATATTCTCACAACGCAGTCAACCCTATTTTACCTGGGAAATTTTTTTTTTTTTTCAAAGCTGTTGATGCCCTCATATTTTGTCTACACTATTACAAAGGGTTCTTTTTCTTGTTGTGTAATTAGGGCAGGTTATAAGTAATTTACTTTAGTTTTGGGTTTATTTTTTTACTTTTTTATTTATTTTTTTACCCCTCACTATCGAAAATAAAACAATTTTTAATTAATGTGGGATTTTTATTCATCACTTTTTTTTTTAGGAGTTTTCCAAAAGCTAACAGTCACATTGCCTAGAAAGAGTAATTCACTTAAAAAAAAACTTTTTGCTCCAAGATATGAAGCTTTTATTGTTAAAATTAAAAATTCTAAACCAAATTCAAGCAGGATAATGGAATAAAAATATAAACTTGAGAAGAGATATAACGGTGAATATAACAGGAGTAGCTGGTAGGAAAAAAGCTACTGGAAAATAAATTATGCGATGAAAATGGGTCTAAAAAGAAAGAAAATAAACATGAGTAATCCCAAGAACTTACGAGTATGTCGTGACATCTCTCTCTCCACACAACCAAATAGTTACACATAAACATGTTATGTTCATAACCGAATTGACTACTTATTTAGTGTTTAATGTTTAGTGTCTCTATTTAGTGTTAGGATACACTCATGTTCTAAAATCAGTCCCAAATATCGGAATGATGGGTCATGTATAAATCAAAGCCATAAGGGCTTCTTCTACTGGTAGGCTAGTACCCAACCTTGACGAACAAAAATTATTTATAAGAATAATTAATTTGATCTTATAAAATAGTGCAAACGAGAAATAAATAAAAATATAAACTTTTAGCATAATATTTAAGGATGAATAATTTCACAGAACATGTGATAGAAAAATGCAGCTTATAAATATGAAGCAAAGCCATAGAAATGACATTACCGAGCAGAAAAAAAACGATGAAAAAGTTTTGAAATTAATTGTTTAATAAGGTATTATTCATTTAAAATATGGGTTTTTTTTTTTTTTTACAAAGGTTAGGAAATGATGTTCGCGTGGTAGGATTCTTTACAAAACTTTACGCACATTGTTGTTTGTGAGATAAGGGGGAAACTTTGGCTGTGGTTGCGAAAAGGGTCAACTTCTATCGGTAATATATAGCAGATCTTACAAAAACCGTTGTCAAAAACGAAAATGTAGGTAAATAAATAAAAAAGTTCAGTTTAGAAAAAATACCAACTTATTAGAAAATTGTAGAATGTTTCCTTGATCTGAATATATTATATTAGATGTGAAACACGTCTGATTCTGCACAAAATTTAATGATATTAATTAAAGATGGACCACCCTAAATCGTACATCAATATAATATGATATATTATATTAGTACTTTTTTTTTGTAATTTATCTGTTTAAATCTTTCTTGGTTTTTTTTTTTTATTTGAATAAAAAAAAAGAAAAGACAAACAAGCGTAGCAGAGTTGAGTTATCTCTGGGCTTCATCTTTGCAAATTGGATGGATTTTAAAAGAATCTCAATTTCCGGGACAGTGTTTGATCTCAGCTGAAATATATTAATCCTGGCTTAGTTACTTTTTGAAGCAGGCGGGTTTTAAAAGTGTTTTAAAATACCATGCACACCGCTGTTTGTGAGATAGCGGGACTGTTGTCGTAAAATGGGGAAAATATTTTAAACATCGAACACTTTGAAAAGAAACACCTGTATTTTAATATTTACAAAAAAAAAAAACATCATTATTCCACTCTTCTATCAGCCAGCCATTCTGAACTTTTTTCGAAAATAATAATTGTATAGGAAATAATAACAAATTTTTAAAACATTAGTGCATAATATTATAAAAAAAAAACATGAATAAGAAAGGGTTGTTAACTTTCTTGGGTTCTTTTCGATTAGTTACTGACTTTTTCAACTAATTTTAATTTTATTTTCTAGGAACATTCTATTAACTATTTAAAAGATACAGATGACGATTAAGTGACAATTTTTGTAATTGATTTGAACATTAGTGGTACGATTATTCCAATGAATGAACTCTTTGCAGGGTATAAAGAGGAATAAATAAAAAAAAGTGTTTTAAATAACAAGTATTAAAAATTACAGGTATTACAAAAAGTAGTTCTATTAGATAGCATGAATGATTTGTATGATATTGTATAAATTCATATTACTTAATGCAACGCATCAATCAAGTTTCACTGTATAATTTGCATATCCTATTGAGAACTTAAACTCACTATTAAAAAGTATTTTTCAAAAAGAAGTAGATTGAACCTTAAATTTAATAAATTAAAATTAAATGGATAAAAGAGTAAATAAGTGTCTGCTGTATGAGCTTAGTTAGTAATTACAAGGCTCAAATGTATCCCTATGGAACTCTGCGGACTTAAACATTCCCTTTGATAACGGATTTCGTATTAAAATACATTATCTCCTTTTGAAAATTTTTAAAAAGGTTCAAGATGTTTTTATTTTTTTACTGTTGGAGATAATTACAGACCACGAAATGCTCTGTTTTGAATATTTTGATGATGTTTTTCTCTTTACTCTACCCCTAAATTTTGTTCTCACTCGATGGTGTTAGAAACAACTTTACTACGCCCTTACAAAATAATGTGAATTCTTACAGCACCTCCGTCAAACATTGATAAAAAAAAAAGAAAATAATAGTACTTACGTTATTTGAAGATATTGAAATAAATTTCTCACTTACCTGTAAAAAAAAAAAACCATCATGTGATATAGCTAAATGTGTTAGACTAATAAATTATTTAGATTCATCGGTCTTATGGAACCTTTTCAGTGACAAATTTGTGGGTTACCAACCATTTATAGAATAATATGAACATTAAATTGTAAAAATATGTGCTCCTTTAGGCGAGTGTCGTACTCACATCGTCGCATCAGAAAGTAGTTACCATAAACTAAAAGTTCAAAACATATAGCAATGAAGTTAGCATATTCATATATGCTGTTTAAATTATAAGTCGTGGTGCTTTCCTGTAAAACTTGGGTAAACTTTTCTACCTAAGTTCTTAATATGGCCAGGGTATTACCTAACAACCTCTTCGTAAGCTGACCCTGCGCTCTTTTTCTAACAGAACTTCAATGTTACATAGTACCTTCACTATAATTGCAATATAATTCTGAAAGTACATTAACCATTCGCCAAGTCGATTTCTTTAAATATTATTAATTCGTAAAAATTATGACTTTTGTTCATCCTTAAAAAGGACTTATTTTATGACATTTTATTTTTGTTTTCTTTGTGACATAGTTTTAGTAATAAACTTCAGTTATAGTTTTGATTTTTCACGTATTTTATTACTCATTTCAATTTATTCATCTAACGATTTTAAGAAACTTACGTTTTTTTTTTTGTATGTTATATTCAGTATATATATAGGTAAATATAAGATATTTTTCTTTTATAAATTTAAGTGGCTTTTACTAAACTTTTTTTTACCATATTTTTACTAGTTACTTTACATTTAATTTTTCTTATATTTATATTTCTTTGCTGTATTTGCCATGTACGTTTTCTGTTTCCAACATTAGGTTTAATTTTATTTTAATTCAATCCACAATATTAAAATATCATATATTTTATAAACTGAAAATGATTTAATTCTAATCATTATGGTTTTTAATGTATAATAACGATAATTTTTGACTATCCAGAAGAGGAAGGCTCTATTTGCTACCATCTGACTGTCCGTCGGTCATGTGTTATGACAGCATATATGTCAGTATATAAAATATTTGTTGAAGAAGTTGAAGATTAATTGAAAATAAATTTGTTTATATTCGAGTACAAATTTTAGCAAATAAATATTAATAAGTAAGAAGTAGTGAGGATAGTAGTTTTAAAAGGAAAGTATTTAGTTTGAAACGGAAAGAAGCAGAAACACTAAAAGAGAAAAATTAACCAGAGTAAACATAAAATAACAGGTGAGGTGGCCATTGTTCAGATAAAGTTACCGCAATGAGAACTCTCTCGGGAATCCACACTAAATTATAATAATTGTGTCCGTAATAATAACTCATTTATGGCCTTGATGGCTGATAATGTTCTGTTCCCATAGTTGGTATCAAGTCCCTCCTCGGCGGACTAACGGTTTCTGAAGACTTGATCTACCGCTCGCTAACAGTAACAGGGATAGGGACGAAGAAACGATACCCTACGGCCCAAGGAAGAGAGGGGTTCGTTAGCGTCTTAATTAAGTTGATTGTTTATGTCAGCTTTATACTCCACCGTCTTGGTTCCGAGGGCTGGAGGCGTCCCAAGTGAATGTAAACTAATTAGTTAATACGAAGGAGAATGATATTTAATATCTACTGAAATAGACACAAACTTATATCATTAAATATATATTATATATCATAAAAAAAAGGCGATGTTAGCCAACAATATTTTTTTACCCTCCTGGGGCATTGGTGTATCTGTGGGCCCCTCTAAATTAAACTTACACCATGCTTCGGAGAATGTAATAATTAAAATACATACGTAATTTATATAATTAAAAACTAAGAAAAAGCATTCCGTTAATATTTTAAGTTTTTGATATTATATTCCTTATTATTCAATGATATCACTCTTTATAACCTTCTCAATAGCCCAACTCATATTAATTACCCATATTCAATTTATTAAAATTAATTAGTAAAATCAAGCGAAGCTATTTTTATTTGATTTGTTTAGATCGTAGTGAAAAACTCTTTCATAAATTAACAAACTGTAATAAAGATTTCCCTGATTTGTTGGCAGTATTCCGATAGTCGCTTCGAGGAAGCGTGCATTGTACACATTCTTTACGGTCACCGAGGATTTTTCCGCATGTCCCAGTGGTCATCTTTTATTCCGACAAAAGAGATGTTTATGGGTCAGCCGTGCTTGTCCTATTTTCAGTCCAGTCACTAAAAACTCGTTATGTCTGTTATTCATAAACGATGAGGTCCATGGTTCTAGTTTGTCTGGTAGTGCGAGTAGTTGTATCCGATTTGCTTATACTTTTTCCTTTATCATCATGTATGGACTGTATGTGCATATTCGGTTGAGTCAGTTATTAGGGATACCTTCAGCAGTTTTTTTGCAGTTCTGATTTTTATTTACTTTTAATCTAACAGTGTCCTGGGTCCCAAATCTAAAAAGTCACTCGATCGAAGGTTGATTTTAATGAGGTCTGTGAGGTTTTGAGGGATCTCTCTCAAGGTTCGGAAACTTTCCCCTCGGTGAATTATCTCAGAGAGTCATAACACAATATTTACACTATCTATCTGCAAATAGTTGTTAGAGTGTTCAGTTTCATAATTAGTTTAGACATTTGCTAGCAATAGCCGGGTAGACTTGGGTGTGATTTTCAGAATAAAAAATTTGAAGGGTGAGGAAAGATTTGAAGTATTTCTTGTAATAACCTGACGGAAATATTTCAACTTTCCTGGAAAAATTTCATATTATCTTAGATGATTTTAACTTCAATTTTTTTTTGTGTTTTGAAATTTATTTATTGGTTGAAAGGCGGTTTTCAGTGATTATATAAAAAAAAATACGATTATTTTCCGAAATAATTATCATTTAATATGAATTGAAGAAACTTTCACGCCCTCATCTTATAATCGATAGATATTGCCTGTTATTATCTTCAAATTGTTTATACATCTATTTTATTTAGCTCAGAATTGATGCAAAAGAATGTACTCGTTAAAAATAGTAAATTGTTTACAATAATATTAAAACAAATTTGGTGGATCGTATACCTCACACACCATATGCAGCTGATGATTTATGTGACATAGTTTATGTGTGCTTAAAAAAGAAATGGAACATACCTATAGATTCTGTCACAGATTTTTTCATAACTTTGCTTAGTTCAGATGGGCAAAGGTTTCATAGGATTCAAATAACTGTGAATAAATAAAGGTGTCGGCGTTGTTTCGGTAATCATATTGAACTTAATAAGCAATATTATTATGTATAAGTATTATTATAAGTAATTAATTGTTTAAAACAGCTATGTTTATAGATCAAAAAGGAAGACTTATGGAAAGACAAAAATACGTCAGACATAATTAAACAAGGCGATGACTGGTTAAATGAAAGTTGAAGACTACAATCCTTACAAGACCCTACCAAGCCCTATCTAAGATCCTGAAGCCGCATAAATCCAAGCTGGCCTATTAATTAACCATCGCGTTCGCTGATTAGCAAGACTAATTTAGCCCTCATTCAGTCACATGGCAATTATGCCAAGCAATCAAATCCTGGCAAACAGCGTTAGTGGAGGGGGGGGGGAATTAAATGCGAGAGCTGCCATTGTTTAGGCTTCTCGAAACCACTATGGGGGAAATAATCAGGACAAATTAGGCGAAGACTGCTTGGTAGTCTGTGCAGGGACAATCTTCCAGTTTCAGTTGTCACCGGCCTATTTTTGTCATCAAACGAGCCAAACCAATCTCTCCAAAGTGAGCTTTCTTCATGTGTCCTACTAAAACTTCTTTTGTATAGTGCAAAGCAGATCATTTATCAGTTAAATTAATTAATTAAAGTGGTCATAAGCAATTTAATTTGAAAATCACTTTAATCACTGTCCGAGGAGAACATTAGTGGCCAGTTCTGGAATCTTCGACGGCGAGTTAAGTACGCCAAAGGGTTTGGGAATGCCACCTTTTTATCGTGACAAAACTCATATTCATTTGCTCCCGCTTGGCTGCAATAGTCTTCTTTTTGGTGGGGGTGGAATTGGATTCACCAATGTGATCAGCAGTGATTGAAGCCAGCCTGTCATTGATTAGTTCATGATGAGTAAGAAAATAAAATATCAATGCTCAAAACTGCTTTTCGGGATTTTTACCACTTTATAAATTTCGCTTTATTTTCTTCGTTGAAACGAAAAATATGCGATTGGGAAATGATCTGTTAGTATGGCGTACAGCCCTAGTAACACATTTCACATCAACACAAATGCAATCACGAAATCGATATAGTGGATTTAGCGATGCTTAACATATTCAAATTGCTGGCCAAAAGCTCCAAAACATATATAGATATTATTATTATTATTATTTATATTAATATATATATATTCATTATTATTGCCGGCTGTTCCTTTGTAAAATAACTGGGATGTTTAGAAACAATGGATTTGGGTATAGATTGCATTGCATAAATCCTGTAGATACAAATACCCATGGAACCTAATGACAAATTAATATAAATCTAATTAAAAAAAAAACAATTCAGTAAACTTAATTTTTTTTTTATTATTTAAGCAAAAAATAGTTTTATCCAACTGAAATGTATTTGTTGTGCTCGGCTTCAACCTAACCTGAAAAAGTGGCACTTGCTGGCTTGATGCTGATGAAATGACACCTCTTGGGTGAATATGGATGGCACTGAACTATTGATACCAGAACCTGAGCTGGAGCTTGCCTAGAGACTAGACCACACCGGAACATGGTGGTGGCCCCGATTCAAGGGCAGTCCCTCAACAATGAGTCTCGTCCACAATACAAGGTACAGTTCTACTCGAAATGCCTCAGGAGTTAGCCTATGGAGGTCTCTCTGATTCACTTTTAATTCTAATTAAAAATCGAAATAAACAAAATCAATTGAAATTCAAGATAATAGTCCAACATGTAACACTTCGACGTCAAAATCAATACCCTATGACCAAAATTAATTAAACATAAGACCATTCATAACACGAGCCACGACTGCTCCACCTAGCTTCTAAATTTATAATTGTCACTGATCATCCTTTCTCTAGCCAAGGGTGGAGTGATATTAATCTGTTACTATCTGTAGTAGATAATATCATTGCCGAGTCTTAGGGCATAAGCTCTATATTCGACAATTGCTTCGCAACAAATAAACAAGCACAATAATGAAATAAAACAATACTAAATTATAAAGTATAATAATGAAACGAACACCATTAAATAATTGTAATTTGCACAAATTGTATGTCCCTTTGTAGTTGAATTCATATGATTATGTTATACTCAAACCCGCTTTTAGAACTGAGGGATGGAGAAGTGAAATCGTTACAGCTATATGCTGGATAAACCTCTCTTTGCACGTTGAATACAGTATCGGTAATATATTTGATGCAGTTATTTACATATTCGATCTATTCCTCGTACTCAATGGGTCCGAAACATAGTTCCCAAAAATTGTGAAACCATCCCATTTGTCACTGCTTAGTTTTTCATGCATTATGCCTAAACAGGGTTTTCATAGTATTTTTTTTTAAGTTCCACTATTCAACGCTAAACTTTTCTGTCCCTGTTTGTCGCGGTTTCTGTAGTGGATATGTGTGATAGTCTGCAAGCAGTAGTTAATTTGAAGATCTCAAATTATTTTTGAAGTAACTCCAGTAGTCCACATATTGAAAAATATAAAATACTCTAAAAACCACTGTAGAGAGTTTTGTAATGCTTTGAACATGTGGTCTTGAGCAGAGCTGTGAGAAGACCCCGAAATAGAAAAAGACAAACCCTACGTTAAACGCATAACAAGAACAAAAGACGAACACAGATACAAACCTGTTATACCTTTTATTGACAAAAGAAACGAAATAATAAAAGTACACACAGATAATGTAGTTCGAAAAAGAAAAGCAAAAAGAGACGTTTTATACCACAATAACAAAATGTTTCAGATGGACATTGATACTGACAGTGACACTCACAATAGCTGCTGATATTAATAAAATAATGGAAGTAATAAACGGTATAGACAGGACCCAATATACTATCCACCTAACCGAACTGTACTAAATATTAAATTACTTAACTGTACCAATACTAGACATAGAACAGTCTTTGGAAACTTGTAGACTGGAAATCCTTCAAGCTAACATGATAAAACATACCGACTTAATTGATGCCCAACCAATCACAAGACTTAGAAATCAATTGGTTAACAAGTAAAATTTCATGTGCTATACGAAACGGACTCATTCATTACATCATACAATTACCAAAGAAAGGACCAAAACTAAGTTCAATCTATCTTTTACCTGGGCCTGTACGAAAGGACAAACATGTAATAACCACTATAGTACCAATTTAATTCTGTGAAATATGCAAGAAACCTTTGTTGGAACATGTAGCTACATATAATCCAACTTGTTTTGTACTAACATTTAGGATATTAGCAATGATTGCATATCTAACGCATTGCATAAAAACTTGGATAAATATATCACCACAACTATTGTAACTCCTACTCCTTTCATTCAGTATTACGATTTTATAGATGTATATTAAACTTTTAATTTATCATATGCATTTATTGTAAGAAATATCCCTAACCTAACTTACATACTACTCCGGGGGCCGGCGGGCACTGATCATGGTGGTAAGGCTGCTGCAAATTAATCTGCACCACTGTATTGCAGCATGTGGTGTTCTGCAGCAGTATGTGAGAGGTAAGGATATTGATATCATTCTAATACAAGAACCTTACCTGTATAAGGGCAGGATGGGGGGGCTGGCGATGCGTGGGTATGAGATTATTTCTGTACCCGCGCGTGCCAGAGCCTGTATCCTGCATAAGAGCAGTCTTAAAATGCTGCCTCTATGGCAATACTGTTCTAGAGATTTAGCAGCAGCTCAAATGGCCCTTAACGAGGGAAATCAAGGTGGGAGGTTGACGATTGCATCTGTCTACCTCCCATATGAAGAAGAAGTCCCGACCGAGGCACTTAGTAAGCTAACGGAAGGGACTGGCCTAAGGGGCGAGCTTATAGCATCGCTTGACGCGAACGCTCACCATCAGCTCTGGGGGAGCAAGAACAACAACCAGAGAGGTGAGTGTTTAGTAGAGTACATAACTAGTAATGACCTAGACATTCTAAACAGAGGCAATATTGCCACTTTTAACAATAGAATCAGATCTGAGGTCATTGACATAACCCTTAGCACACGCACTATAAGCCTAAGGGTTAAAGGCTGGCACGTCTCTGAAGAAGAGTCATGCTCAGATCATAGATACATTAGATTTGATCTAAGTGGTAACATCACGTCCGAAGCTGTGTATAGGAATCCCAAACTTACAAACTGGGAAACCTACTATACACAGCTTGAGGAGGAGGTCAAATGCTGTCCTAGAGTGGTGAGTAGCAACTGGCATTCGGAACATTTAAACTCAACATTGACTGAGGCAATAATTAAGTCATACACTGATAATAACACTGTATGTAATGTTAGATCCAACAGGAACTGTCCCTGGTGGAACAATAAACTTGGCAAGTTAAGAGCTCTTACACGTAAACTCTTTAACGCGGCCAAAAGATCAGGCAGATGGGACACTTATAAACGTGCACTCACTGATTATAACAAAGAAGTCAGAAAGGCTAAAAGAAGGGCGTGGAAGAAATTTTGTAGCGAAATAAACGATACAACTTCCATGTTTAGAGTAAATAGGATCTTATCCAAGCGGTCTGACCGGGGAGTATTGGGCTCCGTCAGGGTGGGAGGGGGCTATACGGATTCTGAGGAGGGAACCCTCGGTGCCCTGGCGCGCGCGCATTTTCCTGGCTGCGGACTGATGGATACGATTAATAATGACCCTACCAACTGTGAACACACTAGTTGCAAGGGTAACTGGGCAGAAGCAAATAAAATTGTCAATTCTGCAAGAGTGGAGTGGGCAATCAATTCTTTTGCTCCCTTCAAATCACCTGGTACTGATGGGATTTTCCCAGCCTTGCTACAAAAAGGCCTACCAGTAATTAGGCCCCTTATACTTACCTTGTTAAAGGGAAGCTTGGCACTGAGCTATATTCCAGTAAGCTGGAGGATGGCAAAAGTGTGTTACATACCAAAACCTGGGAAAGAGTCCTATGACGAACCCAAGTCTTACAGACCAATATGTCTGACTTCTTTTTTGATGAAGACCTTGGAAAAGGTCATAGACAGACATATTAGGGATGGAATACTGGTAGAACGACCGCTCCATAGCGCTCAATTCGCTTACCAGGCAGGAAAATCCTGTGAAATTGCTCTCCACCACCTGGTTTCCAGGATTGAGAGATCCCTAGTTCACAAAGAAATAATGGTAGGCATCTTTGTTGATATAGAAGGTGCCTTTGATCGCACACCCTATAACACTATGGCATCGGCCTTAGAAAGAAAGGGGATTAGTTCCTTAGCCTCTAGCTGGATAAACACCATGCTAGAGAATAGGATTTTACAATCACAATTGGGACAAACCAAACTGTGGATGAAGCCAGTGGGAGGATGTCCACAGGGAGGGGTGTTATCTCCATTACTGTGGTGTTTGGTCGTTGACTCATTGTTAACAAATCTAAACTCTGCAGGGTTCTACGCACAGGGATATGCTGATGACATTGCTGTGCTCATAGGGGGCAAGTTCTCAGAAACCATTTCTGAGTTGCTTTCCGCATCGATGGATCTTTTGAGGGATTGGTGTGAAAAGAATGGTTTAGGAATCAATCCCCAGAAGATAAATCTCTGTATCTTCACTAACAAAAGAAATGCTATAGTTAGACCACCCTATATAGGGGGGACACAGGTAAGCATTTGTAGTGAGGTAAAGCATCTAGGGGTTACTCTGGATAGTAAATTTGTACTGGTCCAAACACATCAGGAATACTACTATGAAGGCACTTCGATGCCTCTATGCATGTAAAAGGGCTGTGGGTAGGACCTGGGGACTACAACCCAGAATGTTATTCTGGCTATATACCGCAGCAGTGAGACCAATGGTGCTCTATGCCTCTATGGTGTGGTGGCACAGAGGTAGCATTGGTAAAAATAAAACTTTGCTTGGCAAATTACAGAGGCTCTCATGTCTCATGATTACTGGTGCCATGAGTACAACTCCTACTGCTGCAATGGAAGTCTTATTGAACTTGAATCCACTGCACATAGAAGTAGAAGCGCAAGCCTTGAACGTGGCTTACAGACTTGCGAAATCAGGAACAAGATCCAAAGTCATGACTCACATGGGGCATGGGAACTTGTTCAGAAGAATTGATGAGGACGAGGTGCTGTCAATGCACTCTGACCTACAAGTTAAGAAACACACAGACGTCTTATACTGTGCGGTAAACACAAAGACCAAACCACATAAACTGTGTAATGGGATTAACTGCTATACAGACGGCTCACTAACAGAAAACGGATCAGGGGCCGGCATATGGAGGAAAGATAAACCAGAATCTGGGATTTCTATTCCTTTAGGTAGACACACCTCGGTCTTTCAGGCCGAAGTGATGGCGATCAATGTCTGTACCCAAACCTTAATTGGGGAGGGTGTAAGAAACAGACTGATCACAATTTTCACGGATAGCCAGGCTGCAATTGGCGCCCTGAGAAGCTATACGACCAGATCTTATTTGGTTGAGGAGTGCAAAAACAACCTAAACACACTCTCGCTAGCCAATAAGGTTAGAATCGACTGGGTGCCAGGACACACAGGCATCACAGGCAATGAGAAGGCAGATGGCCTTGCAAGGGTGGGCTCAGAACAGACACCTCTTGCACCTGAACCCATATGTGGTATCAGCCTCAGCTACGCTAAAAGGCGTATAAAATTAGCTTTAGAGGACAGGGCAAGACTCTCTTGGAGAGAAACTAAGAAACAGGAACACTCAAAACTGTTTCTTGATGGACCCTGTAAGAGAAGAAGCTCAGCACTTCTATCAATGGACAGGTGGACACTCAAAAGTGTGACAGGACTCTATACAGGTCACTGTCGGTTAAACAAACACCTCTTTAATTTGGGGATAGTTGGATCACCAATCTGCAGATTCTGCAAGAAAGAGGGAGAAACGGCACGTCATATAATATGTGACTGTGATAACCTAGCTAGAAGGCGATACCTTCACTTTGGTAGTGATCGCATTGTAGACCCCAAACTATGTGAACTGATCGATCCATTCGGTATCCTCAGATTTGCAAGGGCCGTGGGCCTGTCACATATATAGGACAGGGACATGGACGGCGCACAATAGGTCTCACTGAGGCCGCGGTGCACAAATGCCGGAACAAAATAATAATAATAATACATACTACTTACCCTTCTCAATTATTAAGTTAGGTACTAAGGAAATTATTTATAACCAAACTGAGAAAATGTATTTAGAAACTAATGTATTGTCTATAAAACATGTTATTTCTTAAAATATCACCATCCTGCCCTGGAGTTAAGGAATTAAAAAGAGGAGATGGTTTATAATGGTGTGAACAAGTGGAAGGGTCTTGAGCAGAACTGTTTACCTGACTTGTGACTTCATGGAAGTGACTGATGGTTTCATGTTATTTTTAAGTAAGTAACCGGATCCCTCCAAGACCTCCCTAATTCCCAGAATCTTATCCTTTTCTTATACATATATGTCTCAGCTTTAGCCCCAGACCCCACTCGTCCCTAGACATTCCACCCAGTATGTAGTAACGTAACTCTTAATATTTGTATATACCAGTGTATATACAAAGCAGCAAAACTGCTTGTACTTTATGATAAAGCTTTTCTTTTTTTTTTTCTTTTAAAAGACTTTCCTCTACTAAGATTATTTAACTTACCACAGGGATAACTATGTGCTATTCTGGGGCAAACATTCCCTAACAAGCCCAGACTTAATTTGTTGCGCCGCATTGTTTCAGTGAATTCCGTTTCGATAGGACTCAAAATCTTGTATCACGTTAAACCGCATTGCACTCCGGGGTCATGTTCCGAGTCTGAATCGCAGCAGTTTCATTCACGCAGCTGCTCCGCAACATTGTGTCATGCCATGTGGACTAAGGTTAGGAGAGCAATTTTGGCTTTGGTCATTGAAAACCGTAGTGGGTTATTAATTAGTAGTGTTCCATTAACCGTTGCCAATGGTGAATACCATGCCATATTAAGGGCTAATAAATATCGATATTCTAGTTCTGATGAATATACTTAAGAGGAAATTTAATAGCTAAGAACAAGTGGTTATAAGTGTATCAACCAGTTATTTATTCTTCTTTTTTTATTGTTTCTTATTGTTATTATAAGCACCAACTAATAACATTTTGTTTAGTTTGAAAGAATATTTTCAATTTTATAATCTCGTTGGTTGAAGATGATGATTGGATGTTGTATGTTGTATTGTGTTGTTGGGTCTTTTCATGAATATTTAATATTTGTTTCTTTCTATAATGTATTCATTAATGTATTCATAGTTCTTCACATATTGTTGTGTTTTAATTCTTGAGGTCATCTATTTATATTAATATGCTATCATGCCTAATAAGTGTTTAATTATTAATGAATAATTGAATAAATGCTTTTTTATCTATCTATCAAAGTATACCTTGGTGTGAACGAAATGTAGACTAAATTGTCAATCCACATAAAACATATTTTTTTATTAATTTTCACAGTATTACAAATATTAAAAGAATCTAATGTTCTCTGAAGTTAGTGACTGAGCCTACACTATCACAACGCCCTTTTGAGGGTGGGTTCTATAGTGTCTAAGTTAATGTTTTATTAATTTAACCCTTACATTTTTAACTTTTTAACCTAGCCCCAATTAAATATTGAAGAAGATTCATTTATAAATTAATTAATAATAAAAATCATCATATTAAGTATGGTATAAACAATGGCCCTGGGCACCTGACTGATATAATATACATATATATTTTTTAAAAGAAAATTCCATAAATAGTTCTTCCTTAATTTAATGCCTCAATGTTTAATTACGGCAGTGGTACGATTTTAACGACAGTTTCAATATTTTTATTAAATTTGAAACACTATGCAAGTATAAAAATGCGTTTTATAAGTATGCTATGCCATAGCGATGGCACATAAGAGCCTCAAAACAATTAAAGAAATTAAGTTGGTATATACTGTTATGCTTGAGCGAATTGTCTTTACTACTGACAGGTTGGCCAACCGACAAAAGCCTCTAATAAATTTCCCTTGGACTGTTGAGAGGGGAAGGATACCTGATATTTTATTGAATGGTCTTTCGAAAGGGGACAGGATCCAATCCCCCGTGACGTCATTTATCCCCCTCTCCAGGAATAATCCCATTCCAGGATCTATTGTACATTTGCGAAGGAAACGAACACTCACTATCGCTTCATGGAAACGTTTTTTTGTTACGTTAAATTGTTTTTCTTTCAATGCTGATAATTATAACAAACAATTTTTATTCGTACAAATATATTTTTAAACTAAAAACAAGAATTAATTAATGAAATTAATATTATTCTATAAAAGCGGTTTATGGTAATTAACCATTATCGTATTTAATGCCTTTGAACATAATGATCATTTTATTTATTGCCGAGATGCATATTCATTTCAGAGAATTAATAAAAAAAGCATACAAAGGTGGATATGATCTATATACATGCTGGCAAAAGAAAAAAAAAAAAGAAAAAACCGAATACAAATTTCTATTCATATTTGAGTTGCCTGATATCCACCGCTTCGTTTAATCATTTTCAATCGTAAAATATCGAATCCTGAGTTGTGACTGAAATGATTCGTACCCTGTGTGTTATGTTTAAATAACTTAAAACAATAAGTATAATGCACTTATTTACAAAGATGTATTCAGAACTTTTTTGAAATTATATCTATTTGCAGATCTGTTGCTATTTGTAAATTTGCTATTAAGAACATATAATATATTTTCTGCTATATATTCTTCGTCTAAATTTTATCATCTGCTAAATCAATATAGAGGTTTTCTAACATTAAACTATTTTCTTAATGTATTTAAGTAATGCATTGAATGTCAGGAATTAATCCATCCCTGCGTCAGATTACTTTACTTCTTCAAATATTGGCTTATGGTATGAATGAGAGCATTTATCTTAATTACTTATTGACTTATAAAAGGCAGATTGTAATTTTAGCACAATAAAGGAATTCTGTATGTAAAAATATTGGCTATAACAACTATTTTTGAATAATTTAATTTTTATGATTATTTTCACAACATAAATTAAATAGAGCTACGGCGAAACAATATCCACCACAAAATTAGCTCGAAGGACGTAAGATGTGAATTCTAACTTATCAATGACCAAAAGCCACTTCAATTATTGGTCGGCACTGAATGAATGATTTTATTAATACTTAATTGCTCTAATTAATCCATGATTATAATATTAATTTACAATAAATTTCAGTAGAAATAATACTAATTCTGCGCTGAAATATTTAAAGATTAAAGTTTAGGGATTATCTTTAATTAAAATTGAGAATTAAAGCTAAAGCTCTAAAGGCTTAGAGGATCCAAGAACGAAAATGAGATTGCCTGCTGCGATAAGGATTCTCTTTTAAAATGTTAATTAGAGAGATTAGGCAACTAGCATTATTTTGCAAGTTGCATGCGTGCTTCCCTGCAGCATAGTGGCAGTAAGTAGATATAAATAATTTCCATTGAGTGAGCTTTGCATATTGAGACACGAGGGAAAGTTTTCGATTTCAGCAGCCATGGAAGTAGGACATAAGTTAATTTCATCATACTTCTAAATAACGTTGAGACCCACTCCTATATAGAAAAAAAAATATGAACATAATTAAAAATTATGCATGGGACCTTATTAATCGGCTGACCTCTATGTTAATTAATTCGTAATCTTTTTATTTTTATATTTAATTACTCTTTATTTTTATTATCCGCTATTGCGGAGAGCAATTATAACCCAGTATTTCGGATACAAAGTTATACCACCGTAAATATCATGGCTATGATCCTAAACCCAGCTCAACAAAAAAATTAAATAATAATCAACATACCAGTATCAATCTTATATTCAGAATCTTCGTCCCTTTATTATTTGGATATTCTATGGAGAAGTTTAGGTACCATTTAAAAAACTTTGTCCCTTTGATTGGATGGAAAACTGGATTACGCTATCTAAAGGGGCCGTCACGAAATTAGCAGCTTGAGAACCCAGAATTCATGGCAAGCCCTGTTACCGCTCTGTGCACTGCTTCTCTTCAATCCGCGTGATCCCTTTACTTTGATAATGTCAATCATTAGGAAATAAGAAAATTAGTGATTAGTCCTCCGCCCGTATGTGGCAACACTGCGCCAAGCCTTCATCCCAAGCGTCTCATTTCGGTGACTAGGGGGTACGTTCCTTCTTTTAAACTGAGTATCATCATAACCAGTATAGCGCTATTACTGCCAAGAGCTGGAAACCACAGATGAAGATATTTTAAAACTTTGAACCGTTACATCACATCGTAAATCCGTGCGAATAATCATGACTATCGGACACACTTTACTAAAATTCATTTTAATTAAGTAACCAAAGAAAATCTAATTGTATACAAAAGCGTAATCCGTTCTATTCTGACATATTCCACCCCACCATGGAGTCCCAACTGCCAATACAACAACTCAAAATCTGTACACGAGGATCATAAATGGTTACCAACATTACAAAAGAAAATATGAAATGTTACCTCAAAAATCATTAGTAGTAGTTCATGCAATTTTATGAGACAGTCCCTTAATTCAGGAAACAGGAAATGAGGGGATTAAACTACAAAATAACTAAACCAAACAAATAACTGACCTTCACACTACTATTTTGATTCTTACCACTACTATGGACTATGGATTATCATATGCATTAGTTCTAATATAGTTTGAATGTACGTAAAAAATAATAGTTTAATTTTTATTTTGTAAATATTTTAATTAATTTATAAATTATGTTATGTATTTATTTTATTATTATTTTTTTGATTTTATGATTGAGTAAGTTTACTGTTCCTGCTATTAGAAAATGTTTGTAAATATAACTAATGCAAAGCTATATAAAATTAAGCATAAAACGAATTACCAAAACATGTATATAAACATATTTATGGAGAGTGTAAGTACTAAAAGAGTATATTAGACAATGCGAATAAATTATTTATCTAATCTCTCTACCTTTCATTAAATGCTCTGTTATGCAACTAATACACAGATATGATAGAGCTCGGAGTAGTTGCGTGTTTGCCAACTAATAACTTCATAAAAAACATGGAGAATATATAAATCGGGCTCTCCTAAGCATATGATTAAGCATTATCGGTTTTCGGTATGAAAGGCCGGTACCGTGACTTCACAATTAATTTTCGACACATTAGGAGGCTCACACGCGACAGCCTATTTTTCGCGTCAACATAAAACCCATGTTATGTAGTTGTGATTTTTATGTTTTGAGCACTTATATTGGAATCTGCATCTTCCATAAGTTCTAGCTGTTCCGGATCGGTCAACTATTGTACCTTTTAATTATTGACTGGTTCAATTACCTCTTAGTCGAAGTAAAATATTCCTAACACTATTACTCAATCAGCAGCAATTACGAGGTTGACAATTGTAGGATCAATAATATAAACTCAACGTCAATAGTATGATTTATTCAGAAACAACGTGGACATTTGCAATTGGAATATTAAAGTCATTAGAAACTGTGATATCTTTCTATCTTGACTCTATAGTTCATTCAAAAAACAAATTTTATTCAAAATATACAGTTCTACTGGGGGGATTGTATTTGTCGACAAATAATAAACAAACACTCTAATAACACAAACATAATATTGAATAACCGTATTGTTGTTATAACTACCAAACTATAAAATAAATATCATTAACACATAAATATTAGTTTAACTTTAATATTAATTTTTCTTGTAAATCAGATAAGTGGATCAGACCTCAAGTTGTACCTGTAATTGTTTAAAACATTTTTTCTACTCGTTGCGTTCGATTAATTTTAAAATTTATTTCGTACATATCTCAAAAAATAACATTCGTAAAACCATTAAAACGAGAGCTTTCCTATAAAGTTTATACCTCTTTTCATCCCTGACATAATTTATTAAAATATAAATCAGTGTACACTACAACATTGAAATTTTGAGAGCACTTATATATAACGTTGAGAACCAATAATTGAGAGTTTAAATCTGTCGAATAAGTTATTTGAATAGAGGCAGGTATGGAACTAACATTTAACAATAATATTTACTTTGATGCAATGATGACTCTTTAATCCACTCTAATATATTTAAGAAGTGCTTTTAAAGGAGAGCGATAGTAACTGATATAAAAGGGAATTCCCTATTGGGATTCCTTTTGATTCCTGGATCGTCTGTAGTTGGATTTAAGAACAATAGGGACTTTCTTTGGCTCAGCCTGCAATGAAAGTGGAGACATGTTAAAACCTTGGAATTCTGCTTTATAACAGATTCTGCTTTATAACAAATTCTGCTTTTCTTAAATAAAAATGCCATTAAAATTGCTTTCACATAAATAAGGGATAATAAGAAAAAAGGACATAAACAGAACTCCCCTCTACCAACCCCTATTTCCATTTGTATAATATATCGTTGAATAGCAGACTTGTGTGACCCTACAGCTGTGGCATCAAACCTTGAAAATTATGCAGTTATTTATATTTGTTAAACAAAGTAGAATTAGATGTCAAGAAAGTCAAAGTTTGCCAGTGACAAGCAGTATTGAACGATTAAAAAATGAAATGGGTAGCACATTCAAGGATAATTATTGACGAATATCAGAATATGGTATATTATAAAAATGTGCCAACAATCAATCTACAATAGATTATTTATGGAAACTATAACGTTTCTAAACTTTCTTTCATCATAACTTTCTTATGTTCAAATTCTTCGTTTTGTGTTAATAACATTCAACAACTTCTTGCTCTTGGTCTGGTTCCATAGCAAACAATTCTTTGGCCTGATATGACTGATATCGTTCGTCTTAAAAATAAGATCAATGGATCAAAATTAAAGAAAAAATTATTCAACACATGCAAGTTGCAATCTATCCTTGAAGTTTTCCTATCTTGCGAATTTTTTTTTAATATCTTGCGAAAGCACTAAAATTTTCTGAGATCTCTCAGTTTCGAGTTAGACAGTGCGTTTATGAAAGTGGTTTCAGGCATCAGCAGCACATGTATTTCTTACTTTATCCATAACTTCCGTCTCCTAAACCTATATATTATTACCACAGGTAGGAGATACCTACAGAACTGCATACATTAATATAAGCAACTAACTTGTGTTGGTACTAGATCGATAATTTCATATTGCAAAATTATTCCTCGAACTAGCACGCGTTAAAGCATTGGCTTTAATTGTGATAAAATATATTATAAAACCGCTAAACGATTGCCGCCATAAAACAATTAAAATTAAAAGTAAAACCGAAAATGGGCCCTGGTGTTTATTGGTTTCGTCCTAGTGTTTGCTGCACCTTAAGGACTCCTTAAGGTCTAAAGTTGTTTATATATTTTTAAAATATATATAATTCAATTATTAATTTTAATCGGAGAAATAAATAATGGCCAGGCAATAAACTAATATATTAACCTGTTGAACTGCGAGCTCGCTACTTTAACGATAGGTACAGCACCCCAGTATAGGGGCAGTCTCTCGTGCCGACAAGACGGCAGTTTGATATTAAATTCCTCATGACCAGATATTAGTTCTGTCAAGGGGTGGTAGAAATTACCAAGGGGTGATGATGCAGTAATGTTCTTAGGGGTTTATATTGCGTTATTAAACGTTTCTATTATTATATATATAATTCCTTTATTGTGCTAAAATTACAATCTGCCTTGCTAGGCAATAAGTAATTAAGATATACGATCATTCATACCATTAAACCATACCATACCATTAAACGTTTCTAGCGTTTCTCCTTTCAATGTTTCGTTGGATCGACGGAATAATTTGCATGGGCTGCCGACTAATCTTAAATGAAGTTTTATTCTAAGCTTTTGATAACAATGAAGTTTAATTAAAAAATTACACATTAAGCCCTTAACAAGGCTAAACGGAATTTCATTATCAGCCTAAAGGGAGAAAAATTACTTTCTAAGTGGTAACGAACGGGTGGTATACTGGGGAAGTGTGCTCTATGATATTCTAATTGTAATTTATTCACTTTGACACAAAAATCGATGGTCCTCAATTAGTTCAGATGTATTGAACAAAACAAAAAGTACATTGTCGGATCGTCACTAGGGGGGTGCCTAGTTACCCTAGCCCTAGTTACGAAATGAGGGTTGCTTGAGTTTATAACTTGGACTATAGTTTCATGACGTTTTTACTATCTGACTCCATTTTTGATAGGTATGTGCCACGACAGTACACTATGTCCAGGAGAAGAGGTATAGGGTAGGTGGTATACGTAGTTTGTGTGGTCTTGGAATGACCACGAATTCACACTCGGTATCTGTGGGTAGGTGAAATCCGTCCGGATCCCAAAGGCGAGTGTGAACCGGAGAGAGGCTGACTGAATCGCCGTGGGGAACACTGCTCGGTAAGTTTGCAGGGCCACGGAAACGTTGTCCACTAGGGAGAGGTCTCTCACAAGGAGGTGCTAGATTTTGCGAGACGAAGGCAGAGATTCCCACTAGGAAGGTGTGGGGACTGACAACGCCAGACTAAAACGTAGCGAGGTGAGGAGAGAAAGAGATGCAGAGGTTTTTCAAGAAGAAGCAGCCAAGTTTCAGAGTTTCAAGCAGAACAGCCACGAGCCAGTTTAGTTGTCAGGAGAATGATATACAGGCCCCAAACCGACGGCCTTAAATACCCATCCGGCCTCGTCAGTAGCCATAATAAAAGTAAGGATCACTTTTGTAGTACCCAATGATGTTTGAGTATGTGGTTTCCTTTGTCCTCTGACAGAGCCGTGAAGGGTCTCTCGGCGACTTGGGTCTATACCTGCCCTGGCAGCTGGTGACCCAGCTCATATAACTAATTGGCTCCTAAGCATTTTTTATTGTTTACCATATTTAAAATTATTTATATTTTGGTAATGTTATTTAAATTTGTTTACAATATATATACAATAGAGTATAGGGTGATTTATCTTATGTAGTTAGCGGTCGCTACATACATATTCGGTACAAAGCTGAAATTGGACATCAAGGTAATAATTAATAGAAAATGGTTAATTTAATCGGCTAATTAGCATTATCCTTTGATTAGTGTTTATATCCATAACCCCCTTATCTGCCTCCACACCTACCTGCAGAGCCGATGTTACCAGTGTTAGTTGTGCAATGAAATTCCGAGAGAAAATCAAATTTTTCATTACATCAAAGAATATACTCGTTACACCCGAGCCAGAAATGACAATTGCAGCTAAAACACACACACGCGTACAGATCACATGAAATATACCATTTTATTATTATTGGATTGTAAAGTCCAGTTGTATTGTACACGACTTTGAAAAGGGTCTGGGTCCAAAACCGAGTAAGTCACGTTTCGCGCCCTAGAGGACCCCAGCTGGAGACTTTAAGGTGAGCTTTTCAAACATATTTATTAGGGGCAACCCTTCATTCAGTTCATGACTTCTTACCACTATCCAACTCTCAGGTCTCCTCCTCATCCACCACGTTTACTGTCGTGTCGCTTTCTTTCAGAACCAGGTAATAGCCTAGGTTCCTTCCGCTCCTTCCATTTTTGGAACAAATGCCCCTAAAATTCTCCTTATCATCATCAAATATCTTCCTCCCGAAGGATGTACACTCCGAGGCTGGGAATTATTAGCTCTATTGCTTACTAAAAGCCTAAGCATGAAACCTCCTCAAATACTCTGCTGTCTCCGAAGAATGGGTACTGCAGGTCCTCTGCATAGGGTTACTACCTGGTCCGTAATCCAAAAAGATGGTGAGGTCTCTCTCCAGTAATCTGGTGAATCCCCTCCCCTCACATTTTCCTTCCAAGGAGAAGTATGTTCTGATTATGAAGTATGACGTTTCTCTCCGGAATTTTTTGGACTCATAGAAAATATTAGACTCATAAGACGAACAGGAAAAACTCTCTCTATCTCTATTCTCTGATCCAAGAAATTGTGATAATAAAAACATAACCCAAACCTAATGAAGAAAAAAATCTCAGTTCTTGTTTCACTACCGTTTCGGATTGTTGTTCGCAGCCTAGCAGGCCCTATTGGTTTTTGTTGTTTGTATTTTTTTCTTCATTCATAGTCATTGTTAAGTCATGAAAATGTATACATGACTTACAATCGTTTGCTCATGGAAAATTAAATTTCCAGCACGAATTTTTATGTTTTAACTTAACTGAGATATTTGTTTTTCGATGGAGGCACCAAATTTATTACAATAATTTCAAAAGCTGACACTGAGTGATACAAACTACTATCATTTATATGTATTTTGAAATATATACGGGTATTAAAATAGCCTTAGAAACAAAACAAATCAATAAGTTCTATCATAAACCAGCTAAATACAATGTTACATATACCAAAGTAAATATATTTTTCTTTTAAACATTTTCGATGGGTATTCCATTTATGTGGTATTTTCGGTTATACAGTTGCAGTTTTGTTTTCCAGGCAAACAAAAATCAACAATCAACTTGGAATTCTTCCACTTTCAATTGTTTATTTGATCAAATCCGTACAGGGAGCCACAGAAGCCGGCTTATAACGCGTGCAGAGTAAACATGATATAAGCCCTTATCATGGGAAAACAGAATTTTTTTGCGAAAGCTGTTGGTAGTATTAATCATACCAGGGTCGCGTCTCTAGCGGATGTTCACATCAGGGAGACAATTTATACAGTTTGCTAGTCCTTTCTAAAATAACAAGGGTACAGGGTTGGTTTATCTGCATCATATAAATGCGATCATTACCACAAAAGTTAGTTGAGCCCGGTTTTTCCACACCCTTAAAAGTTTGATTGAACAAAGAATAAATAAAAAAAAATCTTGAACGTTTTATTTTTTTAAAACTGCCAACATAAAAGATCATTATTGAAACGATTATATGAATTCAATACAAACTCTTTCATGCAGTGCTTAGGACTTCAGTTCTCTTGTTACTTTGTGGGAAAAATGCTCATTAACCAAAACAACTTTAAACTGCATAAAACTATAAATTTGACTATCATTTATTGGTGGCTCAGAGCATTCATAGGACCCACTTTTCTTATTTATTCGATATAATATATATATATATGTAATGAAAGTGTTCTCTCTTTAATTTGAATTTGCCAAGCTGCTTTCACTGGCTGCCACCAGATGGAGCAGCCAGCATATAGAGAAGGTTATGTTAGGTAAAAGAACATGTAAATAGAGAGGTGATAGTTATAAGCTATAATTGTCGTTTCTTTGTTTACAGGTAAGATTGTGTAAATCAAGTTTAATAATTGTTATACTGAAATGTGAAACAGATTTCAGTTTATTCACCCCACATTCAATAATTGTATTACATAAATATATATATATATATATATATATATATATATATATATATATATATAAATAAAACACTTGAAACTATTGGAGCGGAAATATTTTATATACTTTCAAAAGTGAATTTTCCAGAACAATCGTCCCATTGGAAAAAAACCTCGTACACGGGTTTCAATGGCACTCCGGTAGGAAAATTACCAAGCTATATGTAAGGTTTTCTTCATTTACTTTCTCACCACCTCTATCCTTTCATTGGTTTAATTTTCCATTGTTTACTTTTTTACTGCTGGTTTTACTTTATATTATGTTTTTGTTCAATTCAAATACTTTTTATTCAATTTCATTCATCACGTTACGCTCCTGTCACTTTGTACTGTAAATTTTCATTTTTCTCTTTCTGCTTTGTATGCGGTGTTCACAAGTTCTTTCCATAGCACTATTTTTATTTCTGCAGACTTACTCTTGAACAAAAGAAAAAAATAGCCCTACAGTTTCATGCTGTGGTTATCGTTAGATTGCTATAAAAATATTAAAGTTGGGTATATCATTTGATTATATATTTTCAATAATGGTAGTATTTAATTATACGTTTATAGGAAACCATAAAATATAACTATGTGATCATAAAAGGCAACATAGGTATATAACGATTAGACTTATAAATAAAAGTGAGCTAAGCTGCCCATCAAATAGCGCTCTAATGTCATGTGGGGAATCGTTTCCAAAAAGACAAAAAAGTTACGAACACGAGAAAACGCTCTGAATTGACTAGCGCTTAACCTATTAAAGCCCGCATACCTATAATCACCTTACAAGCCTAAATGTCCCAAATTGACAAGAACTTGTTTTGCATCCGTTACTGAACCGGAACAACATGCAACCTGATCAGTATGCAAATTATCGTTTCCAACAGGAGCGAAGCGATAATGGCTGGAGCAATCTAGAGCAAGTCGCAGATCATTTACATGACGCTGAATAAGTAAGGTATAACCATTTATGCACTTGTAAATATATTATTTTAATTGGCCAGCCCAAAGGACTGCCAACTAACCTACGAATGGTTTGGTCAGTTATTGCAGAGCTAACGAGCCCCCCTTTAGTCTAGTGGTTAGCTTCATGACTTCCTCCCTTAGCCCAAGGATTCTTTCAAGGGGGATGCGTCTGGTCGGGGTTTATTCAGCTTGTGAGGGCCAATAAGGAGTTATTTCAATACACAAGTGACGAAGTATCCGATTTAAAAAAAAAAGGAATTAGACAGACAATGCCTAAAGCTTACCACACTGTACCTAAGCGCCATATACTAAGTGTGACAACCTTCGGTTCGCCCTGTCGTCTTTATGTGTCACGCCATGGATTTATTTATTTTTATGCTAGCGCCATCGTATGTCAGTCTATCTGTCATTCTTTAAAATTCTCTTTGTGCCCTACGTTGGTGGCTCAATAATAAAATGAAATGAAAAAAAAAAATGTTCATTCTAGGTCGCCTTAGAATAAAAACAAAATAGGAATGTCGAGTTAATAAACAAAAAAATACGTAACATCAAACAGATTTATTTAGCTCACAAATACTTTGTACTTTTGTATAATACCATTTGCTACGGCTATCTATGTACTTTTGAGATGGCTAAAAAGAACAAACAGCGATAAATTGTAACGAAAAACAAAAATTAGTTGAGATGGAAAAAATGAATAAATAATAAAACTTTGAAATCATTACAAGAAGGGAAAGAGAGCGAAAGGTGACTGGGAATTATGAATTGTTAGATTAGAGGGGGATAAGGAACTGGTAAAGTCTAGATTTAAAGATGGGGGGTGTTGAAGAACGACGATGGAAATAGATTCCAAAGGTCTGTGCCACGGATAACAAAATAACGTCCAAAGGAAGCAGATTTGTGAGAATGGAAAGCAAAAAGGATGGGATCTACTATTACAGGATATCATCGCTGATTTGAATCGTTGGAGGTCGTGAAGGTGAGGAGGCTTTCCAGGTGTAGTAATATTGACCAGGAGGGCTCCAAGGAAGTATTGGGGACAGGTGCAAGGGTGGAGCTATCCCAACTCGGGGTAGTGCTGCGAAATGTATGTCTCTGGATAATAATACATTAATAAATATTATTAATGGTATAATTGACGATATCTGTCTCTACTTACAGATTTGGAAAATAATGGTACAAGAAAAATTAAACACGAATCAAGTTCGAAAATTTTTTTCTTCAAAGCCCACGACTTTTTTCATATTGAAAGTACTTTATTTGTGACATTACCAAACAGCATTATCAGCGAATCAAGCACTATTTAAAATAATCAAAGAGCTAATTCATAGTTTATAAACATAAACCTACATACTCATTAGGAGCTATTATGTAGAGATATGCAATTAAAATTTGTTTCTTTGTAGTGCTTGAAGTGAACGCGGTGGTCTATAAATATCCCAGAATGGTGTTTAATTTAATTTATATATTCTTCACAAATCCAATTTCATTATTGATGTGTTATTTTAGGATATAAAAATTTTAAAAATAATCTTTGTTGTAATATAACAAAGACTACTTATCCATCGGATCGCCTGTTTCGAGATCTATCTCTACTTATAAGTTTTAATTTGGAAACGTTTTGATCAGTCAAACAATTGATTCTAAAATATACGGGTATACTAAAACGGTATAGAATGGACCAATTTAAGAGACCGGACTCAGTGCAGGATGGATAAGCAGTGAGTTAGAGGGTAGTTGATGACGGTAAGTGATTGGCCGAGTCACGATAAGGGAACTAACTCACAGCTCGGCAGGAATAAATCTTCTCCTGTGACCTGGCGCCGTAAATAACAGGGGAGGTTGCTTCAGGTTCTGTTATCCAAATCATACTAATGACTTTGTTGATCTGTTTTCGACCAGCTCTGTCCATATTTTCTCGCCGTGTTGGTAAATTGAGCAGCATTTGTCAACTGAGCTATAATTCATCCTTTATTACCGGATCATTTGTTGACGACCTTTTCGATGATAAATATGTCCATGGATGACTAAAACGGATGAGTATTGCTTCTGTATGTATTACAATAGGTGTCATAAAAATTATTCAACTTGAAATTTTAAACACATATTCAAAAATACACCGGATTACACTGACTGGCTGCTAATAAATTAACACCTGCCTCTGGTCTATCCGAACTTTATTTATACTGATACAGCTCTTATGCTTATGGCGGCTATAGCCGCATTCTCAAGTAAAAAAAGTAAGCATGATAAAAAGAGTAACAGATCTGACTGCGTAAAAATGGTTGTCATTATTTAAATTTTTTACTTTAATTATTATTTTATTACAATTTAATGTTCTATTTTAATATGTTAATCATAAGTACTTGATATTAGAAGCTAACTCAGCCTAAATATTAATTTAAATAGCTCAAAATCAGCATTCCAACCTAATCCGACTGGTTGTTATTTAACGTTGTGGATTATTGAACATAATCGTTTTGGTAAAGAAAATTAAAAGAAAGGAATATAATCATTTGAAAATATGTATTTGGAACACATCGCCTAGATGGAGCTTAAAGGACACGAAGGGCAATTTAAAAGTCATGGATAGCGTAGTCTGTGGAGTAGCGTCCGGTGTGGAGGGTGGATATTAAGTCTCTTCACATCTTTAGGCTAGACATCGTTTGACGGCAAACCCGCCATGTCCTATAGTTACCCCCTCCCCCTCCTTGAGGATGACGGATTGATAGGCCGTCGAAAACGTTCGGGTAGAAATCCATAAAGCCGTGGAGAGGCAGAAGATGTTTTATTTCTTAATATGTGCGTTAGTGCCGTGAAATCAGTAAAACGGTCAACAGGATAAAGGAATACAAGCTTTGGGATGGTTTCTGGAAGACTGGAGTAGAATCAAGAGATACATCGGTTTTTCATCACATAATGGCCGGAATAAGTAATATAACCCTACACAAGAAAGCTGACTCGTAAACGAAGCCATAAACAGTAAACGATTTAGTTATTTATAGAATAACAAGGAATTCAAATTTCCTTTCAAAGGAATATTGGATTTCGGGCCTCAAGATGTAGCTAATCAAAAGGAGGGAAGAGTCCTAACAGACCCAAAATAACAAAGGACTAATAAGAAGAAGTTCTGGTTTCCAAGGAACAGAAGCAAGAAATTTGTTCTATCGCGTTTTGTTGACACGCTGCCCTTATACACTCCTTCCTTTTATTAAATTCCACCCGGTAACTAGCGAATCTTGTAAAGATCAACTGACTAGAAAATGTTTACCACCAAATTTATAGAGAAAAAAATAAGAACAACTGCACAAATAGAAACCCAGAAAAAAAAAACACTTGACTGCGAAATGTGTGCTATAAAACATGCTGGATTTCTTGCAAGAGCCGAACAATTATGATGCGCAAGTGAACCGGCATGGTAGAAGCGTTCAAAATATATAATAAAGGAATAGACTGAAAGGTAACGCTGAACTGATCCAAGGAGCCACTAGTTCTAACTGAGGCTATTTGCATCGGTTGCACATAATGCGGCCATATAGTAACGCCAGCCCTTGCACGATCTAAAGAGTCCGCCGAGGTGCCCGCTTTGATCTGCAGGCGATTGATTATTAACCGGTGACCGGCTCCAGCAGCCGGCTCTTCCAGTTCAAGACCCCGGTAACGTCTCCAGGGCCGGGTCGATAGCTGGATATGCTGGAAGCTCCTGTCATTATCCCCCTGTCTCCTCAGATATTAATTTCGTAGCTGGGATGTAGGCTCAGATTAATTGGAAGGCGATTAGCTAGGTGTTCATCAAGGTCCTAACGCCCCTACCAGTATGGTGAGAAAATTATCCATCCTTTAATAATCCAACCAAGAAGCAATGTACTAATTCATCACTGGAACATAAGGAAGTAGTAAATCATTGAAATAAGATGGCGCTGAGACTTTAGTGACGAATCTTTGGAATATTTATTTTGCCAAATAAATACTCCAAAGATTCGTTAATAAGATCTCAGCACCATCTTATTTTGATAGTTCCTTACTTCCTTATGCTCCAATGATGAATTTGCACATTGCTTCTTACTTAGATTATTAGGGGATACGCTACGTCTTGATCAAAGTAGTACTGACTTTTGTCACATCAATTATGTACAACTATTGTACTCATGAAATATGCACATGAACAAAATAACGGATGTAAAAAGTGATAGGTATTATTGAGACTGTGTTGCTAAATATACTTGCTATTATATTTGATTTATTACCAAGATTATTATTACTTTTTATGATGCTCACCCTTTTTGACTTTTGTCTTGGGGCTACTCAAGGTGAGTGAATCGCCCATTAGTTTGGGCGGGTGCCCAAATGTAATGGGTATTACATAAAACGGCCACATTTCACTGATGGGTCGCCTCCAGAAGGCTGACGTGTCCATTCCTACAAGCAAAATGATGACTGAAGCCAATGGAAATCCTATAAGAAAACTACTGGTTTTTGTTCGATACCAGGCTCAAAATAGATAAATTTCCGTTGAAAATGAGAAATTGAAGTGAATTATTGTTTTGTTCTGGATGAGTTTGTTAGATATTAATTATGGAGTTTGTAGAGTTGACTGTAATTTACTTATCGAGACTGCACACCCAACAAGTTAGTTACAATTTGTTTTTAATCATCACTCATTCAACTACTTGCCGATCTAACCTTTGTGCTTATCTACTGACCTGCTCTCTAGACCACCGTCTACTTCCTTCCCCATCGCTGTTATGCTTTTAAATCAACACTTTTCCAAAAAAAATAAAATGTATTGCCGTAATAAAGATTTAAAAACAAACATCGTTGCCTTATTGTCTTCAATATGTCCATAAGCACGCAGAAAGTACAGGCATTTAAATATTAAATTTTATTTTAATTTAAATCTTATTTTTTTCACGTTCTTCACATAATTGTATCATAATCGAAAGATTCACAGTGTGATCTAAGTAGGGGTTTTTTTTTTTACGGATGTTATCTTATTTTTGAAACCAGATACAGAAGAGATAGATTTCCAATGATCCAACAAGTAAATTACAGTTAGTCGCTCATTCAAGTACTTGTCGATCTACGTTTGCTTAACATGGTTCATCTACTGGGTCACTCTTTAGTCCACCCTCAAGGTGCTTCCCTATCGCTGTGATGCTTTTAAATCAACACCTTTCCAGAAAAAAGTAAAATGTAAATTGATGTAATAACGATTTAAAAAAAAAAAATCTTTGCACAAAGGTATTGCATCTATCTCTGACCACGTAAATAATACAAGCATTCTAATTTTAATTTAAGAATGCGAAAATTCTTCAAGTAATTATATCCTAATTGGAACATTCACACGGTAATCCAGAGAGGTTTTTTTTCTTATAACTGTTTATTTTACGGGCGTTAAATTATGTTTAATATCCAGGTAGCCTGTCGGTAATGACAATAATTAATATCAAGTTAATCTCATCAAAACCGAATCCACAGATTTTTAATGGCGAAATAAACAGAAGGAACACGAAACCCGAAAGTTGCTTTCAACTTCGTAATCAGTGCTTTATACGAAAAGTTTTTCTGGTAAGGAAAAAAGATCTTTATTCACATTTCAGAAAGAGAGTTCCACTTAATTATTCCGAGTAAATTACATTTTGTCCAGGCGACACAAATTCTACAGATTCTTGTTTACGATTTAAAAAAAGTACATTCTACTTTTTAACCTTGCCCAAATTGGGCGAGTTTTACTTACTTATGGGGCACACTGGTATTTGTTTGGCCTGTCTATTCTATATTAGTATATGTATTTAAATTTCAGTACTTACAAATACTTAATAAGTTTAAGTTTTCAAAGCCAAAAATAGAAAACAGAATAGTATCTCTTATTTCAGCTTGCTCAGTTTTTTTAATTTCAATTCTCAGTGTTGAAGGTTTTTTAGTTCATAAGGTTCAATTATTGTATTGAAGGTAATTTAAAAATGTTATTTGGAGTTATTTTAGAATCAGATAAATATTTGAGAGAAGCGCCACGCACCGTTTTTCATTTATTTATTTAGTTCTCTCAAAGTCTCAAAGTTCAATGTATACTGAAACCAATGTTGTTTTTTTACTGGCGTGGCTATGTATATATTATTAAACAACTTTATGCCTCTCCCCTGCTTCATTGGTTTATTCCGATAGACGTCGTTTTACATCCAGCGCATAAACTATTACAGTTGTTAAAAATATTTATTACTGTTCCACATTTTAAAGTTAAAATGTTCAGATATAAAGCTATGGAGAGGCAGAGCGTTGTGTTATTTTGCAATGTACTTTATTATTTGTTTCAAGGTAATGATTTATAAAATTTTAATCAACGTAACAATTGATTTACTAAAGAAACCACCACTGCATGATTGGGATTGAAATTGACGACTAAAGGGAGTGAGCAATAACTATGTTTTTGTTAGCCACAGTTGGAACTTATCATTCATAGGGGCTATAGTTCTGGATTATAAAGGTTTTCACTGTCTGAGCAATATTATCTCACAAAGTTATAAATGTGAATTGATATATGTGGTATTTTTATTGTTTAGAACTGTGCAAACTAACTATGAAAAAAAAGGCTGTAAGCTAACAAATATAACAATGAACAGAGATTTTTGATTTAATGAAAGAGAAAAACAAAACAAGGGTTCGTGTATAAACTTCAAACCCATAAAAGGGAAGAGAACTGATCCTTGCTCTTTCTAGTTTTCCTTAGAATTTTCCTCTTCAGAATATCTATCCAGGTAGAAGAAAATCATGCATCGAAGAAACACTTGATATTACAGCCCCATTTCCTCTCCTTTCCCCGGAGCTCCATCGACACCTGTAGACCATCTTGTCTTCCATTTGGGCGTTAGGGTCCATCGAAGAGGCACTTGTGCTCCGGTAAGCACTCTCAATAAGCAATTGTGCGAATACTGAGTTTTTTTTTTTACTGTTACAGCTTAGGGCGCGTATTGTTATTGGTTCGTATAGTACTTAATACAGTCCAATCGCCCTTGATAGGAGCTTATTGAATTCTTGATAGCTGTGTAATAGTGCTGAGCTGGGAATAATACCGGTTTAGGGAACAGTAATAAATTCAAGAATTTGCGGGTTTATTAACATCACCATTGTATTTGATGAAAGCATATAAAATGTTAACTGTATTATGCCCACTTAAAATGTTCCCACATTACCTTTACCCTCTGCCGCAAGTTCTGTCTACTATAATTCCATTCCTCTTCCTTTAGCCGAGACAGAACGGTATTTAGGCTTCCATCCCGACAAAAGACTGACATGGAACCCACACACGAGGCTAAAAAGACAAGAACTAAACAGATTCTTTGGACAACTGTACAGACTACATCAAAGGACATCTCATCTCGCAATTGAAAATTAATTACTAATCTACTAAGTTATACTTAAGGCAATCTGGACATACGGAATAGAGCTATGGGGGACAAAACGTCCTGAGAACAATAGTTACAACAAAACCCTTCATAACGATCTTAATATACCCTATATTCTTGAACTCTATCCTTCTCGAAGCATGTCCTGAGCGTATGTGGGACTCGCGCTCTTCGTCACCCTCCACTAGCTCGTCTCCAGTGCGCGGATGAAGCAGGAGCGTGGGGACTTCCCAAGACTCCGCTTCCTCTTTCGCATGCGAGGGAGGTGTTAACTTTGTGGATTTGGGAGGTCTTTAGGCTGTTTTTAAATACTGTTTGAATGAGTGAGTTAATGAAAATTGTAAATATGGTATGAATGAGCAAACATTTATCAAGTTTGAAGGTTATATTCTGCTTAGTGATTAATGAGCTTGATAACCAGCTATTTACGTTTTTATAACTGCCATTCACTAAGACTTTGATTCCTTAATGGCTAATTTTTTCTCGCGAGGCTGAGTGGTTTCGACTGGAGTCAAGCCTCTCATAAAAAAGCGATGTACACCACCAATTGCAACGAGGGAAGCATAGCGTTAGCCACGAAGATTTATATGGTTTTATCTTGTACAATGTTATGAATATCAAGAGTAAATAACTGAAACAAATTTCAGAAGAAACGTTCGAAGGTATTTTTTTTTTCCAAAACTGTGAATAAAGTTATATAATAAATCTTCCACCTTTCCACAAGATAATGTTAAATCACCAACAACGTTTTCGACAGTTATAAGCTGTCATCTTCAGTTGCTAAAATAAAAAGTCACACGCTAAAAACCTCGACTTTGCATATAGAGACAAACAAAATGTGCAATGACACAGCAATGATATCAATCAGCAAGTAAAACTGTGATGAAATGCACCAAGACCGAAATAGTCCATAACTTTATTAAAATTAAAATCTTAAAAATTAAAATGGTTACCATTTTACCTGATTACAACCCCCATATTGAAAGGGTGTAGTCAGCTGTGCTAAGAGTGGGGAGTCCGGCCTGACCCTCATTTCACTCTCTGTGGCCCCCTGGTAGCGTCGCAGGCTCTTATTAAATGACGTACGTTCGCGGTGGCTGCCTTATACTAAATATTTTTTATTTATTAAAAAATTCTTAATAATTCAGAAAAGTGCTGCTTAGTATAAAACATGTGTTTCTATCAGCAGGTAATGTCAGAAAATAAAAAAAAAAACGCTCAAGGTCCCTGGGACCAACACCCACTCCGTCGCCGGTCAAACGTAAGCCGCGGCAATCTAATAGAAATATTGTCCCTGTAATGTCTTCAGCACCCAGCAGCTCTATGGAAGAAATACCATCACAAACCAGCACATCAAAACAAACAACAACTCATGAGTCTCCATTTTTCACACCCAATAGTTACGAGGTGTTAAAAAATATTGAATTAGAGGACATGGCCTCTACATAAACACCCACATAGGCCAACCCACCAGCTATATTTGTACGCAATATTAGTAATTTTAAATTACTATGTACCCAATTAAGTAAAATTGTAGGTACAGGCAAAAACACGGGCCTCAACAGGTCCCGGGACACAAAAGTTTCTCCGGACACACCCGACACATACCGAACAATAATGAAATACTTGGAAGAAACTAAGGCCAACTTCCATACCTACCAACTAAAGCAGGAACGATCACTGCGGGTGATGATTAGAAACCTGCATCCCACTACACCAGCGGACGAGATAGAAAAGGAACCCTTAAGTTTAGGAGACAAGGTTCGCCAAATTACGAATGTGCTCCGTGAGGAAAGGGAAGAAAATGATGCAAGTATCAAGACACCACTGCCCTTGTTCTTTGTGGATCTAAAGCGAACACCTGCAGTGGAAAAAATCTTTGAGCTTACCCTCTTGTATTACACAAGAGTACAGGTCGAAACCCTTACCCAAAACATGATATAGTCCAATTCCATAATTGCCAGACAGATGGGCACACGAAATCATACTGCTACCGCCCTCCCAGGTGTGTAAAGTGCAGTGGGCAGCACAAAAGTGTATTGTGCAAGAAGCCACTAAAATCACCTGCAGTATTCGTGCTCTGCCAGCAAGGCCACCCGGCAAACTATAAAGGCTGTGAGGCTTACAGAATTCTAAAGTCCAGGAGCGAACAACGTCGTCGGCCAGAAGAAGAGAAGCCAGTCACTGGTAGCTCAAGAAGCGCCCCCGCCAGAAATTTGAGGCCTTCAGTCTCTTTTGCTGATGCCGTTCAAGTGGACCGTTCGGAACAGAGAGCAGTCACAGGCATTGCCCACTCCTCCTCCGCAAGTTCTTCTTCCCCAGCACTCCGTTCATCCCAGCAACCAGCAAACTCAATCTCATCCTCAACCACACATCTCGCATATTCCTCCACCTTCAAGCTCTTCAGATCTCACTAGTCTTTTAACGTCATTCCTCACATAGTTCAGAACCCTAATTACCCCTCTCATTTCCCTTCTTACAAATCTTGTCACCTACCTTATCCCCATTAAACAAAACCCATAAGTGGATCCTTCCAACTCCTTATCCATTCTTCTTCGGAATGCGAATGGTGTTCGCACCCACACTAACAAATTGACAGCACTACTTCAAGACAAGAACTTCCACGTAGCTCTCATTACTGAAGTTGAACTCATCCCTTCCAAGTTCATAAAATTCCATAGTAACCTATCCAACCACCCTAATTCCCTAGCAGTAATTGCACTGCACCACTCATCCCTATAACCCTCCTTGGAGACTAAAATGGCAGTGGCCTCGTGACCTGCTATAATTAAGTGACCGTGGAAATCCTGGCAATGGCCAGTTTCTCTAACCATGTCCTGAGCGTCTGTGGCTCCCGCGCTCTTGGTCAACCTCCGCTGGCTCTTATCCAGTGACATGGCTGACGTAGGAGTGTAAGGGACCCAAGACTTCGCTTCCTAGGTGACAACCATGTGGATTTGGTGGGCCTCTGGGCTGTTTGTATATTTAGTATGAATGAGCGAGTGAATGGAAATTGTAAATTGGTATGAACGAGATCATTTATCACAATTATTTATCGCCCAGATTGTAATTTTATCATAATAAAGTTGTTGTCTATACAAAAAAAAAAAAAATGTATGCTAGCTGACATTAGGGAATATAATGTGGTGCATCATGATGTATTTTCCAACTAATCGATAATTTTTTTATTTGTTCTACCAACTTACGATTTATTGGATTCTCCACACTCTATTCTTTAATGATTAAAGCGTACTGGTGTAATTTACCTTTGTTACTATTGGGGATTCAAGATACCGTTTATTCTTTTTATTGAGAGTTTCGAAGTAAAAATGGAAGGACTGTCAAGTTTTATGGATTGTTCATATGTGAGATTGTAAATATTAATTACATTCTTTGGTAGGGTAGGAAATTGTACTAGGTTAAATAGAACAAACACCTAAATGCTAGTTCGGAGGTTGTAAATCTAAATTAATCTTAAGTCTATTATACATATTTTTTCATAATAAACAGTTCGTGTATATAACAATGTCCCTTTTGAACGTGTATATTTATTGTCCCTTGTATATTATTATTGATTTTATATTTATCTATTGTACTGGAATGTCACTAGTTCATTATGTATACTTATATTTAATAAATACTACTTATAATGGTTTACTACGTGTACCTTTTTAAACTTTGCGAATAAGCATAAGGGTTTGTGATACTACCACCTCCTTGTAATTAGAAGACTGTTGTTCATTGTTCAGCTGAGTTTCTTCTCTAGATTCCATTGGTAGGTTGACCCTTTAATTAGTAAATAATTGATAAATTGTAATTTGTTAGTTTATTTCGGTGCAATAGTTACATGCAGCATACTTTACATAAAATACATACATATCGGCCAAAACAAAAGTATGTTGATCGATTAATTAACTTCAGAAAGATACGGATCTGTAAACGCTATTCTGAGCTTGGATTATTGCCTGTTTGACATTAGTTGTGAGTGCGCGAACATCCGCCGGAATCTACTTATACAAAGACTGAACGCTTAAGTACCCACATAAATTTATCTTGGAAAGTTAAACCGGAAAAGTTTTCGCCTTCGCCTCTACGACTTTCTAAAGCTGGCTGTTTTTCATTGCTCGTCGCATAGCAAAAGGGAACTTTACGAACAAATCGAATTCATTTGTAACGGTTACCAGGTTTTATTTCTCAAGACATGAAATTAACACATTTGATTTAAAGCAAAATATGCAACGAAGAATTATACAATAAAATTTTATGATAAAATTGCCTTGAAATAAAATGGGCAAGCATAAAACATAATTCAGTAATCAACAGCCAGATAGAGGGAATGTTTTCAACGAAATAAAATACAGAGATGTCCCCATAAAGTTTTATCTTGTTCCCAAACTTTTTCAAACGTTATACTGTCAATTCCGAAGGGAGGTTTCAGAAAGGTAGACATTACAGAGGTCATAATGACTGACTTATAATGCCTTAAAATGTTTCATGCACTCAACTGGCTCATGGTGGGAATTTGGATTTTAGTTTAGTCCACTTCACACTGCTTCTTGCTAAACTGTGACCAGATTGGTTCTCAAGTAAGTGCTACAGGAGCCTGAATGGAAATCTGTAGATTATGTGCTCATATATATATATATATATATATATTGAAACCTACCTCATTTTTTACCATTTCTCTTTTTACTTTATTTGATCAATTTAACTTAAGTAATTTGGCAGGTCCGTCATGAGATCTTAAATTCAAATTGTTTTATGTTTTTGACATAGGAATTTATCCCGATTGAATCACCCGATCTCAAGGCTAATGTTGTGGTTATTAATAAATTGAGAAACTAGGAATTGCGAAATATATTCAAATAAGATGGTTATAACAAATAATTATAATTAACATAGAGTACTGACAAAAAGTATAAAAAAATATTCAATTCCTTTTAAATTATCATAGTTACTACTAATTACAAAACATGAATTTAAGCTCAATTTCTTTTAATGGGTCCATAATAAGAAACAATATTAATATCACCCAATCGATGATCTTCTTGTAATCCAATGAACGTTACTTTCTGCTGTTGGTTCTTCTCCTCTCTTCCTGTATGGTAACCGCCAATTCGGGAGCTTGCTAACTGCGTTCTTCTCGACGGTTGTGCTAAGACTGCTGGTTTACCTCATCCCCACTCCTAGGAGCATAACGAAAAATGACCCTTACCAGATGTGAGGGTTCCTGGTCTTAATTCTCAAATATCATGAATGTTACAATATATGAATTACAAATTATATGACTACTTTATTGATAATGTAGGGTTATGCAGTTTGTTAGTAGTTGTCTTGTAAATATGTGTTTATTATGTTTCAGTTCCTGTGTACAGTGAATAAAAATAGAGTTGATCTGGTACAATAAATAATGTCTTCGTACGTAGAATATTTTTTAAATTAATAGTTTACATTTAGTTTAATACGGATTGGTCCATTGTTAATTTATCCAGTTTTGTTTATTTATTGTTTTAAGATAGGATTGTGATTGTAAATAATAAGTATTCACATTTCTTACCTTCACTGCTGTATATCCTTTGTAATAAAGTATTTGTGTATATAATCAAATTCATTGTAGATGCTCATATGTTTCTGTAATGTTTTTATAATAATATTATATCTATGGTGTGTTTCGGTAATAATTGTTAAGTATACCTTAGGCGGTTATACTTTAGAAGCACAGGGGTTTTAATGAACAATGCCTTGGGAGTAAAGTTCAGTTATTCTCCTCGGTCCCATTAGTATGAGTAAATAGACCCTGGCGCCTGTGCCCTTTTAGTTTATTTAGTAAATCAATGTGTTGGTTAGATTAACCTGGTCCACGTGTGCATGTCTAATGTTTAAACAGCTATTTAAACTGATTACTTATCAAAAACCACGTTTATTTAAAACTTTATTGAAATGTAGGCCGGCTGCAGTACAATGACTGTCCTTTCATTTCAATTGCGCTAGTTTGATGGGTAATTTTGAAATATGAAATTAAACTAGGCAACAATAAAAGGATTAGACAATGCAAATATAATTAGCTTACCTTTATCTGAGGATCTAGCGTAACCTTCAACTTTGGTGATAAATAGAAGAACGTTAAGGAAGCAAGGAGGTAAATAATTAAATGGGGATTAGATTTAACTGAAAACCACTGCAAAATGGATACTAAAGTCTAACCTGTACTGAGACAACTCACTGTTACTTCCGCCTTAGGTTTAACGTAGCTCTGACCTTTGGTTTCTCAATCTGAAATTTTTTGACACATCCCCATCCGCCATAAATTAGCCCCTATCTTTTGGTGCTTAGACCAACCTGAATAGACCACAAACATTCTATACAGCTGATTCCAACCAATAACAGAGTCCATAAAAATCAACGTACTCTAGCTAAAGAAATTTAGTTTGATCCGAAAAATACCATTATAATAAATCATATTTTTCAGTAAAAATTGTTTTGTGATTAGAAAAAAAAACTGTTATTTGTTTTCTAGAAGAACGGTTATGATTTTGTAATTGAGTGATAAAAGTAGTGGGCTATATAAACGCACCTTCTTTAGGTTTACTGTCTGAAGAAAAAAAAAATCTAATGTATCACCTTCTTGAGCTCAGTCATTAGATTATTGCTCTTTTTAATAATTAAACTTTTAATAGTAAAATAGAGATTTAATAGATATATGGGAATGAAATATTTTTTAAATTATTAGCAGCTTAACTACGGAACCCCACTGTTTTTGACACCATTATTTATGACTTACGATAGAGTGCTCAATCCAAAGAGCTACCCCTGTCCGAGTACTAGTCAAGTCAATATAAAGTATTCTAAGTGGATACTGGTCACCTCACAAGAATATCAGACAGGTACAACAAATATAAATGGGTCTGTTGGGGGATCGGTTATGGTCAGGATGAAAAGAAATGTTTTCGTGAAGTTTATTAACGGATATGTGCGCGTAATGAAGAATTTCCAGTTCCATTTGGCCATTATTGAAATTGTTACCGGACGAACATTAGTGCTCTATCACATGTACTAAAAGATTTTCGGGCGTGGTTTATTTCATCGATAAAAAAAAGAGCATTACTAATAAGGCTGAGTAAAATGCTTATTGAGCAGAACTGATGCGAGAGGGATTGGCTGCACGTATGAAATATGTGGGATAATCCCTCAGAAAGTCATTTTTCATCGCCCATGTGGGATTCCTCAGGCATCCGGGTTTGTTCGGGTCTCCCATCCATGCCTTTTCTTTTACATTCCTTCTCTTTCTCTCTCACGAGCTTGATCTCGTCTACTCCGTATTATTAACTGGATTTCTAGACGCTTAGACTTTATTTATTTAATACAGTACTCTACTGAGCCTGTATAGCAGCCTCACGTTTTCGTTATTAATAAAGTACTATTATTTTTTGCTAGGTAACAGTATTTCTTTGAACAAGTCACTATTGTCAGTCATTTGACCCAAAATTTTAAAGTTATAATATAAAAACACTGCGAAATATTATGTTTAGTTTATGTTACAATAAAAATAAGTATGGGTCCTCTCCTGAGCTCAGAGCAGACTTTTTCCTCATGATTTTGTCACCCAATTACGAAAATTCGTCCCTGCGTGCAGCTTTAAATGTGAATGTGAGAAGTCTGTGGCAGACCTTTTTTTACACTCCCAGTTTATCAGAGGCCTCTCTAACCAAGACATACGCCACCAACTTCTTTTGGATGACTCAAAAACATTTTCTGACGCTGTCTCAAAGGCACAAACCTTAGAAGCATCAAATGAGGCAAGTCAGCAATTCAATATACCCACAGAAAATAATTCAAACAGTGTACATAGACTTTCGAGACCACGAAGTAGGAGTCAAAATAACTATAATGCAAAACCTAAAGATAAATCAAATTCAAGATACACACGCCTTAATTTGAAGCACCTTGGAATTGAAGGGCTTTGTTTAAAATGTGCCCGAAATAATCACATTTCAAAAAATTGCAGAGTTGATTCGACTAAGTTAAAATGTCAATACTGTGGAAAGTTGGGGCATGTCGAAAAAGTGTGTCTAAAAAGATTAATGTCAGAGAAAAAAGGAGTGCAGGCAGTAGACTCAGAAGAAGATTCATTCCTCCATGATCAGTACACAATATATGAAATTAACAGTCAGGATCAAGACACACAGAAGTATGTCGTTCAAGTAAAAATCAACAATATAATTCAACAATTTGAAGTGGATTCAGGAGCTGGACAAACACTCTTAAATGAATCAAATTTTAATCGTCTGAACCTAAACAAGAAACTTCAAAATACCAGCATCCGATTTCGCTCTTACACCTCAGGTATTTTCGCACCCATTGGAGTAGTAGAAGTAGAGGTTCAATATAAGGACATAAACTCAATAGAGACACTTTACGTCGTTTCAGATAAGTTTTCCCCACTTCTGGGCCGTTCCTGGATCAGACACCTAAACATCGATTTGCAAGAAATTGATGTTGGGAAAATCAATAATAATTCCATACATTCAACAATTCCTGTTAACGTCGAAAATGTGATCTTTAACAGATACCCGGCGATATTTCAACAAACTGTGGGCTGCTGCAAAAACTTCAAGATTTCCCTTAAATTACGAAACAACGCAAAACCCGTAGCTTTTAAGGCTAGAGAAGTACCGCAAGCCCTGAAAGCAAAAGTAGAGCAAGAACTCGAGACACTTGAAAAGCAAAATATCATCTCGAAAGTCGAAGAGAGTGACTGGGCTTCCCCTTTAGTAGTCGTCCCCAAGGCCAATGGTAAAGTGCGCCTATGTGTCGATTATAAGGTGGGGGTAAACCCTCAACTTCAGGACGCACATTATCCTATACCAAAAATTGACGACCTTCTTACAGCACTCAATAGTTCAACGTATTATTGCTCACTGGATTTAGTTAAAGCATACCTCCAGGTCCCAGTCGACCAAGAAAGCGCAAAGATTCAAACGATCATTACCCACAAAGGAACCTATACGGTTAACCGTCTCTCTTTTGGCATCAAAACCGCGCCAAATGAATTCCATCTTATCATGGACAAAGTCCTAGCAGGCCTACGAGGGGTCACAACATACTTTGATAACATCATAGTTCATGGGAAAACAAGAGAGGACTGCTATAAAAATTTGATTGCTTGCCTCGACAGACTACAAGAATTCGATTTGCACCTCAATAGAGAAAAATGTGAGCTATTCAAGACCAAAATTCAATACTTAGGTTATGTATTCGAACAAGGCAAAATTTCGAAAGACCCGGCTAAAGTCGCGGCCATTACGAAGGCACCAAGACCAGAAAATCAAGACGACGTCAAGAGGTTTTTGGGCATGGTGACCTATTATGCCAAATTTATTCCGAATATTTCAACACTATCGTATCCATTGAGACTGCTTTTACAAAAGCATAAAAAATTCTACTGGTCTTTCAGATGTGAATCAGCCTTTACTCAATTAAAAAACGAAATTTCTAGTGATGAGTCTTAACACCTTTCAATCCAGACCTCCCTCTCTCGGTAGCTTGCGACGCCTCACCAACCGGGGTAGCGGGAGTACTCTCACACACCATAAATGGCATAGAAAAACCTATCGCTTTCGCATCACGTTCATTGACCAAAACCGAGATGAACTATAGCCAACTAGACAGAGAGGCCTTGTCTATCGTTTTTGCTCTCAAAAAATTTTATTATTATATTTATGGCAGAAAGTTTATTCTTTATACCGATAACCGACCACTGACCCACATTCTGCACGAGAATGCACACATTCCAGCAATGACGTCCGCTAGACTTCTACGCTATGCAACCTGGCTCACAAACTTCGACTACCAAATTGAACATAAAAAGGCAGAAGAAAATGTACACGCCGATTTCCTTTCAAGATCCTCTATACAGGAAAATATTTCCCAACTTGAACAAAATATTGAAGAAGAAGTCTCGTTAACTTCTAACGAAACCATTTATACTATTTCCAACGATACGCTCAATTATAAAACTCTCGCTGAAGAAACCTCACGAGATGAGCAACTAACCAGAATAAAATCAGACCTTTTGAACGGCGAAAATAATATCACGGAATTCTACCTGCAAAACGGCATAATTTTTAAAGGACAACGAGTAGTCGTTCCAACGTCCTTACAACAAGCAGTTCTTAATGAACTTCATCACACCCATGCAGGGGTTGTAAAAATGAAGCAGTTATCCCGCCAATACGTTTACTGGAAAAATCTAGATAAAGACATTGAACATCTTGTCAGAGCTTGTCAGGAATGCGTACGAATTAGAAAAAATCCCCCCAAAGCACCCATCCATCACTGGGATGAACCCTCAGAGAATTTTGATAGGGTTCATATGGACTATGCGGGACCATTCCAAGACCACCACTTCTTCGTTTTAGTAGATGCTAAGTCCCGCTGGCTAGAAGTCCGTTTCTCCAAGAATGCACCAACAACAGATTCAACCATTCAATACCTTCAAGATATATTCTCAACTCACGGCCTACCAAGAGTCCTAGTTTCAGATAACGCAACAATATTCAAAAGCGAAACATTTCTCAAATTCTGTACGCACCATGGCATTCAACAAAAGTTCATAGCCCCAGGCCATCCCGCCACCAACGGAATCGCAGAACGTAATATTCAGACCTTTAAACAGAAATTACAGGCCATGACTAGTTCTACGTTACCTCTCCAAAGAAAAGTCCAAGAAATCTTAATGCGATACAGGTCAACCCCGCTAGCATGTGGGAAATCACCATCGGAATTGTACCTACAACGTAGAATACGGATTCAATTAGATCTGCTGAAACCACCTCCACAAACACCAGCTCTTTCCAGCACCACTCAGGGTAGTACACGTCAACTAAGCGTGGGAGATCGCATACAAGCAAGGTGGTACCCCCACACTGGCAAACCAACATGGAGACTTGGAACTGTAATCCAAAAAATTGGGAAGCTTCACTACATAATTAGACTCGATATTAGTGGATATAGCCTGAAGAGGCACATCAATCAATTGCTTTTCATTGCGAGCGACGCCAAACCCAAGAAGAGAGTGATGTTTACTCTACCACCCAAGAGTCCAACCAATGATGACGAACCAAGAAGTAATCTTCCAGAAGACGTCCAGCCAGATCCAAGTCCAAGACCATCGACCCGCCCGCAGCAACAACAAGAGCAACCGAGGGTCCAGCCAGAACCCATTCTGAGACGATCAGGCAGAAAACGGAGGCCACCAGGAAAACTGCTAGACTATGTGACTCAATTTACCACCTGATTTAAGCAGACTATAATATGTCTATTCTTTTAATTATTCTAATTAGCGTGGGAGACTGTTGTGTATCGATTGCAGTATCGATTATGTGAGCCAGTCTAATCCCGCTCTCGCGTGTTACCTTCTCTTAGTTGTTCAGTTCATTACGAATCAACGTAACTAATTTATTAAAAGTGTATCAGTTCATTAAATATAATAGTGGTATAAAGAGTGTGTTTTCCCTTTATACGTTCCTATCCAGACATAACAGTTTATATAACATTAAAAATATTTTAAATTATATACAAATGTTAGTATATTTCTCATGTTCGCAAACGGGATAAAACTTTAGGATCGTTCGTTTCGGTGAAAACAGGTTCTGTTTCGATCATTGAAAGCTGGTAGGTGACCATTTCGTACCCCAATCAATAAAAGCTCTTAGGGTATTTGCGAATATAGTAATAAAAGAAGTTTCATCATGTATTTTTACACGAATGTTCTACATGTTTGAATCAGCTACTTAGTAACTTTTGTCCACCTCGTTGATAATATTATACATGTGCATTACACGATGTCATTTGAATGAAACCAACAAACATACCATGATTATACCTTATGGAGCCGTTGTAAGCGTTGTATAAATCATAGAATCCACTCTCCATTAATTCCAAATGGAAACAATGACGCTGCTTGAATCCAAAAAAACAAAGATTTATTTTTTTCGATAGCTCTAGTAAGTTATTATTTAAAATTTCACTGCATACAAAAGTACCTTAAATGAAAATGCCTGCATCATAGTTGCATAAATAATGGTTTCCTTCCTTTTCGGTATTTTAATGGTGTATTGAACCCTTAGTGATTCAGCAGTGAAGAAGCTGCAAAACCGATGTTTATATTTTATCGTGTTATCATTGGCTATTGTGCAACGTGATTTTAGGTGAATTTAGAATTGTCATATTCTAGCCAGAGATTTATTTTACCATGCCCAAATATTTGGCAATTTTCTATCATAAGAGAGATTTCTATGAATTTTGAACTTCATTTAGATTATTCATTTTTTATTTTTCTAGAAAATGTAATGTTTAATAGTGCTGCCTTGAGCTAAACAGATATTTAGTTTAGGAGACCATATAAGGCCAAAGTATTTGAAAGTAATCGAGACTTTAGTGAAATTACTCTATTTTTATATTTGTGGAAAAAGGAAGTTATATATCAAGTAATAAGAAACAAATTTCTAACAATGCAAAAAATATGAAACATTTTATAGAGAGCTATCTTAAATATTCTATAGACCGAAATCAATATATTGATTATTTAAAGTAAATGTTCCATTGAACGGAAGAGCTATTAAAGCAGTAAGACAAAATTGCTCCAGAGGACACAATATGAAATGAACCATGTATTATTCAACAGCACTAAAACGGGCTCACAAACGATATAAACGATCATTTGTGAGTCAATACACCCCCTTCCGTCTCCGTCTCGGAGGAGGCGTTGGGGATTACTCAGTAGAGAACTTCATCCCTATTACCAATTCTCCAGCTGGAGCGGTAATTTACAACTGCTCCTGGAGGGAGCCGGTAAAACCCCTTGAGGTTCTGATTGATGTAAACCGGCCGCACAGTTTTCAATCATTCCTCCTGGTGATAGAGAGGATGAATCGTGCCCTAGCCCCAACATCCCTCACCTGTCCCTAAGCTTCCTCAAGGCAATATTTCTAAAGGTATTCTCCTACTCCGATCGGCTTAGGGATAACATATTTTATCATGAACCCATAAATAATTGTTTTTGTTCGAATGAAAAATCGGATATGAGCAATATGACTTCTCCACCACCCGTGCTTAAATTGTGACAAAATAGTGTGCTTCGGACTCCTTCCCCTGTTCCTGGTGTTAATAGCCAGTCCGATGTAAGCCATGGTCGGTTGTGTATCTCATAAGTAAGTCTCTACAGTCGAGCTTATGTGTACAATGGCGTACACAAAAGAAAACGAACTGATGTATGTGGAGTTTTTGTGGTACCGGGTTTCGCCGAGTAAAGTAACTTTTCACCTGCCAATATACATTCTGCTTGTATTAATTTTTTTTTGACAGTTGTCGTTTTTGTGATGGCTGATTTTTGTAAACCGCGTGCGGGCTTGAAGTTGTGCTTCCTGCTTGGAAAAACTGGCACAAAAACTCTTGAAATACTAAAAATCAGCCTACAAGGATGATGCTATGGGAGAAAACTCCCGTTTTAAAAGTTGGGAAACGTCAATTAATGATCATCCTCGCTGTGAATGTCCTTCGACGTTCCAAACCAACTAGAAGGTAAAAAAATAATCGCGAAATCGCCCTGGAGAATGACCATGGACCATCGAAGAAATTGTGGGAAATTCTGGAGTGACTTGGACTTCAGTACTGGGTGGCTGCAAAATTCGTTCCTCGACAGCTGACAGCCCAGCAAAAACAAGGTCGCTTGGAAGCATGCTGAGGCATTGAAGGAAGAATATCGAAATTACCTAAAAAGTTTTTCCCAGATAATCATAGGTACGAATCATGGTGATATGGAGACGATTCTGAAACTAAGAAACAATCAAAAACTTCGCTTCAAAAAAGCTCGTCAGGTGAGACCAAACATTAACGCAGTGCTCATTGGTTTTTTTTTTTAATGTAAGAGGAGTCATCCATTTTTGCATCTAGAGTTTGTTCCCCCAGGTCAGATAGTTAATCGCAGTTTTCACCATGAATTTGTGAAAATATTGCGCGATAGTTTGCAGAGGAAAAGGCTTGATTTGTGGCCACTGGGGACTGGGTTTTCCACCACGACAACGCTCACGCTCACACAGCCCTATCTGTGAGCCAATTTTTGACCATTTGAACAGCATGACTATCACTAGATCTGTCTTCTATTCATTTTCCTGAGTGAAAAAAGACATGAAAGAAAACTTGACGGAGGCACATAACTGGCATCTCAAAAGAGGAATTTAAAAAATGTTTCGAGCAGTGGAATAAAAGATAGGTTTGTATATTGACTCCAATGTAGAGTAATTTGAAGGATTTTATAGCTTTTTGCTTAAAAATTAAATTAATGACTTTGACAAAAATAGTTCGATTTCTTTTGGGTAAGTCCTCGTATATATAATTTATCAATTACAAAATCATTAAAATCGTGTTAGCAAGTTCTAGTCATGTGGCTATTTCATGGACACAAAGGATTTTGCCCGTAGGTCCCATTAGGTGTCCCAATGATGCTAAAAATACAATTAATTAAATAAAAGAGTTTTTGCGCATGCGCTACCATTTACAACAGCTTTCTACTTCGCTCGTACTTCACATACTGTTTACTACCGCTTATAGGCCAGAGTCAGACATAGAATTGTTCTAGCAGGCAATTCATGTGACCAGCTCACGAGGGAGCCCACAGGAAGTGAGTGAATCACTTGTTACATTTGTGTTTAGTGCAACAAGTGATATCGGACAGAGAGAGGTCGGCCATTTTGGACGCTATACCTTTAGCCATATACGGATCGGAGATAACATCAAGTGTTCGGCTCTCTGAGCCAAACGCTCTGTTGGCTCAGAGCCAAGACCCGGTGTCTCGCCGCTTGTAGTTGTGAGATCGAATCTCACCGGCGCTACGTATTTATTAGCAAAACAGTTGTTATGATAAAATGAGGTTTTATCAACAACTGATGTCACAAAATAAAAAAAAAAGATCTAGGTCACTTGGTCCAACCCCGACTACATCGCCTGTAAAGCGAAAACCGAGACGGTCAAACAGGAACATACAAATAACCTCCTCTGCCGTTAGTTCCATGGAAGAGATACCTCCACAGGCCAGCACATCTAAAGAAGACACCGTCGAAGTTTCCCCTTTCTTCACGCCCAACACCTTTGAGGCGTTGAAAAATCTTCAAACTGATGAAATGGACGTCAACAAAACGCCCACACAGCCCAAGCCACCAGCTATATTCGTGCGAAATATTAATAACTTTAAACTAATGTGTACCCAATTGAATAAAATTGTAGGTACAGGCAAATACACGTGCCTCAATCGGTCCCGGGACACAAAAGTTTCTCCGGACACTCCCGAAACATACCGAGCAATAGTTAAATACTTAGGAGAAACTAAGGCAGACTTCCACACCTACCAATTAAAGCAGGAACGATCACTCCGAGTGGTGATCAGAAATTTGCACCCAACCACACCAGCTGACCAAATAGAAGAAGAACTCTCAGCTCTCGGATACAAAGTTCGTCAAATAACAAACGTGTTGCGTGAGGATAAGCAACAGGATGAAAAAATAAAAACAGCATTACCACTGTTCTTTGTCGAACTCGAGAGGACACCTGGAATCGAGAAGATATACGACCTAACAAACCTGTACTACACAAGGGTACAGGTTGAAAAACCGTATCCCAAACGCGATATCGTCCAGTGCCATAACTGTCAGGCATATGGGCATACAAAATCTTACTGCCACCACCCTCCCAGGTGTGTTAAGTGCAGTGGGCAGCACAAATCTGAATTGTGCAAAAAGCCCCTAAAATCGCCTGCGGTATGCGTGCTTTGCCACCAAGGACATCCGGCCAACTACAAGGGCTGCGAGGCCTACAGAACACTGAAGTCCAGGACAGAACAACGTCGTCAGCCAGAAGAGGAACAGCCAGTAACAAGAAGCGGCCCAGCCAGAAATTTGAGGCCTTCTGTCTCTTTCGCTGATGCCGTTCGCAACAGAGAGGAGTCACAGGCACCGCCCACTCCCTGTCCGCAAGATCACCTTTCCCAGCATTCCATTCATCCCGTTAACCCTCAAACTCAACCCTATCCTCAACCACACATCTCACATATTCCTCCACCTTCAAGTTCTTCGGATCTCACCAGCCTATTAACCTCATTCCTTACAGAGTTCAGAACCCTAATTAACCCTCTCATATCACTTCTCACAAATCTTGTCTCCTACCTTATCCCCGTTAAACATAATCCATAAGTGGATCCTTCCGACTCCTTATCCATTCTCCTTTGGAATGCGAATGGTGTTCGCACCCACACTAACGAACTGACAGCACTACTCCACGACAAAAACATCGACGTAGCTCTTATTACTGAAACAAGACTTACGAGTAAACGACCATTTACCGTTCGACAGTACCAGACTTATCGAACTGATCACCCAGATGGAACATCTCATGCAGGTACCGCTGTCATTGTCCATAACTCTATATCCCACCACATAGTTCCTCTGGTAGCACATGATTTCCTTCAATCCACTGCAGTGTCAATCACCACCTTCACTTTTCCCCTTACACTAGCATCAGTGTACTGCCCTCCTAATAAATCCATTTCTGACTCCCAATTCATCTCCTTTCTAGACTCCATCGGACATCGTTTCCTTGTGGGTGGGAACTTTAATGCGAAGCACCAACACTGGGGGTCAAGATCCACAAATACACGAGGACGTGCTTTGCTGTCTGCACTCACACGGAAACATTGCTCCACTATCACTCCTGACACAGCCACCTATTGGCCATCTGATCCCAACCGAAATCCTGATATCCTTGACTTCTTTTTTACAATAGTTTAGGAACACTAAACTATTCACTCACGCGCCTTGATGATCTCTCCTCTGACCATAGTCCTTTATTATTAACCATTTCCCTAAGACCAATTCACAAACTGCCTCCTCCTTCATTTATTAGGGGCCCAGTTGACTGGGACCACTTCCGTCAGCTTCTTACAGAGTCCGTAAACCTCAAATTATCCCTGAAAACATCCCAAGACCTAGACGATGCAGTGCATTCTTTCACTACCCTGGTCCAGAGGTCGGCTTGGGAGGCATAGTCACCCCATCGTCACCCAAGAATCCATAATCATAAACGTTTACCTCAGCATCTCAAAGATCTAATCCTATCCAAACGCCGCTCCAGAACAGTGTGGCAAAGATCCCGGCATCCTGCCGATCGCCGCTCGTACAATCAGTACTGCCGATTGGTAAAGCGGCGATTGGCATCCTTCCGTTCCGATTCTTTCAATTCCTACCTCTCCACTCTGTCTACCAGGGATAACTCCTTGTGGAATGTAACCAAAAAAATCCTAGAGTATCAACCTGTTTCACATCCGCTCCGTCGTGACGATGGGTCCTGGGCGGCTTCGGATGGGGATAAGTCGGAGGAATTTGCTCTGCATCTTACCCATACTTTCACACCTCACCTTTCTCATCAAAGCCATACTTACAGCACAACTGTGGAAGATTTCCTCACTTCACCTATTCCTCTCTCTCTTCCACCAAAAGCCGTTAATCCCTCTGAGGTCAAATACCTTCTGAAAAACTTACCTTACCGAAAATCCCCTGGATATGATCTCCTTACTCCTCAAATTCTCAAACAACTTCCTCCTAAAGCCATAATCTTCCTAACCTATATATATAATTGCATTATCCGAACGACGCACTTTCCACTCCTCTGGAAACATTCCATTATTGTCCTATTCGCCAAACCTGGTAAACCACCCAATGACGCCTCATCTTACCGTCCAATTAGCCTACTCCCTATCCTCTCAAAAATATTTGAGAAACTCCTACTAAAACGTCTACTTCCAATTGTTGAATCCAAAAACCTTTTTCCCACACACCAGTTTGGTTTCCGCCAACGGCATTCCACTGCTCAACAAGGTCTTCGCGTTGTTGATCACATCTCCTCAGCCCTTGAAACCAAACAGTATTGCACTGCTGCCTTTCTCGATATAGCTCAAGCTTTTGACAGGGTTTGGCACGCAGGTTTGCTCTACAAGCTCCAAAGATATTTACCACAGACCCTTTTCCTAATCCTACAGTCCTACCTTTCAAACCGCTTCTTCCAAGTCCGCTGTGGTTTAGAATACTCTAACTACTATCCCATAAGTGCAGGAGTTCCACAGGGCAGTGTCCTGGGCCCCATCCTCTATAACCTATACACCGCTGATGTCCCCTCTACTCCCAATACCTTCTTGGCCACATTTGCAGATGACACTGCAGTCTTGTCATCCCACGCAGACCCCGACATAGCATCCCATAACCTTCAAAAACACCTTGAAGAGATCGAGTATTGGTGCAATCAATGGCGGATCAAAGTTAATGAAGCAAAATGCTCCCACATTACCTTCACCCTTTGTCGCAAGACTTGTCCACTAGTTTATTTTAATTCTATTCCTCTCCCTGTATCCGAGACAGTACGGTACTTAGGCTTCCATATTGACAAACGACTGACCTGGAACCCACATACGAGACTAAAAAGACAAGAACTAAACAGACGCTTTGGACAACTGTACAGACTACTTCAAAGGACATCCCATCTCTCAATAGAAAATAAACTACTAATCTACAAAGTTATACTTAAACCAATCTGGACATACGGGATAGAGCCTTGGGGGACAGCAAAAAAGTCGAACATCAAGCGTATCCAATCCTTTCAATCCAAAGTCCTAAGAACAATAGTAAATGCCCCTTATTATGTCAGCAACAAAACCCTTCATAACGATCTTAATATACCCTACATTCTAGAACTCATCCCTTCCAAGTTTATGAAATTCCACAGCAGCCTTTCCAACCACCCTAATCCTGTAGCACAGTGATTGCACTGCGCCACTCATCCCTATAATCCTCCTCGGAGACTGAAACGGCAGTGGCCTCGTGACCTACTATAAACGCGTGACAGTGGGAGTCCTGGCAATGGCCAGTTTCTCCAATCATGTCCTATTGTATGAATGAGCGAGTGAATGATGCTGTAAATATGGTATGAATGAGATCATTTATCTGTATTATTATTGCCTTATAAAAGGCAGATTGTAATTATTGCACAATAAAGATTGTTATATATAAAAAAATTAAATAAAAAATAGTAAGTCCTAGGTATATAACGTTAACGGTATCAACGTGCTTTTTAAGGATATGTATACTATGTTGCATAATTTGATATGATTAATGACTATTTAAAACAAATTTATTTCTATATGAATCTGTGAGAGAGTTTACAAATTTTCATGTACAGTCACAATTATTGAGGCGTATTAGCGATAATGCTTTTAAATTTCTATGGTAATAAATAATAATTCAAAAAGACTTAGGAAATCAAACTAGAGGGAGTAATTAGTAAGATCGCCGAAACTTCTAATTGTGTGATATTGCACTAGGTTTTTTATAGCATTCATTAATTACGTATTTTTTAAATTATATGTATGTATAGCTGAAAATCAGGACGGAGAAAGTATAATAAGAACAATAGAAATTTGAAAGTGAAGTGATTTTTTGGTGAAATTAAATTAAATATCATTGTAATAAATATCGTATAGGGCGTACAAATAAACTTTAATAAATTGAAATAAATGAATGATGACACTATTTGAGACAACTTAAACCTGAAATTTTGAAAAATAAACTATTCCTAAGTCATTTTAATATTTCAACTTTTATTTATTGCTATTTTATGGTGTTATATTTAATTGAAGTAAATCTTGTTATCCACCAGGGATGTTTATCATTTGTTAAAACAGTTAGGTGCAACTTGGTGCAGTACCTGAGGATGTTGCAGGACCTTTGCTCTGTGATAATCAAAAGGTTGGGTAGGGACAACATCTTTTTTTCATTATAAAATTTATAACCCAAAACTCACATCGATCTCTTATAAAATATTTGTTAAATATATATTCTAACAATTTATTATTTTTTACAATACATAAAAATAATTTAATTAATTCAAACCCGTGGCCATATCACTAAATTGTTTACCATATCGTTGTTTATTTCGTTTCATGCTATAAAATGTCTGTACAACAAAAATAGTCTTTGATATCATGGCAGGAATTATGCTAAATGCCACATTGCTAACATTTACTACTATGCTTTGATGCCTACCGATTTCCAATGCTACCTAACGCTTCGATAGATTTGGTTGCATTCCACTCGGTTTCTTATCCATTGCGGTGATTGTAGGATTACCCCCCTCCCCCCAGCACCCACCCACCATCCGGTTCAGGCAGTTAGATATAATGATAGTTTCTCCAATGTCCACTAGCACAAACTACGAACAGTTTAAGCGAAATGATTCAATTATAAGAAAGTTTGGTGGATTATTAACCATTAAATTTGTTTCCCACATAATCGTAACAATTTTTCATTTAATATTATCGAGTAAGGTCGTGTTACATCAATCATAAAATGAATTATATTATAAGTATATAATAAAGGAAATAGAAAATGGCGAATAGTCAGGAATGGTCTTGGGGAAACACAGTGCTTCGAGAGTGAGCACAAATCGAGAAATACAGATTATTTTTTTTTTAAATTAACTTAAGAGTATCATTAGATAGCTTTTTGCCACGATGACCAGGATTTTAAGTTTATTTTGTTAGTTTATTAGAAATGAATGAAAAAAACATTTTTTTTATTGGAATATTTTTATAGGATAATGTAATCAGCTACAAGGCTCTCGTGTTAAATCAACAAAGGGGAAAATGACTCCCTAACATAGTTACACATTTTTAAGAATTTGATTTACGACTACTTAATATTGTAATAAATTTTTTTAAATTCTAAATTGTATATAAATAAGAGATTTTCTCAAAATTACCCTCAAACCACCCCTACAATTGTTTACCAACTCGTTGTGTATTTAATGTAAATTAGATCAGACAAAATAAATTTCCTGCAAATACCTGCTAAAAACTGTTTATAATAATTAACTATTTCGATTCGATTCAGGTGAAATTAACCAATACCAATTTAACCAATTAAAAACCAATTTTCACCTAAGAAATCAATCAGTGATAAATAATCAAAATTGAACAAAAATCTATCTACATTCATGCCATATAAATTACGACTTGGGTTTATGATATTGAAAAAAAATAGGTTTGAACAAGCTAATTGTGATTATGGATCGACAAATAACAGAAAAAGATTGTATGGAGATTCTTTGAAAACAACAGACAATGATAAAAATTTCGCCACTATCCTAAATGTCCTGTGAAGTTAAGGGAAGCTTATCAATTTTTAATATTTTAGAATTATTTATAGTTTTTATCGTTTAATTTGTTTTTGTTATCCCCCCCCTCTGATGGAAAATATTAAATTTCAATGAAAGTAGGATATCCGTCTACGTTTTTAATTTAACCAATATTTTCAAAGAATAATAAACTACTCCTTATGCTTTCAAAAGTAATTCATTTTATTAGTTCAGATATTTGGATTACTGAAAATCAGTTAAATATAAATAAATCGGTACTCTAGAAACTGTGTATTAGATGGTGTGTGTATTCTAAATGGTTATTGGCACGCTTCAACCGCAAGGTCAGTGGTGGTCAAATAACCCGTTGGTAAAGGAGCCGGGTGAACTCTAACAGAAAATATAATTCCAACAGACAGCAGGGAACGAACTCAAGCAGCTCAAAATGGACTTGACAGAAGCAGCCACAAAGCTTTGAACCTCTGTTTTTGAATACTATTCTCCAGAGATATTTTCCATTCCTATCCACTCAAAGTGACATCTGTATTCCGCCGAATTCCAAGGAACATTATCGAATCTACTCCGGGATAAAATCACTCCCTCCCACTCAGAAAGGTGTGCTCTCAAGAGATTTCTAACCCGCTGTGAGTAGAAGAATGTCGCATGTATATTTGTAAATTATTATTCGTCGCCTGTATTAGTTTATAATTTAATGACTCATTTAGTTGCTAATGTAAGCCGGTTCCAATTAACTTGACTGAAGGGGAACTTGTTAAATGAGACTTGACGGTAGATTACATTTACAATTAGATAGGTTGTTAAAGTGATAATTATTTGTATTCATGTACAACTATAACTTGCGGAAATATTAAAGAAAGTACTGAACTGATATTTTTTAACGTGGTGTTAAAGTTAAACCTTGTTTCAATTCCTTTGAAAATCATTAAAAAAAAAACGTTTTTGTTTCCACCCTCATTTCCCATTTAAGCTCGAAGTATTATTATATTTTGTATAAACAATTTAAGTAACGAACCTATTACAATATTCCCTATCTAGTTTTTCAATAAGAAGTTTCATGTAACACGTGTACTGCAGAAATTATTGGTGAAGACTGTTGGATCAGTAAATCACTATTGATCTTGATATATTTCAGGAACTGTATCGTGATAAGTGTATATTGTTGTCCCTTCGTTTCTTTATGTAATATGGACATGTGAACAAAATTTTTGAATTTGATGGGGGGAGGGGTGCTATCACACGATTGACATGTAAGAGTCAGAATGAAATGAGATGTTAAGATTAGTGCTTTCTCATGCTCCTCAGTCAGATGTAGACCCTGTGTCAGATGTAGGTGTCAATAGCTTGTTTTCTTTCTTGATGGCATTCACAAGTTATGTAAATTAATTTCAGTGCTTTCCATTCTAAATATAATTTTTTCCTCTACGTAATTTTGGCTATGCACAAGAACTGAACATCGTTTTTTTGGTCAACAGCTTCATTAGTAATGTTTCGCAGTTTTTGTAATAAATATTTCGTAGATTATTTGTTTTGTAGCCTCGCTTTAACAGGTCAGGAATCAGTGATGAAGCCTTGATGATTATTTTATGTTGTGTATTATCCCGTCTTATATAAAAAAAAAAAATGTATTAGATCAAATCAGGCTAGACAATGTTTATTTTTTTAAATTTGTATTAAGGTTTGATCAAGTCAGTATTTGAAAAATAATTTATATTTTTATTGGTAAACTGCTTTACTATTGTGATTAGGGATCTCGTAGAATATGTAGGTGTTGAAGCTCAACTCATATTGTTTTTAAAATCAGAAATTTATACAGTAATACCTATCCTTCTTTTTCTTTGCAATCATCATTGAAATGAATAAACCTTAAAAGGATTTTACCTAATATGCTTCACGTTAGTGGGGAAACATTCGACAGACTAGATTAAACTAATTAAATAATGGATGTTGATGTAATTATTTATCAGGTGCTTATGGGCGGATAGCATGACCTAGGTCTGCCGTGCCGTGGTAGCTTAGCGAGGCTGACATTAAATTTATATACAAGGGCTGTTCCAAGTTTCTCCCCATAGACTTAAGCCTTGGAGGTCGAGGAAGTAGGTTATATAGATTTAACTATCCCTCTGAAGTATTACAAATATTAAATAACAAAAAAAAAACTTTAAGAGAAAACGACGTTATCAAGTTGTCGTAAAATGTCGTGAACATTTGTCTGTCGTTTTTCATGTCATAGTTTTTTTGATCATTTAAATGATGTACTGTATTTTGTTTAGTTATTAGTTAAATTTATTTTTTACTTATTATATACCCTAATATTTATCGTAAAATAAAACATTGCTGATTTATACAGGGATAGATTTTTTTGTTATTTAAAAGATTTGTTTTTTAATTTTCACTGACTAAAATTTGTCTACGTAAATTGTAAATTTTATTTTTAAATATGTTTCTAAACGAAATTAAGAAGGTAGTTATCGAGAAACAATTTATATATATTTTTAACAGGACTGGGTGAGAGTTTATTAAAAACTGCATGAATTATTTGTTTTTCAATCGGTTACACAATGTTGTAACTAAATATCAATAAAAACTCCTATTGAAATGGACTAAAACGTATTAAAAGTCCAATTTCCGTTGTTGGGTCGCCAAACTGTATTTGTTTTAAAACAGATTTAGTTAGAACTTTAGTTTTTAGATTTCTTTCGAACTAGAACTTGAGATAACATAAAAATTAGTGAAACATAACCATGTTTAATGCTTAAATTGTTTTCCCATACTTCGTATAACTGAAAGTTGGCCAAAAAAAGCCAAACAAATTTCCTCAATTGTTTCTACGATTACTATTGTAGAAAATACGAAAGTACAGGCCCTAGGAAGTAAAACCTCTCCTTTCTGGCTCGGCAATCAATATTCTATATGTACTTTTATGCATGTGCATCATCACAGTATACGTATGCTAGGCATTTAAACAATAAATTATACGATTGGAGGGTAAAACCCGTACTGGAAAACGCAAAAAATATAATAATCATTAATTATAATTAACTATTTTTGGCCGGAGCTGCTAAGTAGTATTCTCGTAGAGAATTTAATAAAGCTTCAAAGGCACCCTACATTCTTAGATTTCTTGGTGAAACTAAACGAGAACTCCGAACATATAAGCAGTACATACTGAACTAACCGTGGTGTGGGAAGTGAAAGATACCGACTTCACACAGTGGGTTGGATGACCATTTAAGGTGGACAAGTGGGATATCTTGCGGATCACGAATACACTCCATTTGTGGGGTCGCAAATTAAATCCTGCGGTGCTAGATTTAAAAAATTGGAAAAAAAATCAGGAGTTTCAGCATATGTTTCTCCTAAAATACTCGTGAACATTATATGAATTAATATGGTTTGTTCTGAAAATGTATTTGAAACGAACTCTGAACGACACCAAACTGTGCTGGGAGACGACAAGAGAAAAAAGAATAATAATCAAATTGGAATTATAGTAGTATAATGCGTTTTTAATAGTAAAATCTGATAATACGCCTAAAAATATTACATTATTGGTGATGTTATAAAAAAATAAATTCTTTAGTGTAAGACCTCGGTGTTGATAAATAATGTTTAAATCCACTTTTTGTAACAAACTTTATCAGGGATACGCCTGACCTTTTACTGGAGGAGTATAACTTGGGTCCTGCAGCTTAACTAGCAACGTTAAAAGAGCCTGCAGTTTCCTTGTCGCTGAACTCCGCAAAATGCTTTGAGGGTCTTCCTCGGCTGCTCGAAGTTGTCAGTTCGAAAACAGGCAACGACCCGAAGTTAAATAAAATGTCATCTTTTCCAAGCCAATCTGTATAATGTACATGTTAACTACTTTATTATGATGAAATTACAATCTGCCTTTACTTAATAGGCAATAAATAATTGAAATAAGTGTTTTCATTCATACCATATTTACAATTCATCATTCGCTCGCACATTCATACAAGATTTACAAACATTTACAAACAGCCCAGGCCCCCCCCCCCAAGTCCACACGGTTTATGCCTCCCTCGCAAGCGAAAGAGGAAGTTGAGTCTTGTTCTTTATAATGTAATGTAAAGAAATGTGTCATTTTCTTTCGCTGCGACTTTTCGCATCTTTCTTTGAATTTCTGGTTCCAATAATTATTAGTAAGCTTAAATTCGATCATTTAAGGTTTGAACTGGACCTCTACATTAAATCTATTGTAACTAGTATCTAAAAATAGTATAGTATAGTATCTAAAAAAATCGGCCCTAGTGATTGTGATTTTGGTAGCTGAATACAAAAATATAAAACCTTAAAGCTCTGAAAAAAATATTAAACTAACTTCTTAAAGCTTAAAACTTTTTAAGTTATGGGTCTCCAACTTCATACTTGACACGCATTTGTTTATTTCTAAAGGCTAGTGTGTCAATTGGATCTTTCGGATCTGTTAATATTGTACCTATTCATTTGTGTTGTAAAAAAGACACTTTAAACGGGAACGTTCGATAACTAGAGCAGGAGTAACACACGCGTTTGACATAACAATGTCAACGGTACTACATGACGTGGAAGAAGACTAATATATAAATAAAGAACTAATGTTTCATTTGTAAATATCTAATGATACCAATGGTTGATTGGCTCAACGTTCCCACTGCCGGGTTTGTTTGAATCTGAAAGCTGATCCAGATAAAATGGAATGCTCGAACGTTCGTAGATACAGCTTGGTCATGTCTGTCATGTCTTAGCATTTCCCTATTTCCCAATCCTCCTTGGAAAATTTCTTTTCTTTTCCAAAGGGGGCTTCCAAACTAGAGAATAATCTCTTCTTGAGCGAGACAGTTTTTTTAGACATTTATTTGTAGTTCCACCATTATAAACCCCATATAATCAGAAATTCTGAAATTAAATATTGTATTATAGCCATGAAACTATAAGTTATATTTGGTTTATCAACATCAATGAATGCCCACAATTCAGTGTAAGACATTATTGATAATAACACATAAAATCTCACGTTGCCATTCTTTAATGCTAATGAAGCTGTCAATCAGTGTCTCATCTCCTTATATCTATACTTCAGCCAAAATATAACAAACATGCACATCTTACTGTATTTGGACCATAGGTAGACTCTCACTACCTTCCCGAATCCACCCGCCTCCTTTAGGCATCCCACACCCCATATCCTTCCCATACTTCCTTCAAATGGGACTCCCCTTAGTGAAAGGCACCCATCATCCCAAATAATTTCCTTTATTTTTCCTACATCCTAAAAAAAAACTGTATTTGGAGTTGGAATTCTCATTAATATAATCAGTTTAATTTTAAACATAATAAGTTATAAACACTGAACGAATAAATAATATGCAAATATTTGTTAATAATGGTAATTATTTTACTTCTTTTATCTATAATAATGTATATTTTTGTTTAAGCACATTTTACAGAATCTTCCCACCACTTAGATTCTTGTAAATGCCTGTTAAATATGATAGAGATGGAGTTAATGTTATCTTTTAGTAGGAGTTAAGTTTTAGTGTACTGTCTAAAATATTACTTTTTAAGTTATAATTTGTTCATTACACACAGTTATTATAAGCCCAAAGTTGGGTTAACCCGCTTATCTGTTGGTAATACCGAGCCCAATAAAGGTGCGTAAATAGAAAAATACATAAATTAGTTCCAGAAATTATGTTCTGAAGGCTTAGAATGGATAACATGCGTTTAATGTCGTTCTATCCGATGTCAATAGGTTTTTATGTTCCCACCAGTATTTTTGCTATTTCGGTTTTTATTTGTAAACAAAACATTATGCAATGATGCATCTGTTTGATCATTATTATCGAGTAGCGCTTTCAAGTTGGGTACGTATTTAAGAAATTGACGTAGCATCTGAATCGAATATATATCCTTATTGTTCCTTTATTTTATATACCTTAATTATGTTTATTAATTAAAACCAAAATACGATTTAGTTCTCATAATATGTTTAAATAAAAAGCTGAAAATAAAATTGTTATAACTTGAAGGAAAACGCCGAGCCAACTGATCCAGTGAGCAACACATATGCACGGTCAAAGTCAATGACTGGTAGCCTGCATAAGCAGATTTGACGTGACATTGCAGAAGTCCAATTCACAAACTGAATCGATCTAGGGGAGTGAATAGGATTGATGATGTACCGACTCCATTGTGATCTGGCTCTCAGGTAGTTTATGAATAGGGAACATAATGATAGAACTCCATTTTGAAAAGGCATCGTTTCTTCCCGACTATTTCACAGAAGTTGTATCCGGTCACTTCTCTCCAACCTTCCTTCTACAGTTTTTTATGCTTTCAGTTGTATACAATATGTGTTTGTCATAACTCATTTTATCTGAAGTAACTTCCTGAAATCATTCAAAGCTTAGACAATCAGTCAAATGAACCAATCAAAGACCTGAGGGTTTTACACTTGAAATATCAATAGTAAAACAAAAAATGACAATTTGTTTAGACAGGGCAATGGGCAATCATGGCAAATTATGTCATTCATAAATATACATTTTTTGGTTTCGAAACCCTTCAGTCAATATACACTGAGTGAGTTCCAGACTCCGCAATATGGAATCTTTACATAAATGCACATCGCGCTAATTATATTTACTGTAGCGTAGCTCCATTTTATGTAATGTGTGAGGTTTAAAGAATTTTTTTATAGTAGGGTGATAGATGTGATAGGGGTATAGAATAGAAGGCGTATGCACAGAGAATGTGATAGGACTTACCTTAAGAATGATTTGTGCCAATACTAACATAAATACAACTAACTAACTTAGCCTAATTATTCCGGACAGCCTGTTGCCATTGATACGAGAAATGGGGGGGGGGGGGGTCATTGTGTTAATCACTGTATCACAAAATGTTAAGTAACGTTAATGTGAAGGAAAATAAAATACTATCGTTTGGAAGCAATGATCTCATGATTGGCATTTTGAATGGTTTACGATGAATTATTTCATTTCTAGCTGTCTGTGATGCAATACCACCTCCTTCTACCAAGAGAGCAATAAGAGAAGTTTAACAGTGACCCTAATAATTAATTAATCCAAAATGAAATTGTATTTCTTTGCGGTAGTTTTTCTAATTGAAAATAAGACGATATTCTCTTGTTTAGGTTTCATTAGGGAATCAAATTTTCTCAAAATGAGTTTCTATAATTAAATCCACAAATAAGGTTGAAGCTTATATACACTCAACTAATTGAAAAAGCGTTGAATTCTTTAGTTCTTTGAGACTAATGCATTATCTCCGACGGCGCTGCACACGAAGAAAAAAAACAAAACAACCAAACTCAAACTTCTTATTTAATTCAAAACAGGGGTATACAAGTTCCGCAGCCTAAGAGGATTGGAATTTTCTTCAAGTACCATGGAATTTAAACACTTCCTAGAAGTTATTTTCTTTATGATTATTTGAAATGTCTGAATGTACTTATTAAAAGACTATCGTTGAGGTATAAAGAATATTTTAAAATATGTCTAAAAGTCTTGCTGGGAGTTATTGGAAGGCTGCCGAAATATCTGATTAGCAGAAATCGACATTTACTATTATTAGGACGATTTATATATAACAAAAAAAAGAAAAAAAAAAAGAGAGCCATCCTTGCAAACTTAGACAAAGGAAGGAAATTTTTTTTTAATTTGAAAAGCTAAATAATGAAAGAAGGGATATACAGTAACAAAGAACTGTTTGGAAACAGGATAAAAACCTCCCGCTGTATTGACTCTTTCTTTCTCTTGACCTATTTATCATACAGAAGTTACACTTGGGTTACTTTAATTGTTTCAGTCCTTTAAAATATAAATATATTTCAGAAATCGGGGAGTTTCTGGTCTGGTTGCTAAGGCTACAGTGCTGGGTAACCCTTGTAACGTTAGTAGTATAGTTCACATTTTGACACGAGATTTGAGTGAAGCTAGTCTAGAAAACTAGATTTTCCCTGTAAGAAAAAAAATCCATTAAAACAATCGCGCAATATTGGTATAGAAATGAAATGAAAAAAAACGACATTTTATTCTGGGAAATCGTCCACTTTCCTTTTTGGGTGTTTGGGGCTTCGAAAAAAAAAAACAAGCAAAAATCAGGAAATGTTTAAATAAAATTAGAGAAATAAATCCATTATAGTTTGGAGCGGAAAAAAGCCTCACTGGGGCTTATAATAATCCCTAAGGATCTCACGAAATTTATCTTAGTCAAGGTTACTAGAGACACATAAGAAACAACTGTCTTGGTAACAAAAATACATGACATTACACAAATTTGATAAGCTTACAAATAATAAAGATGTATAAATTAGATGTCTACAAAGGAGCATTAGTGAAATTAAAACAAAATACATAAAAATGAGTAGAGATTAAAAAAAAAAAAAAGAAAGAAAACAAAGAATTATTGCAAGGAATAAGAGCGTGGAAGATTGCTGGAATGAGTGAAAAATAAAAAAACAGAATAATATTGACGAATTATTAGATTCCAGGGAGAAACGGAACTTGGAATATCTATATTTAAAGACAGGTTGAGTTGATGAACGACAAATATCGATGGGAATAGAGTTCCAAAGGATTGTGGCATGGATAAGAAAATAACGGTCAAAGAAATAGATTTTTGAGGCGGGAAACTGAGTCCGGAAGAACGACTGACAACTAATTACAATTGGAGGAGGTCGTGAAGGTAAAGGGCCTTTTATTCATGATAGTACTGATGAAGAGGGATCCAAGGAAGTATTGACGACGGGTGTAAGGGTACAGCCATTCCAACTCGGAGTAGTGCCGCGAAATACGAGTCTCTGGGGATCCTGTGTGTCTAAGATTACCTCTTTATTGATAATTTTCGTTAGTAGGTTCATGGCTTAAGAGTTAATGAACAGATAATACTCAGATTGTGGGCATATAGTTAGTAGGTAGTGTTGAGGAACCAGATGTGATTAGTGCAAGGTTAATTTGATCACTGAACCTCAATTTCAATTTTCTTTACCAGATTTGTTACTTCTTTATTCTAATAGTAAATGTGGTTCTTAGTTAACCCTTATAACACCCTCTCCCTCTTCCAAAAATGTAGGAGTGCTGGCAATCCAACCCGGTTAACTCAGCAGCATGATAAATTTACTCCATGCAACTAGTACGAATATCGTTAGAACACAAATTATATTATTTTTAAAGGGTAACCCCAGTAAACAACATACACGAAACATTCATTAGGTGAACTGTTGCAGGTCTGTGGCTCTCTTGAATGGAAATAAGATGGTCGTCTGGGATCCAATCAAACTGTTTAGCTCCAGCACTTATACGCTGAGTTTGTTCTCCCGATCGCGGATGACGTGTGTGTGTGCCTGAAGCTTATCTAGAACCCGAAGGCCCCTCGGGAGCTGGTTCTTCCCAACCCCATCTCCGCTGCGGTAATGCAGCTATTCCGTTCAGGAGGGGGTGTGTATCCATCAGCTCGCCTATATTGTATACCCTATATTGTACCCTATATCGTTCACTCTATATACATATATCCGATAACTTAGTCCGGATATTCCATCTAGGGCTTTGAAAAAAAAACACAGCAAAAAAACAGGAAATGTTAAAATAAAAATGGAGGAATAAATACATTATGGTTTGGCCCGTAAAGGGATTTGATAAAATTTAACTTCGAGGTATGTTGGAGTATACGTGGTCTTTAAAAACACACAAACGAACCTCTTTTGTAAAAAATTTAAGGAGTAATGTCTATTGGTATTCTTATATATCGGCATTTGATATTAAAGTCTCATAAATTAACTTAGGCACATTGAAGGAATGATATTCCCCATTATAAATAGCGAATTTTTACCGAACAATCCCGAAAACTCCAAGACCCCCTAGGGACATTTCCTAATGAGACCACTCTCCGTTATATAGAGGGTTGTGTTTTTATTCAATGATATTCTATACACGTACGGCTGTCACGAATAAAAAGCTAAAGAAAACGGAAACTCGAACGAATATAGTAGTTGTAAGGTATATTCTCATAAATCACGAGGCCAGTTAGAGAAAACAGCACTTCTACACTATTGTGAAGAAAGACTGAACTTCAAAAGAATCCTTGCCTGCTAAAAACTGATGAAAAAACTGTCAATAATGTAAACTGGATAGAAAAATTAAATATAATTATTTTTTCAGGGAGATACTGGTGTTTATTTCGTAATAGCCTATGGAAATATCCTAGAATAATATGTTACTATTTTATTCTATTTATTCCCTGGAAATAAAAATATAAGTAGTAATTAGGGCTGAGAGAGAGAGAGAGAGAGAGAGAGAGAGAGAGAGAGAGAGAGAGAGAGAGAGAGAGAGAGAGAGAGAGAGAGAAGTAATTAGCTGTGAAATGAGCCATTGCAGTAGCAGTAAGGAAAGTATTTAGGTCTGGCCGCCAGACGATTCGGCTGCCTTAGTTCTCCTTTCAGGGCAATCCCTGCTAAGCGTACCCGCGAACTGGAGTGCTTTGGTCTGACCGAGGACTGCTACCTACTAAGTGACCATTATTTTAGTTAAAACACGAATGTCTTGACTGTAGCACTCACTCAAAACTATTACTCCTCTTCCAATTACACATTTGGTTAATTGGCCTAAAATATCTTACTTGTATAGATGAAGTAGTTTTTATGGCAGAGTGGGAGGAAATACAAACCGAGGAGGGCAAAACTCGATTTCCAAGTAACAAGAAAACTCGTTGATATTTATCACTTAGAGTTGTTCCTTTGTTACGTTGAAAGGATTAAGTTCCTTTTGAGGTTTGGATGCAGGATCAAGTTAGCAATAACGTTTAATTTTCGTACTTGGCCGGCATACCGTTTCAACTTTTCCAAGACATATAAGTGTTTTTTATGAAGCAAATAAACTAGAATAATGAGCGCTATTAGTTCAAGTAAGTTAATTAATACTCGCCGAACACAAATCAGCTGAAGATGTAGAACATAACGCCTATTGTGCATGAGTACTTAATGAGTTGATTTAAACGACATAAAAAGAAGAATTGAAGTGGACTGTGAATGAAATTTACTCAGATGTGTCCGATAATGTCTTAGCAATGAATACAATTTAAATCAGGTGCATAAGCCTCTGGCTATAAAGTGCTTCTGAACTTTTTTGCTGATATTTCATTTTAAGAATACGTTTTTTGAAGCGTGGAAGTCAGCAGATGATGTTTGCAGGAAATAAACTAACAGGGATTAGGGAAACTGTAACATTTGAACTTAAGACGATCTCATAACAAATCAGACTTAAAACTCATAAAATGATCACAAATCTTACGTGGTCCTGCATAAGCAAAAAAATAGTGTTACATTTTAACACGAGAGAATCTTTGTTTCCTTTCTTAAATAACTTCCTACAATTTTGTGAATGTAGATTACAGATTTGAAGTGAAAAAAACCTATAAATTGTATATGAAATAAAATAAAATCTCGGTTCTACGCATATATTCCTTGAACGTCAAATTCGTAATCTATACTCCATAAAACATTAATCACCCAATCATGGTAGGAATCGGACAGTTTTAAAAAAATAAACTACTTCCGTCCATCTACATTCGCGATTCCACCAAAAGCGCAACGATCGCTAAATCTCAGTTGAATAGAAGCTGATGTTTGAACTGACTATTGAATATTAATAGTACAAAACCAAAAATTCTAATGCTTTACGTGATGCTCTACAGATTATAAGAAACAATATTTTACACTCAGCCTTAAGATTTGTCATACAAATTTATGTTACAATTAAAGAAACAAATTAATGATCATGAATAAATAATTATAAGTATTCACTAACCTTGTCTTGGATGACTTTGACTTCGACTTTTCCAGCAAGAATCATGTACCAACTGGTACCGATGTCACCTTGCCGGAAAACTGCAAACGAAGGATATCATGAGTATTTATCAATGAGCGCATCTAAAACTAGTTATATAAGTAATATATATTTAGTGATTATACATAATTATTTTTGAAAAATGTTATTTTGAGCACAAACATCGATTTTGGACAAAAAGTAGCAGTAAAACCCCAGATCATACATATTGGAAAGTTAAAACATAAATGAAAAAGTTTATTTAAATAAACAACAAGTGGAAATAAGCTTTCCAAAATTTTTAATGATTTTAATCTAATTTTTTGAAACTTCTTTATTGCGATGAATTTACAATCTGCCTTATTAGGCAATAAGTAATTGTTTTAGATGTTCTCATTCCTACCATATTTAAAATTTTCATTCACTGGCTCATTCATACAGTATTTACAAACAGCCCAGAGACCTCCCAAATCCACATGGTTGTCACCTCCCTCGCATGCGAAAGAGGAAGCGGAGTCTTGGGAAGTCCCTTACGCTCCTCCGTCCGCCGCGTCACCGGATACAAGCTCGAGTGACATTATTTATTTTATTGGTAGTCTTTGCTAACATTTTAACTATTTTTGTGTACCTCTCAACTTCAGTCCGTATCCAGTGATCCCTTATATATATATATATCATTAAGTAGTAAATACTTCGCTAAGCTTGTATTGGATGTTTCCAATTTGCACAAACTGAAACTTGTTTGCATTGCCATATAGACCATTTGATTCATTTTGCTTTTGTTCAAAATGTTTTGCACGAAAGTGGTCACGCATTGCTTGAAGGATTTTTTCCCGTCTAAATTGACTGCGACCCCAAGAATCGTAATGAGATCCATTTAAATAGATCCAGATTACTTGAAACTATAGCCTCATGTAGCCAATATTGAAGAGGAAGCAGGCAATTACATTAAAGGAAACTTGTGACAGGTAAATCTAGATAATAGTGCTTAATGGTATTATAAGGATTAGGATTGCCGTACAGAAAATTTTATTTTAAATATTATTTATTAGTTATTATATGACCAATTTCCTTGAAATACGAAATGCAACACGTCTTGAGAGATGAAGAGGTAGATAATAGTAGAACTGCGAGGAATCATGAACTTCGTCACACAATACAGGCTAATAAAAAAAAACTTGAAAGGAGAGATACTAGGATTGCACGCCATTGCTTTAGGAAGAAAGTATTTTTTACATTGAAGACATAATTTGAAGAAGAATGGCCTTATAAAATACCAACTTATGCTTAATGGAAGAAACGGATAACAATAAAACGTATGGGCCGTTTAAAAAAATACATTAAACGCAAAACCACATCAATGCAAAACAATATCATTATTGTTATAATCAATTTCATCATAAATGTGTAAATTATGATAAAGGGTTTTCTTCCACTCCACCCTTCTAATATAGAGGTTTATAGCCGGGTCAGCGTATAACAAATTCATTCAAATTTGACCCTTGTTTGGCTGCTTACTGGATAAATTGGATTGGAGAAATGCAATCTGAATCGACCACAACAACTGGGGCCACGTTATAGGGTGAGGTCGAAACCATGTGTTTGAGCACCTCCAGTATTTAACGGTGCGAAGAGTCTGTGATCCATTTATTATCTTATAACTCTCGTTATGAGGTCTTAGTAAGCTATAATAAGTGAGGACCATCTAATAATAACAATTAAGCTGTATGCATTTGTAAAATTAATATAATAATTTTCAACCCACTTAGACGAATTTCCATGTTCACCTAATAGCCTTTTATCAGCCCGAATGATAACTATTGTGATACTTTATAAGTATTATTAAGCAATCATTAACAATTATCTCAGGAAGACAGATATTGGACCATAAGAAGAGTTCGAGGATGTTCTACTGCTTCTAATCTGTTTGTGGTGCACCAAGGTAAACTAAAACACAAGCATTAAAGGATAATCGGCATCGAATCCCACTGAGGGAATCCAGGCAAGGAAAATGAACTCAACACTGCAAGGACAGTAAACCAATGAACAGGGGGTGTTGGTATCAAAATTCCTTATGCTTAATCGCAAACCATAACGTAAGCACTTCATATACCATAATAAGTGGTTAAATATGCACCATACGCATATACATTGCCCTCGTGATATAAGCTAGCAAATAATAATTGCTAACGTGGTAATTAATAACTTGGTTTAGGAGCTGTAAAATCATTATTTAACATAAATTTAAATATACACACAAACTCTTTATTACAATTAAATATATAATGATAAATACAAAAAGATGCTTATAATAATATATGTTTAATCTCTGGATGAGCATGTAGACATTTCTCCTATTTAATCTGCTATGTTTATTTATCAGCATTGTATGAGAAATAAAATGAACACGGAAGCACTGTGTACTATCCAAATGGTAACAAGCGATACAGACGAATGACAGTTGAAATATACATTTTTTCACTACCCTTCCAGACAATACTTATGTTGAAGAAAAGACTAACTTACTGTGCAACTCAAAATTAAAAGGAAATATTTTGTTCATTGTAGTACACTAAATATATTGGTACATTTTTTGATTTGAAATCATTTATAGAAAAAAAAAAATGGATCCACTCATTCCATATAATTTCTTCTTTATTTTTCCCCCATTCCTCATTTTCAAGCTTGAGAGCTTAGGGAATAAAATATTTAGCCAAGCTAAAAGAGAAAATAAATATTAAACTGTATAGTGTATATTTAAAATGAATTTCATTATTTATTTAGCCTTACAATAGATGGGTGGTTGCTTTAAATCCATTCTAAAGGGATTATATCCGCCACTGGTTGGCGGCTAGCCCTGAAAAGCTTCTAAATTATGCAACTCCAAATTAAGTTAGGGGATGGAAGAAAGGGAAAAAATTAAAATGGAGGGAATGATGGAATGAAATGAAGGATCCCACACCCTTTTATCCCGCCAAAAAAGGAGAACTTTCACCAGACAGTATTTATCCATTTAAGCCGCCAGGACTCTGAAATATTTCCATTTAATGAGTTAGGCTTCGCTCGAGTCGAGTCTCGGTTTTTAATAAAGACCCACCGGTTGATTATTTTTCAGCACTGATGTATATTGAAATTCAATGTTATATTTAGAAAAATGTGTGTTTCTTTAATTAAGAAATTACGTAGAAGAACAAATAAATAATAAGCAGTGAATGTATCGGAGTGATGAACATGTTTGCTAATTATTTTTATTCCTTGTCGTTTAATCTGTTAGGAAGGGTATCTGTTTCAGAGAAGGTTCTGAGACGAGACTAATAATCAATGCGATTTCCGAAGTAGCATTTATGCACTTATTCTATTCAACCAAATATGTTGGTGTATTTAGATCAAATGTACGAGCTATAAAACTTGGACGAGGGACCAATATATAGTAACTAAATGATAGTATATGATCGATCTAAAAACACCACATAATTTTATACCTTCGCAAGCATATATTTTGTTAAGAAAGACACCTGCCCAATCCTTTTTTTTTGCCCTTCCTGAGGCTGAGCCTCAAACGGGCTTACCCCACAAGCCCGTGAAGCGAGCTCATGGGTTACGTAGCCTGTGGTGCGCGTATTCCGGTGCAATGGGATTGTTGCACCGGTCAGCGCACCTTGAGTAATACTGTTTTCGTTCTTTATTTTTCAAAATCAACACAAAACTTCCAAAGAAAACAAAATAAAATAAAAACTTTTCCTTAAATCTACTTTGTACAATCCTTACTAGCTTTTTTTTTTTTTTTATTACACCTGTCTAATCCAATTCAGTTTTTTTAATTTAACATTTCAGGCATCTGGTTCGTGATCCAACTGCTGTTTGTAATTTATTTCAAATTTGGCATACTCTCTGCAGATTAATATAAAGGATTATAACTTTTATTAAAAGGATTATCCAATTTTGTTTTTTCGCAAGTTTCCAAAAATCGTTGTACACATAGCCTAAACTCATAACAAGAAATTAAACCAAAAGCACATAAACGAACTTTTAATTAAATGCAGAATCTATCTAAAATTCACAGTGTTTATTTTAAATTTTAATAATTTTAAAAAGCTCGTCAGAAAGTTCACACCATCACACAACGGCATGAAAGTAACAACATCAATGTAAAATGGATATAACTAAAGAATAAATCTTTAAACCTTCTCTCCAGAATACAGTTTTTGTTCATCTTATTGGTATTCGTATTCGTAAATAACGCATTCCTCAGCTCTAAGCTGCCACATTCAGTTACTATAATTAAAAGTCAAATGATAAAAACATCGACAGTGCATACGAAGACAAATGAAATCAATCGTTAATGGCAAAAATAAACGAAACATGTTTAAAATATTAAAACTGCTAAACTGCACCAAGCCCGAAACGGTCCATCCATTTTATTATATATGTTATTCAAATTCAAAATTTAAGAAACATAAGTAATAAATAATTAAAAAAACAGAGAAATACATTAATCTCATGGCTCACCCAGTCGATGGCGAGAAAAAAATTATTTAGTTTGACATTGTTTTAATGAATTCGGACTACAAAAATAGGTTTGCTCCCTTCTCCGATTTCTTAACATACTTGTGTTTATTACTTCTTATTTTTTTTAAATATTATCCGATGTAAGGGAATTTAATTTAATTTCAATACTCTCCAGGCTATTAATTTTCTATCGTTTGTATGGTGCAGCATGGCAACTAAGAGGTGCATCATCTTCTGCCAGCTTAAGAATTATTGAATTACCCAAACTCTATTCTAAAATATATTCGCGTGATATATGTTTAAACTTTACCGGACCAGCTTTTCACCTAAATCATCACCTAATTTGTCGGAAATATTTCCCAAATATGAGATAGTGCATCGTTTTTTTACATGCGTCATTTTTTGTTGTTGTTACAGTGTCTTAACAAACCTATTTTCGAAGTCAAAATTAATTTTAATCTAATACATTTTTCACACCATCTATTGAGTGGGTAGATATGAAGTTAATATTTTATAGTGTTTTTTATTTTCGATTATTTTTTTTATGTTTAATTGTACAGAACTTAATGGTCGATACGATATATTTTTTTGGGGGTTAAGCTTGGCCCAAGTGTGGAGCCTTCTAGATCCGTTGTTGCTCATTGTTTTATAGTCATTTATTTCAAAAGACAAAACTCTGAATGACATTCAACAAGGGACTGTACAGACCAATATAAATTACAAAGTTGGGAATGAAGTGTGGCTTCAAATAAAGTTAACCAGGATTAGATATTCTCTTTATCTTTAGTGAAAACGGATAAAACGTTAAGATTCAGCACGAAGTATGCATATGAGCTAATGAGATACATTTATCAAACCGGATGAGTGAAAATTATGTGTTGGTATTTCGGGGCGAAGCAGGAGTACCTTAGCGACCACCCATCCTCTAAATCCCTTTTGCATCCATTCATTCGTATAATCCAGTTAAGGGAGCTTGTGGATTCCTTTCGGATCAAGTGAAGTTTCTGCTCACGGACCTGCGCGGGCTCACATATATCGGATCAACAGTTCAAAGAGGAAATCTGAAACGAAAAGCCCGTGAAGTAACAGCTGGGACATAATGTTGGAGGCTTATAGCTTGATCGATTTACAGATTCATTCGCTATTGAACTCTGAACATCAAAGGATTATTTATGATCGCCTACTGATATTTCTAGAAAGCGTGTTTCTGATATTGTTGTCGGATTGATTGATATAAACCATCCCGAACGCTTTTATAGCCCAAAAAGACTTCTCAAAACATCATAAGCTGGCTTGAATAGTGAGAATCGATTCAACGTAGTAGAAGCTCTATTCATTTCTATAAAAAATAAGTAAACGAGAAGCAATTCGGATCAATTACACTAACTTATATGATTTCATGTTTTTGCAATCACACATAAAAGGCGTCAAACCCAAAATAATTTACCAAAAATAAAATTACGAGTGCCTGCAAAGAAAATCACGTATTTAAAACACCCCAAACCAGTGTTGATAGGGGTTTAAATCCAATATTCATTATTTATTGAAATATTTTTTTAAAGATAATTTTATGTAAACAATAAGCTGATTTATATATATATATATATATATATATATTAAAAGCAGTACATTTCGTTATTAAATTATAAAAAAAAAATTTAAATAACAAAAATAGAGAGGCATCTGATTGTTGGATCGGTACATTTTTTGTATAATAAGAGTTTTCTTTAACCACACGTCAGGCAATATGGGTACATTTGTACCCCCAGCTGACTACGATGGCATTATAAATCGCATCTTTTGGGAGGGAGGCATAAGTCAGTGTAGCTTATTTTATTGCCAATTAATTTGCAGCTACACACACTTGATTATTTTTATGAGCATTTCAAATACAATGCCCTCTTATTTTCGAAAATTTGAATTTAGAATAAAAAAAATTGTGATATAATATAAAGGTTAACAATTATTAATCTCTACTACGTTTATTTTTTATACCCGAGACGAGAAATTTTAATAGGAGAAAAAACTGGTAACTGACATTGTGCTTAATGTGGTTGAGCTCGTGAACGATCTAAAAAAAACTGGTGCCTCAATTGTATCACTTGATGTGTGTTAATCATTTAAAAGGTAAATGCGGTTAATATTAAGAGGAATGATAACTTTCAATAAGTTTAATTATTAAACAATATGTGAAAACCAGAAATCTAGTAAATTCTTCGACAGTTCTCTGATATCTTTTATATTGAAAGTTTTAGATTTATAAAATATTATATTAAATATTAATGTATTATTTCAGCACATGTGTATTCTTTCATGCATGACCAACAAGTGCGTTCTTTGCTAACAAAAAAACTGCCAAAAATCGCTTATAAATTATAGGGGACCCGTGTACCTCACGCGCTTAACCGTGTGAAAAAAATCACGCGCCTAATAAAGGGTTAAAAGATTCTCAAAGGGTCTGTTGAAATTTTTACCTGCTACCTTCCCTTTGAGCGGTAAAATCCCGCAATACAGAAGTTGTGCGGGAGTGTTGGTGCGTAGCGCCGTACTGCAACAACTGGGTAATTAATTATATTAACAGGCAGTATTTCAGTGTATGAAAATTATTATTGTATTCTACTTTACAAACAGATCATGTATTCATAAGAATGTATAAATAAATTTATTTTATTGTTCTCAAAGACAAATATGATAACAAATGAAAGCTGCGTCGAGTAAACTTACCTTAGTAGGTTTTTAACAATTATAAGCCATGAACAACCAAGCCATGTATTTGTTAAATAGGTGAATTACCGAACTACTATACGTAAAATGTGAAAATTACTAATTATATCACCATTAATATTAATTAATAAATCTTGATAAAAACATAAACAAATAAAAAGTAAATATATAAAAATAATATAACTATAACCAAATAAAAATAGGTGTTATGATTCTAAATAATAATAATAAATATGGCATGAATATATAAATGCTAAAAAGCTGATCCCTCCTAATATTAAGTTATTAAAGTATATATAATAAAAGCAATATAAACATACCAAAATAACTCTATATTAAATTTATTTCATTTTATTATCAGTGATTTACATATAATTTTACCTACAAACAGAGCTGCTTGATTCTACCTGCGCAGATATACTGTAGGATTCAAGGTGTTATAAAAATATTAGTAAGTTGAATGGTATAGTTATAAAACAGGTTTATTGTCTTTCCCCAACCTGGGATACCAGTTGCTTTTGAGGTGATTGTAGCTTACTTTGGTTTTAGGACCTTATACCTGGACAATGTAGTCAAGATCTACGGTAATACATATGCCTGATAAATAAATAGCTTTTAGGTAAATATCTGTGCAAATTTTCGGGTCGGCATAGGCGCCTAAGTGCCACAGGCGTTGCCAACTGGGGGGGGGGGCGTTTTTCAATGAATACTTTTTGGTTTAAACTGATCATTACTGGGATAAAGAAATTGATTCAATAACTCAGTAATACGTTTGTTTATGCAAATCTCTATATATATGTATAGGATATAATTACCATAATGATAAAACGAAAATACCAATATATCTTATACTCATATATGCTCGTTTCTAAAACATATGTGCTCAGTTGGATAACAGATATGAATGTTACACATGTACACATTCTGTGGTACTGAAAAGTGTACGGTATGATTGATATTGATATATAGGGAATACAGCGGACAAGCAAAATTAGTTGAACTATATGGGTAATGACTTAGTATGTGAATCTAGAGAAGCAGAAAACGGTGTATCTATATTGTCTATTGTCGGATGTCATTAATCATTTGTGATACAAGGGGTGAATAGGTTAAACGGGCTTACGGGCTAGTCAACCATTCTCCTGTTTCCTTTCATTTACCTCGCCGAAGTAAAAGGACTCTACACTAACTTATGCAAAATACGAAACACAAAATGAAGTAAATAGCAAAAGAAAGCTTTCATAGAACGCTTATTTTAATAAACTATCTACTCAGACATCAGGCGTGGCAATGCTCACAATCTCGTATTTTTCTTCTCAAGTGAGAAGATCGACGTACCCAAGCTAATGACTTCAGAAATGGCATTTTCTGATCATGTGTAAAGGTTGGAAATACTACTAGGAGCCGTTTTGGCTAGGTTTACTAATCCTTTCTAAAAGTGATTAGTAAGGACACATTAGTAATTAGGGCCTGTAATCCCTACCACTTAGTAGTGGCTGTTCTGGTACAAACGCGGCTAGGGAGAACATTAGCCATCGTGGAGGCGTTGAGGGTTCGTCATTTAAGGGTCGGCTCGTTTGTCATTCCTGGATTAGGGTGTCAGGCTACCCTTCTAGTCGTCAAGGGTTTGAGGTAATCCTCTGTCCTCTACATATGTCAGGGTGCCAGATGTCCGTACTGGCTAAGTTGCTAACTGAGTCTACAATATAACCCTTCGGCAATTTGACTCAGTCAAATACTATAATTACTATTTAGGTATTAAAAGGATTTTCTTGCTGCTTTTTTCACCAATAAAATTGTTCCTTTCATTGCGTTTTAAATAATTTTATGCAAGAAGAGAATAAAATGGAGAATGAAACAGATGCAATCATGAAACGTTTTTTGAATTTGTATCAAATTGTATTCTAAAGTAGATACGTCGAAGTTAAACAGAAAGTACCCCTGATAGGAGTAAACGACAATTAGAAATTTGGACAGTTATCAGAGTTATTTTCTAACTTCATTTTTGTAGGTTTATATGATTTCCATGTTTTATTATTTTTTTAAATTTATTTATTGATTCAAAACTGTGACTAGTCTCACAGCCAGCGAATGAGCTGTCAATGTGACAAAATGGCTTGTCTGACACGAATGCAAAGGAGATTCAGTGAGTTCAACCCTTTTTTGGTAAAGGTAAGTATGAAGCTCATTGGTATTCAAGATCTCTGTTCCAAACGTCTGCTCGTTGAATGTTACCGGGTAAGTTAGGTGCCGTCAGTCCTTGTATCGGTGGGTTTACCTGTACGTGCTGTTTGTTATGAAAGTTTCTGTATAATGTCCTAAACAGTCGTGTACGGAATTTTTAGTTAAGAAGCACTGTTATGATTGTGTTACGTTTAAAAAAAAAACTAAAATTACTTGTTTCTTCTCCCCCGATATTAAAATTGGATGTCTTTTGAGGACAATTTAACTTTACCGCTGATCTGGATTGACCAAGACAGTCACCGTGCGAGCCGGAAAACGTCTAAATAACAAGTATTAATAAAATAATGAATATGTATTAAAAATTAGCACAAACATTAATTTTTTGGGGGTAAAATCATACCACGGATCTATTAATTAATTTACTCTTTAGATACGGATGTATTTATTGTGTTTTGTGAGTTGGCTTTCTAAAAGATTTTGGTGAGTATCTAACTAAGTCGTTTGAGCCTGTTTCAATGAGATACAATTGATTAGTTAAATTTGAGGAACAAATGGTATAACAATGTACTTAGGTAATAAGTTTTTGCATACGAGGGGTCCAAAAAAATGTATCCACTGTTTAAAAGTCCATAACTTGCAAACTAATTGACGGAGTTGTCTCATTTTTGGTAGTGTAATAGTTTGTAGTTCCGGGAATCGCCATACATACGTTGTTTTGTTTTGTCAGATGACAGTCGCCAGATAGTTAGTGTTTTATTGTTAGTTGTACCTTGTTACTCGAGTAAACATGGCTGGCATAAGGCTTACATTTGATGAAAGGAAGTCTGTTTTAAAGTGGTATTTTAAGTAAGAAAACATTAATGAGGTTCAACGGTAATGTCGAAATGTGTATCAAACAGAGCCACCGAAACGTTTAACGATTCGTCGCATTTGAGACAAATTTGAAACCGAAGGCTGTGTTAAAGATGTACACAAACAACGATCTGGACGACCTGTAACAGTAACAAGTCCATTTAACTCCCATCTTGTGTTACAACAATTCACTCGCTCACCACAGAAGTCTGTGAGACAGTGTGCCCGTGAAACTGGAGTGAGTCGCTCAAGTGTTCGGCGAATTTTAAAGACAGCAAAGTGGAAGTGCTACATCCCAAGATTGCTACACGCAATGAACGAGGACGACCCAGATCGTAGAATGGAGTACAGCGAGTGGTTTAATAACATGGTGCGCAACGATGAAGAGTTTGCAGAGATGATTGTGTGGTCTGATGAGGCACCGTTCAACTATGTGGATGTTAATGGTGACCATTTCGAACACCTACAGTGATATCTTTAAGTTGGACTTTAAACTACACATCAGTGTAGGTGTGCGTACACACCTCAGCCATCTCTTCTGTTCTGTGCTTTAGTTACTGTTCTGTTCGATAAGTTTTATAATGTCAAAAACAAGTAAAAGGGGCATGAGCAGAACTGTATACCTGCCTCGTGACTACATGGAATTCACTGATGGTTCCTGTTATTTTTAAGTAAGCAACCCTCCTTACTTCCCTTACTTCCTATTCCCAGAACCTTGCCCTTTTCTTATACACATATGTCTCAGCTTTAGCCCCAGATTCCACTCAGTCCTAAGCATTCCACCCAGTATGTAGTAACGTAATTCTTAATATTTGTATATACCAGTGTTTCGATTGTACTTCATAATAATGCTTTTATTTCTTTTCTTTTAAAAGACTCTCCTTTACAAAGATTATTTAACTGATAGATTACTTGAATACATTATGCGTACAGGAGTTTTTCTTTTATGATTCTTCATAGCAGCTATTGCTCGAGTGGTATAAAATATATTTTGATGACAAATGTATATGTATTTTATTTTTTTTGTTTACATATCTAACATGTTTTCGTAGTCTATAAAATGATGCTGTAGTGGATTTAGAATAAAAATGAATACAAGGTATTCAGTGATAAATTGAATAATAAGTCTGAAAGACCCTTGCTACTCTTAGCGTATTGTAATACAAAATATTTCGAGGAAAGCTTTAATGAAAGCCCTATGTTGTTACTTCTGAGTTAAGTGAGCACGCAACCCAAGTTAGATAGACGCGGGCGGTTCCACAGAGTGACAGCATTGCATGGGGATGGATTTCTGGGTAAAGTTATTCTAGACGAAATAATTGGTGTTTTCAGACGGATTCTAGTTCGAAGCAGGATTTCCATGCACTACCAGAAAATAGACAATAACATGAAACAGTTGGCTATTGTGGAGTTAGTGCTTCTGATATAAAGGCAGGTCCACAAGGGAAGGCATTGAGCCTACAAATTTACTATCTGCACACATATGACATCACACATTATCAAAGTAGACTATTCGTGACATTTGTCGGTGATACTTGCATAATTAAATTGACCCGAGAACTCATTGAAATGCAAAGCTTAGTAAAAATTTATCATATTTAACTAGCAAGAAACCTTACACAACTAGTTCTCTCAACGCTCGCCGGCTTGAACCGGAAATCATGGACCAACACTTACTAACCTCACGGTATCATTACAGACTAAATGTACAATGTTTAACCTATTCCTAAGAGCATTGTGCCCTACTGAATCCGAAACTTCTAGTTTGACATCTAAATTAAACAATCAAACTGCACAAACCAATAAACCACACTACAGGAGTAAGAGTTGAAAAGAAACCCGTATCTCGTTGAAAATAATTTGTTCTTAGCTCGTACAGGAAACGCCCGTTCTTTAAACAATGAATTCAGAATTTTAAATAGGTTAAGAGGAACATTTTTTTTTGTACTTTCAGAAGTACAGAAGGTTGGAGTGCCAAACTTCGTCGAACGCTTGCTGGGCGGAAGTCGAGAAATATGGCAATTTTATAATTTTTTCATCTCGAAGCTGTGTACAATGTACTAACATGTACAATGTTTATAATTGCTATGAAGTTAAATTCATGTTCTGTAATCCAAAGTGAAAGCCGGGAATGATTCGATTTGCATGCAAAACAAAAAGAGCCAGTTTCTTATTACTGGTTCAAGCAACTTGCCTAAAATTGTTAACTACTTCCCTGAAAACATAGGAGCCTTTAGTGAGAAGCAGGGTATTATTATAGAAAGATGACTGACGCTATCAAGGAAGATGAGATATTGCCGGGATACAACCGACTACTGTTAGATGCTATAATGTGAATCACTAGGTACAGGCACATAAAATCTCACCTGAAGAAGAATCAAAGAAAACGAACAAACACTTCATATAAAATCTATTTGTTTTATTAAAATAAAAAGGGATTTTTTTCATAACTATAGTGCTCTTTTAATATCTTTCAAATTTCATTATTTGAGAAAAAAATTAATTCGTGACGTGAAACAAACAAAGATAATTTTCGATTCGATGTTAAACAGAAAAATCCCATGCAACTGTTAAATTTGTTTTTCTGATTTTGTTTGCAGGCCTTTGTACTTTACACACACGTTGTTATTTTCAATATTTTATGAAAATAATGGGTTTTATTGACATAAGGTGTTTTATTTATATCAGAAATAAACCCCAGAGGGAGATGGAGATATCATCACCGGAGAAGGGAAAAGACACCTGAGTCACTTTATTAGAACAATTTAAAGGACAATCCCTAAGGAAATCGGATGCTGCGCGATAAAAGTAAAGGATGAAAGGTTCAGGGAGTAGGAAGGTTACAGATGTGGAGGGGGAGAAAAGGCAAATTGCGCTACTTACCAGTAAAGTCGTGGAAGTCCTCCGTGCGTTCTTAACCGCATTAGTAAGCAACTTCGTTGTCTTTATTGGATTCGTAAGCAGCTTGGTCGTCAGGTTTGCTCTTTTGTGAGCCCGGTCTCTTTGTATCAGCTTCACTTAAACTGATGAGGTAGACGTACAAGGGGTTGGCTGGGGCCCTGTTAATGTAGGGGCCTGAAAAGGGGAGTTCGCTTAAAGATAATCACCCATTAAGTGCTGTTTTGTGTGAGGGATATCCAATATAAATAGTGTGTTCATAGTTGGAAAACTTGATGAAATATTAAGTTGATTGATATTTTTTTGTTTCGATATCATCATGTCGGTTCATTTAAGTCACCAAATAAGCTCTTTATCCCCTTTTGACAATTCCTATGTTTTATTTATCATCTCTACTCAGTTTTGTTTCATTTTTTTCCTGTTTGTTCATTGTAGCTGTCTTATAGGTAAATAGCCAAAGCCCATTGTATTATTTATAATCTAATTGCATCAGTCCAAGTTATGGTGTAAATATTTTTTATCCTTTTTCATCAAAACGTTCTTATTTCTTCCTTTTTGTTACCCTTAGAGGACATAGTCTCAGAATTAAGTTTATTTTTTTTCTTTAATTTCTTAAATATACTTGATTCAAATGAATTTAATCAGCTATTGAGCGATGAAATCCATTGTACAATTAGAGTTTTATGCGTAAAAATATGTAAAGGCGTACTATTCTCTTTGGAGCTCACATGTATTAATGGGATTGAAAAATAAATAAAAAATAACTTAAGCTGAAATTTAAGCTCTTTATGTGAACCTCTTCTAAGTTTGAAACCATAAAAAAAAGAAGTAACCAACGATCATGCTCTTTGTCACAGAAAATTAAATAGTAAACTGGTCTTGATGAATACAAAAAAACAATGATTGGTACTGTTTCATTGGCTGGGGGGTAGGGGTTCAAATTTAACCCTGAGAAGCGGTTTTTATATCGAAATGAAATTTCTTTTGGGGCGGTGGCACAAAGTGTGACACGATGGTGTTGTTTTTTTTTTAATCTTAGTGGGACGCTTGCTTATACGGCTTTGAACAGAAATAATTCATGTATTTAAATATCCCATCTTGCTCACTAGACGTAATTTTTTCAATGAAGAATACAAGTAAACTAATATTGTAAAACTATCCATCCATACCGGATCCATACCGATCCGTAGTGTAGTGTACCT